>CM075255.1:2755000-4130000 GCA_037678475.1 x Bolboschoenoplectus mariqueter
CAATTGAAAAAAGAATCCTTACCGTATTCATTTTTGCCACTAGTGCAAAGGTCTCATAGTAGTCTATACCTTGAGTTTGGGTATATCCTTTGGCCACTAATCTAGCCTTATATCTCTCTATTGTACCATCACTATTATATTTAATTTTGTATACCCATTTACATCCAATCGGTTTTTGTCATTTGGTAAGGTACAAAGATCCCATATTTGATTTTTTTTCTAAGGCATAAAGTTTTTCTTCCATGGCTTCGCACCATTTTGGGTCATTTTTAGTGACTTCATAATTGGTAGGTTCTTCAATTTTTGATAATGCAGTTAGAAATGTGTAGTGTTCATTTGAAATATTGTTATACGAAATATAATCTTGTATTGGATAATTTACCGAATATGTGACATAATCCCTTAGTCTTGTTGATGGCTTAGGCCGACGGCTTGATCTTCTTAATGGCACTTCTTCTTGTGATTCCTCTATCCTTTCACTTCCGACTTCACCTTGCGACGCTTCTTCTCCATCTTCTTCGGAGTTGTCCTGCAAGACATTATTTTCTACAACAACCACTTGTCCTTCTTGATTAGTAACAAAAGGTAATAAAAATTCATCTAAGTGATTATAATTATTATCCTCCTCTTTATTTATTTTATAATAAGGATCATCTTCAAAAAAGACTACATTTCTTGAAATATGCAATTTCTTGGTCTTAGGATCATAGCATTTATACCTTTTTTTATGAATTGAGTATCCTAAGAAAATAGTTTTTATTGAAGCAAAATCTAACTTGTCTATTTTATTTTTGTACACAAAACAAGTGCATCCAAATACTCTCAAATGATTTAAATTAAATTTTCTGTTATAAATAATTTCAAAGGGACTTTTAAAGTTTAATATAGAACTTGGTAATCGATTTATTAAATACGTTGCGGTGAGTACGGCTTCCGACCAAAAAATCTTTGGAACATTATTTTGAAATAAAAGTGTTCTTGTCATTTCTAATAAATGATGATTTTTTCTTTCGGATACTCCATTTTGTTGCGGTGTGTAAACACAAGATGTTTGATGAATTATCCCCTTAGAATTTGTAAATTTTGCAAAATTTTGATTTATGTACTCGGTCCCATTGTCCGTTCTAAGGATTTTAATTTTTTTATTGTATTGGTTTTCTATGAGATTTACAAAGTGCTGAAAATGCGTAAAAACTTCGATTTTATTTTTCATTAGGTATAACCAAGTTGCTCTCGAAAAATCATTAATAAAGATAACATAATATTTGTACCCATTATATGAATCTATAGAAGCGGGTCCCCATACATTGGAATAAATTAATTCAAAGGTTTTATTACTTTTAGAATCAGAATTACAAAAAGGTAATTTTGTTTGTTTCCCTAGCTTACATACTTCACACTTGTTACAAAAATCCTTTGACATTTCAAACATTAATTTTAATATCTTGTCGGAAGGATGTCCGACTCGTCTATGCCAAAGACTACTTAAGTTTTCATTCCGCTTCGTATTCAAAGCATGCTTGTTGCTATCTAAAAAATATAAGCCATTTTCTAAAAAAACCTTCACCAATCTTCTCCTTGGTGATTAGATCCTGAAAAAATACATTGTCTTGTTTAAAAATAATTTCACAGTTTAGCTCTTTAGTAAGAGAGTAAATTTACCGAGCAATTTTCAACATAAAATACATCTTGAAGAAATTTTTTATTTAAAATACTAATCATACTCCACCCTTTTATTTTAACTTTCTCATTATTGGCTACGGTAAAAAATTGGTCACCTTCAAGTTCTCGAAAACTTCTTATCAAATTTCGATTTCCGGTCATATGGTCCGTAGCCCCCGAGTCAAGAACCCATTTTGTATAATTTTTTGGGGCATAATTGATATTTGGGCCAATATTTATGCATTTGTTTTTTTATGCTCAACTTGGGTATTTGGATTTGTTCTATTTCTGACCCACATTTATATTCTTTGTGCTTATTGGGCTTAGAAGAAAAATTAAGGTCAGATAAACCTTTGGCAGAGATTTGGCCCAGAAGTGATGAGAGCATTTTCTCAACCCTCTCCAGTCGTGCGTCACTGTTCACGCCCGACTCCTTCACTTCTTCCTCTTTGGACAAGGCGAAAGCCCTCTTCTCGTCTCTGAATTCTAGGGTTTTGCTCTCTTCTTTCCTCTTCGCCGAATCTGTGAATTTCTTTGGTTTGAGGTGTGGATGAAGTACCCAGCATTTGTCGCTGGTGTGCCCTTCCCTCTTACAATGAGAGCATCTAGCTATCTCCCCCTTTCCCCCTCTCCTTCCGTCTTGAGGGCGCTGGGCTGAGAAGGCGTGAGCTTCCGGCTTGGGGTTCGAGTCGGTCGCTGCCATCACAACTCGCCTAGTCGCCTCTTGCCGGATGCGTGAAGTCACCTCATCAAAGGATAGTTTCTCGGTTGAAAGGAGGATTTGCGCTCTAATGGCTTCATAGCTCGGATCCAGGGCAGATAGGAAAGTATAGATTCGATCTGTCTCTTCTCTTTCCCGAATCACATTCAGGTCAGTGGTATATGGGCGATATATTTTGAGTTCTTCGTACTTTGCTTTGATGAGCCCGATGAGTTCTGAAATTTCTCAGTTTTCTTGTGAAATTTGTGCAATTTCTCTCTGGAGTTGGTAAATTTGAGAATGGTTTTTCTGATTGCCGAATTGACCTTCGATTTCTTTCCACAGCTCAGCCGCTGTTTCACAATAAAAAATTTCTGCTAATTTCGGTTCAAGGGAGTTTGAGATGAGGGTCATTACTTGGCTATCGATCATGTTCCACTCCTCTTGTTCACTGGTCTCTTCTTCGGGTCGCATTTGCTGCCAGTGATGTACCCGAGAAGACCTTTGCCCTTGAGTGTAATTTTTGCTGCCCTGGCCCATGGGATGTTGTTTCTTCCATTGAGAAGAAAGTTGGTTAGCCTTTGTGCGGAATTGAAATCTATATTTGGTTTTATGATGATCGAATTTTGTGGATTGATTAGGGTTTGTGTATTTCTTTCTGTCATGACTTGTGCTGGTATTTATCACCTGTGGGAGTTTTGATTTTGCTGGTGTTGCTGATGCACACTCCCTTTTTTGTACTGGTATTGTTTACCAGTTAATAGTATTGCTCTGTTGGCTGTTTACCAATTAGGTTTGATTTTGACAGAAGTGTTCTCTGGTGTGAATTGTTGCTCTGTGTTGGTGCTGGTACAGGGCTCCTCACTGTTTGTGGGTTGTAGTTCCGTGCCAGTCACTGATATTTTGTTTTATTGCCTTGCGATTTGCAGATTTGAAACCTGCTCTGATACCATGTCAAATTTGATGAATTCTGGCAATAGCGATTTTATTATTGATTGGTCTCTCTTTATAGTAACAGAATTGGCTTATATAGCCAAGTGACCAACGGTCAGTTAACGGTACAAATTTTATAAAAAAAGAAAATAAATGGAAGCCCAGTTATTTACACTTGGGCTCTTTATTTTTTTAAAAATAACCTATGACGAAAATACCCTCACGGGTCTGAGGTTATTAATTTTAAACTCATTGTATCTATTTCTCAACAATGGGGCACATAGGAGCGGCAGAGAAGATATAAGGAGTCGAGTTTTCCATCTTAAATATTTATAAATAATTTTTGAATTCAAATTTTAGTTTATAGTTTTTCATACGAAAAAAATATTATTTTCATCATCAAATAAAAAAATAATAAATCTAATATAGTAGTAATACATTTCGCTTATTTATGAAAATATATAAATTTAAGTCTCGTAAGAGATATATAAAAATGAATAAATGCCGGAGTTAATGAATGTCTTTATATCAAAAAATAAAAATAAAAAACTAATTCTTGTTAGACTTCTTAATCTTATTTAATTGATTTTTATCATAAAAAAACTTCCAACGTCAGTGGGGCATCAGGATGACAGTATCTTCTCATCACTCCTCTCTTTCCTTTTTGTTTCACGATCTACACTTGCCGTTTATCGTGTTAGATTTAACTACCAATTAATTAACTTTGATCTTTCGCCATTCAAATCCAAACACGGTGGTCTCCTTTGAAAATTGCTTCTATCAGGTCAGATTTGACTGGAATTTGTTGTCACAGTCACAGAAGTGTTGACTATTGTGTGGTCATTAATTAGTCAACAATTGAATTGCCAAAATTCCCATAGGGGCCCTATTTTTTTTATTATTTATCAAATTGCAAATAATTGATGTGTATAATTCACATCACAGTTGGCATTTGACAGCGGTGCTAGTAGTGCACTTGAATGAAAATTGACACTAATCGATTGAATTTTCAAGTATTCTCAAACAATCCATAAAGATATAATGGAATTTCATGATATTTAAGTTGCTTTGCTTAAATGTTTTATGTTATTAGAAGATAATTTCAAGTAACAGTAACTTTTTTTTTTTGGTTCTTTTCCTCTGCATGCATGCAGCCAATAGTAATTTTCATTTATTTGCGAGAGTTCAAGAGTGATCAAATTTTCAACACCAGGTTCACAAAATAAGTTAACTCTTTTTTTTTTATCTGAACTTGTACAAATGAGGTAACAAAAAAAGAAAAAACATCATTCGTCGCGTCTCATCCAACACAACAACAATAAGATTTGAAAATCAGAAAAACTGATTTTATTGACAGGTCGGAAGAATAACCACAGATCTTCAAAAAAATGACCGAATATTGAGTTGTATTATACTGCATATTGACCTGAAATTGAATTCTTACAAATTTCCAGTCTTGGTATGACCCAAAAAAATTAGAGCATCTCCATCTTGTAATTGCTAACTGAATTGCTAATTAACACATCATCAATTTAGTAATTTTTTATATATTAATTTTATGATATTTTCACTCTATATTTGTTAATTCGTTAACGTGATCATTATTTCTAATTGATAAAAAAATAATTTTATGTAATTTGAGAGATAAAAATATCCTCATACCAATTGTAAATATTTATATTATATTTTAGAAAATCTCATTAATTTAGAAAAATTACTAAATTATAAAATACACTCCATATTTAAAATTATAATTATAATTATCACGTATCATATTTAGTATCATATTTAATAAATTTGCAATGGGATGGAGATGCTCTTGGTCTCGGAGAGAGCAGCTCATGGCATTGATTCTTATATTTCTGTTCTACACATGATTGTGTCAGCAGGCAGGGATCTGTTTCCTGGATCCGCTATTTCATTTGGGTTGTTCTTTAATTTTAAGGCCTCACTGGGCCCATTTCAAGGGGACTGGAATATGTAGCAAGAGGTGGATAATAGACTGTGCTGGTTTTTCTCAATCTGATTGCATCCAGACCTCAAGCTGGACTAGTTGATTATGTTAGAAGTATCAGATGGTTGGATACTCAGTATTGCTTTGCTCTCTTCCATTAATTATTAGATAATTGTTTGCATGATAGTGTGCATATTTAGGTCTACATATTGTTGACATCATTAATCCTTATTAGGTACTACTGAAAATGAATCAGTACTAATGTTGGTGTTGTTTGTATCGATTTGATTTATTTTCTGCTATCTGTATGATCCGGTGGTGGGTTGTGATGCATGTTGGACTAATACATTGAACTATTCGGTTTGCATGCAAGGTGTTTGACAATTTTCATTTATATTAGGATCCAGCATAGGACAAGATCAAGCAGCCTAGCTATGATATTAAACCAAATAAGATACGAAATTTCTGTGTTCACTACACTGTGGTGATATCATTGTGCAAGAATCTAGGTTTTGTTCTCTAAAGGCACGAGAAGGGAAGCCAGAGTACCATTATGCACAAGTTAATACCGGCTTTTGAGGTGGAGAGCCATATATGGTTTCTTGACTCGGCAAATGGATGTGTTACTAAAATTATGTGAGGTAAATATTTTCCCCACGTTTTCTGTATTTGTGGTCAAAGTAGGTGAGTGAGCTATTCGGTTTGAGATTCAATTTTGACATCTTCAGGAAAATCAATTGTAGTTTTGCGCGCTAGTCTCAAACAAAATGAAAATGTTCATTACTTGCAAAGTTTTCTTTTGGAGAAAAGTGGAGAATTCCACATATTTCATTGAAACAGACTAGAATACAAGTGATGGTACCACCTTTCTCCCTAGTTCTAAAAAGTATACCTTCAGAAACCACATAGCAAGAAAACACAGAAACAACAGTATCTCAATATCAGAACAACAGCACAGTCTAAAAGATAACAAAGTAAACTACTAGATATATAACTACTGTAAAATACTTCAGAACCCATCCAAGAGAAACCTTTCTTCATGAAAACGGTACCAATTGCAAATATAATTTTGTAATGCGATATTCTGTTATCTCAGGACACATCATAATTTCCTACATCTAAGAAACAAATGGTTTAGGAGGGATTTCCAGGTTTTGCAAATCACTTCCTAACATTTGTACTACTTTTGCCATATGCGGTCTTTCTGTTGGGTTCCATTGTATGCACCAAAATGCCACAATAATTAACTTTTTCTGGATCTCTACTTCAGTTGGTCCAACCTCCATGACAGATTCTAGGTTGTCACCTTTAACCAGGTTTTCGTAAATTATCTCCGGATAGTACACCTCATTGTTACTCTCCAAATCAGGAATGAGATTTTTTTCACCAACGACCATTTTGAGTATCAGCATTCCAAAACTGTAAACATCTGATTTGTATGACACATTTCCAAAATTCCTTGAATATACTTCTGGTGCCATATAACCAATTGTGCCTTTCGCAGCAGTTACAGTGACATCGCTTCGGTCTTTTGAACATAACTTTGCAAGGCCAAAATCAGCTATTTTGGGATTTAAGTTGTGATCCAACAATATATTATTCGGCTTGATATCAAAATGTAGGATTCGTTGAATGCACCCTTCATGCAAATATTTAATGCCACTTGCTACACCACTGGCTATCTTCCAAAGTACTTCCATTTGGGGCATTACACCATCATTGCAACTACTGTGAGAAATGTACTTATCTAGTGATCCATTTGGCATGAATTCATAAACAAGAGCACGCTTGCTTCCTTCAGAGGAGAATCCCAGGAGGCGAACCACATTGAAATGGTGAATTGTCCCAATAGTTGCAACCTCATTTATGAAATCTCTAGCATCGGAATTGGTGTTTGATATCTTCAGAACCTTGACTGCTACATGGATTCCGTTTGGTAATTCACCTTTGAAGACACTTCCGTAACCACCTTGGCCGAGCTTGTCCTTAAAATGTTTTGTCATCTTCTTGATTTCAGAGAAGGTATATCTAGTAGCTGTTGTGCTGTACATGGCTAGGAGCTCTTCTTGCCTCAAATGTTCTTTTCTACTCGGTCTTCTACATATGTAACATGGAACAACCACCAAGAAGAAAAGCACAACCAACATGGTCGATGATATTGCTGAACAAGAATTGAAATAAAATAAGCAAAACGAAGATTACCTACTTGAGGTTTTTCTGGTCGTGCGACTTAAGCCTTTCTTCTTCTTAATAATTTGGAAAATATTTGGTTTACATCAAAAGTATTGGCAAACAGAATATGTTCTTCCAAATATGTCATGGTTGGCTCAACCCTAGTAGAAGTGTTAATTAATTCTCTACTCAACCTATCTAGTCAGCATGTACCGACCCAACAGTTTATAAGAATGATCATTAATGGGATGGATCAGATTTGAGCATCCTGGCTTGTTTGCAAAAAAGATCAGATTAACTTGATCCATCTAAGTGTGGGAAACCGACTTATCTATTTTTCATTTTAGATTTTTCGGAGTACTGAGATTTAATTATATTATATTATATTATTTGAAACATAAGGAAAAATGTTTAATTCTATTAAGTAACCACAATTAATAGAACTTGCCTATATCAAAATTTCAACCAGTTGATTTGGCATGACCCAACCTGATCCACTAACTGGAATGGTATAAGTCGATATATTTTGATTAGTTAGCTGGTCGAACTTGAACTTACTAGACCATTACATATATCTAGTCTTACTTTAAAAATATAAATATGTAGGCACAATTAATTCCTAGTACTTTTATGTAATGGCTTTGCAGAAATACTTATCGACCCTACCAACCTCTATTACATAAAAACAGAAGAGTTACAGAATAACACCATATGTTACCTCCAATCAGCTTCACATTTTGACCTACAAAAATAAATGAGATGTTAAAATAAATCTCTGTACTTTCTTAAGGTTTATTTTGGGAGCTATTTGTTTGTCTGCTGCAATAAAAAATGACCAGAATGACAAGCCAAAGGTAATATCCAAATTAGTTATATAAACAGGTGATAATCTACCATATTTATGTACAATTAGCGATATTAATTAGGTTGCTTGCTTTGCACCATATATGAATGTGTCTGTACGAGATTCACATTTGGACTATAGGATGATCAAAATTCAAAAAAGCTGGATTTGACTTACTGTGATGTGGGCAGAATGATTTTGTTCCAGCACAGTACTTGTTTTCACTCTCACATGCAATACACCTTTTAGTAATGCCTGGCACAGACCAGGTGAGGGATACATACACAGAAGCACCAATTTCGTTCTTAGATAAAAGAGCGATTGGGAAAGTGATGTTGTTTTGCAGGACTGTGCAGAATGAAGGTATTTCATCAAGAGGATAGTCACTGTACAAAAAATACGCAAGTTGGCTAGAGCTGCTCAAGCATGGAACAGGACCATCAGTATCTATGAACGGTTTACTTGACTTGTTGACCAGATCCGCGGTGCAGCATATCAAGTTCATACTTTCAGTGTAACGCCGTGGTAATTGATACACTGCAGATGTAAAGTTGATTGAACCAAGTTTCTGGTACGCACAGAGAGAGAATGTTTCTCCCAGGTCCACAGTGATATATCCAGAACTGTAGTCAATTTCTAGAACCTTACATGGGCCAACATTTGGCACCTGTAGGATGGTTTCATTGCCTAAGCATGAGAGTTCCATGCCTACGGCCCCGCAAGATGATGATAAGTTGGAAAGTCGGTAAGGGAAGCGAACCTCAGGACCATTTGTTGAACATGCTGATGGTGGGCATTTCTTGAAAAATTCATCATAGTCGCTCCATGCGGTGGCTATTTTGGTGGTGCTTATTGTGTAAATCAGCAACAACAGGAGAGAGAGGATCCATGTATTTGTGATTCTGTGCATTATAGGAAATGAGAAATTCAAAGATGCGTGGGTGTAAAATTTTGGGGAATTCTAGTTGTGTGTTCACTATATAGTCGAAGTTAACCTTCAAGGATGTGGCCAATTGATGTTTGTTAGAAGTTTATTTTTATTTTATCATTTGAGAAAGAAGTGTTTGTGTGGATATAATATTCCTAGTGGGCAATGTAGCTAGACTTGACTAACCATTGACTTTTCAACCTATATATATAGTCCTAAATTTTTTTTTTTTTTTGGTGTTGGTGGTGGGTGGAGTGGAGGGGTTGGGTTTTTTGTTGTGTGTGTGTGTGTGTGTGTGTGGGGGGGGGGGGGGGGGGGGTTGGGGCGGAGGTGTTATTCAAGTATTCCCAGTTTTCACCTGTTTAGTATCAATCTACCTATTAATCTTCTTATTCATTTCTATCAAAAAAAAACCTTCTTATCCGTTAATTACATTTTCATATTGAAATTATATAATTATTAACCATTAAAGTATAATCATTTCATACATAATTCTATATAAATTTATATAAAACTATATAACATTGATAGTTAATAATTATGCATTTTTATTTAAGAGAAAATAATTGTTAAAAGGTGGATGGTAAGGTGAAAAATTAGGTCTGCCAATGGATGTCCATAATCTAAAAATCAGATACGAATTCGCATCGATGGATCTACATATGGATCTAAAAATATATATCTGATAATTTATTAGATCTGCATATGATTTTGAAAAATAATCCATTTTACTTTTTAGATCTGCATTTGGATCACACATGATCCGAAACCGCTACAAATCCAATAAAATGATTTTATTTTAAGTTTTTTAACAACAAGATATATAATAATGATTTCTTTTGAATTATTGTAATTATTTATAAATATAATTTTGAATCTAGTTAAATTAATCTCGATGATTAACACCGCTGCCTATTCTATATATTTTTGTAAAAGAGAGTTTATTTATAGTTGTATGTTATATTAAAATATTTTTATTATGATAATTAGATCATATTAATTTTATAAAAGTTTATTTTTTAGAGTAAAGTTAGGGTGAAAATCAAAAATCTATCAAATCGACTTTAAATAATAAATTAAAATTATGCAATAAATTCTTCATATCAAAATCTTATAAAATATCAAAATTTTGTATTTTTAGAATTTTCTAACTATTTTTTCAGATTTTTTTGAAAATGGTCTATTCTCATATAAAAATATTTATTATTTTATTATTCTTTTAGAATCATTTTAAAAAATCTAAAAAAATAGTTAGTAAACTCTAAAAATAGAAAATTTGGTATCTTACGAGATTTTGATATGAATAATTTATTGAGTTACTGGGATTTATTGTTTGAAACCGTTTTGATCATTTTTTGGGTTAAGCTCACCCTAAGTCATGCAAGCTAATTAAATTAGAGTTATTGTTTTAATTTATATTTTTATAATGTAAAATTATAAATATTTATTCATGTTAATATGTATTATATTATTTTAAATATTTAATAAAAAATCTAATATATGATCTGAATCTAATATACTTCTCTTATGGGATACTAGTACTTCTCTTAATATATGTTAATACGAATTTGCATTTGAATCATCAAATTTTAATTAGATATAGATCCGCATATGAATCTTACAAATTTTTAATGAATTCGCTTGTGAATTATGTTAGATCCAATCCGAATCTGATTCATTGACAGTGCTATGAACAATAGGAGAGTAGATTTTTTTTTGATAAAGAATACGTGAGTAGCTCACGCTTCTTCATTAACATTAACTTTAGGGGAATATATAGTTTTAGACTTTCAAAGGAGATCTATTTAAATTCATTTGATAGTTCTAACTGTTATGTTGAAAAGTTTATAATTGAAAGTTAAAATTGTATATGAGTGTTTATCAGTTTTTTCATGACAGATAATTCTGTCCAATTAAAAATTTGTTTCATCTTAAAAGAAAGATATCAAATTTGAAAATTTTAATACATGCATTTAAATTACAACGTTTTGTTTAGTCAAGATTTTCTGATTGTTCAAAATGTATCAACCATACATATAGACGCGCCTTATCTTTAGGTATTTTGCACACTTCGCATTCCGTGCCACAAAAATCAGCTTAATTGTCACGCAGACTTGATTGATCGTAGTTTTGACATCTATGGGAAAACTTTTCTTGGCTACCATTCTTTGACAGAAACCATTTTCTAATAAAACAAACTGACAATACGCGTACATGAATTGAGATCACTGATGACTATTGACTTACAGTTACAATCTGTGGAATTTTACACAGTACATGATACAAGTCATCAATCTATTGAATTTTCAACGTTCAAGGCCTTAATATTTAGCATGATTTGAGTGAGGCTTAATTTTCATAAAGCATTGGTTTCGATTTTATAATCTCCCACACAAAATGAATTATTTTAACCAACTATATATAATATGTATCCTTCTTAATTTTAGATCTCATCCCATCAAATGCATACCCTGAAAATTAATGTGTACTCTGTTATCGAGTTTAGTCACTTGAAATAATAAATTCAAAATTTTTCAATAAATTTTAATTAGAAGGGATCCAATGTTAATGGTTATTAATGCAAAAAAATATCAATTTTATTATTTCTATTTAAATCTATAAATTTAAACCATTGAATGTATTATATATCATTTTAATTAAAAATATAAAAAATCATAATATTTTAATTTTATTTCTATAGCCATCAAACTAGAAAAGGGGTTAAATCTTCAAAATTTAGACCGTTAATTTTATTAACTCTTGATGCATATGTATAGTATATATGATATATATAACATATGTCATCAATTAGTTTTGTTTTTTAAAAATTCAAAAAAAGTTTTTTAAAATTAATTTCATTGCCACCTATTTGATATTAAAATTATTGATATTGAATCTCTCCTTAATTTTAATTGTCTGAATGCATTAGTGCAAAACGAACTTAATTTGAACAATGCATTTAGAAATTAGAAATATAGTTGTCAAATATTTTAATATCACTCGTTTAAAACTTAAGGTAGAAAAAAAACACCGAAGGGCTAAAAATTAAATTGTCTACGTCAAAAGTCTAAAAGACTTGACAAATTAAGGGAAATTTGAAAACTGTTAAAGGACTACAAAATTGGAATTGTTGGTTCTTCCTCATTCTACCATCCAAGAAGAGAAACAACAACTTAAGAAGAATAAATGACTTTCACATATTTGTGCACAGTTAGTTGCATCCTACTATTACTCTCCATTAATGGAGTACTCCATGTAAAAGGAGGCAATAATCACACCAAAGCAATATACCCTTGCCCACCTTCCTCATGTGGCCATCTCCATAACATACACTATCCTTTTCGGCTCCAAACTGACCCACCACAATGCGGATCAACTCGGTTTGAACTCCTCTGCAGCAACAATAAGCCCTACTTAGGTTGGCAATCTGGCAAATTTTATGTCAAGAGCATTTCATACTCCGACCAGATGATTAACGTGATCGATCCAGCACTTACGGAAGGGACATGCAACCCTGCAATCTACTCATTAGGCTCTGACTTAGGCTTTGACGGGCCTTTTGTCAGATGTAATGAACCGGAGTACTTAGGTGACCTACCAAGGGCTTCTTTTGTCAGCTGCTCGAAAGGAATTGACAAATCCTGGTACTATGGTTGCCCGACAAAGAACAACTCTTTGTTGTATGTAATGGATGATGGAGAGTTGAGTGCTCTAGAGCCATCTTGTAGGCGGTTAAGCAGTACCTGCGTCTCCGAAAATATTGGAGACATGAAGAGTAGTGAAGAAGTTTTTGACACTCTGGGAAAGGGTTTCAAGCTTTGTTGGTTCAACAAATCATTTTGGAAGAGCCTGGGATTTTGCTTTCAAGAGGTAACTAGGTGAGAAACAGTAGTTCTTTTATTTGTGAAAAAAAAGTTAAAAAAAAAAATCCCTGCTAAGGAACCATAATGCCAAGTACTTTTGATGATATCAATTCTTTATGTACAAAAATTAATATAAGAATTTTATAATTATTTTCAGACTTACATCTGATGATGTTATGCTCGGATATCATTGGCTTTCATTTGCGATCAAAGTTTTGTCTGGTGATTCACATTTCAGCACTTGCATGGGTGAAAAGCTTTATTCTATTCACTATGAGGACCAAGGAACTTCGTCAAAATATTCCATCTTTACTACGAAGGCTATATATATTATGACAGTTATATTTACTATCGTACTGACCTTGCAACTCTGTTTTGGTAAGTTCATTAATCCAGGTCCTCTGTCCAAATCTCTTTTTTTTTTTGAACATTTGTTGGCTAAAGCTAACTAATTG
This sequence comes from x Bolboschoenoplectus mariqueter, assembly GCA_037678475.1. NCBI lineage: Eukaryota > Viridiplantae > Streptophyta > Magnoliopsida > Poales > Cyperaceae > x Bolboschoenoplectus > x Bolboschoenoplectus mariqueter. The sequence continues at coordinate 2,768,512 of CM075255.1, forward strand.
ATTAAGCCATTTGTCTTTCAAAATCTAACTTGTACTGCTTCAGTGTTGATGTTATTGTGCAGGTTTATCTACATGCCTTGTATATTTTTCTTCTTCCTAGCACATAAATATTGGAGCGCAAAGAATTCAACCGATGATGTGGAGAAGTTTCTCCGAAAGCAAAAGACCTTAGCAATAACCAGGTTCTCTTATACTGATATTATTGCAATTACCAATCACTTCAGGGAGAAGTTAGGTGAAGGTGGTTTTGGATCTGTGTTCAAAGGCACAATACTAAATAATCGACATGTCGCCATTAAAATGCTGCAGAGTTCGCGGCTCCATGGGGAAGAATTTGTCAACGAGGTCTCTACTCTTGGCCGAATTCACCATAGAAATATAGTGCGACTTATTGGGTATTGCTCGGAAGAATCAAAGAAGGCTCTTGTGTATGAGTACATGTCAAATGGATCTCTTGATAAGCATATTTTTGGAGGAAATAGTACTGCTCTGCGCTTCTCTTGGTACAAAATCAAGGAGATAGCATTAGGTGTAGCTCAAGGGATCAATTACTTACATCGAGAGTGCGAGATGCGAATTTTGCATTTTGATATTAAGCCTCATAATGTCCTTTTGGATAACAATTTTGTCCCAAAGATCTCTGATTTTGGACTTGCAAAATTGTACCCGAGGGACTTCAGCATAGTTTCACTCAGCATAGCGAGAGGAACAGCCGGATATATTGCTCCCGAGTTGCTCTCTAGAAACTTCGGGGGTATATCCGACAAGTCGGATGTCTACAGCTACGGAATGCTATTGTTAGAAATGGCTGGAGGAAGAAGGAATTGGAGCCCACAACCCGAACATAAAAGTCGAGATTACTATCCGTCCTGGATGTATGATCAGCTGTTGCTGTGCAGGGATCATGAAATAAATTTACATATTGACGAGATCGAAGTGAAGCTATGTAAAATAGGTTTGTGGTGCATTCAAATGAAACCGTCTGATCGACCTTCGATGAGCCAAGTCGTGGAGATGCTCGAAGCGGATAACTCGGAAAATAATTTGCAGATGCCCCCAAGACCTTTCTTTTCTCCCTCAGCCAACCAATCCTTTGGGTTTTCGGAATTCAGTTCAATCCAGATGTCTTTGATCTTTGAACAACAAGAAGAGGGTCACCTATACGGCGATGATCTATAATGGATCTTAATTTGAGAAATGCACGTAAGGAGATAATTAGTTATCTAAAGTATCATGTATAATGGTTGTTATTTATCAGTTATGGATGTACTATCAACACAAAAACAAAAGGGAGAATGATGTGATGCTTGTTCAGGATATAATGAACATCCTTTATTTTCACTGCACTTTTAGTATTTGTAATATTAAAAAAAAAGCAAATTTATTCGAGCATATTGACTTGCCTTGATAAAGAAACTATCAAATTTGTCTTATTGGTTAGTGAACTTCATGATGTTCACATGAATTTCTTTGTTTTAAGGTCCAATCATTCCTTTTGTTTAACATCTGGACGAAGGATCCATCACACCTCTCTATATCTAAATTAATCTAATATAATCCGGATATTTAAAAAAAAATCGATTGTCCAATTTCCATCTAACATGATCCCAATCAATTTGTAATTAATCTCAACCCGACCAGATCCAAACTTATTTACAATCCATTTTATCAAAAATTTGTATTTCGGACTGATCTTGGATATATTTACCCTTTGACACAGGGCAGCATGTCTATTGAATGGGGTCAATTTATCCTCATTCAATGTCAAATTTTTATTAAATTTATACTCTATTTTATATTATTTAGATAAAATCGTTACATTGATACTAAAATTGACTCCATTGTATTGTATAAAATTTCTATGATTGACCCTCATATCTTTTTTTTAAGATAGAGAATAAATATAATAAATATTTATGTATATATTAATCTCTATAAATAAATATTTATGTATAAATGAAGATGGGCATTTTTGAGATTTCAATTTTAAAAAGTCTGGCCACTAATCCGAAATAACCTGAATATGAAGTTCCCACCAAAACCAGAACTGAATGACCCAAAACTGGCCTTGACGGCCCAAATAGTGTCCCCTGTACTGTTAGTGTGTTACCTACCTAACCCCTTAACAAAACCCTAGTTTATTTATATTTTTATGCATAACTCCTAAAACCTTATCTCAGTATAAGTAATATTTTTGACGTCTGTTTTGGCTATCAAGCTTTGTTTGTTTATTCCATTTTATACCATTTTATTACTACGTAAGAATTTTTTTACCATTTTATATAGTTTATTCCACATAAATGATTCAATTCCACAAGTCAGCTGTAAATTGGTGACAGTCAAACAAGCGTCATGACGGTAATCGCGGTGTGGGTCCCTGATGTCAGAGAAATGCTACACCATTTTTCACTTACTAGTGGGACCTACTATCTTCCTTCCTGCGAATACGAGTCCATAGGTAATAGACTATACTACGATCGTCTCCGTTTGAATAGACCTGGTCCACCATATACCTCAACCCTCGTTTCCATCCCTCTCAACGGGAGTACGATTCTCCTTTCAATTCACCTAATCGAATCGGTTCTCTTCTCAAGAGCACGAGTAGCAGCTAGCAAGCCACTGAGTGAATCTAGTTATGAGCTATACTTCTCTCCTTAATTCGCCATGGCTACTACACAAACCGGTGAAGAGAAGCCAGTGCTTCCTCCTTTCCTCCTTAGATGGCAACCAATCCAACCGTCTCTTGCTCCCAATTAGGCGAGTTCGATTTCGGGTTTTATCTCCTCGAGTTACTACGTTAAAGGTCGAAGCGTGCTGGATTCCTTCAAACGAGGTTTCCAGGGACGAATTTGGTGGCTGGCTCACAGATACACCTGAGATTGTAGATAGAAACGGTAGATTTCGCTATTTATTTCTTCAATTATCTTAAATTCCTCTCCAATTAGTTGACTTTCATCAGTTCTCTTGAAACTGAACCGCAGGCCTAGCATAGCGGTGATAGGTCTCGTCTCTCTCTATGGAGAAACGTAGGTTTAAGTCCCGTAAGAGGCATTTGAAAAGAAATTAAGTGCCGGGGGTTAACGGGAGCCCTTACATCAAAAAAAAAAGAAAGTTTAATGTATGTTTGGCTGCATGAACAAAAAATAAAGTCAATTCACATGTGGCACACAGAGAGGTAATGTTGTGGTATATTGTCAAGGGGAAAAAAATGAAATAGACTTCAAACACAAATGGAGAAAAATAAAACCAAGGCATTTAAACAGTTTGTTCTTGTGTAAACAATAGAAGAAACTAATTTTCGTACAATTAGCATATCGCTCTGCAAGAGAGATCAATTAAGTGGGATCAGAACATTTTAAATATGGCTTTTGAAACAATCAACATGACACAATTTTTTTTTCTCGTTTCTTCTAATGTGAGAATTTCTTTTAATGCAGGATGGAAGAAATATGTTTTCGTTGGAATTGCTGCTCCAGTTGTGATACTGTTGGCTGGATTAACCTATTATGCATATCAAAGAAAAGGTTTTTTAGTGCTTAGCATCTTTGTTTCGTTATGTTAATTGGTACTTTTCATTAACGGAAGCAAATTCTAGTTGTACTGATGAAATAATTCTTTCCAGGTATCAAATATTTCACTCCTGCCCCATTTATTTCTTCTGGGGAGAAGTCTACCCAGTCCAATGAAGATAGCGACACTAGAGAAATAGAAGCCTCGCAAGATTTAGAATCAAGACAAGATGAGAGCGGCAATGTGTCAGTTGACAAATTTAAGGAAAACTTTTTTTCAGGTATCTGCCATTTCAAAAATAAACCATCATTGCCTCTTTTATTTTAAAGTATATAATGGTTTAGACCAATTCATATTAGTAAATTCATTTTATTTGTTCTTTTCTGGTGGCTCCATTGGAAGGCTATAGAGTTTCTATAACTGTACCGGCAGATACTGCTCAACAGAATGCTCTATCGGTTTTAAAGAAGTTACAGGTATGTAACTGCGCCATACTGGTACAGGACAGGACAATTTCTTATTTCAGGATCTGAGATTGAAATTCTTATTTATAGAAAGCTTTGTTAAATTATAATGTAAGCATTCTCATTTTACTTTTGGTACCAGATTGTTGAAAATGATGCCAATGCTGATGAACTATGTACCCGGCGTGAATTTGCTAGATGGTTTGTCAAATTGAGTTCTAGCTTGGAGAGGTAATTGTTAAATATGAAAATTATGTCTCAATGGCTTGTTTAATTTTGCAACTTCTAATGCATTGTGGTAACACAATGATATACAGGAGTAGAAGGCACAAGATTGCCCCAAGTGTTTTGGTTAAAGAATCTGTTGTGATTGCTTTTAATGACGTTGACATCAATGACCCTGATTTTTGGTGCATTCAGTGTAAGCCCTCTTGTAATTTAATTATGACGTACTCAAAAATCATCCTCCAAGTTGTAGTTGACGATGGCCTTTAATATCTGATTTCATGTAAAAAAGGTTTAGGAGAAGCTGGACTTGTACCAAGCAAGCTCTCTTCTGTCAATTCTAGTTCATCATGTTCTTATTTTCTTCCTGAAAGGTGCTTAATCTAACTAAACTTTATAACATTATCTACCCATTTACTCCACTTAAGTTTACTTGGATATAGAAACTTTTCTCTTGTATTCCCTGAAAATGCGAAAAAGCAGTACATAAATCCAAACTAACACTACAAGTATGTACAGAACAGAAAAATTCCCCTAGCAAGCCCATCTAGCAGTTTTCATACAGTTCAGAGAGGAAGAGTGAATGAACTTGTGTTTTAGTTTTAAGCAAATTAGAAATGATGGCTATTTGGCCATGCAATTAATTTTTTTTTTTTAATTTCATTGTATTCAAATCATGTTTGGGAAAAACATATAAAAAGTACCATTATTTGCCTCTCATTTTCTTTATGTAGTTACCTCTCTCGGTTTGACATGCTCAATTGGAAAGCCTTGGTCGAGTATGCAACCATTACAGAAATAGATAAAAAGGTATTGCTAATCTATTAAAGCTGAAGTTCTATTTTTGGCACTAATTATATTCATATTTTGTTATTATGTTTATGAAGTCTGACATGTTTACAGTCCAGATAATAAACAAAAAGGCAACAGTTTTGGATTTGAGTGCATGTCCTGGTGTATCTGCACCTCTGTTTGCAGACTTGGTATCTGGTGAAAGCAGCATATTTAGCCGAGTTTTTGGTATGGTTCATATACTCTCTTTCAGATCAACAATATGTTCTCCTGGCGTAGGTGAAATACTGAATAATTGAGTTTTATTCAAAGTAGTTATATTGTAGCACCTGTTCTCTGACCTTGGTTGTGTACCAGCTTATGCTCTTATCTTTTTTTCCATTCTTAATTTTTATTTGAACTCCTACTTATGAATATCACTTGAAAATTATTTTTAATCCAATGCATCATTTGGGCAATGTCAATGTTTACATAATTATTTTGGCATCCTAATTCTTGTGATATTTTGAGGAAAAATATTTTACATGACAATATTATCCTCATGATTTCATAATTTTTTTTTGAGTTGATTCCATTTAATTTTCAAAAACTATGAAATTGGGCACTCCACATATGACATTTGATATGTTGTTGGGCTCGTCTTTTGATAAATTAAATTGCATTTCTGCTATTTTTTTTGGGGTTAAGCTTGGATAAAATTTTGGCAAAAAAATAGGTTCTTTTTCTCCCTTTTTGTCAAATAAGAGATTAGTAAGCAACCAATGTATAATTGAGTGACATCAGGTTGAAGTTCCCATGCAGCAACTTTCAGTATCTACCAGCATGTAGCAATCATCTATCCTGGATTTATGTATCCGTTAAATAATTATTGCAGGAAATACAAGGCTTATTCAACCATATAAGCCTGTAACAAAAGCACAAGCTGCAGTTGCCCTGACAAGTGGCAGAATGGAAAAATTAATTCATGAAGAGTTGACTAGAATTGAGGTAGAAACCAGATTAAAACTATCTGAAATGGAGGATATAAAAAGGCAACTTACCCAAAAAGGTGACATAGAAAAAATCTGGAAGGCCAGAATTGAAAAGGAACGAGAAAAAGAGACTAAGAGCCAGGAGGCACTTAAGAGTGCATTGTTAGAGCTAAGGAGGGAAAGGAAGGAGAGAGAAGAGGGTCTTTCTGTAAATATGAAGGAGAAAATTGCTTTGGAGGGTGAAAGGGCAATTTTGTTGGGCCTGAAGAAAGAAATTGATGAATTAAGTGAGAGAGTAATTGATGAAAATAGTCAGGTTACAAGTGAAAAAATGAGTATCAATAAAATATATCTGGATGTTAATGGGAAATATGAATCATTAATTGGGACCAAGTCAAGGTTGGAGGCTGAAAAGGAGGCTGTGCATGTTCTTAGGTGAGATCAAGATATTCGATTTTAGACTACTTGTGGTACCGGTATAAGTATGCACAAGCAAAATCAACAGGCACAAATCTTAGCTTTATTATTTAAATCAGTTTGGATTTTAAATTATGGTCAAAAGCTTAACAAAACTGCCTGTAATAAACCTTTCAAGAGCAAACAGTACCAAATTTGGTAGTCTCATTCTTTCAATGTAATTGTATTGTAGTTTTAGGATACAAAAATTACTTAAATTCGGACTTTTTCTGTAGGTCTTGGGTTGAAGAGGAAGCTAATCGACTTCAAAGTCGAGTAAAAATTCTGGAACAAGCAGTCAGAAGATGGAGGTTCAATGGCAATGAAGATTCTGTTGGTAAAGTTGGCTAATACCAGTTTGTGAGTAATCTGAATAAATTCTTTTTTACATTTCTTCTCAGTCGTTGCACTTGTAAAAGTTGGTGTGCGTACTCTTTTTGTACCTGTAATAATCATTTAAAAGATGTCATGGTAATGGATGTGGTTACATTCTTTCTTTCTTTTCGGGAACAACAAGATGCTAGCCAATTGGAGGAAAGTCTATAAATGTCGCATTTTAGTTGTAGTTTTTGAACCCAAGTACTAGAAAAATGCTAGCAATTGTAAAGGGAGGTGCATGCACATGGTTATGTGTAATATTTCCTGCACAATTTTAGATTTCTCGATTTCCTTAGCTTTCAAATTGTTCCTTTGCTGTCTGTATGATTTATTCATGCATGATTTCTTAACGGATCTCAAAGACATTGACCCCAAGGCAAGGGGTTGAACTCCCTACACATTTGGTACGGCTTCAATGTTGTACCTGGTGAACCATGTTATTGGTCCATTCGGTGCAATTGCCATGTTGTACCTAGAGAACTATGTTATTGGTCCATTTTGTACAGCTTTCAAACTGGGTTCTAAGTTTCTGTGGAGCTCGAACGGCTGTAGCAACTCGGCTTGCTTAAGAAGCTCTCCTGTATCAGTTGATCATCAGCGACCGAGAATTGTTTGAGCAATCAAACGGCGATTATTGCACTTGAGACTTCTCAGGCACTAGAAGAGCGTAAAAGGATAAAACTTATATAATGAAGTGTAAACATTTCAAAGTATATACTTTATCATTTTAAAAATTGTGATTTAAGTTGCTCAATAAATTTTCATGTCACAATTTTATGGGATATCAAAATTTTCTAGAGTTTTTTAAATATTATTATTTTATTAAGATTTTAGAGTTATCTTTAAAAATTTAGAAAAAGATAGTCAAATAAATTTGAAAAATAATTTTGATCTCTCATAAAATTTTGGATATGTAAAATTTATTGAACAACTTAAATTAATATTTGTAACATAAAAAGACAACTCGGAACATTTGCATTTCATTTTGAAATACAAACATCTCTGTATTATATGATAATATAAATTCTTTCATATAAATTTCGATAAAATTACGTAACACAATGCGGTAAAAATAAGTCTCCAAGTAAATTTTGATGCAAGCTTGGATATTTTCATGTTACTATGTGAGGTTTTCTGTATTAAAGTGCCAACTTGACTTAGTTATTTTTTTTATTAGTAAAAAGATAAGGTTGTTTCACGCTAAGTTGAAGAAAAGTTAGAATATCAACTACAATGAAGTCACAACAGTTCTTAGTAGTGTCTCTTATCTTAGAGCTACAAAAAATTTAATCCATTAACATCGCATATTAAGTTGCTCATAAATTCAAAAATATATTTAAAGAAATTCTCAGCATCAGTCACAATAGGTTGTGGATTATGAAAAACATTATCTTTACACTAAGGGGGTGTTCGGATCATTTCCAACTCATAGGAATCCGTTGGATTTTAAGCCCAATGGTTAAATTTTTTTTAAACCTGTTCGTTTGACTATTTGGTTGTGTATGGGATTGAAAATGAATTCCCATTATAACATCCGATTGAATACAAATTGATAGGAAAAAATAATTTGTTTGGACTTAATTTTCTTTTTCCCATGAAACAAGAACTAAGGAAACACCTCTTTATCTCTTTAAGCATATCATGTTTTGCTCTTTAATCATTTTTTTCATTATTTTTTTTAATGCATATTACAATTTTATTTTTTTTTAAAATTAATAAAGAAAAATATTTTTATTTAAAATATAATAATAATAATAATAATAATAATAATAATAATAATAATAAATATTAATATTAGTCCTTCCAAATGAAAAATGATTTTCTCACAATAATTTCAATGAGCCAACTGAACGTTCATTTTTGCACGTCCGAGAATCATTCCCATATGAATGAATTTCGTAAATTAGTTTATAAATTATCATGTCCGTATAATCTCATAATCGAACACACGCTCAAGTATAAAGGCTAGTTCTCATCAACAGCTAAGATAACTGATACTAATAAGTAGGGAATAAAGACGGCACGGCATGTCAAGAAACGGCACGGCACGGCACGTGTTAGAGGCGACAAGATACGACACGGCGTGTCAACGCGTGTCATGTTATGCGTGTCGCGTGCCGTACCGTGTCTGGTTTTTTTTATTGTAGACACGGCATGATACGCACGGATAAGAGAGGCAACACGGCACGAGACACGTATAGACATGGCACGGATACACGCGTAGACACGGATAGACACGGATAGGTACGGATAGACACGGATAGACACGGATAGACACGAATATGTACGGATAGGCATGGTTAGGCACGGCACAGATATGCACGGTTAGGCACGGATATGCACGGGTAGGCACTATTAGACACGGTTAGGCACGGCACGGATAGGCACGGATAGGCACGGGATAGGCACGATTAGCACGGATAGGCACGGGTAGGCACGGGATAGGCACGATTAGCACGGATAGGCACGGGTAGGCATGGGATAGGCACGATTAGCACAGTTAGGCACAAATAGGTACGGGTAGGCATGGATAGACATTGGTAGGCACAGATATGTACGGATAGGCATGGTTAGGCACGGCACGGATAGGCATGGTTAGGCACGGCACGGATAGGCACGGTTAGACACAGATAGGCACGGGTAGGCATTATTAGGCACGGTTAGTACGGTTAGGCACGACACGTGTAGGCGCGAATAGGCATGGGTAGGCACGGGTAGGCACGTTTAGTACGGTTAGCACGGATAAGCATAGTATGCACAGATTGTGGGCCATTCAATGTTGATCGGACGGTTGATTTTGTAATTTTTTTGGAGGGATTTTGTAATGGGATTAAAAAATAGGCTAATATGATATATATCCCCCAATTTGTGTACCCCGTCGTACCTCATCTCTTTAGCAATGGTAAACACACCCTAAATAATGTACCCCAATAAACACATTTTAATTTTAAATTTGAATTTAAAATAAGAAAATGACCAAAAAATTACAAAATAAAATATGTTAAAAGTAATTTTAAAAATTTTTCAAAAATAATTTTTGGATTTTTTAAAAAAAAATTCGGATTTTTCTAATTTTTTTGGCAATTTTTACAAAAATATTATTTTTTTTTTCCAATTGTTTATTTAATTTTTTAGATGTAAATAAATTTAAAATTTTTTATTTTTTATATTTTTTAAGATTTTTCCGAATTGTTTTTTCAAATTTTTCCGATTTTTTCGAGTTCTTTTCCCACCAAACACGTTTAACACGGTTAAGGTACGTGTAGCACGGTGTGTTAACTCGACACGACATGGCACGGTTAAAGTACGTCACGTTTAGCACGGTACATGTAGCACGTTGTACCTTAACCGTGCCGTGCTTATATTCGTGCTATGCCTTATCCGTGCCATGCCGTCCTCTCCCCATTTTTGACACAACACGGTATGGACACCAAAAAAAAATTTCAATCTTCCATACCATGCCATGCCGCAGTATGCCGTATTTTGTCATGACACGGCATGACACAACACTCACGTTTTTAAAACACTACTAATAAGATTTCAATTATGATTTAAGAAATCATAATTGCCGATAAATGCCGGCCTACTTCTACAGCACATATGTCAAATAACAAATGATCCGAACCCACAAACCCATTTAAGATCGACCCAATGGGCTATCGGGTCGGGATTGAGTATATCGGGTACGGATCATACTCACTTGCTCAGTATAGGTAGAAAAATCAGTTTGTCCCTGACAGTGACGATAATTTCCGCGAGTTCCAACAATGGATCTCTCCGTACTTCTCTCCTCTTCGCTGAACCCTCTTATCCGAAATCCTAGAAGGCGCCATCGCAAGACCTATCGACCGTTGGTGGCAATGGCGACGCCCTCATCCTCAGGCGATTCAATTTCCGCTCAGAAGAAGAAGGCGCCGAAGCTGGTGACTTTCATAGGAAAAGGCGGGTCTGGGAAGACGACAGCCTCGGTTCTCGCTTCCCGGGTTATTTCCCTTCTGTCGATCCGATCTAATTGTATCAATGCGAACAATCTTTTCTTTATGTATGAGTTTAATTTTTGTTTTTATAGTATTATGCGAGTGAAGGAATGCGGACATGCTTGGTTGTACATTCTCAGGATCCAACAGCAGAGCATTTAATGGGTTGTAGGTTACAAAACACTCCCACTGAATGTGGGACCAACCTATGTGCTGTAAAGCTAGAGACTAGCAAAGTATGTTTCAATTTTGAGTCATTACTCATTTGCTGCTTCTTTTTACAATTGTGGCTGAGAATAGATAAATTCTGAGTTTCTGACAAATGAATATAAGTGAAAATCCTCAAAATTCTTCCCTTTCAGAGAAGGAAAGGGAACCGGCTTAAAAGTTCCTTTTTGGGTGACTGAGATAGGTTAATGTGGCAATGCTGGCTGCTCTTTCCAACATTTTGCTGGCTTGCTGTTTGCTTTAATAACAATTCAACCAACAGTTGCCAGCTTATTGTTTGTAGTTGTTTTTTTACTTTGTTGGCTGTTTGATGAACATTCTCTTGGGTATAAGGTTGTTTAGGTTGTAATACCGTCACGTACCACATGTCTCATACCTGATGAACACCTTTGGTTTCAATGAAACCAGTTGGGCTCCCCACTTCTTTCAACCAACTCTAAAAAAAGGACACAGCAATTATTTCTACTTACCGTTAGGTCAAGGACTAGATGCTAACTAATTATGCAACCATCACGTATAAACTCTTTAAGGAGAAGCCCAAAGCAGATTTTACTGCCATTAAGAGCAAAGAAAGAGTCTATATATACAATTGTTAATTGAATCTATTAACCTTACAAGATTGAGTTAAGTGCTCTTTCCAAAATCTAGCTATGTTGTTTCCAACAATTTCTCACTTTAACGGGCAGTCATAAAAGTTTGTGATTTTATACCACCGTAGGTTATGATTTTCCATCATTATTGTTTCTATTTTTACCGAAAAGCATAGATGCTATTGGAGCCTCTTGATCGGCTAAAGAAAGTTGATGCAAGACTCAATCTAACTCAAGGAGTCCTTGAAAAGGTACATCTTTCATTAAGAAATATTATCAGGGGTAGAATTGGAACGTGTACACTAAGCATGAATACTTTTGTTCAATAGGATAGATTGTCGGTGAAGAGCTAGGGGTGCTGCCTGGTATGGACTCTTTTGCACCAGTATTAGCTCTTCAAAATCTCATAAACTTATTTTCAAAAGAAAAAGGCAGTTCAAATAAAGAGTATGATGTGGTGGTATTTGATGGGATAAGCTCGGAAGAAACGTTACGCCTCATAGGTGCTACAGAAAGAGCAAGGTATAAAATGTACTGTATACACATGATATACTATATGCTAACATGAATTCTTGTTTTCTTTTTTTATGAATTCCTAAGTAGTTATTAACCATTCTTTGTATCTTTATTACTAGGTCATACTTAAAGTATGTTAAGGATTTGGCAGAAAAAACTGATATGGGGAGATTAACCTCTCCTTCTATAATCAAGCTAGTATATGACTCCGTAAGGATGCATGGTAGAACAAGTGAAGGGAAAACGAGCAGTGAGATTTGGACTGAAATTGAAGGACTTATTGAGGTACTGTTTTTACTAGTGTTATGCCACACATGACTCTACCAGTGAAAACTCGTAAACCGAATTTGGTTTGTTGTGTTTATCTCTATTTGTCTTCGATTTTGTTGATTTCCTTTTTCTTTTTTTTTTTTTCATCTCCTGATTATACCAGTAGATACTACCAGTAGAAACTTGCAGGACAATGCCAAGGTATACATCTACCAAGCTGCAAAGAACCTCTAATGATGTATACAGAAGGACCAAGAAACTAAAGAAACAAAACAAAAGACATGGTTTCCGTAATCCTCATTGCTTGTATCAATGAAATGCTTCTAAAAAATATATACAATAATCACTTCTTTTCAGAAAACATCACTATGGTTCACAAATCCTAGAAATTTTGGATGCTATGTTGTAATGGACCTGACTCGACCAACATCCGTCTCAGCTGCCTTACGGTACTGGGGCTGTGCGATTCAAGCTGGAACTCATGTGTCAGGGGCATTTGGTTTTCTCACTCAAGTTTCTTCAGATGAAAAAGAAGCTTCTGAAAAGTTCTCTCCATTGCCTTTCTCAATACTTCCATCGGATTCCTCTGTTGATTCATTAAATAGAAGTGCTAAAGAGCTTCTAACGTGTGCACCAAAATACAAACATTCTTATGTTACTTTCGATGCCAAGGACAAGTCGGTGACTCTTTTCATGCCAGGATTTGACAAGTCAGAGATCAAGCTTTTTCAAGTATGTTATGTCTCTTTTGGTAATCTTTCCTTTCTTAATTATTTTTCTCTGTGACAAAAAAGCTAGAAATATAAATGGAAAAAATAAAGTTAAATGCAAATGCAGTACCGCGGTGGATCGGAATTATTGGTGGAAGCAGGAGATCAGAGACGTATCATCAAACTGCCTACCGACATGCAAGGAAAAGTAACTGCCGCCAAATTTGTTGACAGAAACCTCATTGTCAAGCTTCGGTAATGTTTAGGATTTAGTTGTAAGCCATTTTTTTTTTTTGAGAAAGAAAAGTTGTTTTGTGTGCTCAACTTTTAAGGAAAATAGAATATCATTATAGATCTTTCATTTGCATTAATGAAATTTTGAAGAGAACCTTATGCTGAATCTTTGAAGTTGCCTTTTCTGAAGTGGGTGGGATGGGGGTTTGGAGTTAGGGTTTATGAGCCTTCAAGTGCTAACATGCTCACAGGACAGAGCAAAGTACAAAATGTTCATAGAGAAAGTCAATAATACTCATTGCATGGAATCTCACTTGCAACAATTCTGAAGAAAAGTGCAAGACCAAGTGTTGTACATTGTACCAGCCTGTAATGCACAACCCCAGATGCAAAAAGAAAAGAGAAAAAAAATGGACGAAGAATTCATATTCTCTATTGGTTTTGTTTGGTTCACTATGGAAGGCAGCATGGAGTAGCATGTAATAAGGAACTCTTTGCCTTGTGCAACTTAAAAGAGTTCATCAAAATATTCTAGCCAATTAATGACATATTTTCTTTTTAATTGAAAGCAGTAAATGATCTGAACTCAAGCATAAGCTTGAATAATTTGAAAATCTCAAAGGATGTTGACATTATTGAGGTTAATTTAACTTCTGAAAATAATTGGTGAACTTATGAAGGTACATGTCACTCAAGTGTTGTCAGCGAGAAGGCCATTCTCTCGAAAATCTCTAACTCTTAAGCATATAAATAACTTTAAAGTTAATCATATAAATAACTCTAAAGTTTCAAATTTTTGAGTTTTTAATCAAATTGATTGTAAATTTAACATCAACTAAAAAAAATATATAATTATGTCTATCGTAGCGTCTTTTTTTAACATTAAGACTAGTGCATGTATCATCAAACAATACAATTTACACATTTTTTTTCATAAATATAAAAAGATATATTATGGTGATATACATGCGAATATGGATCTTTATTTTTGACCGATAATAATGATAGAACTAAAATGTTATAAATAAAAAAATCTAAAGAATAAAAATGATAAATTAGTAATATTTTAAGAATTAAATTGATATCTTTAAATTTTTAAAGACCAAATTTTTGAACCATTAAGATTCTATCACTCTAGTCATGAATTATTTATTAAATGGTGCATATGTTTCTCACGCGCCAGCTCCACATGCTTTATCTTATGAAAGATATGCTGGTTCTCTCTCAATTCTGTCTGGATATTGTTTTTTGTGCGAACCAATTTTAAATTTTCAAACTCAATTTGGACGGTAAAGATTTTTTACGATATGCTGAAAGTTTATCAGTAGGTCGTGGACATGTTATTTATTGTGCAATTTTTCTCAAGCCCCTCCAAGTTTCCTTAATTAGCGTGAACTCCGCGTTTCACGGCGGGATTGTTTTTTTTTATAGATTAATATCTATTATATTATTGACTATTTACATTGATCAATTTATCTCACAGTAAGCAAATAAAAATGCTACGTACAAGCGAAATTTATAAAAAAAATTAAACAATGGACATCAGAAATAAAAGAACACATTCGAAACTGAGAGATAAGAATCAGAGATACCAGTATATTTCCCAACCATTGCAATTCTCACCTGCAAAGTAAAATAAAGCTTAATACATGAACAAAATATTATACAGAAAAACAACAAATGTACGGAAGTGAAATAAAACTTACTGGATTTTGAAGTGTGTCAAAAATTTGAGCTCTCTCTGTCCACTCGTCTAACATTGGCTCACATGCCACACTGCCAAATTAAAAACTTAATATATGTTAATAAAAACAATTCTTATATTTAATTTTCCAACAAAAGAAATTAAGACAAATGAAAAAAGATATATTAAGATAAACCTTTCAAGATGAACTATTTTTGAAATGGCCACACGTGCTTTTAGATCCTAAAAGAAAAGGCAGATTGCATATTTAACACTAAGGAAAAGAAGCAGGAATAAAAAGAAAAAAGAAAGAAAACATCAATGAGATAAAGAGAAAGAACATATATATCCTTAACAGTAAAGGGATGTGCCAAATGTTTGAAACACCATGAAGCATCAGAATGTTTGCAACCTATCAAACAAAAAGATAAACGTTATACAACAAGCCATACAAAAATTATTCAAAGAAATGACAGCATCGATTACCCTGATTTCACAGGCAGGAGACTGAATAATGGAAAGAAATATTACTGGCACATGGCAGGACTGGGAGTGGGAGAGCTTCTGTTTTACGTTATCATCAGCAGCTGAAAATATAACAGAAAATTAAGAGCTCATTCAAACAAAAATAATAGCAGATGTTACTATATTCTAAAAAATTTACCTTAGCACTACAGCAAGCCAAGAATGATGTGTGAAGATCAAAGCTGATAAAAACTGAAAAATAAGGACCCGATTTTAGACTTCCCTTGAATGCATTTATGTACAACATACATTATACACTGACAAAAAGTATCGTATTTTGATAGATCATTCTTAAATGTAGTTGTAATTTCTGTAAAACACAATATGGTCACAAAAAATATTTTTTTTGTTTGTATATCTAATACTAGAGGTGGGTTTCAATGTCATAATTTTTTTGTGCCATAAAATACTGAAAAATACATAACATACCCTAAAGTTTACCAAAAATCACCAGGAATAAATACTGGAACTTAAGAAAATGAGTACCAAATGAAATGAGTACAAATTTTCCACGGTTCCTCTGCTTGTGCTGAAGCTGCTCATGCGCACTGTTCCACCTTATGATACTGTTGGGCGAGTCCTGAGCATCAACGTCCATGGGGGCTATTTGGTTCATTTCTGAATTGCTTTCCTTGTTAGTACATGTACATGAGATCTTACCAGTGAGTTCAGTTTAGTACCTGATTGATGAAATTAATCATTGATCTGTGATAACTAATCCATGTAATATGCTGGTTTTTATTGTCTCAGAAATCAAATGCAATATATATCAAGTAGTACTGCGACTTCAACAAACATCCATGCAAAAAGTAATATCTGGTGACAACAACCTTTTTTTTCTTCCTGGAGCAATGTGAATTTTTTATCCTTCTACTTTCATGCAAAAATTAGTAATATTCCTTTTGCAAAAGGTGTTATTTACATAATTGGGCTCAATGGGTTGCCAATGAGTGCGAACAATTAGCTTTAATATATCAAGCAAGGATTCTAACAAAATCACAATGCAAACCCTTCTCAACTATAATGGTGCCTCCAACAGAGGATATTACAATTGAACCTCCTGTTTCTCTCTCTCCAGCACTGTCCTCTGTTTCTGATGCAATCGCTGATGATGAATTCTATGCAGCCCCCTCTCCAGTGATCTTCACCTTTTTTAGTCTCTTGGCATCTGTAAAATAAAAAAAAAGGGCATAGATGTTATCCATTGGATTTCATGATTTAAGAGGTTGAATAGGCAAACCATGCATTAGCCTCTTCTATTAAATAATTCTATGATTATGGTTTCTAGTTTCTTCCAAATCAATACAATACTTTCCCATTTATAGGTACAGATGGAACAAAGTGTAAGAAAGAGAGATAGATTTGCATTATTCCAGAATGTTGTCTTACAACGCCTATGTATAGGTTTGGCTGTACAATCTGCATCTTTGCATTATTCACACCTTGTAACAGAATTAGTTTAGACAGATTTCAGAATTTCCAAGAACCAATGAATATGTTCTGACTTGAGCACTCAGTTGCTGATCTGGCAGAGCAAGATTCTGGTATAAATTGGACCAGTCAGCTCTAAACTTGTATGATCCGTTACCAGTTCGCTGACAATAGGCAACATCATAGGAATTAACAGTGTCCCAACAGTTCGTTTCATAATTTATACTATTCAGTATATATCTTTAATTAATTGGATGGGATTTTCAATTCAAGACAAAATAAGAAGTATGAACAACACATGCATAACTAACAAGATGTAACATTTCTAGAATAGTATGGATATTTTATTTGCTTATCAAAGAAATAGATATGAAACATCCGCCCCCTGAACTAGTGAACAAAGATCATGCATTTAATCACAGAAAGATAAACAAAAGAATTCTCTGAAAAGAATTTGAATAACCAAACAATTCTCTGAAAACAAAATGAGAACTCCCCTTTCAAATTGTAAAATAAAACTCAAATTGTAGAACCCCACAAGGCATCCGAAGAAGAGAGGAGGCAGAAACTGTGGAGGCAGAGAGTGGGTTGAAGAAGATGGAATGGAAGGATGCAATTGTTTTTCAAACCACAATAGGCAGAGAGAGAGAGGGGCGACAGTGGAGAGGAGAGAGGCAAAACAGCAAAAGAAAGCTCTTTGGAGAGAGAGATGAAAGAGCTCTGATCCAACTGGAGCAGCACGGCGTCAACTAAAGCAAAGTGAGGTTTTTTTTGCCTTCCAGTCGCTGATCCGACCGGAGTGGAGTGTTGGAATATTTTAGAGCGGAAATAAGAGAAAATTCGATATTATTCAAAAGAAAAGAATATAAATTGTCTATTATTTAACTGCTATATATAAAGCAGAATAGATTCAACCTCTGAAGAGTTACAACCCTTCACTTAACAAACAGTTACAAAATAGAATGCGTCTAAATTAGAAATTTAAATAAATAAAGACAACACTAATAAACGTAAATTTACTCTCAGCCATTCACTCATTTCTCTAATAACAGAAATTATCTAAGTTTGAATCATTTATTCAACACCCCCTCTTGATTCAAACTTGGTTACTCCTATCTTCCTGCGCATAGCTAGAAAATCAGCTGCTGGTAACGCCTTAGTCAGAATATCAGCTTTCTGGTCTGCAGTGGGCACATACTCCAATTCAATAGTGTTATTTGCGACTAACTCCATGATGAAATGAAGTTTAATATCAATGTGCTTTGATCTACTATGATACCTCGGATTTTTGCACATAGCTATTGTTGATTTGTTGTCACATTTAATCACTACTGATCCTTCCTGTTGCTTCTCAACATCTTTCAAAATTCTACTGAGCCATACCCCTTGACAAGCTACTGTACATACTGCTACATACTCCACTTCTGTTGAGGAAAGCGCTATTGTTAGCTGTTTCTTTGATTTCCAGCTAACAGGACATAACCCCAAACAAAACAAGTAACCAGATGTACTCTTCATATCCTCATAACACCCTGCCCAATCACTGTCACTGTATCCAGACAAATTTCCTGTACTCTTCCTATCGTACCACACCCCATACTCAGTTGTTCCAGAAATGTACCTCAGAATTCTTTTCGCTGCTCCCATATGGTGTTTTGTTGGATTGTGCATAAATCTTGATACAACTCCAACTGAAAACGAAATGTCAGGTCTTGTGTGAGTAAGATAAATTAAGCCACCCACCATACTTCTATATCTCACACCATCAGCTGATGCACTTCCATCCTCCTTAACTAACTTTTCTTTTGCATTCATGGGTGTACTTGTTGCCTTACAGTTCTCCATCTGAAATCTTCTTAAAAGGTCATAGGCATATTTCTTTTGTGAGGCAAAAATGCCCTTGACATCTTGAATCACTTCCAAACCCAAGAAATATTTCATCCTTCCTAAGTCAGTCATCTCAAACTTCTTTTTCATACTCTCTTTAAACTGATCACCTAAACTCTGATTTGTTCCCATGTAGATCATGTCATCTACATAAAGACACACAATCAGCAGTTCATTTCCACCATTCTTTTTTATGTAAAGATTAGGTTCACTACTGCTCCTTTCAAAACCAGTTTCAAGAAAGTGACTATCAATTTTACTGTACCAAGCTCGTGGGGCCTGTTTTAATCCATACAAAGCCTTATTCAATTTGTATACATGCTCCTCTTTCCCGTGAACTTCAAATCCCTTTGGCTGCTCTATGTAAACATCCTCCTTCAATTCCCCATTTAAAAAGACTGATTTTACATCAAATTGATACACTATCAGTTTTAAATGTGCTGCAATTGCCAAAAGAGTTCTTATGGTTTCAAATCGTGTCATAGGAGAAAATGTCTCATCAAAATCAACTCCCTGCTCTTGAGTGTACCCTCGCACCACAAGTCTAGCCTTATGCTTCAGTATTTCACCCTCTGATCCTACTTTAGTTTTGTACACCCATTTCACCCCAATTACATTTTTTCCTTCCGATAATCTTACCAATCTCCAAGTTTTGTTCTTCTCTATTGCTGCAATCTTATCCTTCATGGCTACTTTTCACTCGTCCTTCATAGCTGCTTCTTCAAAACATGTCGGATCAGCCACTAACATAACTTGCGTTGATTCATACAAGTATGTTAGTGCTCTTGTCTTCCTGTTTGTGAGCCGCACATCTCTCCCCCTCCTGGTATAAGTTTTCAAAGGAGTTTCGACAACCTCATTTCTATCCAATATCTCCTGCTCTTCATCACTTCCACTCCTATCACTTTCATCTTCTATTAATTCATTGTCTGTAATTGTAACAGGTTCTTTTTCAACAGCTACAGCTTCTTTCTTCTCATCCCAATCCCAACATGACCCTTCATCGAAAACAACATTTCTATTCACTGTAACCTTTCCACTTACAGGATCATATAACCTGTACCCTTTTGATTGCTCACTGTACCCAATAAAGATTTGTTTTAGAGTTTTGTCATCAAGTTTACTTCTCATGTGATCATCAATGAACCCATAAGCTATACAACCGAATACTCTAAAATAACTTATATCGGGTTTCTTTCCAGACCACGCTTCCAATGGAGTAACTTCACTCACTGCTTTGGTTGGTGATCGGTTCAGTATATGAACTGCTGTTCCTACAGCTTCAGCCCAAAATTGATTAGGCAGCTTCTTGTGTTTCATCAAACTCCTTCCCATTTCAACTACTGTTCTATTCTTCCTTTCCGCTACACCGTTTTGTTGCGGTATATACGGTGTGGTCAGCTCATGGTGTATCCCTTCTACTTCACAAAATTCATTGAACTCTCTTGAAGTAAACTCCCCTCCCCTATCAGATCTTAGAACTTTTATACTGCTGCCTGTTTGTTTTTCAACCAAAGCTTTAAACTTCTTGAACA
Organism: x Bolboschoenoplectus mariqueter; assembly: GCA_037678475.1. Taxonomy (NCBI): domain Eukaryota; kingdom Viridiplantae; phylum Streptophyta; class Magnoliopsida; order Poales; family Cyperaceae; genus x Bolboschoenoplectus; species x Bolboschoenoplectus mariqueter. Next base: position 2,788,895 of record CM075255.1, read on the forward strand.
CATTGAATGTTTCAGATTTGGCCTTAAGAAAATAAATCCAACTTCTCCTACTAAAATCATCAGTGAACAATAAGAAATACTTACTGCCACCTAAAGATGTAGTCTTCATTGGCCCACACAAGTCGGTATGCACAACCTCAAGAATGTTCTCAGTCTTTCTACTTTGATTCTTTGGAAATGGTATTCTGGATTGTTTTCCATACACACATCCCTCACAAAATTCTACTTCACCAATCGCAGGTATACCATAGACCATCTATTTATGACCCAATAACTTTAAACTTGACTCATTTAAATGCCCATATCTCTGATGCCATAGGTCAGAGATCTTCGTCCCCTTTGCAATTAATGCCCGATCCATCACAGTGGTCATTTCTAGAGGAAACAATTTGTTTGCAGTCATTTCTACTTTTACAATTAACTGGTCACTTGTCTTCTCTTTTATGGTACAGGTTTTACCATCAAATACAACGGAATAACCGTTATCAGTCAATTGCCCAATACTCAACAAGTTTTGTGACAATTTTGGAATGAAATACACGTTATGAAGATTTCTCATACCGATTGCTGTAAGAACAGATACTGTCCCTTTACCTTCTACTTGAATCATCTTATTATCTCCAAGTTTCACTTGATGCTTAAAGGATTCATCAAGAGTAACAAACTGCTCCTTATGCCCTGTCATGTGATTTGAGCACCCGCTGTCCAGAAACCAAATCGTGCTTGAATCAATTTCGTGACTGGTGTAAGCCATGAAAAGTGCATCATTTGTCTCCTCATACTCCTCTTCATTCTCTTGGGCGAAACTTGCCTGACCTTCTTCTCTCTTTTTGGTGTAACACTGAGATTGAAGATGCCCCAGTTTGTTACAATAATAACAACGCACCACCCGTTTACTTGGCTCTTGACATTCAGATTTGTAACGTCCCATCTTATTGCAGTTATAACACTTAACTCCTTTCTTAAACTCATCAGATGAGTCACAATCTGACGAATCAATATTCCTTCCCCCTCTGGAATTCGATTCCCCAGTGGTGCTTCCCCCTCTGGAACTCGATCCCCTGCCTTTTCTCCCTCTAGCAAAACTACCCCTGCTTCTTCCTCTCACAACTTCTCCTCTTACATAAAAAGCTTGTTCTCCAACCGATTCTTCCCTTTTCCTTAATCTAGATTCATGTGTCTATAGAGATCCTATAAGTTCTATGAATGAATAATTTGCTAAATCTTTGGATTCCTCAATCGCAGCGACAACATGATCAAAGTCAGGATTTAGACTTCTCAACACTTTGGAAACCACCGTCTGATCTGACACCGTATCACCATATACCTTCATTTGATTCACCACATTCTGCACCTTTGTAAGAAAAGTTTGGATGTTCTCTTCAGGCTTCATCTGCAGTGTCTCAAAATCCCTTCTCAAGCCCTGAAGTTTCATCCCCTTTACCCGAGTGTTCCCTTCAAACGATGTAGACAGATTCGTCCAGGCTTCTTTGGCATTTTTTGCTGCTGCGATTTTGGGAAAGACTGCATCACTAACACCTTGTTGAATCAAGCACATCGCCCTTGAATCCTTCTTAACATTTTCTTGATCAGTTCCCGTAAAACCAGCATCGACTATGTCCCATAACCCATGAGACTTAAGCAGCGTTTTCATCTTGATACACCAGAAATTGTAATTCTCTCCATCGAATTGAGGAATGGTAGATTGATTCATGGTTCTAGAGGAAGTATCGTCAGACATTCACTAATCTTGCTCTTATACCAGAATGTTGGAATATTTTAGAGCAGAAATAAGAGAAACCGACAAAGTTCGATATTATTCATTCAAAAGAAAAGGATACAAATTGTCTATTATCTAACGGCTATATATTAAGCAGAATAGATCCAACCCCTGAAGAGTTACAACCCTTCACTTAACAAACAGTTATAAAATAGAATGCGCCTAAATTAGAAATTTAAATAAACAAAGACAACACTAATAAACGTAAATTTACTCTCAGCCCTTCACTCATTTCTCTAATAACAGAAATTATCTAAGTTTGAATCATTTATTCAACATGGAGGACAGAAGCGAGTACCATATCGGAGGATGGCAAAGAAAGAGAGGATGTTGGGAAGGGAGGCGGAGGGAAGAGCGGGAGAGAGAAGCGAAGAAGAGGTGCCAGCGAGAGAGAGAGAGTTCTGAGATTTTAAAAAAAAATGGGGAAAAGAGGGGAGAGTTCGGAGTGGGAGCATTTTGCGAATTTTCGTTGTCTCCCCAAACCGATAGAGAGAAAAAAAATAAAAAATTGGTGAAATCTGATCCTTTCATTTTTGATTATTTTGATCCAAACCGGTTATTATACAAGGATATTTTTGGAAATTTTAAAAATTGAGAGTATCTCTGTCCTAAAGATGGATTCATGCATCCAGTGCTTAGCTGCTTTTTAATATAGTAAAATTATGTATAACTAATCAGTTTCATCTAATATGTCAGAGTCATGCTCAAACTAAAATATTTGTATAACTCATTTTTATTTATATTGTAAGACTACAATAGTCCTAAGACAACCAAATAGTCGAGATACTAATAACCCATAATCCAATACCCTATTTATATTAGCTCGAATTCACGCCAATCATGCAAAATGAAACCTGAAAGTACTACAAAGGAAAATTGCATGACATACAAAATACATTTTTCCTGCATATCACGCACATATATATTCGTTATTATTTCTCATTTTTTGTTATTCTCACTGATAATTAATTAAACCTTTGGTTACTTTCAAGCTGGTATTAGATTGTGCGGGAGTATCAGTCCCCCACACCACTCCCCATGCTTGAATCCATCGGTGAAATTGTGAGCAAGTCACACAACACCATGCATGCGCCGCTGTCCACTGACAGGTGGAGTCTGGAGTGGAACCCTACAGAAACTAGAATTTCAGAAGTCCTTACCAAATGAACTTTGGTGTAGTCCTGTGACTGTTAGCTACTCTTGCCATTGCGTTCTCCTTCGTACCTTTCACAGAATGCTTATTTTTACAACTGTATGTTTCAGACTTTCAGTAACTGCTGACTAGAGCGCTCGTCAATATGATGAGGTGCCCAAGGTATTTGAACCAAAAAGGATCAGAATGCAAACATATTTGATCTTCTTTTCATTGGGTTTTTCTTGATTTGATCAGAAGGCTGCCTTTTCGTCTACTCGCTTAGATTATTTCGTATATCTGAGCTTACTTCTATAAATAGAATTCATATGGTAACTTTTTCTGAAAATTATTTGTACCAATAAACAAGAGGATTTGATTAATACCGAAGAAAATTAAATCAATACTGTGAGGAAACATATGTTAAAAATGGTTGTCCATGGAAATCTAAATGTGCACTAGAAATATCCAAATCATAAATTTTAAAGTCAGCCTCGCATCTTTCATTTGTGATATAAGCTACTTGTTATTCTATATCTATTCCATAATTTCATGAGATTTTTGTTTTGTGTAATTTCACAAGATGCATACATATGTCCCATGTTTGCTCAAACCTTTTTTTTTTTTTTTGAGGAAAACAAACCGATGTTAATTGAAACAACATGACTAAGGGGAAAATATAATTATAAAATTACAAATATAATCCATTGAGAAAACTATTCAGGATTTTTAAATAATTTTAGCTGAGATGTAGCAAAAGAAGCTTAAATTAGATGCCACGAAACCAATCATGAAGTAGAAAAAGAAAATGATCATATATAAAAAAGAAAAGATTCCTTATTTCTGTTCCCCCACACACAAAAAAGAAAGTGGCGTTGGTTACTGGTACAAGTACATTCATACTTGAAACTTTAGTCTTCTGATGGTCCCAGTTCTCATTTATTTTATTTGATCTATTTAATTTTTTTGAAGTAGATGGTCCAAGTTTTCAACAACTTCTTCATTTATTTTTATTTTTTAAGAACCCAAATTGAAAAAAAAAGGGAGACAGAATAATAAATAAGGTGGCATCTGAAATCTGAATGCCTTGAAAAACTTCTCCTCAAAATCAATTGTTGGAATACGGTCGTTGAAAAGCCTAATAAAGCTAGTACTGGTTGAAATAAAAAAAATAAACTAATGCCAGTATAAAGAATTGCAGTTGCAAGACCTCTCTTCATCAATTCTTACCAGTAAGACTGTCGATTCGGAATTGGAGCCAATACAAGATGAACAATGAAGCACAGAGTCGGGAACCGAGGCTAGGTCATCGAATTGTCATGATAGAAGAGCAGACAACTATTTTCAAAAGATGTTTAAATAACAAATTTTTTTTTACAAATTTATAATTTTCATAATTAGAAGGGCTGGATTGTAAAACTTTTACTGTCTGAGTTTAGTGTTTTGTTGATAAAGGGGTGACTCTGGTGATATGCTGGTATAGTGAATAAGGATGCTCAAAAAAATTTTTATTTATGTAAAGAAATTGTGGGGTGTCATGTGCAATTTTTTTACAAGAAAAAGAAAAACTAGTGCCAGTATTGTTTTGGGACCTTTCATAAATATTATATATTTTAATGTCAAAACATGGTTGAAAGAGGTATTTCATACCCAATTCTATTTTGACATAGAATGAAATTAATTAAAAAGTAATTTGAAAGAATATCAAACATCAAATAAAAAAAACGAAACTAATGAATTAAAGTGAGAGAAACTATAAGATTTTAACTTTGATATATAAAAAATTTGTTCTTAGAAAAAGAGGAATTGTTCTATCCTTTATTACAAAAATGCTAAAAGATTTTTTTTTCTTTCCCTACTGTGTAATCATATTTCTTTTTAATTATTATTTTCTATCAAACATTATTACGAAACTTTGAAATAGAGTGAAAGAAACCTTATTCTACAATAGCTATATTTTATTTTATTATGAAAGAAACATATATATGATGAGTAAAGCTAGCGTGAGTTAAAACTCATCAGTTGATGAGTTTAACTCAAAAAACTATCGAAATGACTTCAAATGATAAATCCGAGTAGCTCAATAAATTCTTCATATCAAAATCTTGTAGGATACTGAAAATTTTCATTTTTGGAGTTTTCTAACTATATTTTTTTCAGATTTTTTAAGATGATTTCAAAATAATAATAAAATAATGAATGTTTAAATATTAGAATTGGTCATTTTAAAAAAAATCTCAAATAAATACTTAAAAAACTCTAAAAATAGAAAAAAAATTGTGTTCTATAAGATTTTGATATAAAGAATTTATTGAGAAAATTAGATTTCTCGTTTAAAAATGATTTGATAGATTTTTGAGTTAATCTCACCCTAACTTTACTCTATATATGATATATCAATTGAGAACATAAATGGAAATTTGTTTTTAAGGTTTGTATTGATCTGATTTTATTGACCATATATATCACAATCACATACATATTATTAGATTTCTATCATTGGAGTGCAATAATTAGCATCATAAATTGTTGACAATTCCCTGCTAGTAAAAACGATTGGTTCACATGTTGCAAATTTCCATTCATCCAATTAATCACACTTTTTATCATCCTCTCAAAGTAAAAACTGGAAATCTTTCTCCTGTTGTTTGATTGAAAATATATATATATAACACTCAATTTTACAAAGATTGCTGAATTTAATTGGGATATATATACTTCTCTTTCAACTTGGAAAATGAGTTGATTGACTGATGCGTTGCTATAGCCATATTTCTGACCAATATAGAATCTGATTCCTCTTAGATGAAATGTTCATATTCCTCTTTATTTATTAACCGCATATATTATGTGATTATTTACAATATATGACAAAGTCGGAATTTAAAAATAAATCTAAAATTCATGATTCGAATATAATATTGATATAAATAAAAAATAATTTCTTTATAACGTACATAAATATACCAAAATTCTGAAACTTTAAGAAAGAAAATTAACTAATTCAACAAATAATTCAGGTATGTAACAAAAAATTACAGGAAATTTTTTTGAAATCAATTTAATAATCCTATCTATTATTTGTGAATAAATAATTTCCGAATTATTTGTGATTCTTATTACTAATAATAATTAACTTTACAACTTCACAAATAGAAAAAGGATTTATACCACAGTGACTCGCTTCATGAAATATTGAAAACAGTAAAACTACAAAGAAACAAGACTTGAATTTTGCATCAGTAATTTGGTGCTTTCCACTTTTCTGACAGGCTTATCAATTTGCCACTATCAATCCAGATATGTTAAATCAATAAATTTATTTTTCCATATCCAAGTTCAAGATCCATATCAGCAACCTTTTGAAAGTTAGTCTGAACTGGGTTTGCATCCACTAAAATTGAGTTGCTTTTTTACCAGAGATCTTCTTAAAACATAGCTATGACGTGTCATCCTTTATATGAGTTGTTTCTCCACTGATTGGCTTTTCAAGCATGCTTCAAAAATGAAAAAGAAAAAGAAAATCAAAATAAGCTCATGTCTATATGTCAGGTTTCTTAGTATAAAACTATTTTCTTGGTTTACTGGTAATTGGCTAATTGCAGAGGAATCGTTATATTATGTTATGGATATATCCAATTTTTGTTGTACATCAAATTTTTAGGATATATTTTTTTAAAATATTATTTAAATTAAAAAAATAAAAAATATAGATGTTTTTCTCATTATTTCAATATTTTGAGTTAATTTAAAATTTGATTGGTCATTCAATACAAAATCGTTAAAACTCCATGCACTGTTCAAAATTTGAAATTATATTATGAAAAATAAAATCTCTTTAGAATTGACACAAATTTGATACATATTATTTCTAAATAATTACAAACACATCTATGATTTTCATTTTTTAATTTGAACAATATTTATTAAAAATATGTATTGTAAGTATTTGATGTACGTAGAATTATCCATTATGTTATTTTTTTGGTTCTGCTTAAAATATGAATACTTACAAGACTTGTAGAGCACAAAACAATTGATATATTCTTTGTTTTTAATTTTTTTGCGTTGAATTTAGAGGTTTAAATTTGTCTCCTCTTCCTGTCCTAAGAAAAGTCTCCTCTTTTTGAAAGGGTCATATACCCAAAGGTTTGACTCTGTACTGAAAGATAACTAAATAAATACAAATAAAGAGAAAATATTGCCTAATTATTTATCTCTCCATTATTGATTATTTTTGCACTGCTTATTTCTTCATTATTCGCTAATAATTACATAAATAATGAGAACACAGAGTTGAACCAAAACATATATACTACTAATTAAACATAAAACTTGTAACATGCAACAGACGCCTAATTCATACTAAATGTTAACTTAATTTCATCCTTAATACCAGTGATAATAACAATCAAAATCATATTACAACCTGCAATAACAATTTTACAAAAGCAAACCATGCATATTCCTACCTTAATCTTATTCAAGGAATACTAACATCCTTAATTAATTTGACCTAATTTAATTAACTGGCAGCATAGTTACATGTTGCCCCAAGGTCCTTAATGGACTCCTCAGAGGAGAGCGCGGCGGCACAGAATCCAGCTTCTTTCCGTCGACATCGTAATAAATCACTCCGGAGAAATTCAACGGCTGACATTTCTCCCCCATTAATATCGATTTCCTCCAAACTCCGTCATGACCGTTCAAGTTCTCGTTGTTGACCCGACGTTGGTCGCTTTCCTTTATGTTGGCCGCCTTCTTCTTCTTTGGGCTGGCAAGGGACCGAGCAGCACGTGACATGCGCCGGGAGCATGTGCTAAGGAGCATGGTCACAGCTTGTAGAACTCCTACAGCCATGGTGGAGATCTTCTTTTACTTTTTGATAAGAGAAAAAAAAAAAAGGAGGGAGGGTAGGATGAAAAAATTTGAAAGGCAAGGATGGTTGTGTCTACATTTGGAGTTTCATTTATTGATTTATATATAGTTGAGAAGATAGGTCGGTGGTTGATGCAATATTGCTTGTTGTGGCCAAGTCTTTATGTATTTATTTATTTATTAAATCTTTCATAGTGGAGGGAGAAACCGGGTCAAATAAGTTGGCCAAGATGGTTTTAATAGGGTTGTATATATTAAATGTGAGATTGATATATACTTGTGAGAATTAATTTTGTAATTAATTAGTTCTTTGAAACTCATTGTGCTCTATCTCTGTCTTATTTTTTTATGAGTTTGATTAATTAATGTCTATATAGATGGTGTAAGCTAATGAATCCTGTTTCCAGTATGTTGAATTTTATTTTCTTCTTTGATAATTTACTAAATTTTGCAAGGAAATATGTTATTGGAATCCAACCGAAGTTTAGTTGTTGGTAGGTTCATATTTATTTTTAGTTCTAAGTTAGGCGAATACAAAGATTGCTTTATAGCTAATTTTCTACAATGTCAACTGGAAGTCTTCATCATTATATATTCTTTATGTAACTAATTCTTGAAGTTTGATGGAAGTTACAAAAACCAAAATAAATTTGAAAGATAGTCCATTAAATTTATGAAATTATTTTTCCACCAGATATTTTACACCACTATTTTGCACCTTAAAACTACTTAAAATATAAGTTGTTAATATTTTAATTCACAAGTATTAGTTTAAATTTAATTAGCAAAATATTCATGACTTATTCTTTTCGGAATAACAGTCAGAAAGTCAAAATAAATATTTTATTGAACAAGTAAAATCACCTCAAAATTACTTAAAATATAAGTTGTTCATATTTTAATTCACAAGTATATAAATTTAATTAGCAAAATATTCATGACTTGTTCTTTTCTGAATTATAGTGAGAAAGTCAAAATAAGTATTTTATTGAACAAGTAATCATATATTTTCCATAATTTTTATATATAATAATATAAGGTATAAAGAGTTTCAGTGACAAATATTAATGTTTTTTTACAATATATATATACATATACATACATACATACATATATACATATACATACATATATATATATATATATATATATATATATATATATATAAACAACTGTAATGCAAGTAATAGATACATATAAAAAGTGCAGTTATCGCTCATCTGATTTTAGATATATAATATCTTAGCATATCAATTCAAATCAATTTTGAAGTCATTTGAAGTTCAGAGTTTATTCTTTTCACTAAAATTATGTACTTTTTGTTTCAAGTTCACTACTAAAATATGCACTCTACATTTATTAGTAATAACGATTAATTATACTAATGTTTGCATAAGTTAACAATGTTAAGTAAAAATAAATAGGGAATATCACAAATTCGATGTAGTTTTCAGAATTAAAAGTTTAAAGAGATAGGTGTAATTAAGATCTATATATGTAACTGATCTTCTTTATAGGAGGCATTTATGGATGACACAGAAAACTTGAATAACCCACCTATCACTAAAAATTGAACACATCTTTTCTCAGATAAAACAGGTTCCAGGATTGTTAATGTTACTTAATTTTCACATTAAAATTTAGAGTCCGCATTTATTGTGGTAATAGTGAGTTTTCATTATTCGACTGTATTTATTTTTTTTATATAAATATGGTTCTAAGTCATCTAAATTTAAATGTTAATAAAAAAAAAACTCATTCGAATTTGAAATCTACGATTTCTCAGACAGAGGATATTGTCTTTATCATTAGATCAAATATTGGTTCTCGTTGGTCGACTCATATTATATAAATATAATCAAAAGGCAAGATAACAACTCAATTTTTTTAGTAAAAGAATTTAATTTTTTTTATCGGTCTTAAAATTAGTGATATTATACATGATTTTCTCAAAACAATTTTACTAATTTTATCCATATTTCTTCTTTTGATAACCTAACTATATTTTAAACAGTATGTGCTCATTTTTTTTAAAAAAGAAAAAAGTCATTACATGTTCTTAATTCCTTTTGCTCATTTTTCTATACTTTTTCTGAAGTATATAAAAAGTGAGAGAAATATAGCAATATTAGCTAGAGATTTATTATTTTCTTGCTTTTTTTTATATTAGAACGAGAAATCTATATAAATTTAATTAACATCCACACATAATTTTAGGCACTATTGAACGGTCCGAACTAGACTATCCAAACCCAATCATCTATTCAACGTGAGAAATGTTAAATCAATCAAATAAGAAAAAAGAAATTAAACGTAGAAAAGACAAGTTATTATTGTCTTCTGTGCAAATATCAACAGGTGGCTGTCACATTTTTCTCTATTTTTTTAATAAATAATCTAAATTTGACTAATGTATTTTCATAAGAAATTTAATTTAAAATATTTACGGATTAAATTTTAAAATTTTACGTCTAAAATATCGATCTAAATAACTTAATAAATTTTTCATATTAAAATATTATAAAACATAAGAATACTAAAATTTACCATTTCTCAAATTTTCTTATTATTTTTAATATTTTTTTAAAAAATAATCCCTTTTTAACATTCAAATATATATTGATATTTTTCTATTATTTTTGCCTCCAATTCGTTGAAATCAGAGATAAATTAAACCAAAAAGAAAAGAGAAAGGAATTGATAATGGAAGTAGCGTTGTAGTTAGTGCACCTTGCACTAAATTTTTCTAATCAGACCAACCCTTGTGTGACATTTGTACATAATTTAATATGACCTGACTTAGGACAAATGGATGCATGATTTAATTTTAGATCAAATGTGTTTTGATATAAGTCAAGTCAAACGGAATTTGAATTAAAAATAAGTCAAAATTTGGAGCTGAAATTAATTCAAATCTAGTGGGTTCAAATTAATTCCGTGTCATATCAAACTATATATATGATTATTGGCTTGACCTCATTTTAGAAAATGCTGTTGTTCCCCAAAAAAAAAAAAGAATCAAACATTTATTCAATAAAATTTTGGTCCGACGTGTGCTTCACTTTCTGTTTTTACTTTTTAATTTTAAAATTTTTAATGGTTGGTGAAAGTGCCAATCAATGTGTTTCACTCTCTATAGTAACACAATCTGTAGTTGACAAAAATAAAAAAGAATAATTCTAACTTATCTTCAATTCTTATGATATATATTTTTTTAGAAATATTTTTCAAATTAAAAAAATTAAAAAAATTAAAATTGAAGATGTAATCGTAGTTACTTAGATAGAAAGTGCATTAATTTTGAGACAATTTAGAATTTAATTGATCATTCATCGTAAAGTCATTAAAATTCTACCATTAAAATTTTAAATTATTTGATGGAAGACAAAATATTTTTCAAGTTGACTCAAATTTGATACATATTCTATTTAAATAATTAAAAACATATTTATATTTTTTTTAATTAAATAATATTTCTTAAAAAAATATGTATGAGTGTGAAATATACCATAATGCGCAGTCAATTTTGCTCGAGTTAAATATTAATATAACCTAATCTATTAAAAAATTAATGATTTACAATCTGTCATTATCCGAATGGCCATTCAAAATATCATCATTGTAATTAAACTCATATATTTATATATATATATATATAGCAGATGAAATTCCAAAATTGTATAGTAGATTATTTAATTATATTGGGTAATTGCATGCTAAGCATTAATACTAGCTAAAGGAGGATTAATTAGTTTTGCAAACGTAACTAACTCGCACTATGATTCATTGATTTGAACATAGAAAGCATGCACGTACAATTAATTAATTAATTTATCAATTTGACTAGCTAGGTTGATGAAATTCATTGAACTCTATGACTGCTACATATCACTTCCGAATTCGGACGGCACTTATGATTTTTTTCCTTTTTATTTTTGCGAGTATAATCTTCATAAAGTTTTACATCATGATAATTGGTATCCATCTGTCAATTTTTTTTATATATGGTAATTAGTGGTGATTAATGAATAAAGCTAGCGTGCTCCTAGGAGTACGAAGTTCCTCAGTGCTTCTAACTCAAAAATCTATCAAATTGATCTCAAATGAAAAATTCAAGTTACTCAATACATTTTTTATATCAAAATTTTATAGGATACTAAAATTTTTTGTTTTTAAAATTTTCTAATTATTTATTTCGGATTCTTTAAGATGACTCTAATAATAATAAAATAATAAAATTTTGCATATAAAAATAGACCGTCTTAAAAAAATACAAATAGTTAAAAAAACTCTAAAAAAAGAAGATTTTAGTATCCTACAAAATTTTAATATAAAGAATTTATTAAGCAACTTGGACTTTTCGTTTGAAGTCTATTTAATATATTTTTAATTTAAGAGCACTGAAGGATTTCATTGTTCTAAAAACATGCTAGCTTTATTTATGATTAATAATCTTCGTAAAGTTTGAAGGAGGTGCTTCACTTATTCCATAATTCCATATTAGATTTTAGTTTAAGAATTACCGTTTAATTAGATTTTCACTACTAGAATTTGTAATATGTGAATGGATATGAATATTAATGGCATGAGTTTGATTATTAAAGATGTGGGTATTCAGTATGCACACTAATAATCTTAATTTTGAATTATATTTATATGTATATATTCATATGATCATATAATATTCACACCAATATTATAAATTCTAATAGTGTTCGGAAGGACGTGGAGTTTGAAAAAATAACATATGAACTTAATGGAGGTATTATCCTTGATTTGAATCTAAGATATACAAATTATTTAGGTTTTTGTGTTTTACGCATGACGGTTGGAGTTGGTGATAGAGAAGTTATACCTCTTTATCATAAAATGAAAATGATGATGACAATACGAAATTTTTAGATTAACATGTAAAGTTGAAGAAGAAAAATTAGTTCTTGAGATCTCTTATTCTTAGAAAATATTTATGACCATGATGTATTTGAATAAAAGAAATCACAGGATGAGGTTAAAGGAGGGCATCTAACTCCAAATCTCCAATATATTTGAAAAGGGGAAGAGAGAATACTAGAGATTTGAGTAAAAAAAAGGATTCAATATTGACAATTTGATGGAGAAAAAAATACTAAATCAATTTAGAAAGGATTGGATTCTATAAGATTCCATTTGATCGAAAGATATCTGTAACAGGAGGTGATAATTTTATCTCTTATTTAGTTCCAACTCAAATAAAAGCTAAAAGAGGAGGATGATGATTTCTAAGATGTCTGATTCTTAAGGAAAAAGCTAAGGTCAGGATATACTGGGAAAAAAATCACAAGATGAGATTTAGGAGTGCATCTAACTCCTATTTGAAAAGAGAAAGAGAGTATATTAGAGATTTGAGTAAAAAAGAATTCACTAATGGATTTGATTGACATAAAATAAAACAAATCTAGCACTGATATCCTGTCTGAGAAAAGAACCTGAAACAAAGTGAGATGTAGAGGTTAGAAATGAGAATGAGAGAGTAGAAGAGTTCATCTGTTGAAAAGTACATCCTTTGACAAAAAAAAAACTTACTATTTCTAAAATTAAACACAATATAGAACTGAAAGTTTAAGATATACTATGCAACTGGTACTGTAATAAAAAAAGCAGGGAATAGCTTTCAAACAACTTTACTAATTAAGTCAGACAATGATTCTCTTTTAGCTAATTTTCTTTTTATTCATTATACGGATGATAATATAAGATAGTTAAACTATTTTGAAAGAAGTGAATTTTTCCTTAATTAAGTTTCCTTTCTTTTTGGTAAGGGCACCTACATTCTTTTCTTTTGTTAAATTTGATTTATTTTGACTTTTTTTTTTTTTGCTCTTTCATCTTTTATGGCTAATTGTGTATGTTTAGACACGTACTAGTGTAAGGATAAATATCAGTTGGTACAAATATAAACATATGCATATCTCAATATGAATATCAATTTGTGTAAGTATAAATACCAGTCTATACAAATATAAAATGAGTGTGTAACATAAACACTAGTCCGTGCAAGTATAAACACACATATGTGTAAGTAGAACAACATGATCGTTCATGTTTTTATACTATTTTGATCATGTTTATGATTCTTAAATCATCAAAATCGATTGATTACAATATATGTCGTTTACATGTTCAAAAACTTATTTATGCTAATTCAAACAGATATGTTAGTTACGTATTATGTAATAAAGTTTAATTGGAATGTAATTATTGTGTGTTTGTATGTATTTGTTCATGTCTTTAGTCAATTTTGAACACATTAAGATTTTTAATTCATCAAAATCAACTGATAACGTCTCAAGATATGTTGTTTATATGATTTTGAAATTATTTGCGCAAAATCAAACATATAAGTAAGATATTACGCATAAAATTCAATTAGAATGCGTTCGTAGTTCTTTCATGTGCTTGTTGATACTTAGTTTTGATCAAATTTGTGATCCTTAAATCACCAAAATTTAATGGATACATCTAAATATATATCATTTATATATTAAAAAAATTTATTTGCGTTTGTACGTACTTGTTCATGTCTTTGATCAATTTTGAATATATTTATGATCTTCAATAATTTTCTCCAAAATAACCTTCAAATGTCAAATTGCTCAAACACAATTTCAATTCCTATTAGTTTCTAATCTTTTCACACACAATCAACTACTAACCAATTGTTCAATTTGTATATCTCTTGTCAGGTACGCTGAGGAAGAGGTCACATTGACACGATCCATTCTCATAAGAATATTTTGCATACTTGGTCACAAATCTAAGTTACTTCTTTAGAAGAAAGTTCTGATATTATTTGTTTCTGACATTGTCTTGTTAGCTTGCCAGAGAAATATAATGAAAGGGAAATCGGAACAAACCAAGTCTGTATTATATTACAGTGGTACAATTAAACAAGCCTATATGCATTTCATTAACATATATAATCAATGCATTACACAGTAATACAATTGAGAAAAGTGAAGTTAACAACATGTAATCTCCTTATCCTACCCAAACTTGCCATTCATACACTACACTAATTATAAATTAACATACACTGTTACACAAATTGGAATGCTAATTAATCTGGTACAAGATCCAGGGACCATGTCATGTCTGGTACGCTACCATAATTAGACCTCTGCATTGTAAACTAACTCTTCCTTCTCGACCGTAACACAAGCGTCGCATTATATAATTTTCACCATTAATGTAACCACACGCACATCTTTAAAATAATGCTTTGATTAAACCAATTTCTAGAATTCACTAATTGGTGAGTTGGCTAGAACTTTAGAACGCAATCACGGGTAAATTAGGAAATCAAATTGACCATATATGTACTAAGATTAAGATGTTAATTCATCATTTGAGCAAATTAGAGTTGTTTTCCGGAAACATAAACTTGTGTTGGAAATAAATTAGTATTTATGAATTATGATTTATGAAATCATTATATATTTTGTGTATTTTTATAGGTTTAATTTGAAAAAAATCAAAATATTATTGAAATGGATGAAATAGGTTTAATTTGAAAATATATATATATATTATTGAAATGGATGAGAAATCTATACAAAAATTGGATTTATTTTGTTCGTATATATAGAATAAATATTTTTTTTGAGATAAAAATGGAATTAAGCCTCTCAGATTTTAAACATTCATAAAAAATCTCTCATTCAAATTTTAAATCTATAATCTTTCATACAGAGAACGTTATTTTAGCCACTAATTCAAAAATCAATTCTCTGGAATGAAATCTTAAGAATATATTTAACTTGACCTAAACTTTAAAAGTGAATATAAATACATTCTATACTCAAATTTTGGATATTAGTAAAATTTACAGAGATCATAATGTAAAAGTTTGAATAAATTATACATGCACTACACTACATTCCAAAAGGGGAAGTTCTATCAAAGAGTTTACGTAAATAACCCTTTAACAAAAGAAATTAAACTCAGAGCAGAATCAGGCAAACAAAATGATGTTAGTTAGATTGTAATTGTGTTGTACTAAATACCTTTTCAATTAATTAAAACAAGGGATCAATTGACAACCTGTTTTTGAAAAAAAAAAATACTATGAATGCTGGATGTTTTTTATTCACGCTTTATTTAGCTTGGTGTAGAATTGATTTAATTAATGCATATTTTAACTTTAATGCTCTCTTTATTGCACGCATGAGAGGACCAATTCATTATCTCTATTTTTAATTTTTTTTTAAACAGCTGTTGGATATTATCATACAAGATATCAAAAACTAATAAACTAATAAGTGATAATTGCATCCTTTATTTATACCCTAGATGTAATTATATTTTTTTTAGAAAGTATTTATATCTAATGATAAAAATATTTATACCGTATATTATTAGAATTAAATATTATGTAAGTCGTATTTATACTTGTATAATAAGATTTTTAATTTTAATTTTTCTATAATTATCTAGGAAAGAGAAAGGGCTAAATTTTTTCGGAGATAGCTAAACTTTACCTTGAATTTATTGTTAGTGCCTCAACTTTTATTTATTTGTTTTAGTCACTAAATTTTGATATTGTCCAAATTTAATCACTTTGTTAGTTTTTTCATCCAAACTTAATAGAAAGTTTATATAGCCTCTATCTTAAACATGTAGGATTTCATATAAAATTTAAAAGTATGAGAATATAAGACACAAATTATTTTTTTTATTTTTTTACAAAAATTTAGAACTTCTCATATTTTAAACTGTATTTTTTCTAAGAAGCAATAATATAAATTTAGAATATACATTATTACTCTATTTTTCCTTTCAATAGATAAAGAGATATATATTTTTTTAATTTAATAATTAAATTCTACAAATTGGGATACTTTTAGAAGTAAAACATCAAATTTTCAATTATAGAATACTATTTCTAAATAAAATCTGAAATAAAAAAAAACAAGTTGCACTACAAGAAAATGCAACAATTGCATGGGTAACTCAAGTATAATTGCATCCTTATGTATCATCCATTATATAAAAATAGATAATTTTTTATTTTAAAATAAAGATGTTGTTAGGTAATATAAATTAACTTAATAATTTACATGCTCATAGCATAAAATGATGCTATAAATTATAGGACAAAAGTTATTTAAGAATCTTTCTTGATAATTTAATAAACACATAAAATCCATATAATTATACAAAATTTTCATCATGTTTGGATGGAAAAACTAACGGAGTGATCAAATTTGGATAAATATCAAAGTTTAATGACTAAAAATGGATAAATAAAAATTGAGTGATCAAAAACGAATTTGAGGTAAAGTTCAGTGACCTCCGAAAAAATTTGATAAACACTTTCTATACTAAATATAAACACTTATAAATTCGGATATAAATAAATTATCTATTTAGTATAAATACTTTTTATGTACAGATAAATTATATAAAAAAATATGAAGTATAATTTCTCTAAATTAACTATGACGGAACCTTTCAATTAATTATTCAATTCATACTTAAAATTCACATGTCATCCACTAAATTAAAGGATACCATTACAAGCCTCTGTTTTATTATTATATGCATCTGTTAACAACAGTTCAAAGAGTACAGCTAAAAGAAAGAAAAAACTAGCTTAGATTCTTATATATAACTGTACAACATCACAAAGCATCACTCATTCCCATTTTAAAAGGGAGAAAAAAAAATTAAAGAGAAGTGTTAGCTAGAAGAAGCCTATCTCAAAAAAAAAAAAAAAAAGGAGTTAGAAGAAGCTTACATCTTTATGATTTTTTTTATTGTTTGACTTATAAGCACGGCGCAGAGATGAGAGTACTAGCAATATCAAATTCTGACGTCATAATTATAATTTTAGTTGTATGAATGGTAAGAAAATAGTAATTTATTAAGAAAAATATTGATGTGATATCATTGTTGATATTATAATTTATTTGATGGAATAAATATTTTGACCAGTCAATATATATAACTATATATTATATAGTTTCACTAACCAGCCACCTATCTCTGGTGAATTTCTGACAAAACTATGAAAAACTTCCTTAGTAAACAATGAGAATAATAAAACATTCAATGTGAATTATAAAATAATATAATTAAAGTGAATAAAAAGTCACTTAACATCAATAATGACGCACTCAACAAAAAAAAATAAATATCATATTTCAGTGTTATTTTGTTTTATTATTCATTCCAAATTCTTTATTACTAATTCGTCTGCTTTATTTTATTAGTATTGCTAATTATGTTATTATGAACTTTTTTGTGCTTTATAATTCACACAATTATCTTCTTTATTTTAAGTTTGTTGCAGCTACGTTGGATAATAGTATTTATTTTAAGTTATTTACTATTCACTTTGATTGCTTTATTTCATGTTTTATTTTTTTAGATTAAATGTCTTCCAAATTTATTGAAAGTTTGCTAGAATTCTATTGGAATTCTATCTGAGCTCTGAGGAGGTAAAATGTTGGTTAAAAGGATTGAGAGTCAAAAAAAAAATTGTTATCATCAAAAAATTGACTCGACCAAATAAATTATGCTATTAACAAAGGTAATATGTCTGAAAGTAATATGTCATCTTAAAATTAATAATTTTAATAATGTAAAAATTGAAATTCAAAATTTTTAAACACAATTAAAATTACAAGAAACCGGGTGATATGTAATTTATTAAGAAATAATTATTAAAAAAATTATTCTTACACTCCATATCATGTATTCCTTATCTTCACACAAAAAATATTTATACTAAACAGTTAATTTATTTATATTTGAATATGAAAATATTTATATTTAATATAAAAAATATTTATTATTTTTTCCTGAATGATTTAGAAAAATACAAGTTAAAATTTTATTATACAAGTAAAAATTAATATAACTTGCAAAATTTATAATATCAGTAATATAAGATATAAACACTCTTATTATTAAGTCTAAATATTTAAAAAAATATATGAATATACATATGAAGAAGTGTAACTAAAGAGTTCGATTAACTTATACTTTTTAATTATAAGAATGAAGATTTTCCTACACAAACACTGACGAAATTTTCAATAAAAGAGGAATTCCTATGCTAGCAAGACATGCCAAGAAAAAAAAATAATAATGTCTATTATCGGACAAAATACAATAAATAAATAAATATATATCTCTACAAGCTTTTTCAAGATGTGAAGTTCTTTTTTTTTCTTTTTCAGACTGTTAATCAACTCATTTTGTTGGCGTATGAAACAGGACAGTATTAAAACTTATTTCCCAGTCAACTCTAATCTATAATGCTAAAATACTTATTGTTAATTTATATTCATTATTGTCAATTTGGTAAGCGCTGACTAAATTTCATGCGCCATTTAATCAACTAATTAAAACCTAATTCTGGCACATTTTGCTTTTGTTGTCACTGTCTACATTTAATTAATTATGTGACTACTCAGTCAATATCCACTTCTCATTTGAAGTGTAAAGTCAATTTCTTGTCATTAATCACCAAATTTAATTCCATTGATGCACCAAAATCCTCCTCAAAAATCATATTTTTTCTTTAAAGAAATTTGTTATTTGTAAACCAAGTTCTTGTACTTTTGAAGAGTGAAAGGGACATGATATTATTAGAAATCTTCATTTGTGGCAATCACTTTCCATAATTTTAAATTTTCACAGGTACTTTTAACTTCAAAGTTCGAATTCGTGATTTCGGTGGATTAAATTGTGTTTTCTTTTATGTTTATTCGGTTCAGAATTTTCCGATTCTCACTTTTGAACCATTTAATTATGATAAACCTTTTCTATTAAAACAATCACCTTCAACTGAGAACTAATTTACTAATTTTTAATCTAGTAATAAAGACAATATTTTTTATATGAAAGATCGTAAGTTCGAAATTCGAATAATGATTCTTTTATGAACATTTAAAAAATTAAGTGGCTTGCCAAAAAAAATGTCACGACTATGAAACAATATATATAATCTGAGAAAAAGATGCTCATATTCCAATATATCATACTAAAAGATTTAAACTGCCATTTATTTTACTTTTTTGAGGATATCATGCAATAAAAACAACCTACTAGACTAATTTGGTATCAATTCGATGTTCAATCAATGTAAAAGTAAAATTTTCAAAAAAGTAGAATATATAATTTGCTTTATTTTGTTCTGTTTTAGTCTTTTGGATTATCTTTTAAGAAAGAAATAGTGAGAAAATAGGATAGTCAACTGGTGAGGTAATATGTATTATGCCATAAAATATGAATAGAAATCAGTCAAGTTTTAATACATTTAATTAAGTAACAAAAGAATATAAGGCATCTTCATTTTTTTAACTTAAAAATAATTGTTTCTGTCACAGCAGTAAAGTTAGCAATTTTTTTTAAATTAATTTTAAGTCATCTTCATCCCTACAATTCGTTCTAATTTTAATTTGCAGTAATATATTTCTTTTTCATCTTTATAATTTATTTTCCTGGATCTTTGAAATTGACACCTAAAGACAATTGTAAATACTAAATACTAAAATGATAAGTAATTAATAATTATTTATTTTTGAACTGCAGGCTTAGTACTGATAGTAATATACTTCATCTCTCTATAAAGAAATATATATTTAAATTTCATAAAAAATATTTTAAAAAAATAAATGCCGAAACTAACAGAAATCTTTCTTTAAAAAAACCAGCTACTCCATATTCTTATAATTAATTTATAATGGTCACATCAATATTCATAATTTCTTTGCAAAAATGCAAAGCAAAACAGAGACGCCATAGAAGAGATCGAGGTTTCTTGAAAAAGCATTAAAGATATTCAAAAAGCGACTGCCATTTTGCCAGAAAGCCCAAAATAAAATTAAGCCTTTTATTACCGGGCCTGTGATGAAAAAGTGTAGAAAAACTCTTAACATTTCGTAAGACTTATAATTTCTAAATAAGATTTTTCTTTCATTCATTTATTAGTTGTGTTCTGGGCTGATATTTTGTACAAGTGACCTCTCAAAATTAAATATACCCCAATAATAGTGTTGATGATAAAATCATAAAACTAGTAACATAAGATAATCCATAAAACAATTTTCTTTTGATTATCTCTTCCTTTTGTAATAATTCAACACTCAAAATTCTTAAAGAAAACAAGACCGCCACTTTTGACTATTCTTGCACCACTTTAGCATCTAAACTATTTAACAAATTTTAACACTTCAGCAAGCCACTGAATTTAAACCTCTCCCTTGTCAAAGGAATCGGATTCCTATATAATTAACAAAACAAATTACAACAAGAAAGCTAAAGATAAAATTACAAAAAAAAAGAATATTGGAAAGAGAGATATATCACCATCATATCAATCTCTAATTAATATTCTCCTTTCCATCATGCAATTGTACAGGCATTTGGATTCTCCTCACTAAAGATGGTTGTTAGCCGGTCGTTCGCATCAGTGGCAATGCTGTAAATACCCTCGCGGACAGGGGTAGGATAGTACCGGTACTCACCCGAGAAGTATTCATGCCTTTTCGGTGTGGCGGCCCATCGAGGGAGTGGAGATGGTTGGCCATACCCATACATATAACCATGTCCCGGATGAGGTTGAGCGGACGGTTCATGCTGGCTCGGATCAGGTTGGTGGGGTCCATGCATCGGTCCAGGTTGATTCATACCCGGTGGGTGCGGTCCATGAACAAACCGGACCCCTCCATGACTCGGTACCTGTTGCTCAGGTTGGTTTGGGCCATTTGGATCAGAAGCATGAACATGCCGAACTCGTCCCTTGACCGGCACCTTATCCTTCAGTTTGTCCACCTCTGGCTGAGTTGGAAGGGCTCGAGTTGGCTCCGGTTGGGCCACATAGGTATCTGGTACAGGTGGGCTTTGTACCGGCTCTTTTGGGATTATGTAAACGGAATTGTTGCTGCTGAAGGTGACAGTTTTCGCCATTGCTGTTGTCTGGTAAGTCGGAGGTGGCAGCGAGTATGCCGTATTGTAGGACGAATTACTATTCTCTCCTCCTGTTCAAAATAAAATTATACAAAAAATGTTAAATTAAACTATACAAACAAATAGACACATATAGAGTGGAAAAGCTACTAGAATTATCACGAAGAAGGGATTAAAAACTAGACAGTGCATGGAAGGAGTTCAATGGTTAGAGTTTGTGTGTGGAAGAATGATCAATTGTTTAATAATATGGGATTCACATCCATTAATACTTATTTTATGATACATTTGTGTCATGATTTTTTTTGTGTCTCTGATATGTAGGGTTCACTAAAATATAAATAAAAAAAATACTCTTATAAGTAAAATCTAAACCATTTAAATCAAATCAAACGGTTTAAAAATTCTATGATAGTTAATGTGTCATAAATTTTATGACAGCAGATCCGGACCCAACAATATGCATGCATGAAATTCAGTTATCAACTCTTATATAAAGCACTCCTTTCTAGGAACTCTGATTTAAATAAAATTCAAATAATTAAGGTGACAAATAACATTTTCTGTTCTTTCATCTGTTTTATGTGCAAAATTTCCTATTAGCAAAACCAGACAAATTTTTTTCTGCATCCAAAATAACATGCTTTTTTAGTTAAGAAGCTAATTCTGTATATTTATTGAATTTAGCAGAAAATTTGAATTATCATTACAAGAAAAGAACAAAAGAAAATAAATTCTGCTCAAAACAAAACATATGACTATTACATATAATTCATAACCATGAAAATTTTTGCTCTTTCTTCTAATCAAATGATGATTAATTAATAACTATAGTCTAATCATTATGTATGTAGAAGCAGGTCTCAGCAAAACATGCATGATCATTAGTTAATTTAAAAATATATACAACAAAATATCTGTTGCATTAGGGAATTAAAGAGGAGAAGAAACATTACCATAGCACTTTGTCACTACCTTGGATAATTTCTTGCCTATAGGATAGCAACCCATCTCTCTCTCTCTCTCTCTCTCTCTCTCTTTCCTCTCTCTCTGTCCCTGGCTTACATTCTTATATAGTAATATTCTACATATAAGAAGAGTTATAGTAATCCCTATTTAAAGTAGCTTAATTAGCTAAAGCAGTTAGGCTTTCAAAAGGAAGAATCTGAAAAGAACGATTGATCACCTAACTAGTTTGGCCCATAATAAATTCTTTCTTTCCTTCTCTAATACACCAATTAGACCTTAACAACAAAAAAAAAGTGGTCCTGAATTTCATTGGATAGGGATTTCAATTAAACTAGTGGAACTTTGCATATATTCTTGTGGGCTCCATGTATATGTACTTTTTGTGCTTCTTTTCTCATTCAAACCATATATAACTTTGTTACTTTGTTGCTTAACCTAAATGATTTTTCTTCTTCCGTACAAGGTGTAAACATGCAAATTGCCTCACTTATAAAGTAAAAAAGAAAAAAAGCACTAATAATTAGATACTTACAATAGGATAGAGAGGGCTCAAATGTTTTCATCGTACCTCTATTTTTTTTAATTTTCTAATAACTCTAATTTTAAAATTAAAATATCAAAATAAAATTGTTAGATGTGATTTATATTAATGTCTCCATGTATATATAAAAGAAATAAAATTATGATATTTCAATATTATTTTGTTTAGCATCAAGAGTCTACAAAAAATACACTAAGGTGGATAATTTATGAACGTTGATTTTTAACTTATTGATTCATATAAAATGAAAGTCAATATGTCAATATTTTTTTTATGTACATGAAGAAAATATAATATAAATCGCATCTAACAGTTTTATTTTAATATTTTACTTTCAAATTTTTTGTTATTAGCAAATTAAAAAATGAAGGTATATGAAAGCATAAAAAATGAAGACATTTGAACCCTTATTTTTTTAATATTACACGAACAATAAAGAGTAGAAACTACCCCAACTTGATCACTCTACTACAATTATTTGTTTGTCTCTGTTATTTCTTTGTTTCCATCATGAATTCGATGCAAATATCAGCCAGCTTGTCGTATTCGTCGCACCTCCGAAATACTGGTTTCAGTTCATTAATTCCCCCAAAGAATTTCAGTCAGAGATCCAGGAAACCAATTCGAAGGTTATATAATTAAAATTTTTCAGGGGAAATAAGAAGATGAAAGCAGGATTTCAACCCAAGAGAAATCATATGGAGCGATAACACAGCGTCAGCTGGCTGAATGTCATGCGCCATTAATTTATAAACTTAAATATAGATAACAAAATTAACACCGTTTGAACACCGATAATCATTGACATTAGATCCTTTTATTAATTAATCTCTGATCCTTTCTCATCCACTCAGCAGGCATACTTTGGAAAGTTCTATGCTTATTCCCTTGATTTAATCCATGAGATTATGTCCATGTGCACAGGGGGAAAAGTTGGAACCATGGCCCTTTTATTTTAAGTTGGGCCCACGGGCTAGCCCGTTATATATTTATATGTACCACTCATATTTTATGTTCTTCCTACGCGACTGAAAATTTCACAGCCTACTATATATTAAAAAATTAAAATCATATAGTAACCAAGCATGGCATTAGGGCCTGTAAGTTAAAACTAAAAACATGTAGATCTTAATTAACTTTATGAGTGTTTACTGTTATCAAAATCTCTTCCTCAGAAAAGGCTTATATATATAAAAGTACAATCAATCCTCAGAAACGGCTGAATTAAAATTGTTTTTCCTTCTTCTACTACAATTTGATTTGTAGGAGAAAAATGTTTTTTTCTCAGCACTAATAAACTCAATTTGCACAACAAAATGGTGCAAGTATTACCAATTTCAATGTTACCAGATTCAATTCTTGTGCCTCTTGACCTTCTTAAGTTTTAACCTTAAACGTTCTGTATGTATGTATCATTAATTGAAACAAAATTTTTTCATTAAACTCAACCTTAATGACCAAGTTTTCAACTGACAAATTGGGCCCACCACCACTAGTCCTTAATAATTTCACCTCTTTGCCTTCCAGAAACCACATCAGCATATATAATGTGCCTTATGGGTCCCCTTTAATTCCATGCCTGAAGACACCACATGATAACACAATAAAAATTAAATCACATTCAATCCAATTAATTAATACAACCTTTACTCTTTCCCCTTATAAGCCCCAAAACTCTGAAAAGTCATGATGCTCTTGCTCTCTCCTCACATTCCATCCCTCTTTCTCTCTCTCTAGTCTGTAGCCATGGCCTTTACACAGCCACATTTCACATGCATTATGATCCTCTCCATTTTTCTCAGTTTCTCTTTTCCTCTCTTACCAGTATCGGCAGACGACGACTCATCATCCACAGCATGTCAGTATCCCTGCTTACCACCACCAGTGGTACCAGTAACGGACTGTCCGCCGCCGCCGCCACCATTGCCACTGTCACCTGTGACAGGATACTGGAGTTATCCGCCGCCGCAGCAATTCGAGTACAATCCGTACTTCTCACCTCCTAACAGTTACAACATGAAATCTTCACCTCCCCCTCCAAATCCTATGTTACCTTGGTTCCCTTGGTACTACCACAAGGGTCCATCTGTCTCCAGGGGTAATTCTGTCTTCTCATCTCAAGGTAGTTTTGGTGAATCCAATGTGGTCTTGCTCGGTATTTCTGCGGTTTTAATGATCCTTTAATTAGAAGGTATTTAGTTGGGCTATATTAGATTCATCCAATATATGCATGTGGTTTCCATCCCTACTAGCAGCTAATTGTTGAATTACTTCTGTTGTGATTAAATGTAGGGTTTCTCTTTTTTTATTTATGAATTATATAGTTGAGCAAAAGAGTACTAGATTCTTGTGATAGCAAATGGACGGGAGAATGCGAAATGGTTGGTGGTATGGGAGAAATTAAAGGCATTTTATTGTTATAAGTGGAAGGAGCAGAATATAGGGATAGCTTTGGGGCTTATTCTCTTCTTTAATAAAGCAAAATTATATTTATCTTTATTAATGTGGCTTAGAAAGTAAGGCTTGTTCTTTCAAGTTATATATAATTATATATTTCTTGTTCTTTCTGAATCAATGGCGAAAGCTAGGCAAAAGCTTTCTTTTATGGAATCTGGTATTGTGAGCCTTTGTAAAGATTTTGGAGATCAGTATGGGTCCTTGTACTTCAACTTTTCAGAAAAATAAAACAAAAAAGTTGATAACTTGTATATACATTTATTAAAAGAAACGAGATCGATTGACATGTATTTCTTTCACTTCCTTCTTCCATCTGCTCTTGATTAGAATAATATAAAGGTGCAATATTATTATATAGAGGCGTTATGCTATATGGATCAAAATTTAGCAGAATTAGTCTATTATATATCAAGGTAACACTAGAGAGGGCTTAAATTTAGTTAATTTCAAGATGTATATAATATACAAAATTTCTCAAATTCGGTCTGTTTTAATGATACAAAGAAAAGAATACTATCATATAGAAAAGGTAGCACCTTTTTCTCAGAAAAAAAAAGTTGTCAAGATTTTACTATGTATGAGATGTAATCACTTAATCGCATAACTTCAAAATTTGGCATTCTCTACCATATCATTACTTTCGGATGGGATTATATATGTCTCAGTTCCCAATTTCCTTGATACCTAATTATATAATTACAAAATTATACTGTTAAGCACATGCAAAGTGCGACATTATTCCAGTTAAAAGTTAGCGAAATTACAGGGAACAGATCCTCCTGCAAATTAATAATTACTAATTGTTTCATGGCTCGTTAACCTAGAAGCTTAAATTAAATTTATACTACTTTCATTCTTTCGATGAGAAATTATGTTCATTGGATCAATCACCATTAAAAATGCTAGAAAAAAAATTTGCAATTCTAAAAAGTGACACACTAATTATATATTAAGATCGGTGAAAACTACCTTCGAACGGTATACCTAGGATAATATATAATAACTCTCGAATCGTAGATTTAGTATAGTGGTGATAGGTATCGTCTCTTTATGAAATATGCAGATTTAAGTTCTACAAAAAATATTTGAAAAGAAATAAATGTCGGAGCTAATGTGCTATCGTTAGCATTTCAGCCGATATGCTAACAGTACAATTTTAATTTTTTTGGTTGAAATTTCGATTTAAGTAGCTTAATAAATTCATCATATCAAAATCTTATGGAATATCAAAATTTACCATTTTTAGAGTTTTTTAACTATTTTTTTCGAATGTTTAAAAATGACCTTAATTGACGTATAATATTTTTTTATTTTTATTTATTTTTGAGCCAAATAATGTCATCTTTAAAAATTCGAAGAATTTATTGAGCCATTTAAATCGAAATTTCGAACATAAAAACTTAAAATTTAGACCGTTAGCATTTCAGCCGAAATACTAACAATAGTACATTAGCAAATATTGAATATTTCAGCCACGAGATTTCCAAATTTAACCCGTAAGAATTTCGAACTGAAATGTTTATGGAAGCATCATAGATTCACTCTATATGAGTTTCACTAATATGCTTTTATAAACATTTCAGTCCGAAACGCTTACGGATCAAATTTCAAAATCCTATAACCGAATGCCAATCCAAATAGCTTAATAAATTCTTCATATCAAAAGCTTTTAGAATACCAAAATTTACCATTTTTAAAATTTTTGAACTATTTTTAATGATTTTTTTAAAGATGACCATTTTTTGACATTCAAAATATTGATATTTTTCTATTATTTTTAAGATAGTTTTCAAAAATCATGAAAAATAGTAAATTTTGATATATAGAATTTATTCAGCTGCTTGGATCACCGTTTCAGACGTGGATTTAAAAATTTGACCAGTAAGCATTTCGTCGAAATATTTATGGGAGCATCGTAGCCAAAATATATATATATAGAGAGAGAGAGGAAGGCTAAAATATAACATATTATATGAATAGATCCATACAACGTGTCAAAATCTCAGATTTCAAATTAAATTTGGAACTTTGATGACTACATATATAAATTTGGATCACACTTCTCAGTTCATATCCGTGATCATACGATCATAATTAATGGCACCAGATGCCATTTAATTAAATCACTCACAATCATCCGATAGCATCAGTCCCACTAAATTTCTCTATATATAATTGGAATTTGATCTCCAAAATATACAGTGACATTTCAATTTGGTGGACCATGTGTAATAGGAAAAAAAAAAGGAACAAAAGTTGATGTTAAGCATCATATATATATATATACACACACACAATGAGAGCACCGACAAAATAAATAAATAATTGTTGAAATAAAGCTAAATTAAAGCGACGTAGCACACTAACACTGTTTTGTTAAATTAATGGAGAAATACTGAAATAGTGTGCAAGACATTATTCCAATCTTAAGGCAATGGTCCTTTTCTTTTTGTGTTTGTAAAGTAGTAGGCAATAACCTACTATCCAATTTCTAGACAAAAAAATATTTTCTTTTGTTTAAAAAATTAAATAAAACAAAAATTAGAAAAACAAAATGAGTTGAAACGTTACCTGAGAGCTTTTATTTACGAAGAAATTATTGCTATACTTAAAAAAGAGAAAAAAAATTAATTCTGTGCTTATGAGAAAAAAGAAAGAAAATGTTATGAAAATATCACTACTGATATTATCGTCGATACGGATTTTATTATATACGTTAAATAAATTATTATACATATTAATGATTTTATTTTATATAGTTATTCAATTTAAATATCACTAATATACATAATAACTTATTTAAATTAAATAATAATAATACTGTATAAAATAAATTTAACGTATAATAATTTTTTTAGCGTGTATAATATATAATAAAAATTACATTGACAACGGTGTCACCATTGTATATCAGCTGCCAAGAAAAAATCACAAGCCCATTTTTTAACTGGGCCGAAGCATCGCACGTGCGGTCACGGGTCCATGGATCCATGAAACTAAATTGGATCCGATTCGAAAAGGGATCCAAAAATCAATCAAAACCTACACCTACACCTACACGCAGCTAATAGTCACTCCCCTTCCCTTCTACCCGCTAATTTGATTTTCAATTTTTCAGAATCCAAAGAGAAGTTTTCTCCTCCCCTTTTAAAATCAGTTTAGTTCAATCTGCGTCGATGGAGGCCGAGAGCTCCTCTCCAGTTCTGATCGGCGGGAGGTATCGGATTTTGAAGAACAAATTCAAGAACGAAGCTGTTCGTCGTTTGATCACCGCTTGCTCTCGAGAGGTGAAGAATTGAGTATCTCTTAAACCCTCGTCTTTTAGTTTTTTGTTCAATTTGTTGGAGATACGGAGGCATTTGCTTTATCTTTGCTTTCTCCACCTTCATTTACACCAGATTCGGGTATAAGAGAGATTTTAGCTTCAATATCTCGCACCTGTGTAGCAATTGTAACTATGTACCAGGATAGAATGTTATCTTAGGTAGGCGAATGGTTTTGTCATACTTTTTTTATCTAAACATGTAATTAATCTCGAGTTGTTGTCACAAGCAGGAATTCAACAAAGCTTTTGAGGATTTTACTGAAGCTGAGAAGGACGGCCTTTACCATCTATTTCAAAACATTGTAAGCTATATGTTTTTCTTAATAATGTTGTTACGCTTTCTTATTTTTGTGCTAAGTTCTTAATTTAATACTTTACAATCCTCTCTCTTGGCATACGTTATCAATAACAACCAATATCATATCTATTCGCATTTTTATCTGACGGAATTGCCCTCATTTAATTGGCTTTGCAGGTTGTTGAGTCTTTACCATACAACTTGGAGGTATGTTTACAACATTCTCAATCTCTTTATATCATTCCTCCTCTAATAACCGATTTTTGCTCATAAGCGCTATGTTGCATCTAGTAGGGTAACTAAATGTTATCATTATTTTTACTGCAGAGGGCCCTAGACCAGATATGTGAAGTAGCAAAGGTTTTATTTCATTCCTTTCTTTTTTTTCTGTTTAAGGTCAGATAGAAGCACAACACCGCCCATCGACCCCCCCCCCCCCCCCAAAAAAAAAAAAAAAAAACAAAGAACACAAAAAAATAGAAGAGAAAAGACAGAAGAAAAAGAAAATATCATATTATTGAATCATTGTAGTGTTGTTTGGTTTTTTCCACTGTTTCTACCAATGAGAATCTCGTTTAATGTGCAGATTTTATGCACAGATTGTTATACCATCATTATTTTTAATAAATGCCTCATTATGTTGTAATAGGTTGGTTCTATCCTTAGTAAGGTTGAACATATAATTGAGGAACAATCCCTTGATGTGCTCTCAAAAGATAGGTGAAGCTTGCTTTTTCTTTAATCTTTTCTTTTAGACAAGCATGAAAAGGAATCAGAATGAAAATTTGAATTAATTGATTCCTTTCAGACTCAAATCTAAGTTAATGTCAATTTATTTTGTAATTACATTGCCCAAAATAGTTCTTATATTGGGGATTTGCAAGAGAAGATAATAATGGTGAAGAAGGATGAGATAGCTTATCTGAAGAACTCGCTTGAGAAGGTTTGTATGTCTAGAAATATCTCTTTTGGGATTTGCTTTGTCTGAATTTCATTTTTTTTTGTATAATTGATTGTGACTTTATTTGTTTAAGATGGAGAAAAATAATAATGGAATGAGAACTTGCTTAGATGAATTGAAGAAAAATCAAGACCTGCCAACTACACTAGATGCAGTTGAAAAGGTACTCAAATCTCTCTCTCTCTCTCTCTCTCTCTTTATCTTTCTGGTTTATGCCATTACTCGACCTAGCCAGTGAAATATTGCTACAATTCCACCTCTCTCGGGATTTTTTATTATTTCAATTTCAGCTGAAATTTCGCAAAGGAGCTCAATAGCAATAATAATAAAAGGAAAAAGATAAATTGGGCATGCTGCTGAAAAATTGCTTTGTTATTTGATGTTAAACTAAACTCTCCCACTCTCTCAACACCTGCAGCTTAAGAGGTGGAATGCTGAATTAGGGAGTTGTATGGTGACCTCACATCAGTACAAAATCTGAATGAATCATCTCACAAGATTTTTTTTTTTTTCTTTCTTTTGTCTTCTCGTTAGATTTTCCAATTATGTGTTTCCTTCGTTCTTTGGACAAAATCTGAATGATTTGTCTTTCTTTCTTTCTTTCTTTCTTTTATGACAATTTTTATGTGAGGATCGAGTTTAATTGAAGTTATTTACCATCTGTTAATATGCTCGTCTATATTTTATAATGGTGGCAGTCATTAAATCATATATTATCTAATATTAGGACAGACTAATCTCTCCAGTTTATGCGTGAATTGGTTGTCTGTTTGGCAATTTATATTTTGCCTTTCGGACGCCCAAGGCTGAATGATCTCAATTGGAAAACTCTCTTGTTTGCTTTTGCTATGCAATAGGTTCAACCGATTGGCTCGTGATCAAAACATGTTAATTAAACTCAACAATTGTTTGCGACATGCAAGTTTACATTGCCAGAAGCTAACAATTTGCTGACGCTCTTGGATAATTTGGTTATTTGCTTAAATATAGATCCATTTCACTATTCACCGAATGCCAGCATGACTACAAAACAACAAGGCTCTCATAGACAATATGATCTGATTATAAAGACGTCAATCTTGAGTCGAAAATTACATCAGCCACTATCAATAAAAGTTCCTTCAGGAGATGCATCTAATATCAAAATAAAAATTGCATCATCGCTACAGTCATTATTAGTTTGTAAAAATTGGGCATTTGGAAAACTAATAATAAAATTCCATATTAAGATAGAATGCAAGTATTCGAAGCTCTTGCTTCTTAAGTTTGCAAAAAGATTACTTCAAGGAGAGGTAAAGTGGAAAACCTTGCAAAACTTTTGGTACTTTACCAAATTGGTTATGATTTTCAAGTGAATAAATGCTCACTAGAAACATTTTCAACTAGTCAAATGGTCGCTCCAAACACATCGTTTGCTCCCCAAAAAGATCCGAAAAAGAGCAACTTTTTGTAATACCTTTGCATTGAAGAGGGTGAGTCATGCTCCTATATAACAGCACTCACAGAACCTTTTATTGAACATTGGTGCTTATAAAATTATTATAATTAATATAAATGCACCTAAGAATAACAATAATTGCAGTCTATGATCGGTATAGGTAACACTACCTACCACTAAACCAGCACCGCCCGATGAAAGAACCTCCCTTCTTTTCTAGTTGAATTCTACAAGGGAACATATATAATCCAGTTGTACAGATCATTCTACAATGGCAGAATTCAATGATTTGATAGTTCTTCGGCGCCACATGGCAGTCTCTGGATCGAACCTAAGCTCCCAGGTTGGCCAGTAGTGCAGATCTTGTTTGAGAGTTAGTACACGAGGCTTCCCATTCAAGTGTACCGTTCGCACTCTCACAAACTCACTATGCTCCAGAACCTAATTTCAATTAGAAAAAGGTGACATGTGAGAAGTCCAATGCAAAAATTTCTTAAGGAAAAACTTTGAATGCCACTACAAAAAGACATGTAAGATATCTCCTGATTTCTTCAACTACCTAAACTACCCCTTCTCTCACCCTTGTTCATGTAGATAGAGAGAAGTGGCAATTATAGCTTCCTCCTAAAAACCGAGGGAGCACAAGGCTCTCACAGCCTACTTTTCATATAAGTGAAATAAAAATTCTCATGGTTTTGGATCTCCGATTTATATTTTGGTTGGAGAGTATACATGATTTCATTTTCTTTCTGGAAATGTAGTGTACCTGGACCACTTGAATGAAGGTTTCTACATCAGGAGTTGGCTTCCCATTAACTTCAACTATCCACTGGAGAGCATAAAGGCCATATCTATGCACTGGGCTCCCTTGGCACCATCTATACATAACACAAAAACTAGCTTTAATACAGAGCTGAACAAATAAATTGAGTAACAATTATTGTCTAATCGTAACCTCTGTTGAAATGCTATAATAATCATTGTAATACCTTGCCACATAGACACCATGTCCTTCTTCAGGAAGAAACCCTAGGGCTCTGACAGCCGGATGTGGATCCTGGATTATGCAACCACACCAGTTCACCATTCTTGTGGTACCGTTGCCATCTCTTATGTCAGTGCCAACTACTATATCCATCTCCTTCCCCTGCTCATTTAACAAAACCAACACCACCGTCATTGTTGCCACCGCAACATCCATATCATCATAGTCATTGAAATTATTATTGAAAATACTATTTTTTATTAAATAAAAAATAAAATCAGAATTTCATAAATCATGGCTATCATTCACAAGGAAAAATTCCAAACCTGTCGAAAGATTGTCATACTTAGTGATCCATCATGACCGCTGGTCCTGTCCAGCTCTTGACAAGCACTTTCAATATCGCGAAAATTTGTGATCGGTTCTTTGTTGATAGCAAGAACCATGTCACCTTGTTCTAGAAGGTTTTCGGCCTTGGATCCAGCCAAACACCCTTTAACTCTTAGCACTTGTCTTCTAACTGGATCCTTCTTAGCTAGAGCCTGGTTAGAAACAATCAAGAGAGCATTTCTCATGTCAAACGTTAACCATTTTGGGGTTACAAGCATCAATTAATGATTTCAGGCTAAATTGGCACGAAGTCGATGCTTAATTTCCAAATTGGGATACCCCTTGATATAATTTTCATATGCAGAGACGCCAACAAAAGCCAAAAGCAAAGATAAAAAATTATCAAAATGATACCATTCCTGATTTTAAATACAGGAGTTTGCCCCATCCTAACAATTAGGTCAACCCATATAGAGGTAAATTTTGCTTTGCAACTTCTCTAAATGAAGTTCCAATTACATTTTGATTTCTTTCCTTCTTTTTTCTTTTTTTTTGAGAATTCATTGCTGATTCGAGAATGAGAATTCCCATATATTTTTTAACCCCAGAAAAGAGAAGGCTATTTCCTTTCTCTTTAGGAAAAAGCAAGAGAAGGCTCATTACCTGAACCCAATCATCAGGTAAACCAAAACTTCTTGCCTTAGAAAGCAAAGTAGGATACAGCTCAGCCTCTAGGAGTCTGATAAGTGGCATTGGTCTTTTCACACCATTTATTAAGAGAGGAGGCCCACCGGATCCTCCAGTAATTATTTTATCGAGTACTTGGCTGATGGCACAAATCGGTATGCCTCTCACAAATTGATGATCCTCTGACGAACTACATCCATACTTCAACTGCAAATGCCAATTTGGTAAAATTAAAATGCTTTTACTTTCCTTATAAAAAAGCACTTTATATATAATAGGAAAATGAAAAATTATGAAATTATGGGTAAAAGTAAATTCTGTCAACTAATAACAAACAAGAATTAAGAAATCAAGGTTCAATGCATGGATTTTGGTCTGGGATATGGTACCCTTCTGGCACTATCCAGAAGCAAATCTGTTTCTACCATCACCCCTTTAGGTGCAAGATCAGTTGTTTCCCTTCTCAGCTTCTTCATCTTCTTTGAGGATGCAGATTTTCTTCGAATCTGCTTGAGAATGATTGTATTTACTCCTCAATGTTTGAAACTTTTATCACCTCAATTTTTTAAAGAATGAAGGAATGAAGTCAGCGTAAATCTGAACTTAACGATTGCAATTATAAGAGAAGCTCTGCAATGAAACTCTGCCTTGACAAAGAAGACGCGTGGGATCAAACTTGCAGCTAACTCTCCAACAATTCCTACTAGCCTAATGCTTGATTTCTTCATAGTAGCATAAGAAAGTGTGCATATTGAAAGTTTTCTTTGTAATAGGATTTATAACGTTCTATTATTTGTAGATGTATTTGGTCGACAGGAAATAGATAGCTTCAGTGGTGGGGGAATACTCTTATATCGAATGGCTTTTCACTATTAGTTGATATATGGAGCTTCGGATGTAGACAGATCTTAGCGAAGCTGTATTTTTGCTCTTTGCAGGAACAAACTTGTTATAAAAACTCTTTGCAATGTAGTTGAAGGTTAGAAAGTTCAATTTTCAGCGAATTCCATAAATATCCTAGTCCAAGAATAGCAAGTTCAAAACAATTTGGACTTCTTTGGAGTGGATGTGATTACCAAATCATGATATCACATGTTCAAAATGACAATATCACATGTACAGAATGAAATCTTCATTCTCAATTCCACAAGAATTTATTGAAATTCTCCAAAAAGGTTAAAACCTGTTCCTTCTTGATTTTGTAGGTTTCAAATGCTAGTCATAATGAATAATGACTGGTACAGGTGATGCACAGAGTCAACAGCATTGTAGGGTTCCAGCACTTAAGTAATGCACAGAGTCAACAGAATTGTATAGTAAGAAATGTGGAGTACCTGTGTAGAAAAGCTGGCCCATAATGCCTGAACTCTTCCTTGTTCATCAGTCAGAATGCCAGAGAATGTACTTCCAAAATCTACACTTAAGATGTTAGATTAGTATGTGTATAATGCAACAGACTAATATCTCAAGATGGACATCTAAAGTTATTAGAAAAGAAGAAAAGGTTAACTTACCTGTATCAAGTTCAATCACCTCCATGTTCATGGCACGATAGCGAGGGCTGTCGGCCGAGCCAATATTTACTGCTGCTGAAGGATTGGTAATGGTTGATTTTCGAGAAGTGGCCTGAAGGCTCCGGCTTAGTCCCACAAGAAAAACTGAGTCTCCTCTCCTCAATGCAGGCTCTATAACAACAATTTCCCAAAGTTTTAACTTTTAAGACAACAATATATATACAAAGAAAAAATATGGATAGAAATCAATAGGAACCCATTTCCCTGTCAATCTAAGTTTTATAAATTATCCATTGTAACATGCAAGATATTAATTTGAGTTTACGGTGAGAATATGTATTATTAGCAAAGGACCACACAAAATGAGGTTAAGCTATACATTTTTTGAAAAATGATTATTATTTGGGGTGGGGTGGAGGCTAACCAGGAAGAAGCTTAGCAGCTCGAACAATGGAAGCACCAGCACCGAGAGCAGAAGGATCATAGGCAACCAATGCAAAATTATGGACCGGGTGTAGGAAAACAACCTAGAACATAGGAAAAAAAAATAAAGTTCAATCGAGATTCTGGCATTAAATTTATTTGTTAATAAATGCTGATTCCTTATTGTCAACTCCTTTTTACCTCAGCAGGAATTTCAATAGGATAAGCCGCAAAAGACAGCATTACATCAGAAATAAACACAGCAATTGTATTTCTGTCAACAGCAACCAAGCCAAGGTTCTCCGAGTGGTGTACTATAACACCTGTCCCAAAGAAATGTTGCGAATGCACGCCATCAAGCATGCATGATTGTGGCACATGAACCTAGATGTTCAAATAATCACACATAAGCCCAAACGAGTATTATGTACCATGACACACAATAAGTAACATTTTATTGTATATTTAGATGGACATTCTCATCCTCACTTATGAAAAAGGGAGATTTCAGGCATAATGGGTTGGTTTTAGGTATTGTCACTATTCAACCCTGTTGACCATGCACAAGGATAACAAGTTGGCTAAACTTGTACCCATCGTCATTGGTCTTGGCAAACATTTTTCAATCCCACAAAAGCAAACCGAAACAGTAAAACAGTTTCTGAAATCTGAACTTGATAAAGGGTAGACACACACACACACACACACACACACACACACACACACACATACATACATATATACATGGCATGACAGGATACCAATAACAATTTGACTCCAGCATATAAACAATTAAACAGCCAAAAGAAGAAACTCAGAAGCAATTATTCAACCCCAATTCAACCAATATACAAAGGTACTGAGTATGAATATGACAATTCAATATGGAAATATTTGATCTTATCCTCATCAAACTACCTAGCATGACTGAAATTATTTTCATTTTAGATAACCGTAAGAATCTTATAATAAAGAAATAAAACCTTACCTCGAACATTACAAGTGCAGGCTCAATGACTTGTTCAGCCAAAGATGCATTACTAAGTGCTGCCCCAATATCATGTGACATATCCTCAGTTGTGCCATCCATACTTGCATATTCCTGGTCCAAATTTCGATCTGGTACACCATCAGACAATACGTTCCCTTCAATCATTGAAATATCCTCTTCTACCCTCCGCCTCTTTTGTTCCGAACTCACATAATCTCCATCAACCAGGCTTTCTTCATCAGTTTGCATTTTGACATAACCATCAGCCATGACTTCTATACCAGTTTGGTAGTTGTGGTCCATTAGAACTGGTTCACCTATGTTGGAGCATGAGTCTATCGGACTTTGACCAATGTGAAGAGGAGATGATAACATAGGTGAGGAGGACTGGATTGCAGGCTTGCTGGTCCACAAGCCAGTTAAACCATCTCTGGTGTATATCTGGGGGGCTGCATACCATTCATGCCGGTCTATAGTCACTAAGACGGACTACGAAAAGAAAGTAATGTGTTAGCTTTTTATTTACAAAATTATACAAAGAGGATATATGTTTAATTTTACACATGTGACCAAATTGGTAAGGGTCATCTTTTCTAGTAGTTAAAGATTGCAATATATAATTTTACACTAAGATAATGAAAACAGTGTTAAATGAAGCACCCAAAAAAAAAAGAACAGTCCCCAACTTTCTCAAAAGAAGCTGAACCAATTTCACTTTAAAATTTAGGCCTGCATTTTAGTTCCACTTGATTGAGTTTAGTTTATCAGCAAAGGGGCAAAATAGCCAAAAGTTGCAACTAGGGAGAAAACGTCAATAGTAGCAAATAGCTGGTTTCATTGTTGTTGTTTCTGTGGCTACCAAATGCAATATATTTCAGACAACTTTGAAATACTCAAAAGGCATACCTTGTTTCGATGTCGATCAGAGTAGCTGATGTACTCAAGGGGGGCACGAGCCCCTCTAGACAATTTTGAGAGAACCAAGATAAAATCATCTAGCTTTTCAATCTCTTCCCCAGCAAACTTCTTTATTATGGCATGGCGTGGCACCGAAGCACGAGATAGCATGTACCTGGAAATGCAAGTGCGTACAAGATAAATGTCAGTATGATATTTCAAATTACCAAGAAGTAACACAAACCTAGCACAAATTTTACTTGGTCCGAAAAGAAGTGCCATATATTTTGCTTGACCATATTTTGAGTGCTTACCCTTGCTCAGCAACATAAACAAGGCCACACTTGAAACAAAAATTTCGAGCCTGAAATTAGACAAAATAATTTATTAAGGAAAATATAATATTAATAAATCACAAACACAATTGATACAGTAAATAAAGCTTGCCAAACAAAATAGTACATAACAACTTTGTCACCTGCTGGTATGAGAGAGAGTGAATAACAGCACCACTGATTTCCAAGAAGGAATTTGGGGTTATAGAATGCAAATCCTGAACCTACAAAATTTCCAAAAGCCAAATACAAAAGACCCAGTCATGCATATAAGTAGTAGGGGAAAAAAAGACAATATAAGAGATTACTAAGTTTTGGACTATCTTGACAATATACATCAAATATCATTCCAAAAGCACCTCAAAACAAGTTTTGGACATGTTATTGGGAAACAAAAAAGGATCGTCCACTAACCCAAATTTCATCCGAGTATTGTATAATTTGATAGCATAATGGATCATTAAATACAGACTATTGAAAAGCTCAAACCATTCATTGAACAGTAAACTATGCACCAAATCTAATTATTCTTGATAGATGTGATACATTTAAACATATATAGTACACAAAATAGATTTCATGTTAGAACTTTTTTTATCATAATTATTGATGTTGTCAAGTTACTAATTATTAACACATCCCAACCAAAAAATAAATACCTTTAATTGCACTGTTAAAGGAGATCCTCCTCTTTCAATTTGCAGCTCTATCTCCTTATCAACATTGTCATCAATTAAGGTCTCTAAAGTAAGAAATTGAGTCATGACCTGCACAAAAAGTGTAAATCTAGGTTTTACTCTGTACACTGCCATTTTTTAGCTCTCAATTCAAAAAGAAACACAGAAGAGGATTCAATTGTGGTACTTTATCCAAAAGAACTTTTAGTTAAATGGATAAATTGAATTATACATGCAGCCCGGTCAACCGTGCACTCACTAATAAAGTTTTAAGTTGGCTTAAATGAGTTTTTATGAGTTGCTAAGTAGTACTTGAAGAATTGTCCAAACCAAAATTAAAAGATAAAAAAAAATAAAACTAGAATATAACTTAATTTGGATTATTAGCAAGCTAGACATTCAAATGAATTCAAAAGAAAAATAAATAAATCAGTAGGTAAAATAGCACTCACCTTCTCGTTTGCTCGAACTAATATATCACCAGCTTGTAGATGTTTGTGTGCGGGACCACCTGGTACCTAAAAAACATTGGTTTGATCAAAATAAATTGCACATGAAAAGAATACAAACTCAAAAGTAGAACCAAACATAACTACTTACCACAGAATCAACTACCAGCATTCCTGTCTCACTTTGAGGAGAAACTAGGCGCACTGTCTAAAAGAGCAAAAGGAATATATGAATAAAAAAAAGAGAGAGACTGAAAATGATAATGATAGTAGGACTGAACAATGTAAAAAAAGTAATGTGGATAAGGAGGATGGAGTACTTGTTCTGTTTCATTCTGAAGACCAAGTCGCCGGATCTCATCAAATCCTTTATGCAAAAAGGTAACCTATACCAAACCACTTTTTCAGTATAAAAAAAATCAGTAACTAATTAAGCCACTACAGGTCTACAATTCGTGAAGAAGCAAACCTGAAGGGTGCCGCGAGGAATAGAGACAGATTCAGGTTTGCTTCCAAATGTTCCCCAGCTTTCTTGTGTCACCTCCAGTGCCCTGACAACCTTTTTGAAGGGTTTTAGAAAAGCACGAGGAAAAATAAAAACAACAAAACAGAAGCAAGTCAAAATGCAGTTTTTTTTCAAATAGCAATAAGATATTTTCTTTTCAAGTCCCCTGTGAACGAAAATCTTTTTCTTCTTTTGTTGTTTTATTTTGGCATTAAGTTAGATGTAAGACATTTATCGAGGAGAGAGAAGACTATTACTCTCTCCAAGGGAAGAAAGAAGGCAGAAGCACTGGATGATTTGCTTCCTGCATTTAATGCTACTGCTCTGCCTTTACAATCAACCACAGGTGACCCACTTGATCCACCTTTTGTACCAGATGCTGCCTGTTGAATGGTTAAAAAAACAAAGGTATCAGAAAAGAAATGACATAGTAACATTTTATCCATTCCTGAATTGCATAAAACTATGTTTTAGGCAAAAATCATTACCTGCATGTAGAATGTGTTGAAATCATTATATCCGTCCCTGAGACCAACAAAAAAAGTAAGTCAGATACTCAATTTGACAAAGAGGAAAATTGTACTTTAAAAAGTCAGTATTTTATATTTTGGACTAAATTACAATTGCAACAGAAATAAAACTCAATTACACCAACAAGATCTAAATCTCACAATTGACACAGGATTATCTGAAATAAAAGGAATACTTTTTGTAATGTGGTGCCTCCCTGTCAAGCCGAGCTAGCGTTCCTGCCAAAATGGAGACCTGTACTCATGAAAAGTAATTACACCAAATCTAAGCAAAATAGTAGATGCATAGTGGAAAAGTTGGAACATGTTTTGTTTTGCCACGTAGGTTTGCTTCTATAATTGGAGTGGTAACTGAGTGAGTTCATCTGACACCATCTCAGTGCCAGAAAGAAAACTCAGTTCCGTCCATTGATATTATACAGCTCAGTTCGGTACTGTTTGGTATATGATCCATAGTTACCAGACATCAAGGTACTCGTTCATATTAATCAAGTCTGCACTGAGATTTAAAATGGTAATTCTTTTCATCATTGCCTATTTTCAGATCTTTGTAAAATTGTATCTCAAATATGAATCAAGATTTGCAAGAAGAAGAAAAAAATAAGTCTTGAAAAACAATATGGTCACCTTTTCTCCACTATCATTCCCTACAACACGAATCTCAAGACCAACACAAGCAGCTTCAGGTGCAAGAGGGATCTCTTCATACTTCAAAAATTTAACTGCTGCTGGATCATAGCGAAAGAACCCAAAATCATGCACCTATATTTTGAAACAAAGGAAACGTATTTTTTTTTAAACATGATCAATCATTACAAGCAAAATACAATTGAATAAAGCTCGTCAAAGATGTTTTAACAAAAGAAAAATTCGTTAAAAGTTTAGTATCTTACGGGATCTCTATAGACAGGGTGTACTGAAATCTCCTCACGATTGACAAACATGGCTTCAGCAACAACGGGGCCTGCACGTACTCACATAAGCATTTGGCACATCAGAAAATTAACAAGTAAATAATGTCACAAATTATGCAAGAAATAAAGGAAAAGAGCCTTTGTCTTGACAAGTAATTGATGCAAAAGTTAAATGTTTTAATAACCTTTTGGTTCATTCCTCAATCCCCATGAATTAAAATTAATTCCAAACTCCTCTGACCACAATTAACATTTATTT
Organism: x Bolboschoenoplectus mariqueter; assembly: GCA_037678475.1. NCBI lineage: Eukaryota > Viridiplantae > Streptophyta > Magnoliopsida > Poales > Cyperaceae > x Bolboschoenoplectus > x Bolboschoenoplectus mariqueter. The sequence continues at coordinate 2,830,126 of CM075255.1, forward strand.
GTTTCAAGCTAATAATTCACCATTTATAACCAAATTTTAATGCGACGAACTGTCACTTATCAATAATCAACTTCCATATCAAACCAATTTGCATCAAACCAAGTTGCAGTGAATCGTCTGCGTGATGCTTCTAATATGGCGATCAATACAGAAAATCTATCCTTCCACCGTTCCACTTACCAGGTTTTACAACATGGCGATTTGTGAGAATTATCCCTCTCTTTTTATCAACGACAAATCCAGTGGCGTAGCTCGCTCCCGCTTGCTCCGTATCAAAGGCTCTCGGAGCGGTCGTACGGAGCACCACGACAGCCGGGACCACGGCCGCCAGCGCCCTCCGCCAGTCCTCCGCCGTGGCCACAGCTACGCCTCCTCCAGCCGCCGCCTCTATCTCAGCCATCTCCTCCATCCTGGAATTTAGTACTGATCAGGGTTCTGGGTTTTGGTGAGTGGAGATTAGATGGGAAGGATGGACAAAGGTAGAAAGGGAAAGGAGAAGGAGAAGGAGAGAAAGAACTCGGAAAGAAAAGAAAGTTTGGCGTCTCTCCTCTGTCAGGATTTCTTTTGGTATTACTATCAAAGCTAGCGGATCTAGACTCGTGCGTCAAGTGGATCCGGTTAGTTGAATGAAACCCGACAAGGTAACAAGTTGCAAATATAATGCTAAAAATGTAAATAAACAAGGGATTTTCTGCAGGATTATGCTAACAACAAATTTATTTCATATTTGTATACATCTATGCTTTTGTTTGGGGTTGGGGGATTTTATAGACATTATATTGTTAATATAAATTGCACGATTTAATGTTGTATTATAACAGTGCTAATAGCGAACTTTTGCGTTAATTTAGCATAATTTTTAAAATCAGTTTTCTGAAATTGTAACATATATTAAGTTCTCTTATATATACACTCCATGCAACAGTTTTCTGAAAACTGCATGCACTTTCCTAAGAGAGTTGAGAGAAAATGGAAATAATGGAAGGTGTGTGAAGTATGTCTGATTTTGTTATATTCATATACGACTGAAATTACAATATAGACTTTTCTGAAATATAACACATGATGTGTATTTAATTTAATTCCGCACATATTCATATATGGCTGAAATTATAATATGTCCTTTCCTGAAATGACATGATCCATGTATAATTCTGTCATATGCATATACGACGATTGAAATTAGCATATGGAGATAACATGATCTACATCCACATCTAATCTCACCATATTCATATGAAATTAGCTAGCATGTGAACTTTTCTAATATAACTTGTTTAAATCTGTTCTTGTGTGTGACCCAATAGGATCATGCAGTGTTAATAGTGAGATGAAACTCATTTGACACACAATTATAATCAATCTCTAGCAAGACATCATGACTATCCAAATTACATGAATGTTAATATCCAACAAATAATAAATCCAAAATGGGCTCATGTTAATAATGTCCTTATCACTTGATATCTCAATTGAACCCTAGATATTATAAGTGGGACATATTTTTATTTTGATTGCTCATATTCCTCCACATGATTTATAGCATATCCTTTCCCATTCTTATGATTTGAAACTTATATTTTACTTTATTGGTCATCAATGCAACTATGTACTGTTTTTGGAAGCATTTGTTTATATTAGAATTAAAATACAGCTATTGGAAAGCCTAATATTGATATAAAAATTCATCAAAAATAAAAATTATAAATATGTTCTCTTTATTTTGATCAGTCATCTATCACATCCAATGCAATTTATAAATGCTGCTCCTCGTTTATATGTACCAAAAAAATTAAATTTGTTCAATTTTAAGCTCAATTATACCATAAAATTTGAAATTACTCCATATGTGATATGACATATGATAGATCTAGATAATGAAAAGACATCTATATTATAAATATATTTAAATTTATGTTGACAACGAAATGAAGTTGTGGTCACCAATAATTAATCTTTATCAATATAATATAATTTCCCATCAAATGATAGTATAGCCAGACCCATGTCGCCAAATGTGTTCATGAAATAAATCCAAGTTGTGCAAGCTTGTGAAAGTAGCAAGATAACTGGATATTCTATTTTTTTTTAATTTCATTATAAAATTTGGTGATGAAGGATATAAATATGTATATGGAAGGTATTAAATAACTAAACAGTGAATCTCAACCAGGCTGTGTGTTGTAGTGTTCAAACTACAAAGCCAGGGAATGAGCAGGTGTCTCATTGCTTGCACATAGGTGGATATATAATATATTAGTTGTTTAGTTCTTTATCTTTATAAAATGCAAGTGTTCTATGGTTTGGCTATTGAAAACAAAATTAAAAAAGAGAAAAAGAATTTGTTGGTTCCTGTGACTCTGTGAGTGGTTGATATATTATTTGGTGAACTGGTTATATGAGCAGGTGTCTCATTGCTCAGCCTAACTTTACAAATATTATGTATGTATGTATATATGTATGTATGTATAACAGAAGAGTTATTCTGTCTATAACTCTGTGTAGAAAAGTATGTACGGTCCGAATGAGAATTGTGAAATTATACACTTGTTATATGATTCTATACTACCGCTTAATTAGGAGGTGTGCAATCGATCGGTTCAGTTCAAATTGAATTAAATATATATAATTAAAATTTTATTCAATTTATCAAATTATAAACTAAACTAAATTTATAAAAATATCAATTAAATAAATCAATATTCAAATAAATCAAAATTTTGTTCAGCTTCTTCAATTAAACCGAATTCATCTTAGTTAAAGGGTGACGAAAAATGTCAATAATTTCAAATTATTGATAGAAGTGATATATAATTCAAAGAACAAAACAACAAGTAAATAAAACTTGTAAAAAGTGAAAATATTTGGATTATTCTTGATATTATGTTTATTCGTATCAAGTAAAATGAATTCATTTAATAAATTTTGGTTTGTTCGATTTATCCGATTTATAAGAACATAAACTGAATCAAAAAAGGAAAATCGAATAAGTTAAAATTTTCAACCGAACTGAATTTTTTGACCGAAAAACTAAACTAAATAGTCTAAAATTTAACGGTTCCGTTAAAATCTAAACAAATCAAACTATTTGCACGCCCTAGGCTCAATAGCAATGCTGATTTATCCAACTAAATTGTCTGACAAAATTTTTTTTTTAAAAAAAGAATTTGTTAACAAACGGGGTGGAAGATAATAAGTTTTAGGGCTGAAAATTTAATTAATTCATATACTTTAAAAAATATATGAATACTTTGCACATATGATTTCCAAGTTGACAAACTAAGTTATCATCAATAATTAAAACAAAATTATAGAAAGTATACTCTACTAAATTTAGTATCGAGAAGGAATATACAAATTGATCATTTAAAATTATTCAACTAAACGTGCTACGTAAGTATAGAATATGAAAGTCAACTAAAATACAACACTCTAGTTATGATTTTGACCAACTTATATATAGAAGTTGATGTATTATTAATTGTACTAGTGTCATGAAATAAAGACCATGTTAAAGACTACTTGGATGTGTCTCATATCAAGTATATATTGTGGGTTCAACAAATAATATAGCTTAGTAATTAATAAACAACAATTGGGACAATACAAATTGATAGACCATTGTTGCAATTTCATGTCAAAGTTTTTTAATTAAAAATATTTAATTAAAAAATTGAAGTGTATAAAATTATTAGAACATTTTTTTCACTCCTTAACATGAGCCAAAATTTTATTATATCCTAGCATAGACCAAAAAATAAATTTCCAATGCGCTTTAATTTCCTTTGTTATTTGCTGTTGCCAATAAAAGTAAAAAAATAGCTCGTCCTGTCCTATCTATTCTCAAATAGGCTCGTTAATTCTTAAAATTTTAATTTAGAATTAAGATATTTTTAGTTAAGAAATATATATTTCGTTGGATATTGATTATTACATTTTTTTTTAATATAAAAGTGCCATCAGAGACAAATTTCTTTTTTTTCTTTTTTTAATAATACTCAGCTTCAAGGCTGCAATAGAAAACAACCCAAACTTAATTTTTTTATAAAAGAGAAATAATGTAATATTCATTAATGTTACATCGATAAAAATAAAATATAATATTATACAAGTATTTTTCAAATTCTGAAGAAAAATTAATTAGTTGGATATTTTGTAATATCTATATGCATATAAAAAATATGTATATCGTTTATATTCTATTTTAATATATATCATGAACTAACAAAAATCAACATATCAATTTTGACGATTCAATGCCATCTCATAAGTTTTTATTGTACATGTAACTTTTTTTTCTGAAAATAAAGGCTCATTTAGTTCCGACATTAATATACATATAACTCAATTAGATGATTTATAATAGGATGAGAATTCATGACAATGGTAAACCTAATAATCTTGACAATGGTTTTTCCAATAAATTAAAAAAAAAATTTGAAAATAATTTTTTTTAGATACATTATTGAATTTATATATTGATTGTGTTTCATTTATGTAATTTAAGTAGCATTTATCATTGCAAATTCTCAAGGTGTTTTATGAATGGTATATCATCATTTTTTATATATATGATACACATATAGTAGGATTCACATATCAAATGTTGAATTTTAAAATAAAAGATATTTTTTATGATATTCAAGATTATCAAATAAATTGCAATCCTTTATAATATATCTAACAATTACATTTATTAATTTAAGTAGAAATAAAAAAAAAAGTTAGCACATTTATGACTTGTATATACTAAAGCTTTGTTGCCTACGGACATTTCCTAAAAAAAGAAAGGCAAAAAAAAAAAAACTAATGACATGTTTAGTTATCTTTTGTAGATCATAGACAAAAGAATTATTCTCAGTTTTTTTTTCTTTTTTTTTCCTTTTAGAGTTGACAGAAGCTGCCAACTTGAAAAATATAAAAAATAAAAGATATCTTAAAAGGGGCCCACCTGGTGAGCAAAAATCGGTTGTCGTTTGGTGTTGATGCTCTGCTACTAGACTGTGTTAGTTCTTTCTTTGTACGATTTCCAAGACCTAGCGTAGCGTGGTTGATGGGTTCCTTTCCGAATTTTCCATCCTCTGTTGTTATCAGTATCACTTACCAGTACAAATTATCTGTCTCATGAGACTGTGACCAGTCAGAAAACATAATATCTAGCACAGGAACTCGTATCTCTGCTACGAAACTACAGCGTACATTTTATCAGTCTGTTAAAATTCTTATAAAATAAATTACAATTTTTCTTTTATAAATTTATTTGTTCGTACGTTATATAACGTAATGTTGTGTGATGAAATATTTAGAAGCACAGACGTGCAACATTTCAACCCAATCAAATTCCTTCTCGAATAAGAAAGCGGAGAATTCTGATGTCTATTAGATTAAAAATTTAAGTTCGATGGGTAAAATAATCATTCGATGATATCAAAATCGGTATAAAAGTTTCACTTCCTTGCTTCAATAATGATATGAAATATCATATTTGATGATTCAATGATTATTTCATCTATCGAATCGAAATTTGATCCGATAAGCGTTGCAGCTCCTCCGTTCCCTTAAACATAACTCTATACAGTAAAATGTTGACTACAATTATGGGTCAACATAACTGATCTTTTTTTCAAAAAAATAAAAATAAAAATAAAGATGGGTAAAGCAGTCAAGCTAGTGTAGAGAGAATTAGACTTGATGAATCGGATTCAGTTAATAATTGGTAATATTCTATTAAATCCGATATGCCCGAACCATTTAGTGATATTTTGTGAAACCTAATATGTGGAGTATTTTTTTTATATCTGAGTTATATGTGCATGTGTATTATATATATATATATATATACACAAACAAATATGTATGTTCAAATTAATTAAATTTATTAGTCGTAAGAGACGAATGCAACACTTGGCTGAATTAAAAGTTGTAAACTAACTTAAATATATGAAGGTTTTCTTATTCATTTTGAATTAAAATAAAATTTATAATAAAATTTGAACAAATACAGTAAAATTTTGTTTGAAAATTATAAATAAGAAAGAGGGTTGAGTCTTTAAATCTTTCAAGCATACCACATCATTTATGTTATTGACTATTTGATTTTGTAGTAATTATTAATTTATATTGATCCAATGATTTCTAATTTTTTAAATTTTTCTTCAGCAAAAAAATATAAAGAATATAATGAATCACAACATTAAATTTGCATGAGCATTTATCATGACCTTTTGATTTTTATAAAAAAGTTTGATATAACTAATAATATTTTATTTCATTTGATATCTTTTGAATTTATGAGTTTATGAAATTAAATTTTTATCAATGCATATTTTTATTTCCGGAGCGATGCCCGGAAAGCAACATTAGTTCAAACATATAACGTTTAGATGTCTGATTTCAGAAAGCATGACATTTTTTTTTTGAGATAAAAATCAGAATCATGCTCTCATTTTCATTTCCATTAGTTTATAGTTTTATAAAATGAAAATAATAATGAAAGGAAAAAAAACAGAAAATAACAAAATTCTCAGCATAATAAACTAAGAAATAAATACAATCCAAAACTTACACAACAACAGCCAATAAGTTTTATATTCTATTCCTTAATTTATGGATGAATTGCCTTCCACTTAATCTTCTATTTTAAGAATGATAACATCTAAATCTTTGAAAATATGCATTCAACCAAAAATTTTAAGGGAGAGATCACTTGATAATGATTATTTTGATAATTTTCACGACAAGTTTTTAAATAAATACAAAAGACTTTCCAAAAAATAAATGTCTACTTTTGAACTTATACATTATTTCTATTTCAAATTTCATGTAATTTGAATTTCATTTGATAGTCTATTAAAATTTATATAATTTACAATGGTTTTATATTTTTAAATTTTGTGATGAAATATCAAATGTAACTTAAATTGTATGAAATTTAAAACATGACTAATTCATAAGTTAAAAAATATGTCGATAATGTTTTTTTTTTATTTTTAATTTTTTTTAATTTATTTAAAATTTCATTATCAAGATTGTCAAAATAACCATTGTCAAATGATTCTTCCCCAATTTTTAAACAGATATATACTAACTTTGAGCATAATTATCATATATTTTAAAAGCAGAATTATTTGTTGTACTTTTTTTCATTGAATCAAGGATAGACGTAATACAAATTCTATCAATATCAACAAATACGCTGGATCTCCAATAATTTGCAAATTTAATTTGTTCACCTTACATGTGCAATGATTTTGCAAGGTGAAGTTGTTGGCTCAAATAAATCTGAAATATATATAGGGGAAAATTGTAGATAAAATTGGTTCAAGTCACCATCATTTAATGCATGAGCCTTGAAATCTTCAGGTATAAGGTTATTATATTATGATTGTATCAAAATAATGGCGCACAAGTTTCCTTTGAATATTGTAATTTGAATTACTAATGAAAAAAAAATATGATTAGAAATTAGGATAAGAGACACAAAAAAAGACTAATTCTACTATGCATTAGAATTACATTATAAATGAAAAATCAAACTAAAATTAACGATTATGATTTATTCAAATACAATAACTACTAAATTTTTTAATCAAATAGAACCTCTCAAAATATAAACACTGAATGCCGCCTCATTTACCAGAAAGGCCGAAACGATAATAACTAACAAGGCGAAACATACCAGCAGATCCAGCCCGTTCCAGGCCCAAGCCCAAGCCCAAGCCCAAGCCCATATGCTTAGAAGTGGGCTTGAAAAATCTATTTACATGATGATTACACATCAATTTGTTTGTTAATCATTTGGTTTTCTTATTCCTAATTACTTTCAGATTGCAAGTACAATGTGTTTAACACTCAAACAGTTTGTTACCATGATGGTTTTGACAACCATCTTTGTGAGATTAATTTATAAGTATATAGTACAAATTACCTTCTATTTCATCTCATTGATTATATTAAGAGAAAATAGATTATATCAAGTTATAGAACTTGTGATAGTACTTATAAAATTAGCTTTTCTGAATGGAAAGCTAAGAGGAGATTGGTGTTGACCACAATGTGATAGTACTTATAGAACTTGTAGAACTTGTGATAGTACTTACTACTGACAAACCAGACGGTGTTGACCACAATGAGCTACTCATACGCTCCAATGTTCAGAACAGTTAGCCTAATAACATGCCCGACAATGTTCGTTTTGGATGCGGGAAACAAATTGGCTGGACCTGTCACGTGCCTCAGCAGTCCAGGCAAGTATGTTTATGTTGTGTCTACAGATGCGTCGATGGATCAGATTCCCTCAAGTTGTATGGTGCTACAGAGTGGCATAGATATTTTGCATAGGAGTGAGGATGATATGAAAAGTGATAGCTCTGAAACTTGGGAAACCAATGTCAATGATTTTCTGGTGAGGAGATTGGTGTCGTTACTTTGGTTAGTAGCAGATGACACAAACCGCTGCCTAGAATGCGAAACAGGGGGAAGATGGTGTGGATACGACGTGACAAGAAATGAAACATTCTGCAAGCCTAACGGTAATAATCTCAATTTAAGGTTTGCCTATCTTTCTTTTAAGAAATGAAAATGTTTCGTCCTTTCACAGCATTGTGAGTTTCCTACATATATAGATGACGAGTTCTTTTGTCCATGAGTTCAATATTAAATTTGATTTTCTGACTCTTACAATCTGTATGTTTAATTCTGCAGAGCTAAATGTGAAGGCCATTTCAGGTACTCATTTTAAGAAAATTTTAAAAAAATCTATTACAAAAGTTACTTTTATCTTTTGATGCACTAATTAAGTTAAAACAAGCAATCTCTTATCTATTTAACATTTCTGTTTTCAGCTATTTCTTCTGTAGTTTTTGTGCTTATATTGACCATACCGGCAGCATTGTTCTACCAATCGAGAAAAGCCGATAAAGAAAGAGAGACCCATATAAGAATTGAACGGTTCCTTGCAACATACAGAATCACAAAGCCCACAAGGTATACTTTCAGGGAAGTCAAGAAGATAACAAAGCACTTCAAAGATAAATTAGGCCAGGGTGGCTTCGGAAGTGTTTATAAAGGTGAGCTGCCAAATGGATTACTAGTCGCTGTCAAAATGCTCGAGTGGTCCAAAGGTGCCGGTGAAGATTTTATAAATGAAGTCGCAACAATAGGAAGAATTCACCATGTCAACGTTGTCCGCCTCCTGGGATATTGTTCGGAAGGAACCAGACGCGCACTGGTATACGAGTTCATGCCAAATGACTCATTAGAGAAGTACATAATTTCAAGGAAAAACGATGAGCCATTGAAAATGGAGAAGCTGCTACAAATTTCAATAGGGATTGCACGTGGAATCGAGTATTTGCACCAAGGATGCAATGAGCAGATTCTTCACTTTGACATCAAGCCTCATAATATTTTGCTTGATGATAACTTGGATCCAAAAATTGCGGATTTTGGGCTAGCAAAGTTATGTTTGAAGGACCAAAGTGCAATTGTTATGACTGCCGCAAGGGGTACCATGGGTTACATTGCACCAGAGGTTTTTTCGAGAAACTTCGGGACTGTTTCTTACAAATCCGATGTTTTTAGCTTTGGGATGTTGTTACTAGAGTTGATAGGAGGTAAGAAGAGCATGGATCCTGATTTTCAAAACCAAAGTGATGTTTATTTCCCTGAGTTGGTGTATAACCGGTTGATTGTCGGGGAGGAGTTAGAGCTGGGGATGGAGATCACCACCAGCGAAATGGAGATTGCGAGAAAGCTAATTATTGTGGCTTTCTGGTGCATACAATGGGATCCATCTGATCGTCCATCGATGACAAGAGTAGTGAACATGCTTCTTAGTAACTTGCAAAATTTGGAAATACCCCCCGCGCCGTTTGTTTCCTCGCAAGGAATTTGAAAAAATTCTAGCAATTTTGGCAAGTATAAGAGTATATAGTTTAATGCTTTTGTTACAAGGGTAATTAAAAAGGATCTTATTTATCAGTTTGGTGTTGAAAAAACTAATTAGAGATTAAATTTTTACTCTCCAGTATAACTTGTTGCTTGTATTTACATCATCCAGTCGAAAGTTAGTTGTTGCATTTTTGGTTGAGAGAATATATATCAAATTTGAGAAAGCAGAGCTAGGCCTGAGTTAGAAAAGGAAGTATGATTAATCAGTTATTTTGTGCAATGCATATCCTCCTTTTTTACCCTTGAACTTGGCATGAACCTTCCCTGCTTGCACTATATTTGCTGAATTTTCACTTATTCTAATACCTCAAATGTCAAGTTTTGTAGTATGGTTTTGAAGACCTTGAAGTTCTGTTTTCAAAGACAAAATCTGTGAATAGGATTATGAGTTGTATTCATTTAGGGGGGAAATAACTTCTTCATTTACTCAAAATTTGCACATTTTAAAGTCCTTTTTTTCTTTCTACTTGCTCCAGGAAAAGAAAATGAAAATGCTTCTGGCGAGATTGGTAAATTCTGATTAATCTCATTAATTATACATTGGACTTGTCACTTTGTTTATTGGAAAAAAAAAATAAAACCTTACTGTTGAAAGAGATGTGTTTGTCTGTGTGTTTTTTTTTGGGGGGGTTGGGGGAGGGGGGGGGGGGGGTGGTGTTGGGGGGTCGTTAATTGAATGTTAATGTTTGCCTGACTCAAAAGTTAAAAAAAGAAAGATTAAAAATATTACGTTAATCTAGATATTTTAGATAGAGGACAATTGGAGAACCAATTTATCATGAAGTTCTAATTTTTTCAAAAACGTGGCTTTAACATAAGGCTACCCTTTTTTTTCCCCCTCATTCAGTGATGGGGAAGACGATCCTTCTTTTGTGGTGTGGTGACCGGCTAACCTGTTGATTTATACAATTACTATTTTGTCCCTTTTATTTTCTAGAGCAAAGTTCATTCAGTCCAATGAGGAATCTCTGTTTGAGGAAGCAATTTTTAAGCACATCATGAATTATGCATCATTAGACCAAAGGAGAGATTAAGTACAATATTATCCTATAATTAAATCTATTTGAAAGTTTTTTCCTTAACCAATGAAGGATGGTAAAAAGAGAGAACCTATTAATGGAACACCTCATCAGTTTTTTTCCTGGCAAAAGCTTAATGAGATAGCCTTGACAATTGCACAGGGAATTGATTATTTGCATCGAAGATGCAATATGCAAATGTTGCATTTTGACATCAAGCCCATAACATTGTCTTGGACAAAACTTTCAACCCAAAAATTTCAGATTTTGGTTTGGTATCTATTAGTGTGGCGAAAGGAACGATCAATTTGGTACATCACACCAGAATTGGTGTCTAGGAGTTTTGGTGTGATTTTTTACAAGTCTGACATTTTATAGCTTAGGAATGCTATTACTGGAAATGGCCGGGCAGGAGAAGGAATGCAAAGACGAGGCAGAGAACTCAAGTCGGGTTTATTATCCTTCCTGGATCTATGAAAAACTACATGAAAATGAAGGTATTGAAATTAGCAACACTTACGAGATCCTCTTATCGACCTCCAATGAGCAGAGTCTTCAAGATGCTTGAAGGAGATGTCGGATGCTTGCCATTTCAAATACTGCCATTTTTTCTCAGATCCACAGAATAATTCCAGTAATTTCTGAAGAGGATGATTATCCATTGCTTCAGGAGTGATATGTACCTCGTCGTCCTGTACCAAGAGCATGAACTGTTTATGAAGCAATATTTACTACTGGTCTGAAGTACAAATATATCAATTAATATTTGTTCAAACATTCCGAAATACATGCCTTGTATACAATTTCTCACATTAATTGTAACTAAATACGAGCTTGTCAGACTGGTGACATACTGCTAATTTGAGTCTGCCAGGTGCGGAGGAACCGTTACCACATCAGTCCATCCTCACATTAAAAGAAAAAAACAAAAGAAAAATATAGATTACGAAAACGTGTTTAAGGATTGGAACCTACAGTTCTCGTAAAATTACAAATAATTGGAGTGTAGAAGAGGAAATTGCTATTTGCATGTTTGGTCCTGAATCCTGATACATTCATAGTTATAGATTGCCATTCAGACATTCATCGAACATGTGGTATGCACCGAATTGAGGTAATTCAAATTACTCAAATGTCCATGAGCAATAGAGACCTGAAAGAAAACTAAACCATAAAATTCCAATTCTTACTAGTTACTACATAAAGAATCAAATGACTCCTGCACTGGTATCAGTTTATGATCATCATCATGAGGTGATGGTACCAGTTTATTATCATCAGCTGTACCTCATGACAGAGTCTGACTGTAGAAGCGCTCATCACTGCAATGGCAGATTACAGTTTACAAGAGGCCTATGAGACCATCTCTAATTGGGCTGGGCTGCTTGGATCAAATATTTTATTGAAAATCACATTAGAATCCATCACAATCATTAATTTTCATCAATAATAGTATCACTTAGTTTATTTTGATCCATAGTAGAATTGACAAATTAAATTTAGCTATCCCGTAAACAATTAAATAATTTTTAGTCTATTAATCGTAGAATATTTTCATTCTTGTTATTATTAATTCAGTAATGTAACAATTTCTAATAAAAAGAAAGCAATTATTTATAATTATTGAAATGAAGATGTTAATATCACTTGTAAATGAATTGAAAAGTTTATGCGACAATTTAGTCAACTTGCTAATTTAAATAGTTTAGGCTCCATATCTCGGAAATTGAAAATATAGATGTCATATGAAAATATGAAAGTCATATGAAAATATGAAAGTCATATGTAAGTGCGTTGAAAATACTTAAAGATTTAGAAAGTGCAATGACTGATTTAAATTTGGTTTCTTTATTATTTTGTTTATAAAATATTACTATTTTTTTTATAATTATCAAATGAGGTTATCTTGTAATAAAAAAGGTAACTATTGAATTGTAATTCAAAATTTCGGATGGTACATGCCTTGTTTGAATCATCTGAATATACATTTTTTTATATTTTTAATGTCCTAATATAGATTATCTTTTATAACATTCTGAAATCTTTAAGCTTATATTTGATGATTATTCATGCATGGACCTTTTTATAATACTCATGATTTGAAAACTTTGACAAAAGAAAAAAGTTTAAAGACTTTGACAATAATAATGCTACAAAATCAATAAGAAAAAATAATAGAAAATTTGGTTTGGCTATAGTACAGCATCTAAGTATATATATAAAGAACGGAGGGTTTCCAACACTCATCGAACAAAATTTTGATATGAAGGGTGAAATAACTTTTGAATTATTAAATATGATATCTCATATGATTATTACATTATGGAAGTGAAATTTTTATACTAATTTTAATATCTTCGAATAATTTATTCTATCCATTAAATCGAAATTTAATCAAATAAATATTAAAACTCCCTCTTTCTTACGTACAATAATACAATCAAAGAAAAAATAATCATGAAATTGCCACCAGTAAAAATTTACCAAACAATCTTAAATCCATGGCTACCATGCAATCAAACTCGAAGGGACCTAATTAAAACAAGTTCCCAAACTGAGGCAACATTCCCCAGTCAGAAATTCTTGATTCCCTGCATCTGCACACTCACTTCTTTTCTTTTCTTTTCTTTTCTTTTCTTTTCAGTTTGGGAAACACATCCATTTTTCCTCATATTGTGCGCCGGAAGCATAGCATACATCAACCAATTGTAGAGCAACAACGAATTTAGCACCAGCATACACCTGACCTCTCCCAACATGACGCGTGCCATGAGAGAGCTTCTTTCGTTCGTGCTGAAAAGTTTCCGATGGGACTTGCAGTCTTGCATCCATCGATGCATGAGACGTGTCGGAAAATGGACAATGACACTTACTTACATCAATGCAGTCTTGCATGCATTGATGCATGTAAAGGAAGTAATAATAAATTGAAGATATATAAGCACGATTGAAAAGAAAGATTCGACGACAATTTCTCTGGACGGTTTTCCCGGAAGCATTAGGAACTAAGGATATATATATATTTTTAATTTGCTTATCTGTATTTTAAAAATGGAGCTGATACGTAGATATGTTTGTTTTGTTGATATTGTTATTGATACGAGTTTTATTATATACGTTAAATGAATTATTATATATGTGAATAAATTTTATTATGCAAACTCATTTTGTACAGTATTGTCATTATTCAAATTAAATAAATTATTAGATGTATTAATGGTATTTAAATTAAATAATAAAAATATTATATAAAATAAAATCGTTAACATACATAATAACTCATTTTAATATGTATAATAAAATATATATCGACGATAATATTAATAATGATATCTCTATAATATTTTTCTTTTAAAAATATTTGTTAAAAAGATAATACTAACACTTGAAAGTTTGATAGTATCATGTCAGAATTGAAAGCATGCTTCAAAGTTGGACAAAAAAAAAAAGAACTTACAGATACAAGATGAATTTATCAGAATGGATGCATTCTATCAAAATTGCTGAATACACGTTGTGAAAAAAAATCAAAAGCAACATTGTAAAAATTTTAGCTCGAGAATATTTTGTTATTCTTTTAAAGGAACATGATAGACAAACTAAAGTTTTGAAGCATGCACGTGCAAACTAAGATTGTACCATGTCCGAGGTATCATTCGATCCAAATTTTATACGAGGATTTTGGTGCAGATCTCAACAAGTTACACAAATGACGATATAGTTATTTTTTGTTGTCAAATCTCGTGCTACAAGCCTACAAGGGATTGCATGTACATTTGCAACATGTACAATGTGAATAAGAAATTATGGGCAACCTTTTTTTTTCTCTAGATAATTAATTAATTAACTATATACATAGAAAATAAGCACTCCAAATACGATTTAGGGAAAAATCAGATAAACAATTAATTTACACGAAACTAACTATTATTTAATAATGCATCAATGATTATTAATTTTATACATTTGATAAATTGTGAACCATATATGAAGCCTCATCATATTTTATAGACATAATATGTAGACATGTGGAATTTTCAAATCTAAATTTAATATATAAAGATTGTTAAAATAAATAATTATAAAGTAAGCCTCCTCTTTACTCAAGGATGGTTTTTTGACAGGATGGATCTAATAGAGATTAAATATGCCCATCAAAATAAGCAGTGGCGGAGGCATAATTTCATATCAGTAATATCAATTAATATAATTAAAATTAAATTAAATTTATTAATTCAATAAATAATTTTTTTTACGATTTTAAATGTTTCTATTTGTATTTTTAGCATATATGTTAACAAGTAAAATTTTAGAATTTTGCATCCAAAATGTTGATATAAGTAGCTCAATAAAATTTTTATATCAAAATCTTATAGAATACCATTTTATACTATCTTTAGAATTTTTAAAAATGATCTTAAAATAATAGAAGATATCAACATTTATATATTAAACAAGATTATATTTCAAAATCCATTAAAAATAATGCAATACTTCTAAAAACAATAAGAATTAACTTTCTATAAGATTTTGATATAAATATTTATTGAGCTATTTGGTTTGATGGCTCGGACGTGAATTTTCAAATGTTGGTCCGTTAGCATACGAGTCGAAATACAAATGAAAATATATTAATTTATCTCAATTTATATATACAAAAAAAAAATTCAAACATTTTTTTCTTTTCATGTAAGAAATATTCTTTTTATTTTTTTACTAACATATGTGCAAATTTCTTTCTCAATTTATGTCATTAGAAAACCATTAATTGATTGACCACAAAATCATGTTGCTCCTTTATTTAAAATAGGATACAATGCAAACTAAAATAAAATATTCATATAACTGATATTAAGTGAGTATTATCACTTTTTATAATATAAGCACATTTTTTAAAAAGAAAAAAAAGCTGGATTACTTTTTATCTTTCCTAAATTGGTAGTATAGATTTCTTGACAAAGCATTGAGGAATCTAGTAAAAGATCGGATTTTTTCTGTTAAGATAAAGTCACAAATAGATTTTATACAACAACTAAAATTATAAAATTGTATAAATAGATTTTAATTATCTTCCATTACAAATATAGAAAGATTTTTTTCACTCCTCATTGGACTAATACAATTAGTGGGATAAATATTGAAAAACTCAAAAAATTATTAGTGGGTCAGGGGTGGAAGCCAGCCCCCACTACTCGATGTTATCACTCTGCAGGATTCTACAATGGATTTGTCTTCCTCAGTCTCTTCGCAAGTAGATTAAGTCAGGGCTTATGAGTTATTTGGGAGAGAGATATATAGTAAGAGATTGACTAATGAAAGGATACTAAAGAAAACTTCCATACTTTAGCATTTGCTTACTAGTGGTAGAATACTCAAGCCAAGTTTCAAATTGATAATAAGGTAATAAATTGTTAGTATACTGATTTAAAAATTAAATATATTTGATTCATGTAATCTACATGATTTATATATTTGATATATATGTTCATTGTGTTCATTGAATTTTTCTTTATTTATTAATCTTTTGGGTTGAGATCCTGAAATGTAAAATTTGATAATAGAACATAAAAATTATTCTAAATAATATCTCTAACTTTAGCAATTAGAGATGGACACTAATTGACAGATAAAAGTCGGTGTATGGATTAATGTGATGGTTATATTTCACAAACTATATGATAATTGTTATCAGTTTAATCACACAAATATATGTTAGAGAACATGACATTGGACTTGACCCCAGAGTAAAACATCATAATAATTGTGTTAGTGTCATTGATGCTTCACATATGTCTTAATTCTAAAGTATGAGATAATATGTTTCCTACGTAAAGAATATGTGCTTTTGAGTATTATTCAACATTGTCCGTAATTGATAGCCATAAAGATTCTACTTCGGTACGTATCTCTTATGCAGAAGAAATATATTTGTCAAGAATACTAGTGTCTCTCCTATAAGTCAGTATATAAGTGATGATATCTATTGGTTACTTGATAAAATGATTTAGTAACTGTACAGATATAATTAAGTATTAATCATAATCACTAAAATTATTTCAAGAATCAAGAGAAGAATGAATTTGCAAGGATGACACAAACTTATCTTGAATTCATTCGGGATATCATGTAACAGGAAATTGGCACAAGACAAATGTTGTTTGAGGATCGTGGTATTGTATGGTAAATATCATCTGCGTTATTTTGATAGGTATAATGCACATTATTAGGTGCTGCTCATATCTTATAGATCAAAATAGTTCCGTCTCTATTGTCAAATGACATATATCCTGTTGAATCACATCAAACGAAAGTGAGTTAGACCGAACATGTGATACTTGAGTGATATCATGGAATGACGAACTTAACACGATATTTATGAGATAAACATCAATGTCAAAACTGGGCTTCAGACGAGAGTGTTACAGGTCGCAATAAGAGTTGCTACGAGCCATAAAGGGGAGTGTTACGGGCTGTAACAGGGGTGTTATGGGCTGTAGCAAGAGTTGCTGCGGGCCACAATGTGTGTACACATCATGGTGTGTGTAGGCGGTGTTATGGGCCATAACAGGAAGTGTGTTACGGGTCGACTAGGGCACACATACCTATGTGTTATGGACTGTAACAGAACAGTTACGAGCCATAACACACCGGTTGTCTTGGGTATGACCCATGACAACCTTGCCTATATAAAGGGGTGCATACCCCTCGGTTTAGAGCATCCATTACATTCGAAATACTAATCAAGTCAGTGTAGAAACAGTGAAATATTGTTGTTCCATCGTTTGAAAGTCAGTTTTGAGCATTGAGTAATGCCGACGAAGATCTCCGCTAACAAGGAGTCAATTGGCGTCTAGTAGCTCTCAGGTGGATATCGACAGAGGGTTTCTGTGTTGAAATTTAGATGGTGTAACAAGCAACAACATCAGCATTTATTGTTAAAGCTCTAGCAAAACAAAAGTACAAAGTTGT
The DNA here is from genome assembly GCA_037678475.1 of x Bolboschoenoplectus mariqueter. Classification (NCBI taxonomy): domain Eukaryota; kingdom Viridiplantae; phylum Streptophyta; class Magnoliopsida; order Poales; family Cyperaceae; genus x Bolboschoenoplectus; species x Bolboschoenoplectus mariqueter. The sequence continues at coordinate 2,848,065 of CM075255.1, forward strand.
TTGTATTTTATATTCAGTTTTATTCTAATTACACGATTAGATCCTTTGGTGTATTAAAGATTTTTTGAAATTTCTATTTCGCACTTGCGCCATAGATCTCGAGGTTCCTACATATCCCAACATAAATTCCATTATAAACACATTATATTTTAAAAATTTTCTAAGAAATTTGCAAAATTCAGTGGGGTCAATTATATCTCCACCTTTGAAAATAAGGTCATCTTTTGAAAACAAACGGGTAGAATTCACCAACAAACAAAAGAAAAATGATAATTGCATTTTTTAACTATATCTTTTGTCTGCACCTCTCATATATTTATATTTTTTTTCAAAAAATATCTATATCGTGTATGTACATTATATTACTAGAATTAACAATTATGTAAGTTATATTTTTATTCGTGTAATAAAATTTTTAATTTGAATTTTTTTATAATTATTTAGTAAAGAAAAATTGAAAAATATTTTCTATACTAACTATTAACACTAAATTCATATATAAGTAAATTATTCATTTAGTATAAATAATTTTGATATATAAATAAAAATTATAGAATATAGGATGGAAGAATAATTTCTCTAAATAAAATAATATTGTTAGTACAGAATCACAAAATAAAAAAATCGTAATTTATTTTGTAGCGAAAATAAATAGGAAATATCAGAGAGACATAGTCAAATGATTTATGACACATATCAACTTGTTGATTTGAGAGAAGGTAGCTATAGCTTGGTACAATTAATTAATGGTACTTCTTTTTTGACTGGATCAGGATGTATGCATGTGGGTTGCAAGCAGTTTGGTTAGGCCAACCCAACCGGTACTGCTATTGGCTAATGCCACGCCAAGTAAAGACTTCAATTAGAGGCCTCAAAACCTCACTAGACAAAAGGTAGAATCTAAGTACACTTATATTATATGTGCCTTTCAACTGTCGGCTCCACCAAAAAGTTAGTCTTCCCTGCTGTCGGAGGTGAATTGATTAATTTCCGGCGTGAATTGTGAGGTGAATTAATTAATTTCTGGCGTGAATTGTGAGGTGAATTAATTAATTTCTGGCGTGAATTGTGAGGTGAATTAATTAATTTCTGGTGTGAATTGTGAGTTTCTGGGGAGTACACAGTTGGTAGATGTCTAGTTGGGTAATGTCATCATGCCTAACTTTTTATTTGTGCATGCATGTTAATTGGTTATATACTTTTCAATTTGGTGTGTAACTCGGATTTTATTATTATTTTTTGAGTAAAATAGGTCGGATTTTATAAATTACGTACTTTTTAATTTGTTGTTTAACGAGGATTTTATAAAGAGGAATGTCCAAATGTTTTAATTTTTTATGTCTTTATATTTTAATTTGTTAATAATATAAATTTTGAAATTAAAATGTCAAAGTAAAATCATTAGATATAATATATATTATATTTTCTTCGTGCATATAAAAAATTATTGATATTTTGACTTTCATATTATATGAATTAATAAATTAAAAAATCAACGTCTACAAATTAAAAAATAAAGACATGATGAAGAAACTAAAAGCAAAATATTTGAACTCTCCTCTTTTATAAATTACATATACTTTTAAATTTGTTGTCTAACTCTGATTTTATAAAAGGATAACAATAGTATATTCGTTTTAATAAAAATCACAAAATTATGCATTGTATCGAAACACTTGCTTTTAAAAATATTATCTAAACACGTCTGCATCACTACCCCAAATCTCCAACATCTTAGCGTAATCTTTATGGAAATTCAAAGCCTCATCAATAGAATCAAATTCTATTCCAACAACAAGTTCTACTATATGAGTATCATATATCTTCCCATTTTTTTTTCTCAGAACGCTTGTTCAAGTGATAAACGTATATAAAATATACGAGATTCGAAATTTCGAACACATATATTTTAGACAGATTACATTTATTTAAATTTCAGACATAAAAGAAAATAGTTTATTGTATTGTGCTTTTGTTATCTTAATTAAGTATCATTAACCGGGTTGTACTGAGGCATGACACGTATGACATATAAATCTTTTCTTTTAACCCTATAATATTCAGTATTCTAATTTCATGAGAGTCGAAATAGAATATGCATCCATATAGAAGGATCAAATTAATAATTATATAAGGTGAGCTTAAGCTCATTAAAATCATTGGTGAGCTTAATTTAAAAAATTATCAAAATTATTTCAAACAATAAATTCAAGTTTCTCAATAAATTTTTCATATCAAAATCTTATAGGATATTAAAATTTTCTAATTATTTTTTTCAAAATTTTAAAAATAATTATAAAATAATAAATATTTTCATATAAGAATATATGTCATTTAAAAAAAAAAATATGTACTACAGACAAGTCAAACTCGTCTTGGTAGCACTTTTTTTAATTGGATTTCTTTTTTTTTTACTGCGTTGATGCATGTCTCTACATGGCCAAACTTTAAAGGAGCTCTTTAATTAATTTGTTAGTGACTTCAAAGATTATAGGGGAGTATTAATTAGCCTTAATTGGGACATCTAATATTCAAAATGCTTCAATGGTGTGCACTAGAATATATATAAAGTTGCTTTCTTCAATAGAGCAAACTAAATTTCCCAAGTTGGAAGTGGTTCTCTTCACAGTTGTCCTCTTCTATCAAAGATCATTAATTAATAAATTAAGGGACAACAGTTGTTCTTTCACGAGCTTCCACTGTACTATCTTTGATGCTTTCCAACAATCTTTTCCTCTATAAATAGAGGCGCAAATGCATTCCATCCTTTGTGTCACTGGAAGAGATGTATTCCATCCCCTACAAAGCACACAAACACACATCCTCTCACCACCCAGAAAGTTTAGGAAAATTAATTTCTCACTGGAGAGGGAGGGGGGGAGAGAGAGAGAGAGAGAGAGAGAGAGAGAGAGAGAGAGAGAGAGAGGGAGGGAGGGAGGGAGGGAGGGAGGGAGAGGCACACAACCATTTTCCGGATTACATACACACAAAAAACAACCATTTGTTTGCTTTCGATTAATTGCCTATGTATTCATATATTGCTCTCCCTCAAAGGATCATGCATGTTTGGATATTGGTTCAGTATCCTTTTTTTCTCCATTTGCTAGCTGAGTTCTCAACATTACTGAAGATGTTAACAAGGGTAGGAGGAGGTGTTGTTGACAGAAGATAGAGAGCACGAAGGATGATGTGCTTATTAGGTCTAGCATCTCATCTCCTATGTGCTCTCTATTTTTCTGTCATCACCTACTGGATCCTGCTTTTATATATACACACACACTTCTGTGAAGCCTAAAATATATTCATTTCTATTTTTGTAGATGTACTTCAATTGTCCCATAATTAATCTCTTTTACGTTTGGTTTTATATGCTTATACCTTGATTATATTTCCTATTGCTGGTAATTGATAATCATTATCTATCTTCAAATTAACTCTCTTGTTTACCTCCAACATAATAACTTAAAGTGTCTGTAAGCATAAAATCAGTATTTCATATTAGAAGCTTGTTCTGGTGTTTCCTTTTTAATAATTTAGAAAGTTGTTAGCACTAACAGTAATATTCATTTTTGTGAATTTAAAGGATAAAATATAAATTAATCATTTTCTTCAATTTTGTAAATTCTGCAATGTCATTATTAGCAGCAACTTGAAAAGGATATATACATAAATACACTTGTATTTGTCTTTTTTTCATCAAATATTCAAATTAATCGTGTATATTTTGAATATGTCAAATCTATGGATATGACAATATATGAGTAACATTATAAAAAAAATTGCAAGAAAACATCATAATTATAAGATTTGATACTTCGTTTTGTTTTCTAATTTTTTTTTATATATAAAGATTCCATAAGAAGTTGCAGTTGTCATTAGAGATAAATACTAAATTTGAGATGGTACAATAGAAACATAAAGATGTTTGTATATTAAGTATCACAATTTTGAAGATTCTAAATAAATTGTAGGATATTTTTTGTTTGAGTTGTATTTATTGTACCTCTATTTTAGGATATTAGTAGGCCAATCCTACTCTTCAGAAAAACAAAAATTATCCAAAATACTTATGGGTCCGCCATTTCATTAGAATCCTTCATAGAGTATTCTTTTTTCTTTTTTTTTTTAAATAAAGATAGTGTCATCATTTCTCAAGAAATCTCTTAATCATATTTTAAGCTTACAACCTCACAAGAAATTATTTTAGCCATTTATTACATAAAAACTAGTTTTTGGAAAAAAAAAATGTAACTTTATTTCCAATACAGTGAATTCTTTATTTATTTCTAGTCAGAAATAAATGAAGCCTAGAAAGAATTTCTTTGAGTGCTAACAAATTAGTGGGATAGCTAGCTTATGCATCAATACCTTACCAATACCTTACCAAAAAGTCCGCGTACTTCATGCATGATGCACTAATCATATAAAGAAAATTATTTTTTGTGCATGATCAGATTCCTCTGCGTCCATTTAATGGCAGCATTTGTGCTTGAGCATTTTTATTAAACGCCTTATAAGAAGATGTGTAGTACTTTAAGATCTTAGTAAAATGTATTTTTAATTCTATCTTCTAAGTGGCGAGTTGCACTTAAATGCTACAGAATTGATTACCTTCTCCTGAATTTCTACAATTGTTCTAATCTCCAAAACAATTGTTCTAATCTCTGTATGATCGGGCACACGCACTATCTCATCAGATAAAAAATTTCCTCACTAAAAAGATAAAAGTGTAATCTGAGTCATTTAATTAATCATTAATAAATGTACGATGATCTGTAGTGTTAGTTTGGTTCCATCATTTGCTATCCAATATTTAATTTAGTGAATAAGTAATATTCTCAGTGTAAGAAGTTGACGCAAACTCTTAATACAGACGGTGTGTCGTCGTTGCAATCAAACAAGATAACTTATAAAGAAGCTATGCATCCAGGTTACTCAAGGAGAATGGTTGTTTTAGAGTGGATTTTTTTATGATAGAGAATTTATTGGCTCATAAACTTGTAAATCTGAATAGCTAGATCTCATTTTTTTATGTGATCTATAGACTATAATTTCCCTCTATTTGTTAGCATGTATGTTGTTTTTAATTTCTTGATTATTTTGGGATGTAAAACATTTTTTATGCTGATTTAATTGCCTACTGACCCATTTCAAAAATAAAAATAAAAATACATGTTCGCCATCTATTGGTTCAGCTGCCAAAGTGGAGGATCTTTTAGTTGGATGATAAAACCTAGCATCTTATTTCTTTTGCTTTTTTTTTTCTTTGAAGTCCCTTTTTAATCCTTAAAATGTTGTATGTCATTAAATTATTTTGTTGGAATTTTAATTCAATCAAGTCCTTAGAATATACATTTGATTTAGTTCTGTCATTTTATTGTTAATGCCAAACATTCATTGCAAAAAAATATTACATCAACAAATTATTAAACACACAAACACGCACACACACACACAGAAGTACAAATTAAGGGCCAGCGTCTCTTGGGCCCCACCAAACTGAAACCCGAATTCACTCTCAAGTATAAATACGAACCGGAAAAGACATATATATATATATATAACGAGTAAAATTAGAATGCTTTTAAGAACACTAAATTTTTCGATGCTCTTAACTTAAAATTCATTATATCAGCAAAAATTTATTATTTTATTATCATCTTAGAGTTATTTTTAAAAATCTGAAAAAAAAATGATTAGAAAACTTGAAAAATAAAAAATTTTAATACGCTATAAGATTTTGATTTGAAAAATTTATTAAGTAATTTAAATTTATTATTTGAAACTGATTTATTAGATTTTAACTTAAGAATATTAAAAAACTTGATGCTACTAAAAACACCCCCTAGCTTTTACTGTTATATATAACCCAATTATTGTACCGATTCGGCCCCATTTATTTTCTAGCTTACTTCCTATTCCCTAGCATGCTATTTCACCAGTACAACAAGTACTCCAGTCAACATATAATTGAGGAACATTTATTGATTAGTATACAAACATGATACAATAATATACATAGAACAAAATTGCACACTGTTACATATATACCCAGCATCTGAAATATTGACAGAACAAAGGAAGAACATGCTTTCTCTAATTTAATCCTTAAACCGTACGTTGTATGTCATTCAATTACTTCTTTGAATTTTTGTACTCAATCAAAGTCCTTAAAATATGCATTTGATTGAGTTTAATCCTTCTATTGTTAATTATGCTAAACATTTTCATTCATTAGAAAATATTACATTAAAAAAAGGGGATAATATATCTACCAAACTGAACTCTAAATTCTCCCTTTCTCACTCTCAGTCGCTTGAATTCCAAATTGAAACAAATTATATATCCCAAACCTTTTCCCCCAATGAAATCTGTATAATTAACGTGAACTAAGAGGAATCGAGGTCAAACACACCAAATTCATGCCATATCAGGAGGCCCAAGTAGCAGGCCTTCTTTAAATGATAACGAAATTCGTCGACCGAAATTTAACATGAAATCTTGATTAATGAGGATTAATTTGGGCTTTTACAAGGAATAGTTTATGTTTATACTTTATTTCGGCCCATTCTGTTCGACACGACGCAATCAATTTGACGGTACAATCCAACCTATATATATTCGGGTGTACGTATCTGCTATTATTTCAAATAGAAAAATATGATCTTATTATTTCAATTCGGATTGTTAAATCAAAACGAACGGATTGAATCGGCTTTGTTTAAAATATAGGAGTTTTTTTTAATGAATCTGATTCGTTCGTTTCAATCCAACAATTCAGATTAGAATAATAGAGCTCAATTTTTTTATTTGAAATAATAGATGATATCATTTCATAACCGGGTTGGGAGTTGGAATGCCCACCATGAGTTTTCTCCCGATTTTACACGAATTTTGATGCATTTTTCTTTCCCTAACAGCCAAATTTTCTGTTTCTTCAATCCCATAATAGTTCATAAGCGGATAGAAATACTAAACTCCTAAAAGTAACATAATAATATGTTCCGGATTTAAAGTATTTGAAGAGTCACCAAAAACCTGGAGTGAGAACAAGTGGGAGTACAACTTTGTTTTTTTTTTTTTTTGCTTTTTATGATAACAAGTTTTTTTAAGTTGGAATTTTCGAATACTAGATGATGATTATAATTTTCAAATCAATTATTGAATTAGTCCAATCATATATCATTTTTACCAGGACAATCTTGCGAAAATGGTATTTTTTTATTCATTAAAAAAGAATTATGCCCCTCGGTTTATGGTTGAGCATATCAGGATAATTGAGATGGTACAAAAATTATTTTTTCCTCCTCAAAGTTAGTCTTCATTGATCATCAGAGTACAATTAAGAATATCTAACTTGCCAAAAGAAGAAAAGAATAATCGCTTCTTCGTTAGCGAGACTGTGTTGTCTTTTCTTCAATGAAAATAGACACCAAACCAACTAATAATTTCCATTATTTCTAAACAAAGAAATTAATAAACAACAAAGAAATTAAAGGCACTAAGAAATTAAAGAGAAACAGACAACTTGGGTCTAACAAATAACAATCCTGCTTCATCACCCGCTAGTTTATGAAACTTTTATCTGAAAAAGAAACAAAAGTGAATCAGCAGAGCACCAATCATCATCTCATTGTTTAATCAGTCTAACTACTTGAATTGCCTTAGTTGACCAAATAGTTGTCATGCCCTGAAAAAGAAATTATGGTGCAAAAGCAATAATATAGAAAATGAAAAATTAAAGATTTTGAGTCGGGAAATATATTTTTTTAAGTATCCCATTCCACTACCAGGAAGAGAATAGCATAGTTAGTTAACCAAAAAATTATACTAAAATGAGAAAGAAAAAGAAAAGTCAACAGAAAGAAATGGAATTCAGAATTTTTTTCCTTCTGTTGATTTCTTGCATTCAGACTTGAAAGCGCAGAGACCAGTAAGAATTGCTTTTCTCTGCCAAGTGCCAACTGAATTGACTGTTGATAACGGTAGATCAGCAATACTGCGGTTATCTCTGCAGTAACTTGATGCGAGTACTGATATTGCGCCGCGAAGCACGACGTACGAATAGATGAATTATAGAGGGATTTTTTTGAGATTTGTTTTGTATGAATATTAATGCGATCGGACGGATAATATATTGTGCTGTACGGTGTAGCGCAACAGAATATGAACTCAACGTAGTGATGCGCCAAGAACAACCTCGCCTCAAATATAACGGGGTAAAATTCTGGAAAAGCTTATGATCACAGCCTGATTTTGATCGGACACCCGGCTCCAATCTCCTTTAGAAACCCCTTTAATTACTCACAAACGGCAGAAGAGAACTATAGAAGGCTCAACCAACCTGCATAGCTTTTAGTTCAAATATCAAAATCTATTATTAAGTTTCATTACCAGATCATTTACCAGTCACGGAATCAGGTACCGTGATTACGGGCTACAAGAAGAGATTCATGACAGCATTGATCGGACCTCCACCTTGACTACCTCCAGCGCACATGTCGAGCGAATCGAGGGCCGCTGTTTTCAGGACAAAGAGAATGCCTAGCACAAGCGTGGCAAAAGCCGCGGAAAGTGTTGCCAAGGAAATGCGCTCGGCAGTAGCGCAAGTAGGTTTTGAAAAGCAGAAAAGGAGGTGGATCATGCCGAGAAAATATGTGGAAGCCGCGGAGGAGAATGCAATTGCGCGAAGAGGTTGATTGATCAGAGGATAGCAAGGATTTTGATCAGAGGGGGACGGAATCGGAGTGAAGGCGATGAGATATCCAACGGAAACAGAAATAGTAAGAGCCAGAAAGGATAAATTGTAACCGCCGGTCGAACTGCGGAGGGATGCCATCGCCGGAGAATTTGCGTCGTGAGAGAGAAATGAAGGCAGCTGAGCTTTTTTATAGAGGGGGACCGGTCACGTGCCTATCACGTGATAACAAGATAATCCCAGAGGTTCAAAAATCAAAACAGAAAAGGCTGTTTGGTGACATCATATCCCCTGCAATTATGCCTGTTGTAGTGACAATATTTAAAATCTGAACCGTTTAAAATTTATCCGTCTTCTTCTACAGATCGAAATTGACGGTTCAGATCGTACTTTTTATCCACATCATAAAATGAGGCACAGTAGATGATATGGGCTCTTATTTGATTGCGTTAATTTGTGTATGTTTCTGTCGGAATTGATTGAGGGTCCGTAGGAAAATTATTTCTGATGTCCGTTCGGCAGATCTTAAAATTTTTTTTGTCAATTAGAAACTTATTTCTCTTATTATCCAAAAAAAATGTTTTCATAGGGATAAACAATTCACTCTATTCGACTATCCGCTACTCCATAAAAATTAACAAATTTCCGTGCGAAAATTAAACGGGAGAAAAAGTAATAGCACAAATTTCAACTAATCCTCTATTTAAAATGCTCTTGATTAAACTAATAGTATCAAATTAATTTGGCAACATTGATATCTAAATTAAATTTGAAATTTTGGACAGCTTCAAAACGGATGTGCATATCAGTTTAATAATGAACTAATGGTGAGACAATGCTATGTATATAATGTTGACTTTTGAATTCTTACGCAGTTACACACTTACACGGAACCTACACGGTCTAAGAAACTTTAATCCGCTTACCACCAGATAACATCGCATTTCGCATTTGATATGCGAAACTTTGTAGAATCCTCTAGAATCCATCCTTTAAGTATCTGGAGCAGTGTAGCTCATTCTCGAAGCATCTAGTGTGTCTGTGGGCCCCCTGTGCTGTTATAAGCTCGAATTCACATCCTCTGAATGCTTGCCTCATAAAATCTGACCTCCTCCAAAGTATTATATACGAATTTCGACGTTATCACTATACTATCACTCGTTTTTCTTACTCACTTTAGAGGATACGGACTCTAGACTCGCAACAAGCAACCGGGCCTACAAGTCTGCGACCTTTCTCAGTTCCCGAGATACATTTATATTGAGAAAGACTAAATTTAGAAGAATGATGTTACAAAGACTTTCAAAATCTTGATTTATAATAATTGATCTTCGAATTTTTAATTTAAACAATCAACTATAATGTAAATTTTTAATTATAAAGTAACTATAATATTCGTGTATGTTCAGAGAATAATAATTAAAATTTCTACTTTGCATGAAATTTTAATTTGCAGAAGAAATTCTTTTTTTAAATGTAGGCACTTAATTACATATTCATAATTTGTAAATATTTGCTATTTTGTTATTGTATGATTTGTTTTATTTTTTATTTGAAGACTTAGTTTTATAAATTATTAAAATTGATATAAACTATTTTTTATTTATATATGAAAAATAACAAACTTTATGAAGTAAGATATTATTATTAATCCAAAATTGATACTAAAAAATTATGAATTATGATCATTCATTAAAATAATTACACAATAATAAACTTACTAAGAATATTATTTGAAGTTGAACAATACAATTGATATTATTTTTGAGTAAGACGCTTTGACAATTATGTATGTTATTTTTTTGGAACCACGTATGAAAATGACATGATCAAAATTTTTCTCATCCAACGGACAGGCAATACATGTCCAACAAAAAATTCTATTATTTAATAAATACAAAAATGTACTAATATCCTTTATTTTTAATTAAAATTTTAGAAACATACTTAATTTATTCCATAAATTTTGATTTTTTTTTAAAAAAATACATACCCATATAACGTTGTACACATTTACATACTTCCACATATGCATAATTTGCATTTTGTTTATACAGTATACAGTAACAAACTACACGTACATGGAAAATTTTATTATTTTAACTCCATTCAGTGCTCGTTTGCCTTATCTAAAAGAATTTAAAAAAGTAATTACTTTTAACGTCGTTTGCCTTATCTAAAAGAATTTAAAGAAGTAATTACTTTTAACGTGAATGGAGATTCATTCACAATAATTAACTTCACAATCTTAATAATAATTTTTTAAATAAATTCAAAAAAATTTCAAAAAAATTTTAAAATAGAAAAAATTCATAGATATAAATCTCAATTCATAAATTGATTGTGTTACAATTTTACATAATATAAATATCATTTAGTATTTCATAAAAAAATTACTAAACTTATATATTTGCAAATTTAATTTAATTTTAATTGTGTTTGACACTTTAAATTGCATGTTTAACTTATCAGCACATTATACATGGTTTAAGTCCTGTTTTAATTCATAGATATAAATCTCAATTCATAAGTCCTCAAAAAGGGTTTAAATCCTGTTTCTCCATTTTATTACTACTTAGAAGACAGAACTGATTTAGATGGAAAAGTCCTCAAAAAGCGTATTTACGCTAAAAACGGACTTCAATTTCAAATCACCGATCCACCTTGTTATGTTTCGGATCCGAATGTAAGTTGCAGAGGAAATAAATAAATTACCTCTAATCTTTACACAAAAGATTAAAGTAAAATTAACAAAACGCCAGAAAATATTTAATCCGTGAGAAATTAACTTGGATTGGGAAATTTTTTTTGAAGTGTCAGATTTAAGATTTAAACTGTCATATTATTGAATTAAAAAAACGGAGGGTTATGCAGCCAATTTATCAAAATAACAGAAATAAGAATGCATGCTTCTCGTCTCAAATTATGCAAGACTGGCTTCATGTTTTAAAACAACGATAAAAAATTAGAGGAAACGGATAATGATGTTTTGGTAAATTTTCTCGGAAAAAGAAAAGAACTTTCAAATTATATAAAACAGCAAAATATTTTCAAAACTATTAAAATTTCAGAGGAATGGAAAGGGGATGATCAGAGCCTGTCGGAACATGGTTTGTAATCATGGAGAATCAGTGGATTGACAGACATGTTTTCTTTCATCATTTCTCACCTCCTTTCCAGTCTACAATTAGAGAACTAAAAGAAACTTATATAGAAGAAAACAAATTCAGACGAAAAGAACAGGAGGAAAAACAAAGAAGATCCAATAAGTAATTGATTGAGGAGAGACTCAGAACTTCTTAGAGGATTTGTGTAACTGCCATCGACGGATTTGCATCCGTCTACAGCACTTAATGAAGTTTCTTCATCGACAATATGTTCAAGAGCAACAACAACATATGATCAACAGATTTACAATCAAAAGAAAAAGAAATAGAAAATTTCGACAGAGAGAGGAGAAACACGAAAACCACACCATACACAAAACCTAGCTAAAAGAGATCAATCAATTAATTGATCGGCGGCTGGTTGGGTGCTGATTTATAGTCTATAGAGAGGCGTGGAAAAACCCTAGCACAATTTATATATGGGCCTTCGTGTATAGTCATGATGTTTATGAGCCCAAATGTTAATAACCTTCCACTTGGTACTAAATGTTGATTTGTAGCAGGCCAGATTATGTAGCAAACCTTTTTCTGAGTAAAGTTTTTTATTTCTTTTTTTTTTTTCCTTTTTTCTGAGTACAATCCCATAGTTGTTTGCGGTAAAACTGTGGTTACTGATAAATTTAACTAAATTTTTACATTAAATCAACAGAAAGGAAGATAAAAAATATTTTGATTTTGAATGGAGAAGATACTGTAATGTTTTGATGGAGAAATTTTTTACTGTTTCAATGGGCATATGCCAAAAATTACACATTCCCTGAGGTAAGTTTTATTTTTCTTTTCCAAATAAAAAAGTAAGCTTGTTAACAAGAGTCTGTTCTTCATAAAATAAATGCTTTTTGTTTCCCTCTATTTATTTATCCAACAACGGTCCAGTTTATGATCATTATATCATTCCCCAGGGAAATCCAAAATCTTAGTCATTTTATTACATAAAAAATGTCTCCCGAGCTTCTTTCTTGAGAAACCTTTCCATATGGTTACAACAGGCAATAATAACATGCAAAAACTGTTGAAAAAAAATAAACTGAGGAAAAAGATCCTCGCACTTCGTCTGTTCATGAATCGGGGGGGATGTACACTGGTGCTGGCAAGAAAGGAAAAGGAGCGACAGATGCATATGCAACAGGTGCCCGCCTCACATTCATTTTCCTTTGTTGTACTTCCTCTCTCTGAATTTCATGGTACATTATTCTCTCTTTCTTATCCTGTTCCGTTTCAGCCAAAGCATTGTTACTTTCATGTTGCTCGCTTGGTAGCCTATGAAGAAGCAACCCAGACATAAAAACAGGAAGGTAGAGGAGACTCGAGTAAAACATTCTTCTTGCATTTTTTGTGGTTCGTTCATTGACGAACAATAAGGCAGCTATGCTTATGCCAAGTGTGAGGAGTGTTGATTCTAAGACGAACCACTCTGAAGTTATACCCCCTGCAATTATTTTCAAAAGACGTTAGGAAGATAATTGTCATCTCCATACATTTATGCAAGTATCTAGCCATGCAGGATTCTGACCTACATAAAAATTCAAGTTTTTAACATTTGTCTGGGTTATATAAAAGGAGATATCCCAAAAAAAAGTTCATTTAATTTCTTTTCTTTTTTTTATCATTGAAGTAATACAGTCTCCTGCTTATTTTTCCCTATGTTTTGTGAGGTAAATGTTGACTATTAAAGTGAATGGTAGAGCAAAATTTGAATTGTCCAGAAAAAAACAATTTTCAAATTAATTTTGGTGTTTGGACAAGCTTTCTTATTGGAAGTTGTTCAATTGCTATATCATATGTTACAAGGACATACATTCATAGGCTAACCACCCCAAAGGAAGAAGATAGAGGCAATTTCTGAAGGAGACCAGTGCAGTTCTCCAACCAGAAGGATCATTAAAAGAAAACATGCGAAACCTAAGAAGCAGCAAAAGAAAAGAATAAATAAATAAAATTAGGAAAGATAAACGTTAAAAATGCTGATCAAATATTCAAAACTTAAAAAAAAGAGGAAAGAAACAAAAAAAAAATACCCTCCAGCAAGGTAGTCATCGCGGCACAAGTAGGCAAGAGCCATGAAATGGGGTATCTGCCAAAAATACAAAGCAGCTGGTAGTATCATTGCTTCTAGTGAAATGTTTGATGAAGCTGCAGCCCACCTACAGGAGAACCGGGTAGGACAAAAAAGAGTTTAGAATACATACACTGAACACTTTTCTTTGAACCAATAAAAAACCCTTGGCCCATGTGCCAAAATCATGCCAGACTGCAAGTTGGATATAATATCCACAGAGATTGAGAAACTTATGAGCAGTTCCAGCATTTTTGTGTTTAACTGAGTCTAAATTGGAGAATGAATGGAACAGTGATTGTTCATACACAAAAATTGAAATGGTTGCATAAACACACATGAGACGAAATAAAAGATTTTCATGCACTTCAGCATTCTAATTCAAGGATAACTATCCAATGCAAAAATCTCTGGAAACACTGTCGGATTGGCTTCAAACAACATATTTAACCATTAATCTTTGATCTACTTGTTTGTTTTGTATCAAGACCAAGTGGTTGAAATTGTTGAAAAATGAACGTACCAAATATATTAATTTTTCAACCTCTTGATCTTATGAAAAATGAACTCAAAGAAAAAAAATGGAATGAAAACAATAGCTTGTCAAGTAGATCAAGATCAACAATTTAAAATTCAATGTTTGAAGTCAACCCGACGATCTATTTAAGTTAAGCTCATCAATCACCTTGGTAAGCTAAAATTTATACTAGCTTTTACTCAAAATTTATAGGAAAATAAACATTAAAGAACATATACCCCAAAAGTGGAGGAATAGCACCCACAACAGCACCAACCCATGTATTAATTGGGTGTATTTGTTTTAATGGAGTGTACACAAAAGCATATAGAAATAAATTAGAAGCTGCAAGTCCAGTTGCCAAGCTATTAGTCTGCAATGAAGTTGCCAATGTTTACCAAATATCAGCTCAAGTTCAATATGTTAAAGCAAATAATATGAATAATTAAATTTTAGTCAAATTCTGTTGTAATTAATGGAGAAATGATAACGCACTTTGTTCAAAATAGAAGACATGTTTGTGATACAATTTCAGTTTAATTTGAATGAGCCTCCGACTGGGGACAAATTACCATAGCTCATTCTAGTAATTATCATTATAACATTTTTGGGTGGACCTGAGCCTCTTTTCAAACTCAAATTAAGTCCAGTTATCTTTTGCAAAAGTTCCTAAAAAGAATCAAGCATTTATCTGAAAGAAAGAACTAAACCTGCCAAGCCAACAAAGAAGTCCCTGCAAGACCAACAGTGGAGGCCCACATAGCAGCATGAGGGATAGAAATTCTGCCAGATGGAAGAGGTCGCTTGCACGTTCTTTTCATTTTAGTGTCATTCTCTTTCTCAAACACCTAAATTAAGGTAAAATTAGTACGTACAAATTTTTAGTTAAGAAATTCTCTAATTGATTATGGCTTGCATCATGCACTAGCAGTACATGAAATAATAACCCAATAAGATCAAGCTATTCTTATGGGACTTGCTAAAAGAATTTAGTAGAACCCTGACAGACAAGTACCAAAATTAGAGACAACTCAGGTATAGCTAATGCAAATGTCATACTATTCATACAGCGATATGAAAATTGGTAGTGTCACCAAAATGGAACATTGAAAATAGAATTGTACATGGCACTTAAAAACGGTTCAAGTAAAAGTGAGAGATTTTATTTTCAGGTACCACTGAAATCATTAGCATAAGAAGAACAAAATTATCCCGAAGGACAAAAGATAGATTTCTGTTTTTTCAACAAGGCAACAAAAAAATAACAGAGACGAAGGGCCAGATACCTGGTTCAGTGAGTTTGCAGATGCTGCAACCATCATTGTACCGGCACAAGTACAACACAGTCCTGCAAGATCAACTGCACTGCCACTTCCAAGCACATAACCAGCTCCTGATGTTGCTACAACTAGCATGCTACAAAGCACACATTTATCCTTTGAGCAAAAAGAAAAATATTACATAGGAGCCAAATCAAAATTGGTCTCACAAATATTCTTGACGTGTATCATACAGTGGTCAGATACTTGGGTCTCACTTTCCTTTTTTCCTTGGTTTGTTCATTATCTAGCAAATGCTCTCCAGATGGGTGGGGGCTTAATTGAATGCTGGAAATGGTACCACACAAGCAGGTGCTAGGTGGCATATACCGGTCCCAAAGGAAACCAAACTCTATTTGCTATGAAGCTGCACATTTATCTCCTAACAACTAATTTAACCTTCTACCATTTTCCATCTACATTAAGCATGAAATTGTATGATAAAAAAAATAAAATAACAAAACAAGACAAGTGACGATAGAATAACAGTGGTTTTGTGAGAATTAAGCACTATACAGTGCAAGATCACGTTTAACATGCTGGTACCAGATGTTTGGTACCTCCGGCATCAAAACTATTCTTTTTCAATGGAACAGATAGGGGTTCCTCCCTACTTTTATCAAAAAAAAAAAAAAAGAACAGTGTGAGATCACCCACCTAAGCTTAGCTTTTGAGAGCTCCCAATAACATCGCCCGTAGTGCCGAAACACCTCATGAAATGACGAGATTGCCCGAGCTGATTCAATGGCTGCCGCTTGTCCTCTCAAGGCAGAGCCTCCAACAGAGGTAACCTCACTGCCGCCACTCACAGCAGACGAGTGTACACGCGAGGAAAGAAGAAACACTGACTGTCGCATGTAGATATCGTGCATGCCATTACTCGACGAAGGCAGAAGACTAGTGGGGTTTAAGTTAGGGTTGGGAGAAAGAGGAGACAAGAGGCTGGACTGGAGGCGTCGACTGGTGGCACTTCGCCACATGGTGGTTATACAACTTTGTCCGAGAACTGGTGACCGCAAGTTTCTCAGGAAGAGGACTGCAGAAGAGAGTCAGGTTTACCTTTGCTTGGTCTTTTGGTAAGCTTGAAAGTACGTACCTGGAACAAACACTGGTTTAGTGAAATCTTTCTCAGGGCTATTTCTCATTTTTACTTGAAGACACTATAAAAAGAATTAAAATGTTGTATGAATGATGAAATAAAAAAATGATAGTTATAATCATATTAATACAAAACGCGCCTGTTGTGTGGTCTATTTTGGTTTTAAGTTTACAACAGTTAGACAAAACTTCAACATCACTAATAGTTGTTAAAAATCTTAATTAATTGCAGACTTGCAGTTACCTTGTAGAATTTATGAAAAGAGGACAAGAATGAATTAGGATTATGGAGATTTCTCATCAAGGGCTCAACAAAGATGCCAGCGATTGGAGCTGTTAATATTGTATGTAATTAAATCAAACCATTTAAGTACTCGACATTTTCGCTACTACACGTAATTATGAGGAATTCAATTTGACCTATATCCTATATTACCTGATTAGAATTACAGCAATTTGAACTCAATTAACATTAGCCTAGTTATAAGGAATGTGTTCCGGATCTTCAGCAAAGTGCACTTATGATGCAAAATTTGAATTTGTTATTTTAAGTGCTGAATCATTGACAGGCATAATCCAAAAAATAATATGAGATACGGGATGGCATGATCTCCGGGCATGTATTTTTTGTATTGTATTTCTTTTTCTAACAATTTACTTTTTTTGTGCTATCAGAAATCCTGCCATTAGTACCAGTTCAGCAGGCTCCTTGTTGCTTCTAAAAGCAACCAAGTTCCTGCTTGGAAAACAAGTGCGGGCATCAATTTAAGCTTTAGTTCAATAACTTTTAGACAACCTTTTGGAGGACTTGAGATGTAGTACTGGACTTGTGACTTCTCTGAGTGAAATATTTTGTTCTATTTGAGATGTCTAGACTTGACACTTTCAGATGCAAGTCAAGAACTTTACCACCTCAGTGCAAATAAACTAATTTCAAGAGTTTCCCCCTGAAATTAGCACCAACCTGAGCAAAATTAAAGAAATTATACAGCTAAAACCTATAAAGGAGGGAGGGATGGAGAAAATACCTGATTCCATAGATACAGATCTAATTGTATCCTCTCAATCGGATCAGGGTCTCGTCGGAGCCGAAAAGGTAGAGCGCACAAGGAGAGACCACAAGGAGGAGATTCGAAGAGAGCTCCGAGCAGATTGAAGAGGCGAAACCAGGGGGACAAATGGTGAAGGCGGCTTCCACTGGAGTCGTGAATTGTCGGAGTCTCGGAGAGTCAAAAAGGAGATGAGATGGAGGAAAAACGAAAGAGAAAAGAGAGAGTCAATATTTCGAGGGGAGATCCGGTCCGTCAGTTGAAATTCGATGTACGTTGCAGATTTATTATCCGTCTTTTATCTAAATCCAACTCTGCATATGCCAGATTTTGTCCTGTGCTTCTTATTTATATGAAAAATTATTCCTGTATTTTTATCTACGCACTAAAAATATTTATATTTAAATTTATAAATATTTATAGTTATATAAAAAATTATTTATTATTATTTTTTTCTTAGATGATTATAGAAAAAATTAAGTTATAAATTTTGTTGTACAAGTAAAAATACAATTTGCATAATTTTTAATCCTAATAATGTAAAACATAGATATTTTTATCATTAGATACAAATATTTTCTGAAAAAATATAAATACATCTAGGGTGCAATTAAGAGTTGTAATTATTACTCTTCTATCTTGATAATCTTGACAATCAATTTTGAAATAATTTTGAAATAATTTTTAAAAATAGAAAAAAAATGACAAACTTATTTTTTAACTTATAGATTGATTGTGTTTTAAATTTTATGTATTTAAGGGTCATTTGATATTTCATTAAATACTGTTAAATGCGAATCATTGTAAATGTCATATAATTTTGATGGGCTTTGACGGAATATTAAATAATACTTAAAATGTATGAAATTTGAAACACAATCGATCTATAAGTTAAAAAAATATGTTCATAAACTTTTTTTATTTTTAATTTTTTTTCTAATTATTTGAAAATCTATTGTTAAGATTGTCAAAATAATAGTTGATAAGAGATCCCGCCCTTTAAGTTTAGCACTATGCCACTATCTATTTCAGATCTATTTCGTTTACATCTCTAACATGTACATATAATGTATATAAATGCATTTTTAATAAATTTTGTGTATAATATGTGATTTATCTGTTCGACTTTTTTACCCAAATAAATTTCCATACTTGTACATAGAGAACATGTTAATTTAGAGGTTATATTAAGATTTTAAATGTGACACATACAACGCACAAATATATATTTTTAGAAGATATTATACACTAGATTTGATCTATCTACTTGGTTTTGGCATAATTTATTTTTTTGTTTATAAAGGACACATCTTAGACGTTATTTGTTAAGTTTGGTAATGAATTCTGAATTGATTCACCCAAAAAATAATGTAAACACATTTTAGATGCAATTTATGGATAATATTTGTTCTATGCGTTTGATTTCTGTGCAAATAAATTTATATCCTTATAAATGAGTAAATGACATAGATTAGATGTTATCAAACATTTGTGGTTTGAATTAATTAAAAACATCACCAAAAACTTTCAAAGAATGAATTTGAGATAAATTTTATATATAATATTTAATTTGTCCGTTTGATCTTTGTATAAATAAATACAAGTACCTGTAGAGGAAATATGTTAAATTAAATGTTGTCAGGATTGATGATTTTTGAATAGTAGCTTTCATTTCAATACAAAGAGTGTCAATATAAATAAATGATTTGCCACTCTTTGTTTAATTTTGTTTTGGATTTGTATCCTCTGTTGCGTTATATCATGTAGTACAAGGTGTTATCTGTTTGATTGTATTAAGATTCATACAAAATAAATTTAAAATTTTTTTTTTTATAATTTATCCGCCCGTATATACTATGCAGTATAATAAAAGATCAGGATCTTTTTGCTTCTGAGGCCAAACTTTGAAGCTTAAAAGTTCCTCATTGCCGCTGAGGTCAGCTGATGCAAGAAAAAAAGATTGATGGTTAGAGATAATTTTGCTTATCAAATGTTTGAAGAAATGCTTCTGAGGGATTTCTCCTATTTTGATACTTTTTATTCTTGTAAAATTTCATAGTGGGCCCAAGAAAATGGGGTAGATTGGTAGAGGGTTGCACAGGCAGCTGAAGGAACCGGCGGTCGGCAGTGGACATTTATCGGCACAGTTTTATGATAAGCAAGGTGTTTGATGAAATGCTCAACTTAAATTTCAGGTTTACTAGACCTAAATTTCATATAATAAAATCAGAGATAATGGGTAATGTTATTTTTTAGTTTAAAAGGAAATGAAAAGCTCAACATGCTTTTACTTGTGACTGGAACAGTTATAGTTTGCTTGTTAATTCATGCAGGAAGGAATGGATACATCATACAACACATCAAGAGCCGTCTTAAATTCATCAAATTGTATGTCTTGATCCAGGTAATAAGTTATAATCAGTTTTTCTCCAATAAATTTACCTGTTAATTGCTCGGAGAATTGACTGTCAAAGCAAAAGGTTTTTGTCCCAATAGGGAGCATACCTCTCTCTTCTTTGTCATGTTCCGGTATAATAAAAGAATAAGTGTTTTAGAAATAAATAGAGATTGCTCGGCATGTTTCCGATATCATCAGCTCATGCATCTGGTATTTCTAGCTGGTCTCACCAATTTTGTGTACATGTTAAAGATTACAATTCTCCGTAATCTACCAGCTGCCACAATCAACAGAACCAGTGATTATTTCTGATTATTCCAGATCATCCAAAAGACTTTTTTCAATTACAAACTCAAAATGACGAACCAAGTATACACAATTCTCCTTTATGACTTTGCACACCTGATTTTGAGACCCTGGTCTAACATTCTAACCAACCAGTCAAATTTTCACCTCCCCTAAGCAATACTCCCTTGATAAACAAACCCTAGAAGAATCATGCATACACCTTCACCATTTCTCTCTAAACTACATCTTCTCTTACTCTGTACAACAAACATTCATTTTAATCCACCATAAGCAACACTTCTGTGCAACCACCAGCAATGGCTACACCACCACCACCACGGCCTTTTTGGGGCCCCTCACCGCCGGGCCCTTATGGGGGACCACCGCCACCGCCAGGCCCTTATGGGGGACCACCGCCACCGCCTGGCCCACCAGGACCCTATGAAAGACCATATCCACCACCAGGTCCAGGGCCAGGGCCATTTGCTCCACCACAACCGCCGCCTCCAGGTCCAGGACCATATGCTCCACCCCCGGCTGGTCCTGGTGCTCCTCCACCACCTCCTGGATTTTTTGACCCATATGCACCACCTTCATATGGCCCACCACCACCCGGACCACCTCCACCTTATTAGCTAAGTTACATTAGTGAAAATTAAAAAAAAAAACAAAACAAAAAACAAGAAATCACTTTGCGTGTTTGTGAGCATATGATGCTTGTTGTGTGCTTGTATTGTATTATTTCTGTGTATTTTCTATCTGTATAAGTCTATGAGATTCGCCGTCTAGTTAGGACCAGTGTGATGGTTGCTCAGTTCTTGTACTATGATGTTGCATCCAAATTATAATGTTATGTATAACGTGATGAATAAATATTTTCCTTGTTTTGCTAGTTTTCATTTGAAATATTGCATGCTAATGACGATGATTGCTTATAGGGATTGAAATATACATAAAAACTTCATGCTTTCTGCAGTTGATAAGAGAAAAAAAGAACTCTAGAGGAATACTTATACAAATCAAATATATATTTGGGAGAGTTGTTAATTAGATTTTCTATCTGAAGAAGGATAATTAATGGAAAAGTAAAATATAAATTTATCACCTCTAAGTTTATATTTCAATTAACAATATATCAAGTAGAAATGAAAACGAAAGACACAAAATTTATCCATCCAAACCTAATGCTATTATTCTCACTTCCATTGGTACAATTGGAAAGCTTCTTCCAAAGTCCCTCTGAACCTATTAACATCTAGTTTTACATTCTGCTCCCATAGATAAACCACATATACCTCCTGCCAACCCTTTTTATGAATTGATTTAGGGTCTGTAAGTACCGGGTGGTCTCTTGGATACTTCTCCGTGAGAGTGCTCTCGTCAAGTGTTATCTCATACTCCACATAATTCAATCCAAAACCCCTTGGCGGGTCACCGTAGTCATACCGCCCGACCCATTTAAGATAACCAAAAGGGGTAATTTGTAAGACTGTCCCGTTAGTTGGTAAATATAACATGTTAGCCAAACCCGCACCGTGTATTCCCATTAACACGTCACATGAATTGACAATATGTGCAATCCTGGGGAAATCTTTTGTTGTTTCGACATCAGCTGTAACGACCTCAAAACCGACATCTTTTGCCAGGTTGATCACAACATCCTCATTTATGATCGACCTTGTGTCTTTCCGTAGGAGCATAAGCAGTCTCGGTTTTTTCCCTCTTTCAACTTCAGATCTCTCCAGAGAAAGACTTTCTCTAATAAAATGCCTAAATTGTTGCATAGCTTGGTCATTTTCAGGGTCTTGGAACTTGTAACCTAGAGGACCAGGATTTTCAAGCCCAACTTGAACAGAGGAGAAGCAGTGCACACGTGTCTCATTGTCAAGGTTTATAATAGGGTAGTGAGAGAGCTGTGTGAAGTACGGTCGGTATTTTTCTATGTACTTGGATACATAATTCTCCACAACAAGCTTTACTTCTCCATTGTACCTGTGAATCATTAATTGTTAGTTCCTTCTTACATCTGAATTGAAGTTATCAGCATGTCAGTTACTGTAATTTTATGTGTACCTGTATGCCAGTATATATGGCATCTCAGATTCTCTGCTATGTCTTTTTTTTAAATAGTAAACATGGTCTATTATCCAAGTCATTACAAATACCTTTGTGTAGCAAGGAAGAGTGGGTAGATCATGTCGGTGTAAACATGGAACAAGTTTCCCGAGAACCTAGCAGTTGAGAAAACAACTGCCGGCAAGTCATGAGTCACATCACAGCTTCTTGCCAGATTAGCATCAGTCAGCTGTTGGATGGTCATCACAGTTATCCCCTCCATGGTGTGGGACTCCCATTTTCGCGGGAATGGCCTGATTTTCCATGTTGTCTTGTTTGGATCGAGTGGCGTCGGAGAGACCACAAAAATTGTGTAGGCATCAGGGACAATTCTTATATCTCCTTCTATGGAGCAGACGTTGTATCTTGGATTTGCGGAGTTGTATATCAACTTGCTCTTTTTCATTGTGACTTCTGTTAGTGAAAATATTTCAAGGGAGAAATTATCATAGTGAAGGATAATAATCATGAACATTTCAAGTTGTTGGGCCAAAATTTTGGTTGTGTTGGGCCTCAGGGTTCAGTGGCTTATGACAAGTGACTAGGCATTTTGAACTGGTTTAACAAATTATAACAACTAACTATATCATAAAAGGTGGGCCCAGAAGTATTCCCCATTTAACTCCAACCAACCCATCTGCCCAAAACAAAAGGATTACTAGAAAAATATAAAAAGGAAAATTTGAAAGAATATATATTTATCTATGAAGTAAAAGCAGGAGCCTGGACCTGTGGTTCTGGGACTAGATTCTTGCATTTTCTCATTTGAAGGTGTGCCCTGTTTTTGATCAGATTCTGCATAATTTGTTAACTTGTTAGCTTAGTGCATCAATGTTTCTTTTTGTAAAAAAAAAAATAATGAGATTTTTCTTCTGTGCAAAATGTGAGAAAGTTGTATGCACCTATCATTGAATTGTTCTCTCCTGGTTTTTCAAGCTTGTTGAATGACACGTATGGGCTTGTTTCCTGACTAAGTTTTGTATCAGATGATTGGGTTGGGGCATCTGATCCTGAAATTCACATTAGAAATTGCACCAGGTTAAATTTTATCTAGATTCTCCCCTTCAAAAAGCTCTCAATTTTCCAATATCTCAAGTTGAGTGCTGCTAATTTGATAGACATTTGAACAAAATTTCTTCTTTTTTGCCCCTCATTCTGTTATGAATTGATTTAATGCATAGCTGAAATTCCTGAATTTTGTCTCTGCACAGCTTTCTCATAATTTATTTTGAGACTTCTTTCTGGACGAATATGTTTACTGGCACTGTATGAAACTATAAAGTATCAACAGACTTACCAGTAGGTTGCTCTTTCTCCACCGGCCTTTCTGGTTCCTTGTCTTCTTGTTCCTCTTTTGAATGAAATGATGACATAGAGATATTAATCCCTGCAAGTTTTGCAAATTCCAACTTTTCCTTATTAAACCTTTTCATTAGTTGACCAATTTTAATTACAGTAGTAAAACTTACTTTGAAGTGGTTCTCTTTCCATCTTCTCGATCTTTTCTTCTGTATGATTAGGTGGTACCGATACATCATTTCCTGGAATTGATGTTTGGATAGTGAGATTAATGCCTCATTCAGAGAATGTTATAAAAAGATCTGGTAAACAAACTAGATGGTTCAAGAAAATGCAATACTTGTGTGTGATTGCTTCTTAATGGGCCGTTGCAATTCTGTTGTTTCTTGCTTCTCCATTGAATGTGATGCAGATGTAGAGACCTCAGGTCCTGGAAACTTAGCTAAGTTAATGCTGTGCACATTTCACATTTAGAGCAATCCCTGGGTATATTATATATACTGTATTATCTCAAGCTGGTACTCATTTTGGGAAAGTGAAAAGTTTTGTTGGATTATTTTTCCGGGGCTATTTTGGTTTAGGCTTCATGGCTTACTTTTTCCAGAACAAGAAAAATAAGTAAATAAAAATATGTTCTGATAGAGGCAATATGGACCATACTTATTAAGTTATTATTGCCAATTTAATGTAAGACCTGAATTGTCATTTCTGTTTCTTTGCCTTCACACTTTATTTCAATCAACATATCTTTTCCTAAAGACCTTGCTACTTCTTACTTAGATCAATTTGTCATACATATAAGAGTAACATCATTGGAAATGCTTTCACACTTATATTATGTAGGTGAAAGTACTTGATTAAATCAAGGCTAAACCTGACTGATACATTGCTTCTCACCTGTAGTAGCAGTCTCATCTTCATTTTGAGGTTTCATCTTTGCTATTAATCCGAGGGTCAGTTTCGTATGATCTGAGTTAGAGACATCGAAATCCCGATCTTCTTCTATTTTCACAGGTTCATTGACTGTCAATTTACCTGAAATTTGGTTCAATCCAAAAATTATTGATCATAGTCAAATACCAATAGATTTATTCAATTTCTTTTAATTATGCATATTTTTTTAGGTAGAAAACAGAGGACAACCTTCTATTCTTTTAATTATGCACCTAAGCCAAGGGATTAAAAACTTTGAAGGAAATTTTATAGTAAGAGCAAATACTTTGTCTCAACTATAGTATCTACTAAACCCAAATTTATATTTTAAGCCCAAAGCTTAACAGTAGAAAACCATAACTTTGAAATGCCAGAATTAATAGATGCTTGTAACCGGGACGTAAGATCCGCATGTAACAGGGGTGTAAATAAACTTCCTGACCATGGCTTCTTTATCTAATGCTTTATATAGAGATTGAAAATATGAAACAAAGAAGATGATACAATGCTCACTTTGAAAAACAGAGTTTGGTAACACTGCAGGATTGAGAACCGAGAGCATAACGATGCCGAAAAGCAAGCATTTAACCATGGCGCCACATCCAAACTTTTGAGTCTCATATCTTCCTAGCAATCCTCCTCCCCCTTTCATGTTCCACCTTTTGTGATCCTTGTAATTTTCTTGCATAGAGGAACTTTGAATAATATGATGGAGGCTTCTAATTAAGATCTGGTAACTTAGTCCTAGCTAGTTCATAATATTAGCAAGTGTAAGTATTGACTATTTGTTACTGGCTAGCTGGACACTGTAATAAATTCCTAGTTGACCAGAATAATCTCATGCACATGGATTTCATGGAAATAAGAGGGATTGGCATCTGTGACAATTTTTTTATTGGCATTTTTACCATTATACCCTGGTGACTTCTGAATTTTCACTAGAAGTAATTTTTGAACTTTCGATGAATTTCATCAAAATCAATTTTATTAAATCCTCCAACAACACCAGCTGATGTATACATACTTGTGGTCAATGCAGAGCTTGTCAATTCTGTTTTGTAGCAGAAAAACAGAGATATCAATTTTAACTTTTAAGGTGGTGATTGTTGGAAATTAAATTTAACTAATAAATGTTCATTAATTTGTGGGTTTTATTTCCTTCAATGAATGAATGAAATTATTGTGTTGTGCGGTTTTCTATTGAAAATTTTGTATATCTTTTGATGTTATATTTTATTTTATAGTCTTTGTCTCTCAATTTAAAATATTTAGCTCTTTCTTCAAAACATAATTTCGTTCACAATTTAAATAATCCTAGTATTACATAAAGAAAGGTTGATTTAATTCAACTTAAATTGATTGAATTTGACTCCATATGGAATCGACGATATTAACTTTTTTACAGTTGAAATAGCACAAAGCATAAGTTCTAACTGAAACGGCACTGAATTAAAGAACTTGGAACAAATCTATCAGTAATAAATTGTAACAATGAATTTTTGAGATATAAGTGGATTGTAATTAATTCTACAGGCAAAACGACAAGATTTCTAGACAAATATAGTTTGGAGACTGATGTACATATTCTTTAGAGGAGTTTTACTAATGTGCTTCCATTTGTATTTCAGTCGAAATATTAACAATTTGAATTTTAATTTTTCAAACCTGAAATGCCAACTTAAGTAGCTAATTAAATCTTTATGTTAAAATTTTATAGAATATCAATTTTCATCATTCGTAGAACTTTTTTATTATTTTTAAGAATTTTTGAAAGATGGCTCTATTTGGTATACAAATATTGATATGTAATCACTTTTTTTTTTCCTGACTTCAACTAGTGATTTTGGTTGCAAATTAAAGGTAATGGGTAACGATACTATATAATATTAAAAAATAACCCTTCTAAACTTTGTTATTTGTTATTAGGTTGAATTTCAGGGATTAATTAGCAAAAAGATGTGCAATAAACAATAGATCAATAGATACTATGTTAATATATATATACCACATGGATTCGTGAAAGACACGTGAGAGAGCATGGAATTGATGGAGCTTAATTCGATCGATCGATCTCCCCGGCAAGAGTGGGTCAAACTTAGAATTAAGAGGCCCTTAATTAATTAAGAGTTCCATGTACTAGAATTAAATTAATATATATTTACATTAATTAGTTTACATTAATCAAAACGTGAATCGAACAATACTTAAGTGTTAGATCTTCACTGGCTAGCTACTAATTCATTGGTTGAATTCATACTAGGGAAGTAAATATGCGGTGGTCATGTATTTAGTTAACTAATTAATGGTGCACTTGAATAGGAGAATGTATAATTAATATATATATATATATATATGCTAAAATTTGTTTTTATTCTTTGTTCTTGGGAAAATTTTAACTATTTTCTATGTCATTTTTTGCTATTATGTTCTTCTTGTTACACCTAGTACCACCATTAGGACTATTACATTAGTGATTTTATTGATGGAGAACATTTATTTGCAGGGATTATTTCCCCATCATCAATATATATTTGGTGCAAATGCTAGACGAGAGAAAACAATCGAACATATATCTGTGGCTCTGACAAATGAAATATATAGTAAATAAAAAAAATTAGCTAAAGAAAAAGAAATGGAACCAAGTACAGAGAACTAGACCAAGTGATATAGCTGAAAATATAAAAAGAAAGAAACAAATTATTTTTTTTTTCAATTTTTTTCTAAATGAAAAATATCCTAGCTAAATTTTTTAAAGAACTTCTTGGATCAATTAATCAAATGTATTATTATGGGACAATGTGAATCTCAAATAAAACAAATTAATTTATGGTTGCAGATTGGGTCCTAAATTTAATGGGACGGCGTACATTGGGGTTCTAGCTATGATTTTCATATCCATTTGAAATTGATGAAGATCTCCATGTTACTATAATTTTGTATATTTTTAATTTGTAATCAGCAACGATTTATGGTGCAATTACTGCGCTTGAATAGCTCGGAAATAATGAATGAGGAAAGCCATGCATGCACTTGTGAACAAGGTCGGAATTAACACAAAGCAAATTACTTAAAGAGACACAAAATAATAATATATAGTTTACATAAATATTTGACCCTTGCTTCATGAAACCAAAAAACTTCCTTAAGACAAAAGTCATCATATCACCAAAATTGTAATGGAATAAGAAAGAAATAATTTAAAAGATGTACTTAATTAATATCTCTACTTTCTTCTCTGTTGTTGAGTAAGGGAATTAAATATATCCACCAAAACTCCTCTAAATCTATTCACATCAAGCTTGACACTTTGTTCTACCAGATATACAGAATACATGGCAGTCCAACCTTGTTTGTGTAGCTCTTGTGGGTTTGTAAAAACAGTATGATTTCTTGGGTATTTCTCTATAAGAGTGCTTTCTTCTACTTTTATCTCATACTCCACATAATTTAGCCCCATATCTTTCGTTGGTTCGCCATAATCTTTCCAGCTGATAAATTTCAAGTTCCCCCAAGGAAGAACTTGTATGATTGTGGCGTTGTTCGGTAGATATATCATGTTTGTTAAACCAGCGCCGTGCAATCCCATCAATACATCACAAGAGTTTATGAGATGTGCTATTCTTGGGAAATCTTTTGTGGTTTCAGTGTCGGCTCGTACAACTTCAAAGCCGACCCCCTCAGCCATTTCTACGATCTCATTTTCGTTTGTAAATGTACGTGTGCCTTTCCTTAGCAAAATTGCTATCCTTGGTTTCTTGTTTGAGTTCTTCTGATCAATAATCTCAACTTGAGCTCTCTCTAAAGATAGGCTTGTTCTGAGAAAGTGTCTGAAGTCTTGAATGGTGTAACCATTTTGTGCCGTGGACCTATCCACTGTTAACGGTCCAGTCCCTTTAAGGCCGACTTGACCTGATGGGAAACAATGAACTAGGGTTTCTGAATCAAGGTTAATAATGGGGTAACGTGTGAGTGCTTTTACTAATGGCATGTATATGTTGATCCAAGGCCAATGGATGTTCGTCACCGCGAATTGAACTTTTCCATTGTATTGGTTTGCAGCAACAAAAACTGGTATCAACAAATCAGTATAGGCATGGAACGGGTTGAACGGGAAACCTGCTGTTGCAAATATCAAAACGGGTACATCATGGGTCACATCACAGGAAGGTCCTTGGTTTTGATCGGAAGCCCATTGGATTGTTAGTTCTCTAACACGTGACATGGTGACTTCCTCCCATTTTCGGGTAAATGGGCGGATTTTCCAGACAGTTGTGTCGGGAGGTGTGGTCGATGTTGGAGGGATGAGGAGCACATTTGAGGAGCTTCCTATCACCTTGACGTTCACTTCTATGGAGCACACATTGTGTCGGTAGTCGGAGAATTCACAAACTATGCCAGGGTTTTGGGCCAGAGAGTCTGTAAATAGTAGAAAAAAAGAAAAAAACAGTTTCGCTGTTAATGATTACTACCTGCTATAAATTACATAGTTTTGTTATAGTTACAATGAAAGACACCATTATATTCATCATCACTGAAACTAAATAATAATAATAATATTCAATTATTGATCTCTCTAATAATTTTCAATTTATTCCTATATATACCTGAATTGGAGGATGCTTGGTCTTGTCCCGGACTAGAAGAAACAAAGGTTTCCGTTGTGCCGGATTCTGCCCAACAATTGTAGTTAAAAATGTCAATTGTTTTTATATTTTTGAAAAAGATGATCAAATTTCTATACTATGGTTGAGCACCAAATTGAATATCTCACTTCTCAGTATACCTGCATCCAACGGAGCTTCCTCTTTTCCCTGATTTAAAGGAAATATGGGTTGTGTTGTGCCGGATTCTGCACAAAATTTCAGTAGCAAATGTCAGTACTTTTTTGGGATAAATTACAAATATCTACATATTTATGTATATTTGAAATAAGAAAAGACTAAAAGAATGACTCAATTACCTATAAAAGACTTGTTCTGTGCAGGCTTCTCTGCAACAAAGGAATTTGCTGTGTCTGATTTATCATATTTAAGTAAATCAATAATTTTCGAAATTTAATGCTTCCATATCTAATTGGAAATTTTAAAGTGATATTACTTGGTACTTGGCATTTAATTAAATAATAGCACACTGAGTGCTAGCTGGATACCTCTAGATTGGTATCTTACTTAATAAATGGGGTTCCTTAATTAGTTAGTTGACTTGGGGAAAGTTTGAAAAGATCAAAGAACGAATCTGATGGAAGTCTCTTGGAAATAAAATATTATCTTTTATTCCCTCTATTATTCAAATCAAAGTAAGAAGAATTTTATGTTTTGCAAGGACTTTGATGTAATTTCAGTTACCTGAAGATTCAATGATGCTTCCATTCGCCTTAATATCTTCCAATTTTTCTTTACCTAAATCAACAAATTACATAAAAATGTATGTTAGTCCATCCTGCAAATGTAGTTTGAAGCAACGAAATTTGAATTGATATATATCTAGAGTAGCAATTAATTCATCATTATATATACAGAGTTCATAATTAATATATCTCACCTAGAACTGACTCGTCGGTTCGCACTTCTGCTGCTAGTTTCATGAGGTGCCGAGTGTCTCCGCCTGTATCTAATTTAGATGTAATTAACTTGGTATTACAGTTTTTCATAACTAAAATGAAAGAAATTAGTGATAATAAATAAATTACCTGAATTCATCGGATTGAAGGTTTGCCTCTCTTCAACCGGCAACGGCCATTTACTTATTCTTTCTGAAAAAAGGAGTTTGAAGTTTGAAGCAGAAATCAGATTCTGTTTGGAAACAACCCTAAACATGCAAATTTAACTATAACAGAAACAGGAATAAGATAAAAATTTTCCTTTTCTCAAACATAAAGCACTTTTTTTTTGTTATTGTTTTATTGAGCATCAAATGTGAAAACTTTGATATACTACTACTGGTATTAACAGCAAAAAATTTGAATTTATCAGCAAAGGTGAGTAGCATTAACAATAGATTTCAACATACAACAAACCCCGCCCCTCCCACTAACAGCAAAAAATTTTCTCTTCAACCGGCAACAGCCATTTTCTTTCTCTTGCTGCTCCATATATGGATGCTATCCTTCCATAAGAGCACAGACGTACCATTTTCCAATCCATAAGGAGGTAGCATAGCCGGATTGAGCACCGAAAGAACAGCTAGCATGAAAAGAAGGCATTTTATTGCAGCACCACAACCGAATTTTTGCATGTCAACCGCCTTCCCTAGCATACAAGCTTCTTTCATTTTTTTTTTCTTCCTTTTCCAAGCGTCTCTTCACTTAGAGCTCTAAGCAAATGCTTGGTTTTGAAGTCTTGGTCTGGTACTCATATATACTTCTTATTGAGACCCCCTTGCTTTCAAGAATAAACTATTTTGATATGATGGGGGTTAATTAATTGAAGAATTTGTTTGCAATATTAAATGGAATTTTTATGGGGTTCCAAAACGGTATACATATACCTCAGCCTATAACTAAAGCAAGTGTGACCATGCAATTTGCTTTAGTATATTTTCTTTTGCTGTTTTCGGAGTGATAAGTATAAATGTTTTATATTAACTGTTATTTCATGTAGTTAGGATGCAAGGCACATTATTTTGAATTTGCAATAGTTGACATTCAAGTGTAGGATATTAAATTAATTTACAGTTTATTTAATTGTCAAAATTATTAAATTTATTTCCTATATCATCCTGATTTACTAATTAATTAGTACATTCATGTTACTTCATTTTATTAATTTGTTTCCAAGATATCGATTATTTTATATGTATCAATCTTTTACGATTTAGATTATATCCCGTTAAAAAAATGGTTATATAATTTCACTAGAACTAAATATATAGTTTCATAAGAGCCATATTACTAAGCCTTAATATGACTTTACATTATGTCCATACTTGACGTATGTGGCAAGCATCAGAACCGCTATTCAACAGGCGAGGCACAATTTCCACCTCCCCTAATTACATAAAGTAAGAGAGTACTGATTCTTTATTGTACAGCATGTGCGTAATATATAAACAGATGGATTTATAGAATGACTTTTTTAGATTTATTTTGAATAAATTTTAAAATAATTGGATGCATATGAATTAAATTTCACGTTGTATAATATTGTATAGCAGATGATATGAATTACAAGTACAATGGCGATGCCATCTTGACAAAGGAAAAAAAAACACTTCCAAAAATCCTTCTACAATATTAAATTCTCCAATTCAATCACACTCCTATCAGCCATGCTAACTTATTTAATGGGATTTCAAAAGCCATGGTGGCATTTATAATCGATATATTGCATAAGTTCTGCAAATTCACAGGAAACAATATTGTCGCAGGAATAGGATATAGGAAGTCATGGTCACAATAAACCATGAGAAACCATAGAAACATCAAGCTAAAAAACTAGTAAATGCAAGTTTATGCAAGTTTATGCAAATTAGCATATATAAAATATTTTTTTTCATAATATATAATTGTTTTTTTTTAATTTATAAAATTTTAATCAACAATAATAAACAATTTCTTTCACTAAATAATTACATGTGTTGTAATTTTCTTTTATTATCTGAATACAGTTCCATTATTAAATATTTTTAAAATTTTAAGCCTCATTTCAGTGAAAAAGAAAAGTAAATGATGCCAAGAGCGGTGGATGAAAAATAAGAACAGATACGACAAAAAGCAAATTTTAATTAAGAAATACGTGAGGTTATAGAAATGAGAAAATATTTTTCATGGAGGGAAATTTTGCTCTTAGATTGTCCGTTGTCCCCTAACTAGAGAACACCATATGCTAATAATGTTCTTGTGAAACACAAAATCAATTTTAACCATGTTCAAATTCACTGCTGATAAGTGTCAACCTTATATTTCAACTTTCTTACATATATAGCTATTTTGTTGTTCTTCATTCACTAATACAAAAATATTCATCAGTGTCGGCACATTAATGTCGGATATTTAAAAAAAACGACATTGATAATATCAGTGCCAAAATTTCATCATAATCGATACTGATTATCATACTTTCAGTGTCGGTTTTTTTAATTCAACAGCTTTCAGTGTCAGATTTAAAAAAAAATTGACACTGAAAGTATGATGATTACTGTCGATTTTTTATAAAAAAAAAAACCAACACTAATTATCACAATTTTAGTGTCAGTTTTTTTTTTCAATTCTGCTAATATTAGCAGATTTTTTGATAGAAATTATTTTACTTAAAATTACATTTTTTTTTAAAATTTCCGAACACATTAAGTCAGAATAATTATCCTATACTTGGAAAAGTGTTACAGTAGTCGCACTTCATATTTATTACAGATGGACCAAGTACATGCTAAATTACTTACAATTAGAACTAGAAAGGACTTTCCATTAAAAAATATATATATTATACGATCCTTCTAAAAGTCTACATTTCAGCGTTAAGCGTGGATCGAACTCGGAATAAGCTAGGAATCCGAAAATTAATTAAGAGGCATTTTTTTCTGACTGAGTCCTAAATTAGTTAAAGAACTCAGAGTCAAACCCAATGCATTAATTGTCAATCTCAGTTGTAACAATTTAACAAACTTAGTTTTGCAGATTATATGTATCCTAAATTTTAATATATGGGACGTACATTGGGGTTCTAGCCATGAAATCAAATTCATTGAAAATGAAGGGATCCCTGATATATAATATAATATTCTTAATTCTTCTAGTTACTTGCAATTAGCCATGAGCAGCGATTATGGTGCAATTACTGTGCTTGAATGCATTGGAAATAATGCACAAGGAATGCCATGCATGCACTCTCCCACATGTTTTTGTGAACATTAAGTGGTCCAAAACAACAAATCTCAAATTAAGAGCAAAAGAATAAAATGAGAACAATTAATTTACATAAATATTTGACCCTTGTTTTAGGAAACCAAAATCTTCCTTAAGACAATGGTCATATCATTGGAATTGTAAGAAACAAAAAAAAATGTAATTGAAATAAAAACATTCACTTTGTTCTGAGCTTTTCTACTTTCTTCTTTGTTGTAGAGTAAGGGAATTAAATAGATCCACCAAAACTACTCTAAATCTATTCACATCAAGCTTCACACTTTGTTCTACCAGATAAACATTATACATTGCCCTCCAACCTTGTTTGTGTAGCTCTTGTGGGTTTGTAAAAACAGTATGATTTCTTGGGTATTTTTCTATAAGAGTACTTTCTTCAGCTTTTATCTCATATTCCACATAATTTAGCCCCATGTCTTTTGTTGGTTCACCATAATCTTTCCAGCTAATAACTTCCAAGTCCCCCCAAGGGATGATTTGTATGACTGTAGCATTGTTTGGTAGATATATCATGTTTGTTAAACCAGCACCATGCAATCCCATCAACACATCACATGAGTTTATGAGATGTGCTATTCTTGGGAAATCTTTTGTGGTTCCAGTATCGGCTCGTACGACTTCAAAGCCGACTCCCTCGGCCATTTGTATGATCTCATTTTCATTCGTAAATGTACGCGTTCCTTGTCTAAGCAGAATAGCTATCCTTGGTTTCTTATTTGAGTTCTTATCAATAATCTCAATTTGAGCTCTCTGTAATGATAGGCTTGTTCTCACGAAGTGTCTAAATTCTTGTGTGGTATAACCGTTTTGTGCCGATGAAGATTCGACGGACAAAGGGCCATTCCCTCTAAGGCCAACCTGTCCTGATGGGAAACAATGAACTAGGGTTTCTGAATCGAGGTTAATAATGGGGTAGTTCGAAAGTGCTTGTAGGTGTGGCAGGAACTTGTTGATCCAAGGCCAATCGAAATTTGTTGCTGCGAACTGAAGCCTTCCATTGTATTGTTTTGCAGCAACGAAAAGTGGCATCAGCAGATCTGTATAGTCATGAAACGGGTTGAACCGGAAACCTGCTGTTGCAAATATCAAAACTGGAACATCATGTGTCACATCACATCCCGGTCCTTGGTTTTGATCGAAGGCCCATCGAATCGTTAATTCGCGAACAGTTGACATGGTGCCTTCCTCCCATTTTCGTGTAAATGGGCGGATTTTCCAGACAGTGGTGTTGGCAGGAGCAGTCAGCGATGGAGGAATGATGAGCACAGTCCCAGAGCTCCCGATAACCTTGAGATTCGTTTCTATGGAGCACATGTTGTATCGGTAGTTCGAGAATTCACACATTATGCTGGTGTTTGGGGAAGGGGAGTCTGTTAATGATAAGGAAACATTATTTGCTGTCGCTGAAACTAAATATGTTATTGCCTCTAGATTAGTTACATAACATTGTTATTTAAACAACAACAATAATAACAGAAATAAGAAAATAAATAAATAAAATAAATAATAGTACAGGAAACAATGGTAATAAGCTAATAACCATTATATATAATAATAATCAGAACACTTTATCAAATAACTATTGTTCTCTTCAATTAACCAATTATTAATTTATGTGATAATATTTAGTTTAACCTATGTGTACCTGAATTGGACATTGCTTGGTCTTGTCCCTGTCTTGAAGAAACAGAGGGTACCGTTGTGCTTGATTCTGCCAAATTTTGAAAAATATATTCAACTTAATTCAGCACTATCATAATAAAATTTTATTGTAGTACTGTTTCCATTAATATCGTTGAGTACCTAATTAAGTGCAAATCTCACTTTACCTGTATTGGAGGGAGCTTCATCTCGTCTCTGATCTGAAGAAACTGAGGGGTGAGTTGTGGTAGATTCTGCACAAATTTTGCTAGCAACGTTAGTGTTATTGTTTGGATTTATACAAGTTATCGACATATATATTTATGCATATTTGAAAAACAAAAAGAATGATGTAGTTGCCTGTAAAGGATTTGTTTTCTGCAGGCTTCTCAGATGCAATGAAAGAATTTTGTGCGTCTGACTTATCATCTGCTTCAAGTGGTTTTGTTGAACTTGAAGTGTCAGTACCTGAAACTGCTCAATAATTAAGAAAATCAATAATTCTGCACCATTTATCGGTGCTGACATATTTAATTGGAAATCTTAAAGTGGTATTACTTGACATTTTCTGATGGAAGTCTCTTTAAATTATGTTTCCCCTCTTAATCTTTAAATTTGTTTCTCAAGGGCTTTGATGTAAGTTCACTTACCTGCAGATTGAATGATATTTCCGTCGTCCTTGATTTCCTCCAATGTTTCATTACCTAAATTAAATAATTCCATAAAACTTTTAGTTCATCCTGCATAGTTTAAAGCAATAAACTTGAATTCATAATATATAGTATATGATATAAAGTATCAATTGATTGCTATAGTATATATACAGAGTTATATCTCACCTAGAACTGACTCGTCGGTTTGCACTTCTGCTGCTAGTTTCAGTAGGTGCCGAATGTCATCACCTGTATCAAATTTAAATCTTACTAGGTGTATATTGCAGCTTATCATAGCTAAAATGAAAGCATGTGATCTACTAAAATTACTTGAATTCATCGCATCGACGTTTTGCCTCTCTTCACCTGGTGAGGGCCATTTACGTGTTCTTTCTGCAAAGGAGATATGAAGTTTCAAATCATAACACTAATCAAATTCTGTTTATTAGAAACATCCCTAAAACAAGCAAATTCAACTATAACAGCAACAGGTTTTATGTGCTAATGAAGCCTCAACTGATAAATTTGAATTACTACTATATATGTATACTGGTATTGGCATTTATCAGTACAGGAGTGTAGCATCAAACAAGAGAAGATAGGTTTATTATAACCAACAACACAACCCCTCCCCACCCCCCCCCCCCCCCCCCAACCCTCTTCCTAGCTTCTCCATATATGTAGATCTCCTTCTTACATAAAACACCAACATACCATCTTTCAAAACATAATGAGGTATCATGGCCGGATTGAGCACCGAAAGAACAACGATCATCAAAAGAAGGGATTTTATTGCTGCCGAGCAACCATATTTTTGTGCCTCAACTGCCTTATCAGACATACAAGCTTTCTTCATTATTTTTTTCTTTCCAAGTGTCTCGTTACCTAGAGCTCTAAGCCGATGCTTGGTTCATATATAGGCTAGCTAGTCATATATATATAATATTCTCTTTACATGGCACATGGCACGCCATGTTTGACACATGCTGAGCATCATGTCAAACTCAACAAGTGTGACAGTGCAACTTTGCCTTTGTATATTTATGTTCTTGTTTCTAGAGAGAAAGAAGACTAAATTATGTACGTATATGGCATAGATAATTAATACCATACATGTATGACATAGATTACATTAGTTCAACATATATAGGATGTTAAATTTTATTGTTGATTTAGTTATACAGATTGTCAAAATTATCAAATTAGTTCTTAATTACATCATCTTAATTAATTATTGCTAATTTTTTTAGTGAATATCACAAAAATGGTGCCACCCGTATTGACAAAAGAAAAAACACTTCCAAATAACCTACAAGATTAATTAAGTTCTCCAAATTCACTTAATCCAAATTATCTCTGGCTTTCATTTCTTCTCGAAAGCTAACGTACGCAAAAAATCATCAGAACATATTTATGAAAATTTGTCTATTTAAAATAATATTTCGTAATAATTATTTAAAAATATAATACAGAATTCTAAAGCAATATACAATAGATAATTATGTCAATATATAAGTAAGGTGCTTATGCAATTTTTTCTCTGAAATTGTTCCCTAATTAAATATTTTGAAATAAAACAGTATATAAATACAATGTGTTCTAAGACCTTATTGAATTAAAAAAAATCAGACAGTTTGGTCAAAATGATGTCAAAATTAGAAAGGTATCCAATGAATTGAAAAATTAGCCTTTTATATAAACTAAATAAATAAATTCATTACTTTTTCAACTCTCTCCCCACTTAATAATTCCGATTCCAAATTCCTTTCCTCTTCGCTCATTTCGTTCGGTTTTGAAAAGTATATATTGAATGTCTCAATTTTTCAAAACGTAGTTTTTGGTTGTAAACAAACTAACAATAATAATATCATCAATAAAATACCCTTCTAACATTTTCAAAACGTGGTTTTTGGTTCTAACATTTTCTCACAAGCAAAACCCTCTACATTAATTCTAACAATAAATAACATATAGATATTATGTTAATACCACATGGATTCGTGAAATACACGTGAGAGAGCATGGAATTTATGGAGTTCTATTGATCTCCCCGCCAAGTGTGGGTCAAACTTAGAATTATGAGTTCCATGTAGTACTAGAATTAATTAATTTGGCATAGTTAAAAAAAATTTTAAATATGAACCTAACAAAACTTATTATATTATATCTTCATTAATTGGCTAGTTTATTAATTAGTGAACTGAACTTCCTGGCTCTTAAGATGAAATTTATTATATCTGTTTAATTTGTAATGTCCATGATGTGCGGGAATATGTATAATGCTAATATTTTATTATTTTTTTTGTTCTTTATTTTTGGGATAATTTAATTTAGTTTTCCTATATCGAACTAGGAGTCTAGGAGGCAATTAAATTAATAATATTATTCTTATTTCTTTTAATGACTTTGATGAAAAGTGCTCTGATAATTGATACGAGAATATGTCATTATATGGGATATAATTCTACATTATTTTAAATTATCCTTTTTATATATTTTTTTTACAAAAACAATACTAAAAAAGATATTTACCTAACTATATATTCATGACTCTGCTCTTGATAGATCTCAATTATTCAAAACCTGATTTTGACAAAAATGCCACTAATTCCTACATCAATTGCCCTGCCTATGTATTTACCAGAATATGAACAGGGGTATTCATAAACATAGTTTTTGGAAAGATCCAACCCTGAATTCAAAATTGTAGCATAATTTTACCAGAAAATAAAATACCAAACAAGGCTCTCAAGTCTTTGTATTGCACATGATTTGCTACTGGAATTCAATCTGATTCTTTTGACTTGATGTAAATCCAACTAAGTTACACATTAATAACATCGAGACTTATATATCTCTGGATCTCGGAATTATCTTCTACAAACCACTACCATAATTATTAATTAATACTGTTCACATGTTATATTGCTAATTGGGTTGAATATATATTACTCTTTATAAAATTTCAGCTGCTCCAACAGCACTGACGATTGTATAGAGAGCTTAATTAATTATGCTCAAAGATATATACTTCTGTGTATTTCAGTACGAGGAGGGATCCAATATCAATAATTTTGTGTGTTAAATCATATCAATGAAATTTAAAATTCAAATATTTTTTTATTTTTAAAAAACAAAACTAATTGATGAAATATATTATATATTTCATATACTATATGTATATAAAGTTTTACATTATTTTAGCTTTATTTGAATATGCATCAAGAACTAATAAAAATCAACGGTTCAATTTTTAATGATTTAATCTCTTTTCTTGATGGCTATCGAAATAAAGTTAAAATCTTATGATTATTTATGTATATATTATTGAAATAATATAGAACACATCTAAAGGTTTAAATTTATAAATTTAAATATAAATAATATAATTGACACCGTTAGTACCTATAACTATTGACTATAGATCCCTTCTCTTTCAATATTTGGTTTGTCGATCAAACAATTAAAGGATAACAGTTTAGCAATTAATTAGAGGAATGCTTTCAAAATCAAAAGGAAAACTCAGGGACATTCTAGCACCAACTAATCAAAATAAATTTAATTACATGATATTTTGTTTTAAGGTCCTAGGAAACATTGATCCCCAGTTAAGCGTGGATCGAACTCCAATCAAACGGTACTCTAATCTTGAATTAATGATGACCTTCTTAGAAAAATTAAAACGGAAGTGAGGATTATTTGACACGTGCAAAAATTTTTTGACCGAGTTAAATTGAATTTTAGGCTAATTTGTTCTTATATGTGAGTTGAATAGTGAACAAACATTGTGTCATATCCAAACTTACGTATTGTATCATATAGGTACTAGTTATAATTTAATTGTGTCATATTGTGTAGTATTATTTTTGTTCGGATGCAAGATATGATTCTTATAAAAGTGTGTATTTTTTCTATTTTTTTAATTTAAATGATTAAATGAAATAAAATTGGAAAAATAGAAAAACCAAAAAAATTGAAAAAAAATATCGTGCAATTGTGAAAAGAGAAATTGAACTTCAATTTTTTTTATGAAATATTGTAATAGTTTAAAAAAATTGAAATGAATGGAGTAAAAAATGAATTAAAAAAATGTGCTCAAACTATAACATAAAAAATTTGATAGGACTGAAATGATAATTTTATAGAAAAATCACAATATAATTCTTGAAACTTCTAAACTTCTGAAATACATATTTAAATTTCAAAATCTTAACAATATTAATTCCGATACCCATTTATTTTATTCTTATCAAACTCCACCTCTAATGATATGTGAATATGACACATGAAAACATGTGCAAGTATCATGGCTAATGGTCATGTCCAAATTCATCCAAACCGCGCAAACAGTGTCGTGTTTATATGTCAAAAGCTTTTAGAATATATTAGTGTGTGCACATAATTCTAAGTTGGATCACCTCCGTACGAAGAAATTCCCCAAGCAATCTCGTATATATGTTAATTTGATTTGACGTCTGTACTTCGTACTAATTTAATTTCAAAAAATTTCCCACTAAAAATTGTGGCACAGATTTGTGTGGGATGTGATCTCCTGTGCTAGAGAGGCTGCTTAATTACTTCATGCTCAAGATAATGTCTAGCTAGTTATTTGTTTCAACTAAAATGCATCTATACATCTAGAAGAGAAACTTACATGATTGTACCTAGGTTTTTTTTTCCTCTCTCTCTCTTTAATTTGGTAGTAAAGTATTAATTAAATTGCACAAATAGTTTTTCTGCAACAGGAAATTGAAGGTAATTAATAGGTCATCTTGGGTATAATTGGACTTGGAAGACTTTCTTTTTATTCGCTTTTCTTTGTTTTTAGATTAAATTTTGATCCTTTTTGCAAAAAGGACCTTCTTTCAGTAGGTGAACAAAAGGATTCAGAAAGATGAGAATAAAATATTAAAATGCCTAACTGGGACTTCCGTAAACCCCCACAAGAAAAAAAATAATTAAAGGAGAATTGTATTCAAAACATTGTAATGACAAGGTCAATTATGTTTTATATCAAAATGAGTTACCTAACAAATATCACATGCATGGTGTATAATTAAGAACGCAATCAAATTAGCCAACCCCACACCACATTGTAATCTAATTGCTACCCTAATTGTCATATTTTATAGAACAAACATGTCGAGATGTAACACTTTAACTATCATGATTTAGTTAATAGCAACACGATATCGATGATAATGACAATGAGGATGTCATGATCAAAATGACAAGATGATTATAATTAAGACCACATCTCGCTATCCTCAACCGCAATGATAGAACATAAGAAAACTCGTAAAAAATTACATAAGTTCACAATCTCAATTATGTGCTAAAATGATGCAGAGTTTAAAGCTTTTGTTTAAATAGAAATGTGAACAAAAAAACATTATCTTGTGTATGAATTATGATCTTCCTAGTAGGAAAAAATTAAATAAATAATATTCAAATTAAATAGGAAATGAAAATAAAAAAGA
The DNA here is from genome assembly GCA_037678475.1 of x Bolboschoenoplectus mariqueter. Classification (NCBI taxonomy): domain Eukaryota; kingdom Viridiplantae; phylum Streptophyta; class Magnoliopsida; order Poales; family Cyperaceae; genus x Bolboschoenoplectus; species x Bolboschoenoplectus mariqueter. The sequence goes on from CM075255.1 coordinate 2,889,636, forward strand.
TATCAAAACTTACGAATTATTATCGAGTATGTAAAATCCATCTTTAAGTTGAGCAGCAACACTGTTATTAGAAGACATGGTATCAAGAGCCGTACACAATCAACCCCCATCCTCATAATTCTTGCCATGATTAATTGCTTGATCTCTTGCTTCTCTTCAAGTATATATGCTCAGCTAAGTTCCTCTTCTGAGAATATATACTCTTCAGCTAGCTTGTAACAAAAAGAAAAAGAGAGAGAGAGATGTATTTTATGTCTTTGACTACAGGAATGGATCACAATGTAGATAGAGATAGAATTGACATTTCTGACTCATTCAATGTTGAATATATATACATCAATATATATACACACGCAATTCTGAACTGGTCTGGCATGGTCTCATTAGGTGGCTTCAATGCAGAAAATGAAGACAATTATAGTGACAATGAGATGTTGTTTTTGAAAAAACTTTGTCCTGCAGTCCCTGATTTAAATTGTTATTTGCAGAGATTAAATATATGAGTGATGCTTTAATACTAAAATATTTTGACAATTCATATTGATTTGATCAGATTGTTATTTTAATTACAATTCAATAAAAAGAATGTATATGTAAACTCATTTTTATTTTTGAATTCAGTAGAGAGAATATACACCAGATATGGACCCTGCATATATGTCCAGATCTTATTTATCAACAATTCAATCTCTTGATGTATTACAAAAGAGAAAAAAAAAATCCAAAGTAGATATTTATTATTTTCCATATTTGACCTCATATTTTATGATGAAATTTTTCATTTTGAGCTCCGTGTATATAAATATTATTGGATTAATAATTATATCATTTTCAATTAGTATATTATTGATCCCATTGAAAAGTTTTATGTATCTGCATCTCTACGGACAATCACAAAAAAAAAATTAACAAGAAGAAAAAGAATAAGAGTAAAATGTGTTTTTTTAAGCAGACATTCTAACTACTAGTTAAAGATATATTTTTTTTTAAGAGCAGACATTCTAACTACTACAAAGGTGTTTTTTTTTAAGAGCATGCATTTTGACTATTAGAAATTAATTTAATAACACAAGAAAACGGAAGAACCAGTACAAATAAAGTAATAAAGTAACAAAGAAAACGTATATATTAACCAATTTTAATATTTTTCATATTAATTATGTAGTGAACAAAAATTCGAAAGATAATAAATCAAAATTAGGAATATATTAATTTGATCAGTTGGTTTGTTATAATTTGACTGACATGGCTGCGTTCTGAATTAATATCATAATTCTGTAGTTGACCAAGAACATGCTTTTTCAAGTTCTGTTACTATTGGAAATTTTTTAGAAATTAATAATCTATATATGGTGTTAGGCAATTACGTAAGAAGCTAAATAATTATGACTAAGAAGTCAATAATTTCGTCACATCCACTAAGCATACAAATCAAGTTGCACAAGTTGCTGAAGTCGATAAATTAATCAAATCCAGCTGAGTTTTTAGGGTTCTTTCTGAAAAGAACTTTAAAATGGAGTTCTTTCTGAATATTTCCCAAGTTTCTTTTAGATAAAAGATGAAAATTAATGCCATCTAATTTTAAATATTTATAAAAGATATCATCTGAATTTTGAACATATGATTTTTTATATAAAAAATATTATTTTTATAACTAGATCCAATGCTGGTTCTCGTATATTTCCCAATGTTTTGATTCTAAATTTTAAAACCGTTCAAGTCAAAGAGAGAGAGATACACACAAACATGAAAAGCTAAAGAATAAATTATATAAATGATATCTAAAGTAGCACTATTTTATTATTTTGATCTTTAAAGTTCTAAAAATATCAATTTGATCCTTAAAGAAATACTTAATTATTATTTTGATTCTTAAAGTTTTAAATATATCAATTTAGTCCTTCAAGCTTCTAATTTATACCAAATCAATCCTACATTTAATATCTATTGAAAAAATGATAATTATACCTATCATGAAACAAATATTAATTATATCTATCAAGTTTTTAGTTTGTATCAAGTTGGTTCTACATTTATATTTATGAAAAAAAATATATTTTTTCAATTAATTTATGATGATAAACATGAATGTTAATATTAATTTAATTGTTATTTGATGTCATGAATAATTATATTTCTTTTTATATTATTTATATTGTTTGAGAATTATGTCTAAATTAGTCTTAATACTAAAAGAAGACATTATGATAGGTACAATTATCATTTTTTCAATGAACATTAAATGTATGATCAATTTGGTATAAATTAAAAATTTGAAGGACTAAAATGATACTTCTGAAACTTTAAGGACCAAAATGATAATTAAGTAATATTTTAAGGATCAAATCGATAATTTTTAAACTTCAAGGACCAAAATGATAAATGAGTGATACTTTAGGGATCATTTATGTAATTTATTCAAAGCTAAATATACAATGGAATAAACGAATTATTATAATGTTATTGAGAAGATCCACCTACATTTATTAACAAATCATTGTTCAAATTTCAACAATGCACCTCTACTTACAAAAATAAATCTGAAAATAATATATGTCATCATTTCGATTTTTCTCAAGACAAAAGACCCCACAAAAAAAGAAAGAAATAATTAAATGAACCCCTAACAGAATCACTATACAATATACAAATTCCTGTCAATTAATTCCTGTCCTCTATCGGACATAAGACTTAAAAACATCAATCAAAACTCCTTTGAACCTATCCACATTGAGCATTATATTTTGCTCATTCAAAAAAATCCTATACATTGTATCCCATCCTTGGTCATGTATTGCTTGAGGGTTTGTAAACACTGCATGATCCCTTGGGTATTTGTAAATAAGTGTGCTTTCATCTTCTTTAATCTCATGCTCCACATATCTCAGGCCCATGTCTGGTAAAGGGAGCCCATAATCATGCCTTCCCACAAAGCCCAAATCACCCCATGGTAGAATTTGTATAACAGTGGCATTTGTGGGTAGGTACAACATGTTAGCTAGACCAGCACCATGCACACCTAACATAACATCACAAGAGTTCACCACATGTGCAAATTTGGGGAATTCCCTGGTTTTGTCTGGATCAGCAGTCACAACTCTAAACCCTATTTTCTTGGCCATTGCAATCAAAGCCTTCTCATTTACTATAGTTCTGGTGCCTCTCCTCAACAAAATGAGCAACCTAGGCCTCCTTCCAGATTTCAGGTCAATGACCCTGGTAGAGGATCTTTTGAGTGAGAAGGATTTTCTGATAAATGCCCTAAAATCTTGCATTGTGTAACCATTCGGTGATTGAGTCGGGTCGACACCCAAGGGCTTGTGTGATTTGAGCCCGATTTTGGCCGAGGGAAAGCAATGCACATTGTGGTCTTGATCTAGGTTTAAAATGGGCTTAGGGGAAAGGGTTTTTATCATGGGAAGGTACTTGAAAATCCACCACCAACTCATGTCAGTGACTGCAAGCTGCACTTTTCCACCGTACTCGTTTGCCGCAAGAAAAAGTGGAATCAGTATATCTGTGTAGTCATGAAACACATTCCCAACAAAGCCTCCTATAACAGATAAAAGTAAAAGAAAAAAGAAAAAGAAAATTAATAATAAATTTTTTAGTTAATTTCGACGGCAATTGTTAAACATAACTGCATTTTTGAGCCGAGTGAGCCACATAAAATGGGTGTAACTAGCTCAATAGATGTTACCTGTGGAGAAAATAACAACTGGTACATCATGGTTCACGGTACAAGGGGGTGCCTGATCAGGTAAAGCCTGTTTGACATTGACTTCTCTGATCATTTGCATTGTTGGCTTCTCCCATTTGCGTGCATACGGCCGAAGCTTTGATTCGGTTGTATCTTTAACAGTAGGTGAAACAAGAAAAACAGTAGAGTAGGAGCCCAAGACTCTCACATCTCCTTCCATTGCGCATGTATCGGCTCTTGGGTGCGTGAAGTCGCACTCTAGCTTGCTCTTCGGGTTTTGGTTTGGAGCAATTTCTTCTGAATTTTGTGCAAATAAAATTGTTAGGAAAATAAGTATGTAAAGTTTAATTTTTCATTTGGAGGCTCAAACAATAGAAAATGCTTTTTTTTTATATGTTTACCGGAGGCTGTGCCAGGCTGATCCTCTGTCTCGATCAAAACTGGTAAAACTTGTGTTGAAGCAGAGTCTGTTTTAATTCAAATTTTAGATTCACTATTTTCCCAAGTCGTTAGAAAGTAAATAATATTTATCAAAGTTTTTGAAATTATATATTGGTACCTGGCTTGATTTCCTCTTGATTTTCAGAATCAGTAGATTGTGATTCTGTAGTTTCTGACTTCTCCTCTGCACTGAGTTCTGTCTTTGAACTTTCAGTAGTTTCATTTTGAGTCCAGTTTTCAGTAAATTTAACTGGTAACATCATTTCTCCACCTTCGTCTATTCAAAATACATGATAAAATTAGGATAATCATAGTAAATTGCCTTGATAATTGAATTTGCTTCGGAAGGAAATGTATACCTTGATTTGAATTGTTCGAGTCGACTTTTTCTTCTGCAGGAATGGCCAACTCTTTTGTTTCTTCAACTAAAAGAGAAATGATAAAAATAAATGTAAGGAATTAGGAACAGATGAACTATAATTTTATTACATTTGTTTCCTTTTTAATCTATTATTTGTGTAGAAACCCCTATTGCTCTGTTTTGGGTGATGATGACATACAAAAAATGCTGTGGTTTTGTTTTTGTACAAATATCCAGAATATAGGGTTTAATACCAAAGGAAAAAGAAAAGAAATTAGGGAACAAATTTATTCGACCAAAATGAATATAAATAAATTTGAACCAATTAGAAAACGATTTTACTAACCTACTATTTCTTCTTTCTGAGTTGTATCCTCACTTGATACAGTAGGTAAAGTGGGTTTTTCATCAGCATCTGTACAAATCATTTAAATTCACTTATGAGAAGAAGAAAAATACATTATACACAAAGTTCTTCAAATAAAGAAGAAAACTTGATGAAAAGATTGTTACAAAAAATTTTATAGGTGGCAAAATCCAACCCAACCCGTTTGACACCCGATCTAATTTTTTTAAAAAGTCAGAGTGATCCAAATCTGAATGATCCGAGACCTAGAAAAAACCAACGCTAAAAAACCTGAAATCCTACCCAACTTGACTTGTGACGTGACAATCCTTCTCGGTCAAACTAACCCGACCTAATCCGCCGATTGTCACCTAGAGAGGGAGCAAAATGCCAAAACATGACCCCAACTCGACGAATCCGTCCGACCAGCCTGACATCCGACTTGGCCCGACCTGATTCTTTCAAAAATTCAAAGTGACCCGAATTGATCCAAGATGATCCAGAATCCGGAAAAAAACCGACGTTAGATAACTCGACTTGACCCAACCCGTGACCTAACAATCTTTCTCAGTCAAACTAACTCAACATGACCCAGCCCAACGCAAATCCGACCTGACCTACCCAATTGCCACCTCTACAAATAATGCAATTTTCATCAATACCTGACTTTAACTCCTCTGGTTCGAGTTTATCATGATTCTGTTCTTTCACTGCATATCATAAATTTTTGCAAAGAAAAATTAGTAAGCATGCTATTTGAAGGAACTTCTTAGACTTATCTCTAAGAAACAAAAAAGGCAAAGAGAAATTATTCCTCTTTTGTTTAAAAAATGTTGTTAATTTGGGGACCATTAGTCTTTTATTATTGTGGTTATTATTGCTATCTCTTTTAGCATTTCCAAGCTGGCTTATCCAAATATTCCTTCTTTTTATTTTCATTTTTTGTGTGGCATTTAATCAGACATCTTTCAACCAAAATTGAGAATTCAAAAACATTACATTTTGTAGTTTTGTACTGATTTGTGTACTGTTAGTTAATAGCAGTATTTTCTCTCACCTGTTGTATCCCCATTTGGACTTAAATCTTCTGTCATTCTAATAGGTAAATTAAGCACGTCATCATTTCCTGTGCCATAGAGGCATTGTTAGAAGTTAGAACCACAAAAAATTTAATGAAATATCAACAAAATACAAGTAGAGAATTAGTATATATTATTACCTGAGCTTGAATTTTCTGACTTGTGCTTTTCTTCTGAAGTAAGGGGCACAACACTAGGTTCTTTAACTGCAGAAGGGAAATAAGTTGTGTTTTAATAAGTTATTGCAAAATCATGTGAAATATTTTTCATCCTTATTTTCAATTAATCTACAATTGAAATTTTATTTGATTAATTAATATATCCTTTTTGAAAGCATGAAGATGGATTGCCTCAAATTAAAGAAAAAAAAATGTGAGTTATTTCAAAGCAAATAGTAATTTCAATCATAGCAGTGTGCGAAATATAAATCCATCAAATTTCATTGAAGAGAAAGGCTTTAAATTGTTTAAGAAAATTAATCATAGAAGTCAGAAAATGACAAAAAGTACCAACCCTCAAAAGAATTAAACTAAAATGGCAACGTCCATTAATTGTTATTCATTAATTAATTATTATTCATTAATTGGAAGACAGTTAGTTGGTAATACACTAATTTGGGCTGCTAAGCATTCAATAATTGCACTAGTGATTACAAAACGATGGGAAACCAAACTACTGATATAGAAAGCAAGCATCTTAGACTAATGACACCCCCCCCCCCTTTTTTTTTTCTTTATTATTGACGCTTGGTTGTATGTACGTAATTTCCCAATTTCTTGTTATCTACATTTTATTATTATTATTATTATTACTACTACTATTATTATTGTCGTTGTTATTATTCTTACCAGTAATACTTCTTTTTTTATTATTATTATTAGTTGGTGTTTGATTCTGATGCTTTCTGGTATACTGATTGGTATGAAAATGGTATCTAAATGACGTACATCCGAGGTTTCCAGGAAATCAAGTGCAGATTAAGTTAAGAATTGTTAGAGAACTAGAAATGAAGGCATTCCTTATTATAATTATTTATATTACATAAAAAAATGACCTTATTAATTTTGTTTTATACTTATATTTTGTCTGAGTTAAAAGACAAAAATGACATGGTAGAGGAGCATATATATGACATATCTCGAGATGGATTTTATGGTCAAGACAAATGCTTCTTAGGCCCAGGAATTTATATGATATGACAAGAGATTAGGATAACCCCTTATATATGCTTTAGGCTATATTTGAGATGCCACATTTTATATGGCTACAGCTTACAAGCTACATTATCTTTTCGAATATGTTTCGTCTCTCCAAAAATTTACCCAAATAAGATCCCCACCTGGTAATATGGGAGGAACACGTGCCTAGAATTTGATGAGGTTTCGGAATTTTGACTTGGGTTAGGTTATAATTCACGAAATAATTTATTAATAATATTCAAATGCTATACATAAATGCGAGGTTAATTAGTTTGAAAAGTCAACGCGCTACCCTAATGACTTTTTAGAAATATTGCTTATTTTAGGGAGTTCTATGTAAAATCAACCCATGCATTTTGCTATCACACACTTGCTTTTCAATGCACTTATACAATTGCGTATTAAATCTTAACACCTCATATATGCTATATAGCATATATTCTTCGTGAAGAAGCAGTCAATTATGTACGAATAATTTGATTGGACAACAGCTTTATATATATGCACCCATCATTACTTGCATAGTTGCATATGCATTAATTCCATTTCTCCATAACAAGTAAGTAGAAGGAACAAACATTCAACGCATAAAGAAGAAATCATAAGATATATCATATATGCATAGAGAAGAAAACAATGAACAAACATTGAATGTATTGAATTTGAAATCGAACCTTGCTCAATATGATTAGTTGTTCCTTCTATGGTTGACAGTGGCTCATAAGTATTAAAAGACGGCTGCAAATTTACTGCAGAAAAGATAACAAATTAAAGAAGAAATCAGTAAATATATATATATATATATATATTTCTAGTTTTAATATATATGTTGTTCACACCTTCAATAAATAAAAAAAATTATAATTGAGCATATAATTATGTTTAGTGATATATAGTGAGGAGTGCAATGGTAAAATCCCCTCTGTAACTCCCCCCCCCCCCCCCCAAACAAAAAAAAAAGAAAGCAAAAGTGAAAATAATAATAATAATAATAATAATAATAATAATAATAATAATAATAATAATAATAATAATAATAATAATAAATTAAACCCTGCCAGAAAAAAGGGAACCGAATTAAAGAAATTTGGCAAGAACAAGGCATAAAATGTTTTTTGGGAGAGGAAAAAAAAAAGAAATTCTAAAAGAGAAGATGAAGAAAAGGGTGCAACTTCAAATGCTGTTCAATCTCTTACATATGGCAGAAGCACGAGAATTCGACTCGAGAAGGCTAAGGACTATTAGAAACGCGATCAAACATCCCAATATCGTCGCCACACCGAACCCTTTCCCTTTGATCTTATTAGAACCGTCCGGCCGCTTCATGCTGAAAGCCCTATCTTATTATCCTCTCTCTCTCTCTCTCTCTCTTTTTCTATCTCTCTTTCTATCTCTCTTTTTCTTCTATCCCTCTCTCCCTCTCTCTCCCAAAGGGTGCTTTAGCTTGATGCATATATACCAAGTAGAGAAATGTGAGAGAGAGGAGTTTGATTAAGTAGTCTTGGTCTTGGTTTTCTTTTTTCATCAAAAAACAAAAAAGATAACAATAAGAAAGAAAGAAAGATAGAAAGAATAATCAATAATGCTTTGCTGGGTCAGAGAGGATGACTGAAGATGACAAGGCTGACAACCAATAAAGCCCATAGTAAAGTCCAATAACACATACATGCATCAAGCCGCCAAGGGAAAAAATATCCTTTTGTATATCTAACTATTAGACTCTCTAATAGAGACGATTTCTTAATAATTATTATTTTAATAATTTTAATAATTAATTTTGAAATAATTTGTAAAAATTCTCAAAATAAAAAAGTTGACAATATATTTTTTAACTTGTCGATTGATAATGTTTCAAATTTTATATGATTTAAGGGTCATTTGATATTTCATCAAAAACCGTTAAATATGAACCGTTGTAAATATCATGTAATTTTGATGATATTTGATAAAGTATCAAATAATATTTAAATTATATGAAATTTGAAACACAATCGATCTATAAGTTAAAGAATATGTTTATAAATTTTTTCTATTTTTAAAATTCCTTTAAAATTATTTAAAAATCTATTATCAAAATTATTAAAATAATAACTGTCAAGATATCCCCACTCTCACCTAAATATATATATATCACATTATCAATTTGTATAATATATATACATATATATATTTCCATGTGTATGTAATTGTAAGAGGTTGGTTGGTGTGTCTATGTAGGAAGGGAGGTTGAGAAAGGAATCCCATTGCTTGCTGGTCCAAGTCTCCTCTCTCCTGGCCTCTAGGATAACAGATAGGAAGTGTAAAATTTACATCTGTGTCCCTCAAGAACACTACATTTAGAAAATGTTTTTTAATTAGCTCTTCTCAAATATGGGTTATAGGAATATTTTGTTGTTCTCTGCACATGGGTTCCAGCAATTAATTCTCTGGTGCTTATGATTGTGTGGATATATTTCTTTCTTTTGAAAAAAAGTACATTTCTTATTATTTATTTTTTTGATAACACATTTCTTATCGCTTTCAAAATTAGTTTTATGCTTTTGTAATATGTAATGGCTGCAAATGCAAAAAAAAAAATATGATGTTTATTAACTTTCTTTCTTTGACATTTTCAATTTAAATCCAAGATTTAGCAATTTCAGGGCGGATTATAAAAGGTAAAAAAAATTATTTGCAGTACGTCCCTCCAAAATTTTTTAATTAGTACTGTAAAAAAAAAGTCAGATCATAGGTTGAAGCAAACTGTTGCATCCTAAAATTTATCATATCATCTACAATTTTTTTATATTTTCTTTGAAGGACTGATATTTGAAGAAATGAATTTTAGTTTGTGGAATATCGTCTTTTCAAAATATGTGGTCCATTGTATACGTCAGTATTATTTATGTCTTTAATCTAATCATTGGATATAATTTATTATGAATTTAAATTGCATTTAATGAAATAAATAAATAAAATAAAAATAGATGGTTTAATTTGTAATACTTTTATACATGTCCTTGAGTACAATACCTTATATACTCAAATATCCTTTCTAATTTAAAGGTCTAATTCAACTTTTGTTTAAAATTAATTTTGAAATTCTACCACACGAAAATTATGTCACTATTAATAAGACCATGGTTTGTAAAATTAATCAAGAAACAAAGGTGAATGACAAAATTACCATTTTTTCTCATTGATTGCGTATAAACAATTAAAGGTACTTTTTTATTACTTAATACTAAAAAGAAATTAAAGCTAATTTTCAATTTCTACATATGCATAGAAATTTTCCTTTGCATAAATTAATTATTATACATAACAAGAACCCTTCCTACGCCAATTAAGATTTGGTAATAAGAAAACGACTCAATAGAATTATGGAACACGAGAAATCGTACTATCCTTTTTTTTTTTTTTTGCATACATTATTTTTTGTTTGTATACCTCTCTACTAGTGGCGTATAGTGTGTAGAATCCAAAGAATACCCCCACTAGAGACGTTGATAGCCCAACTATTAGTACATTCTCTGATCTTATGCGTACCATTTACCAAAACTTTTTGTGTAGCGGGTCGGTACAATTTCAGATAAGATTTTGACATTAGACAAATGAATCCGCAAATAATTCGGAAGTTCATGAATATACGTGAATTTTTTTAATTTTATGGATTTTATGAATAATTCGTGTTTTTTATCTGAATAATTCATGCCCTAAATTTTGAATTTGATCTTTTATATCCTCTTCTCACATGAATATGATGAAGAGAAGTACATAGTATTTAATGCAACCAAAAAGAGAAGGCGAATTGTTTTTTCTTCTGAGAACATTAGTAAAAAGTAATGTAACATTCTTTTTTAAAAAATAAATAAATTCAATTTTTTTGCTTAGGGATCAACGTTGCACGTATAAAAATATTCATTGATTAAATTATATATTTTTTCTATACTTTCATTTTAATTTGTGGTCAAATTTTTATATTTTTTATATATCATTTTTATTTCAAAAAAATTATTTTTTCCGAATTATATCCGAATCAGAAATTTTAAATATCCCCGAATCATTTCTGAATTTTTAACTTGTCACTATCAGATAAACATCAGCATATAAACCAGAACGGCAATTATGCCACTGGCCCACTGTATTACTTTTATGTATTAATCCGATGCTGCTACACGGATTATTACACACGAAATGCCATATGAGATCAGGAAGGCTATTAGGTACATACATGTGCCTGGATGCTTCGAACAGATTATGTGGTAAGTTTAGAACCAGTTCGGTTTGCGCGAAAAACTAATAAATGAAGTGCGTAATTAAGAATGTTTCCTGTCTCCAATATTTGTTCCCCAACGTGTCATTGATGAGTCATCTACGTTTTCAGAAACTTCAGAATTTGGACTTGTAATTAAGCATTAATTCGTTTTTTTTTAAACCAACAAAGATTCATTTTTACATTGTTTACCAAAAAATTTGTTTTATGATGCATAATTAAATAAAAAGTCTGGTAATAATTGTAATGCTTATCAACAGTCACTAACTGCTGGCATTTGTTATTTTATTATTTTTTACATTATTTCACCTTTATTTTAGCAATTTTGACGGTTTTATTGAACAGCTTAATTAGTATATATAATTTTCTATTGGAAAAATAATTTGGATTAATGAGGAATAATTCAAATTTTAAAATATGCTGAAGAGGCAAGGTATTATTCTATTTTTTTTTTGTTAGAGGCATTTATCCAGCTCAATGCATGCATTAAGTCAATTTTTGTTCCTAAGTTCCAATCAACATGACGATGAATCATTTAGGTACAAACTAACAAACAAAAACTTTGCTGGGAAAGATGGAGCTATTTGTTGAAGAATCTAACTAAGTTATTTAAAATTTATTAACTAGTTAATTAAAAAATGAATAAGTTTACTAGTCATGTTGGTATGTACTATGGACCTATAGCTAGCAGGAAAGAAAATGTAAATTGCAATTTCATACCTACACTATATATACTAATTGAACTATAAACTTAATTGAATGTGACATAATTCATATATATTTTAAATCAATCATCAATCATCAATCACTGTTTTTTTTTCCTTTTTGTTATTACTTAAGCATAATTAATATATCTATTTAGTTACATTGATTAACTCTATATTTATGAAAGCCATGTTAGGATATATATTTATACATACACATACATAGAGACTCATGTTTAAGTCTTAAGTCTCATTCATTGATATGGATTAATTCATTGAAAAAAAAGGAAGGAATTAATAATAAATATCATGAGTATGTCCATATAAAAATTATAAATTCTAAAATTATAGCTAGCTTCTTTGAAAAGATATGACTTATGACATGGCCATTTTCATTTCCTTATAAGAAGTGGATATTAATCGTTATTTAATCGCACTGAAACTACCAATTTGATGTATACATCTGGCAACATGGAGAAACCGAGTCAATGCCAAATTAGCCACGCCAAAACGATCGTAACATCCCACCTACAATGAAAATGCAACACTTAGGTTTCAATCTTCCACACACACACACACAAAAAAAAAAGGAAAATTTTGGGAGATAGGATCATACAATTGTTGATATCGATGTATATCATTATCGATATCGACTTTTATTATTTATGTAAAATAAATTATTATTTATGTTAATGATTTTATTATATAATTTATTTTGTTCAGTAATTTATTATTCAACTCAAATACATATCATTAATCTAAATAATAACTCATTTAAGTTAAATAATAAAAATACCATACAAATAAGTTATATAATAAAATCACTAACATAAATAATAACTCATTTAATCTGAATAATAAAGTCAGTATATATTAACAACGGTACCAATGACAGTATCTGTATATCAACTCCCAAAAAAAAAAGGAAAATTTTTTTTTTTCAAAAAAAAAAAAACTTTGGTATATATCTGGATTCCTTGGTCACTGTTCATGTGCGGTCTAATTATTCTTTGTGGATGTTAGTCAGCTTCATACAATATCTATGTATAAAATATGTGCTACTTGAAGGGAACTATGCAAAATAAGCCAACAACTAGAGCTGCTGGTTCTTACACTGGTACTGGTAAGGTGTATACGTGTGCTTATGTTTGAATGGGATTTAATTAAGAGGTGTTCTTACAGGATTTTCTGGTAATATTTGAATTCTGGCTAGCTAGTCTGGATTTTGACCATGACAATTTTTTTACTTTTATTTCATTTATTGTTATTATTATTATTGTTATTATTATTATTATTATTATTATTATTATTATTATTATTATTATTATTATTATTATTATTATTATTATTATTATTATTATTATTATTATTATTATTTTATTTTATTTTATTTTATTTTATTTTATTTTTTTATTGCAGTTGGGTCCTAGTACCAAACATCTTTAAATTTCGTTTTGAACATGCTGAGTATATCCATTCTTACGTAAAGAGAATATATATACAAATAGAAAAATGCACAACACCACATTTATTTAAACGAAAGCTACGTATGATATCATTGTTGTGGTACCACATTTTATTTAATGGGTCAATATTTTTCTTTTTTTTCTTTTTCTTTTGCTAGCAAATATTTTCATTAATTAACATTTTATTTTTGAAAATTCCGGCAAACTTTCAATAAAATTCCGACGAACTTCGACAAATATCTTATTGATAAAGACTTAATATGAATAACAAAATAAACAATATAAAAAATAAGCCACTTAATATAAATAAGGAAGCACTCAACATGTATTACTTTGTTTTGTTATAACCTTTTTATTTATTACTTATCTATTATTGAACTTGTATGTTTCCTGATTCATATTAGATGTATTTGTACCACTAAATTAAAAGATACAAGTTATCTATTATTCACTTTGATTGTATTTTTTTTATTATTCATGTTGATTACAACATTATTGTTCAGGTTGTGTACTCTATATATTCAGATTAAATGCATCCAAAAATTCATCAAAAATTTGTTGGAGCTCTACCGGAGATAGAAGATTGGTTATTGCAAATTTGAAAGGATTGACTAGTCAAAGAAATGAATTGTAGCATCAATAATAATATTATTGTAATAAATGTCTTATTTAAAAAGTACAACAAACATAATCATTATTAATAAAAATAAAAAATAAAAAATAGATACATTTCTCATTTATAAAATTTCTAGAAAAATATACATGAAATATTGATCATTTTGGAAGGATGAATATATTATTTTATGATTTAGAAAGATAAATATGATATTTTTATATTTTAGAAAATATAAATATGATGTATTTATAATTTTAAGAAAAGAATACGTAATTTTTAACTTTTAGAGGGATATATATGAAATTTGTCCTTCTCATTTCTAATGGCCGGTGCTAGTTCTGAGAAATAACAGAGACCAACTTCCATTTGTCCTTATCCTTTTTCTTATGCTGTAACAAGAGTATCTTATATATTATTAATTATTTTAATCAAAGTAGGTTAGTTCACAAGATTGCAATTTGCAAGTGCAGAAAGGATAGAATATGCCTTGGATACTCTACAAAGAAAGAACAAAGAACAAAGGCAAGGGATATATACATTAACCACATTCAAGGCTACTTGCTACAGTCGCAAAAAGTACAATATTTTGTAAGTCCCAGGAGAGGGATTCACATCCGCTGCCCTTTTTTTTTTTATGTTTGATACCAATGAATTCATCTTTGTTGTCATACTTTTTTTTTTATGATAGATGAGTCACTGATAAGTGGGACTCAATAAATTATAAATAAAAAAAGACATATTTATAGTTAAATCTGGATCATTAAAATAAAATCGAATAGTTTAAAAACTAGGGCAGCGAGTCTGCTATAGTTTTTAATGACAACAAATTCGGACTCTGATACAAATGTATTATAGTTTTTTGGGTCCATGGCATTTGAGGTTCATAAAATATAAATAAAAAAACACTATATTAAAAACTCGTAGATTATCATCTTTTATCATTTTAAAATTTTGTTACTATTTTTAATTATTTTTGAAAGAGTTATTTCAATCAGAAAAATCTTATAAAAAATGAGACCAAATTGATTAAAACGTATATAAACATGTCAAAAAGCATTTTAACTACATTTTAATACAATTTGTGATGAATATATAGATCATAACTTATCAAGTTAGTTCCAAAACACATATAAACAATAAACAAACATATCCAGTAGTTTTTGTGTGCATATTGATGATATTTGAAGTAGAAATAAGACTAAATTGATTAAAAACCTATATAAACATGTTCAAATGTGTTTTAAATGCAATTTGAGGTGTACAAACATATCCAACAACTTATGCATGAATTTTGATGACATTTGAATCAGAAATGAGGCCAAATGAATTAAAAACGTATACAAACATGTTCGACTATGTTTTAAATGTATTTTAATACAATTTAGGGCAAAGTACATGCCATAATTAGACAATTTGGCTCCAAAAACACATAAAACTTTTGTATATATTTTGATGATAGTTGAATCAGAAATGAGACTAAATTAATTCAAAATGTGTATAAATATTTTCAAATGCATTTTAATGCAATTTGAGGTGAAACTCATTAATTTAGGACCAAAAATATATATAAATAATAACACATATTCGGCAGTTTTTGTGTGAATTTTGATAATATTTGAATTACAAAAGAGGCCAAATTTATTAAAAACGTCTATAAACAAGTTCAAAAGTGTCTTAAATATATTTTAATGCAATTTCATGCCTAATATATGCCATAACTCATTAATTTAGTACAAAAAACACGTATAAATAATAAATAAACATATCCAGCAATTTATGTGTGAATTTTGGTGATATTTGAATCAGAAATGACTCCAAATCGATTAAAAACGTATATAAACATATTTAAATACGTTTTAAATATATTTTAATATAATTTGAGCTGAAATATAGGTCATAACACATTAACTTAGCTCCAAAACACATATAAACAATAAATAAACACATCAAGCAACTTTTGTGTGAATATTGATGATATTTGAAGCAGAAATGAGGCCAAATTGATTAAAAACCGGTATAAACATGTTCAGATGTGTTTTACATGCATTTTAATGCAACTTGGTGTGAAATGTAGGTCATAGCTAATCAATTTAGCCCCGAAAACACATAAAAACAATAAATAAACATATTTAATAGCCTTTATGTCAATTTTGATGATATTTAAATCAGAAATAAGGCCAAAAAAATTAAAAATATGTATAAACATGTTACTTCATTTTAATGCAATTTAACTTTAATGCAATTTGAGATGAAATACAGGCCATAAGTAGTCAATTTAGCTCTAAAAACACATATAAAACGATAAAAAAAATATTCAACAGCTTTTTGTGTGAATTTTGATGATATCCGAAATAGAAATGTGGCCAAATAAATTAAAAACGTGTATAAAACATTTCAAAAACGTTTTAAATGTATTTTAATTTAATTTGAGTTGAAATATAGGTCATAACAAAGATTCATTTAGCTCCAAGAACACATAAATAATATATAACCATATCCAGGGGCTCTTTGTCTGAATCAGGAATGAGGCCAAATTTATCAAAAATGTATATAAATATGTCGAAATGTGTTTTTAATGCAATTTCAGGGGAAATATAGGTCACAAATAACCAATTTGTCTTCAAAAACACATATAAATAATAAATAAATATATCCAGCATCTTTTGTGTGAATTTTTGATGTAATTTTTATCAGAAATGAGACAAAATTGATTAAAAACGTGTAAAAACATGTTCAAATGTGTTTTGAGTGCATTTTAATTCAATTTGAGGTGAAATGTAGGTCATAACTAATCAATTTAACTTCAAAAACATATATAAACAATAAATAAACATATCCAGCAGCTTTTGTATGAATTTTAATGATATTTGAATCAGAAACAAGTCAAAATTGATTAAAAACATGTATAAATATGCTCAAATGAGTTTTAAATGCATTTTAATGCAATTTGAGGTGAAAGGTCATAACTAATCAATTTGGCTCCAAAAACACATATAAACAATAAATAAGTATATCCAGGAACTTATGTGTGAACTTTGATGATATTTGAATAAGAAATTAGGCCAATTGCTCAAAAACGTATATAAACATGTTCAAGAGTTTTTAATGCATTTTGAGGTGAAATATAGATCATAACTAATCAATTTAGCACTAAAAACACATATAAATAATAAATAAATAAATCCAGCAGCTTATGTATAAATTTTGATGATATTTGAATCAGAAATGAGGCCAAATTGAATAAAAAACTGTATAAACATGTTCAAGAACGTTTTAATACAATTTAATGTGAAATATGGACCACAACTCATTAATTTAGCTTCAAAAACACATATAAACAATAAATAAACATATTTAGCAGTTTTTGCATGAATTCTGATGATATTTGAATTAGAAGTGAACCCAAATTGATTAAAAATCGGTATAAACTTGTTCAAATGTGTTTTGAATGAATTTTAATGTATTTTGAGGTGCAATAAAAGTCATATCTAATTTAATTTAGCTCCAAAAATACATATGAACAATAAATAAAACATATCCAGCAGCTTATGAATAAATTTTGATGATATTTGAATCAGAAATGGGGCCAAATGGATTAAAAACATGTACAAATATGTTCAACTGCTTTTTAAAATGCATTCTTATGCAATTTGTGGTGATATATAGTCATAACTAGTCAATTTAGCTCCAAAAATATATATAAAGAATAATAAACATATCCAGCAGCTTTTGTGAGAATTTTGATTATATTTAAATAGGAAAGGGGCTAAACGGGTTAAAAACATATGCAAACATGTTCTAATGTGTTTTAAATCAATTTTAACGCAATTTCATGTGAAATATCGGTTAAAACTCATTAATTAGCACGAAAAATACATATAAATATAGTAAATAAATATATCCATTACTTATGTGTGAATTTTATTATATTTGATTCCGAAATGAGGCAAAATTTATTAAAAACATGATTTGAGGTGAAATATAGGTAAGTAATCAATTTAGTTCCAAAAACACATATAACCAATAAATAAACATATTTAGCTGCTAATGTGTGAATTTTCACGATATTTAAATCAGAAATGAGGCCAAATGAGTTATAAACGTGTATCCAGCAGCTGGATATATAAATCACAAATGAGGCCAAATGTTTTAATGTGTTTTAAATACATTTTAATACAATTTCTTTTGAAATATAGGTCATAACTCATCTATTTAGCACCAAAAACACCTACAAACAGTAAATAAACATATCCAGCAGCTTTTGTGTGAATTTTCATAATCTTGGGTCAGAAATGAAGTCAAATTCATTAAAAACGTGTATAAGCATATTTAAGTGAGGTTTAAATGCATTTTAATGCAGTTTGAGGTGTAATATAGGTCATAACTTATCAATTTTGCTTCAAAAACACATACAAATAATAAATAAACATATCCAGAAACTTATATGTGAATTTTGGTGATATTTGAATCAGAAATGAGGGTAAATTGAATAAAAATGTATATAAATATGTTCATATGGGTGTTTAATGGATTTTAATGTAATAGGTCATAACTAATCAATATAACTCCAGAAATGCATGTAAACAACAAGAAAACATATCTAGATACTTATGTGTTAATTTTGACAATATTTAATTCAGAAATGAGGCCATATGTGTTAAAAACGTGTGTATAAATAAGTTCTAAGGCATTTTAAATACGTTTTAATTCAATTTCTTGTGAAATATAGGTACTCATCAATTTAACACCAAAAACATCTATAAACGGTAAATAAACATATCCAGCAGCTTTTGTGTGAATTTTCAAGATATTTGAATCAGAAATTAGGCCAAATTCATTAAAAACGTATATAAGCATGTTCAAATTCGTTTTAAATGCATTTTAATGCAATTTGAGGTGAAATATAGATACTAACTAGCCAATTTAGCTCCAAAAACACATATAAACAATAAATAAACATATCCAGCAACTTATTTGTGAATTTTGAAGATATTTGAACCAGAAATGAGGCCAAATGAGTAAAAAACGTGTATATTCATGTTCTAATGTGTTTCAAACACATTTTAATGCAATTTCAAGTGAAATATCGGTTATAACTCATTAAATTTAGCCCCAAAAATACATATAAAAAGTAAATAAACACATCCAAACCTTATGTGTTAATTTGGATGATATTTGAATTAAAAATGAGGTTCAATTGAATAAAAAGTTTATAAACATGTTCAAATGTATTTCAAATGAATTTTAATGTAATTTGAAGTGAAATATAGGTTATAACTAATCGATTTAGCTCCAAAAACACATATAAACAATAAATAAACATATCTAGCTGATTATGTGTTAATTTTGACGGTATTTGAATCAGAAATGAGGCCAAATGAGTTAAAAACGTGTATATGTTGTAATGTGTTTTAAATACATTTTAAAGCAATTTCCTGTGAAATATAGGTAATAATTCATCAATTTAGTACCAAAAACACATAAACCGTAAATAAACATAGTCAGCAGCTTTTGTGTGAATTTTCATTATATTTGAATAAGAAGTGATGCTAAATTCGTTAAAAACATATATAAGTATGTTCAATTGCATTTTAATGCAATTTGAGGTGAAATATAGATAATAACTTATCAATTTAGCTTCAAAAACACATATAAAATAATAAATAAACATATCCAGCAACTTATGTGTGAACTTTGATGGTATCATCTGAACTCATTTTTTATTCAAATATCATCAAAGTAAATAGAGGAAATATAGGTTATAACTCATCAATTTAGCACAAAAAACAAATACAAAAAGTAAATAAACATATCCAGCAGCCTTTATGTGAATTTTCATATAAACAGTAAATAGACATGTTCTAATGTGTTTTCAATCCATTTTAACACAATTTCATGTGAAATATCAGTTATAACTCATTAATTTAGCATCAAAACACATATAAATAGTAAATAAACATATCCACCACCTTATGTGTGAATTTTGATGATATTTGAATAAGAAATGAGCCCGAAATGATTAAAAACGTGTATACAAGTTCAAATGTGTTTTAAATGCATTTTAATGCAATTTGAGGTAAAATATAGGTCACTAATCAACTTAGCACCAAAAATACATATAAAAAATGAATAAACATATCCAGCAATTTATGTGTGAATTTTGATGATATTTGAATAAGGAGTGAGATTAAATTTATTAAAAAAAATATATAAACATGTTCAAATGAGTTTTAAATGAATTTTAATATAATTTGAGGTCAACAATATAGGCTATAAGCAATTAATTTAGTTCAAAAAAGACAACAAATAAATAAACATATCCAGCTGCTTGTGTATGAATTTTCAAGAGATTTAAATCAGAAATGAGTCCAAATGGGTTAAAAACGTGTATAAACATGTTCTAATGTGTTTTAAATACATTTTAATGCAATTTCTTGTGAAATATATGTCATAACTCATCCATTTAATGCCAAAAACACCTATAAACGGTAAATAAACATATCCAACAGTTTTTGCGTGAATTTTCATGATGTTGGTCAGAAATGAGGCCAAATTCATTAAAAACGTGTATAAGCTTGTTTAAATGCATTTTAATGCAGTTTGTGGAAAAAGATAATAACTAATCAATTTAGCTTCAAAAATATATATAAACTATAAATAAACATATTCAGCAACTTATGTGTGAATTTTGATGACGTTTGAATCAGAAATGAGGGTAATTGAATAAAAATGTATCTAAACATGTTCACATGTGTTTTTAATGGATTTTAAAGCAGTTTGAGGTGAAATATACGTAATAACTAATCAAGTTGGCTTCAAAAACATGTATATACAATAAATAAACATATCCAGCAACTTATGTGTCAATATTGATGATATGTGAATCAGAAATGAGGTTAAATTAAATAAAAACCTATATAGACATGTTCAAATGCTTTTAAATGCATTTTATTACAATTTCGTATGAAATATTGGTCATAACTTATCAAGTTAGTTGCAAAACACATATAAACAGTAAATAAATATATCCAGTAGTTTTTGTGTGCATATTGATGATATTTGAATGAGAAATGTGGCCACATGTATTAAAAACGTGTATAAACATGTTCTGATGCGTTTTTAATACATTTTAACGCAATTTCTTGTGAAGTAAGGACACAACTCATCAATTTAGCACCAAAAATACATATAAATCATAAATAAACATATCCAGCAGCTTTTATGTGAATTTTCATTATATTTGAATAAGAAATGAAGCCAAATTCATTGAAAATGTGTATCATGTTCAAATGCATTTTAAATACATTTTAATGTAATTTGAGGTGAAATAAAGGTAATAACTAAACAATTTGGCTCCAAAAACAGATATAAACATATTCAGCAGATTTTGTGTGAATTTTGATTTTCATCAGAAATGAGTCAAAATTGATTAAAACATGTATAAACATGTTCAAATGCTTTTTAAATGCATTTTAATACAATTTGAGGTGAAATATAGGTCATAACTAATCAATTTAGCTCCAAAAATATATATAAACAATAAATAAACATATTCAGAAACTTATATGTGAATTTTGATGATATTTGAATCCCAAGTGAGGTTAAATTGATTAAAAACTTATATAAACATGTTCAAATGCATTTTGATGTAATTTGAGGTGAAATATAGGTCATAATAAATAAATTTTGCTCCTAGAAGACATATAAACAATAAATAAATATATCCAGCAGTTTATGTGTGAATTTTGATGATATTTCAATCAAAATTGAGGCCAAATTGATTAAAAACGTATATAATCAGTTTTCAATGAATTTTAATGCAATTTGAATACATGTCATAATTTACTAATTTAGCTCAAAAGACATATATAAATAATATATAGACATATCCAGCATTTTATATGTGAATTTTGATAATATTTCAATGAGAAATGAGGCCAAATTGATTAAAAACTTGTATACATGTTCAAAGGCGTTCTAGATGCATTTTAATGCAATTTGAGGTGAAATACAGGTTAACTAATAAATTTAGCTCCAAAAATACATATATGATAAATAAACATATCCAGCAGTTTATGTGTGAATTATGATAATATTTCAATTAGAAATGTAGCCAAATTGATTAAAAACGTGTATATCTTTTTAAAGCTTCTTAAATGCATTTTAATGCAATTTGAGGTGCAATATAAGTCATACTTAATCAATTTTGCTCCAAAACAGATATAAACAATAAAGAAAACATATTCACAGTTTTGTGTTGGAATTTTGATGATATTTCAATCTTAAATGAGGCCAAATTGATTAAAAACGTGCATAAACATGTTCAAAAGCGTTCTTAATGTATTTTAATGCAATTTGAGGTAAAATATAGGTCATAACTAATTAATTTAGCTCCAAAAACACATGTAAACAATAAATAAACATATTCAACTGTTTTTGTGTGAGTTTTGCTAATATTTAAATCAGAAATAAGGCCACATTAATTACAAACGTGAATAAATATTTTTCAAAGCGTTTCAGATACATTTTAATTTAATTTGAAGTAAAATATAGGTTCATAACAAATCTATTTAGATCGAAAAAGACAGAATAAGTTTGGCCTCATTTTGTTTTAAGTTGCAGATGCATTTAAAATGCTTTTGAATATGTTTAAACACGTTTTTAATCAATTTGACATATTTTCTGATTCAAATATTGTCAAAATACATACATAAGCTATTAGATTTATTTATTAACTGTTTATATGTGTTTTTGGAGCTAAACCTATGTTTTTACCTAAAAATTGTATTAGAATGCATTTAAAATATTTTTGAACTTGTTTATATTTTTAATCAATTCGGTCTCATTTCTTTTCGAAATATCATCAAAATTTACACAAACTGTTTAATATATTTATTTAATGTTTTTTTTTGGGGCTAAACTAAAGACATATGACTTATATTTTGCCTAAAATTATATCAGAATGTATTTTAAATGCTATTGAATATGTACTTGGTAAAATCATTTATTTTTCTTATTTTTTTTTTGTTTATAAGACTGTACTATGAATTTGAAATTAATTTCTTTATTTCATTCTTACATTTTATTAGCATGAAGCATGTATTGAGGTACGTATTGGATGGTAGACATAAAATAAGTTGAACATTATTTATAAACTAAAAATATTTTTCCGTTCAAATGAGTAAAAGTACATCATTTATGATATTGAAAGTATTTATAGATAGAACGATCTGTTTTGCATAGAAAAAAAAATGATATACTTACAGATATTGAAAGTATCTTTTTTTTATTATCATTTCTTGCAATCCGAAGTTGGGGATGATATTGTGTTTGTGTCACTCCTCTCAAAAAGCGAAAAAAAAAAACCCTGAGAACTTTTGAGTTCAGAAATTGCTACATACCTGGGTCGATTAAAGCCCAAGCCAAGCCCAATAATTACCTGGCTTAATAACAATCAAAATTCAAAATTGCTACATGCTGATTGTCTAATGACTCTTTTCAAATAGCACAATCGATCTGGAACTGAGCTCCTAATTATTCATTCTCTGAACACTTCAAATAATAGCACGATAAATGGCATCACGATTCAGTATTCGTTCTCACGGGTTGATAGTCTCACCTGTAGCTCTTGTTTCAACCAATTTTGTAGAGTAACTGTGCGGCCCTTTTTCGCGGCCCACGCGCGAGGCATCGGCGTCCTCGCTCACGGGGGAAGAAGGTGCAGGTACATCCCTGCGCGTGTTTGTGCGCTCAAGGACTTATTATTTAGGTGATTGTGGGAACTTTTATTTTCCGACGGGCGCAAGCCCCCGCCGTTAATTACCCCGGCTCTCGCCTCGGGAACCTCTGATTAATGGGCTAAACTAATCAAAATATATGGATCAGATTTGTGGCTTTATTTCTCCCTTCCAATTTTATTATAATACATACTTGAAATAACCCAAAGGTATAACTTTGGATAATAAGACTAAAGACGTATGATCTAAAGTCAGAGAAACGTATAATTTCTCGTGAATCAGAGATCAAGGATGTATAATCCTATTGATCTCACGGAGTTCGAATGTGAAGTGCACTGCCAACTCGATACTCAAAGAACCAGAGATGTTTGATCTCTAAAAAGTTCATGTCAAAGACAAGGACGTATAATCCTAAACAGTCTATTGACCTTCCAAGTCCCGAATCTGAAGTGCTATGCCAATTCGAAACCTAGGAGAATTGGAGGATCGGGAAGATATAATTCTTTATCGATTTCCAAAATGAGGTACATTAAACCTGAAGCGCACTGCCAATTTAATGTTCTCGAAATATGATTTGATATGATTTGGTATGTTGGTATGTTTTCACCAAGTTTTGGACTTATCTGCATCTTTGGCATATTTGGCCAGAGATTTGGACATATTTGCATATTTGACCTATTTTATCAAGAGTTTGGACATATTTGTATATTTGGCATGTTTGGCCAGAAATTTGGGTGTATTTGTATATTTGATATATTTGACATGTTTGGTCAAATGTTTGAGTTTATTTGCATGTTTGACATATTTGGTCAAATATTTGGACACATTTGTATTTTTTGACATATTTGGTCAAATATTTGGGTATATTTGCATATTTGACATATTTGGTCAAAGATTGAGACATATTCGCCTATGTGACATGTTTGGTCAAAGATTTGGGCATGTTTGTATTTTTGACATATTTGGTCAAATATTTGGGTATATTTGCATATTTGACATATTTGGTCAAAGATTGAGACATATTTGCCTATGTGACATGTTTGGTCAAAGATTTGGGCATGTTTGTATTTTTGACATATTTGGTCAAATATTTGGGTATATTTGCATATTTGACATATTTGGTCAAAGATTGAGACATATTTGCCTATGTGACATGTTTGGTCAAAGATTTGGGCATGTTTGTATTTTTGACATATTTAGTCAAATGTTTGGGTATATTTGCATATTTGACATGTTTGGTCAAATATTTGGACATATTTGACATATTTAAATATTTTGTTTTGTTTTGTCAAAATATAATGTAATTCAATTATTTTGAATATTTTGATTTGTTTTATGACATGATTCAATCATTTTTAAATATTTTTTGGTTTATTTTATCAAAATATGACATAATTTGATTATTTTGAATATTTCAATTTGTTTTGTCAAAATATAATGTAATTCAATTATTTTGAATATTTTGATTTGTTTTATCAAAATATAACATAATTTGATTATTTTAAAAATTGCTGATTTGTTTTATCATAATTTTCACTTATTTTTAAATATCCTATTTGGTATTTTGAATTTATTTTATACATATATCATATATCTTGAATTTTCTTTTATTTATAATATAAAAAAGAAAATAAAATAAAATCAAAATTGACATTTTATAGTCTTAAAAATATTCATAAATGAAATCATGATTTTTGATATATTTTTCATAATTTATGGGCTTGAGAAATCATTTTTATTTGGTGTTCAAAGTTTATTTTCAAAACAGATTAATATAGGCCGTCAGATTTGGGCCCATGCATCAAGATCTGAACTTAAGTTCAGTTTTTAAAGCATCTTTTAAACTGGGCCGTTGGATCTCTGGCGCGCATCAAGCCTTCTCTGGGCTGTTTGAATTTCATCAAGATTCGCACTTTGAGATGCATCAATATTCGTGCTCATCCTCCCCGACACTGATCGAGGCCCTGCCGGCGTCGGATCTCCGATCAGGAGGCATGGCTGGCATCGCCGGAGCGTGGGGAGTCCATCGGCGGTGGTCTCGGCGGCGGCGGCGGCCTGGATCGCCGGAAATGGGGGTAACCACCTGGTTTCGGTTGGGAAGTTGGCTGAGATGAGATTTTGAGGGATTTGAGCTGATTTTTGACAAATTGACTCGATTCCTTTATCATATAGCATCGTCAGAACATGTTTATCAAGATTTTGAGGCTTAATTTGAGTTTAATCCATCAATTTTGCAACTTTGGCCATTTGGTACCAAACTGGTTTCGGGGCTTTGGTACCAAATGGTATTTCATGGCTTTTCTGTGCAATTTTCATCCAATTAACCCTCCGGACAGTGTCGTTTAGTATGTTTGAACATGTTTGGATGATCAATTTCATCAATTTAGATGTGCATTGTCCTTTATGCACATTGAGTCATTTCTGGTTTTATTTCTAATTTGGTTTTCCTTTGATTTCTGTACACTCCTCTCAAATTGCATGTTTAAGTATGTTTATTTGAGTCAATTGTATGTTTTGGAAATGTTTTATACTAGATTTGCATGTGAATTTCGTTTGTATGTAAGTTAATTTCATTTTTTCCTTCTCTGGTATTAATTCCAGAATTAACTCAATTCTGATTTTTACAGATTCAACTTCAAAAATTCATAGAAAATCACAGAAAATACCAAAAATGGTAAAATTTGGTGAATGAATGCATTAAGACTTATTTTGTATGCCTATGAAATTTCAAGCTAATTGAATAATCAGAAAGCATGTTTTTTGTATTTTCACCAGAATGGACAGAAATGCCCTTTCAGATATGTTAAAAATCAAATTTGGTTTAACCTATGGATTAAAGCCTGGTTTAATTATTCTAAATCCTTTAAAACATCACATGAGGTGTCATAAAGGTGAATTAATCAAGAAATTTTGGATTTTTGAATCAAAAGAAGAATGAACTTCTCAGTTTGACCCAAAGTTGACTTTTTTGGAGTTTTTGACAGATGAGATTATAAAATTCATAACAATTCACAGAAAATTCCAAAAATTATAAAATTTATGTGGTAAGTTGATATAAACCTAATCTACATGACCGTGAAATTTCATAAGAAATTAATAGCCAGACTGAGAGATATGGATTGATCTCTCAGCTGGACAGAAACTGGAATTCACTGGACTCAAGCCAGTACTGATGCTCATTGCTTTTCATTGCTCAATTATGGTTCTGAGCCATCAAGCACATCAGAGAACATAAAAGAAGGAACTAAAGAAAGAAATAAAACCAATTTGCACCAAAAAAAATCATATATTATAACAATTGAAATACAATACTCATATAAAACATGGGATTTTGTTTCTCCATGGAATTTTGACAGCATAACAGCTTGTATAAAGCCATTATTGAGCTTTACACAGCCACTGCACATGTGCACAGGGCTTGAGAGAGAGAGGGGATGAGCATGTGCCCATCCCCATGAAACCAGATTGGCATGTGCCAATTGGTTGGAGTATGCTGCCAAAATCCATGGTGAACTCACCATGTGAGCTCCTGAGACTCAAGCTCAGCCACCAATTGAGCTCTGGAAGGAGGGAGGCACATGTGCACCTCCCCAGCCAGAGGCTAGCCATCTCACCCAGCAAGGTGAGACTGGCTCCTTGAGCTCAATTGGGACTGAGCCAAGCTCAAGGCTTGGCTCTTCTATCCCTTACCTAGCTATTCAGAGCTTGATCTCTTCTCAGCTAAGCTTTCTTTTTGTGGAAATTGGGTGGAGTTTTGATTTTGGCAGAGTTTCAGCTATGTTGCTCTCTCTCCTCTTTTTTCTTCTTCACTGGGGGTCTATTTATAGCCCAGAGGGCATGGTTTAAGCCTCAGGGCTGAGCTGGCATCATCCCAGCCCTTGGTTTGATCAAGTGGCCAGGATTGAGCCAGCCAGGCCTGTGCTGGCCTGAGGCTTGTCCTTGGAAGATTCCTCCAGCTAACTGGCGCTCAGAGCTCTCCATTGAGGTGCCTACATGTGTCCCTGACACAGGCCTGGGGAGAGAGAAGGAGCCGTTGGCTTTGTCTTCTTCCTTGGGTCAGTGTGTCATGCCTTTCGGGTGTGAGCATATCCCGAATATTCCTTGGCCTTGCTGGCGCTTGACATGTCACCAAGGTGCCACTGAGTGTGCCCAACGTGTCAATTTGGCTGCTTGAGTGCTGAGTTGTGCCAACTGACCATATCCAAATCAGACCGAGGTGCCAAGTGGTGCACCTGCCAATTGAGTGCTTTTCACCCCAAATTGGCACTTCAGGCAGCGTCGTGGAGGTGTCTTGAAGCTTCTCCAGGTGTTGGCTTGGCTTCTAGAGCTCCCAATTGCTCTGTCACCTTCAAGGTCGAGGTACTTTCTCCTTCGATTTTCTCTTTGTTTACTTTACTATTTTCGATGCTGTTTGTGGCATTGAACTCCCCTTAGGATGTAGATTAAGTCCCTAGAATGGTTTAAGCCAACTCGTATTGTACACCTAGACTCCATTTTCGAAGCTCCACTGAGCTCTGGAGCTCGAGGAGGAAGAAAGGAGGGAGAGAGAGAGAAATTCAAAAGGTTTCTCTCGCTTGGGTTGGGTGCACGTGAACCGTGCTTTGGTTTCGGGCTTGTCAGAGGGAGGGAGCGCTTGCACCGCGCTCACCTCTCTTTCCCTTCTTTTCTTTTCGCTGGCCAAAATAACTCTGGGCGCTGGGCCCCCTTGGCAGTGAGACTGAAGGAGAGGGGCCCAGTCGTCAGGTTTAATGAGACACAGCCCCAGCGAAAAACTGAGGGTTGGGCTGTGGGCTTGGTCCTTGTGCACCAAAACGTACTGTCAGTGGTATGGTGCATGTGTACTGGGTCCACGCAAAGCGCCTTTAACACTTTGTGTGTATGACAGGCGGGTCCCAAGGGCAGAAGTCGTGTTTGAGCTCCCCAGATTGCACCCAGAGTGTTGCACATCCCCCAAATTGCACCCAGAACTATCTCCAGTTCTGATTTTTGGTATTTTCTTTATTCCTTTTTCCATTTTATTTTATTCTTCATGCAAAAATCCATGAAAAATTACTGAAAAATCACAGAAAATATATTCCATGATTCTGTTATTTTGGGTAATATTTTTGGTATTTTTGGGTGTGAAATTAGGCATTAATTTCACTTAAATCATTAATTGTATATGATTAGGCATATTAATCTTATACAATTAATATTTTGGCATGATTATCCCAAAGAATCATTTTTTAATTCCAAGGGATAATATTTGGGGCATTTTTCATGAATGAAATTCATGATTTTTGGATTTGGCATGTTTAATTATATGAAATTGTTTCTTGATTTCATATAATTAGGGTTTTGTGCATATATTTTTTTTGCACACATGTGTATATATTTTTTGAAGGGGGTTTGGTATGATTATTTCATGAAATTATTTTTTTAATTTCAAGAAATAATTTTGGGATTTAATAAATCATGAGATTGGACATAATTTCATGATTTAATATTTGACATGGCTATTTCATGAAATTGTTTCTTTAATTTCAAGAAATGATTTTATGAAATTGAACATAATTTCATAATTTCAAATCTTTGGTATAAAAATCACATGAAATTATATCATTAATTTCATGCAATTTAATTTGTGTATTTTTCTGGCAACTTTTAAACAGCAAACAAAGAGCCACCCACCAGAACTGGTCATGAGGCTTTGCTGGCCGAGAGGCCTGTTCTGGTGCCAATGTCTTTCCTTTCTTTTTTTTTAAGAGCCTTGAGGAAACAAGGGTGTGTCCCTGTTCTTCAAGTTAGGGATTGGTGCACATGTGCCTCCCTGTCTCTCGTTTTATTGGCTGGTTATTTTGCTTTTTGAAAAAAATGAGATTGGGCACATGTCCTTTCTCTTATTAAAGCACTGGGCACATGCCTCGTTGCTCCCTTGAAAATCAGGATTGCCCCCGGTACAGGGGAGATGCTGCCGGATTTTCCTCTTTTCCTTTTGCAAAGATTTATATTACTTCATAGGCTTATCATCTTTTATTTTGTGTTTTTCGCAGGATATTATGGCTTCCTTTCAGGGTCCTATGCCTTTATATTCGCCGGGTCATTTTCCACCTCTCATGAAAGACCCAGCAGATTGGACACCCCAAGGCCCTGATCACACTGGCACATACAACATGATAGGGAACAACCTCGTCATGAGAGAGTATACTCCGTGTACAGTGAGGGTGTTGAGCCCAAGTGTCGGGACGACTAGCCCGCCTCCTTTGCACCTTCTGGGCACGGAGATGACATCATATCGGGCGTGTCCTTGGGACGACAAGCGTGTGCTCCGCGGGACTTTAGAAAGGCGCCCCCGACAAGTGGAGTGGGTCCAGTTCACCTTGCTTACAGAGGAAAGCATGCTCAAGCAAGCGGGGATTTATGAGGCGGTGTACCTCTCGCTTTTTGGATACACCCAGGACATATCCTTGTTTCGGGCATTTGCTGAGCGCTGGAGCTATGTCACGAACACCTTATTCACGGAGGATCGTGAGATGACTTTGAGCCTATGGGACCTCTCCCAGTTATCAGGGTTGCCGATCTATGGCCTTCCGTATGATGAGCATTGCCTCAGTGGAGTGGATCTCCTCAGCCTGAGGCCAGACGGGACTCCGATGTACCCGGCGTCTCTTCGTCAGGTATATAAGATTTATCATGAGATTTTAGGGGACCGAGAGGGTGTCTCCTTGGGCCAGTGGGTTTCTTACTTTGCCGATGCCCCGACACATCCCCGTACCTCTTTTGCTGATCCTTGCGATCCTTTGGGAGTAGGATTATCGACTGGTATCGTGCATAGGGGGTCCAAACCAGGCTTGGGGTCCATCACTACCAGGATTGTGGACGAGGAAACATTATTGACTGCCTTTCTATCATGGTGGCTGTGCTATTTCGTCTTGCCCAGTTCTCCAGTTGGCAGGATCAGGCCTTCTTCATTTGTTGTGGCTAACATCTTGGCTCGGGGACATAGGGTTTCCCTGGCTATCCCGGCGTTGGCCAACATTTATCGATCTCTTCGCGGGTTAGTTTCCTCTCGCGATCCTTCTTTCAGTGGGGAGGTCATCCCCTTTCATTTCATCAGTGGTTGGCTTCATGCACACTGGATGGGTCTTTATACCCCTGTACTTTCTCAGGAGATACGGGTTATACTACCCTATTTGTCCGATATAGCTTGTGCTTCGGCATCATCCCTTTCTCCCAAAGATGCTCGCTATCGTTTCTTCCGTTCGCGAGGGGCACTCCAGAGATCTGAGGTACGCGCTTTTTCGCGTAGGATGCCCAGAGGTTCAGATAGACTTGTTGTGGACATTCCACGGTCTAGGTTGGTTCAGGGGATTTTAGAGGATTCGGCAGCCACTGAGCACCTCATTAGCATTCGGTGTGGCTTTTTACCTCTACGCATCGGTGAGCATATTATCTTGGAGCCATACTCTCCTCACCGTTGTGCCCATCAGTTTGGATATGACCAGGGCATTCCCGAGTTGCTTTCCCGTCCCGAGTCGCTTTCTGCAGACCTGGAAGGTTTGAGTAGATGTTGGTCTTCCATACTTCGCGTGGGTACGGGTTCCCAGTTTACCATGCTTCGGGCTTCACGCTCAGAGGTGATTTTTACCGCCATGTATCATAGGTGGTATACTCACACTATCTCTGCATATCAGGCGATACTCCCTGCCGATATGGCACGTGTGACTTGTCCACTGCCGGACAAAAAGAAAAATGAAAAGAAGCGGCGGAGATCTCCCTCCTCTTCCTCTTCTCGCGCCTTACTTGATTTTCAGGGCTTCGACAGCAAGGTGCCATTAGATTCTCCTACCGCTTCTCAGACAGGTGATATTATTTATGGCCTCTTTTGTTTACTGTATTTCTATCCTTGAAGTTTCTTATGTGACTTCTTTATGATATACTGATGTCGGAAAAATTGCAGGAGGGTCGACCGACAGAGAGGCACCTGACTCCGTCTTGGAGGAGCTCTTTATTTTTCGAGCGGGTTTGCCAGGTACTTATATTTGCAAGGTCCTTTGCATTCAGGGAAATGATCGTTCTTCCCTTATATTCTCCTTGATTTGTTTCCAGGCTTTGAGAGCGCCGACCCTTCTACAACGGAGGCCAAGGAAAACTTACCCACCGTCTTGGGGGACGAGGCGGTCGTAGGTATGATTTTTCTTTCAGAATATTCTACTAAATGTCCTTCACATAATTTCCCTTGCTTATTTCACTTTTCTTTGAAACAAAAGGGGACGCTGGGAGTCCATTAGCACCAGCTCTCGGCGGAGAATTTGCTTCACCTGCGAGAGTTTCTCCGTTGAGGGAAGCGGAAGATTTGGCTGTCCTTCAGGAGCCTATCATGATTAGTGACTCAGGTATAATTCCATTGTCATTTCACCATCTCACAATACCTTACTCTCTTCATTTCTCTCTTCGGGGATCTTATTCCTGTTTTTAATTCAGACCCTGAAGATTTTGTCATTGCCGAGGCGACCGGCACAGAGTTCGGCGATAGGTCTGATGTCGGGTACGACGACAATATTGAAGAGGAGCCTGACGAAGAGATTGAGGCAGAGCCAGAGGTTGAGCTCGATGCAAGATTCAACGTCGTTCCCGAAGAAGACTTCGAGGTGGACCTTGAGGAGGAGAGACCCTCGGGTGACATTTCTCCCGATGGTACGTGCTCTTATATCCCTCACTTTGGATTTCATGTTTATATTGCATGTGATGACATTGATTTGGTTTGTAGGTCCTTCTGTATCGGAGATGCGGCATCTGTTGGAGAAGCTATGTTCCCTTAGCAACTCTACTCGAGCCCACCGTTCATTGGACCTTCGCGTTTTGGATTTGGTCCCTGTTTCCGGGAACTTTCCTGATTTCCAGGGGGTGATTGACGACTTGATCGTCCCCTGTCAAGAGCATTTGTCTTGTATAACCCGCGGGCGTTTGGCCTGGGCTTTCGGGGAGAGACGAAAGACTCTCTCGACTCTCGCGACATCGGTGTCTCGTGCCGAGTCGGAGTTATTCTCACTTCGTCACCGCCTCAGGGGTCTCCAGGATCAGCTTACATGTCACCTGGCTTTCAGTGCAGGTATGCTAGCTTCTGGGGCTGATTACAGGGCTTCTAGCCACCTAGCTGATCAGACCCAGTCACTCAAGAGTGAGATCAAGGGCATGGAGGGTTTGGTAGACACCGCCTTCTCTACTCTTCGTGACTACTCATATGATTATGAGGCCGCCCGAGCTAGCGTAGACGACCTAGTGGCTGACGAGGAGCGTCACTTTACCGCCGCCTGTTCTTTGTTTACCCGGATCGACGGGTTCTTGGCCCAGCTGCGTAGTCACTATCCTAGCCTTTAGGGTGGCATTTGTTTGTATTTTTGGCATTTTGTTTGTTTTGGACATGGTTTTAGTTATTTATTTTTGAGGAGCTTAGGTTTGTTATTGTATTTTGTATAATGCATGGATTGAGTGTATGTTTTGGGAAGATTTATATTATTATCGGCATTTTGGTATTTTGTTATTTTGTTAGGCACAAGATAAAAAGCCTGTTCATCTCTTTATGACTGGTCAGATGAACATACCAGTGTCAATTGTTTATGGTACAAATTGGCAAAACCATTTTTTAATGTGGATCCTTTCTATTCTCTCCACTCATTATTAAGTGTGGAATCCTCACATTTCACTCATTCTCCACGCATACTTATTTATGTATTCGGAGGGGGATTTCGCCCTGATAAATTATCCGAGCTTATCATAAGGATAAGAAGGTTTCATTCATTATAGGGCTTTTTATTTATGCCTTCAATACTCTGCCTTACTATTAATTAATAAGGCAATGTTTTATTCAGCAATGATTTGTTTAAAGCGACAAATCGTAACGCTGCTCATTTTCATATTTATTCTGTATCAAATGGGCAAACACAGTGGTAATTGTATTGGAGGCACAAATACCAAAACCATTTCCCCGCTTTAGTGGCTCCAAAGTTCGGGCGCCGACTTCATCCGGCGATGTGGACAAAACCTTTCTTTTTGGCCTGTCAGAGGTTTTGGTAGCTTTTGTGTTAGCCACCACATGTGTTCCTTGATTAACGGCTCAAGGCAACAAGGCCGATTTATGCCCGGAGGGGACATTTTGGTTTATGGTATTTCTTCAGTGGACACCATTCACGTCCCTTGATTAACGGCTCAAGGCGACAAGGCCGATTTATGCCCGATGGGACAACTTTGTTTGTGGTATTTCTTCAGTGGACACCATCCACGCCCCTTGATTAACGGCTCAAGGCGACAAGACCGATTTGCACCCGGCGGGACATGGATAAGTACCTTTTACCCCGGGACTTTAAGCCACCTTTCTTTTGGGCGTATGAGTTTAGCCACCTTTCTTCTTGGTGTTTGGGTTTAGCCACCTTTCTTCTTGGTGTATTATGCATGGTATTTATTAAGATACCGCCCGTTTATAGGAGGTAATGGTCTTTCGCCTTTATGATCTATGAGTTGGTATGCCCCTCCGTCAAACACCTTCTCAACCACATATGGGCCTTCCCAATTAGGTGAAAACTTTGGGCCGACATGCCGGCCAATTATGGGCCTTCGGAGAACGAGTACTAATTCCCCTTGACGAAAAGTTCTTGAGCGGGCCATTTTGTCGTAGGCCCGTGCCATCTTCGCTTGGTATATTTCCAAGTTTTGTTGGGCTATGATTCGCCTTTCATCCATAGCGTCGAGTTCATCGAGCCTGAGGTGCTTCTGCTCATCTAACGACATTTCGTTCTGGAGCGTCACCCTTAAGGACGGGAGTTCCACCTCAAGCGGCAGGACAGCTTCGACACCAAACACCAGGGAATATGGTGTCGCTTGAGTGGGGGTTCGACATGTGGTTCGATATGCCCAAAGCGCTTCTTGTAGCCTTTCATGCCAGTCGCGCTGATTTCCTTTCAACGTCCTTTTCATGATTTTTATCAAGGTCTTATTGAAGGCCTCTGCTAAACCATTTGCTCTGGGATTGTATATGGAAGAATATTTCCAATCAATCTTGAACTTTTCCGCAAGTGCGTATACTTTAGCACTTTTGAACGCGGCCCCGTTATCAGAAATGATTCTCCTCGGGGTCCCAAATCGGTATAGGATATGGGTTTTGAAGAAATTCACGACATCGATTGCCTTCACTTCCCTAAGCGGGACTGCCTCGGCCCACTTGGTGAAGTAATCGGTCGCAGCCAAGATAAACTTATGACCCTTGGAGGAAGGTGGGTCAATGGGCCCGACTACATCGGTGCCCCATGCATCAAACGGCCAGGATGATACAGTCGGGTGAAGCGGATTTGGGTGTTGATGTATGAATGTGCCATGTATTTGGCACATGTGACACTTCTTGGCATGCTCGATACAATCGCGTGCCATGGTGGGCCAATAATAGCCCATGCGCTTTATCTTAAGTCGCATTTTGGGTCCCGGCTGATGTGCTCCGCATAAACCCGAATGAACTTCCTTCATGATTTGGTGGACTTCTGAGTTTGACACACAGCGAAGCCACATTTGGTCGTATGATCGCCTGTATAAGGTGTCATTGACGTAGGCGTAGCGAAGCGCTCTCTTCTTGAGTTGCTCTCGCGCTGATTTCTCATTCGGGAGAACCCCGTATTTGAAGTATTCAACGAAAGGTTGGCGCCAATTGTCATTCGGCTGAGTCACCATGACATCTTCCAGGTCACTTTCCATTTCTTCGGCCATAGCCACCTGGATTTTATCTTTGGTCCCCGTGAAGCATGAGGACAGGGGTCGTCGATTTTTGACAACAATTTGCACATTTCCGTCGTCAGGTTCGCCTAATTCTTTAGCCACCCGAGCGAGTGCATCAGCTTTGCCGTTTGTGGCTCTCGAGATTTTCTTGAATAGGATTTCGGGAATTTCATCTATTAATTCCAAAACCCTAGCGTGATACTTCACCAACTCTGGTTTTAGTACCTTGTATGCTCCGGTGATTTGATTTATTATCAATTGGGAGTCACCAAACACATGGAGTTTTCTAATCCCCATATTCAGCGCAAGCTCTAACCCGGCTATGAGCGCTTCATATTCAGCCTCATTATTTGTACAAGGCTCGGTCAATGCTAAGGCATGACGCATGATTCCTCCTTCCGGTGTTACGAAGACTAAGCCTATCCCGGCCCGTATTTGCGGGATGTTTGGGCCCGCGGTGGGCCGTATTGATGATGCCCCATCAAAGTACATTTCCCAACTTGGGGTTTCATCTTTGATATGAAAGACTTCTTCATCTGGAAATTCGCATGCCAAAGGAGAGTCGTCGGGTATTGGATGGGCCGCTAGGAAATCAGCCATCGCTTGCCCCTTTATGGCCTTTTGTGGCGCGAAAGTTATATCAAACTCGGTCAGGATTATGGCCCATCTTGCCAACCTGCCTGTAAGCATGGGTCTCGTCATGAGATATTTTAAGGGGTCAATCTTTGAGATGAGGATGACCTTGTGGGCTATCATGTAGTGTCGCAACTTCTTCACGGCGAACACCAATGCCAGGCAATGCTTTTCAATCGGTGTATAGGCGTATTCCGCCCCTACCAGCATGCGGCTCAGGTAATAGAGGGCGTTTTCTTTCCCTTGTTCATTTTCTTGCGCTAATAAGGCCCCGAGAGATCCATCCAAGGCCGTCGTGTACAATATCAGCTCTTTTCCTGGTATTGGAGCTGCCAGCACTGGTGGTTTGAGGAGGTAGCCCTTGATGTCATTTAGGGCTTGTTGGCAGGCTTCGTCCCATTTAAACGGGACATCCTTCTTGGTCAATCGGGTGAAAGGTTGTATCCTACCCGATAGATTGGCTATGAATCGCCTAATGTATGCCAAGCGGCCTTGAAGCGAGCGAAGCTCCTTAAGGTTCCTGGGTGGCGGCAATTCTTGTATTGGCTTGATTTTACCCGGGTCTATTTCTATTCCCCGGTGTCGAATAACAAACCCAAGAAATTTCCCCGACGAAACCATAAAGGCGCACTTTAACGGGTTTAGCTTCAGCGCATGTTGCCTCAGACGGTCAAACACGACCTTGAGATTTATGAGATGCTCGTCATAGGACGTCGCCTTTACGACCAAATCGTCCACGTAGCATTCGACAAACTTATGAATTAGGTCGTCGAATATTTTCGTCATGGCTCGCTGGTATGTGGCCCCGGCATTTTTGAGGCCAAAAGGCATAACCTTGTAACAATAAATACCCATCGGAGTGCGGAAGGCCGTATGCTTCTGGTCTTCTTCATCCATTCTGATTTGGTTATACCCCGCGTACCCATCCATAAAAGAGAATACCTCATAGGACGAGGTATGGTCGATGATGATTTCCGTCACCGGTAAAGGAAAGTCATCTTTGGGACAAGCTTTATTCAGGTCCCGAAAGTCGACGCATATGCGTATTTGCCCGTTCTTCTTCTTTACGGGAACGATGCTAGCCACCCAATCGGGAGTTTCTTCTTCCCGCACAAAGCCTGCATCGATAAGCTTCTTGGTTTCGACCACGACCTTTTCTTCAAGTTCTATTCTCATTCGTCGCGGTGCTTGTTTGACCGGCTTTATACTTGGGTCAATTTTGAGTTTGTGGACTGCAACTTTGGGATCCAGTCCTGGCATTTCTTCATAGCTCCATGCGAAACAATCAACATATTCTTGGAGCAAGGCCCTCAAAGGTTCCCGCTTCTCTTGGGGAAGGGATGCGCTTATGAAGGTTGGCCTGGGGTCTTCATCTGTCCCGAGGTTAACTTCCACCAACTCGTCAATGGTGTTTGGCGCGCCGTCCTCCAACTCCTTTGGTGCGTTTTTAGCCACCAGGATGAAGTCTTCTTCTTCTGGCTCCTCAGATACCATATAACAGGTAACTCTGCGGTTCTTGAAGAAACTTCGACACCGTTCGTCGGGATCCCCGTCTTCTTCTGACTCAGAGTTGTATCCCAAACCGCGGGTGTATTTGATCTTGTCATCAAGGCCCCTGACCGTATTAGTTGAGCCATTCCATAGTCTTTCAAAGTAATACATCTTGGATTTTGATATGGTTTGAGGACACCGGGCCTTTTCCATCAGTTGGCCCTGATTCTTCCCGAAATACCGGGACGCCTCGATATTGACTTCCCCGTCATCGGAGTCTTCTGACAATAAGCCACTCCACTCGTGGATAAGGGCGTTATCACCAGGATTGATTGCATCGATTTTGTAGAATCTGATTGGTCTATGAGTGACCGTCTTCCCTGGCAAGCGTTCGACCTTAGAAGGAACAACAAACGTCCTCAACTTCTGGATTTGGTTCACTTCTTTGGGAGAAAGGTCCTTGTAATGTCTTTCGGGTACCTTTTCAACCCTTAAAGACGATTCATGGCTCTCGTCAGTTTCGAAGTTGTATGTCGGTTTGACGTGAAATAGGATTTCTTCTTCTGATCCACTTTCCGATTCATACACCTCTCCATCTATAGAAGCTTCCTCTTCTGACTCATCGTCTGTTGAGGCCCCGTATAGCGGGATAACCCGGCGCGTCGAGATCTTCTCATCTTCTTCATCAGAAGATGCGCCAAATAAGGGAGTGACACCATACACTCGCTCCTTCTTGTCTTCCTCTTCATCAGAGGACAACCCATAAATGGGTTTATTACTCAAAGTTGGTGCCTTTTTATCATGAGATGACACCAGATTGGGCGTGGATTTGGTTTGACTTGTTTGCATTTCCAAGCCATTTCCTTGTAAGACGGAGCTTAGAGACTCCATCAGCGCTTTATGCTGATCCTTCTCCTCCTGCGTTAAGAAATAACGGGCGTCGCTAAGGCCAATTTCATGGACCCCGAACGGCTTGATGTCCCCATTTATCCTTTTTTGCCTTCCGTCTTTCATGTATTTCATGCATTGGTGAAGAGTTGATGGCACTACCCGGTTTTCATGCAGCCAGGGGCGACCGAGTAAGGCCTTATATGACGTATCGGCGTCAATGACATAAAATTTGGTCGAGGTTATCAGGCCCCCGAATTGGAGCGTTAGGGTCACCGCACCCATGGCTTTCTGGGAATGTTGATTGAACCCATGAATGGTCACTTTCTCATTCGACAATGGTTTGGTGTCCAGCATTAAGGTTTTCAGGATCCTCAAGGGCATAATGTTTATTGATGATCCCGAGTCGACCAAAATGCGATTCAATCTTTGTCCCTCACAGTCGCCAGTTACATACAACGGCCGGTTGTGATCGGCGGTGCCAGTCAACAGGTCTTCATCAGTGAAATGGATACCCGTTGAACGGCTGTTGACGTATGCCGTCTCATGTGATTGCTTTTCAGCAAAGTAGGCCTGGAATTGCTCAGGATTTTGGAGCGCATATATTAATATGTCGCGCATATCCTTCGACATCATCAATGCATCAAAGACACTAAGCAAGGCTGGGATCTTACGGAGATGCGCCAGCACATTGTAATCTCCTACCGTGAGTTTTGACTTTTCACGGGTGGGTAGGCCATTTTCTGGTTCTTTGCTTGTACTTTTGGTCTTCGCGACATTTCGGTCGGACTCCTTTGGAGGTTGACGTTCAGGGATGTAGGTGCCCGAACGCAGAACGACCTGACATTCTGTCTTTTCCTTTTCAGAGGTAGTGGCCTCATTACCTTCTTCGGGATAAAATAGACTCCCGGGAAAGTGTGCGTCTTCTTCCGAATCGCTATTATGATGTATTGCATGGCACCATTCTTTTTGGTTAGGCGCGGAACGGGTGTATTTGTGAGGATTTGATTGCCCTTCCTCCCTGTTCTCTATTTTAAAAGAGCGTTTTCGGCCGTCGACGGGCCTACCCTCTTTCCTTGATTCAGGGTTTATTGACCCTCCCCTTGGGTTTACAACGGAGAAGTTCCTGGCTTGAGTAGAAACGGCCTGAGACTCGCCACCTCTTTCCTCACTTGTGGTTTCAATCGTCAGCCTTTCTTCGTGGCCGCAATCTTGCCATGCTATGCTTTCCAACATCTCTTTGTCATCTATGTTTACTAAAAAGACATTGGGAGGTTTCCTTCGGGCTTGACCCGGCCGAAACGTCTCATTTCTGGATTGATGCCCATGAGAAACTATGATCACCATGTCCTCTTTCGGGCGCCCCGAAGATGAGTTTCCCTCGTCTCGGGTAAATCCAACTCTAAGGAACGCATTCATTTCAGGTCCCTTCTCGCATTCTTTTCTCATTCGACAGGGCATGTCTTCCACTAGCCCTTTTATGCCTTCGGGTTTGAATTTCCGAATTGTCGACTTTGAGTCTATGCTGGTTGTCTTTTTGCTGCCATTCATAAAATGGTGAACTTGCCCGAGAAGCTCGTTGAGATAAAGCTCCTCCCGACAAGGGAGAGTATCAGAGTCTTCTGACTCACTCACCTCATGAGTTTCTACGTGGGTGATGACACAGCATTCTTCATCCCAGAACTCATCTCCTTCATCTGTGGTTTCGTCTTCATCGACTATACCCATTAATTTGTTGAGAATTCGTTTAGGAATGAAGTCTCGAAGCATGGCCGGTATCGGTTGACCTTGTTCGTATTCTTCGAGCGCATCAATGTACTTCTGGAGTTCTGACTTTTCCGGATACTCCTTTGGCTTTACTGGCTTCTTGTCCCGTTTGCGGCTGCCATTTTTGTTCGCTTTCTTGTAGAAGGCCACCGATTTTCTTGGTGGTTCAGGGATAGTGGGAGTTACATCATTCTTCCACAAAATACCTGGTTCTTTCTGAATGGATTTGAGGAGTTTCTTTGCTTTCCGGGACAGGTGGATACTCCAAGGTTCAGTCGAAGAATCCTCAATATTGATCTCTATATGAGAGACCGCGTTCACCTGCTCATGCGGGGCTGGCGTTTGGAGGATACTATCAGCCAGAGTTATCTCGCCATTCTTGTACCTCCTTTCTATCCAGTCTTTGAACACCCAACAATCTTCTATGGGGTGCCCAAGCACTCTGTGATATGGACAGTAGTTCGGGTCACTGGATTTCTCCATGTCGGCGGGCCGTTTGCATTTAGGTAATTGGAGCCCGTCCTTCAAGGCATCTTTGAAGAGTCGCGCGACTTTATCCCTTTTGAATGAATAAGGCTTGCCCTTCAATTCCTCCAGACTTTTAAGAGGCTGCCCGCTTCCATATACGGGTTTTGCACTGCTGCCGCCGTCATTTTTATTTGACGAGCCACCATTGTTTACAGTGTTGACATTAGCGGCCGCGTTTTTGCCGCCGGACTTGCTTGTACTGACTACCTTGGCCTCGGCTTTCCCTCCTCTTTGGAATCTCTGACCCGAGTAGTTGGGCCATGAATTTGGAGGTGCATTTTCAAGCCTAGACACACAGTTTATCAAATCCTGATATGTCGTAATCTTGGCTATCCCTAAGAATGGTGTCATCCAGTTGTCAACGTTCCTGAGTATTAGTTCGACCGCCTCCCTTTGGGTTATTGGGCGATCACACCTGATGCTGAGGTTTCGCCAGCGACTAATGTACTCCAGAACTTTTTCATTCTTCTGGGGCCTGGTATTGGCCAAGTCCGCAATGCTGATTTTGTCAGTCATGACCGCGAACTTTGCCCTGAATGCATCGGTCATATCATCCCATGTTTTAATACTCCCGTTTTCTAATGAGTAGTACCATTCAAAGGCAGGACCCGTTAGACTTTGCGGGAATTGACGCAGCAACAAGGCATCATTGCTCCCTGTATTCCCACACGAGGCCATGAAATGGGCCAAGTGTTGATCTGGGTTTGTGTCTTTTACACCCTCTCCCGAGAAGGATTTAAACTTCGGGACTATATACCCCTTTGGGTAAGGTATAGCGTCGTAATCGGCTGGGTACGGCCTCCCCGTTCGTTTCAAGGGTGAGACGGTAAATCCTGCGCCCGCTATTTGAAGTTGTTGACTAATTATCTCTTGGATCTCCTTCTTAGTCAATCCTTGATTCTCGTTGGTATATATACGAGTGTTGGAGCCCCGAGCAATATTGACTCGAGAGCTCTCTCCTCCACATGGGAGGTC
The DNA here is from genome assembly GCA_037678475.1 of x Bolboschoenoplectus mariqueter. Classification (NCBI taxonomy): domain Eukaryota; kingdom Viridiplantae; phylum Streptophyta; class Magnoliopsida; order Poales; family Cyperaceae; genus x Bolboschoenoplectus; species x Bolboschoenoplectus mariqueter. The sequence goes on from CM075255.1 coordinate 2,931,564, forward strand.
TTCTTTGTGACCGTCGGGGTCTCTGAAGCTTGGATGTTGCGATGGTTGAGGTCCCGTATGTTTGGAGGGTCCTTCATCTTCCACTCTTTCATTTGTGATCCCCTTTTTGGTCAGGAAGTCACTTAAGGACTTGATCAGGCTTAAAGCCCCTTGATTTTGCTTTCTGAGCTCTCCCATTTCTTGCTCATTTTTCTGTCTATACTCCTCCATTTCTCGTTCTCGTATAGACAACTGTCGTTTTAGTTGGGCGACGAAGTCGTTCGCGGAGCCACCGGTGTCTTCCATTTCTGCCTCATTGTGGGCTGATTCGTCGTCAGTTGGAGGGCCCCCTTTTTGCCCTCTTTTGGTCCTGGCTCTGGTCCTGGCCGCATGAGCATTCTCGACATCTCGACCAGGTGGTGGGTCATGGGATGGGCCCACTTCTTCATCGTCAGCCATATATGTGGCGTGACGTTCTTCTTGATCGTCAGAGGAGCTTTCGTCATACGCCCCCACAGTATAGACTGTGAAGTGTTCTTCTTCGTCATCAGCATAGGGTGCCAGACGAGAGACCCGCCTTTTCTTTCGGGCCTGATCAGGAACAGTGATGACCAGTCCTTTGCTTGACTTTAATGGCTTAGGGTTTAGTTTTGGCCCTAGCCTGTCAAACACAGTCGTGCTCGAGGCTTGGGGTTTTATCTTTGACCCCAGCCTATTAAACACGTTTTCACTCTCGATATTTTTCGAGAGAGCGGTGGTTTTGACCGTAGCCCGTGTTTCGGGCTTAGCCACCTGTATATAGGTGGATGGTGTCTGGCTTGTTTGGGTCAGACGAGGTTTTGGGATCCACGTTTGTTTGGTCCCTTGTGCCCGTTCATATGGGCGGTTCCCCGATTCCCGGGGGAAATGAACCTGTCTCCCTTGGGCCTGAGAGGCAGAGGCTTGGAGTTTGTTTCGGCGCTGTTGTTTACGCGCCTTAATGGCTTGGTGAGTCTCGTATAGAGACTTACCAAGGTCGGCCTGTTTGAGGCCTAAGGGTCTTCCCGACTCGGTCGAGAAGTTCTGGTTTAGGCGAGGTTTTGGTTGTGGAACCTCCCAAACGCTCCGGATACGAGCGGTTGGAGAGTTCCTTTTCACAATCCTTAGGGATGTGAAGGGGTTGGAGACGGGAAGATTTGGCTCGGCCACCAATTCATCCTGGTAGGCTTGGAGAGCCCGTTTCTTAGTGACCTTTGGGGCCACCGGTGTCGGAAGGGTCGGGGAGACTTTGTTCACTAAGCGTTGTCTCCTGGGGCGCTGAGGTTTTGGAGGGAGCGCCATGATTTTGTTGTCAATCCCCTTCTGGGTGATCCTGAAGGAGACTTCATGGTCCTCATCCTTGACCAGAGTTGGTGTCGGTGATGGTGAAGTAGGAGGAAGAACGATCATTTGGGGAAAGTCCCCAAACGAGAACACCATGTGGCCCGCCTCGTTGAGAGAGACGGGGACGGCGATCGCAAACGGAGAATTAACGCCAGACATCATTTCCTGAAAAATATAGACTCCACAAATCAATTAGCCATATTTCATGCAAAATATATATATATATATTTTTTTTATTTGATCCATATATTTAATTAGTTTAGCCCAAGAGATGAGAGGAGAAAGATAAGTCCCACCGGGCGTGCCAGAACCTGTGCGGCCCTTTTTCGCGGCCCACGCGCGAGGCATCGGCGTCCTCGCTCACGGGGGAAGAAGGTGCAGGTACATCCATGCGCGTGTTTGTGCGCTCAAGGACTTATTATTTAGGTGATTGTGGGAACTTTTATTTTCCGACGGGCGCAAGCCCCCGCCGTTAATTACCCCGGCTCTCGCCTCGGGAACCTCTGATTAATGGGCTAAACTAATCAAAATATATGGATCAGATTTGTGGCTTTATTTCTCCCTTCCAATTTTATTATAATACATACTTGAAATAACCCAAAGGTATAACTTTGGATAATAAGACTAAAGACGTATGATCTAAAGTCAGAGAAACGTATAATTTCTCGTGAATCAGAGATCAAGGATGTATAATCCTATTGATCTCACGGAGTTCGAATGTGAAGCGCACTGCCAACTCGATACTCAAAGAACCAGAGATGTTTGATCTCTAAAAAGTTCATGTCAAAGACAAGGACGTATAATCCTAAACAGTCTATTGACCTTCCAAGTCCCGAATCTGAAGCGCTATGCCAATTCGAAACCTAGGAGAATTGGAGGATCGGGAAGATATAATTCTTTATCGATTTCCAAAATGAGGTACATTAAACCTGAAGCGCACTGCCAATTTAATGTTCTCGAAATATGATTTGATATGATTTGGTATGTTGGTATGTTTTCACCAAGTTTTGGACTTATCTGCATCTTTGGCATATTTGGCCAGAGATTTGGACATATTTGCATATTTGACCTATTTTATCAAGAGTTTGGACATATTTGTATATTTGGCATGTTTGGCCAGAAATTTGGGTGTATTTGTATATTTGATATATTTGACATGTTTGGTCAAATGTTTGAGTTTATTTGCATGTTTGACATATTTGGTCAAATATTTGGACACATTTGTATTTTTTGACATATTTGGTCAAATATTTGGGTATATTTGCATATTTGACATATTTGGTCAAAGATTGAGACATATTCGCCTATGTGACATGTTTGGTCAAAGATTTGGGCATGTTTGTATTTTTGACATATTTGGTCAAATATTTGGGTATATTTGCATATTTGACATATTTGGTCAAAGATTGAGACATATTTGCCTATGTGACATGTTTGGTCAAAGATTTGGGCATGTTTGTATTTTTGACATATTTGGTCAAATATTTGGGTATATTTGCATATTTGACATATTTGGTCAAAGATTGAGACATATTTGCCTATGTGACATGTTTGGTCAAAGATTTGGGCATGTTTGTATTTTTGACATATTTGGTCAAATATTTGGGTATATTTGCATATTTGACATGTTTGGTCAAAGATTGAGACATATTTGACATATTTAAATATTTTGTTTTGTTTTGTCAAAATATAATGTAATTCAATTATTTTGAATATTTTGATTTGTTTTATGACATGATTCAATCATTTTTAAATATTTTTTGGTTTATTTTATCAAAATATGGCATAATTTGATTATTTTGAATATTTCAATTTGTTTTGTCAAAATATAATGTAATTCAATTATTTTGAATATTTTGATTTGTTTTATCAAAATATAACATAATTTGATTATTTTAAAAATTGCTGATTTGTTTTATCATAATTTTCACTTATTTTTAAATATCCTATTTGGTATTTTGAATTTATTTTATACATATATCATATATCTTGAATTTTCTTTTATTTATAATATAAAAAAGAAAATAAAATAAAATCAAAATTGACATTTTATAGTCTTAAAAATATTCATAAATGAAATCATGATTTTTGATATATTTTTCATAATTTATGGGCTTGAGAAATCATTTTTATTTGGTGTTCAAAGTTTATTTTCAAAACAGATTAATATAGGCCGTCAGATTTGGGCCCATGCATCAAGATCTGAACTTAAGTTCAGTTTTTAAAGCATCTTTTAAACTGGGCCGTTGGATCTCTGGCGCGCATCAAGCCTTCTCTGGGCTGTTTGAATTTCATCAAGATTCGCACTTTGAGATGCATCAATATTCGTGCTCATCCTCCCCGACACTGATCGAGGCCCTGCCGGCGTCGGATCTCCGATCAGGAGGCATGGCTGGCATCGCCGGAGCGTGGGGAGTCCATCGGCAGTGGTCTCGGCGGCGGCGGCGGCCTGGATCGCCGGAAATGGGGGTAACCACCTGGTTTCGGTTGGGAAGTTGGCTGAGATGAGATTTTGAGGGATTTGAGCTGATTTTTGACAAATTGACTCGATTCCTTTATCATATAGCATCGTCAGAACATGTTTATCAAGATTTTGAGGCTTAATTTGAGTTTAATCCATCAATTTTGCAACTTTGGCCATTTGGTACCAAACTGGTTTCGGGGCTTTGGTACCAAATGGTATTTCATGGCTTTTCTGTGCAATTTTCATCCAATTAACCCTCCGGACAGTGTCGTTTAGTATGTTTGAACATGTTTGGATGATCAATTTCATCAATTTAGATGTGCATTGTCCTTTATGCACATTGAGTCATTTCTGGTTTTATTTCTAATTTGGTTTTCCTTTGATTTCTGTACACTCCTCTCAAATTGCATGTTTAAGTATGTTTATTTGAGTCAATTGTATGTTTTGGAAATGTTTTATACTAGATTTGCATGTGAATTTCGTTTGTATGTAAGTTAATTTCATTTTTTCCTTCTCTGGTATTAATTCCAGAATTAACTCAATTCTGATTTTTACAGATTCAACTTCAAAAATTCATAGAAAATCACAGAAAATACCAAAAATGGTAAAATTTGGTGAATGAATGCATTAAGACTTATTTTGTATGCCTATGAAATTTCAAGCTAATTGAATAATCAGAAAGCATGTTTTTTGTATTTTCACCAGAATGGACAGAAATGCCCTTTCAGATATGTTAAAAATCAAATTTGGTTTAACCTATGGATTAAAGCCTGGTTTAATTATTCTAAATCCTTTAAAACATCACATGAGGTGTCATAAAGGTGAATTAATCAAGAAATTTTGGATTTTTGAATCAAAAGAAGAATGAACTTCTCAGTTTGACCCAAAGTTGACTTTTTTGGAGTTTTTGACAGATGAGATTATAAAATTCATAACAATTCACAGAAAATTCCAAAAATTATAAAATTTATGTGGTAAGTTGATATAAACCTAATCTACATGACCGTGAAATTTCATAAGAAATTAATAGCCAGACTGAGAGATATGGATTGATCTCTCAGCTGGACAGAAACTGGAATTCACTGGACTCAAGCCAGTACTGATGCTCATTGCTTTTCATTGCTCAATTATGGTTCTGAGCCATCAAGCACATCAGAGAACATAAAAGAAGGAACTAAAGAAAGAAATAAAACCAATTTGCACCAAAAAAAATCATATATTATAACAATTGAAATACAATACTCATATAAAACATGGGATTTTGTTTCTCCATGGAATTTTGACAGCATAACAGCTTGTATAAAGCCATTATTGAGCTTTACACAGCCACTGCACATGTGCACAGGGCTTGAGAGAGAGAGGGGATGAGCATGTGCCCATCCCCATGAAACCAGATTGGCATGTGCCAATTGGTTGGAGTATGCTGCCAAAATCCATGGTGAACTCACCATGTGAGCTCCTGAGACTCAAGCTCAGCCACCAATTGAGCTCTGGAAGGAGGGAGGCACATGTGCACCTCCCCAGCCAGAGGCTAGCCATCTCACCCAGCAAGGTGAGACTGGCTCCTTGAGCTCAATTGGGACTGAGCCAAGCTCAAGGCTTGGCTCTTCTATCCCTTACCTAGCTATTCAGAGCTTGATCTCTTCTCAGCTAAGCTTTCTTTTTGTGGAAATTGGGTGGAGTTTTGATTTTGGCAGAGTTTCAGCTATGTTGCTCTCTCTCCTCTTTTTTCTTCTTCACTGGGGGTCTATTTATAGCCCAGAGGGCATGGTTTAAGCCTCAGGGCTGAGCTGGCATCATCCCAGCCCTTGGTTTGATCAAGTGGCCAGGATTGAGCCAGCCAGGCCTGTGCTGGCCTGAGGCTTGTCCTTGGAAGATTCCTCCAGCTAACTGGCGCTCAGAGCTCTCCATTGAGGTGCCTACATGTGTCCCTGACACAGGCCTGGGGAGAGAGAAGGAGCCGTTGGCTTTGTCTTCTTCCTTGGGTCAGTGTGTCATGCCTTTCGGGTGTGAGCATATCCCGAATATTCCTTGGCCTTGCTGGCGCTTGACATGTCACCAAGGTGCCACTGAGTGTGCCCAACGTGTCAATTTGGCTGCTTGAGTGCTGAGTTGTGCCAACTGACCATATCCAAATCAGACCGAGGTGCCAAGTGGTGCACCTGCCAATTGAGTGCTTTTCACCCCAAATTGGCACTTCAGGCAGCGTCGTGGAGGTGTCTTGAAGCTTCTCCAGGTGTTGGCTTGGCTTCTAGAGCTCCCAATTGCTCTGTCACCTTCAAGGTCGAGGTACTTTCTCCTTCGATTTTCTCTTTGTTTACTTTACTATTTTCGATGCTGTTTGTGGCATTGAACTCCCCTTAGGATGTAGATTAAGTCCCTAGAATGGTTTAAGCCAACTCGTATTGTACACCTAGACTCCATTTTCGAAGCTCCACTGAGCTCTGGAGCTCGAGGAGGAAGAAAGGAGGGAGAGAGAGAGAAATTCAAAAGGTTTCTCTCGCTTGGGTTGGGTGCACGTGAACCGTGCTTTGGTTTCGGGCTTGTCAGAGGGAGGGAGCGCTTGCACCGCGCTCACCTCTCTTTCCCTTCTTTTCTTTTCGCTGGCCAAAATAACTCTGGGCGCTGGGCCCCCTTGGCAGTGAGACTGAAGGAGAGGGGCCCAGTCGTCAGGTTTAATGAGACACAGCCCCAGCGAAAAACTGAGGGTTGGGCTGTGGGCTTGGTCCTTGTGCACCAAAACGTACTGTCAGTGGTATGGTGCATGTGTACTGGGTCCACGCAAAGCGCCTTTAACACTTTGTGTGTATGACAGGCGGGTCCCAAGGGCAGAAGTCGTGTTTGAGCTCCCCAGATTGCACCCAGAGTGTTGCACATCCCCCAAATTGCACCCAGAACTATCTCCAGTTCTGATTTTTGGTATTTTCTTTATTCCTTTTTCCATTTTATTTTATTCTTCATGCAAAAATCCATGAAAAATTACTGAAAAATCACAGAAAATATATTCCATGATTCTGTTATTTTGGGTAATATTTTTGGTATTTTTGGGTGTGAAATTAGGCATTAATTTCACTTAAATCATTAATTGTATATGATTAGGCATATTAATCTTATACAATTAATATTTTGGCATGATTATCCCAAAGAATCATTTTTTAATTCCAAGGGATAATATTTGGGGCATTTTTCATGAATGAAATTCATGATTTTTGGATTTGGCATGTTTAATTATATGAAATTGTTTCTTGATTTCATATAATTAGGGTTTTGTGCATATATTTTTTTTGCACACATGTGTATATATTTTTTGAAGGGGGTTTGGTATGATTATTTCATGAAATTATTTTTTTAATTTCAAGAAATAATTTTGGGATTTAATAAATCATGAGATTGGACATAATTTCATGATTTAATATTTGACATGGCTATTTCATGAAATTGTTTCTTTAATTTCAAGAAATGATTTTATGAAATTGAACATAATTTCATAATTTCAAATCTTTGGTATAAAAATTACATGAAATTATATCATTAATTTCATGCAATTTAATTTGTGTATTTTTCTGGCAACTTTTAAACAGCAAACAGTAACTTTCTGTGTCTCACGCATGGGAAGAATCTGAGGATTTTTTGCGACATTATTTGTTTAAGTCATGCTTTTGACTCTATTTGGTAAATAAAGTGTCAAACTGACAGTTAGTGATAATGAGTTGGGCTTGACCATTTCCCATTGATCAGCCTAGGTTGGAATTTTGGATCTTAGAGGTAATGCACATCTTTTTGTCAAAAAAAAGAAAAAGAGGAACAAATGCATACCAATGGACAAAAAGAAAAAAAATAAAAGAAAGTTCATGGATCTTAATACCTGATACTGGTGGTACTGGGATGATGCTGGTACCTACAAGCACAGTGTATTTGGTACCAGTCAAGCTGGAACAGTTTTGTAATCATGTCTCATGTTTATGATGTTATTTAATTTATGTATTTAGCCCTCGTAAATTTTTCCTTTTGGAAACTATTGACGTGGATGATTTATGTTACTGATACACTGCTAATTGATGGCTCTCTAGTTATACTGTAGGATGGAATACTGAAGGAGCAAAAAATGCTGGTAAGAAGACATGCTAGAAAAAGGCAAAGGAGTCAAAGTACATGTAATAAATTGCAAAATCAGTCAACTGATAATTATGACCTTGCTGAGAGGACATATAGGTAGCATTTTTTTTCCTCTTTAATTCTTGTTAAAAACTCTATAAAAGATACACAAAAGGTTCTACAATAATTACACAAAAGTCCTTTGAACATTTGCTTTTCAAACAAAAAGAAATTGTCTTCAATCTATTGTCCTATTCTTTGAGAAGCTGAAGAGCCTTGATAAGTACTGGTTCAAACCGAGTCACGTTAAGCCTTACATTTTGCTCATACCAATAGTATTTCATTCTATCCCGATACCCTCTTTTATTTACTGAATCTGGGTCTTTTATGACAGGGTGGTCCCACCCGTACTTCTCAAGCAAAGAGCTTTCTTCTGGAATTATGGTGTGGTCTATTTTTCTCAGCTTCATCTGCAATGCTTGTGTTCCAAAGTACCAAAAGGCAAAGTTATCGATGTGACCGTATGGTATTATTTGGATCATGATTGCATTTGTTCTGAGGAAAAAGAAGTTTGTTAATGCCGCTCCGTGCACTCCCATTAGCACATCACACGAGTCGACTAGCTTAGAGAACTCCGTTAGGTTGACATTTTTCTTGGGCTCCACAGTCACAAGCTGTCAAGGTGTAGTAAGTAATAATATAAGATAAAATACATAAGCATGAATGCAAAACTTTTGATTTAAGAGAGTTATGAATTAAATGAATCAAATTAAAATAAAACAAATTGGTATATAGTACCTCAAAGCCGTTTTTCTTGATCACCTCTTTAACCTCCTCTTCATTAAGAAATTTTCTAGTCCCAGCCCTCAAAACAAGCATCAACCTTGGCTTCTTGTCTGGCCGGGGATCCACTTTGTACGGTATATCTACCCAGAAAGGCGGTAAGGAATAGATTTCTCGCATGTACATTCTGAACCTAAACAAGTCAAACCTATCAAATGCTCTGTCAGAATGAATTCCAAGATCTCCATGGTTCAAGAGGCCGACTGTGGCACGGCCATAACAGCGGACCTCCTTGTCATTGTCTAAGTTTACTATATCATAATGCGAAAGATCCTTTAGTATTAAGATATACTTTTGCACAAACCATGGGAAATAGTCTCTAATGACAAACTGGACTTTGCCGTTGAGAGGCTTCGCAGCAAGGAAAAGAGGGACAATTATATCACTGAAATCATGCCAGATGTTTCCAACTAAACCACCTAGAGAAAACACCATGGCCGGGACATTGCTTTTGATGGTACAGGCAGGTGCATCTTGCGAGCTGCGTAGATGTTTCACTGTCACGTTCTTGGTACGGATTATTCTACGTGATTGAGGGCTGAAATTCCACTCTTGTTTATTTGGAAAAAATGTGTTTGGTGGAGGCACAAAATAGATGGTGGTGATGTTTCCATCAATTCGAACATCACCGGTCATGTTGCAGAGGTTGCTTCGTGGATCTGAGAAATCACATATTGGTGTGGTTTTTATAAACTCTTGGATTTTTTCTCTAGATGCCTCTTTAGTACTGCTTATGGGTGTGGTTTGTATATCCTCTTGGATCTTTTCTCGATGATCTGCAAGGAAGAAGAGGTTTTCTTAGTTAACATACTTTGTTTATTTTGTTTAATTTCCTTTTCACACCCTCTTAATTACTCGTTATAGTTTGTGCGGTAGGTTGCTGCACTGCAAGCAAGATGTGGCATGTTTTCTGGCACTATGCACAGAGATTAAAGATGCAATGCCAGTATGGGCGACTAAAATCCACCATAATCCAAAATCAAACCAGACCTTGAGTCTTTTGAAAATTTTACAGTTTGACTCCAATCATATCACAAAACCTGAACTTGGGTCTGATATAATACATAAATCCCAAACCCATTACAGCCTGACATTAGGCTCTTCCAAACTGACAGTGACATTAAGCTCTTCTGAACTGATACTGAAACCCATTGGTATTTTTGGATGGGTGAGGAATGGTGGTAACCTCCACCCAATTTTGTATTCGGAATAGTTACTAATCCTTGTTTTTTTGCTATTCCAACCAAAAATTGGATTAGCCATTATTCCAATAGTTTGATTAGTCTCTATCCTGCTAACCCTGCTACCAATTCAAATGTACCCTTAAAACAACAAAAGACGATGATCAGGCGCTACCATAAATCAAACTATTTTAGAACATAAATCCAAAACAAAAACAAATTGGCTAATCTGGTTCACCAAAAATCCCAATTATATAAGATTCTACTGAATTCAATCCAGATATCACCTGAAATTGATCAAACATGAAATGATCCAAGCCTGAGAATAAACCAACTGACCCAAATGATCTGAGACCAGACATTGTCTGGCAGAGGGGGCTGTCCCCATTTTATCCATTTGACCGCAGAAATTAATTCATAATTAAAGTTAGGAAAACAAAATTATGATTTCTTAGGAAGTTCTTAGCAAATAAACTGCCAGATGAGGAGGGTGGAAACTGACAAATGCAAATAAATAAAAGAAAGGGTCAAGAAAATACTGAAGTCAGTTTTACTTTCTAGAGCCATTATTACTCTTAGCATCAAAAAATGTCCATAACAAAAAGCTAGCAAGTTGCCAAACAAATACTCATGGATGAGTTATTGGAAAAATTCTGTGAAGATATATATATGGATAAAGTAAAGGAAAAATACCTGGCGAGTTGCTATTGGTTGTGTTCTTATTAGTATCAGTATTTGTTTTGGTAGTGGTAATGTTGTGGCTTTTCACTGGCAATTGCTTGTCAACACCTAAAAAAATAGTTAGGGAATTACTTGATATAATGAAAGTGTAAGAAACAGAAAGTTCAAAAGAAGGAAAAAATTAAAAATATATATATAGAAAATACCTAGTGGCGCATCAGTTGTGTTCTTCTTTTGTGGATCATTACTGGTTTTTGTGATAGTAGTATTACTAGCAGTTACATTAACTTGGTGTAACATATGATCATCTATCTTCCTCCCTATAGCAATCATGGCAATTAAAATTTGAGTACATCAACAAAAATAAAACTTTCTATTATATCATTTTTATCATTCAGACAACCATCAAACATGAGTCCATGTAGCAGTAATGCTTTTTAATTAGTGAAGTGAATGTCAGTGGCTAGCATGATAATAAAAAGAAAACAAGATAGTTTCAATAATTGGATATTTCTAATGTACACTCGTTAGGAATTTTTGTGATCCATCAATTTGATATTTTCAAAATGATCCTGCGTATTGTCAAAAAATTATGTCCAAATGAAATAATAATAAATAAATTGTACAGGACTTTGGAGCAGCTGAGTTCCAAGCATGTTTTATTAATTCAACCGATTTATGATTGAAATGATTAACAAATTAATTTAATAGGAGCTGATACGTTAATTAAACACTTGTCTTCATTTAATCAGACGGCTTTATTGTTCATCGGATAAAACTTTGATTCATTTAATTACCAATGAACGTCTCTTGATAGATTACATATTTGATGGAATTTTTATATGACTTGAAAATGAATGAAAACTAATAATTCTCGCGAAACAAAAAAGCAATATTGACAGGCATATAAAAAATAAAATCACAAGTACCTATTGTTTGGACCTTGGATAGATATTGTACCAATATTGATGCAATTTGAAAATAAGTTTGCAAACAATTAATGAAAAGTTCATAATTTTCTTTTTCAAGACAAATGAGTAATGAAATTCTAGTGAAACTACATGAGAATAGGTATAGGTCTATCTAGATGATAGATACAAATTCGTTATCTTATTTTTTTTAATTCTGGTGTTCTTTTTGCATTCGTTGTCACTACTATATATCTTCATAATAAGTTGGCTGTTAATGTATCTTTGTTTATTTACAATTTTTTTATAATATTGCGATTTGGAAATGAATTTAAGGGTTAAAAATGTTTATACTAATTTAATAATCATGTTTAAATTGAATTGAGAGCTCTGAAAGTTCTATAGTACATAATGAAAAAGAGTAACCATTTGCAACTTTGAGAAAGAAAAAATATTCATTTCAAAAGAAGTTTATACAAAGCTAACTGTCCATATATTTTTCAAAAAAGGAGGTACATTTTTCAAATGTTTTTCTTTTTGAATTGTGCAAAACCTTGCTTTTTGAAGTTGAAGGTTGAACTACTTAACCTTTCTTTTGAAATTTATCCAATGCCCAGAAATCTAAAGAAGATACACAATGGCAAATGTACGATGAAGAAATATGATACACCAATGCAATGCAATGCATCAGAATAAGTTCTGTTAATGTAAAAATAAATAATTTTGGTATAGCTAATTAACTTACAAGATTGGATCTGAAGAGTTGAAATTTGAGGCGAAATGTATGACAGAGCCAGCAAGAAAAATCCACCTAGAATTAACAGCGTAAGAAGCCCATTATGTTTCTTTAATTCAACCTTAAAATGCTTCATCTCTCTCTGCACTCAGATCTCTAGAGCTTTGAATTCTCATCAGCTATAATGCATTTATGTGTGGCGTTGCAATAATACAGAGGTTGACAAAAAAAATTATATTTCAAATTAGTAATAGCTTAATTAGAAGTTCTTTGTTTATAAAAAATGGACAGTACTACGTGCAGACATTAATTTCATGTGTTGGAGTTGTTTTATTTATTTTCTTTTAGTGTACCCTAATTTTACAATTAAACGTCCCTATGTTGAATTTTTATGAAAAAAAATTGCATATCCATACTTCATGAAGAGATTTAAGTTTTAAAGTTTTTCACTTATATCGCATCATCTATACTCTATTAGTTTAATTTTACTATGTCTCTGTACTTATTATGATCAGAGGGTTCAAATTTTTTCATACTCTCTCTATCTCATTAAAGAGAGAATATATATTTGTATTTCTCTCTAGTAATTTTCATGCGGTTAATTAATCATATTACTTTTTATTATTAAAATTTTTAGATTTTTGAAAAATTATTTATTTATGCCCAAAACTTTTTTATGTAAAATTGTTTTATAGAAATATTACATTATAATATAATATTTTTAGAAGGGAAGTCTGATGGTTAATTATAATTAATAATTAATGCCATGGGAGCATTGAATCACCATTTTTAATAACCCAACATTATTACATCACGAAATGAATTATCAGATGATATAACTCAGCACATAAAATGATAATTGAATGAAAAAAACATACGTGATATGACATAAATGAGGATATATATATATATATATATATAACTCTAACTACCTTTTATAAATTTATAATTCAATAACTACGTGTTCACGACTAATGACAATAACCAATTAAAATCCCATCTGATTGACAGATAAAAGTAATTAAGCCAAGCTAGCCCACATCATTTCCGATAATTTACCAACTTGAATATTATATAATCCCTGTACCAAAAATACAAGCTTCATCATCTATGTAAACTTGAATTTCTGGTTCAATAAAATTTTAAAAATAAGGACATGATCCTTACTGTTCTCAACAAAAAAAAAAACAAGCTTCATCATATATGAAAGAGGGAATTACTGAGACCATGGACCCCAGTGCAAATATCTACAAAAATTAATTTATAATTACTTAATGAATTCGTTTGACAAGATAGAAAATTAACAAGAACAACAGTATGCTTATAAGTTAAATAGTTCTAGTTAAGAAGTGAGATCATTAAAAATTAATCAATCAGCATAAAATAATTTAAACATTTCATAAGAATTGATTTCAAAAATTAAAAAAAAAAAGGAAACCAAGAAATTTTTACAGATTTAGAGAACCTATTCCTTGAGAAGCTCCAGAGCTCTGACAAGCACTGGTACAAACCTAGTCACATTAAGCCTTACATTTTGCTCATTCCAGTAGTATTTTTGCCTAAGTTCCCATCCTTTCCTATTTATTGAATCAGGATCATTGATGACAGGATCATCCCATCCATACTTCTCTAGCAGTGAGCTCTCTTCTGGGGTTATATGATGGTCTATCCTTCTCAGCCTCATCTCATCAGCCGGTCCGCCGTAGCATGAAGTTGCGGAGTCTTCCATGCTGCCGCCGCCCAGCGGTATCACCTGGAGCATCAACGCATTTGTTCTGAGGAATATAATGTTTGTTAGTGCAGCACCGTGTACGCCCATCAGCACATCGCATGAGTCGATTAGCTTTGACATCTCTGTCAGATTGTCATTTCTTTTGGGCTCCAACTCTACAAGCTGTCAGGAACAATAACTGTTAAACATCTCCTGCTTTGAGTACATATTTTTGTGAGTTGTTTTTTTGTTTTTATAAGCAGCATTGGTGTTGCTGATTGAATCCTTAGAATCCAACAGCTAAAATTATGGAACGCATTGACCATTTCATCAAATTGGTACAGAACATTAATTACAATGCATAAGAAGGAACTAAATAATTGTAGGAGATCAGAGAGTTCCTTTTATTTATTTTGTGGTAAACAACATTGCTTTTCTTTCGAGAACTAACTTTTGATCTAGTGACAAAAACAATGTTCTCTATGTAAGAGGTCGTAAGTTTGAATTTGGATGAAGAGTCTTTTATAAACATTTAAATTTAAATGATTTGATTCTTATCTTTATCTCAAACATTATTTTTATCTTTTATAAACATTATTTTTGTCTCAGTTGATTGGTTTTTGTGTTGTTATTGTTTATTATTATTTATTTTGAGGAACATCTTCCTCCATTTGTTAATGAATAAACATACCTCAAATCCATTCTTCTTGATAACCTCAGCTATCTCCTCTTGATTGAGAAACCTCCTAGTTTTAGATCTCACCACAAGCAGAAGCCGAGGCTTCTTTTCTGGATGCTGATCCATCTTATACAGTATATCTACATCCATCGGCAAGGAGTAGATCGATCGGATGTACATTCTGAACTTAAACATGTTGAACCCATCAAAAGCTCTGTTGGGATCAATTCCAAAATCCTTATGGTTCAGAAGACCAACCAACATACAGCGATAGCACCGGATTTCCTTATCTTCATCAAAATTTATGATGTCGTACCGTGAAAGATTCTTTAGAATCAAACTAAATTTGTCCACGAACCATTGCTGATAGTTTATAATAAGAAACTGGACCTCTCGGTTCAGTGGTTTCGCTGTGAGGAAGAGGGGGATAATCACATCAGTGAAGTCGTGCCATATGTTTCCTGTGGGACCACCGAGGGAAATCAAAATGGCTGGAATGTCGCTTTGATCAACCGTGCATAGAGGTGCGTTCTGGGGCCCATTTAACTGTTTTACTGTCACATTTTTGGAGAAGTACATGTACATCTTCTGAGAATAAGCATTCACACTCCATTGCTTTTCTACTGTCGTGAATGTGTCCGGGGGAGGAACAAAAAAGACGGTAGAGATGTTGTATCCTTGGGTCCGAATATCGCCAGTCATGTTGCAAATGTCGCTACGCCAATTTGAGAAGTCACATATTGGCTCCGTTTGAATTGCCTCTTTAAATTTTTCACCAGTGTCATGATCTACAAAGAACAAAAGTGTTGCTAGTTGCTAAAATTAACACTCTTAATTAGTTTGATAATATTGACATCCATAAAAAATAACTTATAATTTAAAATCTGGCAAGTAAAATGTTTTGCATATATGCATATACGTGAAAAATTATGAAAATAAATTACAAATTTTATCATTCATTAAATAACATATAAAAATCGCAACGTTTCATATTTAAAAGCAGTTAATGAGACATCAAATGACATTGATTTGACATGAATGTTTATGCATAACCAATTTATAAGGAAATTAATATGTATGTAATTTTTTTTCTTTTTGTTAAATTTTGTTGGTATGATTTGAGGAAGTATTGTCAAAGTTTTCAAATAATTAAGTAGTTGACAATGGATCCTAACCGTGTAATGAAAGTGTGCTTCTCAGTGCACTTCGTCTAGTTGTGTTTGTGCAAAATGCTATCAGACTTTTTCTAACATTAATTGACCTCTATTCAAACATAATAATAATTAATGTAATATTGAAGTAGCCTCTATAACATTATTGCTTCAACGTAACATGCTTTATGAATTATAATATATAAGCAACAATTAACAATTTTCTTGAAAGAAAAGTGAAAAAAAAATGCCAAATAATTGTACCTGAAGTTTCGTTCCTATTAGGAACCTCTTTTTCTAATTCATTGTTGCTTCCATCATGATCCGTACTATTTTGGTTTGATTGTTGTTCCGTGCCTAACAGATATATACAAATATGCTGTAATTTAATCAATTGCTTGCACGATACAACAATAATTGAAAACGACAATTGAAATGAAGAAATTAAAGTTCAGGATAAGTTTGAAAAACTGCCAACTTTTGTATAATTAGTTGCCCCATCATTCGTCTCAACATCGCCGTTGGTTTTGAAGGAATTTGAAG
This sequence comes from x Bolboschoenoplectus mariqueter, assembly GCA_037678475.1. Classification (NCBI taxonomy): domain Eukaryota; kingdom Viridiplantae; phylum Streptophyta; class Magnoliopsida; order Poales; family Cyperaceae; genus x Bolboschoenoplectus; species x Bolboschoenoplectus mariqueter. The sequence goes on from CM075255.1 coordinate 2,947,897, forward strand.
TATTGATTTGGTGTACGTACGTTTGGTTGTTAATTTTATCTCCCCTTCTAACATGAATCAGAAATATTTTGCACAAATTTAGAATGGAGAAATGAAGTATATATATTTTATGTCATTAGATAAATCATTGTTCCCACATCCATCCGTTGGAATTGTTTGATGAGTAGTAGGATATATTATCTCCTTGTGCTATTGTGCTAAAGAAGTGATAAAGTATCTTATATCTATCTTGGTCTACATTTATATTTTACTTGTTCTCGGATGAAAGAAAAAAAAACTTTTTCAGCAAACTTGTAAGTGTAAATTAAATCAAAATAAAAAATAAAAGCATCATCCTTGACATTATATATATTTAAAAGAAAAAAGGAAAACAACGTATACATGTAGAAATTAATTAATACCGAGTTGCGATAATTATTCATCCTTTTGGCAGATAAATTTTTTTTATCTTGTACATTTTAGTTTTAAAACATAATTGATTTTTCAGGTTATTGTAACAGACATATTCAAAGATGAATAACATCCATGCTACAGAATTACATGAAAGAAAAAGGAGAAAGAGTAATCGAGAACTTACCGAGCGTTACATCTATTATACTCTCATTCTCGGCATCGATGTCGGTATTTTCAGGAATAGTCGTCGTATCATTTTGCTTCATATACGGTTGTTCCATCTTCTTCCCTACTATATATATACATATCAGATCGATCCGATCGATGTATGCATAGTAATACTCAGAATTCTCTCCCAAATAGATATAGAAACACTCACAATTTAGGTCATGAAGAAGCCAGAAAGCTTGAGGCTGTGAATAAAACATGGCCAAGAGAAAGCAACTGCCAAGAAGAAGCAACAAAAGGAATCCATGCTGTTTCATCTCAGTTTATGCTTATACCTTATCCCTCTCTCTCTCTCTCTCTCTCTCTCTCTCTCTCTCTCTCTCTCTCTGTTTTCTTTAAGCTCTGTTTTGTTTTCAATGAATGATATCTTTAAATTGCACTCTTCTTGTATATATACTACATAATTTAAGGTTTAATTATGGGCTTTTTGGAGCAGATTAGACGGTCCAGTATGAGAGACACCCAATTTTATATATCTTATTTTTTTCATTTTTATATCTCATGTACTCTGTTTTCCACACGCGGATTTAGAGTAAATACATGGAAGGTAAAATGTCCTCCTTTTCTTACACATATTATATATATATTTGTATTTTGCATGTTATGCAAGTAATCTTTGTACACAAGTTTATACTTGACTCCGTACACATACGAAAGTTGTTACTCTATTGTTAATACTCATGATTATATTTAATTTTTGACACAGTTAATATATTTTATTGATATTAATATTTGTTGTTGAAACGTCATCCATTCAAAACTTTTCTGCATTCTCCTTTTACTATTGTCTAATCCAATGGATTCGCTTGTTCTACACTTTTTATAATGTTTGATCTAAGGTGCATGCGCTGCTATTAATAACTAGACATTTTTATTTTCATTAATTTTGAATGATCTGATTTAATTTAAACAGTTTAAATTTAATTATAAAAAATATTTTTTATTTATAACAATTACTCAAAAAAAAAATATATGGCACATGCATAGTTTAATCAATACCTTTTTACATGGCGCTTCGACAGAGAGAGGAGTAATTAATCGTAATTACTTCACATCTCAATGCAAAAGAGGTAAACTCAAATGGAATATTTACCATTTTGTAAAGTAAGTGGGATTTGTTAACGATCTAAAAAAGTAGGTAAAGTTAAGAACTAACGCAAGAAGCGAGGTAATTTTTTTTTTCATTTTTTTTCTTTTCCTTTAATTATAGCTACTTGCTTTTAAATTATTTTTGTTTCGTTTAATATAATTATACTCAAGCTATGTGCTCAGATTTAAATAACTAATATTAAAAAAAATCTTCGTCATTAAATTTATATCTAAATTTGTCAAACTCTCTGCATCCTTCACTACTCAGGCTGCCGGCTACTAGGTCTTTTAGAAAAAACTAATTCATAAGAATAAGTACCAATTAAATTCTAGATCTCAGTTTTAAATCGGATATATAATTGCCTGAATTTAGAATTGGATTGTAGTGGTGAAGGTTAATTTGAATATCTCTAATTAATTTGTAGGAACAGATTAAATTTATTTTTAAGTGTCCTATGTATAGAAGCTTAATTCTATAACCAATCAAATAAGTTATACGGATGATTCTTAAATTACATAATATTTTGGTCTTTAGATTTTTAATTTCTATAAAATTAATCATATTTTTATCACTAGCTACAAAGTTAGATTAAACTTTCTATATTAAAATTAATTTTCGATTTAATAACAAAAATAATATCCTCTCGTATTGAAAGTTACAGTTTTAAAATTTCTGAAATTCGTTTTGATAAATATTTAAAATTAGAACTTCAGAAGATTTTGTGTTCATCCTTATTTAAATAAAATATTCATGCCATCTTGACCAAATTGTTGATGAACCAAGTAAACTTTATTTCTAATTAATTTACCATGACACAAATATCGATACTATCATATAATTTGTAAATTGAAATTCTTCAACACACATCTTAATTAATCCATGAAAACGCATCGTGTTCGTACTTGCACACACATGTCAAAAATTCTCTCTACATACAAGTTCAGATCTATGGGTTTCCCCCATGTGTATGAAAGCGAATGTGAATTCAGTCATAGTCTACATATGAAATTTTTATAACAATATTCAAATTTTTTATATAAGATGTACTTTTCCTTGAGCCAAACACGACAGATAAATGTAAGCAATCATTTTCTCCTGAACAAAGTGCTAACTAAAAAAGACAAAAAAGAAGAGAAAAACGTCATTATGTCCCTATTAATTAATTTCATTTGTGTTAGTATAAAAACATACAATTTTCTCTTAAGAAATTTAATTACGATGGGGACTTGTTTTATGAATTTGTACATTACATTGGTCTCAAAGATAGTCTATTGCTAATTAAGGGTTTGAACTCACCAAATTAGGAAGAAAATCTCATAATTTAAATCATAATTGAGGTCACCAATCTCCTTAGTTAAGAATTCAGTTCCCTCTCATTTTCTTACACCATCAATATTGCCAAGTAAGAGTGAATACTAAATTAAAAAAATTTAATGAATTGCAAAATGAAATCTACATACATAAAACTCCCAAAAATTCCACTTTTCAAAAAACAAAAAAAGCGGAAAAAATCGAATTACAAATAGTATTATTCTTTGAGAAGCTCAAGAGCTTTGACAAGCACTGGCTCAAACCTAGTCACATTAATCCTCACATCTTGCTCAAACCAATAGTACCGTTGCCGATCCTGCCACCCCGTTGCAGCTACTGCTTCGGGATCTTTTACGGCAAGGTGGTCCTGCCCGTACTTATCTAACAACGAGCTCTCCTCGACAGTTATACTGTAATTCAGTGTTCTCAGCTTCATTTCTTTAGCTGGTTGGTCGAAGTATCCGTGCGCCGCACCGTTCATGTGGCGCCCTCCCAATGGTATTACTTGGATCATCAGTGCATTTGTCCGAAGGAACAACATGTTTGTTAGACCAGCACCATGCACACCCATAAGCACATCGCACGAGTCAATTAGTTTTGACACGTCAGTCAGGTTGTCGCTCCTTTTCAGCTCCATCTGCACAAGCTGTCATCAACAGGAAATAGTATTTGAGTATGTTTCGTAATTAAGGAAGATATTGCGCAAAGAGCAATATCATATCTATGTCAAATATTGTCAATAGACATACCTCAAAGCCGGTTTTCGTGATAACCTCTGCTACCTCTTCTTGATTAAGAAGCTTTCTACTTTTGGATCTCAATATAAGCATTAGCCTCGGCTTCTTATCCGGTCGCGGATCCATCTTATAAGGTATATCTACATCCATTGGTAGCGAATAGATGTTTCGAACATATAATCTGAATTTAAACATGTCAAACCTATCAAAAGCTCTGTCAGGATCTATTGAAAGATCACGATGGTTCAGAAGACCGACCATCATGTGTGGGTAGCAACGAACTTCTTTATCTTCATCGAAATTTATGATCTCATACTGCGTAAGATCCTTTAATATCAGACTGTGCTTGTTGATGAGTTCTTGATTATAGCTGCTTATCAAAAACTGGACCTCACGGTTAAATTGTTTTGAAGCAAGGAAAAGCGGGATTAAGACATCGGTGAAGGCATGCCAGATATTGCCTCTCATCGACGGACCGCCCATAGACAGCACAATGGCCGGAATATTCATGTGGACAGTGCAAGCAGGTGCATCGTGTGGGTCCCGCAGCTGCTTTGCTGTCACAAACTTGACCAAGTACGTGTACATCTTTTGCGAATAAGGGTTTAAGATCCATTCTTCTTCCTTTGGGATAAGTGTTTGTACAGAAGGAATGAAAAATATGGTGGAGCTATTATATCCTTCCGTTCGAATATCACCGGTCATGTTGCAAATGTTGCTGCGCAGATTGGAATAGTCGCATACCGGTTTTGACAGAAGTGCCTCTCCATCTTTTTCATTTGCATCACCTATATGAAAAGTAGAATAAGTTGCGGAACTAAGGCCAATACGTTTACAATTCGTTTGATCTTAATTCCTCGAAATAGAAATTTAAGTTATGATTAAGACAAGAAATTTAAGTTATGATTAAGACACTATTCCAGTATTCTACCAACTTTGAATGTACAATCAAAAAGCGTACCTGTTATTATTTCAAAATTGAAGACAAGAGAAGACGAAATTTTATACCTACAGTGCTGTTATCAGTACTCTGTTTTTCTGATTCTGTACTGGTTTGAACAGGAACTGAGTTATCCTTTTGGTTTGGCTGTTGCTTCCTCCCTAACAAATGTGTAATACACACAATCAATTGTAGTCAATTTCTTGCATGACTAAAAATAAATAAAAAGGACAGGTAATGCAAGAATAATTGGAAAGAAATTCACAGAGATCAAATCAATTATCCTTTTAGTTGGCCTATCATTCTCAGAATCACTTGCTAATTTTCCTTATATTTGTCTGCTGCACCTTTCTTCCTAAAGGGATATTTTTTTTTTAGTATTTAAGAAAGTAAAATTAAATGTTATTTATGTCATAAAACAGAGTGCAAAGGATAGCTTCAAAGACTGACAGGGATTATAATATGTCCCAGGATTTGTAACTTAATTTGTGAACATAGATTTGGATTTTCCAACTCATAAGAAATGTATTCACAAAAAAAAAGTTTAGTTTTTTTCTTCCCACCTTTCTTCTTGTAAATACTTGCATTTAATTGGTTAATGAAACTAGTAGGATATTCACTTTAAAAAAAACCATCAACACAAAATAATATCAACAAATAATGTAGTATAAGCAAAAACGAAGTATGAAAATTCGATATAAAACAGGGAGCCATTCCAAGAAATTCAAAAAAAAAAGAAAAAAAAAAAGAAACAGAGAGAGAGCATTAATTGCAAGATCAATACCAAATGTTGCATTGGTTCTTCTACTGTTATTCTCAGAATCAATGTTACTCTCTGTTGAACTACTCCTTGTATCACCACTATTGTGCTTATTACTTGGTTCTTGCATCTTCCCTGAAAACATGTTAATAGGAAAACAAAACAGAAAAAGGAACTCAGAATAAGTACAAGAGAAGACACATAGGAGGAGTAAATAATCTTTTTTTTTTAAATAGTTATATATACATGCATATACTTTAATTTCTACTCACATTTTAGGTTGCGGAGATTGAAAGATTGAGGAGGCGATGAAAAAAATACAGCAAATAGCAAAGAGATGCCTACAAGTAGCAACAGATGGAACCCAATTTCTTTGCCCAAATCCTTGGATAGCTTCATCTCTAATTAACGCAAGCATTCATGCTCCTCAGTTTGTTAAGCTAGCTAGTCTCTCATTAATTATGTATTTAATGGGAGATTGGGATCTGAGCACCTTGATTGTGTAAGGAATTTAAATCATTTTTTTATGTGGGCCCCACAATTGATCTCGGATCATCCGGATCAAAATTACATGACCTTGTTATAAATTTATATAGGGAGAGAAATTATTTTTACACTCCATATTTTATATCATTTATCTATACATAAAAAATATTTATATAAATATATTATTTATTTATATCTGAATTTATAAGTGTTTATAGTTAGTATAGAAAGTATTTATCAATATTTCTTGTCTAAATGATTATAGAAAAATTAAAGTTAAAAATTTTATTGCGCAAGTATAAATATAATTTGCATAACTTTTAATTCTAATGATGTAATGTATAAATATTTTTATCATTAGATATAAATAATTTCTAAAGAAAATATAAATACATCTATGATGTAAATAAGAGATATAATTATCACTCCTCAAATTTATAATAGCATACATGAGTGAAGTTGAGGTTTAAGATTTAGAATAATTCATGGTTTAGGGTTTAGTCCATATATATAAAAATATAACAAACGACACATTGACTTTTATACATTTACTTCAACTAGATGAAAAACTTTAAAACAAAATTAATTATTGGGTATGTGATGCAACCACATACATTTACTTCACTTCATGTTGTCGTAAGGATGACCCAATTGGTTCAAATTGAAAATGTTTAAACGAGGATGATTTCTCTAATTAATGTTACATGTGCATGCGCCAACATAAGAGCACAAAATGTGCTGTTGACCTATTAGAGTAATGCACAAGCGAATGATGTGTTGTGATCTAATCATAATTATAAATATATAACCTAGGAGCCTATGGTGCATTCACCAAAAAAAAAATAAGAAGAAGAAGAAGAATAATTAATAAATATGGTTCGATCGGATCGAAAAATATTTTAACTTGAGAATAATTACCAAATGCAGAGACTCTCGATGCTAGTTATGAATGAACTGATACCATTGAATATAAAATTAAACAAACAATATGAATTTATAAAAAGTTAGGTCGTTTTCAATTAAGATAATTAACAAATCTAGATCAGAAACAGTTCATCGCTTAACAATTCACATATAATATTGTTTTGCAAAAAAAAAAAAGATAGCTCTCTAAATGATCGATACGTGCATGATCGAAATTTTTTTAATTTTAATCAATTTTCATTTTATTGCTCTCTAAATGATAGAAGTATATGGAAAATTTGAATCTGTTGCTTACAACATTTTACATTAGTTGTCAAGGATGCCACTTATATTAGAAGTCAACAAAGATTTTAATAATGAATAGCATATTCAAAGTGTCAAAGAATTATATATTAAGTGTCGGGATTCTTTTGATAACTATTATTTTGATAATTTTAATAATGACTTTTCAACTAATTTTAAATATATTGTTGAGAGTCGTATATTAACAAAAGTACGTGGCACGTGGGTACAGCACGGATGACACGTGTTCAGGCATGGGCAAAATACAGCACACATGATTAGACGTGCCGTGTTTGATGTACCATATACTATATCTTTACAAGTGTCGTATTAGACGATAAACGCACTAAGCACGGCATGACACGTGACATGTCTAGATACGTCTATGAAATTTTAAAAAATAGTTGTTATAATGTATTTTTGATAGATGTTATAAGTACATTTTAAAAAATATATTATTATAAAAAAAATTCTCCATTTTCATTTTTTTTCTGATTTTTTTTTATTTTTTCAGAATTTTTAAATATTTTTTGACAATTAAAAATAGAAATTTTAATTAAAAAATTAAAACATATCCAAACACGTGTATGCACGGCATACCAAGACGTACTATGTTGTTAGAAGTGTCGTTCTTAACACTAATATAAAAAGTTACGATACGGCACATATTAATCTTTACACGTGCTTGCACGACACGATACGTCCGGCTGGTACGTACGTATCTGACACATGTAAGCATGATACGGCACTTTCATAATTGTCTAGTTGAGAGCGTATGTCAGATATATTGGACTCCAAAAATTTTTGAATGAGAGTCAAACATTAACATTAATATGATAATCACATCAAGATAGTGAGATTTTAATTATTGCATCATGAATAGAATAATTTTTATATTTTTGTGGTGTTCAATTAAATTTTCTTTAGAAAATATAGATATAACACTAAAAATACTATAAAGATATTATCTAGATTTGTTCTCTATAACTTAGACGTTGTGTGAAAATTGATTCAATTTGAAAACCAACATTATAAAAATTCACCAGTTTTATAGAGAAGAATCAGCCATTGTTCGTCAATCAAGCAATTAGAAAAATATGCAATGGAGTTTTATAGACAAATAATTTTCAAATTGCATTAAAATAATAATATTGCACGGTGAAACTAAATCATCATAACCAAGATGGGGTCCACAATCCAAGTTGTAAAATAAAGTTGTTCGTCAATATAATTAATATTCCTCAAAATCACAAAAGTGGACAATGTTGGTGCACATAATTCTTTATTTTCATTTAATAGAACATATATTATATAAATATCCTATGAGTCTCGTTGTAGGTGAGAAAGACAACGTACATAACATTATCTTATAGTTTTCTTTTTCAAGATTGGAAAATGTTGTTCGAATAATTGTGTCATGTATTCATCCATAAATTATAGCATATGATATAATCTTCTCTTTTTTATGAAAAAGTTTCACTGCTGTCGGAAAGAGAGTAAATTTTATTGTGCTCCTCTCGTATCCCAACACTGGGCTTGGGCCTATTTTCGACCTGCTTCATAAAATACATAGCACTCTTGTTTAAACTATGACCAATCCGCATTAGGTACATTTCAAATACCAGTACTCGCGTGGCTTGATACTGGTAAAATACATTTCAGAGACACAACTAGAGTTGTAGAGACAGAGAGAGAAGATAAAGCATGAGGCCAAATGTAACCACCATTCTTGGCAAAATTTCACAAGGCTACTGTTATTGGCTACTTATCTTAACACAGAGGTGAATAGCTACATAAAAGAATAGCATCAAGAAAAGTTACATATAAGCTATTTAACTATCTTAATTCCTGTTCAAAATGACAAAATTTGAATGATTTAATTGATTCTCATGCCTTGAGAAGTTCCATAGTTTTGATAAGCACCGGTTCGAACCGAGTCAAATTAAGCCTTACATCTTGCTCATTCCAGTAGTACTTTTGCCTATAAGTCCAACCTTTACTGTTTATGGAATCGGGATCTTTAACGATTGGATCGTCCTGCCCGTACTTGTCGAACAATGAGCTCTCTTCTGGGGTTATATGGTAGTCAATCTTCCTTAGCTTCATCTCATCGGCTGGTTCACCGTAGCATGAAGTTGCAAAGTAATCCATGCTCGCCCCGCCTAATGGTATCACCTGGAGCATCAGTGCTTTTGTTCTTAGGAATAGGATGTTTGTCAGCGCAGCACCATGTACCCCCATTAGAACATCACATGAGTCGACTAGCTTTGACATCTCGGTCAGATTGTCATTTCTTTTGGGCTCCATCTGCACGAGCTGTCAGGAAGAAAGAACCATTAAGTCATTGATGTTCTGTTCAAAGTATATATTAGGAAGTATTGCTTTTTTTTTAAGAGAAGTATGGGAACTGATTAATAACTTCTAAATTATCCAACTGATACAAATAAAGGGCAAAGCCGTAGGCAACACTATGAAAATCAAAATGTAGAACTGAGAAATTGAAGGAACAGAATGTTTCCTTTCATTAAATTTCTGTTAGACATGTATATATTATCAGAGAAGTGTTATCTGTTTCTGTCTATTTTTTATTTGATAGACTTACCTCAAAACCAGTCCTCTTGATAAACTCAGCTATCTCCTCTTGATTGAGAAACCTCCTAGTTTTTGATCTCACGACAAGAAAAAGCCGAGGTTTCTTTTCTGGACGCTGATCCATCTTATACGGTATATCGACATCCATTGGCAGGGAGTAGATTGATCGGATGTACATTCTGAATTTAAACGTGTCGAACCCATCAAAAGATCTGTTGGGATTGATTCCCAAATCCTTATGGTTCAGAAGACCAACTGACATTTTCCTGTAGCATCGCACTTCTTTATCTTCATCGAAATTTATAATCTGATACCGAGAAAGATCCTTGAATAGCAAACTAAATTTGTCCACGAACCATTGCTGGTAGTTTATTATAAGAAACCGTACATCTCGGTTAAGTGGTCTTGATGCAAGGAAAAGGGGGATAATCACATCAGTAAAGTCATGCCATATGTTTCCTGTTGGACCACCGAAGGAAATCAAAATGGCTGGAGTGTTGTTTTCATCAACTGTGCAGAGAGGTGCATTTTGCGGGCCCGTCAACTGCTTTACTGTCACATTTTTGGAAAAATACATGTACATTTTCTGAGAATAAGCATTCAGACTCCATTGCTGCCCCTTTGCAATAAATGTGTTCAGGGGAGGAACAAAAAAGACAGTAGACATGTTGTATCCTTGGGTTCTAACATCACCGGTCATGTTGCAAACATCACTACGCAAATCTGAGAAATCACATATCGGTTTAATCGGAATTTCCTCTTCAGATTTTTCTCCAGCAACATCTACAACGGAAATAGAATTCGTTACTGAAACAATGATAATACTTCCAGAGATCAACCCCTTGGAATGAAATACAGTAAATGAACAAAATCTTTTTTTAAACTAATAACAGAGTAAATAATTTTCACATAAATAGTATTACTTTGTGTATATAAAGTCAACTTTGAATGTCTATAATAAAAGAATGTCTAATGTTTTATTATCTGATCCAAAAGGGAGACGATGCTTAAAACATATAGTCTACATGGGGGTCTCAAAAGGTACCTTCAAACTATATGGGTTATCTCTGTTATTTTGTATCTTTGTCCCAAACAAAAATGGAGATCATATGTATAAAATTAGGTGTATTCCTTCAGTTGATAATATAATTAATCGGTTCAGCTGCAAGGGGAAAAGAATATAATGTACTGAGAGGTCATCGACATTTGTCTCGGTGGAACTCGCATTAATTTGGACTGTATTTGTCTGTGGCATCTGGGATTCTAGATATACTTAGAGAAAGAAAATTAAGTAAAACTTATTTAAAAAGTGCAGTTTGTAACTTTATAAGGCTATCTCTCTGTATATTCTTACCCATTCTTGTACATAAACAATCTTTTTTTTTATTTGAGTAAAATTCTAAAAGTAGGCAAAAGCCTACTTTCTTCAAAAAAAAAAAGTAAAACTTATTTACTAACTAGACATATATTTGGATCAGTAAAGTACAAGAAATATAAGAAAAAAATGACCAGCAAAAGTACTTCAAGAAAAAGGAGCAAACAGCAGATATAACAAAAAAAAATCCTATATATGAGCATTGGAAAAAGATGGAAAAAGAGAAAAAGGCAACACTGAGAAAATACCAAACGTCGAATCCGCTTTACTCCATTCCTCAGGATCAGTATCAGTATTTGAAGGAGCAAACATCAAGCCATTGTGATGCGTTTTCGCTGGTTGCATCTTAGTCCCTAACAAAAGTACATTAACAACCTCGCAGTGAAAACATGATAAAGAGGCAATTAAAGGAAGTAAAAAAACAAAAGAAAATTATCTATTACAGAGTTGTTTCTTTGTAAATAAAAATCTCACATCTCAGGTTATGAAGCCAGGAAGCTTGTGGGGACGAGTAAAACATTGCAAAGAGCAAGAAACTGCCAACAACAAGCAAAAGATAGAAGCAATTTTCTTTTCCGACATCCTTCGATGGTTTCATCTCTGTGCATCCACTACGTCAAATCCAAACTCTCAGTTATATATCTTCTATGTATGTAATGAAGCTGAACTCTTTATATCACTCTGTGTGTGTGTGTTGTGGTTAGAGACGACCTTTAGAGCTCAGTGGCTCCGTAGAAAAAACACAAATCAGCAAAAAAAAAAAAAAAGAAGTCAAGTGTATTTGGATAGATTATGTAAACTTCTTATGTGGCGGGTTCCTGAAAGTGGGGACCACACATCTTCATTTTGGCATGAAGCGTACTGGTGATTTTCAATGGGGCCCACCTGTCAATCATTTGGAGTTTGGAAAGAAATACAAAGTTGACATGGAAAATCTTTTGCTTTTGTACGCGTAGTTCTGTAAAATACTGTTAAATGACTACTTGAACAAAAAAAATTACAAAACGACAATCACATGCACCGTAATTAGGTGCAACTGTATTTTATCACTTACACTAATTAGATACTAAACGATTCATGAAATCATGATTATAGATAGTTAATTTTGAATTATTTTCAATTTAATTAGTACATCCAAACAAAATTTTTGAAGGAGATCCCTGAACAATAGTTATCTAAATTCTACATAATTTTGACAATATATATATATATTTTCAAATCAATCAAAAAAATTTAAAAAAATATATATATTTATGAACACAATGTTAACCTTTTTTATTGATTATATAATTAATTTCATACTATTTAAGCATTATTTAGTATTCTATAAACAATCATTAAATTACAAGTTTCAAATAGTTTGATAAACAATAAAACATATAGTAAATTTCTCTATTTGTTTATATCATTATATGCACGATATAAGTATACCATTTTAAAAATCAGATTTCATAGTTACAAATATATCTAATAATTATCAAAATCATCATACGAATCTCTCTAAATTGAACCAAACTTCTAAAAAGATAAAAAAAGAATGCACTGTCAACGTAAGAGTAACGCAAGGCGCGCATTATAATGCTATCACAGTTGAAATAAATCTCGAGTTAGAGCCACGAGGGCATAGCAGAAAACCCTAAAACTAATCTCAGTTAATCTCTCTCTTCAACTAGACTCTAGAAAGAGAATTGTTATTTCCTCTTTCCAACGCAAGTGGAGGAGGTCAAACGAGACGAATCATTCGATAAAACAAAAGGTGGTCAAGTAGAAACGCTTTTAAAAGAGAGATATACATCTTGTTGGGACCGCTACTAGATGCATATAAAAAGAGTTCTGGTGTGGTTTACTAAAGACTAATATATATAATTTCAGTAATTTATATCTGGTAATTAATGAGGATGGTTTCAACTAGCAATGCCGACCTTTGGTAAATGGTAAACGGCACACGTTGTCGGCACACGTTGTCGGCACTAATCCTGCACTTAATTGAGTTAATAACTAATTAATCATAAAGTTTTTCATCAGTACCAGAAAGTTTTAGGTTTTATCCGAACAACATATATGTACTAATCCTGCAGCTAGTGATGTACCATCTGTCTTGGTGGCCAACAAAATAATACATCAATTAATTCAAAAGGTAAACGGTTGTTATTATAATGTATAATGATGTACGCGTATATGTTGATATGAGAAGTTCAAAATTTGAATAAAATTTTTTTTATGAATATTTAAAACTGAGTGATTTAGCTTTCATCTTTATCTAAAAAAAATATATAATGTATATGAAGAGTATTTTATATTTTTGAATGATTGAATAATCTAAAATGTATTAGTCGGACATTTTTAATTAGGTCTATGTAATCATAAAAATTTAGTTTGAATTTGAATGCTAAATCAAACAACAAGTAAGATAATTAAATCGGCTATTTTTTCTAGTAATCAACTACATAATCTATGTAATCATCAAATTTTAATTTGAATTACCAATGATACTTTGTGATATGAACTTTATTAAATTTTCATACGAAATATATTATCATAATATATTATATTTTAGAGTAGGTAAAAAAATTATTATCAAGTTTATTATGGATACATGTATATATATTAATTTATAACCATTTTGTCACAACAAATTTTTTTATTTGATCGTCAAATTGTCAGCAAAAGTTCAATTGAGTAGTACTATTTTTTGGGCTTTTGAGAAAATAAATTGAAGTAGTGTAGTATGAATCCAATATTTAAATCGACACGAATGCAACATCAATTAATATATAAAACTTTGATAAATGATCACACGATAAAGTAATTAATTTCGTATGTTGATTTAGATATACCTCACACATTAATTGATAACTATTTAGTAGTAAAAGACTAAATATTTTTAATCCTCTGATTAAATATGAGAATAATTAATAATATCCCATGATTGAAAATGTTTGATGACTTGATGAGCCTTAGAGAAATAATAAAACAATTATAATTATATCACTGATTAATGGAAACTCGGAGAACTAAATATTTTTACCCATAATATAGCTACTACTAAACCGCTAACAAACAGGTTTACAAAAAATTAACTTAACATGGGCTGCTGGAAAATGAAAGCGCTTGATGTCATTTGGTAGGCCTTAATTAAAACTGAAAGCTATGAAGAAGCGTTGTGTACAGTGTACTTGTAGATGAATAAAGGCTGCAGTTGTCGATCACTCAACAGGACCCATTTCAACCGTGACATGTTGCTGGCCCGGATGTGTTGTCGTTGATCATGATTTAGTTAATGATATAATTACACGCGTGATAGTGATCTTGCAACCACAGCTTTCAGTTGTCACAACTCACAAGGGGGAGTAGAAAACACTAGAAAGGGGTGAGTGAGTATCCGCTGTCATTAGTTTTAATGATATATTCGTTATTATTGAATTTAAACGGTTTGATTTGATTTAAATGATTTAAATTTAGTTATAGAAAGTATTTTTTATTTATATTTTAATAGATTATATATATCATAGATCAAAAGAAATTATGAAACGTTGGTGTTAAAAAAAAAAAAGTATGGCGGCAGATATGAATCCACTAGAAAGGGGAGTAAGTTTATTTTTATATATTTCTTCTAAGAGAATATATATTTATCAGATTAAAATAAAATCGAAACTAATTTCTCTCATATCGATAACATTTTCGATTTTTTCATGTTTCAATATTTTTAACATTAATTCAGACATAGTCACATAGACATCAAAATCATCCTCCTTTAAAACGGGAATGAGAGTAAAAACTAAAAAGTGTACAATTTAGCATTTTTAAATGATAGGAGGGTATTAATTAATTAATTTACAGAAAAGAAAAGGATGGAAGAATAATTCATCCCACAAAAGGGAGCATGCAAATCTCTAAATGTATCACATAGAAGATTTTTGCATCTAATTGTATCTAGAACTGTTTTCTCCACTTGACCACATTGTCTCCTACTAACCACATGTGACCTAGTGCTTATTGTGGTCTTGTTCCCAGACCATTTGTAACACCATATGGGGTTCTCAATCAAAAGATTTTCTTAGCTATTAGGTGATTATTGGGCAATTGGCCATGTTGCCATGCATGTTAAGCACTTCCTCTCTTTGTTCAAAAGAAAACCCTCAAATGGGATAAAGCACCTTAATATTAATTTTTAGAGAGAGGTCACTTAAACAACTCTTTGTCTTGGCAAAGTTAACAATTACAAAAAAAAATTTTAAATCATATTTAAAATCAATCATTATAGACATGATTTATTTGATGCACATGCCATATCTATAAATAATGGTAAACATATTATTTGTTGGTAATTGATCATCAAAAATTCATGTGGGGACCTCACAGTTGATTAACCGAAATGCATGTAAGAAAGGCGATATTAATTGTTAGGTTCTTTGGATTAACATTTTCATGAATAATTATATTGTACTTGCAATTATAACATGATGAGAAGAACAAGATTAGGTTCAAACCATGTGCAATGTACCCAACTTTTGGTTGCTAATTAATTATCAAAATTAAGGGAAAACTTGCACTGGTCAAGATGACCAACACAATACATTCAGAACACATGGAATTGATTCCCTTTTTGTCCTCTTTGTCCCTTCACCAATCGCCAATTTGGGGTGCCTAATGATTTTGCATATACATACAATAATTAGGAGTATTTTTAATTTCTTTGTTTATGGATATTATATATACATGCAACATTAAAATAAAAATTGGCTGAGTTTGTCCTTGCCAAATATTCTAATAATACAACTTATTAATGTTTGGTGTACGTTAGCACTGATTTGTGATTGCAATTGTTATTACTAGAGAAGATGCTAGGAGGATATTATTTGTTCATGTTTTGTCAAATGAAAGGCACCAAAACAAAGATCATATATGCCATGTAGTGCCAACATGAAGAGATTATGTGGTTCCTTAATTACAGAACATCAGAGAGAATATTTTTAACTAATATCACTACTACATATAGTAATTAATTCTGATTTCAGCTTGAAGTCAATCCACTGTTCCATTTTTGTTAAATAAAATTAAATAATATACAAAACATATAAGAGCTCGCAAACTATTGGGACCTTCAGGAGTCATAATTAATTGAAATTTATCCTAACCATATTTTAATAAATTAAGTATGTAAGCGCCCAAAAAATATTGTGGCAATTAAAATGTATTATATTTTGCAATTAGAAAACAAAGTTTCGTACAAATGATCTGATTGAATGTAGCACAAAAATTAGATATACTGATGAAAAACAATCAAATTATAAGTAGCTAATAATTAAGTAATTAATGATCGTTACAGATGTATTATTATTATATTAATTCCCAGACAGTTTTTCAAACTAACTACTAACAGCATAATTGCATCAAGTGTGGTAGTTGTAAACAAACAATTGGAACCATGGTTTGTTTATTGCACTAGATACTCAAATCCCACAGTATATAATATAACACAAGAGATTGTTCTTCCATGCATTGAATAAGCTCAAACTCAATATATATCATCCCCAATTTCTCTGTACCTGTAGAAGGAAGAAGATATGGAAAGAGAAACTACCTTCTCCAAATTGAAACTGCTAACTACAGTGCTGTTCTTGCAACTATGTTTAGCTGGATTTCATATCGTCTCGAGAACTGCGCTCGATTTGGGTGTTAGCAAGATTGTATTTACAGTGTATAGAAACATAATCGCGCTTGCCTTGATTTCTCCATTTGCCTATTTTCTTGAGAAGTAAGTTATCATTTTGTTCTTTTTTCGGCCTTCACGAGAAATGCATTGACATTCATCATCAGGAAAATTAGTGCAAAATAAAAGGCCTTCAAATTTTGGATAATCTATAATAATAATTTGAGGCTATTTACTGAGCTCCTTTTAAGTAAAATAATTCACTATTTTCATATGTAAAATAACAGTTTCATATACTTTTTGTTTACAGGGAAGATAGACCACCTCTTACCTTCACCCTGCTGGTACAATTCTTTCTTCTGGCATTTATAGGGTATGTAATAATTTTCTAATTTAATGAATGTTACATTAATGTACATAAATTTACAGTGAATTAACCTCTTAACTCCTTTCTAAAATTTTGTTACAATCTTTAGGATAACTGCAAACCAAGGGTTTTATCTACTAGGGTTATACTATCTGTCTCCAACATATGCATCTGCAATTCAAAACACCGTTCCTGCCATCACCTTCGCATTGGCTGCTGCTCTGAGGTAATGTAACAACACTATCTATGGTACGATCGAATTCTATTTCATTGAATGCCAGTTGATTCGGTACCGACCAACATGTATTTGTATATCAAGTAACAACCCCCAATTGATGCATGACATAATTCAAGATAAAAAGATTATGAAATTCAAAATGAAAGCTCCTTTAATTAGCTGAACATGCCACAAGAATCTGTAATTATAATAATAACCCAATTTGTTCTCATATTGCTAGGCTTGAAGAAGTTAACCTAAGCAAGATATATGGAGTAGCAAAGGTGATTGGTACAATTGTTAGCATAGCAGGAGCTACTATTATCACTCTATACAAAGGGCTACCTTTACTAAATCATCAAATACCTCACAACAAAATCTTGGGATCAATTTTTGCTTCTTCAAACTTAACATTGAACTGGACTTTGGGTTGTATCTTCATCATCGGGAATTGTGCCGCTTGGTCGGCTTGGATGGTCCTACAGGTCAGCCACATGGCCTTTTCCATTTATACCCTGTGAAGTTACATAATTTTTTTTACAGTGTCCTTTGCTGAGAAAATCACACTGAAACTTATGGTGAAATAAATTGGATTACAGGTACCGGTGCTAAAGCGGTACCCAGCCAAGCTCTCATCACTTTCACTGACAATGGTGTTTGGTCTTATTCAATTCCTCATAATTGCTTCATTTTCGGAGAATGATGTTGCAAGATGGAAAGTTCGATCCGGTGGAGAATTATTCACTATTCTCTATGCTGTAATGAACTCCACACCCACTTTATCTGATACAATGAACAATATACTGTTAGAAGTTCCAAATATTAACTAGTACATGTTGGATATTATTTTTTTATAGGGGTTAGTTGCATCAGGATTGGCACTGTCTCTGCAAATATGGTGCATTGACAAAGGGGGCCCACTCTTCACAGCTGTCTTTCAGCCTGTTCAAACTGTCATGGTTGCTGTTATGGCTGCATTTATACTTGGTGACCAATTATACACTGGAGGGTATGATAAAATTAACATCATATGAAAATTGAAATTAAAATAGATAATTTCTCAAAGATTAATAACTAATATTGTTTTTTACTTTTTACATAACCATATTTTATATTCTGTTTTGTAGGATTATTGGTTCGGTTTTAATCATAATCGGACTGTACTTTGTTTTATGGGGAAAGAGTGAGGAGAAAAAAGATAAATCAAACCCAGAAACAAAAAAAGATTTGAGAAGACATCTCCTTAGCCAAGAAACTTCTTCAAAGGAAGATTCAATTGACCAGAACATCCCTTAATTTAATTTGGAAATTTGTATTCATCACAAACTAAATTGCTTCCAGTTGGCATGAAATGTAGAAAAATGCAAAATTTGGAACAATATATAGCAGCATTTGGACATATCTGCTGCTATTTAATGAGAGTAGATTGTAGCTTCATTTTCATTTATTTTTTCTTTTTGTGTGTTTCTTTTCTCGAAATGTTTGTTTGTAATTGATCTGAAAAGGCACTTAATCAGTCAAAGTGTAATAAGATCAATCCTGAATTAATTTGTATATCTTTTTGTAATTTCCTGAAGTCACTACTATTGACTCTCTTCATATGTACTAAGCTAATAAGCACAAATGTACTTGATTGACATCCTTCTCCCCTCAAAAATCGAGTCCGGCTCCTCTGTATTACTCCGTACATGGGCAGTCTAAACCGATTTGAACCACTGGATACTATTTATGAACAAATTTAATAGAATAGACAGCATCAAATTTTGTATTGAACGATTCAGATTTTATTTACTCCGCTTATAATACTACAAAGGATGTGAAGTCTCTAAAACCTACCACAACTAATATATTTTGTGAGTTCCTTTCTAGAGTTGCTGGTTAATAGGCCAAAACCCACTACAATATAAAGGTCGCAAACTTTATGTCCGATTATATAAAAAATTGTGATAGTTTTGTTTTAGTAATAAAAATAATGATACTAGAATGAAAGATTTTTATAGACATTTCAAGTTAAACTACTTGATTTTATTTTTATCTAAAAAAAATTGTGATAGTTTAGGAATGTTTGAAATAATTAAGTACAAAAAATAAATTAAATATTAGAGTAAAGTTGGCATTTGAGAAAATTAAAAAAAAAGTTTCAATGCCACAAGTTTTTTATTCTACAAAATGTCACAAACTCATTTTTTTATTTATATAAAAAAGAGAATCTAATTAACCATGATTGATTAAATGGTCAAACAAAGAATGAATCTAATTGATCATAATTGATTAATTTTAATACATTTATTTTTTGACGATTTGATCATAAAATAAACTAAAAAATCATAAAATTTTATATACATACATCTCTTATGAAAATAAATAAGATCAACAGTTTAGATTCAATATCTCGATGTCAAAATTTGAAATATAAATAAAAAAATTATAATATTTTTATAACATAAAAAATTCATAACATTGAAACCCTCCTCAAAAAAAATATATATATTTAGTGATTACTGAAATTATGAAAAATAGTTCTTCCAATTCATACCACTAGAAAAAAAAATAATCCCCTCTCTAAATGGGCCTATGGATCGATCCATCCCAGCCCATTTAGACTCGCACCAAAATTGTAGACATTTGAAATCCAGAGACTTCTACAACTCTCCTCTTTACTCGAACCCACCCACCCGCCTCATTCCTACAACCCTTTCAGTGATCGATCTCTTCCTTTCTTTCTTTCTTTCTCGAGTTTTCTCTAGGGTTTTGCACATCTCTCCACCAATGGCGGCCGTTGTCTCCGCTCCTCCCGTCGCGCGCGCCGTCCATTCGTCTAAAACTGAGTCCTTCACTGACACTAAGCGCCGCGACGATGTGCGTCATGCGAACATCGCGGCGGCGCGGGCCGTGGCTGACGCTGTCCGTACATCCCTCGGCCCCAGAGGCATGGATAAGATGATAATAACACCCAGCTCTAATGAGGTGTGTTCAATTTCTTTTGAATTTTTTGATGAGGGGTTCTGTTGAGTTGATCTGAAACAACGATGACCTGGATCTGTGCTAGAAGGTACTCTAGATCGGAACCTAGATAAATGCGGATCATGGACTTATGATAAAATTGAAAAAGAGCTTTTAGAGGTGATTAGAATCTAGAACTCTGGGTTTGGATTTGTTGCTGTTGCCCTGTTGGTAAAATGTGGTGATCTTTTGATCCCAGTTTTAGTAGAAATGACACTATAGTCTGGTTCTGATATGAACATTGCTATTGTAGCATAGGTGTTCGCAGGTATAAGTTTGTTGTAATACTTGAACTGACACTGATGAGGCTCAAAACCACACCTATGACTCCTCTTATGGTCTTGTTTGTCTTCCCATTGTTCATTGAATTTCAGGAATTATGCATAGGATTTATCTAATTTGTGTAATACTTGAACTAATATGGTAGCATAGGATTTATCTAATTCAGATGTTCCAGCCATGTCCAATGAATTTCAGGAATTATGTATTCGTACACCCCCAATGATCCCCAATACATGGAACAAGTTTGAAACTTGTTTGTTCACTGCTAATGGTGGCTATATTGAAGCAATTGCTCTTATAACATAGGTTAACTGCCTTTCTTCATTCCAAAATCCAGGTCATCATCACAAACGATGGTGCCACAATCCTCTCACAGATGGCGCCACTCCAACCTGCTGCACGCATGCTAGCTGATCTCTCCCGTTCCCAGGATTCCGCGGCTGGTGATGGGACCACCTCAGTTGTTGTCCTTGCTGGTGCTCTCCTCCGCTGCGCCCAGCACCTACTTTCCAATGCAGCTGCTCACCCCACTGCCGTCTCCGACTCCCTCCACAAGCTTGCTCAGAAAGCTGTCTCCATCCTTCGCTCGATCGCCATCCCAGTCGACCTATCTGACCGTGACACTTTGATTAAATCCGCCTCGACTGCCTTAAACTCCAAGGTCGTATCAAATTACTCCTCCCTTCTTTCTCCTCTTGCAGTTGACGCAGTTCTTTCCATCCTCGACCCGAATAACCCTTCGCTCGTCGACCTGAGGGATATTAAAGTAATAAAAAAGTCAGGTGGTACAGTTGATGATACCGAGCTTGTCAAGGGGCTGGTGTTCGATAAAAAAGCCAGTCATGTTGCTGGTGGGCCAACTCGGGTTGAGAATGCCAAGATTGCAGTTATTCAATTCCAGATCTCACCACCAAAGACCGATATTGAGCAGAGTGTGGTAGTATCAGATTACACACAGATGGATCGGATTTTGCGTGAGGAGAGGAACTATATACTCAGCATGGTGAAAAAGATTAAAGCCACAGGATGTAACGTCCTTTTGATCCAAAAGAGCATACTTCGTGATGCTGTTACCGATTTGTCATTGCATTATCTTGCCAAGGCAAAGATTTTGGTGGTGAAGGATGTAGAGAGGGATGATATTGAGTTTATTACCAAGACCTTGAATTGCTTGCCAATTGCGAACATAGAGCACTTTAGGGAGGACAAGCTAGGATTTGCTGATGTAGTGGAGGAGGTTTCAGTCGGCGAGAGCAAGGTGGTACAGGTTACTGGTATTAAGAACATGGGACGTACCTCTACCGTTGTTGTTAGGGGCTCCAACCAACTTGTCATTGATGAGGCTGAGAGGAGTTTGCATGATGCTCTCTGTGTTGTCAGGTTAGCTTTTTGAAGAGATTTTTGTTTTTTTGTTTACTTGCAACAGCCAAATTCCAGTTATTCAAATGGAGCACTATGGAATATGAAATATTCTGTATAGTGACTGTTGAGAAAGTTTAAAACAATTTTCTTTTATAAGACCAAACTAAAAGGTCCAAAACAAATTCAAGGTGATTAGTCTGTTTGGTCTGATTTGTATGGAATTGATTTGTTTATTTTTGTAGTTGAGGATTGACATAATGTAAATGTAATCTGTGTGTTTTTCCTGATTCAACGTCACATTTGATTTTTGTATGACAATATTTTTCTTTAGTGAATTTGAGCAATAATACAGGTGCCATTTTCCATAAAAATAGGAGTATCGAACTCACATGTATTTTATTTGATGGTACTTTTATTCGTAGGTGCTTGGTTAATGAGAAATACCTTATAGCCGGCGGAGGTGCACCCGAAATAGAAATGTCAAGGCAACTTGCGGCATGGGCCAAAGAGCTTCACGGCATGGAGAGCTATTGCATCAAGGAATTTGCTGAGGCACTAGAAGTGATTCCATACACCCTGGCTGAGAATGCGGGTCTAAACCCGGTATCCATTGTCACTGAGCTCCGGAACCGCCATGCCCGCGGCGAGACATATGCAGGCATCAATGTCAGAAAGGGTCAGATTACTAACATTTTAGAGGAGAATGTGGTTCAGCCATTGCTTGTTAGTACCAGTGCCATTACCCTTGCCACCGAATGTGTGAGGATGATTTTGAAGATTGATGATATCGTGATGGTTCGATGAAGAGGGTCATTGATTTTAGGGGGTTTGCTCTTTTTGGATTTTGTAGGGACACTTTTTGGAACTAGATGTGTTGGGTTATCTTGGTTGGTCTTTTATTGTTCCTAATGTATGTTTTTGGCCTATGAGGTTTCTTGCTTTTATCACATAATTTTTAGTGTTGGCTTCCTTTTTTTTTCTCATATTATTTCGGATTTTGTATGGATGTATTCAGTTAGTGTTTATCTAATCTTATGGTTGAACTTCCTATTTGGATTTTTTCATGAATGAATATGATGCCACCTACAATCATACAGTGATAAGCTGCTAGGCCTTTTAAAGCATATTGTCACAAAATAATAATGATACTCTTGAGCATGTCTAAGGTTGATAAATTGGCCTTCAATCCTTGAATTTAACTATGTTGCAAAAATGTTTTAAGTATATATGTCCTGTATCATTCAAATTATAGAGCCATTTTTATTATGCTTATTGATAGTTCTATCACTTGTATTGGTTCTCTTGATGAAATGTGTCACAAGAACAAATTGACAAGTGCATGGAATCTACTAAACATCAATTTTTAATCTATAAAAATTGAGACAATTAATTGGCACAAAAATCGGGACTTTTCTAGCAAAATTGTGACATTTTATGTTATTTGGATGTGAATTGTGTCGCAAATTAATTTAAATAAGGAGTTCCTGTAACTTTTATTAATCTGGTAAATATGAATATTTTGAAAGTATATTCACACCAATTTTTTATTTACCTATAAAAGCTGGCCGAATAAATTTGGACAAAAATCGCGACTTCTCTAGCAAAACTGTAATATTTCACGATATTTGGATGCGAATTGTGTCACAAACTAATTTTTGTTAAAGGACTTGTTATAACTTCTTATGGTAATGCTTTACAATCGCTTAATATATACTAAGCAGCATCAAAATTTGCTCTTGAAGAATCGGACATAAGAAATGGCATTCCAATCTAACGCATAATATTTAAAAGTTGTGAATTACAAGAGGTTCAAATTTTGTCTTGGAACATTAAACTATGTAACATAAAAGTGCAAAGCCTGCATTGAACCGTTACAAAAAGCGCGGAGATTCATTTGACAATTTTAACAATAAAATCTTCAAATAAATTTGAAAAGGTCTTAAAAATTGAAAAAGATGTATAGACATATTTTTTTATCTTATTAATTGATTGTATTTTAAATTTCATACAATTCATTTAATATTTCATCAAAGACCATTAAATATAACCGTTCAAAACTTAATGGTCTTTAATAAAATATCAAATGATATCCAAATTGTATGTAATTTAAAAAATAATTCATCTATAAGTTAAAAAATATATCTAAAAAAATTATTATTATTATTTATTTAATTTATTTGAAAATTCATTATCAAAAGTCTACGATATCAATTAATCTCCATCCTTAGAAAATATTTTTTGATTTTTTTTTTAATGCACACTAGTTCTTGTCCAATGCGCAACTCATCCTCCCATGTCCGTTAGTTGACTTATCCAATGCGCATTAGCCACTTGTAATACACCAGTATTTTTATAATGCACACTTGTAACAGACACAATACACACTTGCGTTTTGAAAAATAGTCTCTCTTTTATTATCACTAGTTTCCTTTTAAGAGATTGATGGTACACATTCTCTATCTTAATATATACAAATGACTAGTTTATCTAAAGATCATCTTTGTACTTAATCCAATAGGAAAAGGATTGAACCTAACACAGTTGACTTGTTTAATTTTCATTGAGCCATAATTAGTCTTATTGAGCTGTTGAGCAGAGACATAGTTCTCCTTTGGCCTTTCAATTTATAATAACTTCCTTCAGTTAACAGAGCTTAATGAAAATTATCTAAAGCCTTCTAATTATGATTCTAATATATAATAATAATTCGGTACATGTATCGAATGCTAGTATTTATCAAGTATGGATGATATATACAGAATGACTGTTAAGTAAATAATCAGTTCATTAAGAGTATTTAAGACCACATAAATGACAATTTTCCAACAGAGAACTCGTTTGATATGATATCAATATGTTAAAAGCCAATTATTATGTTGTAACAAACCAGACATTCTTTCTTTTTTTTTTCTTTGTACTCTCTAATCTGATAATCTCTACCATGCACGCTCATTATTTTAAATCAAGGATCGTGTCAGTGTTTGCCAAAAAAAAAAAAAATGAAATTCCCTTATTCCAGAATCGAGACCACAGGGAGGCTAATCTAAATAATGAAAAAGATCTAGTCTTTCTTTTCAAAACCAAGCACATTTCCTCATTTGATACTTATTCATTTCATCATCCTTTATAACTAGAGAACATTAAATAAACACCAGCAGTAAAAATCTCTCCCTCTTAGCAACTACACAACAAAATTAACTACCAACCACCAGCTTCAAGCTCTCTAGTAGGTGTAACCCTTCTGGAACATTCCAGCCTTGGCCTCCTCACTCTCACCTTCACCGGTGTAACGGCCCAGCTGAGCCAGAGAATTAGCCTTGGCACGTGCCAGAAGAGCCTTTTGACCCGCTTTCACATTCTCAGGACGACCTTGCCATGTTTTGAGCACACTGTTCTGCAGGGCCCTTGCATAAGAGAAAGAGACGTGCCATGGGTTCGGCGATTGGTTCATTGCATTCAGGTTGAGTGTTGCCTCCATCTCGGATTGGCCTCCCGACAGGAACTGCATAAGAACAACCAATAAAGTTATTTTCTGATGTTTTCCAGTTGTATCTGATATCAGTTGGAAAATATCATATTTCTATTTTAATTCAGCTTTATTTGTTGGAATTCATTATAATGTTACCATCCTATCTATCAAATCTTGGTATCTTGTCACTTAATCAGGTACTAGTCCAATGGAATATGCCTTATTCTAATTTGGACAAGTATTCCAGGTAGAGAGGTCAGGGAAATTTAAGTATCCTAGGTAGAGGTCAGGAAAGTTTAATAATACAGAAGGCATTCTAGATAGAGATCGGGGAAGTTTAATAACACAGAAGGACATGTTGTGCTTTACAGAAACTTAAAATTCAGCTAAATGTTTGTCTGTATAAAAGTGCTGACACATATCTTATTAGTCTTAAGGTTATAACAAAGAAAGGAAAATAAATTAAGTTTTTGCAGCAAATGGATAAATAATTAAATACCATGATGCCAGGAACGGCAGGTGGTACAGTCCTACTGAGCATCTTGAGGGTGAATTTAGCAATGGTTTCAGGTGATGCCTTGGTCTTGTGGTCGGCACCAGGGGTGACCATGCTGGGTTTCAAAAGGGTGCCCTCTAGCAAGACGTTGTTTTGGGCCAGGTAGAAGAACACCTCGGCCCACACCTTCTCTGCCACCGCAAAGGTGCGCTCTATGGCGTGGTCCCCGTCCAACAGGATCTCGGGTTCCACTATCGGCACCAACCCATTGTCCTACAGCCATGTTTTACACAACTTATTCAGACCAGATCATGCACGATTTTGTTGTATGAAATATAACAGGCACTTGCAAATTCGACAAGAAAAAAAAAGAAACAATGGTTAATAACAACAAATATACGTACCTGAGCAATGGCAGCATAACGGGCAAGACCCCATGCGGCCTCCTTGACAGCTAGAGCAGAGGGCCCACAAGGGATGCTCACCACTGTCCTCCTGTAAAATATGAAAAGGAGGTGCATGTTAGCAATAGAAATTATATAAATGGCCCATCCAGTAACTAGTCGAATTAAGAAACATCCGGTGGTGCGAACTAACCATTTGGCAAAGCGAGCACCTTGCTTGTAGTACTCAGCACATCTTGAAGCCAAGCCGTCCAATCCTTGGCACCATGACTCATTGTTGGACCCCGGCAGTGGCACCAAGCCCTTGTATTCCCAAAATTTTAGTTAGAAAAGAGAACTAAATAGAAATCCAATTAACCCTTTTGTGTAGGATACAAAAGAATTTATTAGTATCCTAAATATAGGATACATAAGTTGGTGACTTGAAAAAAAAAATACAATGAACAATAAAAATAATCCCCATATTTTTTTTCTTCATGTCAATGACACACAACATTTCTCATATGTAAAGCAAGCATCAAGTTTTCATATTTTTGCAAATGGCAGCCTAGTCTTAGGTCAAAATGAATAAATCTTACAAACAATTCAGTGATACTATGAAAATAATGTAAAATTTTAGTGTTGAAAAATAATAAAAAAAAATCCATGACTTACCTTGTCGACCTTAATACCAGGCATGATCTTCTCATCCCGCAAGCAGTCAACAAATTTCTTGCCATCAGTGGTAGACTGGTACAGGGTCTCTTCAAAGAGAATGGCACCAGAGATGAACCCGCCAAGTCCAGGTGTCGTCAGAAGAAGCTGCCTGTACGCCTGGCGGTTCGGTTCTGTGTTATCTAGCCCAATTGAGGCAAGCCTCTTACCACATGTTGCATTTGACTCATCGATGGCCAGGATGCCATGGCCAGGAGAGGCAATAGATTTCTATAAAATTCAAAATGTAATATTGGGTCAGATTTTACTAGACTGTTAACAGAAATTATGCTCCACTTGTACAATAAGTTCTTGTATCCAAACCCCGACAATGGGGGAATGAAAATAAGACAAAAAAAAAGGTACATTGTTTAAAATTACCAGAACAATTTATTGCGGACTCCTGATGTTTTGTGCTATACCTTTATTTAGTTCCAATTTCTAATTGACATATTCTAATTTCAATACTTTATGTTTGTAAGGAGAGCATCTAAGAACAACCTGGTTCCCTGAAATTAAATATCACAGTTTGATCATCACAAAATTTGTATTTTCCTTACACCACTAGTCACTTTCTTTGTAGTGGTTAGGTGACAACAAGTTAGGTAGACTTGAAAAAAGGAAACAACAAAGAATAATAAACAATCAAAGAATGATTATAGGATTACTGAACTAATAACTCTGAATTCCATCCAACAAACACGGAAAACTTGGATAAAATAAAAGCTTATTATTCATACTTTTTAACACAATCTCCAACATCCATCGTAAGGAATTAGTTCGTAATCTAGACAAATAAAAGCTTATTATTCAATTATGATCAGTAGATCATAAGATTATCGACGATCAGGTAATCAATTTGCAAGGATTTGGCAGAGAGAGCGTGATCGTACCGCGGTCTGAACGAGTTCGTCGGAGTAAGCAGAGGCGCGGATCGGACCGACGGTGGCGGATCGCCTCACCGGTGCACGGACAGAGGATAGCCGGAGATCGGACGATCTCCCTGAACCTCCGCAGACCCACTGGATGGTAGGTGCAACCTTCAGCGTCGCTGCCATTTTTTTTCCTTTTGGAATTAGGTTTTTGATCTGATCTCTCTCCCAATTAATTCTCAGACGAAACTAAAATGAGAGAGAGACCTTTTGAAGCTCTTATTAGCCGTCTAAACTGGAACTATGTACGATTTGAGAGTTTTTTGTTTTTCTCTGTCTAATGTTAGGAAGAAATGTATGTAACGGGTCAAATTACAAGATAGTTATCTCGGTTGCAGTGATCGCGTTACATGATGTGTTATAGAGTTATTAACTTAGAGAATATAAAAGGAAAGGTGACGGAGTTCCCAAGGGATAGCGGAGATAAATTTTATTTTTATTTGACAAAATTCTGCATTTGCCCCTTACAATTTTTGTCGGATTCGTTTTGATCCCTCTTTGGATCTTTTTTATTATAATTATTGATTAATTAGAGAAGACAATGTCATGTTAATGTTAATACATTAGCGATTCCACTGATTCTATTTCAAAAAAAAAAGAAATAAACTATTTCAAAAATATTATCATTGATTTATGTCTATATTAAGATTTTTTTTGTTTTGTAATTTAAATTGAAAAAGTTTAGAAGGAACGAACCGGATTGAAGATAATTTTTAGAATTTAGAAAATAGAAATGAGAGAGCATGTCCAAAATTAATAAAAAATATTTCTTGCAGTGCTTTTTTGGAAAGAAATTTATTATAAAAGAAAAGTTAAGTTTTTTTAAATAAGTAATTTCTATAAAAAAAAAAGAATTTCACATTTAGTAAATTTTGAATACAAATAAATATCTTTTTTTATGTTTGTACATGCCAAATTATCTTTCACATCATTGTCATGTATTATATTTATATATGTCATCACTTTTTGAGGACCTCCGGATTTTATTTTAATATATTGTTCATGAAATGAAATAAGGAACTTGTAAAATTTTATAATCTGTACAAATTGTAGGAGCAAACGGAATTAAAAGAAAGCAGGGATAGTTTTCTCATTCCATAATCTTTATGGACTTTTGATAAAAATTTCATTTATTTATTTCTCTTTCCGAAATAGTGAAATTTTTTTTCCTCTTTTCTTGGGTTTATGACAATATAACAAATAAATTCTATACAAAGAAAGGGAGTATGGATTTCATTGCGTAATGTTGGGTACAATGTTTTGCGCGCCATAACATCTTAAATAATTAATTGATATATTGTGCGCTAAATCCGTTGAATTCTTAGCACAATTGCCTATTATGAAATTACTGAAGTACCCTTATCCTAGGATTCCTTCATTAGAAAATAATTTTCTGATGTTATAAACCAAAGCTCATTGAAATGATTTATCAGTTTTAAGTTGGAATTTATCGGAAATTTTTAAATGACAAAATTCAATGCATTCATCTTAATGTACTCTCATGTTCAAAATATTACGTTTTGAATTCATTATTTATGTTCATTTTGTACTGGATCGATAAAAAAAAGTAAAGAATGAATTATTTTGAAGAGTTTTATTTTTTTTTTAAATTCAACTTCATGCTCCTATACAAAATAAGTTCGAAAAAATAAAAAAAAATTGAGATAAATGTTTGGCACGTTAAGTAAATTAAGATCAACATTTCAAAATTATCAATCAAATCTAATTCAATGATATTATTAGATGAAACTTACAAAATTCATTAGCTAAAATTCCATACTATTTTTTTTAATGAAGTTTGCAAGGGGAAATCCTATAAAAGAAAAAAAAAGTGTTAAATTCTTCGTTAAGGACAAATTCGTCTTTTCATTGATAAGAGTTGGTAAGTAACAGGCTGCGAGCATGCTAACAACCTCTCTTGTAAATTGTAGTAGGTGGTGGTAGGTTTATATCGGGTCGGATCCTTACAACCCGATATCCAACCCAAAATATTTGTTACATCCTGGTAACAAGTCTGAGCCTTGTTAAGAGCAACAAATGAAATATTTCATTAATTGATATGGATCGAAAATATCAAAAGCTTTTTCAAGATATGGACTGAAAATAGAAATCTCTGGCCTAGAAATATTTCATTAATTGATTCGTTAATGGTTGAAACCCGATCCGGCCCATTAATTTAGCCCATGGATAATATATCAAAGAACAACTAATATTTGGGGGTTTTTCTATGTATGGAATTCAGTCTATGCTCTATAATTTATTATGAGATCATTTGTTGATGTATAAAATAGTGCTGACATAGTATTTGTTTTAGCAGTATTCTATAGGAATAGCAAGTTTCAGTTTGACACTAATTTTGTGCAGAATTATACTATTATTATTCCGAATAGTGCGACAATATAGCACTGTCAAAAGGCTATTTTTCTTTATAATAAGAACTCTCGTTATATCCGATATTTTTTTTTCAGAAGTTTTATGCAAAATTAAACATTCATCTCTCTATAAAAAAAATAATATCTATTATTATATATGCTAAGTCTATAGTTCTCAAAATGTTAGATATTTCCTAGTAGATTATGTAACTACTCCAACTTACTCCAAAAAATTTGCTCAAATAAAAAGGGAAAATGTGTGGTTGCAATTTAAAGCCCATATAGTATAAAAATATATAAGGGCCTTATAAAGCTCATTTATTTATGTAACAATTTGGGCCACCATATGGCTCTCCCATTTAATTTTGTGTGCGCATGTGTTACAAATTATATTTTTTAGTACATTTATTTGGTACACAGAAATAGAAATCAGACGCTTGTTTTCAGATATCTGTTTGATAAGTAAAGTAAAATTAAAATAAAATAAATATTAAATTATTTTAAAGTATTGATGTTTGATGGTAGTGAAAATAAAAAGTATTAAAAATTATGAAATTTGATGATTTAATTTTACTCCATCTTCGTAAATATTTTAATTTACTTCACCTTAATTAACCTCCGTTTAATACATTAAAGCGCCTTAAATCACTTAAATCACCTCTACTCCACTTGCCAAACTGACCCATAGTTTCATAAACCAGCCAACTGAAATTTGACACCTCAACAAAAAATTGACACTTCAACAAAAATTTTGAATCTCAACAGAATTGACAAAATGTACAAAAAGGTTCATGTTGAATGTCCTTTCATAGCATGAAAACAAAACAATTTGAAATTGGGTACTGGAGCAAAAAGGTTCAAACAATTAATGAACTAATTATTAAACAGTAGTTAGTTACCAGTTATTACAATTTGTGATCAATTGATTGCAATTCAAGCAAGTTGTTCTGAATATCACATATTAAAAAAAGTATTTTTACAACATACACAGAATTAGTAGGTTTAAATATGTTAAAATTAGAATTATTAGTTTGTCATTATCAAAGCCAGCTGGCCTTGGTTTTGGCTGTTTTCAATGATGTACAAAAAATGACTAGATTTTAACAAAGATTTTGTAATTCTTTTTATTGTTGTTGTGACCCATGATTCTGACTTGAAAGTGATAAAAAAAAATTGAAAGTGTATCTAACACCCTTGCAAACATGAAATTTTAAAAAAAAGAAGCTACTTTTTACTAAAAAAAAATTCTTCACAAAGCAAAAGCATGATTCCATCCAAATAGGATTCCAATTATGAATTATCAAATCTTAAGGTCAAGTTCACAACTTTATTGATGTAACATAGGTGCAAATCACGGATTAACAAATTCTTTCTTGTTTAATTGAACAACTTCAGCATCTTTTTTTTCCTGATAATTTCAAAATATTACGGAAAGCTTCGAAATGTCATGATCAACAAAAAAAAAAATTTACTCCATCACAAAACTTTTAACATATTTTGGAAATATTGAAGAAAGAAGCAAGAGTGACAAGTCTATTAATTTCATGACTGATCATGAGCTCAGTTACAAATATAAGCTAAAAACTTTCCTCTTTAAATTGAAGTCGATTAACACACATAATCAAGGACAAATTTAAGTATAGATAAACTCAGACTAGCATCTGAATTTATATTTTAAAAATAATTATTAATGTAATATTTTTTTTCTTATAGATCTACAAAATTATAATCTAAATTTTTATTATATTTAGACTTAATTGAAATATTAAACTAATTATATATCTAATTAATTGATGTATTTAAATTTACTTAGCATTCTAGATCCGCCATGCACATAATAGTGCTTTGCTTGGATACACCGTGTAGAAAAATTTGCATACATTCATAGATTCCTTGTATTTCTTGTCTTACTACATTTTATTCTTTCTTTCTTTTTCCTTTTCCTTTTCTTTTTTACATTATCACTGCAAAAGTGTTTAATTTTACAGCTTTATATTACCTTTATTTACCTATGCAAACCTTATACAACTCGTATGTAATTTTGAAGTGCAAACCCTAACGAGAGAAATGTAACAGATAAATATAAATGCAAACAATTTTACCACAAAATTGAAAGCGAATCTCACTTAGAAGTTAAAACATTGCTTTATCATTATTGCCAACATGTCATATTCAACACACATAGTTTCCTTGTACTATTGCATGTGTTTCCAATATAAATGACATCAGTCACAGTCCTTGTAGGCCTTACATGAAAATGACAATTAGTAGTAAAATAGGTCAAGGCTTTATATATGCATGTTCTTTACCAAGCTATACAAAAATAAATAGCCACTAGCCTTTGCACAGTTGCTAATTTATCTCATGGAGATATATATATACAAATTTTGAAGAAGAAAACAAAAGAGAGGGGTCCCTTTCATGTATCCATGTCTTGAAGGAAACACATGTATATATAGATTTATATAAATGTGTGTTTCTTTGAGAAGTCCTAAATGAAAATTTTCAATATGTATTAAAAAATGTTACTTCAGTGCATTTAGTTAATTAAGTTCCATTTTCCATTGACTTCAATTAATTTTTGCAACCAGTACACAGTTGTAGTAAAACTTCTTGTTGCATTATTTCCTTTGTAAGTTTAAGCTACACTCCAAAGTTCCAAAAATAAATGCTGCCTAAGAAGTTAGATGGATTGAGTGTCAAAACTTAGTTGGAATGTAGCAGTGAATGAGCTTGAAATAAGTACAGATTCCTCCACCTTTTCAAAGAAAAAAGTGAAGACAAATGAAATTTTCAAGCACTGATTACTTGGAATTGGAAGTGCTTATTTTTTTATCTTTGGAAAAAAAAATAGCTGAGGCTTGAAAAAGGGATTTCACATGAGCATCCTAGTTGTTTGTCTGCATTAATAACATAAAATCCAGAACTGCAGATTTAGTATAGATAGTATAGATAACGATCAATCTTATTTCTCTATAAAGAAATATATATTCAATTCTATAAAAATATTTAAAAATAACAAATATTAAGACTAACGAAAACCTTCATTTAAAAAAAAAATTGGAATCTAGCAGTGTGTTTTGACTTGAATGTATCCTTCAACAGGGTTTGTGTTAATTCCTGGCTATAGTGTTTTATGAAACATTCCAAAATGCCAGAGAGCTTAACTGATTAATCAGGCCTAAAATCTAGTGAAGTGTCACTGGATTTCTCAAGGCCTGTATTATAAATTAAGGCAGATCAAAATCTTTTTTTTTTTGAAGTACAAGCATGTGGCTGGTCCTGTCCACCTTCCAAAATTAAAATTTGAAAATTAAATTATGTTCAAAATTTGATCATAAATTTGTACAATAAAAGATAATGAATTCTTGTATCTACTAAATTTACCCAATCCTAACAATAGAGGGCAATTATATAAGAATGTCAGTTCACAGCCTTATTATGAAAATTCTTTATAATTTTGAATAACATGTTCTTTTAGAATAAAAATGGAATCAAATTTTTCAACTTTAAATTTTCATAAACAAACTTCAAATTGAATTTTGAATATATAATCTTCCCAATTTGGATAACACTTTGTCATCATAATAGAGTGCCTGAGTGGGTCGTACATGCTTGGTAAAAATAAAATAAATAAAAGAATCAAAACTCAAAAGAACAACCTATCTTGAAAGCGAATTCTCTTATACAGAGAAAAGAAAAAAAAAACAAGTATGTGAATAAAGATAATACAACTATAATATTTTCATAGTCTCAACAATCACATAAATAAAATTTGGATTTGAAATGTGTGCAGGGATCTTATACTTGTGAAACTTTTAGTCCTACCAAACAAAAATATACTAATCCACATTAAAGGCTTTTCCATAAATAGAAAAGAATGCGTTAAGGAATCAAAAGTCTAGTACAGTAATGATAAATTTTAGGTTTTTATAGAAAAATGTAAATTTAAATCATACAAAAGATATTTTAAAAGAAATAAATGTCCGAATTAACAGAAATTTTTTAAAAATAAAGAAAACCAATAGAATGCGTTGAGATTCAATTTCGCAAATTTGAAAAAGATGCAATCCTCAGAAAAAAAAAATAGCTAACTATACTCTTTTTTTTTAAGTTTGGACCCTCTTATAAAATTTATTAGAGACCTAAGTAGTAACATTAAATTATTATTCGTGCACTTAATTTTTGTTTTAATATAAAAACTCCTATTAGCCCTCACATGTATTAGTTTTCATTAGTGCACTTAAGTTATAAAGTATTTTTTTTATCCTCCGCTTCATTTTGGAATGAAATATTTAAGAGTCTCTTTCTTTTTGGATGTTTTTTTTTTACATTATAAATTTGCAACTATACGATTAATATAGTATGTTATTTACCATTAATGGATTATATTTATAATTGACAGTGCTTAAAACATGAAAGAAAATAATATAAAAATGTTTTATCGTTGCTAAACTGCTAAATATATTAAATAATTCCTTCACTGCTAATACGCTAAATGCTATTTTAATTTGCTCATATTGCATGCATTTTTATAGGCATGTTGCCTTGGTGTCCCATAATAACATATCTGATTTCTAAAGTCATTTAAACCTTTTTTTTATTCGCAAATTCATTAAATTACCAAATAATTTCACTATTTGTTTAAACTGTTGACTTGTTTAATTCATTGCACTTTGATTTTCCAGGGTTTGAGCACTGTTCCAATATAGTAAAAATACCAGTTGGAAAAAGAGCAAAATTTTGTTTAGTTCTAGAATATTTGAACTATATAATAAAATAACTTATCTGATTTTTATGATTTGGTACAAACAGTGGCCTTCCTCTTGCCTCCAAATAATAATTTTTGTGGGCTCCACTAGTGTAGGCATTGGTTGCTCTAATCAATTATTCAACTCAATGTTATTTGTTCTTTACATATTTTTTTCCAAATAAAGAAAGCAGTTAGAAACTTTTTATTATGTAAGCAGATGAACTTCCTTAAATTAAAGTCGCATTGTGGATTTTAGTTGTTGAAATTAAAAAAGAAAATTGTAACATAGCTAATAATGTTGGGATTTGATTCATGAAATTTTATTACGGAAAAGTTTGTCATCATTATTTGATAAAAAAAAAGTGATAACTACATCTTTTTTTCGCATTATTTATTTATTTTCACTTCAAATGTATTCATATATATAATATATCAAAATATATAAAGGACTAAAATATAAATAATAAAATTTATGAGGACTTTGTAGATATAATATTTATTGATAAATTATTTATAAATGTATGAGGGACTCACAACTAAATATCAAAAGCTAAATACGTTTCGGAATTGCCATTTAAAATTATAATTAAAAATCTATATTTAAATCTTGTAATATATGTGTCATCTTCTCATGAATTAAATAATTATGGATTCTCCTGTAATTAACCTAGATGGTGCATGGTTTGAAGGTGTTCATATTCTCTAAAGTGAACAGCTGTTTGAGAGGATAAAGTGAGTAAAAATCACACGTAATTACTGTATTATTAATTATAACGGACGGCATTGAAATTTGTATGAAAAAACTTTATAAAGGAGGATTTTTTTAATCTTAGAGATGAAGTATTTCACTACCTTGTATGCAATCTCTTGCTATTTGGATAAGAGATAGATAGGTGAGAATAAGTAATTAGCTCTATAATCTATAATCAAGTAAGGACATTAGAAATAGTTAAGAGACTCAAATTGTTAGCTACATATAGTGCCATGTGAGATACTTCTCTAGCTTCCCAAGCGTATCCGATAATCAGTTACAGTCGTTGCGTGTTCGGTATTTGTCGGGATGATATTATATTTTTTCAACACGTATTTATGTTTAATATTAAAAATATTTATATCTTATATTATTAAGATTATTTTTTTTTAAATATATATATTTTAAACTATTCAATAGAATTTCTAACTTTAATTTTAAAATATATATTTTTTAAAAATATTTATACTTAATATTAGAGTACAAATAAGAGATATAAAACATGAGATGTAAGAATAATTTTTTATAATATTTTTTTTTAATTCAAGCGAAAAGTTTGTAAATTTAAAACAACAAGAATCGAATTAGAATATTATAGGGATTACTCCAAAAGTAAAATACCCACAAAACAAAATTTTAAAAATGCACCAATCAATACCCCACATGAACCCTTGATTCCTTGCTTTCTTTGTGTGGCCCCTGAAATAATGAAAGTCACAAACACCTTTTTTTTACGTTCATGTCTCCAAATTTTGTGGGAAGGAAAGAGATGGCATTACATTTCGTCACGTAATTCAATGTCCAGACAAGATATTTTATTTTTGAATTTTGCAACAAATTACCAACATTTTACAAAATTATTTGTTCGTGTGTCAATCGAATAATTAATCTAGGTACATGAGATGATGCAAACCGGATCAGAGTTTAATAAACAAGAGCATGATTTTTTTGGGATTTCAAATTATTAATGGCGACGCTGAAATTTTGAGGGACTTCTGTCATGACATAAAATGCTTTTTGTTTCTTATTGTTTGCAAATTATGTGAATAATAAAAATTCAGAGATTTTGTAAAGTGTTAGCTAGTACTGATATATTGTCTTTATTATAAAAAAATTATTTGAAACAGTAATCATATTATATTAAAGTGACGAACTTTAGATCTACTTAAATTATTGTTTAATCTTAATTCATCATTTGCATCTGTTGCTATAGAAATTCAATGACAATAATATTTTAAACGATCCAAATTTAAATTATAGAAAACATTTTTTTCATTTTTATTTCATTGAATGTAGATAATGACAACAGTGAAAATTCAAGTATTACAATATGATTTAAATCTGTTTTTTTTTTTCTGATCGTCAGATCTGTCGCAATCTATCTGAATTATATTCCCCAATTCTCATGAATTTCCATGCATGGCAGCTTTTATGGCAATTTTCATACCCCTTTAATTCAAAGCCAACAAGTATTCAGCACAGATCTTTTGTGGTTCCATTTTATGTGGCAATCCACGTAGTAAACGACTGACAAGTGACAATCATGCCGGTCTGTGACAAAAATACTCGTTTGAAATGTTTGGAAAAAAAAAAACTTCTTTTGTTTCTTTGTACTGATTCAAGATTTTTGCGTTCAAAACATCAAACTCTTAATTTCGATTTACATAAATTGTCCGTTGATATTTTAATTTAAAATCTTTCAAGTTTAATAAAAGATAAAAAAATATTGAAAATTATTGGAATATGAACGCATAAAAACAATTTTTAGTTATTCATTCTCAAATCTCTCCATGATGCATAGAACAAACAATTAAAAAACATTAAAATTTGTAAAGCATATGTTCGAAAGCAAATTAAGATGAACAGACTTAAATTCGTAGTTCAAAACCTAACTAATAACTTTTAACCTTGCGCTAACTAATCTCTCGACAAGTTTAATCTCACCATCTTATTCTAACTCGTCTGTTTTTCTAATTTGTATTATGTGATAGTAAATTTATTACCTGAGCCCATTTTCACTTCAAAATTTATTACATAATCAATTAATAACAAAACAATAATAATAATAATAATAATAATAATAATAATAATAATAAATGTAAATGTGAGTATGTCTCAGTAATCATCAATTCAGCATCTCTTCAAAACTACAAGCTCTGGTGCATTACATATAATGTCACAGGCACAGGACTGCAGAGAACCAAACCATGACTTGGGACTTTTGGAATTAATTTCTATTAATTATAAAATTATATGGGCTTATATGTAATATAAATATATATTGAATAATAGACTGTCAAATATCTAATTAAACCCGTTATGAAGTAATCAAATTAAGTATTATTTATCGGATTTTAATATGTGCCATGAGAAGTGGAGCGTTTAATGTGTAGAATACATATTAATAACTTTATGATTTAATTATGGTCTAAATTATATAAAGTTTAGTAATAGTACAATTATGTTATTAGTCCCTGCAGAATACAACTAATAGGCAGTTTTCTGATTTTGAAAATAAATTCGTTAAAAGAGAAATTGGATCTGGTATGGATCCGCTAAGACATAACCAGTGATTTGTCAACTTTTCGGTTATTGACACCCATTATATAGGGATCAAAAACCGTCCTCTCTCCATGATCATCATAAGACAGAAACCAACAGAAA
Source organism: x Bolboschoenoplectus mariqueter (assembly GCA_037678475.1). Classification (NCBI taxonomy): domain Eukaryota; kingdom Viridiplantae; phylum Streptophyta; class Magnoliopsida; order Poales; family Cyperaceae; genus x Bolboschoenoplectus; species x Bolboschoenoplectus mariqueter. The sequence continues at coordinate 2,986,433 of CM075255.1, forward strand.
TCATCTCTCTGAAATTCGGGTTTTCTGAAAAGAGAAGAAAATCGCCGGGCCGATTCTCTTCATGTCTCCATCAGAGAAGAGAAAGATCACCGCGAAGGCTTAAGGAATCCAGTAATCAACGGAGTTGTGTCTCTCCAGAAAACCGACAACATGGATCAAAATAATTTTAATTTAAATTAAAAATTCATTAGAAGATCATGGATATGTTCTAACAGGGACCACTACACACAATGTCATACTGCCACTACATAATGCATATACTGCCATAAGAATTTTTTGCTGGTAAACCAAATAACAGACGAAAATTGTACGCTCTAATTCTAAACCAATCCGGACCGTCAATTGTGTTGCGCAAGAGCAGAGAACGGACAGTCGGCAGAGCATTTGAGGCGCCTAGATCAGACGCGCGCACAGTTGACAGTAAAGTACTGGTAGCATCTCTGGATTGCATCTTTTTGGATCCTTTGTGACGTTGTTTCTATGTGTCTTAGTGTGGTGGGTCATGAAAAAACTCGTGAATTCATTTTCTGCGTTGGTTTCTTTTAGACGGTATCTCTAAGGTGGAGCCCACCCGTTGCACAAGTAGCTACGGATTCTCTGTGGGGTGGGCCCATTGCACAGCGTTGGAAATTTTGTGTTAGGATGTTAGCCCTCAAACTATTTACTTATATCAGATCAGTCCCTCGGAAAGTTTTTATTAGTCCTATTAAACAATTTAAGACTTTTTAAGTACTATTTTGATTTAGTATGTATACAAATTGTTCATTTGTAAATGTATACAAACTTAAGTTTGATAGTTCATTCCTTGCTTCTTTGTATAAAACTTTTTATTTCTTTTCCTTTTATTCTTTGTATAAAACTTTTTTTTATTTCTTTTCCTTTTATTTACAAATAGCTCATTCCTTTCTTCTTTGTGTAAAACTTCTACCAACAGACAAACTTGTTTCCTGTTCATTTTAATTAAATACAAACTAAAATAATTAAAAGGAAACATAACAATTGAGTGCAACGGAAAAAATTAAATGAGTTTAAATGGGTGGTTGATTGAGAGAAAAACTTCAAAGTCAACTCAAAATTAGTGATATAATAAATTAGCAAGTGATAATAAATTAAAACAAGTCAAATTTTGGAGTTGGTGGTGAGTTGGTCAAGAATAAATGAAGTGTCAATTAGTTATGTTGAAGCACTAAGTTCAATCACATAAAATATTAAGTTAGATGGAATGCTTATCCTAAGATATAAATTTATTATTATCACAGGCATTAAATAAAGTTTTAGCATAATATATAATTTTGTGAAATTTATAAATAAATTGTGTTTCGATGTGGACAAAATTGACAAAGTGATTGGCGGAACAAATTTAAAATAAAAATGTATATAAAAGAAGAGCGCGATTAATTGTCAATGATTTGCTTTAAAATCTTGATAATAATTTTTTAAATAAATTTGAGAAATTTTTTTAGAAAAAAAATTATAGATATATTATTGAACTTATATATCTTTTAAATTTTATATAATTTAAATATTTTTTTAACATTGCATCAATGACAATCAGAATAAATCAATTAAGCAAAATTTTCAATTTTCAATTTGTAGTCCCCAAACCAAAACCTACAAAATATTATTAAAAAAAACACAAGGATGTTATAAAAGTCTTTACATTAAAAAAAGCAAATATCAAGAATGATATGATATGATCCAACACGTAACTACCTAAGACTAATGATCGATGTTCATGTGAATATATTCTATAAATTAGTTTATTATAGTGTAACAACCACACATTTTTAATTCTTATTTACGGACTTGGGTTATAATTTTTATTGAATTCCATACATAATTAATTTCGTATATGTGTGGTGAATTGCTTATTAAAAGCTAGCCCGTTAAACGTTGCTTTAAGTCAAAAATTAGTTTGAAATTTTGATTTGTTTTAATCAACTCAAGTGATCATCAACATTTGTTATTTAAATTATGTTATTCTTTTCAAAACCCGAAAATTTTTAATATGAGAAAAAAATAAATCAAATTAAAAATTTAAGAAAATGAGAGTGAAAATACGAGATTTAAACAACACGGGACTAAGAATCATATTTTCAGAAAACTGAGATCGTTATTGAGAATAGAGTTTTCAAAATCTAAGACCGTGATTAGCAATAAAGGTCCCACTCATATGCTCCGAGTACATCGTTATAATTTTCTCAAATTTTTAAAAATTTTCCAATTATTTTCTTATATTTTTAATTTGATTTATTATTTTTTTATATTAAAAAAAATTCGTTTCCAAAATAGTGCGTTTAGATATAATTTCTTTTGGTGTTAGAGATGAGATGAGATATCATGTTAGATGTTTTGCAAGGATTGGATGACATAAAAAAAAAATGTTATGACAGAAGTTAACACTTGTACACATGTTATATGACTATGATCAGTTTGATTTTATTGTTTTCTTTCAATATTTATGTTGAAGTAGGTGCATTCTTGTTGGTACTAATTATTATAATATTTTTTTAGTGACTTTGAACATTTACGTCAGTGTTTTTTTAATTCCTCTGTGGAATTGACAACATACAACTTAATTAATTAAGAATAAACAAAATATTCAATGAGAGTTTAGTGAACTTCAAGGAAAAACTAATTAAAAATCACTCATTGAAAGCAAAAATATTAAATACTACATTATTAAAAGTGCCTCTGTTTTACGAGTACCTCATTAGAATTTAAAAAAGATTAATTTTGAAGTATTGAGAATGGAAAGTATAATTTAATAAATAAAAAGAGAGAAGGGTTCCAAAAACCAAATCCAAAAAATCATTCATTTTTTGATCATTTAATCTAATATAAAATGAACTCAAACGATCATGAAATTTTATATTCATACATCTCGCTTGAAAATAAATAAGATCAATGGTTTAGATTCAATTTTTAAATGTCAAAATTTGAAATATAAATTAAAAAAAATTGTGGCATTTTGTGGCACAAAAAACTTGTGCCATTAGAACTCTCTTCATAAAAAAAATACATATATATGTAATAAAATGTGATATAATATATGCTTTACTAAGCCTACACACAACGTTTTAGAATATTCGAAATTATAAATTGCACTAGATGGATCATAATTCTAGCACAGATATTGATAAGCACCACCTCTCTATGAAGAGATGTAAGTTCAAATTTCATAAAAAATATTTAAAAAGAAATAAATACTGAGATTAACGGAGAGCCTTTATTAAAAAAAAATTTGCACAAAATGACACCGGTAAGTAGAGTAAAGGAAGCTGTCATGATCTCATAAAATTATAAATATATTTTTCATCAAATTAATTTACAAATATAATTAGTTAGCCCATCCAGAAGCTTGACTAAGTCAAGTATATTGCCTATTGATATATTTATCAAAAGAAAGAAAAACATTTCTAATTAAAAAATATATCTTCAGCACATATATTTATATAGTTGATAACTTAGGAATTGCCTTGGCTGACATGTTGCTCCACAACTTGCTATTATATTAATTATTAAGTGAGAATTAATTAATGATTCAACACTTCTGAGAATTATGCAATGAATGAATCAGACGTATTGACCGTTGTGTATAAATTAAATTATGTTACAATTAAGTTATAATTAATGCAATATATAACATGGGGGGTACATGACAAAAAAAATTATATATGTACCAAACATATATAAGATCAAAGTTTAAAATTCTCTGACTATATAATTAATATGGATTCCACCAAGCTAGGTCTGATCACTTCAAATAATTAGAAGGTCAACGTTTTGTTTTGTAAAATAAAATGATTTAATTTGTGGATTCTCTGCTATGCAATTGAATTTTGGGGACTATATACTAAACTAGCCCAAAAAAAACATAAAATATAATTCTCATTGGACAAGTGGAAAATAACTTTTTTTTTTGATAATTAAAACCTTGAACAGAGCTGTACTCCAGATTAAAAAAAAAAGAAAAGAAAGAAAATTTTAGTTATTATTATATTTACTAAAGTTATTTAAAATTTTACTGCTGTATTCCTATAAGTTTTAAACAATTGTAAAAAGGTATTATTATATTTACTAAAGTGCTCTGCTTGTCCTACATTAGTTGTATTGTATCAATTAGAGATTTTAGTTTTTTTTTTATTTAAAGTAAATGGTGTTTTATGTGCAAAATTTTCATATTAACTCAACAAACAAGGAGATAAGAAAGATTTATAATTTTTAATGGGAAACAAAATATTTTTTTATGAGGAAGGTGAATTTTTTTTAATGTGGGTGTACCAATAATTAGCCCTAAATAAAAAGAGGAGTGATTATTACAATCCCTGATACGCAACTGTTGTATGCACTTCAGATGTGTTGTTCTGAAAAATATTTATAATAATTGATATCGTAAGTTTTTATATCTTGCATTATTATTAACAAAATTTCGAAAGCTATAGTTTTCTTGTTCAATAATGTCTTTTACTTAAACTAATGATTATAATTTAGAAAAAAAGAGATTAATGGACCTTTTATATATTAAATATAAATATTCATGAATTCAAATATAAATAATATGTACCTTAAATATAAATATTTTTATAATGCAAATAAGAGGTTCTAAAAATGATATCGAAAGAATATTGCTAAAAAAAATTGTTATATATAATTTTATATTCATTAACTACCTTATAGAGTAATAATTATCAAACAGATCTTTTCTATATAATATTTACGAGCTAATAAAATTTTTGTAATCCTTAGTTGACAAAAAAAACATAAATTTCCTTTATCCAACTTAACTGATATAGCAAAGAATTAAGGGATACACATATACGGTTATCGATACGGATTTATTATATACATTAAATAAGATATTATACATGTTAATGATTTTATTATGCAAACTCATTTTGTACAACATTATTATTATTATTATTCAACTTAAATAAACTATTATGCATATTACTAACATTTAAATTAAGTAATAAAAATACTATATAAAATAAAATCATTAATATATATAATAATAATAATAATGATGATGATATCTCAATAATATTTTCCGAACACTAATACATACTATCATGTACAACTAACTAGTTCTAGACTTTTAGGCTCGTTTAATGCTTTTTCCTCTTTTTGGAAGCAGAAACCGTACATTTTTTTAATGCTTGTATTTATTTTCTTAGATGGATCCATTGTCAAATAAAGCACTGGTCCATCAACAAAAGGACCCCAGCTATATTAATTCGCACAAGTTACTTGTTCAAATCAAATGCATATGTGCGGTCATGATTAAAGCAGGACGTTAAGACTGTGCTTCAGAATTTATAGAGGAGAGGAGGGGATGAGAGTGGAAGAGATGGAGATAGAAAATAGTGGTTAAATTTTTTATTCTTAAAATTAAAAGTTAATAAATTTTTAATAAATATATAGAGGATTTATTATTTTTTATTCATTTTCATCTCATTTTATTTCTTTTAATCGAAACTTTAGAATAAGGTTAAATTTTTCTTTTCTTTTTTTCTCCTTCTTATTCACCTATTCTAATTTTATTTTGAGCATATTTTAAAGGACAGACGTTCATTGAATTAAATTTCAGTCTAATGAACGGAATATCTATTGGATCGTCATTAAATCTGATATTACGCATGATTATTGAAATATGAGAGCGAAATTTTTGTGTGAATTTTGATACCATTGAATAGTTACTACGTCCATCGAATCAAAATTTGGTCCAGTGAATGTCGGAACTCCTCTGCTTATGAGGCTAAAAGGACAAAAAAAATTAATTGAAAAAAATAAAAATATAATATTATAAAATTACTGTTTTTACCCGGGACCCAAAGCATTGAAACTCGGTCCAAGAGAATAGATTAATCAATTAATCTGTCTTTGTAATTACTAATTAGCATGCCCTTATCACTAATCAAAAGCAAAAGCTGTATTAATTAATTAATTAATTAATTAAGGGGACTAAGCAGATCTTGTCCCTTTTTTTAATCATTGAACTGCCATTGTTGCTTTTTAAAGCAAAGTATATTGTTGGAATATGTGCTACTACTGATACATGTCTCCTCACTAATCCTCCACTAATTCCCCCATTTAATTTAGTTTAGTTTAATTCCATTTTTATTATGACATCCGAGTGGTATTAATTGGTGTCATGCTGATTTAATTAACTAAAATATGGAGACAAGATTTAATTAACTCTTGCCTTTCTAACACCATTGACATATAGCCTAAGGGAATGATATTTGAAAAAATAATTAAATTATACCAAAGGAAGGTTCTTGAGATTATATGGACGAGTTTATATAATGAAATAATTAATGTACCTTGGAGTCATCCGACTACATATTCTCTAAAAAAAATTCACATTTTTTTTTGATAAAAAGAAAACTTTATTTAAAATTCCTTCACATTTCTTTGCAAAATTAAATGAAAATTAAGACGTCACAATATAATATTTAAGACGCTTATATTATGTGTAAATGTGTATTTGACAAAAAATCCATTGAATTTTTTTTAACTCAACAAAACATATTCTCGTATGTCAAAAAAAACATATTATATTGCATAAATTTATTGTAACGTGCATAAATGCCGTACACATTGCATTTAAGATCGCACAGTAATTTTTTTTAGATAAAAATCGAGGTCAAGCAATTCAATTTTAATATTCATAAAATTTATGATTTAATTTAAATATTCATAAAATTTATGATTTAATTTAAATATTCATAAAAAAATTTATCAAATTTTCAAACATGTGGTCGTTCACACTGATTTTAAACCTGTTTCTTTTTAATCCTGATTCAATCCAATTCCTCCTGTATTTGATCCAAACTGCTATAGAAATAGTCAAAATACCTCTAAAATAATTCACCACATGTCTCAATATCAATTCAATTAATCATTTTTAATGGAGAAAAATATATGGGTAGTTGAAAAATTATAAAAAACTGTTTTAGATTATGAACAGTAAAGTAAAGAATATCAAAAGAGTGATGAAATCTTTTTTTTTTGTATAAATTATCCGTAATAATTTTAATTTTATTTGGGAATATATGGCTAGAGGAGTGTTATTTCTCTCTCGTTTTTTTTTTCTAAATTTTTTATTATTTCAATCACCCTTTGAATTAACCAAATTGTGCTCTTTCAAATAGTGTGATTATATTTTGATAATTTTTCAAGAAAGCGCAATAATTGAAAATTTGAAAATTGTCATACCCTGCATATTATTTTATAATTGGATAGATTGTGGCAATATAATTTGATTGGAACAAAATAAGAGTATGATATTTTGAAAAACAAGTCAACAATTAGTTTGTGATTTGAAAAAAAAAAGATAATTTCAACTCCAACAACAAGGGCAATTGACAAATAATTATCAAAATAATAAAAGTAAGATTATATATACTTTTTCTATAGTTTATATATATTGCGTATCAAATTTGATGTAATATAAGAAACTGCTTAGTTATTTAGTCGTTGATTAAGTGCTGATAAAATGTAAACATTAATCTTTCACATCTCTAAATCGATGACTAATCAATTTTTAAATTGATGTATAATTTATACAAAGAGCATAGATCACTTGACAATAATATTTTTGATAATCTTGATAATAAATTTTAAAAAAATAAATAATTGATAATTATAAAATAAAATTATAAATATGTTATTGGACATATAAATTGTCTAATAATCAAATTATCATGCAATTTAAGTAGTGTTTGATGATGCAAAAAAAATCATTAATTTCGGACTATTAAAATTTTAAATCACTTGATGTACAATGAACATACGTAAAATATCATTATATTTTATAAATTACTAAATATGATATATCGATAATATAGATAATGTTTACAATGTTCGATTATCAATATTATTGAAATAAACAATCCTGACCTCAAGTGATCCTCCTCCTATACAAATCACAGAGAAGATACTAATAATTATATATATATATTTTTTAATAATTGCTTAAACGATTATTACAATTATTCAATTAATTTCGTTATCCATATAAAACACCTTCTTTTATGATTTTTGTTGTAGGTTGGCGACTAAAATTCATCAAATAAAATAAAATTTCACGCCGAACATTTTCCAAAGAAAATGGGCTACCGACAATTTTTGTATCAATTAATACTCTTAAAAAAATTTAAAAAAAAACTTGCCACATGGCCGTTCTCAAACCCGGCAAATAATTTGTATTTTTCAGAAAAAAAAACAATTGAATATTATAATATAAATAACGAAAAAACAAAAGAGAGTAATAAGACTAGTACTACACCTCTTCTCTCTATACTAGACTATTACATGGCATTATATGCAAGATAATGGTTGTCTCATAGTCAACCATCTCCACCTCCACCTCCATCTCCATCTCCATCTCCATCCCTTTTACTTTATCAAGCTTAATTTTAACACCATCTCCCAAAGATCCATTCAAAGTTCAAACCTTCACAAAAATTAAAATAAAAGAGAGTACGAAATAAGATAAAATAAGGAGGAGAGAAAAAACCCAAGATAAAGAGAGAAGCGAGAAAGTGAGAGGATAGATAGATAGAGGAGAAAGAAGAAGGAGAAGAAGAAGAAGAAAAAGAAGAAAAAGAGAAATGAAAGGATCAAGGAACAATCCATTGAGGACAGAGGCAAGGAGGTTTGGAAATGTCAGCCTCATCGCTCTCATGCTTCTCTCTCTATGCATTCTCTCTCTCATCAGAGCTAGATTTGCACCTTATCACAATGGTGGGTCTCTTTCTCTCTCTCTTTCTCTCTCTCTTTCCTTCTCTTTTCTTTTCTTTTTTCCCCAATTTCGTTCACACTCTCTACATCTATGCAGGGAAAACAGAGAAAGAAATTGATACAGGTACTGGTGATGAAGAAGAAATTAAAACCAATTTTAAGAGATTGGCTGTTGAACAACCCAGAGAGACCGAAACAGGTTTTTGTTTTTTTTTCTCTTTTTTTTCTTCTTCTTTTTGGATTTTGTAAGAAACAAGCAAATTAGCAAACTTTTCAGCTTTTTACAAGTTAAAAATCTTGCATGCAATGAATTCCTACCTAAATTCGTCTTGATTTCAAAGGATCTAGCAAGAAAATGCATGGAATTACATTTGCTTCTCTTTGATTTTCTCTTTATTCTTTGAATTCTACTCAAATCTCTTTGCTTGAGGCTGAGGTTATATATCACACCATCTCTATCCATCCATGTAATTATTAATGTAAAAAGCTTCTTCTTATCTCTTTGTATAGTAGGGAACTTTGAGAAATAATAAACTTAACTAATTAAGTTGGTCCAAACTAAATTTCTAGAAATTTTGTTTCTTTCCCTTTTTTTTTCCATTTTGGGTAGACTGAAATAGACGTAGACTAACTGAAATGAAACTATTTTCTCTCTCTCTCTCACATCATAACTGAAAGAAAAGAAAACACCAAATAACACCTGTTTAATTTTAGTGACATTTCTTCCACCTCACTCAAAAACAGCAAATTAATTAATAAGTTGGTCATGTGTATACTTTTTTGGGGCTTCCAACCAACGAATTTTTGTTTTTTTCCCCTCATTCTTTATATGTTGAGAGACTTCAATGTGCAAATTTCGTTTGATTATCTGATCACGCAAACATTGTTCCTGAAAATTTGAAAGCTTGGTCTAACCAACAATTTTTTTTATATAAATATATGATTGGTCTTGAACCTGGATCCTCAATTTTCTTCTATTAATGCGGTACTATTTTCATAAATCCCACTGTAAATTGCACAAAATATACTTCTTGATTTGATGCATCCAATTTCACACTAATTCCCTCACTCAATTAATTACACATTCCCAAAAAAACAAAAAGGAGCAGAATTTACACTCCAACCCTCACACTTTCTCATAATTACAGCGGAGATAGAAAAAGACGAACTAGAAGAGGAAGCAAAATCGCACACCGACTCAGCCATGGCGTCAGAAGTCGACCTAAGCAAACCGACATGCTTCGAAACGAGCCGCCGATCCGACACGTGCGAGGCACGTGGGGAGGTTCGCGTGGAGGGGGAATCGCAGAGGATTTTCGTGCGTCCGATGGCGCAGGAATGGAAGATCAAGCCATACTGTAGGAAACACGACGCCTTCGCTCAATCGCACGTGAGGGAATGGACGCTTATGCCCTTCGGTCACGTGACGCCCCCCTCCTCCCCACCAGCGTGTACCAAGAACCACTCGGTCCCTGCCTTGCTGTTCTCTAACGGAGGTAACAGATTGTTCTAGAGACACACACACACACACACTATTTTTTATTTATTGTTGTTTTCTTATGTTTCAGGTGTATTTTTGTGGTCATGTCCTTGTAATATTATGAATTTTGCTGTGCTCCCTGGTAGATTTTTTATTCGGCAGATTCCTACATGATAATAAGATATATGCTATACTTTGGTTTCTGTTTTTTTTCTTTTTTTTTTTTGCTAGTTGAAGTTGGAATTTAGAGGAATCATTATTTTTTATTTTATTGTTGGTAATTTTTTAATGCATAAATTTTGGGCTTAATCTTCTTTTAAATAATTTGCTTGCATGCAACTTTTGTTCATCCAGTTAATTTGTTATGCTAAGTATCTTGGTTGTATTTTTTTTTTTAATTTCCGATAGGTTTCACTGGCAACCTGTTTCACGATTACACCGATGTGCTGTTACCGCTATTTATCAGCTCATACCAATATCATGGGGAAGTCCAGTTCCTGGTAAGCAGCCTGAAATCATGGTGGATCAACAAATACATTCTCATCTTTCAACAACTCAGCAACTACGACATCATCGACATAGACAACGAGAAAGACGTCCATTGTTTCCCGCAAATCACCGCGGGTCTCACGTTCCACAAGGAGCTGGGCGTCGATGCGTCTAAAACCCCTGGGGGTTACTCCGTCGTTGATTTCAAGAAAATGTTGAGGAAATCGCTCGGTCTAGAGAGGGAGACAGCTGCCCCGAGCGGGGACCAGTGGGATATCAGGAGGAAGCCGCGGTTGCTTATCATTTCTAGGAAGAATTCGAGGGCGTTTTTGAACGAGAGAATGATGGTGGATATGGCCATGTCGCTTGGGTTCGATGTCAGAGTAGGCGAACCTGATATCAACACGGATGTGGCCAAGTTTGCCCGGTTGGTGAACTCAGCTGATGTAATGATTGGCGTGCATGGTGCCGGGTTGACTAATATGGTGTTCTTGCCGGCTGGCGCTGTGCTTATTCAGGTATTTGTTTGACCTATATGTAATGATCAAATTCATACTAGGATTGTGGGCGTTTATTTCACCGGATGATTAATTATCCATTATCATTTCATACAAATATATAAGAGATAAATTCAATTTTTTTTCTAAATTATGCGCAAGGTTCTTGTGACTCTTTCATTGGAAATGTGAATTAACAGGCAAAATAATATTTTTTGTAATTTGGTATAATATGACAGGTGGTACCTTTCGGTGGCCTCGAGTGGTTAGCACGAGGCACATTTAAGGAGCCATCAGCCGAGATGCAGATACACTACATCGAGTATACGATACAATTAGACGAAACTACATTAAGCGAGCAGTACCCGAAGGATCACCCGGTATTAAAAGACCCGTATAGTATACACAAGCAAGGCTGGGATGCTCTAAGGACTGTGTATTTAGACAAGCAAAATGTGCGGCCGCATCTGGGTAGACTTAAGAATACGTTGTTGGAGGCGCTTAAGCTTTTACCGCATGGCCGGAGTACTTAATTTTATTAACTAGGGTTAATGGGAGTGTGGGTGTTTAGCTAGATGAGAGGTAGGGTAAAAATCTTATTTGGTAAATTTTCTTCTTTTTCTTCTTCTTTTCCTTTGCAATATTCATTTTTATTTGTTTAGATGTGTAAGAAGGTTTATGTGATATTTATGTATAAATGCATGAAGAGGGGAAAAAGGAAAGGTTTTGTTTGTTTTTTTTTTCCTCCTTTTAAATTTCTCTTTTTGTCTTCTGAATACTGATATAGAGTTAGCAATTTATTGCATGAAATGTACATTTTCAGTTTGGTCCTTCACCTTATGGAAATACATACCAGAACTTTTTGAGCATCTTCATTTTAGGGGGAAAAAAACGCCATATTTGCTATTGATCACAGCAAAAATAAATTTATTTTTTTCAGCGTGCTATTTCATTTCTTTTCAAACTAAATAAGAGGAAATATCGGATTCTTGAAGGACAAATTTTAACAATACCTCAGTTGTAAAATTGTTTAGAAATAATTGAAAATGTCAGGCACATGCTAGCTACATTAATTATTTTATCTAGACCCTATGTTTATGCCTAATTACATGAGGTTATGCCTAAATACATTTTCAAACAAATGGACCACCAATTAATGGTGTCAAGAAGGCCACATTTTATGTCGCTATTATTGAAGATTCTTCTTTCTACATGAGGTATGAGGTGTTAACATATATATATATATATTAAACCTTTCTCTATCACAGAAGATTAGTTGGTTAACGCTCCTTCCTGAAAACAAGATAAATGGAGGAGCAATTCTTTGTACTTTGAGAGAGAAAAAGATAGCACTACACAATTACACAACAATTCTATGTAGGTCTCTTTCAATTAATCTTTTTTGTTTTAAAAGTTGTTGCCTAGACACATCAACCAAATTGAAATCACTGCTCTGTGTCAATAGACAGCTATCTATTTGTAGACTCTGACCAAATATCAAACAAATCTTTCCAAGAATAGTGCATTATTCTTTTATGAAGAACCGACTTATTGTTGGTATACAAAAATAACAAAGAAGAAAAGCATTTAATATCAGAGCAGAAAATAAGTGCTGTTAAAATTAATACACACCGACTATATAATTGGTATTTGGTAAGGAAAGCAGTTTTTGACAACTATTATTTCAATAATTTGGATAATTAATTTTGAAATAATTTTTAAAAACTCTCAAAAATAGAAAAAAATTGACAAACATATTTTTTTTAACTTATAGATTGATTGTGTTTCCAATTTTATATAATTTAAGAATCATTTGATATTCTATCAAAAACCGTTAAATATAAAATGTTATAAATATTATGTATTTTTTATGGCCTTTGATAGTGTACCAAATAATACTTAAATTATATAAAATTCGAAACACAATTGATCCATAAATTAAAAAAATATGTTTATAATTTTTTTTTCTATTTTTAAGATTTTTTTGAAAATATTTGACAATTCGTTGTTAAGATTATCAAAATAATAGTTGTTAAGAGATCACTATCCATTTGGTAATTGAAATTGTTTTATCTATTAGGAAAATGTTTGGGAGATACCATTGTTGTTAAAATATCATTAATATACACATATGCTGTTAAAATACCGTTATCTATATTCATGTTGATGATTTTATTATGCAACTTATTTTATATAATATTTTATTATTCAACTCAAATATAATTAATCTGAATAATAACTCATTTAAATTGAATAATAAAAGTATTGTGCAAATAAGTTGCATAATAATAAAATTACTAATATCAATAATAATTAATCTAATTTGAATAATAAAATTAATATTGATGATGATATGTATATATCAGCTCTCTATGATGCAGATATTGATATATATATATATACTATGTTGGATCCTGTTAGCAACCTAACAACTAACAACCAGATCATTTCTATTGGATCTTGTTATCAATCCTGGATTCTAAATCCGACCCAATAATATATGGTGAACCTTTAACACTTTCACAATATTGGTACTGGTACAGTGGTACATCATATGACAGTAAAGCATAAATGTGGAAGCATCTAATCTAATATCTCCAGTAGGAAAAGGAACCTTTGCACAATGGCCTTGTGAGCTCCTGTCGGATTTTATGTCTTTTTTTTCTTTAGCATTATGATATAGGAGTGGGCCCCACACTGCCTCATGGTCATCATGGACCATTTCTAATTGTATCACCCAGAAAATAAAAAAATAAAAATGGGGCATACTGTTAACTTCTCTGTATCTCTAAGCATCTGACATGTTACAAGAAAGAGTCAATCCAAGAAGATAGAAAGGAGAACCATTCTTTTCCTTTTTGTTCTCTTTTTATAGTGAGGCACTTGATTACATTCTTTTACCTACCTTCTGTTGAATGGCTTTGATAAATTGAAATAACAACAAAAGGGGCATTGCTGTATATCTTGCTTCATTTCATTTCATCTCTAGTTTGTGCTTGATGCATATATCATTCATTTCAGTATGGCACATAATTTTCCAGAAGCTATGTTAAATGTCAGATGCTAATGTAAAGGTAGCATGCTACCATGCCTTTTTTTTTCCCAGAAAGGGAAGCCTAGAATTTTTATTTGATGCCCATTAAAAGGTTATTAACACTATTTAGTACTATTTAATCAACCAAGTCTCTGAGTATAACTGGTAATGTCCATCTTTGTAAGAATTTGTTCAGACTTAGTTATAAAGAAAAAAAAAGGTACTTATTTCTTGGTGTATATTTAAGGAATGTCATGTGCCATTTGAATTTAAGAAGCTACAAATCTAGTGGGGGAGCTAATAATTCATTTAGTGGTGACAATTAAGAGAATTTATTATCGCAGTTTGGAAACTTTAATGGGATCCTTATGAATATTTAAAATTGAATGGTTTTTACTTTCATCTTTATATCAAAAAAGAAATTAAGAGAATTTATTAAAAGAAGATGAGAATAATTTGCAAAATTCTTATAATTATAAAGTTTTTTTTTGTGAAAATCTATATATTTTCTTCTAAAACATGGATGTATAGGCTTATTTGTCATGCAATACAATAAAGTATAAATCATATTGAAGCCTCATAAATTAAATAATTATCACACTATTTCAATCACATTCAATTAGCACGGATAGGATTAATACAAATTTAGAGGGACACCTATTCACACAATTCAACCAAGATTATTTTTACTCTTCTCAAAATTTATGTATTGTGCACATTCACATCTCAATGCGAGAGAAATTTGACAAAACAAGAGAGTGACCTTTTAAAAAAAGAATTCAATATAATGTGACACCATATAGATGTTTTCCATTAAGTTTTGTTGAATGAAATAGAATATTTTTTTTGAGTGAAGTCAAGCTAATGGAGGAATTTTTTGAGACAAAAATGTAAATGTTGTAACATTGTCACTTATTGTATTTGATGTTTTGATGTAGTGTAATTTGATGTAATCTTGCTTTGTTTTATTTATTTGCACTTGCTCTTAATTCCATTAAAAAAAATTGAAGTATTTTATTTTGATTAATATATTGTTGGCAGCTTATTGCCAGCTAACCTTAAGGAAAAAACACAAAAGAATTGATATTAATATTATAATGTTAGCTAGCCTTAGCTAAAGCTTATTTGATTGTCAACTAATCAAGTAAATATTATTTGGGAAAAGACATATTAGATTTGTTGGTTGGTGGATAATTTAAGATAACAAATCTGTTGGCGAGAGCTTCAAAAAACAAATCTGCTGGCGAGGAAAAGATATTCCAAAATTTCACTGTTTTTTCGTTTTTTTTTTCCTATTTTGTTATGAAAAATCTTACTCCTACAATCATAATTAATTCTTAGCACGATTGTATTTCACCAAGTTCAAAGTTTAATCTTTTTGTTTATAAAAAAGATGGAGGTCTTTCAAAGTATAATCTATTATATCTAGAATAGAGTGGACACGTTATCATACACGAAATAAATTTATTTGCACTTGTTAACATATATATATATTATATACTTAAAAGTATAACTATTTTTTTGTTTGTTTTTTTTTAAATAAGGGATCCGTTATCCTCATATTTATTTTTTTAAATAATTTTTATATAATTTAAATATATATTTTTCCATAGTAAAATGATATTTATCATCATCTGTGTTAGGTCTGAGGTTTATTTTACTTTATAACTTAAGTATAACTAAAAGTTGATATTTTATATCTTAACAATTGCTCTCATTTGTTAATTGCTGATACTTACTAAAGTACATTTTGTTTTTCTTTATTCTTTATTATTTTTTAATATGAGTTAGCAAATCTAACGAACCAGATGCAACTGTATGTTCTCACTCTAAGATAGATTTATTTACATAATTCAAAATGTTAATTCATCAGTCCCATTTTAGATAATGCCCAAATTAGGAATATTATATATACTAACCAATGAAAATGAAAAATATTTTTTTCACATTAATTTGTCTTGGGTCTCTGCTATAATTTTGAACTAGCTAGGATGAGATCAGAAAAATAGATCACACATTAATAACAATGAAAGCAATTAAATGCACATGAAATTTAGGTTTTTGGGACCCAACCGTCACCGAAAAGCAAACATTGAAAGAAAGAAAAAAATGTGAGGAACCATAAATTCTGAACCGAATATGATTATTTCATATTTCACATAAGAATTACATGAGCATGACTATCACATGAATTGTCTGACTCTGTTACATCCCATGTGACTCCAATTATGTAGCGGTTTGTGCAACATGTTTCTGCTCAAAATGTTTCTAGTTGGTGGCTCAAAATGCACAAAATGTATTATAATTGTTTCCCTTAATGTTCATCTTCTTTTGGTGCATTATTTGTTTTTCTTTTTCTTTTTTGCATGTTTTCACAAGCCACACTGAATTTTTATGCGGAAGAGAAAACAAATTTTATTTATGGGATTGTCTGAAATTATTATTTTTTTAAGATAAAAATAAGGATTAAAATTATTTAAATTTAAATATTTATAAAAAAATTTCATTCTGACCTCAAACTTATAACTTTTTATAAAAAAATATTATTTTTATCACTAAATTAAAAACCGATTCTCAATCATTTAATATTATTATTGATATTATTGTACAGTGCTGAGAATTTTCATGCTGGTACCATTTAAATTGAGCATAGATTTGTTCAAGCACACACACCCGTTTGATTTTTTTTATTTTTTTTTGCAATGATCCAAGTTTGAACAAAATTTGCAGAGGCCCACTAATTTTGCACCACCGACATTGTCTTATTGACATTAAAGTCCTTAAAATATTTCATTTTTATTTATTGATACAGGGGAACAAAGTTCTTTTCTCTGTTTCTCCACAAATTATGCTCAATATGTTTGAATTTTTGTGGAGAAGATAACAAAGTGTTAATTTCGGTCCTCTTGCATGTCACCACCGAACTATAGTTATATTGGTCTTTATATGCTGTTGTTATGTGCAAAAAAAAAAGTATTTTTTTTTCATGTTTGGTGTATTTGATTTAAAACGAACAGATAAAATTGGTTGACTTATGATTTTTCAAAGAATTTTATGATATTAATCTAATTCATCTATTGTAGATAGATCTGACCGTTGTTCTTTTTCATATCACTAGTAACAAGAAAAATGAATTCCTAATTTCATTAATGGCTTTAGAAACATGTACACCATATTTATAATAAAATTTATGCTAATAATAATAATAATAATAATAATATAAAGTATTGTGTGCCACAATTATATTCATTAGTGATAATAAAGTACCATCTAGAATATAATTTATTTTTGTCTTTAGTATTTATTTAGAAAGTTGTGTAATTCTTACTTTATAATTTAAAGCTGTATATTTTTCGAGGTTTAATTTTACCATACAAACAAGTTTAATAGAATTCTTATTCGGATCATTGGTTTATTTTAACGTACGAATAAACTTACTAAATTTTATCCTTTTATCATTTTATTTTTGTATTTTTTACTATTGCAACTTTTGCAAAAATATTAAAATACAATAATATATATCCGACAAGAACTCAAAATGCTAAAAATTACACTATACATCAAAACCAAACAAAAATAAAATAAAATAAATAAGTTCGATTATACCATTTTATTATTTTTTTACTCTCTTTTTTCCTATAAAAATAACACGTCATACCCTCAAAAAAATTCTCTAACTTATCTAAACAAAGATATTTCATATCAAAATGGTCAAATTACCAACTACTCCACTAATTACAACCCAACAAAAATCCCAAAACCCCCGCCTAAAAACCAGGGACCAAAAACAAAACCAAAAAGTACGAGGGTCTCCGCATAAAAAAACACCATCCCCACAAAATGCTCCGGGCTCACCGCAGACCGGAAGGCCTAATTCTAGGCGCACCATATATTTGTCTCAAATTGGTTAATGATGACATCATACACGCCGTAAGAAAAAGTAAAAAGAAAGAGTGAAGATATAAATGAGCACCTCCTCTTTGACCAGAATGGCATTTTGGCCAAGTCTTCTCACCTCTTGACAGCTCAACCATTTATTTTGTTGCACAACATCACAAGCATGCAAATGTGAAATGCCAAGTGTCATATGTGACATGTGACATTCAAAATCTAGGGTTTCCTTCCCCCAAGAAAGTGGATTGTTGTTGGTATTGACTCGTTCGTACCAACTCGGTAAAAAGAGATTAAATTGCCATTTTCAAGAAAGTTTAAGGGTGACACATCATAAATTAAATCTTATTTTTTTTAAAATTATCCTTACAACACGTGTTTTTTGTTTATTTATTTATTTTTTATTTTTACATTACGAATATTTTTATTAAATTAATAATTTATTTATATTTAAATTTGTAGATACTTGTAAGTTAGTTTAAAAAATATTTATTAATTTTTTTAAATGATTATAAAAAAATTTTAAGTTGAAATTCTCTTTATTTGGATGTTGTATTTTAGAATTTTTTTACTTGATAAATGTGTAGAGTTAATGATCTATTTGGCCAATATAACTTAAGTCTCTTAATTGAATATTTCAGAGAATTTTTTATTAATTTCTGATGTAGATTGAGATTTTTTTTGTTGTTGTCAAACTAGACTTTGATGAGTTGTCACCTTTTTCATTGATCTTTTGTTCTCTGAATTAAATGTATCTATATAGTTTTTACGATATTATCACAACATAATTTGTAAAATTCTTGATTAAATATCAATAGAATAATTTGTTTTTTTTTCTGTACTGTAATTATGTTTTGAAAAAGATCATAGAAAACTTTGTCGACTTTGGATATCGGACTAAAAAACAAATGAAATTATAAAAAAATATTATAACGTTTAGATATTTATGGAATCTAAAATTTTCATAATACATTATTCATTCAAAGAAAACTAAAAATAAAAAAATAACTGGTTTTCACTATCTATTTCTACAAAAGTAATTATAGTGCAAAAAGAATTAATCTATTTAAAATAATCATGAAGTTTCTTTGAAACTCTAATTTAAAAAAAAAAATACTTGTGCTACGTGAAAACTTGGTAAGCGTCAGTTTGAGTGCGGATTTTCTGCTACGATGTACGATGTACAAACGGATGAATTATAGAGAGTTTTTTTTAGATTTTTCTTTATATGAATTTTAACGCGATTGGATAAATAACATACTATACTGCACCACCGAGGATATGAACTCGTCTAAATCTAGTTCCTATGAGAACCTATGGTAATTGTTTGAATTAGATCCGAAGATGATAAAAAGAAGAAAATTTAATTGATTTTTCAAGGAGAATCGGAAGAATTCAGAGAATATTAACTCTCATAAATTATGATTGGAACAAGAAATTCAATTCAATGCAAGAGACATAGAGTGTGAGAGAGAATAAGATGTAATTAAAGAGTGATGTCAATATATATACTTAAATTCACGAAAGTGATTGACGAGTTTAATTTCAAAATTCATCGAATTAACTTCTTCTTTTATTGTCTAGTTTTGATTTATTTAAAATTTGAAAAGTAATAATATTTAAATTTATGTAAAGGATGCAACTTTTATACTCTCTTTTATTCTTCTTTTTGTCAAATTTTGGCACTTACCAAACAGTAATACAAAAAGTGAAAATTTTGAAATGTTCGTTATTTATTTATTTATTTATTTTACAATTTATATCAGGCACACACAAATCCGACTGAACCCGGGCCCAAAAATCTGACCATTTGACAGGCCTGAAATTTTGTTATTTTCTTCAAATTCAAAATTTGAACGATTCTATTACAAATATACAATACAGAAGGCTCTAGACATGAAAGAGATTAAACACTAAGTTGCTACATGTCTACATCCTTAACAAGACTAACAAGCATATATAAAAAAAAATGATGGATTACGGTATATCGCGACGTAAAGAGGGTTATTATTTCGATTTCAGATTTTATATATCGAAAATAATGATTGATTAAATTTGTTCAAAATAATTTACACGTTTAAATTTTATAAAATATCAAATTTTATTATTTTTAGAATGTTTTTACTATTTTTTTGAATTTTTAGAATTGACCTTATTTAATGAGCAAATGTTATTATTTTTTTGATCATCTTGTAAAAATCTAAAAAAATAGTTAAAAAATCTTAAAAATAATAAAATTTTAGTATTTCATGAGATTTTAATAAGTAAATTGAATTCTTTAACTATTTCTTTGATATAAGGAATGTTAAGGATCTTAAAAATTTTGACCATCATATAATAAGGAACTTTTTATATAATTTGATTAAAGATTCTGAAGAACATAAAAAATTGACTTCCAATAAAATTTATGCATTTAGATCATATTAAGACGAACAATTCGGCCATTTAAAATTTAAAATTTAAAATTGTAGCACCAGCCTAGTAATACTATTTATTTTCTTTGTATAGTTTAATTCTTAAATATCATGACCATGGATTTAAGTTCGTTCAAAAAATCATTTGTATTATTTAGAAAATTTTGGACAATCAATGATTACTTAAAATTTAATTCCATAAGAACCACTTCCAACACCTTTGACTAAGAAATTTTCGTAAGTATGAGAAGTCGCAAGTTCAAAATCCAACAAAAAAATGATTGGAAGGCTTTGGTCTTTGTTTCATACTCGAAACTAAATCCAGTCTTGTATGCTTTAAAAAAATACTTCTAATGTATATTTAACTTTTATGATTCGTATTTTTTTATAAATATTATTCAAATTAAAAAAATTAAAATTACAGATGTATTTCTAATTACTGATGGATTTTTTATAAATATTAAATTTGAGTTAATTTGAAATTTAATTGATCATTCATCATGAAGTCATTGAAACTCCACCATTAAAAAAAATTTAATTGTTTGATGGAAGACTAAATATTTTTCAAATTTATTCAAATTTGATACATGTTTTATCCAAATAATTGATAACCTATCTACAATTTTAATTTTTTAAATTAAATAAAAAATTTAAAAATATACACCGTAAAAGTTAGATATATACTAAAAATATTCAAAAAAGAAAAACGAATTCTGAAACATTATTATAAAAATTTAAACCCATATCATTTTAGATCCAAATTAATTTTTTGAGCTAATGGTGACATCAGGATGCTAATTCCTGAGACAACAAATTAAACCACGTTCCAGCAAATTCCAGCATATAACTTGGGGAATCCACACGTGTGTCAATACACTAAAACATTTTTAAAAAAAAATGAGCAGCACTATCAAATCCACTTCTCTGTGATTTTTTGCACAAAAGATAAAAGAATCAACTAAAACAGAATAATGTGATAAATAGTTAAGGGAAGGATGTTTATTTTGACAATCTTAATAATGAGATTTTAAATAAATTTGAAAAAGAACTTAAAAATAGAAAAATATTTTTAGATATTTTTTTGAATTTATAGATTGATCGTGTTTTAAATTCATTCAGTTTAGGTTATATTTAATATTTCACCAAAGATCGTTAAACATAGATCGTTGTAAATAATATAAATTTTAATAAGCTTTGATTGATTATCAAATGAAATTCTAATTATATGAAATTTGAAAAAAAATCAACCTATAAATTCAAGAATGCATGTGTAAATATTTTCTACTTCTAAGATTTTTTTAATTTATTGGAAAATCCAAGAATGCTTCTATAAGCATTGTCAAGTGTGAGGCAAAATTGGAAGAATATGTGTAAATATTGGAAGTGAAAGGGTTATATATGAAAAATCATTCCTGTTTAGTAAAAATTATGTTTAGCATTTTATGTGAAAATGGATTGATCTGGGCTGGATCTATAAATGATGCTAGCATATCTTCTTGAATGAATCATTTTTACATATTGATGAGTCAAATCACATGGTTAATGCGTGTACTCTTTATGCATGTGCTTTGTATAAAGCCTTACAATTATTCATGATTTTGATATCATCTATTTTTTTTTATATGAAGAAGGGCTTTTTTCTGTATTATTTTTGCTAAAGGGCATTATATATTTTTCTCCTTTGATTCTGAATAAATTAAATTGTTGCTTGGTTGCAACCATATTGTTTTGGTTTAAAAATTCTAGTAATTTTGAACATTGATTTCTGTATATTCTTTGCATACCCAAAAAAAATAAAATCATTGCTTCAACATTTCAGTATTTGTCTTTTTTTTAATACGAGCGGAAGAGCTGGTTGGATAGCATGTTTAAAATATATAAATTTCAGAAAAAAAAAATGCAACATGACCAATAATAGCTGTGAAAAACCCCCACTTGCTGGGCTTTTAGATTCAGACAGCTGTATAAGGCATTTATAAATTATTATAAAGGTAATAGTGATAGGTATAAATATAAATACACAACTTGACAATGTAGCTTTCCATTGATTGCATGTCCAAATAATCCATATAAAAAAAGTACTAAACAATTTGAGCATGTGATCTTTTGGCATTGACTACTTACATAAGCAAAAAAAGGAAAAAAAAAAAGAAACAAATTTATGAACTATTAAAAAAGAATAATATAATCTTTAAATTAATAAAGTTACACGGAATGCCCCATTAAATTAAAGAACAAAAACCCACCAAATTAACTAATTTTTCCTCCTCTTTTTTTTTTTTTTTTTTACTTCTTCAAGGTGTGAGATGATCAAGAGCCTCCAACAATACACCTCTAAACCTTTTCACATCAAGCTTCACATTTTGATTATCCATGAATGTTCTCCTCACAAAATCGAACCCGTTTTTGTGAAACGCAACCGGGTTTGTGAAAATATCATGATCTCTCGGGTATTGTTCCAGTAGACTACTTTCGTCTATGCTTATACTGTAGTGCATATAATGTAGCCCCATCGCGGTAGATGGATACCCAAAGTCGATTCTGGAGATCCAATCTAGTGCGCCCCATGGTACGATTTGTATCAAGGTGCCGTTTCGGGGCAGAAATACACAATTGGTGAGACCGGCACCATGCACACCCATCACGACATCGCACGAGTTCACAACTTCGGCCATCTCAGATATTCTTGAACTCACATTGGCCTCATTTACTACCACCTCATAACCTATATCTTTTGCCATTTCAACTATTTCGTTTAGGTTCAAGAAGGTTCTCGTTCTCTTCCTTGATATGATAAGCAGCCTTGGTTTTTTGCTAGGTTGTTCCCCTAGCACTGTCACTAGATCCCTCTTTAGGCCATAAGCACGCCTCATGAAGGCATTAAAATCGACCATTGAGTAATTATTCGGGGCTAGTTTCGAATCAATCGTGAATTCTATGTATGCATGTAACCCCACTATGACATGCTTGAAGCAATGCACCTCATTGTCATTATGAAAATCAATAATGGGATAGTTCGATAAAGCCTCAAGTACCCTATGATATTTACGGACCCACCAAATCATCATGTCGGAGATCAAGAACTGGACCTCTCCATTGAACTGGTTTGCTGTGGTAAACAAAGGCACCATGACATCGGTAAAATCATGGAAGAGGTTACCAGTATAACCGGTGATCGAAAAAACGAGTCCTGGTACGTTATGGTGCTTGGTGCACTGAGGTGGGTTCTGGGTTGACTTTACCGTGAGCTCGCTTGTGTGGCTTAGGCAAAAGTCATCACCTTTTCTAGGGTAAGGCCTGATTTTCCAGTGCTCATTGCGGCTTGAGCCATCAGGTTCTTTGAAAAGAATTTGTGAGGAGTTCGGGTGAATTACGATGTCGCCCTTCATATCACAAACATTAGCGCGGAAGTTTGAGAAGTCGCATAGAGGCTTTGTGCTGCTTGTTTTAGCTATACATAAAGAAAATGCATCATTTTTTTTATAACAGATGAATAAAATATAACGAAACAATACTAAATAAAATACTTCCATGAAGTAGTACCTAGTAGAGTTGGTTCTGTTGCCTCATTTGTCTGAAGAGCTACTTCTGCACCCGTGCTCTCTGTAACCACAATGATAATTAATCATCATATTCCAAGGAAAATGAAAAAGGAACAAAAATTGGAGGCAATTATAGACATCATGCCACTAAAATGTCAGGCCAAAGTTCTTCATGATTGTACATGAGGTTATACTGCTCTAATTAGTTTCGGGACCACCAACAATTTTACTAGTTCAGTAAACTTCAAGCCAAATTATTGGTCCCAACAAATAATTTACACTAATTTGTTTGATTTATTTATGGTCTATGGTCCTTAAGATAGTAACAACGTACATTGAATTTGCAATATTATTTCAGGTAAAAAAAAAAATACAATTACAGATGGTCTCTCTTCTAGACGGAATTGGTTTTAGGTTATAGTAAATAATCAAATAGACGGTTCCGAATCCAATTTCATAAAATTTGGATTCGGTAGGCCTTTTTTTTTCGAAAGAAGGGCTACCTTAACCCCAGCATCAATTTCTTTTAGGTGCTTCTTGTAGGAATGGTTTTAGAACCATCACTGGAGTTTCAAATCCAACAAACTTAATTTTGTTTTTCGTTATAAATTTGATTTTGGAGTTTTGATTTGAGTGATTAATATATCCAAATATTTTCCTTCGTTCCACACTCATTTTATACAAGCCCAAATTATTCTCCGTTCTCTAATCAGGTCATTACAATTAATACTGGGGATAAATCTTAATTTGGGCATTTGTCAAAGATAACAAATGATAAATTACAATTACTAATAAATAAACAAAAAAAAGGAAGCGTACCTTCAGGTTTGGTGTCCATGGAGTCATTAATTGTATAATTGGAAACAGTTGGAAGTGTGACTTTGTGCTTCACCTCTTCCTTTTTGTCTTCGCTTTTCTCTTCGGATTTCTCATTGCTATTATTGTTACCTACACATCAAGTTTCATACAATCAAAACCTGAAGAGCATTATTCCGACTTTTCCCCCTTCATTATCAACATTTTAAGCAAGTAGCAAAAAAATTAACCATTAGTGTAAGGAGTGTTTCACCGAAATTCGGCCTTTCTTTTTTGAGTGGATATATGCAGTAAACCCCACCAAAAGAACAAAAAGTTAAAGGCCTCAACTCCCCTATCACGCAAAAGAAGAGAATATATTAAAATCTAATCATCACCCCCCCCCCCCTCTCCACCCCACAAATCTCTCTGTCTAACTGAACTACTGAGACCTAGAAAGGAAGAAGAAGCTTAGGGAAAGCAAAAGTTCATAGTTGTAATTTATCATTTTCAATCTATTAAAACAAAATTGTAAACAATTTGAAGGGTATATATATATTGGAATTAAAAAAAAAAACTTACCAAATTGATCGGGGCCAATTGTGTTTTCCTCTTGAGTTCTCTCTTCTTCATTGGTTTTTATAGATATATTTCTTTGTACTTTAGTTTGGGTATTTTCTTCACCTTCTTGTTTCACCTCTCTATCTTCATTATTACCTGAAACATTTTCAAAAGAAACCCTGTAAATCTCAACATTTATAGATCCCACTTAAAACATTTTTTTTGCATTTTTGCAAACACAAAATTTACCTCCTACACTTCTCTCCACCACCTCAGCATCCACCCTTGGAATCTCATCTGCATTAAAAACAAGAAATTGGAAAATCAGATTAAAGAAAGTTTAATTCTTTTTAATCTTTGGTGATTGGACCTGATTACATCCCAACAATTTCAAGAAAAACAAAAGAAAAGAAACCACAAGGCACTATCTTTATATTACAATCTAAATACAACCCAATAAAACTAAAAATCAAACCAACTAACTAACCAGGATGTTGAATGCTTGTTCTCTTTTCAATCCCAAAAGATGAAGTTGCTTCCTGAGGGCTTACCTTCTTCCCAGCTAAAAGAAAAAAGAAACAAAAAAAGAGATAAAAAAAAGGCTCTCATTTAGCTCATACTGTAAAAAAATGAAGCAAAATTTCTCCAAATTTGAAAAGATCAAAGCTTTGCAATCGAAATGGAAAAAAAAAAAAACTAACCATCGGAAAAGAGAATCGCATCCGGTTTTGTGACTACAATAAAAGTTAATGTGACAAGAAAAAACCCAATAACAACAACCAAAAGCCTGAACCTTCTCGATTCCTGCCTTAGATTTCTCATAAGCTTTGACCTCTCCCCTGCTTTCATGGTTTCAGTGGAAGAAAAATCCTGTGTACTCTGTTCCTCTTTTCTCTTTTCCCACAGAGAGAGAGAGGGAGAGAGAGAGAGAGGAAGCTCCTTTGTATCTATTTGACTTCAAACTGGGACTGGGTCTGGTTACTTCTCTTGGTTTCTCTCTATTTTTTGGGATTATATTTTTGTATTATATATTTATTCTTCTTTCCTCTAAAGAGAAGACTTGGTTGATCTGATCTCTATATCTCTTCTCTTGCATGAGTGTTTGTTGAGAGACTGAAAAGGACTTGGCCTGTTTGAACCTTCTACTTATTTTCTTCTTCTAATATCATTTTTTTATTTAGAGAAATTCTTCCTATCCCCGACTTTCTGTACACTATTTTTATACCCATATTATATGGGATAATAATATAGTTTAATATGTGTTACGGTCCTAACACTATGATCTGATATGTCATAATACATTTAAATGTTAATATAAATATTATTATCTCATGTATAAATATATTTGAGTATTAATATAAACGCATTTGAATAATAGTAAAAACATATTAAAGTATTAGTATAAACACATTTGAATGTTATATAAATATATTTTAATGTTAGTATAAACATTTTTTTTCTTGTATATATGCATGAAACGGGGAGAGTAATTCTTGAAAATTTTAAATATTTTTTCTCCGATATACAGAATATATGCATAGAGTCTTATAGAGTATAGAATTAGAGTGTAGAATTATTGTCCAATTATAACACCTTTATTTTATATGGAATATTAAATTATTTTGTAGGAAATTATTGATAAGAAGCACCAAACTTTTGCCTCATGCCACACTTACATCGGTTTGGTTGTTAAATTTGGTGTTGTCCACATCAAATAATTGAATTTTTCTAATTTGATCTAAATTAATTAGTTCCCAACATTCACTATTCATCAAGAAAAATTAATAGAAGTACTAATTTGGATTTTTTTTTGTTATAGAATTATTTTTTTCTTACTGATGATGACAATATTTTGCAATTAATGCCGACAACATATTTTATTTTATTTTTTTGCTGATGAACACTATAGCACTATAACTTTTTTATTATCTTTTATTTTCATTGTTTTTACAAGAAATAATATAATGATATAATAACCATAAATTGAAAGTCAGCTCCAAATAGTTTGGCAATAATAAAGAATCTGTAAAAAAAAATATAAGACCAAAAAATCAAAATTTTAGTGACCTCTTTGAAAAATCCTATTTTTCTATAAGAAAATTAATCCTGAGAAAGAGATTGGGCTGTGTATGAGGTGGGTTTGGTGGTTGGTGGTGTGTAACAGCTGACAGAGTCTTAGTAGATGTTGTCTTGGTCTTATTTGGGCATCTACTTGCACCTGGTTTATCATTTAAAGTTAATGTTCCATTTGGTTATAAAAGATATCAATTGGGGGGAGTAATTTATTTAACAATTGCAATAATTATAGATATGATCACATTATTTAGATAATTTGTATTTCAAATTTGATGTAGTTTGAATACTGTTGGTCAATGATTAGGTGCCCACGAAATCAAATAATTAGTTTTTTTGAAGTCGCTTGATGAATAACGAACACGTTTTAAATAGCATTAAATTTTACGTACAACTTTTATCAAAATCATAGAGAAGTGTATGTAATTTTTTGATAATTATGTGATTGATTGTCATGGTTCTAAAAAAAATTGCTATCAATATAAATTATTTTTAATTACTATGCTAATATAAAGATATATAAGTTTCGGAGTTAAATTATTATATATTAAGATAGATCCTAGTATACTTCATGTTTTATATAAAAATTATTATAAAATATAAATTTTTATTGATTGGCGACCAAAAAAAAAGTCACTTAAAATCATATTTCATCGTAAAACAAAAATATTATTTAATAATTTAATAACCTCTTATGTTCCTAGTGAATAATTTTATAAAATTTATTTATTATTTTTTTTGCTAAATCTTTCAGTTGCGGAATATTATCTATTGATTATATGATTATATAAGATAACAATCAAACAAGTAAGCTAACTTTGTTTGCATACCATAAAGAATAAATCATATATTCTACATGTTACACTAATTAAAAATTCGAATGTTATAAAACATGCATCGAAACATTTTTCATAACTAAGACATACAAAAATATATTTCAAAAATTTACTCTTCAATGAAATAACAACTCCTTAAATAAGAATCATTTCAATTAAAATCAAAGATAGCTTAAGAGTCTTATCTATTGGTAATATTAGTGTAAAATATTCAATAATGTTTGATATTTTAAATACAACAAACTAAGCTATTGTCATTGGTTACTCTAGATGAATACCTCAAGTGTACACAATAACTCATACACCAAGTCTATTCATCAAAACATGTTCTTTGTTAGATTGAGAGATTCAACACATGGGAACTAGCACATGACATGTGAAAGAAGCAGTAGTTAGGAGGAACCAAAGAGGCAAATAAGAGATGCTAGCAAATAAATAATAATAATAATAATAATAATAATAATAGATGCTATATATCATGTGGGGCCCACTTCCATTTTATAATATCATTGCTGATATCATCCAAGCTTTTTAATGCTATTTTGGCCTTCTTGGTGGTGGGTTAAGAGAGGGAGAATCGAGTACTATATTAGCTTAGAGGTCTCTGTTAATTGGTTGTTAATTAAAGAGGAATTTGTAGTTGTCAAGAAATTAATTTCTGATAATTGATAATAGATATATGTTTTTTGGGTACCACTAGAAAGTAACATAAGTCCAATTAACTAAAAAGCACACAAAGAAAACTACAACTTGTTTAGCAAATTAATTAATAAATAAA
Organism: x Bolboschoenoplectus mariqueter; assembly: GCA_037678475.1. Lineage (NCBI taxonomy): Eukaryota > Viridiplantae > Streptophyta > Magnoliopsida > Poales > Cyperaceae > x Bolboschoenoplectus > x Bolboschoenoplectus mariqueter. The sequence continues at coordinate 3,015,571 of CM075255.1, forward strand.
TACATATAGTTGGTTAAAGAAAGCCAGCATAAATGCATATATTATTACCATTATTGAACTATTTGAAAAATTACTCATCTTTAATTAAATGAAAACATTCTGTTGGTTATTCTTTTATTCTTTAACCAAAATAGACTTACATTCATTGAGATATCTTGGAGCATTTAATTTAAAAAATATATAGGCAAATGAAAATTATATGCTAGATAGATAGAATTAATTCACAAGGTATTGTCAATTAATTAGTGAATACTTTTTCTTTGTTGCATTTATTTTGTAAAGATCTCTAGTCAAATAGTTTTTTTTTTTTTGTTTGAAGTTTGAACAAAATGTCAATGGTTCCATTACATCATCTTAAACATTTATTAAAATTGAAATAAAAAAATTACTTAACATTTATTTGCAATGAAGGTGCATGCTTCTTCCTTAATTTGTTTTTTTTCCCCCAATAACAAATAGAAACGTATTAATTGCACAATAGTAAAATCCAAAACATGAACAAGAGTTTATTTATATATCTAAGGATAGCCTTCAGGGGACTATATAATAATTAAAATGATTGAATTATCCATAAATATAATTGCATAACTTGTAAGCATTCACTTCCTGTAATTAATTTTTGAACAGGAATAGTCCAAACAAGCACAAATCTTTTAGACACACATTAATAAACTCAATGATAAAATACATTAATAACCATCCTCTTTTAAAAATTATTGTATTTTTTTTAAATAACTGAAAATCATAATAAATCTACGAAACATAATTGAAAGGTTTGATGGCACAACGGTCGTGGATAAATAAATCAATAGGATTTTGACAAGCAAATATTGCTAATATAATAATAATATAAACAGGTTTCATTTGGGTTTAAATTTGGTCCAATTGACTTGGACTAATTGATAGCTCTTAGCCTCTTATGTGGAAATTCAATTGATATAAAAAAGCACTTTTTATTTATCTCACATTGTCAGGTAAAAATCATCCATATCGAATATCGATGATGATATCAATAATGATATCTTCATAATATTTTCCTTATCGTTTTCTCCGTAAGCATTTTTAAGATTATATTTTATTTATCAGATTTTAAAAATATAAGTCATTTAACTTTTCTATATTGTAGCTGCTTAAAAAATAGTTGTATACCTAACAATTCATCTTTCAAAATATCGGAAAGATATATAGTAAAGATTTTAAATTAGATGAAATTTTAATTCTTCAAAATTTTATGTATCAATTATACGGAACAGATCACCAACCAGACATGAATATAAAATTAGGACCATGACATTTTGGCCGTAATACAATGATTTGTAAAATAAGCTTAGAACCAAAATCTTAGAAAAGACAAAATATACTACTTCTAAAATTTCATTATTATTATTTTGTTGAATTTTAAAACGTGAAATTGGAGTAGTAAAAATATAAATATCATTATATGAATAAATAGGGTCTTTTTCAGAAAAAAAATAAAGAAGGATCGACTTTAAAAAATCTAAAAAAAAAATTATATATATATATATATATAAAGTAGTAAAATTTGATATCCTATAAAAAAATTTCAATTTAGACATATTGAGCGATGTAGATAAACCGTTCCAACATGAAAAATAAAAAATTGTTAGATAAAAATTAAGATCACGTCCTCGAACTTTAAATATCCACTAAAATTTTTATGTTGAATTTCTAACACGCGATCTTTCATATAAAAGTCATTGTCTTAATTACTAGATTAAAATCTGTCTTAAAAAAAAATATAATCTTGATTCTTGTTATGTTGAAATAAAAAAAAAATTGGTAAGGTAGCATAACTATCTAACTCTGAGTACAATTTATTAAATTTGTTCAGAATTTTGGTAAGAAAATTTGGAAGTACATATATATCTTCTGGAATTCAAACCATTGGATGGCAACTATTATTATTAAAGGCTTAGATCAAATTAATAATGTCACGGACATTACATAATTCTTGTTTCATAATGATGTGTAATTTATAAACGAGGAAGAAATCTAGTCATTTTCATATTTAAAAATGGTGGACAAAGTCCGCTGTTTAAACAAGAAATTATTATTTTTTTAAATTTGGTTTTGTCCTTTTTTTAAAAAAAATTGCAACTGTGTTTAAAAATTTCTTGGCTCTCCTTTTTTTTTTTTTTTTGCTCTTGCGAATATGGAAATTATAATGGACAGGAATCCTTTTAACAACTATTAATTTTGACAATTTTGAGAATGGATTTTTAATAATTTTATTTTTTTAAAAAAATAACAAAATATTTATAGATATATTCTTGAAGTTATTGATTGATCGTGTTTTAAATTTCATATAATTTATGTGTCAATTGATATTTCGTAAAAGATCATTAAAAATCAACTGTTGCATATGTCATCCAATTTTAATAGTCTTTAATGAAACATCAAATAATATTTAAATTACATGAAATTTGAAATACAATCAATCTATAAGTTAAAAAATATATTTATAAATCTTTTCCATTAATTTTTTTTGAATTATTTAAAATTCTGTTGTCAAGATCAAATTAATCATTGTTAATTAATCCCTAATCCAATTATAATGCATCTAGTTGTTGATCTCCTCTCATCTCTTATATCAAATTTGATGTCTAGAACGTGTAAACAAATAAAATAATGATAATGTAATATCAAGGAAATTGTAGAATCATCATCCATCCTATTTATATTTAATATATTATCAATAGTCAACAGAAGCATAACAAGAATTAGAGAGAGAGAGAAAAAGAGTATATATCTATCATGCGGCACCTGTTGATAATTATTAAATTAATAACATTTACAATAAACTTGTAATAATTTGAAAATAATTTTTAAAAATAAAAAATTATAGACATATTTTTAAAATTATAGATTAAGTGTGTTTTAAATTTCGTGAATTTAAGTATCAATTGATATTCCTTCAAAAAGACAAAAACCGTTATGATAATCTTCGACGGAATATTAAATAACACTTAAATTACACCAAACATAAAATATAATCAATTTATAAGTTCAAAAATATATCTCTAAATTTTTCTTATTTTTATAAATTACTTAAAAATTCATCATCAAAATTATAACATCAAATCAATAATTATCAATCAATCCCCCCCATCTCTCTCTCTCGTTACAATTAGCTGTATATTTCTCTGGTACCCATATCATCACAATTATTTCTCTGATGGTACTTTGTAACATCTGGCCTCTTTAATAATACGTGGCGAAAATTTTGTAAATCAGAAAGACCAACACATCCATCCACCCAAGCAGGTGGCTGCTTCATAATGGCAATGCACCGACACCGACACATGCATCATATAAAATCATATTTTGCTTTTTAGACTTTTCTGACTTGTGGGCCCCACTCCTCGTTAATTTTACCAGTGAGACTGGTTCTGGTTCTGGTTCTGGTTCTGGTTCTGGTTCAGCTCTCCAAAGTTGACTCCATAGTCTAAATGGCAGATTAAGTAGATTTGTGACATTATTAATAACATGATATGATGTATAAAAGTTTTCTAAATTTGTTAAGAACGTTATATGCTATAAAAGTTTTGTAAATTTTCTTGTTTGGTTTTTTTTTTCTTTTTTCTTTTTTTTTGTACCGAGAATATTTTTAATGAATAAATATTTCCATAAGGATATTATTTTCTGATTCATGGAATAGATATATTTTTTTTTATCAGAAATCGGTTTGACCACTATTGATGCGCTTTCGTTTTCTAACAATACCTATGACAATCACAATAAATTATATCATCCTATTTTAAATGATTATAAAGTTATAATTCCTATGCAAAAGAAAAGATTTTTCTTTTTTTTTTATCATCGTTTGTCCTGTATAAATTATTCAACTATTATGATGTTTGAGAAATAAATTAAATAAATTCTTAAGGTGCAAGATTTTGCACAAATCTAGACCATTCCAAATAAATTGGAGTTTTTCTTGTCTGGCGTTTTATTTAATAATGAGAGTATGTACATAGTATTTGATCTTGCTCGTAAGATATTTGCCTTTTGCAAACATCAAGTGGCACATAATTTTATTTGGACTATTATTACTATTACTATTACTATTACTATTACTATTATTACCACCACCACCACCACCACCACCACCACCACCACTACTATTACTACAACCACCACCACCACCACCACCACCACCACCACCACCACCACCACCACCACCACCACCACTGAATATTATGAGACATTGCCAGGTGCTCATTGGAGCAGTTTAACAATATATCACATTAATTAGTGATTTATTCCTCTAAGGAAGGTCCCATGATGCAGCACATGATCCACCTACAACATAAAATTGTTGAAAAAAATGACATCATGTGACCCAAATTTTCAAAAAAAAAAATAAATAGACATCATGTGAACCCAATTTTGGGACATCAAAGCTCTAAACAAATTATTAGTCTAAATGTTCAAATTTAGGTGTGAATTCCAAAGAATATATCACAGCACATGCCTCATGCCTTTGTGTGTTTATAATTCTGGCATGTTACATGTGTTGCAAATAATTTTTTGAGAAAACCAACTTTATATATACTTCTACATATATATATATATATATATATATATATATATATATATATATATACATATACATATATATATATATACATATATATATATACACACACATATATAAATATACACACATATATATATATACATACAATATGAAATTTTTTGTTCAAAATCTAATTTTTGATTTCTGCCGACAAGAAAATTCGGTACAATGTCTGTCATTGCATGGTACATAAAGTGGGGGTCTACAAATTATTACAAATTAATTTATTTATTTTTCATCTGGAGGTTCAATGAAAGTCAAAATTTAATTAAAGAATACCCCACAGGGACTTGGAAGAAAATTTATAAAATAGAAATTGAAGAAGATGGTAGCAAGATGGAAACCCAAAAGCAAAACCAAATGACACATGACATGGGAAATTAAATTTTATGTCTAGCTGCTTGATTGCAAATTTTGAGGGGACCAGATTGTGATATTTTATCTCACACATTTATTTAAATATTCCACCTTTATTACATTTAAACCCATTTCCATTTATTTAATTATACTACCGTCTTTCATGTTTGATGCATTTATTACTGCTGTTAGCTAGGAGAATTTTCCTGAACTATGCAAATAATATGTACTAATTAGGCTATTAACTTTATTACAGGTGCTCTTAATTTTAATGAAATAATATTGACTAATTTTGCTATGGATGAGAATTTATATCATAAATGAAGAGTCAGATAAGAATTAATGATTATGATTCGGTAATTACTAATTTTTTTGATCTATAGTAGAACTGCTCAATAATATTTATAAACTAATTGGTTTATAGTATTAGCAAGTCTTTTTTAGAACTGATAAATTTTCCTTGAAACAAATTGCATACAATTTATGGCAAGTTAACTTATATATTGCATCCAATTTATGGAGCCAGGTCTCAATAAAGTAAAAAAGATATCCAGACAAAAAACAAAAGATTTTTGTTTGCAACATTGACTGTTTATAATAAAAATTGTTGTTATTTTATAATAAGAGTTTCAGTGTTTGTACTAATTTTTGAAGAATGCTCCTTCTAGGTAGCAACAACACAAATGATGTGTTTTTAGAATCAGTTGTTGTGTTGTTTATGATAGAATTGAAGATAATTTATAATAGGTAGGGGGCGATTTATTGACAATGACTTGATAATTTTGATAACAACTTGTAAATAAATTCAAAATAATTTGTAAAAATTTCTCAAAAGAAAAAATTATAGACATATTTTTAACCTTATAAATTGGTTATATTTCAAATTTCATGAAATTTAAATCTTATTTGATATTTCATAAAAAAATATTAAATTTGAACTGTTGTAAATATTGTCCTTTTCTATCGTCTTTGATGAAATATTAAATGACATTTAAATTGTATGAAATTTGAAATATAATTAATCTGTAAGTTCAAATTTTTTTTCTATAATTATTTTTTCTATTTTTAAAAAATTATTTGAAAAATCATTATAAAAATCGTCTAATTAACTATTGTTAATTGATTCCTCCACCCTTTAACATCAATTTCAGTATTATAATAATGACCTATCTAGAAAAGAAAAATATATAGGAGAATTTTAGCCTTAAGGCATAAAATCTTTTCCCATTTTAAAATGCAAGTGGTGAGTACAAATCATGACGTAGAGACCATAAAAAAAAGAATAATTAAAGTGGCATGATTGGCAATTTAGCATCCAACAGGCGGTATACGAATTAAATTGGATTGCAAGTGGTCGGTTTGCTTCTGAATTTTAACTTATTTTTGTGCTTAGAAATTTCAAATTTGCACAAAAAAGCGAGAAACAGATACAATTTGTAACTTTTGTCTGGTTGCTGAAATCGGAATGCTAATTTGACCAGAAAGAGACACTGAATATAATAATCCCTCTTTATCAATTTCTTTTATTTATTTTTTACGGAGCTGATATATAATGTTTTATGTTTAAGAAACAACTTTTGATATAATAACAAAAATAATATTTTTCGTGTGAAAGATCGTCGGTTCAAAATTCAAATAAATAATTTTTTATAAATATTTAAATTTGAGTAATTTGATTAATATTTATCAAAAACAAAATAATGCTTCATGCTTGGTTACATTTGCATTTTGCAAAGTTGAGCCAAGTCAATAATGATGAAGCTATTTCAATCCAAAATTTCTTCAATTAATCAAACCAGCCCAGCCCAAATTTGCATGAAGCCTACAACAATCCATGAATTCCTAGGCACTAAATAAGGGTTCATTTTAGACTTAAATTTAGAAAATTTAACCCCAAATTAACCCAGACCAACAGCCCAAACACAAAATAAGAGATTTGTGTTAATGGCATGACTGGTTTATCTCAGCCGAATTAAAAACTTAATATTAGGCTCATGTTACAAAACCTCTAGCCTAGAAATATCTCAGCCCAATAATATTGTTAGTTTTTGGGTTTAAGTGAGAAATGGAAAATTTCTATTCAATGCGCAAAATTAATTAAGCTAAACAACAACAAAAATTAAAGCGACTTTTTATGTTCCAACTACGCTTGACTTACCACAAAAAGAAAAAAATACAAACAAATACCCAATAGTCAATTTTATTTTTACCTATATAGTTCGCTACACAATTTGACGCACCCAGATGCCACATGAGATCCTCATTAGATAGAGTGGCGAAGACGGGATCCGAATCCCGATGTGGATGACGTCATACTGGCATGGTCTGTTCTCGTGTGGGGTCCACTGTTCAGAACGAGTATTATAACGGTTGGGTCCGTCAATCAAAGAAAGTACTCTGGTTCGTTGGATTTGATTCGATGATTTGTGTGCGCATTTCATGGCACGTCTAATTCTGACTTTTTGATATCAAGTCGTTGGAAGTACCTGGAATGCGCTAAGTGCTGGCCCACTTACTGTCCAGTGGGCCCACCTTCGCGCCGTCGGATATATGGTTGGTTGTAGAAGGTTCCGAACCTCTGCAATTCTTGCGGTGAAATACTGTAGAATATGTTGTTAGCCGTTGATGGATTTATCATTTATGGAATAGTAAATTTATAATCATGATAATGTTTTTTTTATTTTTCAATTATTGAAATGGTTTTAAAATGAAGATTATATGCACTTTGTTTGATTTATAGATTGGTTGTGTACTAAAATATGTGTAAATTGAGTGTCACATTGTCCGTTGCAATTTTGAAGTAATTTGTTGTATGGTAAACTTGTATCAAATTAAATCATTTATTGTGCATATCAGTTTAGTCACACTATAACTGTAGAATTTAATGATCATAGAAATAATTCATGTTTTTTCATTAAAAAAGTTCATTAGTTATGAATCCTAATAAAAATATGTTATATTTACTGAATCTATTTTAAAAAATATATACTGAATCTATTTGACAAACATCATAATTAACAAAATAACTATGAAAAGATACAGAACCAAATTGAATTCTTTATGATTTAAATAGATTTTGTTTCAAATTGGTGTAATTTGAAAATCGATCGGTCATTACTGAAGTGATTTAAAATTAACGATTTAATTTTATCGACATCCAATTGAGAATCATTTTTTTCAAATCACACAAGTCACCAATCTTAATACAGAGCTATCAAATGATAATGAAATACATCTAAATTTTTAATTTTCTATTTGGATGAATTTATTGTCAAATAAATTTAATTTTCATTGCTTCTTTATTAAAGAAATTTAAAACTACAAGTAAAATTATAGAGACGACAACAAAAAAAGACTTCTTTTTTTCCTGATCTTCTTAAAAATAGTGTAAATAATGAAGGATTTAAAGATATATATTCTGTTCTAAATTCTTACTTGAACAATGTATTTGTTATTTAACCATACATTTGAATATTCTTAATGGAAAAATGATAGCAATCATGTAGAGTTGTAATGAAATTATTTATCATTTTTGTATTTTGAATGGAATTATTGTGAACAGGTCAACTTCCCTAAAAAATGGTAGCAATCTAATATAATGTGGCCTTGTCACATTTTCATACACCTTATTTTTAATAGAGAGGAGATTACAATTTGTTAATTTTAAATTTGTGGAACTGGTTGTTGGTAAACTTATCTACTTGGAATCTTTTTATTTAATTATTTGTTTATTTATTTATTTATCCTCATTTAGGGATTTTGGGTTGTATATGAAATTATTTGAACTGTCATCTGTACAATCATTCAATCAATCAGAAACTGTTACCTACAAAATATAAATCCGTTACATTCAATCAACGTCATATAGTTCTCCAAATGCAACAAACTTACAAGAACAATCAATATAAGCCATCCAAATCCAATTTCTCAATTTGGTTGGGATATCAACATCCAAAATGATGTGATGGCATTTTTCTGAAATTTTGTTTCCAACCAAAAAAGATATATCCCTTGAGGAAACCGCTTCTCTGTTTAATTCATTGTCTGTTTTGTTTGAGTTCTAATTTTTTATTGCGTTACACTGCGTTGTACAACGTATGAACGGATAAATTATAAGATAATTTTATTTGAAATTTATTTTATATAAATATTAATGAGATCAAACAAATTACGTATTTTATTGTACAATACAACATAATAAAAGATATGAATTTGTTTTGTTTGAATCCAGCGCCAAACTTTACCTTTTTTGTGATATATCTTAAGAGGATACCGTTCCTTCATAAAAGGTTCAGTTAAAACCCCCTTTTCAAAGCACAAGAAGCCTCATTCTAAAAAAAGAAAAAGAAAAATGCAATTAGGTGGAATTGCCAGAACATGACTGAAAGAAAGTACATGATGTTGACAAATATAATCTGATTGACTTGTTTTGTTTTGTTGTTGCGCCATGTATTATTAATTTGTTTTTTTTTTTGAAATGACTCGGTCTAGTTGGTGCTTTTACATATTTATATATTTATTTATTATAAAAGTCATTTGTCATGTGATCAAGTTAAATTTGAAGTCCAAGATGGCAACTAATTTTTTATTTTCTGAAGAAAAATTCATAGCTATGAAAATTGTTTAGGTTGGACGTAGGTATCAATGGTCCATATTTATGGAAATTAAAAATAGATATGCAAATTTCCAATATTTTTGACTTGAATGTGGTACAAAGTTTAGATCATGTCACGGACTAAGTCTTAATTGATTGAGATCTCAGATCTCACTCAATTTTAGCAAGTTTTAGTAATTAATATCAGAAATTCACTACACATGTTTTGAATCAAATATCACAAAGTCAGATAAAAAAGGCTCAACCTATTTGTAAACCGATATGAATATATGCCACTACCCAAAATTGGGCAAACAAAAAAAATAATGACAATTGACAATTGTGACCTTTATGCAAATAAAAAATAACAGAACACATGAACAAATCAAGAACTATCTTTCTTCCCCTAATTCAACCAAACCCTAAATCTATTCTTGGAGAAGATCAAGGGCTTGAAGTAGGGAAGGCCTAAACCTAGTAAGATTCACTCTCACATCTTGTTTCATGATGATCTCTGCTAAGGATCCCCATCCTTGCGCATGGATCGCCATTGGATCGGTGAAAACAAGGTGATCGCTCGAGTATTTCTCCTTCAGTGTGGTCTCATCTTTGTCGATGTAGTATTCGACATACCGCAACTTCATGTCCTGTGCTGGTTGGCCGTAGAAATTTGTGGCCATCCAATCCATCTTTCCCCATGGCACTATTTGCACCATCACGGCTTCGGTCGGGAGGAAGACTTGGTTAGTTATACCAGCACCGTGCACGGCCAATAACACATCGCAATTGTTAACCAATTCCGCAAATGATTGCAAATCAGGGTGTGCCTCTTTTATGATCACCTCGAAACCTAGGTCCTCAGCCATCGCCGCAACCTCTTTTTGATTGAGTAGTTTTCTGGTACCTGCTCTTGAAATGATCAGCATTCTTGGTTTCTTTTTGGGTGATTCACCGAGAATAATTGGACGGTCCCTTTTGAGCGATAGTGTGTTCCGAAGGAAGCTTGTGAAAGTCACCATGGAATAGTTCCTTGGATTTCTGATCGGGTTGGGGTGTATGATTAAGTCCCGGTCCCGAATCAAACCTAGGAAACCGTGTGGGAAGCAATGAACGTCTTCATCTTCATCGAAGTTTATGACATCATAATTCGAAAGTTTGCTAAGCAGAGGCCGGTACCGATGGACAAACCACGGCTTAAAGTTCGTGATGAAATACTGTACCTCTCCCTTAAAGTGTGATGTGGTAAGGAAGAGCGGTATGAGCACGTCTGACATGTCATGGAAAACATTGCCCGTGTAGCCGGCAACTGAGAAAATCACAGCCGGTACATTATAATTCTTAGTGCATTTCGGCACTTTAGATTCTGGTTTAACAGATTTCACAGTCACTTCTACGACCGATGGTAAGAGAAAATCATCTTTCCGTGCGTAGGGACGGACTTTTTTCTCCCCGTTTTGGTCGAAAACCGTCAATTGTTGGGAGGTAGAGACCAAAAATACCGACTTCTCCTTTGGACTAATCCTCAAATCACCGGTCATTTCACACACAGTCGGCCTAGCGTATGGAAATCCTTCGTCTTTGCCGTTCTCGTCGCAAGCAATCTTGCTCTCTGTTTTACCATTCGATGTCTCTTTTCCATTGCTTTCATCTATCAAGTAAATCAAGTAAAGAGAGACAAATAACTTCAAAATAAATAACAAAGCATGTTTAAATGAAAAAAGAAAACAGAGTGCAATGATATAGCAAGGTTATGTCAATGATGAGGGGGACAACAAATATTTGAAGCAAAGACAAGTAATAAAAAAAAGCACTTCATAAAGCAAGTAATTAAAAAAAATTGCAATCAAAGGGGAAAAAACTGATCACGTGCAAAGTTTGAATCTTTTGATATTGTTAATTATATTCTAAAAAAAAGTTTCACCTTGTAATAATGACAAGAAAGAATATTTGGATAAAAGTTAAGCTTCAGAACATTAATGAGAGCTGTTCAATATTAAATAGAATACATAAATAATCAACACTACTAAATTAATAAACTAAAAAAATCAACAATTACTCACATTACTGTATCAAAGTTTGAATCTTTTGATAATATTAATTATATTCTGAAAACAATTTCAGCTTGTAATAATGACAAGAAAGAATATTTGGATAGATGTTAAGCTTCAGAACATTAATCAAACAACATTAAATTGATAAACAAAAAATTTCAACAATTACTGACATTGTTGTATCACTAATTAAATTAAGATAATTGGAAACAAATACTCACAAAATTGGGTGAGACCTGTCTTTGAATTGCTCTCTCTCAAAGTGGTACTTTGAGTGCCCTCTGAGGCAGTTACTTGTACTTTGTCTGTCTCTTTTGGCACAGATACATCCAAAACAGGATCTTCTTCTGTTTCCTTGCTTTTGAAGGTTTCATTGCTTATTGCACTTTCATCTACAAAATACAAAATAAGTAGATAAACTTATTAACAAAAACCCAAAAAAAGAGAACTCTAAATTGAGCACTGATTAAGGAAATTTGAATGTACTTTGACATGCTCAACGCTTCATATATACACAATAGATGGTTTCAAGACAAAGATAAATGGGCACAAGAAAATTGTACACTGATCAAGGAGATTGTCTCACCTTTTTCCTTGGAGAAATTTGAACTTGAACTTGAATCTGAAACCGGGATGGTTTCGACTAGAGAACCTGAGGGTGATGAATTGGATGATAATATTCTAACATCTACATGAACAACGAATTCAATCTGAATTAGCAACAATAACAAAAACATCTACACAACAGGAATTGAAAGATGATGAAGGACAGACTTACCGAAAACAGGGGAGTAAATTGAGAACAACTTCGCGAGAGAGATATAAGTTAGCAAGGCCAAACAGCATCCAGCAACTAATCCAATTCCAAGTTTTTTGGGTTCAATTGGGGACAAATTCTTCACAATCCTTGGTTGTTTTCTCTCTGTTATAGGTTTAGAATTCCTTGGATAAGCTGTAGTAGTAGAGCTAGTAGCCATTTTTCTCTCTGTTTTTTTTCTTGGTTCCTCAACAGAGAAGAAGAAGGGGGGAAAAGACAAAGAACAGAAAAGAGAACTATGATGGAATAAGCATGCGTATTGGATGGAGGATCAAAGAAACGAAGACCCACAACGCAAGGAAACCACAACTTATTCCGAACCTATTCCACCATTGTTTTTTATACCAATTCTCGATTCTCTACATATTATTGGACCTCGTCTATTATCAATTTATCCTCCTACTACTACTACCATACCCCTTGACTGTTGGGGGGGGGGGGGGGGGGTTAATATCAAGTGATAATCACATTTATTGGATTCATCACATGGTCATGACATTAATTAAGTAATTTTTGTTTTTTTCATGGTAGTTCGAGGTCCCTTTTTTTGAAGAGGAAAAAGTCTTTAAGGAATCCAATCGGTTGCTTCGTTTGACACTCTTCCCAAGAGTTGAGATGGATTTTATTTATTTATTTATATTTTTTTGAGGGGGGGGGGGGGGGGGGGACTTGGTCTATAACAAGTTAGAACTTTAATTAAATCTATGTTACATGTTAGGTTGTATTAACTAGATATATACCATTAATTTATATTTCATTATAGATTTACACTTCTTTTAATTTTACTTTTGCTTTTGGCAATCATGGTGTAACAATTTTTTTTGTCTTCATTTAATTAGTATATTGATCAGCTTTTAGAGAAAGGTCTGTACCTTTTATCACTTTAAATCCACCTTTTAAACTTTCATATTATTTTATTTTTTATGATTTAAATATGAAATACTAATTTTGTAAGGATATCTTAAATAATCTTATGTATAGGAACAATGCTACATTATAGCTTGTGATGCATTATGTATTTTTAAATGGAAACAATGATCTATATCATAGACACATGAAAAGTAAAATATATTGAAATTAACATAAAACAATGGAAATGTAAAATATCAATTAAAATTGGAGGTTCTAAATAATCAAATCTGCAATTAATGATAATATTTTAGTAACAAGATAAAAGAAATTATTTTATTCTTACGCATGAGAGTGTTTATTTTGATTCAATGTTGTGTATTTTTGAGCTAATTAAAGTGTTGACTTTGGCAGGTTGAAGTGTGCAATAGTTAGAATTAGTATAATGAGTATAAAAAAAATCAAAATAAATGTTTATAGTTGACAAAATATATTTTGACCAAGTTAAAATGTGTGACAAAATATGTTTTATCAACAACTTTTTTTTTAATTGAAGTTGAAAAGTTTTCACTTCAATTAAAGAAGTGTATATTTAAAAAAAAATCATGTATTTACTCTAGCTGAAAGAAATGTACATTTATGCAATTTTGAAAAAATAGATAATTCCTTATTTCTTGAAGAAATATTAAGTGTACAATCCCTTTCAAGAAAAGCATGCATTAATTATTAAGTATGTGGATAATTAGTATATGTATGTACAAGGCATGCTTTGATGATAGCAACGTAGTATTAAAAGAAAAAAAGATGTTTCAAAAATGAAATAAGCAGGTGCGTAATTTAGGATGAACATGAAATTATATGGAAATTAAGTATTTGGGAGGTGACACTTTGAGGGTAATTTGGGGGCCATAAACCAAAATTAACATGGTTTGTTAGATTTAAGTAACAAGTTGCTTGATTTGTGCGCATATTTAATGAAAAACAAGGCTTCAATTGAAGAAGAGAAGTTTCTAATAGCTTCGGTAGCAGAGCAGTTGAAATTGAGGTATTTATTTTAGAATAGTGGGTCTAACACGTTTGGAAGTTAGCAAAAAGATAGAAAGTGACTTTGTTTTATGGTACTGATATATATAAATATATAATAATTCATTTAAATTGAATAATAAAATCATGATATCATATGAAATATGATATATATATATATATATATATAATATAAAATCGTTAATAAAATCGTTAACATAAATAATAACTTATATATATATATATATATATATATACGAAATAAATATAGTAAACTATGGTCTACTATATTTATTTCGTATATAAATACATTTAAATATTAATATAAAAATACTTCTAATTTTATATATAAATATATTTGAATATTAGCATAAATAAATTTGAATAATAATATAAATACATTAAATTATTAATATATTTAAATATTAGTATAAATATTTTTATCTCATATATATACAAAACATAAAAAAACACGAAATCTCAAATATTTTAAATATTTCTTATCAGACCAATAAAATCTGCACTTAGAATCATAAAAGTAGTAAGATTGAGGTGCCATCATCACATCTCTTAATTTTAATTTGTTAATTAACAAAAGATAAGATTATTACATGTGTGTGTAGGTTGAATCGGAAAACTCCAAGCATTCTATCTCTATCGCTCTCCATCCTCTCCATCTCCTCTTCTCTCATCAAACACGTACAAAAAAAAGACACAAAGAAGGATGCCCAGTCCACTAGGCCACCACAATATCAATATGGAATCCAGATTTTTCATCTTTGTGTGGGTCCTGATATTATGTACGTGGGTTTAATTTTATATTGAAAAATTCTGAAATCCATTTAATTAACTGGCGAGGTCCGGGGCTGCAGGCTCTGGACGGAGGTGGCAGGGGGCGGTAGACCCCTGCAGTACAGACTAGACTCTTCGGACAGTCTATTTTTAAACTGTGCGGTTCACATATTATTTTCTGTTGTATTGTAGAATTAGGGTTTTTTTTCCGTTCTATAAATATATCTCTCCGATGTACTCTGTAATAACAACTTTTGAGAATAGTGAAATTTGTGTTGGCGGCGGCCGTGAGTTTTCTTTCCCTTAAAGATTTCTTATATAAAAATCTGTGTGTTGATTGTCTCTATTTTTTTCTTTGTGATTGTGTTATTGCTCTTAGTCGAATTCTAACAGTGCGACATCTCCTCGGTCACTGACAAGTGTACCCCACAACCGAAGTGAATGTCTACGTCCATATTGTCAGTAAATACCTCCCTTTTAGAGGGGTTTAGGCATCTGGCTCTTCTCATATTATTATTGTGTGGATTTCATAAGTTTATATATTACCAATGTCAAATTTCTTATTTACTTTTTAGTTTAAAGCATGAAATGACGAAAATATTTTTGTACATTTATAATGTATAATATTTGGAATATTTATGTTTTGTGAAAATTTTAATTTGACAGAAAGTTTAGTAACTTTTTTGAATAATATAAGTATATAATTAAATATTTATAATATATACAATATTTACTATTTCATTTTCATTTTCATTTTATATATTTTATAATTATAACTGTAATAGTAATATTGTTATAGAAATAATGAAGTATCTTATTATTTATGTTTTTTAATTAGAATATATTCTATATTATTGTAATAATGGATTTAAAAAAATTAATAAAATAAAATAACTAATAAGTAAATGTACAGGTATGTCATTGGACATAATACACGATTAACATATTTTATAATTTTAAATTTCTAATTAAAATTTTTTTTAAAATTGTTAAGATTATCAAAATAAAGAATTGTCAAGTAAACACCCTCCTCCTCCAATTGTAATTTATATATTGTTACTTATATTTGAATTTTTGAATGGAACAAGTCAAATTATCAATATATATATTTTATAGACTAGGCTTATACATGTTATGGATAAATCAAATTTGACAATCTAAAATAAAACACATATTATTGGACACTGATTAATCAAATTTATAAACTAGATGGGACTTGACCAACCCCACACATACATGGATAAGCTTGTAATTAGTAACATGGTACCACTCCTAAAGCACTTAATTTGTTGATTTTGGTGTCATGGAGAATATTGGTAATAATTATATGTCTAGATGGTAAATATTATAAACTTTCAAATCAAATTATTAGTTAACATATAGTGATTTTTATTTGTGTTTGCTACTTTCATGCACAGCACAATGCAGATATTTAATTTGAACCAGCTTGTTTATTCCCCTTTTATCTATACATAAGTTGTCAACTCGTTATTAAATTAGTTAATTTATTTGAATTTTTGATTGAATGAGAAGAATCAAATTTTCACAGAATTTATTTTTGTCAAGGAAGTCCAGATAATATGATATATTGATGTTAGAATACGATAGCTAAAGCATATCGCTTCATTGAAATCATAAGGTTAGAAGAACCGTAAGCCGAGTAGAGTGGTGAGATATCGTTTCTCTATGAAAAGACACATGTTTAAAGTTTGCAAAAAAATTTGAAAATGAATACATGTCGGAGTTAACAAAAACTCTTATTAAAAAAAAAGAAATCATAAGGTTAGAATCACATAGTTTCGAATATCTTCATTTTTAATATTTTTATTATGTTTTTATTTTTAGAATTTTATATACTCACAATGTAAAACTCAAAATATTAAAATAAATTAAAATTACAGGATAAAAAAAATCCAGTGCATGTCTTGCAGTTAGGTGAGTTAAAACTCATCTCATGTTAGAAAATATCAAAATAAAATCGCTAATATGATTTATATAATTTTTTTCTCACATATAAAATAAATAATATTTTGATTCTTGTTGAATTGACATTATAATTGTAAAAGTTCATTGGTATGAATAATTTATGAACATTGATTTTTCAAATTTCTGATTCCTATCAAAACAAAGTCAAAATAGATTAGTAGTTATGTTTTTGACAATTGAATCATAAAATTTTACAAAATTGAATGTATGAAAATAAAACAATTTGAATCCTCTTCCAAATAGTTCACTTTGCTTCTTAAATTAATTCAAATTATCAAAATAAAAAATGCTCATAATCTTGCACCATTAATTAGTGGCAACTTGTGTGATGGCATGGTAGTGCTGTTATTGAATTGAACTATCCAATTAAAATTGGAGAATTTGCTTATGTCATATTAAATTAAACAATTTGATCTTAGTTTTCAACCTTTGCAACAATTTGATCATGGTCTCCAATTTTATATTTCGATAAAATTTTAGTTCTTCAAATTTCGTGGATAGGTTAATTAATTAAATAATGGCAGTATAGTATTAGTACCATTGATAAAAGGAGTGATGAAGGATTCAGATTTTAAGCATTTTTCTGTTAAAAAGAATATAATAAGTAGAGATCTATTATGTTTTTCTTTTTATTTTTGACAAATATAAAAATTAAGTAGCATTGGAAGCAGTTTTAAATTGTAACTACTGTGAATCTGCTCTTTATGATACCAATATTTTGAATTTCAGAAAAAAATTAACATATACGATTTTAAGAAAATTTTACTAAAAAATAATTTTAAGGAATACCTCAATAAATTATAAGGTAAAATCATAATAATATTTGAGAAAAAAAACAATAAAAAAATTGAAGGACAGAAAAAAAAAAGTTTGGATTTTCAAGATGGTACACCATCCAAAATGGGATGTTATCTTTGGTCCCAATCTTACCATAAACAAAATGTTGTAAAAATTCAAGAGTCATTGAAATTTTTTTAGATAAAGATGACGGTCAAATTATCTAATTTTAAATATTTAGAATATATTTTTCATTAAATTTTAAATATGTAATCTCTTACGTGAAAAACACGGCTCATCGAATTAATCTCAACATCATTTTACATTGCCAAACAAATATAAAATCTATGTCATCCCCTTTTTTTTTTTTATCCTTTCATTGTCTTTTCTTTTGTCATCATTTTTAGATCATAAGTCTCCTTCGTCCATAGACTTTGTTATTGCATTTTATTGGATTTGGTAGGACATCAATTTTGAAACTTATTTTATAATTCAGATTCCTATCTAATCTGCAATTGATCCATACCAAAACATATAATAATTAGTTTAGAAATAATCAAACAATAATTGGTAATTGGTAATTTCAAAATTCTTGTTACCATTTCGCTCATAATTTTGACCATACACAATAATTATTATATATAGATGCGCATGAATATGATCTGTAAGTTGTAAGAATAACAAATGAAAAATTCTTGAATATATATATATATATATATACAGATTGGTTATGAGAGTCGTTGCAATTTGTTATATATACATCTATCTAGCTGTTGATCCTGACTCAAATAGTTAATTAGACTAATAATTAATGAAAGTAGGTTTTGATGGAGTGGGTATAGTTTTATGTAATAATTAATATGCATCCCATTTAATTTATGTGACCACTAGTTGTCCAACAATAATTAAAATGGTATCGACATATTTGACTAGTTCTAAATTAAATTAAGCGAATGAACATTTTAAATTTTTAAAATTTGGTTTTATTTGTTTATGTCCTATAAAAGTTAAATATTGTAATAGTATGTACTCTGAAAATTATAAGTTGTACAAAGTTGACCTAAATAAATTAATGATTAGTACATAGTTGTATGACTTGAATAAATAATTTCTTCAAATAACATGAACATTCATGATTAATTTGCATTATGTATTGTATATATAGCTTGAATCAATTAAAATTCTAGTGTCAAAGTAATATAAATGGAGTGAGATTAAATGACTTTGATCAAATTTACAGAATTACCTTAGAAATACAAAAAACTACATAATATGTTTTTGCCTATTAAAATCATCATCATTATCATCAAAATTATTATTGACTTCACATGAATATTTTCTTTTTTCTTGTAGACAATTTTCAATGTTTGTAAAATTCGATATCAAGTTGAACCATTGAATTTATTAGACCATAGATTGCAAGTCGCCGCAGTTTTTTCTTAAATAGACCGTCTTTAGAATAATTTGTTTATTTTAAATTGCTTTGAATCCTATGACTAAACAAAAAAAAATGATAAACACAGTTTTCATATTAGTTTGTACCCCAATTATCTTAATACATGAAACATTTTTTGAGAAAAAAATACATAAAATATTTTTTAACAATTCGAAATTTATTTTATCATAATACATCATACATAAAAGCAATAAAATTTAGAATTTAAAAATACTTTTCGGATTCAAAGACAGATAAAATTATGACGGACTCTCCGATCTTGACTGCGCATTTCTTATCAATTTGAAAGAAATAAACTATACCGGTGACACACACGACTACACAGATTTTTCCGCAGAGCATCTTACCCCAGATTGTCACGCATCAAATATTCAAGCAAGGAAAAAAAGCCAAAAGGAAAAAGGGGAAACATAATAGCGTAAATCTACCGGTGCCAATTCGCTCAGTTATCCAGTTATTGCAATCAACGGGTCAGATTGAATCCATTTCTTCGCTGTCAGGCCACGTGGCACGAATCTAATGGCTTTGAATGGAGTGATCGTGGGCCCCACTACGAACATTGACGCAGGTTCGATTGCATCGTTGCACCATGCAAGATATATGTTGCAGCCTTTTTGCCAAGAATGTAAGAAATTATTATCATACTTGTTACAATATTTATTATAAAATATTATATGAAATTAATGTAATATAAATTTAATTTTTGAAATGTTGATTCAATGTTTCTTGCTCCGTCTTTTTATTTTGCTCATCATCTATGATTATAAGTCTCCACACAAAATTGAGTCACATCCATTATAAATATTTTAAAACGCGATCGTATATGTTTATACAGTGTAAAAATTACATGCATTATGCATTCGTATATTCAACAATACATCATAATTTGTAATATTTTTATTACATTAAGTTAATAAAATTAATACATATCCGTATATCAAATAACATATACATCCGCATATCACATATATATTATGCAGTAGCTGACCGCATGCATATTGAAAATTACATTTTAAAATATTATCCATTATAGATGATAGGTGAAGTGAGGGAGCAAGTCGAGACAGTTGTAGAACCAAGATTATTATATGGGGATCAAGAGAAAATTTTGTATTCAGAGATGAAGCTAAATGTACTATCAGCACAATTTTTTTTTTTCAAAAATAAACTATTTTTTGAGAAAAATAAATAAATATATACTTATAATTCAAATAAGTATAAAATTATGTTTCATTCTAAAATTTTATCCTATCCTATAATGTTTTTAGATTCTCCATTTATTTACACTTTCAACAATATTGTATGATTTTATTACTCTCCTAACTATGTGGAACATTGAATTTTTAGAAAATTTTGATGTCATGCAATCTGATTAATATATTAAAAAAATTTCTAGCATCGAGACTATCAATTCTTTAAGGAATTGTTGTAATATGAGTAGACAGATTTGTTTGAAAGAAACTTTTTCAAAGAATATCATATATTTGTTCATTCTACATAATTTTTATAAGCATGAGGGGGCCAGGCCCCCTTCCTCCCCCCTTCTCTCCATCCCTGAGTCATGAAGTATTATACATTTATTTTTAATTTTGGAAAGTTTTATAGTGAAGAAAACACATCCCCAGTCGTTGGATCCGAGAGTAAACACAAATGTCTTCTAAAAGATGATTTAGAACAACTCTAAAGAGGCCTCTTTTTGTTGAAGTTCTCCAAGCTTTATTGAAAATATACTCTGATAATTTTATATCTGCACTCTTTTTTTGTATTTTAGTTATATTGATATTTTTTTTCTAAAAAATAATTGGAAGTGATGATAAAAGTATTTAGATAAGAATTTAAAATAAACACTTTTTTTTTGTTAAGTATTAACATATGTGATGTGCAAATATATATATATATATATATATATATATAATTTTATTATAATTCACATTCAATTTAATATAGTTTATAAGAGCAAATTATTGGAAGAAAAGTTGGACCATCCCTACTATCATATATAGTAGGTTGTACTTATTGGGCACTTACTCAATCTCATGGGCACAAATTAAAAAAATAGTTTGGTAGCATATATAGTGTACCTAGCTAGAAGTTCAAAGAGTAGTGGAAGTATCTAAACTTATTTAAATGAACTAAACTAGTGGGTCGTTGTATGGTTGGTCAAGGAGGGAACTAGTCTAATCTAATAATTAAATAAAGAAATTAGTTCCTCTATGATTGATTTTTGTATACTATAAAAATGATTTTTTTGTAAAATAATTTTTAATGACACTAAAAGACATATCTAAATTTTGGGTGGTTAAATTTTGTTTAATTTTTCACTGATTTTTTTTGTTGCATTGGTTCTTTAATATTTAAATAATTAAATGATGAATCTGAATTGTTGATATATTAATTATTCTTAATTAATAGAGAGCTGCATCATCAAAGAAAAATGTCATAATTTATGAAAAATTAAGTAACTAATACACATCCTATTTAAATATTTGAGAATATATTTATAATTTTAATTTTTTTATTTGAAATGATGTTCTTCAAAAATATATACTATAATAGTTAAATATATTAAAAAAAATGGATGCATCTAGAAATATTTTATCTATATGCTATAAACTTTCATCACAACCAATCTAGTGGGAGATAGTTAATTAAATTGCTTAAAACACTCTTAGACTATTTGTTTTGCAAATGACACAAGAATTAATTTTGTATTTTGATATCCAAGTCATTTTCAGGGTTGTTTAAAGTACATTTTCAAGCATTGTGTACATTTTTTTGTCCAAACCTTTTGGTAGGAAAACTGTCATTATAATTCTGTTTAATTTAATGGCTAACAATTTTCTCTCTTCGGAGAAGAAGCCGTTCACAACTTATAATTAGTCCAAAAATGTTTGAAGAGTATAGATAGCATCTTTGTAATATAATAATCCAATTGAAATATATATATATATGTTATCTAGAAAGTACATTTAAAAAAATATTATTTAAATTAAAAAAATAAAATTGTAGATGTATTTATAAATTTTGAGTCAATTTAGAATTTATCACTATTAAAATTTTAAAATTATTTGATGGAGATAAAATCTCTTTCAAGCTGATTCAAATTTGATACATATCCATCTAAATAATTAACAACACATTTATAATTTTAATTTTTTTTAATTTGAATAATATTTTTTAAAAATAAAAAATATATACCGTAAAAATTAAATGTAAATTAAGAATTTTTTTTAATTTTCAAAGCAAATCCTATGATGAGAATTAATAGTAAATTAATTGACAACTCACCCCTTGGCTGCTCTGCGGTGGGACTTAGCGCACGCAATAGCTTTTATTGGGTCGGGTCATTTTCAATGGTTTGGTTTCTTTCAAATGTATGTCATCAATTAGACTAAACCTATTAAATTGATGTGTTTGATGGAGATATCACTGATTGACTTATATTAGTGATTGTTGATGTGCAATTATGCATTGTTATAAATTAGATATTAATTTCGGATTGACCAATAGGACCATCAATCTCTGGACCTATGCTATTATGAATTTCTAGATTAAAAGGTTTCTTAAAATTTTCCTAATGAATAGTGGTACTGTACATTAGTGAGCTGATATATATAGATATCGTCATTGATATTATAATTAATACCGACTTTATCATTTAGATTAAATGATTTATTATTCATATTAATGATTTTATTATATAATTTATTTATATAATATATTTTTGTTCAACTTAAATGAGTTATTATTCATATTAATTGTGTTTGAATTGAATAATAAAAAATATTGTAAAAAATAAACTGCATAATAAAGTCGTCAATATAAATAATAACTTATTTTATATGAATAATAAAGTCGGTATCGATTATAATATCTCCCAAATATTTTCCTTGAAATTATCATCACTTAGAATGAAAATAGAATTATTTTCAATTTATCACTAGATTTGGTTCACATTCAAAAGTAGTCTTCTTATTCGTTACACAGAAAGTTGCACAGAAATAATGCAATCAGTGAATGAGAAAGAAGAAAACTAGAGAAGAACCCAAAGTGCACTGTATGTTGTCAAGTACAGTCTCCAGACATGGACAAATCAGAAGATATGATATTCAAATTGGTGGGATGATAACTTTGATAATATTTTTTAATTAATTCTAAAATTATTCAAAATAGAAAAAAATATAAAATTATTTTTTTAATTTATAAATTCATTATTTTTAAAGTTCTATTTAAATATTATTTAGTATTTTATTAGAAATAATTAAACCTTAGTCGTTATAAAAAATTTCATACAATTTAATATCATTGTGTTAACAAACCCCCGTTATCATACTTATTTATTTATTTATATTATTATTATTATTATTATTATTTTTGTATAGTTTACGCTTAGACAAGAAACTTCTAACCTTGCTTTATTATCGGAAATAATATCCTTATATCCCAAAGATACTCGTTGGGGGCCCTCTGCTCCTCTGTCTAAGTACCAGATAACCAAAATCTAATTTTACAAGCTTCTTCTTCTTTTTTTTTTTTGGTTTTTTTGCATGATGTATATAGGTAACCTAACTAGTAACCTACCAAATTGCATGTATTCTAAGTAGCGGTTGACAATACATCAAGGGTCGTTACATTTAGATATCCATAAATCTTCTCAATTGTTTGACAGGCACAACAAAACATGAATCAAATAATATACTTTTTTTTGAGATAAAAGATGAAAATCTGAATTACTCAAATTTAAATATACATAAATGACTCAACATCTTTATTTCAAATATATAGCCTCTCACATAAAAAATATTATTTTTATCATTAGACAAAAACGGATTCTATAAATAACATATTTTTTATATTTGCAATTTAAATTACGCGCAAAATGTTTTGTGATTATCCAAGTTCTCAAACTAACTGTGCATTCCACAGTTCCATACATATTATTCCTGATCCAAAAATATACCGTTCCAAATTAATGAATCACAATACCCAAATCCTTGAATCATTCTTGTTTCTTAAACAGTCTATACATGAAGAAACAAAATATCAAGAATATATAAATTAACAAAAAAGTAATTAAATAAATAAGTACTCTATACAAGGAAAAAAAACTACTGTAGAAACCCCAATGCTTGCCAAAGAACAGGTTCAAACCTTTGTATATCAAGTTTAATATCTTGTTTTCCCAGGTACCATTCTGCAACTTGACGCCAATCTCTTTGGTGAATTGCAAGTGGGTCCCTGATCATCTCATGATCTCTCCCAAACATATCCAACAATGTGCTTTCCTCTGCACTTATACTGTACTCCAGATAATTCAAATCCATATCTACTGCTGGATCACCGAAATCAATTTTTGCAAGATGTTCAATTTTGCCATACGGTACCACTTGTATCAGTACCGCATTCGGAGGGAGGAAGAGGCAATTTGTCAACCCTGCACCGTGCACTCCGAGCATGACATCAAAGGAATTAACTGTGCTTGCGAAATCAGCTAGGCCGTTGTCCGGTTTTGGATCGATAACGGTCACTTCAAATCCTAATCTCTCGCCTAATTGTACAATGTCAGGCATGTTGATGAATTTCCGGCTACCACCCCTTGAAATAATCATCAGTCTTGGTTTTTTACCAGGATTTCTCCCCAATTTTACGGGGAATTCTCTTTCGAGGTGGTAAACTCTACGAAGGAACTTTGTAAAATCGACCATTGTGTAATTATTTGGAGCTCGAGAAGGATCGATGCTGAACTCTTTGTAACTGCCATAACTAACAAGAACACGTGGATAGCACCTTACCTCATAATCTCCATCAAAATTGATTATCTCATACTGTGACAGTGTTTTAAATATTCTGTCATACTTGCTGATCCACCATGGCTGGTTGTTGGTTACCAGGAACTGGACTTCTCCATTGAACTGACGTGATCTTATATATAGAGGTATCAGTATATCAGTGAAATCATGCCAATAGTTGCCTGAAAGTCCACCTAGTGCAATCACAAGTCCCGGGTAGCTAACCCTACCAGAGCACTGGGGAGCATCTGTGGGTCCCTCGAGAGACTTCACAGTTACAGGCTTAATGTTATCCAAGTACTTGCGCGAGTATGGTTTTATTTTATATTCTTGGGTTGGTGTGCCGTTGTTCGGTGGTATGAAAAGTATCATGGATGCACTGCCAATGGTACGGGCATCGCCATTCAAGTCACAGAGGTCGAATTTACCATCAGATTGATCACACAGTGGCTTTAATGTTTGTGGTTGGCCCAAATTTGGAAATCCATCTGCAATGGGGAAGATCAATATTGTGAGACAGAATTACAAGTACAAAATCTTGTATACTGGTATGAGTTTCTGACCTCCTGGCAACTGTAATATCACTTTTTAGCTTTTGCAGAGAAAAGTATCAAATAAAATAGGATTCTGGCAAGAGACAGTAATCCAGTTTGAATGATTCCCTTTTCCATGTTCTTGACTATTGAGATGTGGGGTTGATATCAAATCAAAGCTTTGTTCATTTGCCTTATTTCCCCAAAAATATGGTGCTCTTAAAAAAACGCTAACCAAATGATAAGTAAATAACGATGAATGTACATATTTTGTCATTCCAAGTTTAGTCATTTCCACAAAAAGGTACTACATAGTATTTCAACATAGGATTCAGATCTGATGCTGGTTTTAGTGATGAAGACAACAACAAAAGTCACGGGCTGGTTTCCAAATGATGGCCATTTTACTGCTTTTGATGATTGGAAATCTCTATTTTGAAATTGTTTATTCATAGCTTCAATCATGCTTTTGTTATTTTTAATTTTTCTCTTTGGTATATCATACAACATGATTAATATCTAAGTTGCCAGGCATTATAACAAGGTCAAATTTCTCAAAAGAAAGCAAGCTCAATTCCTTTTGGAAGTTGCAATCGAAAGACCATCCATTGATCAATTAGAAAATGAAACAAGTTCTCCACCACATTTTTTATAAGATCTATGTTTGTTGATTTCGAAAGATAAGAACCACCTAATGATTATGAGGTTATATTATTCCATATTTTTGGTTCAAATGATTATAAGTTTTTAGACATAGTTAGATGAGTGATATTAGCTCACCAAATTGCCTAAGTTGAGGTTCATTCATTTTCTCTCCACCATTAAATTGGTTGATGCCTCTCTGCATTTTATCCTTTTCCAAAATTTCTTGCCATTCTCCGGGGCTCTTAGAGGTTTCTAAGGAAAATAAAAAGGAACAAATGAAGTCAGTCACTAATGCAAATAAGATTTGGAATCAGAATTGGAATGAGATTCTAATAAAGTATTAGGAAAACAGTGTGATATTCATTTGCAAATATTTCTTATTTATGGCTACAGATCTAATAAAGGAACTTGAAAGCATTATACTTCTTATGGAAACAACTGAAAGTAAATTACCAGCCAAAGTAGCATTTATTTATTTGTTTTTCAAAATGCAACAAGAAGAATATGAAACTTAAAATCCACATACAGAAATTAACGTAAAGATTTCCAATTCAATCAGATATGGTGTCAAAATTACTTGAAGACTCGATATTTCTGGGTTCTGTGTTGAAATTATAGCCATTGGTTATCATGCCAGTAGGATCAGAAAGAAAGAATATCTTGAATGGTATATACAAAACCCTATTTGGGTTCAATAATTAATCCTACTACAATCCCACAATAATCAAAACATTGAGGTCTGCTCTTTTAACCATAATCTAAGAGAAACTTTTTCCAAACAGAATACCATAGACAGCAATGGACAATTCTGATTGCCATTCCATTTTTAATTTAGATACCAACTCGGATTTTCAAATATTTTCTAGTAGGAATGAAATAGAACAACGTACTGGGCGGTTCGACTTGAATCACATCTCGTTTAGGTGTCTCTTCTTTATATTCTCTTACATTCATTTTCTGCGTCTCCTCTCTCTTTTCTGTCTCTTGCATTCTTTCTTTCTCTGACAAAATAAGAAAATAAGAAAGGAAAAAAATAAAAATATTGCTATTACTAAATTATAATTATGACTGACACACAATTAGTTCTGGGTTTTTTTTCATCAAATTACAGGTGCAACAGAAGTATTATCAAGTCAATGAGATCAGAAAAGAAAAAAATGATTCAAGGATATCCAACCAATTCCTATTCTGGTTCAAATCCAATCCTAATTCTGATCACAATCCCACCATAGTTAAAAAACCCCAAATTATATTGTTCACCATAACAATCCGAGAAACCTCTTCGCAATCCAAATTCCAGAGACAGAAAATCAATTCTGAACGCCATTTCAATTCCAATTCTGTTTCCAGTATTGAGTATCAAATATGCTAATTGGAATGCAACAAAACAACATACCGGTTGGTTCGACTTTGATCACACCTCTCTTCAGGTGCTCATCTCTCTGCTTTATCAAATCTCTTTGCTCCTCTTCCATCTTCTCTACACCTAGCTGTTTTTGATTCCCTGACAAAAGGCCCCCACAAAATTACAACGAATCAAAGAGAGAAACCGGGAATATTCATAGATTATAATTATTTTTAGTGATTTTTCACCTAGTAATATGGTTTTTTTGCTGTCATCACTCTCAACTTGCTCGGATTTTTCTTTTCCTTTAACCACCTGCTCTGTTTCTTCAAAGGTATTCGCCGTCTCGAAAGATTCTTTGCTGGTCTCATTGTGTTTTCCTTTCAAGCTATCATCTACAAATTCAAAGTCAAAGGAAAAAAAATGAAAAAAATTTAATCATATATCAAATATAACAAAATTCCCAATGTTTAAGGAGATATGCTTACCTTTCCCTGAAGGAACTTGTATGACTTGAACAGCATCATTCCTTGGAACTACTAAAATTTAGGAAAAAAAAGAAAAAAAAGAATCAAACTTCATACTTGAAACCATGTTAGCAAGAAAATTTCTGTAAAAAAAAAAGGTGAAGAAATAATAGTACCTTTAGATGTGTAGCTCACAAACTGATTAGACACAATAAAATAAGTCAAGAAAATAAAGAAAACCCCTAAAATCAATCCATAACCAAGATAACTTCGCGAAGAGGTCCGATTGTTATTCCTCAACCCCTTCATCTCCCCCTCTCTAAAACCCAAAATCTGATTTCCCCAATTCTCTCTCTACTCTGTCAATTTGAGATCTCCAAAGAGCCCAAAAGGGACCATGAAAGAAGAAGACTTTTTGATGGTTAAGCAATGAGCATGCACAGCTAGGCTATGAGTGGTGCTTTGGTAGGGGAGAATGATTAAACCCCATGTTGTGACCATCACGATTGAGCTTTCCTTTTATATTTCTCTTCTAATACTCATTGCATGCTGAGATTTTTGTTTTAGTTTTTAGGCTTGGGTCTGTTTATTGAAGTTGAAGATTCTTTTTCTTTATTAAATTTTGAATTTTGGGGTTTTCGAGGGAAGACTTTGTAGGAGTTAGGTGAAAGACCTGTTCTTTAATTGTGGATAAGCATCCTGTGTGATTGCAATACAATTAAAGGGATTGCACTAATTTATTAATTAATTGATCAGTACACATGTCCTCTCTAATTTTCAAGTTTTCCATAAAAAAAAACGTACAATTTTTAGATCGGTCTATCAGAATTAGACAGCATGTTATTGAAGATATATTTCAATTGCGGTTGGAATTGGGCACAGCTTGTAACTTTCCTTTGTTTATTTTTATTTTTCTAATCGGTGATAATTATATCTCTTAATTTTAATTGTATGTTTTATCGTATGTTTATTTGTACTTAAATATATTTATATTTTCTTAAAAAATATTTATACGTAATTATAAAAATATTTATATCTTTTATTATTAGAATTAAAAATTCCATAAATCATATTTTTACTTGGATAATAAAATTTTTAACTTAAATGAGGTGATTGAGAACGGCAGACCTAGTATCTATGATAATATACCTCATTTCTCTACGGAGACATATAAATTTAAGTTTCGTAAAAAATATTTAAAAATAAATAAATGATAAGGCTAATGAAAATTCTTATTTTGAAAAAAAAAAACAATGAGGTAATTGGAAATAGTCAAGTGGCATGTTCTGTGCACTACAAAATCAGCTTGTGATTAGGGGTTAATTAGCCGGGGTTAAAAAAAATCAATATAAAACGATCAAATAAATATGGTACTGATAGTCTTGATTTAAATAGCATATCATGGTCATATTATCTAGGCATGCATGCATTGTCATGGGCCGTAGAAACAAGGAATAATTTAAATCTTTGCAATCAAGGAAGAATCATATATAGTCACAAAGGACATGACCATGGATTGAAGAATATCAATCAAAGTTTATAGATTGTCACATAAAACACAAAGTTTTTATAGTGATTTAATAATTACTTCACTTTAATTTTACTTCACTTATTAAATGGAGAGGAGATATATAATTTTACTAGAAAATAACTCTTTATAATCAGGAAATTACAAAATATTTATCTTTTCGTTCAATGTCAAAACTTTTAGTCTGATATTTCAGTTTATATGATAAATAAATGAAAAAAAAACGAAACTAAGCATTATAAATAAAAAGGAAAACTATATCCATCTTGTTTTCTAAATCAACACAATTAATGGAGCTTACACTAATAAAGGAGCTAAAGCTTTAAAATTAGCGGTTTATGTTTTCTTCTATTAATCAATAGCTACTGTGTGCAACAACCTTATTTTCGAGCAGAAAAACATGTGAAATATCTCATTAATTATTTCAATGATTATTGCAAATATTGTTTATATTACTATACTCGTAGCTATGGATAGGGAATTTTCTTTGGCTTTCTCCAATTACTTATAATTTAATTTTGTCCGGAGTTATCATTCTATTTTTCTTTTTCCATATTATTGTAAATTATAGATACTTTTATTAAGTCTAGAAATGCCATATCTACGATTTATCACAAATTTTGGACGATTTATTTTACACTCCTTTTGTTAAAAAGCTCCTCATTGTCATGTGTTAAATCTTTGTAAATGAAAAATTGATTCTAGCATCAAAGGTTCATGCATAGTTCCCATTAAAATTATGTGTGAAGTTAGTATGAAATTAATTTCTAAGATGGTGAAATAATCTGTGGCAAGAAAACCATTAACGTTAATTTCAGGTGGAGGTGAGTTTATTTTCAAAAAATGTCCGTCTCATCTCTAGAAGCAAATGAGGTTAATTAATATTGACCATATTTGATTGTAGGTACATGCATGAATGCATGCTTATTATTATATATGCATACATATGTATATGTTATTATTATTATCACAACTTATAATTAATAAATAGAAAATTGCAAATAATACAATACAAAATGGGCTTAGTAAACGGTTACGTGCTAACCACCAATTCTAAATTTCTAATCAGGAAAAAGAGATTTTAGGCCCAAATTAAAATGGGCTTTATAGGAAACTCAATTATTTCTTATCTGTACCTCTTGTGGAAGAGGTACTCAGACAATACTGTCCATTAATAGTTGATGATTATGATTTTGAATTCTTTTTTTTTTTTTGTAATTGAAACCACAATGGAGGTAAAATCTTTCAATCTTAAATATTCATAAAAAAAATTTCATCCGAATTTTAAAATTTGAAATTGCAATATCCAATACGAAAAATATTACTTTAGTTACGGGTCAAAAGTTTATTTTATATTATGATTTTTTATTTTGGAAAAAAAGAAGAAGATCAAGTTCTCAAATAATTTTTCACATAGAAGACATTATTTTTATGAATGGATGATTGATTCTAAAATTTTCTTATTTTCAAACTTTTTCCTATTTTGTGCTGTTCATTAGACTTCAAGATATCAAATAGAAGTAAGAAAACATACACCATTTTAGTTGGAAGATTAGGCTTACCAGAGAGACTGACAGTTAAAGATAATTCCAAAGTAACAATAAAATCATAAAAGGATCATGTCTTTTTGTGCCTTGGCCAGCCAAATAATATGATATGAAAACAAAACTATGCTGTCACTTGTCAAATTTCTTTATCAGTAATGCAAACGTGTCTGTATAGAGTCAATGCTTGTGAGAGTTTGTTAGGTAGAACTTACAATTCCCCAATACTGTTAAGTGGGTCCCACTGGATATATAGTTTAGAAGAAACATGGACCTTCTATATATGCATTTATTTATTTAATCTATGCTCACTGTTTCACTGTTTAGTTTGAAGAATGGAGTTGTTAATTAATGAATCAACTTGCATTTTGAAATCTGTGCATTCCGTACGGTACAACTGACAATAATGGTTTCAAATACTTGGTGCTTAATTTAAATTAAAGTACATATTCATGTCTTGTCCAGTGCTTAAAATGACCAAACCCCAATAAATTATAATTTTGAAACAATTTCACTCAAAAAGCTAATCATTGATTTTGAAAATAACATTGGATATGTTGAAATTGAGAGACTTAACTTGCTGATCACTTAATAATAGTTGTATTAATTCGTTGGACAGATCTATTTTGAAACAAAAAGAAATAATATATCCAAAAGGAAAACAAGATGAAGTAACAAAAAAGAAAAGAAACCATACATTAAAGGAAAAACAATGAACTTTTTCCAGTCTGAAATACTGAGAGATCATTTGCGTGTTAGCAGTATTTTTAAATACGCTCATATAAACCGCATATACACATGCGGTGCCTACACTCTCATGCGATCACATTCCACATGCAATATATAGTATCATTGTGCATGCATATGCAAATTCACATCTTAAAATATCGCCTGTTAGATACAACTGTGAAATGGACAAAGAAATAATGCCACCAAAATATTACAAGGGACCCAATATTAATGTATGCTCCAAAAAGAGGACTAAAAGGAAGGAGACCTCAGCCCCTGGTTTGGCCAGGCAGGATAGTAACTTACTGTTAGCAATTAATCAGTGCAATTCTAACAGAACAAATTAGAGAAGTGTGAGCAACCAGTTGGAAGTACATTCAATTCAATTCGGTGCAATGCATTACAGAAAAGGAACTGTGAAACATGTGCAAGTACAAAATATGCTCTCCTTAATAAACATGCATTATTCATCTTGCAATTATTTTGTGGTCTTTGTATGATAGAATTGTGTGAATTGTACAAGGCATATTATGATGGAATTTAATATATTGTGAAAAGAAAATGGGGATACATCTTTTACTCAGTTTTTTTTATATTTAGAAAAAAATAAATCTTTTATAGATAAACAGAAAGATTGAGATTTTTTTTCTATGCAATAGAAAGAACTGTATATAATATATGGTTCCTTTGAAGATTACCAAAGGGCCGTATATTATATACAGTTCTTTCTATTGCATAGAAAAAAATCTCAATCTTTCCGTTTATCTATAAAAGATTTATTCTTTTCCTAAATATAAAAAAAACTGTCTTCTACTGGCCAATTTATATTAACAAGTAAATATCTATTTTTAGAAATATATTGTGAAACATAGAAAATATATCTATGTACAGAGTTAATCATTTCTTGTGTAGCACATAAAATATACAAAATTTAGTAAAATTTTATTTTGATTTTAGGATCATAAACTTGATGAAACAAACCTATTTTTCAACCGGGTCAGTATCAATTAACCAGTTATCATATATTAAAAATGAAAAAAAAAGCTTTTGTTTTGTGATCCCTGAATTGTTTTAGTTGTTTAAATTGAGTTCCTGAATTCTTTATTTTTTTTCAATAAAACTTATAGATTATTATCTATGTTTCAATTGAATCTCTAATTTTTTTTTCATTCAGTTAGGTTTAAACCATATTATATTTGGTACAATTAAACCATTTTATTAATTATTACTTTTGCTTTTTGCTGATAATATGTCAATCAGCATTGAAAAACGCCTATCATGTATTAAATCAAATAAAATTTTTATGTACACGTAGTATTTCCAATGCCGAGTGTGGAAAAAAATTGAAAAAAAAAAAACAAAACAGAACAAAATCAGCCCAGATTAGGGGATGATCACCCAATTTGGCAATTTATTTACCCCCTTTTGTTTTAGCAATCTGTTAATAAATTTCTAATGTAGTAATCAGAGATTGCTACCATGCACAGTTGCACTAAATCATGTTGTAGCAATGGAGTCATTGGATTCATTGGTGAAGATCCTGTATATACATATTTTCTTTCCCTCCATATATTCTTTAATGTGATAAAAAAAATGCAACGTAATCTATAGTGTTGTTGTTGTCATGTCTGCATTTGCCTCCTGTTGGAGAAATAGTCATTTATGTTGTGATGTTGAAAATTACAAGGATGCAATTGTATAAATATAGTTTATAATAAATTTTGGGTCTTTTCGGGAAAAAAAAAGATGTATTAAAATCTAGTTAGGATCATAACTCAGAAATGTATGAGAGAGAAATGAAAGTTTATCCTTCCTCCTCTCTTCTTTACAGTTTTCTCCTCCTCTTCTTTTACTCAATTATAGTTTGTGTTCATGAACCATGACAACATGGAGTCAAAACTGGTGCTCTTAGGAGTATGAAACTTTTCGGTACTTATAATTCAAAAACTTATTGAATCTATTTCAAACGATAAATTTAAATTGCTTAATAAATTCTTCATATCAAAATATCATAGGATGTTGAAAATTTCTATTTTTAAGATTTTCTAATTATTTGTTTCGAGCTTTTTTAAGATGATTTTAATAATAATAATAAAATAATAAATTTTTGTATATAAAAATAATCCATTCTAAAAAAATATGAAACAAATAGTTAAAAGACTTCAAAAATAGAAAAAATTAGTATCCTATAAGATTTTAATATAAAGAATTTATTAAGCAATTTAGATTTTTTGTTTGAGGTCAATTCAATAGATTTTTGAGTTAGAAGCACCGAAAAGCCCCGTACTCCTAAGAGCACCGTAGTTTTACTCTAATAATTGATATAAATTATTTTCATGTGCTATTCTATTCTAGAAGCAATGCTTTATTAATTTTGGATGTGTAGTTTATTTAGAGAAATTATTTTTGGACCTCATATTTTACATCCTTTATTTATATGTAAAAAATATTTATACTAAATATATAATTTATTTATATTTATATTTATAAGTGTTTATTATTAGTATAAAAAATATTTATCACTTTTTCATTCCTTAATAATTAAAGAACATTTGAAATTAAAATCTTTGTTACACAAGTACAGCTCGTAGAATTTTTTTAATTCTACTAAAAATAAATATTTTTAAAATTAAATATATATATTTTTGTTTAACTTACCAAGCGTTTACTTCGCTAGTCTTCCCTTCATAGAAAATTCATTTTTGTTTGTTCTTTCAATGCATCCAGTCAATCATGTTACTAAGAAAAGAAAATGCTTACATACAGTACAATACAAATTTGTACCCACTGGCTAATTGGTTGGTACTCAGTTTTGTGTAGTTCTCTTTTTATATATAGTAAACGATAGGTTTAAGTATTTAATTGAAAAGTCTTGTTGTAGGTAGCACAAGATCAGTTGTAAAACTTGGTACATATACCAGCTGGAAACCAAAATGATTTGCAAATTGCAACTAAATTAAACTATCTATTCCAAAGATCACCATATGAAAATAGGCCTTTAATTTAGAAGCATGTAAAAATGCCTCCCAAACCTTAACAAAACGCCACTGAAGACCAATAATTAACAATCTATGTTACCACTTCATATGTAGTACCATTTCATTCATCACTTTTTACATATTCTCCAATTGCAACATGTTTTATACCACCTAAATGATTTACCAGCAAATCCAACTATCTATCTGTTATACACCTAAATTGAACACAAGATCTACAAATATAAATAAAAATTATAATTGAGGACATTTTAAAAATATCTATAAAAGTAAATAACAGAAAACTAGAATCACAATTTTGCCTTATTCGCGAAGAATCTGTTGAGCTTTGACCAAAGCAGGCGCGAACCTTGTTAAGTTGAGCTTAATATCTTGTTCCAGCCAGTAATACTTCATCCCGGCCTGCCATCCCTGCTTGTGTATTGATTCAGGATCACTTATTACCGGATGGTTCCATCCGTATTTCTCGAGCAAAGTCGTCTCCTCGGCACTTATACTATACTCCAGGTGCCTCAGCTTCATTTCCCTGGCCGGCCTACTGAAAAAATTATCAGCATCATTTTCCATTTTTCCATATGGGACAATTTGGAGCAACAATGCATTTGTTCTGAGAAACATGATGTGGGTCAAAGCCGCACCGTGCGCACCCATTAGCACATCACATGAGTCCACTACCCGTGAAAACTCGGTTATGTTTTGGTCACGAGTCGGTTCAACGGGAATTACCTCAAAACCTGATTTCTGCACCATTTCAAGAATTTCAGGCCCGTTCATGAACCGCCGGTTCCTGCTTCGTAGTACCAGCATTAATCTCGGTTTTTTGTCAGGATTTGTATTCAATTTAAAAGGAATGTTGGCGGATTTAGGCAGATCAAATGTATCCCTTATAAACATTCTAAAGTCAAATATGTTGTATCCATTTGGGGTTCTTTCAGGATCAATGTCAAGGTCCTTATGGCTCTTTAAACCAACCATTACACGTGGGTAGCATCTGACATCAGAATCCTTATCGAAGTTTATGATCTCATACCGAGACAGTTTCTTGAAGACCAAGTGGTACTTTTGCATGAACCAGGTGTGCATATCAGTTATCAGGAACTGGACCTCACCATCGAATTCACGCGAATTTATGAACAATGGAATCAGCACATCACTGAAGTCATGCCATAGGTTACCAGTCAGACCACCTAAGGCAAAAACTATTGCTGGTACGTTATTTCGAATTGAGCAACGAGGGGCCTCCAGAGAAGAAAATAGCGATTTCACAGTGACATTTTTAGCTTCGACTGCTCTACGGGATTGAGCACTGAAAGTCCAATTCTGGGCATCTGGGTTGGTGGTTTCTGGTGGTGGCACGTAAAATACAGTTGAGAAAATGCCAAAAGTGCGTGCATCACCAATGACGTCACATGTCTCGTACCGCCAGTTGGAGTTGTCACATATTGGCTTAGCCGGAGTTTGCTCTTTAACAGTTTCTGTGGACCCCTCTACTGTATCAGTTATTTGTTGTTAACATTCCATATACAGAGAGAAAAAAAAAGATAAAATAGAAATAGAAGTAGCTCTGTACTATTGTGGTCCTAAAACAAAGCAAGCTAATTTCAGATCTGGTTTCTATTTTACTTGCTACAGTATATGTGCATTTTTTTCAATTTAATAGGCTCAATCATCAGATAAGAGACGTGTCAATTTTAATCATTTTGAAGAAACTAACAGGTACCGAAATTTGAACTTTGACAAAGACATTTTGCATCTAGTCATCCACAAGTCAAATGGGTCGGAAGACATTTCAACCTATTTACACTAGAATACTATAATTTCCTCTGCTCCTAATAGTTCAGAGATGCTCTTTACTTATGATCTCACATATTTTTTAATGCTTATTTCGTTTTAGGCGTATCATATCTTATGCGGTGGCATGAAAAATGACCAACTTGAAAAGGGTGGAAAAATTATCTTCTCCAAATTAAAAAAACTGAAAATTAAGTAGAAAAAATAAAAAATAATAATGAGAGAGCATATACCATGTACTACATCTGGGACATTCTTTATATTGGTTTCATTGTTTGTTGGAGTATCAAATTTTGGTTGATTTTCTTGAATTTCATCCCTTTTTTGGAGTTCCTCCTGCTTTGTCTCAGTTGCTGGAACAAGTAAAAAGATTTGCATTTCAAAATTTGTCCCAAGGGCGCATTACATTACTTGAATTACAAGAGAAGGGACTAATTTACAGGGAACCTTTTCTAATCCGCAAGTCCTAAAGTACTCCAAATGAGTAAATAAATTAATAAAATGAAAAAAGATCGCTATACCGTGGCTGTTATCAGTTCCATTATATACATTGCTGTGGTTATTTTTTGAAGAATTGTATCTGTCTACAATTTCTTTCACTTCTTGCGATGTTGTTTGTTGTCTATCTTCTGATCTCTTTGTTTCCTTGACTGGAAATCACATCAAAGTGTAAAGTAAGATTTACCAGAAATTAATCAAAGTATCTATCTCATGTCATCTTACTGGTACAAAGCTGAGAAAAATGCTACTGACAGACAATTTCAATACATTCCTAGCTCAACATATATATATTTGTATACCCCAATTGTACCGACATATATTCATCTCTATAACACCTGTATATCATAATTAGTTACTTTTTGTTATCACTGCTAATAAGCCAAGTGGATGTGTATTTCTTAGCAGAAATGGTCGGAACAGTATTTTATGTGGACAAAATATCAGTGTTAATTAATACAGCCGCAGTCCAACTTTATACTAAAACAGCCATGAAACTTCTTTGAAAAAGTTTCTCTCAACATCAGAAAGCATAGGAGAAAGGTATCTCAGAAACTCAAATAGAAAATGGAAAGCCTTGAAATTCATTGTTCAAGAAAATTAAGTTGTATATACTATCCAAAATCCAACTTCTGTTATACAATTTGCATACCTGGTTCTATCGATCTCTCTCTATCAGTACCATTTGTATACTGCTCCCCTGATAATGCTTTGGAAGTGCAACAAAAACAACATCAGACATTCAGACCTCCAAAATGCATGATGATAACAACAATGCAATAGGCAAAAAC
Source organism: x Bolboschoenoplectus mariqueter (assembly GCA_037678475.1). NCBI lineage: Eukaryota > Viridiplantae > Streptophyta > Magnoliopsida > Poales > Cyperaceae > x Bolboschoenoplectus > x Bolboschoenoplectus mariqueter. The sequence continues at coordinate 3,053,529 of CM075255.1, forward strand.
AAAAATTATTAATCAAGTAAACTAAGACTTACAATCTAAAGCACGAAGTGTGAACTGGTCTGGCAGTGTGAAGCATGCAATTATTACCAACACAAGAGCCAGGAGGAAAACCAAACTGAACCGGCTCTCAGAAAAAATCCGGTTCATGATCTTTGGATTATACATCTGTATGATCTTGCTTTAGGTACCAATGGAGTGTGTTTCTTTTCTTCACTTCTCTAGCTAGTTGGTTTATAAAGAAACATTAGAGTCACTGGAGGCATCCATTTCTGAGGTGGGGTCATTTAGGAATTGGCTCAAGTACAGGTGTGCATTTTGTTTCTTTTTAAAAAAAATTCATTTCTGTGGGAATATTCTTATCTTGTTAAAATTTTGCAGCTTCTTAGGTATAATCAAATATAATTTGGGGCCCAATTTTGGTGCTCTCTTTTAGTATACTGTTGAACGTGCATTAACTACTGTTACATGTTTAACTGCCACTGTTTTTGGTATTGGTACTAAATTGATTTGTACTGGTAAAACCAACAAAAATCTGTAACAGACAAAACCTATCTAGATTAAACCCACTCAAAAACATGCATGGTTATTGCCTTTTTGGGTTCCTTGATGACTTCCAAATTCTGATTTTGTTTTAGATATCTTATCATGCAATGGCATATTATATATTAATTAAAAAGTGAAGCATATGGAAGGTACTGGCTAGCTATCCACAGTAAAGGTTGGTCTGGAAGTTAGGAATCCTTTTGATTAATTGATGATTTAGGGGCATATATATAGAAATGTAAATTATTTCAAAATGCATATATGGACAATATGTCCTTATCTAATATTTTATTATGTCTCCGTGATTGGTTCAGTGATATGATTGAAGTATTTTTAATTATCATTTCGTACTTCAAGCATGCCACATCATTAATATTGGGCACCAAATATGAAATATGACTATTAGGTGTGCTTCTTGTAGTTTTCCTTTGGACGTAGTTTCTTTTGGAAAAGAAATAATATCGGCATTAATTGTTTCCTTTTTTGTGAATAAAGGATGAAAAAAAATAACGCCTTGCTGTTGGACCGTGTGATTATCAAAAGAAAAAATGAAGTTTGATAACATGACAACATACTAACAAAAACAAAACAAAAAATCAAGCACAATTATTGAAAGACAGTATTTTTTTTAAGAAAAATGTTATGGAGATACCATTATTGATACCGTCATCGATATAGACTTTATTATATACATTACATGAGTTATTATGTATGTTAATGGTTTTATTATGTACAATATTTCTATTATTTAACTTAAATACCATCAATATACATAATAACTCATTTAAGTTGCATAATGATAATACTATATAAAATGAGTTACATAATAAAGTCATTAATATGCATAATAATTCATTTAATCTATATAATTAAGTCCGTATCAACGACAGTATCAACAACCGTATCTATGTATCAGCTCCCTTTTTTTAAATGTGAATAGTAGATAATTTAGTAATAATTTGTACACCAAATAGAGAAATTGTAAACTCAATTATAAGTTGAAAATGCTGTTGATACATAGACAACTTAATTATCTATCAAGGAGTTGGCATCCGATAAAGTACTTCACATGTAATGAGCAAAAATCCCCCTCCCCCCCTTCCCCCGCCCCCCAAAAAAAATCCTCTTACATAAATTTCGATGCTACCCACTATAATAATTGCGTGTAATTTATGCTCCCTTCAAAAGATATTGACTCATCTATCAAGTCCATTAAAGTATAATACATACCATTTACTATTTCATCAAAGATTTGTAAACATTACATATTTTATAAATTTGAAGTTGTTTGATGAAACTATAAAATTGTATAAAATCTTATCATTTTTTATCATGCATGTATATTATATCTATAATATCATGTTGTATATAAATTATTTACGCTCATTGTCAAAATTGCCAAATAAATCAATCATTACTAATATGATGTATCCTAACCAAATTTAAATATGCACCGTAGATGTATAATATCTTTCGGAAAGATGGATTGCCAATTGCAGAAGCATATATATGCGTCTTATTACTCGTTATAACCAGACTGATTCATGTTTAAATACTGCCATAAATCTTTATTATTGGATGATAATACTACCATAGAAGTGACTATATATGACGACCAATAAATTTCACGATAAATAAAATCTGGTATATATCATGTTTTTACTAAATGATCTTATTGGTAGATTAATTGGAATAACCATGCAACAATTTACCAACATTTTTCTTCTAGTAAATCGCAGGAAAAAAAATACTAATAATGTCAAGTACAATTAATTAATGAGAACATGTCCGTGGACAAATGAGGTAACTCAATTAATTAATTATAGTTTGTTTTAACATCAACATCAGATGCTATTTAGAAGTTCTTTGCACTGTATGTGGAAATGAGGTCAATCAATGCAGTGTCTAATTACATCCATCCAGGAATTAAGTGATCATGTTTTGAAGACTTGCTTCAAAAAGAAATCATGTTTGAAGACAATTTGCAAACAAGTGTCCGGTTTATAGTATGGCGTGCATTAATTGTTTTTGTTAAATATGACATGTACATTAAATGCTTGAAAGGAATCTAATTTCATTTTTTAATCTCCGCCTTCCTTTCTAGGTGGTTGATGATGATCAGAGACAGCCTCAAGGTGGCTTTCACAGTATACGAGCATTTATGGACCCAGTAGACCTAGAAAGGTCAAGCCCATTTTGAATCCTTTATTTGGTGTTTTGAGTGAGCAATACTTTTGAGGCTATTTTTTCTCTTGGAACCGGAATCTTTCAATGTTTATCGGAATATATTTTAATTCATATGATGGATAAAATCATCATTAAATTATCAAATATCATAATTTGTATATTATGTAAATTTTGATACAATCAAATTATTGTTTTATCTATTGATTTAATAAATATTGAAACTCTCCTGCTTTCTTTTTCTCTCTGGTGCACGCACAGAAAGTGATGCATCAGGAGCAGCAGTCCCAGAAAAGTCTCTCCATTTTGTTACCGAGTTATTGGTCTATTCAGCACAGATAAATAAATATCCTAGATTTTTATCAAAAAAAAGAAGGAAGAATTATCTCCTGGAGCTGCTATGTTGCCTTGTCAGTTGTCACCTGTTTCCTTCAATTGAAGAGATTATAAGCAGGATCAATCTTATAGCATGTATGGCCTAACAGGTGCATGGCCAAGCCAGATTCACTAACAGAGCAACAAAACACATCATTCATGTATTAATTTCAGGTTCTTTGGTACTTCTCTATTTTATCTTTAAGCACAATTAGTGGCAATAACCACTGCTTTTATATTTATCATTTACTATCATTTCCCATTCATGCTTTTCTTTTTCATTAGTTTTGTTTTTGGAGGGGTGGGTGGTGAATTGGGGGGTGTAAACACGGAGTCGTTTGTCAGTTCCGGTGTATTTTAGTTGTCCGAATTTGTGCATAGCACATAATCAAGTTTTTTAAGGGAGCTGATATACTGATATGTTTATATTATAATCGATATTATAATTAATATTGATTTTATATATCATAATCCATATTATAATTAATATCGATTTTATTATTCATATTAAATAAATTATTATTTATATTAATGATTTTATTATGTAACTTATTTTTTACAGTATTTTTATCAATCAAGTACTTAAGTGAGTTATTATTTATATTACTTTTATTTGAATTGAATAATAAAAATACTATAAAAAATAAGTTGCATAATAAAAATGTTAATATGAATAATAACTTATTTTATATGAATAATAAAATCGATATGGATTACGATATCAATGATGGTATCTTTTAAACATTTTCCATTAATTAAAACTCAGAAGTCAACTTCACAATTTTGTAGAGATGTTGAGATGCATATTTAGCTCGGTTTCTGTACTTGTTTAGCCGGAAAGCACGTACGTACTCCGCAATGTTTTTAATGTGTTTTGACATGAGCACCATCATTGAACAATGAGTTACAACAAAATGAAGTTGAAGAAAAAAAATATAAATAAGAGGTAAAATTGTCCTCACAAGCAAATGGAAGGTACTATCCTGGTTATTTCAAATGTCAACTTGATTTTAATTAGGATAATTATAGAGCATTCCAACCTGGTAAACTACTGATTAATTGTGGGCTCTTTGAACAGGTCCAGGTCCAAAGAGACATGTATAATACTTTAATTCAAGCAGAATAATTAAATCTGAGTGCTGTTAAATCTATATGCAATAATGCTCAATATATATATATATCCCAATTTTGTTGTTTTCCTTTTTTTTTTTTTTACAAAACTTAATATTTAAACAACACATTACAAAATAAACAGTGAAAAAATTAACTACTAATTTTCAAATATTACCGGGTCCACTAATTAGAGAATTAACCCTACTCCTTGACAAGTTGAAGTGCTTGTTCTAATACCGGAGTAAATCTGGTGATATTAAGCATGAAATTCTGTTCTCCCCAATAAACTGTAGATGCATTCCCCCATTTCGCGAGCTGCTCGGGATCCTTGATCACCGGGCTGTCCTTACCATACTTCTCATATAACGTGGTCTCTTCGGCTGTAATATTATACTCTAGAACCCTAAGTCCCATTTCGCGTGCGGGTTCATTGAAAAAGAGATCAGATGCCCATTTCATGTTTCCCCAAGGCACCACTTGGAGCAGAATGGCATTTGATCGAAGGAAAACCAGGTTTGTTAGGCCTGCACCATGCGCACCAAGCAGAACGTCACACGAGTCGACCTTTTTCGAGAACTCGGACATGTTTTCTGAGAATTCAGGCTCGACCTGGATGACCTCAAAGCCGACCTTCTCAGCAGCTGCAACGATCTCATCTCCATTCTCAAATCTGCGGCTTCCCCCACGAAGAATAATCATCATCCGTGGTTTCTTATGTGGGCTGTTGTTCACCTTGTAAGGGATGTCTAGCCACAGTGGTAGTGAATACGAATCTCGTACAAACATCCGGAATTGAAATATGTCGTAGTTTCGTGGGGCCCGGGCGGGATCGATGCCGAGCTCCTTGTGGCCCCGGAGACTCACTATGATATGCTCGAAGCATCTGACTTCTCTATCAGCGTCGAAATCAATGATCTCGTAGTTGGTAAGGGCCTTGAAGATTTTGTCGTACTTTTTAATGAACCAGTCCTGGTAATCTGTAATTCTACTACCAATTAGTTCAGCATGTTGTGCATATCAAATGGGGAATTTTTTGGTATCAAATTTTCCTTGCATTGTCATTTATACATTAGCATTCAGTGTGTGGTTTCGACAATTATATTCACAGTCAAATTTGGACATTCGATACCGTATAACACCAATTTAATACTGATGTTGCTGTAATTATTTTGCCAGTACAATTACTCATACATAGTTACATTACCTGTTATCAAAAATTGGATTTCACCGTCAAAAGCACGAGACGTGGTGAAAAGTGGCACAAGTACATCACTAAATGCGTGCCATATATTAAATGTAAGCCCATTAGTCGCAAACACTAAAGCTGTTACATTCTTCCTGACGGTACATTCAGGGGCTGGAGGCGACGATGAGTTGAGTGATTTGACAATGACTTCACGGATCCCCACGATCTTCCGTGACTGAGACCGAACCTTCCATTCCTGCGCCACAGCTGTCTCAATCTGAGATGGAGGCGGGATAAAGTAAACTATGGAGTTGTTCTCATGCCCCATTGCTCGAGCATCACCATGCATCTCACATCCATCGTACCTCCAATCTGAGAAGTCACATATTGGGTTCAATGGAACTATTTCTTCAGGTTCTTCGGTTTCTTTGAGTTCTTCGGTTTTTTTGGGTTGTTCTTCTGGAATCTTAGTCTCTGCACCTAAAAGATTGACACACATAAATAATGCAGATCAGGGGACTAAACTTTCAATCTGAAGAAATTACCATTCATTTTCGCCCTAAGAACTTCATTTATGGAACTATAACCAATATAGTTTTTGAAAAGAGATCTTTGTAATAAATCACATTACACAATTACACATGTTTCATATATTTTCTTTCTTACATAACATTACCTCCTGAAGGTGGTGTCTGAGCAGCTTCCTCCTTCAGTGCAACTTCCCTCATTTCTGACGATTGCTGATAATCTATAAAACAACAAAGCATGATCATTCTATGAATTTGGCCACAATTTTCTCGTCATCAAATATAAACAACCAAAATAGAAATATTAGAAAATGTGATCAGACTCACTTTCAATGCTTATAAATTGCGGAAAGCCGGTAAGATAAAGTGCCAAGACGAGAAAGAATCCTAGAAGCAACCCCAAGCCAAGCCATGTTTCAGTGAAGGTTTGTGTTACTTTTCTTGCTAATTTCATAATTTCTCTCTCAAGCAAAAAAGAATGCACCTCCTCCTGTCCTGCCTTCTAACCCTTCTTCCCCTTACTCTTTTCTCAATTAATGCTTTTGAATCATCATGATTTATGACATGAGAAGCATTCTACAGAGGTATATATCTGTGTGGGTCATACATCTTAAGTAATTTTAAATTATTGGAGTTGCTTATTCATGGAGGAGGGGGGGGGGGGGGGGGTTACTATTTATCTAGTGGAGTGCACAACTAGTCATCTTTATATTAGATAATAATATGATTAAATTTTGAATTCAAGGTAGGTGGTACCAGAATTCGGTATTTTTTTTTTAATTGAAGCTGCATCCCTGTTTGGTAGAAACGAGCTTTGACCATGGTCATGACAATAGTTGTTTCCATAAAAAACCAAGGATCAAAATATATTAGACCAGTGCATAAGTAAAAAATTAAAACCAATTTTTAGTCTAGTATATAAAACAAAAATAAAATAAAATTTGAATTATTTAATCTCATATTTGATCTCAAAATTATACAGGTTTAAAACCGACTAAATGCTTTGAGCAAGTATTAAAAAGTGAGAAGAACCTTGTGTCAAAACTGAAAAAAAAAATAGATAATTTCCTTTTTGTACGTTGATATTTTACTGGTGAATCGTGCATGTTGACACTTGACAAATTACAAAAAGCTGATGGTAATGTGGCACTTAATTGTAGTTTGAGATGTTGAAGATGCTTTGTCAATATGAATATTCTAAAATCCAATTTAGAGGATTTTTATGAGTAAAATATGATTGTCACAATTCCAATTTTGTTGAATGAGTTGATTCTGCAGTAAGTATTCCTTTCATAAAATAAGAGTTTTTAAAGCAATTGCAAATTTTCATTTTAATTTATTGTGAGGAATATATTAGGATATAGCATGATAAATCTATAGCAAAAATTTTCAATTAATTAGAGATATATATAAGAAAAGTTAAAGTTTTTTTTACCGTGTATGCATACTGGTATTTAATTTAGGAAAATATTAAGAAGATATCATTATTATACAATATTTTCATCATTCAACTTAAATACTACTAATATAAATAATAACTAATTTAAATTGAATAATAAAAATACTATACAAAATAAATTATATAATAAATTGAACTAAAAAGACAATACCGTTTAGGTCCTTGACATTTTCTAAAATTGTTTGGGCCTTGAATGTTGATCTACTCTTTAATTTAGTATTCATTTCGAAAGGCAATTAAAGCAAGTTAAACGTTGATCAAGTCTTACAATTTAGTTCCAATTTAAAATGGCAATTTGACAAAATATTCCATCAACAATCGGAAACCCCTGATGAGCTGGTTACTGAGATTTTAATTACATCATCATTTGAAATGTGATTTTTATGTAATATCAACCTGAAAAAAAAAACTAATTCAGACGACTAGAAGTATCGAAAAAGTTTGAAACTTTAACACTCTTTGTGAAGTATCAATTATCTCTTCATTTTCATGAAAATATCTTAGCACTCAAGTGAAAAGATCATCTTAATTGTATAAAATTGAATATACATTGCTCAATATAACTTATTTGTATGAACAGTAAATGCAAAAAACTACATATTGCTTTAATTTTCTTGAAATCTTATACAATGTTATAATTGCTAGCTATTTATAATCCATATTATTCAGATAGTTACGTGTAAATTATATAAAATTTCATATTCTTCTTTCCCGTTGAAAGTCATGAACCAAAATGAAATCCATAATTATAAAACTAATTAAATCTTACTAAAATTGGAGCACAAATGCTCATATCAGAAATAACAAAATAATGTATAAGATCTTGTATTAAATCATAATAATGCAGATACTATCTCGATCGCAAATAAAGTACGTGCCATCACATCTGTTTGTATAATTCATGGTAAGCTATCTTACAGGGATGCAACTATCTATCACGTGGAAGTATTATTGTTTCTTACATTAATTAATTAATTACAATATTATCATCTCATGTTATTATTTGATTTATTTCCGAGGTTGAGAAAAAATAATTAATAACCCGGTAAGTCTTTACGTCTCTTGTTGCTCCGTAATTATTTATAATTTGTCTACAATTAATGTTCATTTTGTTATACTAAAAATTCTTGATAAATTAATCTGCTCATTTATTCCAAATTTGAAAAACTTGATGAGAAATTTTTGTGAAATTTTGATTTTTTTGGTGATTTATTGTAGGAAATTATGAATGGAAAATTAGAAAGCTTTGTAGTGCAGTCCTCATGAATTGCAAGAGCAAGAAAAATTGGATAATTAATAAATAATTGATGTGAACCGGCAGGCTTAACACAATGGTGATATTCCTTATCATTTTACGGAGAGACGCGGGTTCAAATTACCCAAGAGATATTTAAAAAGAAATAAATGATAAGGCTAACGGAAGCTCTTATTTCAAAAAAAAATTGATGTATTGTACTTTAAGCAGGGACGGATGTAAAATTTCAATTTTGAAGGTGCTTTTGTTGATTTTCCACAAAATATAAATGTTAACTATTAAAAAAATTACTTTAGAAGAAAATTAAGAAAAACAAGTATAGAATAATTTATAAAAAAATGTGAGGATCAATTTAGAATATTTATAACATTTTTTACTTTAAAATACATATAAATATACATAAAATATCTAAAAGAGAAGTCCCACGTATAAATATACATTTTGTACATGAAATGATTAACCTTTATTAGTTAATAATAATGTATTTTTAGTTAACAGATATATAATTTGTGTTAATAAATAAAATGTGGACAGATAAATGGACAATAAGGAGGTGGACACCTCTCAGTGCTCTTTTTTATTTCAATTTCAGGAAATCATCGTATTTCGGATCTCGGAAAAAGATCTATCGGATCAAAATTTGTTTTATCCGGTTTCAAACCTCGAACCTTTTTTTTTTTTTTGAAAAGATGTCCACAAATGAGACATCGATTTCTGTTGAAATCATTAAGGAATAGAGGGAGGTCCAATGACTGTTGGATCAATTTTTAGTATCGATGAGTAAAATAACCGTTCGATCACATTAAATTTCACATCAAAGTTTCACTCGGATGTTTCAATAATTGCACAAAGTGTCAGATTTGAGATCTGATGGTTATAACTTTTCATCAGACCAAATTCGATCAGATGGACATTGAATCTCCTTTCGTTCCTAAAGTTAAGGGCTTCAAACCTTGAATTGACCGTATAAAAATTGATATCATTTCTAGACTTCGAATTGAATTGAGTTAGATTGGATCAGTGATAATTTTACTTTTTAAAATTATCAGGTCGGATTGAATTTGGATTGTGTGCTTGACATTTTTGAACATGTTTATTTGTATTTTTAATTAATTTTATCTCATTTTTTATTGAGTTATAATCATAATTTATATAAATTATTGTATATATTTATTATATATATATATATATATGTGTGTGTTTTGAAATTTTTATTAATAACCCAAAAAAAAATAAAAAATCACAAAAAAAGCTCTGAAGGCCCAAAAATCACCAAAGTGACAATGACGCTTGGAATTTTGGCATATTATTTATTACGCCATATTTTCTGACGTCCCTAATGACACCACATTTCTTGTAGTACAGCCCTCCGCCCTCCAAATCCGACGCGTCCCCCCCCCCCCCTCTTCTCTTTTTCCTTTTCTCTCCTCCTCTGTTTCTCTGTTTCTCTGTTCTCCCTGAGAAGGCATGTTAGCAGGCGCCGCCGGAACTATCCGACACTCTAAATTGACAGATCGAACCATCATTTTGTAGCCCTCCTTCTCCTCTTGTACTGCAGGAAATTTATTTTCAAAATGTGTAATTATATAGAGTTGTAAAATTCAGATAAAATTTTTGATTAATTTGAAAATTATGGTTGAGTATTTGTAGCAATTGTTGTAATGCTTGAAAATTTTGTAATTGTGTATGGTTTATTTCGTATAGCAATTTTTTTAGTATATTTATGGTATATTTGAAGACTTTAGACTTTAGGGTTTAGGAAGTAAAATTGAATTGAAAATAGTGGAAAATTTTTATCCAAAATTCGACATGTATAATATTTGTCGAATATTATTTTCTTTGTTCACGCATAGCAATTTTTGTAATGTTTGAAAAAATGTAGAAATTTTGCAATTGTGTGTGGTTTATTGTATAGTAATTTATATAGTATATTTATGGTGTATTTGAATGTTTTATGGTTTAGGATTTAGGAAGTAAAATTTAATTGAAATTTTTGTCCAGAATTCGACATGTCCAATTGAATGCGGATATGTTAACCATGATATGTTTATGAAAAAGTTCCAATTTTTTATGCAAGTAAAAAAAAAGGACATGAATTATGTAAAATATAGTAATAATAATTGTTATCAGTTTGTTATAAAAAAATTTAGTTAAATTATATATAAATATTATTATTGAATGCCTAAATTATTAAATTAGTTAAATTAATTTAAATTTTAGATAAAATAGTTAAAAAAATTTAGTGTGTCTTTACCATTATAGTTAAATTAGTTATTTGCAATATTATTAATTATGTAGATGCACACGACGAGACATCCGTCCATGCTTGCGATACACACCGGGAACTTGATGGTATTATGGACTTTTCATTTGTATGTTTTAGACTTTTATTACTATTATTATTGTTATGGACTTTTCATTTATATGTTTTAGATTTTTATTTGTATAAGGGACTTTTATTATTAATTATTATTGTTATGGACTTTTCATTTCTATGTTTTAGACTTTCATTTGTATTAGAGACTTTTATTTGTTATAGACTTATCATTTGTATGCTTTTCTTTTAAAGAAAAAAATAAGTTCACATGAATTGATAGGAAATAATAAGCAATTATTCAACAAAATAAGTAACGAACTTTAAATACAACAAAACAAGTAACGAACTTTAAATACAACAAAACATGATAGGAAATAATAAGTTGACATAAATTGTTCAACAAAACGTACAGTATAAAAAAAATAAACATTTTCAATCCCTTTGACGACTAGAAGAACCACTAAATAGCGAACAGATTCTTCCTGCAATCGACTTGTGTGCATTTTGATTACGGCGTTGATTTGATGATGCATCTACAAATTTATTCAAAATATTACATGTAAATTAGTTAAATAAATACAAATGAACAAGTACTTGATTAATATTATTACCTTCAACTATATTACTTGGTACATTCACAGATCTAGGAGTACCACTAATATAATGATGTGGAGCTTGACTTGATGATGCATTATTTGTTGTTGACAGCGGAATACTGATAGAATGACTTGGAGATTGACTTTTTTGTTGATTTATTAAATTTTCTGAAAACATAAAAATGATTATAACCAACCATTTACATGTAGTATTATTTTGAAAAGAAATAAGATGTTACCTGAGTTGTTATTAGTTGGTGGTAGTCGTGATCGATGCCTATCTCGTCTCCCTTCCATTTCATCCATAATCATCGGAAGTCGAATATGCTTCCTCCGACCCCTACGAATCAATCGTCGTTCCGGTATAATGTTTGGATAGGTGTACTCTGGCCAATCAATTTGATTCGGATATGGATAAAATTGTCCCGACCAAGTTATATGGAGTGTTCGTGTGCTATAAAATGGACATATAAACTAATTCAACTCAAAATTTCTAATCCTTATTACAGCCAAGACATGAGAGTATGGTATATTGATTTTAATTGTATCTTCATTTTCAAGAAAAGAAAACCTTAGAGGATTATCGTATTCAAAACCAAACTGTCATGTTTTAATTGTATCACCTGCATACACAACAATCGGAATCATTCTGATAATTTATCTACATAACAAAAATAAAACTTATATCTCAGATTTTACTTTTTACCTATAATTAAAGAATTATAATATAAAAAAATTATATTCATGCAACAAATATAATAAAAAAATAATTTACAGAAACAAACTGCCAAAACTATTTTACAATATAAATTCAAATAAACATAATTTTTTAAAAAAATTGACCTCTGATCTTCTCCATTTTTCTGATCTATTTTTCCTCTAGAACACTAATTCAGATCTACTTTTTTTTCTAACTGGATGTCACACTCCGGACCAAAATGAAACAGCCAGGCACGACAACCCGACACGTGTACATGGAGACAAGTATACACGAAAGACTTAAATAAATACAATTCATTCATTTATCTCAACAAAATAAATAGAAGTCCACAATAATATGCCACATCCAATGTAATCTAAGTATTTCATACAAATTAATGTAAAATTGCGAAAGCAAGTAAGTATTCATACAAAAGGTTACCATCTTAATCAAACTCAAAATACAACAACTGATAAGCTAGAAAGAAAATAAAATAACAAAATAACTAGTGGCACCATTATGTGATATCCCCTAGGTCGATCCTCACTGTCTAGCATCTAGCTTCAACCTGAACCCCACAACTGCCGTGAAAACATGAGTTTTAATTTAAAGATACTACTTAATAAGTTTAATTCATAAATATTGTGTGATGTGCAAGATTCATAATATGCTTTACATGACATGTTATGAAATATTAAAAATTCCCCAAAAGAAAATTATTTCTGGAATAAGTAAATAATGATAATACAAGATAATCAAGCACCCAATCATTTATGACTTTACGGAATCAAAAGATTTTTACAAATAACCAGCAATCCACCAACCCAACACCACGAAGGTGCACCTACCAGGCAAATCCACATTCCAAATTTTAAAAAGAGTTTTTGAGATCCCGCTCAGTCCTTACATAATAATAATAATAATTGCTCAACTTGTCATAAAAGTAACAATTAGGAAAAAGGGAGGCTACCCAATGTGGAACAACGCTCACAGAAGAATAAAAATAAAATCTAAGACGCCTCATGTGCAATGCTCGGCTCGCCGCCGATATCCGATTAAACGAGGATGTTAGTAATTAACAGTAGCATAACAAGTGGCGTAACTCTGTGGTCAAGATGACATAACGTAACTCACACTACAGCTGAAGCCGTATCCTACCTCACAGATAGACAAAAGGAAATACACACATACATAGAGTAAAGTTAAGATGAGTTTAAGTTCATCAAATCTTTTAATGAGTTTAATTCAAAAATCTATCGAATTAGCTCTAAACGATAAATATAATAATAAATGGATTTTTCTCACTACTTTTTTCGAATATTTTTAAGATGATTTCAAAATAATAATATAATAATAAATGTTTATATTTCATTCAATGTAGTCTGTTTTGTGCAATGCAGAATTTTATGGCCCATATCAAATTTTTTCCATGAACTAACTAAAAATACATTATAATAATTCTTATAATATCCAGCCCAAGATAAGATTTTTCAGGTCTCTTGAGACGGACTCCATACACTAATCTAATTGAGTCGGGCCCACATGCATTGTATCAGGTGTTATAAAATTTTTGTAAGTCCAGCTATTTGGCCCATAAATTGAATCTTATCTAATAGTGAATGGATTCATGGATTTAAAAAAATTTCAATCCATGACTTAATAGTTAATAATTATCAGACATAAAAAAAAATCCGATTTTTTTCTTTATTCAAGAAATAAATATATCAAAGGTTAAAATTTTATTAGTAGAGGTAAAGTTGGGTTGGTATTTTTGAATACCTACTCAAAGGTTGGGCCGGACATATAAATTTCGGCCCTGCAAAATACTGATTTTTGTTTAAAATATTGATTGAATCGTACATTAAGGATCGGAGTTTTAAAATTTGACTTTTTTTAATTTCAAATTACAACTATTACTTTCATAGAGATTTAATTTTGATATATATTTTTTTAAATAACAAAAAAAATCGGCAAAAAAGCTCCATACGTGAATGAAGTTAACTAGAAATTAGAAAATATTTCTAATTTTTAAATTTTTTGAATTTATTTGACAAATCATTATCACGTTAGCTATTGTTAACGAATCTTCAGTCTTTTTCGCGTAAATTATTTTATCCTTTGAGTCCAATATGAAAACGTATTAAATTTGAATATACAATGAGATTTTAAATATGAGCTCAATCCAATTATTACAAGGCATACATTTTTTGTCATAAACTCTTACCTCAAAAAAAATTTGAACATAAACTCAGTCCAATCAGAAATTTCCATTGTATCATAACAATTTATTCAAATTAAATAATGTCATTTGGAAACATCAAACATTGGCAAGCACAACAATTTTTTTTCAATCCAATTGTGTATATATATAAATATCTCTGTCGCTTTCGCATTTATTTAGCTGGTACTTTGCAAATTGTGTTCATCGTAACTTTGTTTGAATCTTCCACAAACTGACAAATGAAACTCTGCTTTATTGCATTTTCCTGGAAATTAGTATACTGGAAATTGACTAAAGACAAAGGAGAGTTAGTAAAAAGCACTTTTGCTTCCGTGGCGACCAAGAAACAGCGCCTACACAAACGCCAAATTTTTCTCCTGTTTGTTTCTGCCATGTGATGGTTTCAGAACAAGGCAGAAAAGTCATGACGCTGATGGGATTCAAAATATAATACAGCGCGCCGTGATAATTCTTGGCGACCAAGATTTTTATGATGTAATCGCTGCTCCTTTTGGCGCTCTTATCGACAAGGTGTCACGCCGTCGCCGTATATGATTGCTCACCTCGAGTTGCGCGCTCTGGTTTTCGAGCGTCGGAACTCCAGTATTGAATCAAGCTCACTTATCGAAGAGAGAAATAATAATACAAAAATACATTGAGGTAAGTTCGGATGGGAGGTCCATCCTGCGTGCATGTATGTCTGTTAGATGATTTGATTTTATTTTTATTTAATATTAAAATTATGATATTTTTAGGAGTATGATTTAATTTTAAATGAAAAATTTTAATAAATTATTTATATCAAAATTTTATAAGATATTGTAATTTTTTATTTATATGATTTTCTAACTATTTGTTTCAGATTTTTTTTAAGATGATTATAATTATAATAATAATAATAAAATAATGAATTTTTGTACATAAAAATAGCCTATTCTTAAAAAATATGAAACAAATTATTAGAAAATCCTAAAAATATAAAATATCGGCATCCTATATGATTTTGATATAAAAAAATTATTGAGCAATTTAGATTTATTATTTGAAATCGTTTCGATTGATTTTTGAGTTAAACTCATTAAAAGATTTGGTGAGCTTAAACTCACTTTAATTTTACTATATATATATATATAATAATGAAAAAACAACAAAAATACTCGAATACACCAATCTTTTTCTTTGAGTATTATATAGTAAATATTATATGTAGCATGAAAAATTCTTGTCCCTAAACAATTTTCAGATACTTTTTCATCAACTTTTAAAAAGAAAAAGATAAAAGTGTGCATTGGCATAATTAATAGTTATATAAACATTGGTGTAATATTTAAGTGAGAATTGAATAATAATTAAATATGCGTTTTAAAGAATTTGAGAAACGAATTTGAAATATTCAAATAATTTTTGACATATGTCAGAATGTGTTCTGTGACTTGATGAAAAATGTGTAAAGGCCGTCAACTTTAGCCTTAACTGAAGCAGATAATATCAACACTATATGAATGCATGCATTCACAATAACATAAGTTCAAAAATATTTTTATAAATATTTTTTTATTTTTAAATTTTTTTCGAATTTATTTGAAAATTCATTGACAAGATTATCAAAATAACGATTCTCAAGTGATGCCTCCTCTTACTTAAATTACATGAAATTTAATTATTAGTTTATTTATATATCCAATAATATATCTTTAAACTTATTTTAAATTTTTTAATTTTATTTAAATTTATTTAAAATATTATTTTCTAATAAAATTATCAAATGATCCCTTCTTTATACAGTTATGTAGTTGTATCTTACATCTACTTCTTGAGATATCTTAGATGAGGATTCAAACATATACCACTATTTACTTTTGTTCCATCCTCAATGTTCATATCAATTTAATAAAACAAAAGTAAGTAAAATTATGTAGTATGCATCCAAAATTTGTACATATTGTCTTGATATATATTGCATAGCTAATTAAAGTTTAAACCTAAAGAAATTTTGTGATTTATTTCTTGCTGCTCTTATCTTTTTCGTTCTCTCATTTCTATTTCGACTATGTTCCCACCATGATTGTTCTATTTTTTATATTAAATAATTTATTATTTATATTGTTTACTTTATTATTCAAATTTATAGTTGCTAAATCCTAATTGACACTAAAAAAAACCATGAGCGTACTATCATTTTAAACTTTATGAGTATTAAATATGGTGTTACATACTATAACACCACTTGTTTTTTGTGTTTTTTAGTCAATTATTTCAATTCGCATAGAAACGACACCTATATATAGCCCAGCCACCAATAAACCAATCCGAATAAAGAAACGAAACGCCGAAATTAAATCAAATTTGACTCTCCATTCCTCCATCATCCCTTCCTCCCAATTTACACAATCACTCCGCCATTGTAGAGAAAGAAATAAATCAAGGGGAGAGAGAGAGAGAGAGGAAGAAGAAACAAAAAGAATGGAGGAGCAAACCCTGCTGGAAAGACCTCTAATCACAGAGGCTTGTAAGAGAGAGAGAAGAGAAGAGGTGACGACTGAGGTCAAGAAACAACTATGGCTAGCTGGACCAATGATAGCAGGGAATTTGTTGCAAAATGTAATACAAATGATATCTGTTATGTTCGTCGGGCACCTCGGCGAGTTGTCTCTCTCTGGTGCTTCCATGGCTTCTTCCTTTGCTGGTGTCACTGGTTACAGCCTCCTGGTAAATTTGCAATTTCATCCCCACACTTTATTTTTTTAAAACTTTTTAAACTTCTTGACATGTTGGTATTGAGCAAGACCAGCTCTGGAGGGTGGTGTTCAATTAGATTTTTTTTTTTGTTTTCTTAGTTCTTTATGTTGCGATATTATTTTATACAATAAAAGTGATACTATGAGTGAAAGATGATTTCATATTCTCTGCTGCTGCGCTGCAAAAAGCAAATCTAAAAAAAAAAATCCTATAATTCATATATTTGTACATCGTGCAGCGTAATCAGTACTCATGAAAAATCAGATTTTACTGATACACTTGCTTGCATCTGGTCCACTGATATCTATTATCCAAACAAAACTAGTGACTTAATTTACCTTATTCCTGAAATGCTCGTTTCAATTCAATCCAATCAACTTCAACTAGGTTTAACCGATTACACAGTGAGTTGCATAAACACTCACCCATTCGACCTTTAATCAATTGTAATGATCCCTTCCATTTTTGAAAGGAAGCTTATCTAGACTTCAGAGTTAGTATTTATCTCTAAGTGTGCATCAAGTATGAGAAAAGCTCAATTTTACCTATAATTGAACTTTACACATGGTATGAATAGTTTTTCCTTGATATATATTTTTATTATGTAATGAACTTTTTCTTCAAAATTTGTATCATTAACTGTTATTTAAGATTCAGTCATACAGCCAGATAATAATTGTGACACTTGATGCATGTATAGTGAGTCCGTGACAACGTATGGCCCACACATGTTCCGAGGGTTTTGTTAATTATGCTTTCTTGTCACT
Organism: x Bolboschoenoplectus mariqueter; assembly: GCA_037678475.1. NCBI lineage: Eukaryota > Viridiplantae > Streptophyta > Magnoliopsida > Poales > Cyperaceae > x Bolboschoenoplectus > x Bolboschoenoplectus mariqueter. The sequence goes on from CM075255.1 coordinate 3,071,511, forward strand.
TTGGTAAACTATATCTGTCTGGTGGCTCCATGGCTACTTCTTTTTTGCTAATGTCACGAGATAGAGCTTAATGGTAAGTACATTTTTATCTTAATTTGAATTTAGGTCCCTCGTGTTATAGTTATCTTAAGAAAACATATGCATGTTCATTGAAGAAATCAATAACTTTTGCATTTTGCAAAACAACCTTGAAGAGAAGTTGTTTCCACCTATCTCAAATGTCCATATGCATGTTCATTGAAGAAATCAATAACTTTTGCATATTTTTAAATTGGATTTGAGCACAATAGAAATTTTATTTTTCAAGGGTGTGTGAACAAAGTATCTTTTAAATTTCTCCACATGGGACTGGCAGAAATCAGAGATAATCTCTGTCTTAGTTTACTGACTTCTGAGTTGATAATTACCTAATCTCATATTTCTACCGACTTCTGAGATAATCTCTGTCTTAGTTTACTGACTTCTGAGTTGATAATTACCTAATCTCATATTTCTAATAAGACACTGGAATATCTGATACTTTGTTGATATCATATCATTATCATTATACTGTGCTAGATTTGTTTCCTCCCCAGTTAGAACAGATTTACCTCAACAGGGTTAGAGATTTGAATTTCTGATTTGCCTTGACAGGATCAGAGCCAACATGGCTGAAAAAATTTAGGTAGAATTTTTCTTTTCTACCATGGTAATTTCAAAATAAAATAATGAAATATCTGGTTGTAACTGAAGGTCAGAGCCTATTTATTTAGTTGGAATCAGCGTAGCTAAAAAATATTTGCTTCTGATTTGTGAAATTTTGACTCACCAAAAATAATTAAGGTGTATGCTTTTTATTAATAAATATATATTCTATATAATACTATATAGTGATAAAATTAAGTTTCTATCTTATTTTATCTTGCCTATATTAAATTTTTATGGTGCCACCTGGGTGCCTAACTACAGAACTGTACTAGCATAGCCCTGTAGGTGATTTTTTTTTAAACTAGATTTTAGGGCCCACTTAGTGATTCATGAATCCTAAATAAAGGAACCAAGAAATCAAAACAAAAGGAAAAAAAATAACTAATTGAAATCTATGGATTCGGAAAATGAGATAGCATCTAGAATTAAAGAAGGCATATGTGCTGTGTTATGTACCAAACTGTCAATTAATAAGAGAAAAGCCAAAAGAATATATATTTTTCTGACTGTCTATTCTCTGTCATGTGCTTTGTTTTTTTGGATACTGACATCTTCGTTTCATTTGATTCTACTTAAAATATCTCAGGCTTTATTTTCCCAATTAATTTTGTCGTCAATATAAACAGTAAATTAATGGCATAATGTCACAATCTACCTTTTTCTTTTAAGTGTTCTATTTTGTCTACTGCTACCATGAAACAGCAACTCTAGGTTTACTCAGACTATATCAGCACCTCTTTTTGAAAAATAAGTACTGGATATTTTAAGCAACAAAAATATATGTGGTTTGTTGAAGACAATATTTATTTGAACCGATCAAAGAATACCAGATAGCCACACCACCTAAAAAGAGGGACGTCTGGTGCTTATCTAATTTATCACCTTAATGAATGCTTTTGATATCTGCGGTATAGATAAGCCATCAGAATATTTATAAACGGGAGTGACGCATATTAATTTTGTCAGTACCTATATCACTGATTGGCATCTACTGTTACTCGATGATTTGTCATCCAAAAGGGACCTCAGCAATCTAGTCGTGAGCTTAGATGAGAACATGACCTAGCTGTGGACTGCAATCTAATGGGTTCATAAAACATTAAAAGGGGGATACATGATTTTTGTTTTCCTTTTTAGCATGAGATGAGCGTCAAAGTTCCCAACTCACCCTCAGCGCTTCCATATAACCCATAATTTTGAATAGCAACTTAGATAGCAGATAGTCCGTATTTTCTTTTATGTAAAAGAAACAATGATTTTCTGTTTTAAATAAAATCGCGGACGTTCTTCTTACATTTTTTGTAGATGGGAAGTGCCAGTGCATTAGATACGCTATGCGGCCAAGCATATGGTGCGAAAGAGTACTACCTCCTCGGAATTTACAAGCAAAGAGCCATGCTTATTCTTTCACTTTTAAGCATACCACTCGCCACCGTCTGGTTTTACACCAATGAGATTCTTTTATTTTTCGGTCAAGAAGCTGACATAGCATGGGAGGCCGGTATCTATGCAAAATGGATGATACCGTCTTTGTTTGCTTATGGGCTCCTTCAGTGCCATGTGAGGTTTCTACAGTCACAAAACATCGTCTTCCCGGTTATGCTTAGTTCAGGTCTGACAGCCTTGTTGCATATTTTCGTGTGCTGGCTCCTGGTGTACCGATTGGGGATGGGAAGCAAAGGTGCTGCACTTGGTAGTGGGATCTCGAATTGGATAAATGTGGCCATTTTGGAAGTTTATGTTAGATTTTCACCAAATTGCAAGAAGACTTGGATTGGCTTTTCAAAAGAGGCATTTCACGATCTGGTTGAATTTATTAAACTTGCAATTCCTTCGGCTTTGATGGTCTGGTAAGCAAAATTTTTACCTTTAGAAACAGATGATTTAATTTTACCAGTAAGATGGAACTATCAGATGAAATCTGAATAAACTTTTCCTATCAAATGTGCAAATAAGGTTAATATATAACTTGACATAGTTCTAATTCAAATGGATTAATATATACAGCTTAGAATGGTGGTCATTTGAACTTCTTGTGCTACTCTCTGGCCTCCTTCCAAATCCACGACTGGAAACTTCTGTTCTTTCCATAATGTGAGTATATTTTGTTTTCAATTTGTAGTTGTACCAAAAAAATATTAAATATACAATTTTCTTATTGTACTTCATATTGGTTTCTTTTCCAGTCTAAACACCGGTTCATTCGTGTTTATGATCCCCTTTGGTCTTGGGGCTGCCATAAGGTTAGTTTAACTTTCTAACTGTATTAAGAAAGCAAAATTATGATGTTGTTTCATCTTACACTATAATTAATGTGCTGATTCTTTCTTTCTTTTCTTTTCTTTTCTTTTCTTTTCTTTTCCAAGTACGCGTGTATCAAATGAGCTTGGTGCGGATCGCCCGGAAACTGCAAAATTAGCAGTGCAAGTCGTGTTATGCTTGGCCATCACAACAGGAATAATAGTAGCAGCAATTCTAATTTTGATAAGAAATGTATGGGGTTATGCTTACAGTAATGAAGAAGAGGTGGTGAAATATGTGGCCATCATGTTGCCCATTCTTGCAATCTCAAGTATTTTAGATGGTATACAGACTACGCTTTCAGGTTAGATTAAGTTTTCCTTCAAATATTATTTCCTTTATCTTAACACCAACTCTTTGCTGTGGTTTTTTTTTTTTTTACTTCTTATATAATCAAAAACTCAAGAAAATTTATAAATTTGATGAATTTATATAGGTGTGGTGAGAGGGTGTGGGCGGCAAAAGATCGGCGCATTTGTGAATCTGGGTGCTTTTTATGCCGTCGGTATTCCTTCGGCTATTCTTCTTGCTTTTGTATTACATATTAATGGAAAGGTAATTTCCCAGTAATTTTCCAGGTATAGATTATATGATAACCTTGAGAAAAAAAAAAAGGTTGTATAATTTTACCATTTAATAACAGGGACTCTGGATGGGAATTATATGTGGCATATTTGTCCAAGTGGTGTTGCTTTTGATCATCACATCATGCACTAATTGGGAGAAAGAGGTAATTGTTCATCCCTGTAAAAAAATTTGCATTTTGTTTTTTAAAAAAATATTTTCATGGAATTGCATCATTATTTTCTTTAACAACTCTGTTAATTAATATGAGATGTGTTTCATGTATTAATAGGCAAGAAAGGCAAAAGAGAGGGTTTACAGTTCGTCTCTTCCGGTCGACATGGTTGTAACATGAGAAGAGAACCAAGTATTCATTGAAATCGAATGATAGCAAGATTGCTAATCTGGAAATTAGCAATTTGAAAGAAAAAAACCACATCTAAAATGATGCACTTAACTCAGATTGATCAGATATCTAATCCAAATACAATGTGGTTAAGGAGATTAGCTAATAATTGTCACTGTGGGTTCTAAAAATGCTGAGAGCATATGGGTTGAGAATTAGTAGTTCTCAATTTTTGAGTTGCTAGGAACACTTTTGCTTTGAAACTTTTATATCAATTTTGGGAATTATTAACAAATAAAATCAGCAATAGTGAGTCTTCTTGTACTAATTAAGGTGGACATACAGCTTAATTTTCGAAAGGTCCTTTTGATATTCTTCTCCCTTTTTTTTCTTTTTTTTTTGGGTCTATTTTTGCCTTTGAAACAAATAAAAAAGTGAGTGTTGCAAACTACAAAGAAGCTTAATTATGAGGCTTTTTTTTTAAATAAAAGCTTATATCAATCCCGATATTTATTTATTTTTTAAATATTTTTTATAAAATTTAAATTTACCTCTCTCCATAAAAAAATGAGTTCTATATCACTATACTAAACCTGCGGTTCCTAATTATGAGGCTTACATTTAAACAGCCCAATAAACTTTGTTTGTAAATTGTAATTGATATTTCCAGTCTAAAATAAGCCGGAGAGGATTAGGCTTAATTATCATATCATTACTAGCTAGCTTCAGGCTTAGCAAAATAGAAATGTTGTTATGTATTTTAACGCAATTGGTTTTCTCGCAACATTTTTAGTTTCACCATCATCCCGAAATTTAAAATGTGTAACAAATATTTTAATCCTTTGCAAGTATAGTACCGAAATTTTTATTATTAGTCAAGATAAAATACAAAATCATGAGAATTTCCTTATGGTAAATATAAATCACAACAATGAAAATTACATCGCATTATTTGGCGTAATGTATCTGACAAACAAACTCCCGTTTGCTTGGAGAATATAGTACAACAAATAGTTTGACAGACCACATGACGAACGAATTTTTTTTTTTTTTTTTTTTTTGCATTGATAGATGTTGATTAAAAAAGTAAAAAAAAATTGCATCCAAAATCTATTTCCCAAGAGAGATAGCACCTTTGTTTTTTCTTTCTTATTTCTTATTTTACTTAAATGTATTATTATTATTATTATTATTGAAATTTTCCATTGAAATCACTGCATTATTTGTCCAAGATCCTACTTATATTATTTTCACACATAAATTCAATGATAATTATTAAATATAAAATGCAATTCTTTAAATATTTCATCTATAATTTCATCATTTGCCCAATTCGAACCAATGACTTCATCTAAGAAAGGCTGATATTAGAGCAAAAAAAAAATCCCTACTCATATTTTCTTGCACATCAAATGGATCCTAAACAAAAATAAATTTTCGAAGTTTTTAATTCTAACAACAACGTAAGATATAAATAATTTTATTATCAAATATAAATATTTTTTTGCCAAAAACAAATATAAATATTTTCAAACACATAAAATATATAAGTACAAATAAAAGATATATTTATCACTTCTCTAAAAAAACTATTTAAATAGAAGACTATTTTTAGAAACTGCAGATCTAACACAGTGGTAATAGATCTCATATCTCTAGAGAGATATATAGGTTTAAGTTTCGTAAGAGATATTTAAAAATGAATAAATTCAAAAATTAATGAAAACCCTTAAATATAAAAAAAGAACTTTTTTAGATTTATCGTTAAAGAGTTTTTCACTTTTAAACCAAAGTAAAAAGTTTTCAAAGCCCCAGTTTAGCAACAAGATTAATGCAGAGACAACTTTATCTTGAGATTTTGAAAGAATGTTTGGCAATACATAGAGAGATAGATCTTGAAATAGTCTTCAATTAAATAAATTACTTCTTCAAAAAGGCCATAATGCCTCCAACGAATAGGAATTTAAAAAGTTGGAAGTTCAAAAGTTTTTGCTGTAAAGGATATTTTAATCAATCAAATGAGATAAAATTCAGAGATAATTTTATCATTAATTTAGTAGTTTTGTTTAATATGAGAATAACTGGTGAATAAAATTATCACCACATTTTATAAAAAAATGATTTTATTTTTTAATTATTTTCAATTTATTTCACTCTCACATTAGCGAGATAATTTTGGAGATAAAGTTTTTATCTCACTTTAACTATGCATTTTTCTCGTTCGTTTAACAGAGATAAAGAAATAAACACTTTTTATCTCAAGCTTATCAAGCTGCAACCACAGCCCAAAAGGTCTGGAAAGATGAAAAAGGAAAAATCCACAGCACTTTCTCGCGCCACAAACAAACTACACTTATCAGTTATCATCGGTATCATCATCAGTTATCACAGTTAATTGCTGCGCCTCATCTCATCTCTTCTCAGTTTATTTACGCGCACATTCTGCATTTCTCCTCTTCTCCTCCTCTCCTGTCCGATCAATGGCCACTTGTACCTTCTCTTCTAACCCTATTCTCCCATCTCTCCATTTCTCCAAACGCGCTCCCGCTTCCATTCCCCGTTTCTCACGGCGTCTCTCCGTCTCCGTCTCAGCCTCCGCCACCACCGCCACATGGACCCCATCGCCGCTCTCTCTCGTCTCTCCCGCCACGTCAGACTCCTCCATCTTTCATGTCGTCGCTGACCTTTCCTCGTCCCCGGATCTCTCCACCTCGTATACCGCCCCGGGGCAGTATCTCCAGTTGCGGGTTAGCGGATCCGATTCCAAACCCGCCTTTATGGCCATTGCCTCTCCTCCCACAGTTGAAGGGAGGTTCGAGTTTCTGGTGAAGCGGGTTCCTGGATCGACCGCGGATCTGATTTGCGGGTTGAAAGAAGGGGATTTGGTGGAGCTTGGACCCGTTATGGGAAAGGGTTTTCCGATTGAGAGAATCGAGGGACCTGAAGCAGTGGATGCTGTTTTCATTTTTGCTACTGGTACAGGTATCAGGTACAGCTTTAATCTCTGGCTTTCATGTTATCCTTCATAAGCTAGCGTAGTAGCCTTCTTCTTTTTTTCCCTGATTTTTGTATATCAATGTACTCACTAGCAGAGCTTGAGTCCTACTTTGGGAGGCCGATCGATAATTAATAGAGTATATTTTTTTTATTAATAAAAATTTATACATTATGATTATACTAATAATAAATGAAAAAAAAATCTAGAGCTTTGAATTGAAAATGTAATGAATAAAAAATATGACGTGTTATAAAGTCTCATGTAAAAATATGATATGTCTTATTCAAGTGATGTTTCGTGACGTGATTAAAATATTTTTTCTCATGATACGTCAAAAATGACATAATAAAGACATGTCACGCTTAGAATACGGCATGCATAAGACATATCACACCTATGATACGGTACGCATAAGACACATCACACTTATTATATGACACACATAAGATACATCACACCTATGATACGGTACGCAAAAGATACGTCACGTTTGATGTGTCAATATGTGATACACATAATATATCATATTTTTATTTTGAATTTTATCTTTTCATTAAAAAAAATATTAAAAATTATTTTAAATTTGTGAAAAAATTATAAAATTTATTGTAAAGTATAGGAAATATTATAATTTTTTATGGTAAAAATATATTTCACATTTATATTAAAAATTAAAAAATATTTGAAATAGTGGATGTATAACTTCATGTGATTACGTAACGTGTTATAATGTATCAATTTTAGTTAAAAGGAGATACGTCACATTAAAGGACACATCACATAATTGGCACGCATGTGTGATGTACTGTGACGTTTCGTGATGTGATTAATTATAACGTATTATTTTTTGAACTCTATAAAAACGTTTAATAATAGGAGAAGGGGTAATATCTTTGGACTGAAGAGCAAAAACATTAAAGCATGGATAAAAACTTTGAATGAGAACATTTAATAAGAGGATAAAGGAAGTTAGGATTTGAAATTGGACTAAAATAAGAGAGGGTCATGTCAAAGTTTAAATAATAATTGATCTAGAAATATATTGTGGCTTCACATTTTTTTTGGAGTGGGGGGGGGGGGGGGGCGGGCGGGGCCCACTTTGGCCCTTGAGAAGCTCCGCCACTGAATGTACTGCTAATGCTTCAGAAATTTTTCATATTACTCGGGCTTGATTATTAGAAGTTTTAATTTTTTAAGCTTATTTTTTCTTTCTTTAATCTTTGGTGACAGTGCAATCCGATCCCTTATAGAATCAGATTTTCCTTCTAATAAAAAAGCTGATGTGAGGCTTTACTACGGAGCCAGAAATCTCCAAATTATGGCCTATCAGGTTCATATCATCTCACTCTCTCTACTTCATTTATTTTAATTATTAGAATTTCTCAAACTTACCAATGGGTATTTCTTATTTCTATAACACATCTCCTGGCAACTAGTAATAATACATTGTCGGTATGAGGATTTTACAAAACCAAAGTCATATGCTAACATATCTTTGTTTGCTCCTAAATTATGTAATTCGTCAGGACCGATTTGAAGCTTGGGAATCCAGTGGCGTGACAATAATACCAGTTTTGTCCCAACCTGATAACACATGGATAGGCGAGACAGGCTATGTACAGGTACACAATCCAGTGATCCACTAGTACCGCTTTCCTTTCACTTCTATGTCCAAATTTGTTAGTGCCTTTGGTCATAATACAGTCTTACTCGACTATATTATTCTATTCTTTCCAAATTGATTTACCTTGAAAGTGCTGAAGGAAATTCATATAACCTATAATCAAGCAGGAATATGGAGTTCTTTTCGTGAGCTTTATATATATTGTTTCTTGAAATTTTGTCAGAATGCATTTTTGAGAACTAAGCCGGCTTTGAATCCTTTGTCTACTGGAGTAGTCCTATGCGGTCAAAAGCAAATGGCTGAGGTATGTATTAGTTTTTTTTTTCCTCCATAACATGTGGAGTATTAAATATTTGTATTGGCTATTTTGGCATAGTTTCTTTTAAATTATTCCTTCCAATTACAATAGAAATCTATTTTTGGGGATATGGCTGAAACTACAGGACAAAATGGATCTCATTTTCTTTCTTAACCTTACCAATGAAGAATCCTTTTATAGGGCTTGTTCAAATCAGTTGAATTCATGGGTTGTAGTCTCTAATTTTTGTACTTTTGCCAAAACCACATGCTTGTACCAGAACTAGCCGTTGGTGTTGTAACGATGGTATGGTCATAAACTACGACAATGTATAAGTCTAAATGAAAGACTATTGTTTCTCAGTGAAATTTTACTAGTTATATGTTGTTTTATAGGAAATCACATCTGCTCTTGTGGCTGATGGTGTACCGAAAGATAAAATCTTGATGAACTTCTAATTTTGGTGGTACATATTCTCCTTCGTGTATTGAAAATTTGCATATTATTTTGTTTGCTCATGTTAGGCACATGACGGAACTACAGAAATTTTCAATTGAACTCATTCTATAAAACATGTATTAGAACATAATTGGAACATTCATATTTTTGAAGTTATAACTATTATGACTGATTGTTTCAATATTTAAGGACTTATTCATGTTCTGAAATGTCAAGGGAAAATCAAAAGCATAATATATATGAGAAATTGAGAAGATGTGAGAAAAATAATTTATTTATGTAAAAATGTTTGAATTCTTAATTTGATTTTCCACTTCCGCATTGAGTAAACATGCATTGACTTGTAGAATGCAGTATTTTTGTTGTTATATTAAACACCAACTCTCCTTTTTTTCATATAAGATTTTTCTTACCGTTCTGTGTCATTCACATGGTACATAGAGGCAAAAAGGAATGATGCTTTGTCTTGCTCTGCATATGTAGCGTGCATTATCTGCAACTGGTATTTCATTGTATTGCTAGTGTCTTTCTTTTATTTTATTTTATCTTATTTTATTTTTGTACAGAATTGGAATTGGCAAACTTAACAATAGGCTATGGATTTATAATGTAGATGCAAAACAAAATAACATTTCAAGATCTTTGTTTTGCCAAATGCCCGAGTAACAACAAGGCTTTCTTGTTAGAAGAAAAGAAGAGTTCTTATATGCACCGAACGAGATATACTCGTCTGAATTGAACATTATGGGTAAACATAAAGGACTCTGAACCTCCCAAAAAAAGAACATAAAGAACTGTGGAACCCATCAAGCGCTAGCAGCATTCAGACTGGTACCATACCGGTTTCCCACATCATAATGGTTTTGTTGAAGGTACGAACCAGATAGGTTCAAAAGGAGGTGTATTGTGTATTTATTGGGTATGCAGAAAATTTTGTTCGACAAGTCTACCAAACTACAGATTTTTTTTTCTTTTAGTTGGATGTTTGATTGCTGATCCTGTGTATTTGAATTAAATCTGATAATCAAAAAACTGTCAACTGATAGACCCATTGGACCCACTTTTGGTCCCACGCCTTTCTGACCTCCCCTTTTCCTAAAATATCCGAATATCCTTTTGGACCCTTTCAACAAAGAAAAATAATATAAATACTCTGCAATCTGCAATGTCCATCAATGTCAGAAAATAAAAATAAAAAGTTGGAACGTATAATCACACGTCAACTGCAGTCTTAATTGTGCATTAATTTACTTAACGTGAATTGAGATTTCTAGTATGTAAATTGATTTGTGGGGGGATTTGACTCTAATCTATCCATCTAAAGGTCTGATTTGGAAAATCCAATATCAATATAGTTTGTTATAAAATCACAAATTTAATATAGTAGTGATAAATTTTATCTTTCTATGAAAAAATATAAATTTAAATTTCAAAAAAATATTTAAAAATAAATAAATATTGATACTAATGAAAATTTTTATTTCAAAAAACAAAAAAAGACAATTTGTTACAAATAGCCTGCTAGTAATGATATCCCTGCTTCAAACAAAGATTGTTAGGTCGCTTTCAAACTTTATGCACAAGCTCGCATGTAAAATAATACGAGCAACGTAATAATAGAGATAATTTTATGGATATATCAGCCGTAGCCTATGAAAAGAGTTCGTGACAACAAAAATATAGATTTTGATCTTCTGTTGCGTAAAACTGAATTTATACTATGAATAAATGAATTATAAAAAAAATTTAATTTATTCTATGTAAATTTTAATACGATGGAATAAATAATATACCAGCGACGCAACGCAAAAGTGAATGCGAATCCCAAAATTATCTACCTAAAAAACACGGCTGCATTACCAAAGGCTATTTTGATCATGCAACAAAGACCCTAAAAAGTTTTATTTAATGGCTTAAGACCATTTATCATTACTCCAACAAAAAAAAAAGGTAATACATATAAAAGATCTTATCTTTAACCAGTATCCAAGTTTCAAAATTGGAATATTAGAAAAAAATAATAATAAAATATCCTATTTCTTATTCAAAATGATGATGCTTCCATCTTTCTTCGCCACAATCACAGATGTTGCCATACCAATAAAAATTCCATGCTCCATTACCCCAGTAATTCTCAAAATTTGGTCACTGATTATCCCCAAATCACCATGGATTCCTTTCTCAAACAACAAATTAGCTATATAGTTCCCATTATCTGTCACAAAAGGCACCTCTTTTTCTTCCTTCTCATCCCAAACTGTTCTCAATTTAGCATCAAACCCAATTTCTCCCTCAAAGATCTCCTTTATTTTCATGACAGTATACTCCCAGCCGAACCGTACAATCTCAACCGGTATTGGCCCGGTAGTACCGAGCCTCGGTACCAATTTGGACTCATCAACTATAACCACAAATTCCTTACTGGCACCCTCTACCATTTTCTCTCGCAAAAGGGACCCGCCACGCCCCTTGACGAGATTCAGCTCTTGGTCAACCTCGTCAGCGCCATCGACCGATAAATCGATGTAAGGGTGGGACCCAAGATCAGTGAGGGGGATGTTGAGTTCCTTTGCCAAATCTTCAGTCTTTAGAGAAGTCGGCACGCCTACGATTGAATGGAGAGAGGTAGAGGAGAGGAGGTGAGAGAGTTGTTGGAGGAAGAGAGAGGCGGTGGAGCCAGTGCCTAGGCCGAGAACGGTGCTGGGTTTGACGAGAGAGGCGGCGTGCTGAGCACAGAGGAGCTTTTGGGAGTCTTGGGTTAGTGAAGGGGAAGGGGAAGAGGAAGGAAGGGGAGGAGAGAGGAGGTGGGGTGGTGGCATTTGGAGGTGGATGGAGGTGCGCATGGAGAGAGAGAGAGAGAGAGAGGCAAATGTAGAGTAACTGGAGGGGAGGAGAGGAGAGGTCCTGGCGGCTGTGGTTTGATAGAGAGGAAGGAAAAGGGGAGGGAATGAAGGAGAGGAGGAAGGAAGGAAGGATACAAATAGGCACGAGAGAATCAAAAGATTCTCTGTGGCAAGGACATATATGTACTCCGTGTGGCATGTCACTGATAGACTCCAAAAGTAATAAATGACGTGGTTATAGGAATGAAAAATGTTTGGGATATACCATCATTGACATCATAATCGATTATTCATGTAAAATGAGTTATTATTTGTATTAACGATTTTATCATATAGCTTATTTTTTACAGCTCAAATACCACTAATATGAATAATAACTCACTTAAATTGAATAATAAAAATATTATAAAAATAAGTTGTATAATAAAGCCGTTAATATGAATAACAAAGTCGATATCGATTATGTATCAATATATCATCTCCCTGTAGGAATTTGGCATGTTGAGACTTGTTACATTAAATCATCTTTAATTATTAGAAATAAAGGAAAATAGAGGTTAGAAGACAAAGGTAGAAGAACTGAATTTGACAGGGGGTCACTATGTTTTTCATCCTTATTAAGTCATTGCTAAATTTTATTATTCTCTTCCATTACACATTCTTTTGGTTATATTTTTGTACACTCTTAAGTTGAAGAAACAAAAAAGGAGCTTCTAAAAGTTCAAAAAAGTTTTCTTTCTAAATAGGTAAGAGAGGTTCACAAGTAACATTTATCAATTTTAGCCTCCAACTAAAATTTACAACTAAATTTTTAAAATTGGTTAACTTTGTTTTCATCATATGTTCATTTCTTTAACCATCACTTATAATTGTATATGTGTATGCTCCACAGTGGATCCTTGATATTCTTTTTATTTTTTTGCAAATTGATCCTTGATGTTTTTGAAGAAGATAATTGGACAGTCAACCATGTGATTTTTCTTTTTGTGGATACAGGGAACATCTTCCTTTATCTTTTCTTTCTTTTTTCCTTTTCAATTTGTTGAAGTACTTTTAATATTATGCATATATAGATCAAAAGTTCTGTGAAGCAACATGAGTGGTGGAGAAAATAACTATTAAAGAAAATTATGCTAACAAAACATCAATCCCAAGTTGAGAGCGTGGATGGGATTCTCTCCCTGTGGCCAAAATTTAAAGATTTTTGAAAATGAATTTGAAAAGGACTTCCCAAAATTTCAAAAGTTCGTCCATGGAGAAAAGGATCTTTTCTTTGTTGCTTATTATGTGTAGTGCTTCGTGTTGCATATTCCTGCCATAAAGATTTTAAGTGGTATGGTTTTGGGTTTATTTGAATTTTGAAAAAATGGATGTTAAAATTGATCACATTTGTATTCTAGGTACTTGAACTTCATTCAAGAATGCATGGAATATATCTTTGGAAATCATAAACTCAGTAAATAGTAACTATTTTTTAGTAATAAACACTCAAATCTAAATGGGCTCCAGCTCCATGATATGGGTTTAGGGGACATGACCCCATGATTCATGCCAATTCCTCTAAATTATAATATATCTGATATTTATTTCATCTTGAATTATTAAATTCTTTGCAGATGAATTATTATTTACTTTCTAAAAACCAAGTCTTGAATAATGCACATGTAAGAATGTTAAATTTGTCTTATGCATGTATTCATTTAATTGAACTGACAGATTATATTTGCTTTTCATTTTTATATATATTATTTTTTAAAAATAAAATTATCTTAAAAAATATGCATCTATTATATTAAATTTTTTATTTTAATGTCATGTTGGTTTCATTTTATTTAATAAGTATTACTGTGTTACAAATTTATAATTTATTCGGTCCCTCCTTTATAATTTTTTTGACTTCGTCACTGTCCTTTATATCACTGATTCGTAGTTTTATGTTTCTTAGCAGAGAGCAAAAAAAAAAAAAAACATTTTAACACGGAACACGTACAAAAAAAAAATTAGCCAAATACTTTATTCGGATTATTTTTCTCATGCGTGTGTAACATATATCGAATAAAAGCGCCTCAATTTTCAATGTAAGAATTTTTGTCAATATTTATTTGATTTGCCTTGTTCTACTTGATATAATATTATAATCTCTAGTGATGCCATATTAATATAAAAAAAATGTAATCAAATAATAATTTAGATTTCTTAAAATCAATCTTTTATTTAATAACAAAAATAATATTTTTCGTACAATATATCACATATTTAAAATTCGAATGAACAATTTTTATATTTAAATTTAAACGATTTAATTTTTATTTTTATTTTAAAAAATAATTTAGATTGCTGTGCTGTACACTTCTCAAATTGTTCTTTTTGTTTCTTGTAATTTGTAACTACTCATATCTGTCTCAGTTCTCAAGCAGTGGAGTATCCAAGCGATATATTTTTATTTTTATTTTTTTGGTGATGTGACCATATGCCTAAGAGATATTGGTTATACAAAAAAGAATATGATAGAGACCATTTTTCCATAGTAATATAGTGTCTCGAAGTCAATGAACCACATCCACTTAAAAAGATTCCGATTTTTTTTATTTAAGAAAATTAATATTTAAAATTAAATAAATAAAAAAAAAAAGATGAAAAATCACAAATAAGAGGGGATAGATTTTCAAAATCAGTCCTCAAATGTATTTTTGTTTTTTCTTTATAAAAATAATATTTAAATGTAGGATGTGGTTTTAAAATTCGTCGTCCAATAAAAAATAATTTTTATTGAGAGACGGATTTTGAAACCCCATCTCATAGGAACGGATTTTCAAAATCCGTCCCTCAATAAAATATTTTTTTTATAAAAATTGTTAAAATCATATATTGAGTTTCAAACATGTATAACTTTTGATAGAAAAATCTGTAGAAAAAGTTTAATATCAATTCGGATAGATCGTTTTATAAGCTTTCCGAATTGGTATTAAACGTTTTCTACGGACTTTCCTATTAAAAGTTATGCATATTTGAAACTCGATACACGATTTTAATTTTTTTTATAAAAAGTAATATTTTAATAGGAGACGGATTTTAAAAATCCGTCTCTCAATAAAAATATATTTTATGAGGGACATATTTTAAAAATCCGTCCCTCAACACAAAGATAAATTGTCAAAATCTGTCATTTAATAAAATATTAATTTTTATAAAATAATTTCTAATAGAGTTTGAGTTTATTTATGGACGTTGGATGAACAATCCACAGTCTATTTGTCTCAATATTTTTTTTTTCCGTTAATGACCAAAATCGAATTGATTTGAAGCACATTAAAATGATATACGCATCTCTATTAATTAGTAGCCTCTCAGAAGAGAGAAAATTATGCAAGCAGTGACGAAGTCAAATCAAACTTGAAATAGAAGCCAATTTTAGTCAATAATAATTATTGAAATAAAAAAACTTAATTTTAAATTTAATAAAATCTTCATTACAATTTAAAAAAAAATACAAAATTACTTCATATTTCTCAATTTTTAATCTCTATAAGCACCACAAAAATAACAAAAAATAACTAAAATATAAATGTTACTTTATAAGTTTTTCTCTATGAGATACCATATTTTGCTAATACTCCATTATAGTGTCAAAGCTTTCAAACTAATAGTTGTGAATATATCTCACTCAAGGATTAATGCTTTATAAGTTTTTCTCTGTTAATTAGTGGCGTCTCAGAAAAAAATAAAAATAAATTAAGCAACTATGCGAGGAACAAATAATAAAAACAAAAGGTTACTTTTTAGCATCATTGTTTATAGTCCAAGCTGTCAGCATGTCACATGTGGTTAAATTAGTACTTGAAATTCATATAATCAGAGTTTATCCATCAACAACTCCGGAGATGTTGGTTTTTGCTGGTGAGCATTGTCATTAAATTTAAATATTTTTAATTTAATTTAAATGATTTAAATTTAGTTATAGGAGATATTTTTTTTATTTATATTTTAGTAAATTTCATATGTCATATATCTATAAAAATTATGACATAGAAAAAACTATAACATCGGATGTGAATCCGGTTTTTGTTTCATCAGTTAATGGAATTCTAGGTTGCAGTTAAACATAGAAATATATATGTTATTTGCAGAATATTTCATATTTATTTACATAAGAAATATAGGGGTCATTTAAAGCATATATAGAATTGCTTGATTAATTGATATATGCAATTCTACAAGAAATCTTATTTTGAGATGATGTTTTCCTTCATAATTTGAAAACCAGGTAAATATCTTGTTTTAAGAAAAACCCACGGCACATGTTAGTAAGATATATTGATATTACTATAATAATTTTCTCATAATTAATCAGCTTAAACATCACATCTTGCACAATGAATGAAAAAATAGTTCCAAATCAACAAAATCATTCAAACATGTTTTAAATGTTTTTTAGTAGAATTTTATGTGTAGTATGTGTCGTATTTGTTTGATTTGGTTCAGAGAAATTTATAAATATGTAAAAGATATAATATTGTATATATTTTAAATGTAGATTTTGGTGATATTACAATAGCAAACGAGGCAAAATTAATTAAAAATATGAATATAATTATTAAATAATTCTCGTTGAGTTCTGTGCGTAATATAAGTTGTTTATGCTTAATTTATTTTGAATAAATGTATAAACATATAAAATACATAATATGAAATATTTCCATTGGTTTTGATAATATTATAATCATAAATGAGTTATAAATTGATTAAAAATATGAACAAAATCATTAAATGTGTATTAAATGAATTCAAGTAGAGTTTTATGCACAATATATGTTGTATCTATTTGATTTAACTCAGAAAAATTTATAAATATATAAAAGTTAAATTTTGAAATATTTTTGTTCATTTTGATGATATTACAATCAAAAAGAGTCTTAAATTTTTTAAACACATAAACATAATCATAAACGAGTCATTAAATGCATTCTAGAAATTGAATGTTATACGTGTTCTATTTAGTTGTTTTAGCTCACATTAAAAACTTGTAAAAAAATAATTTGAATTATTTTTTGTCGATTTTGGTGGTATAATAATCACAAACGTGATATAAATTAATTAGAAACATCAATAAATTAGAAATGCATTTTTAATTAGTTTTATACGTAATATGTCATGCCCTGATTTAGCTTAAATAAATTTATAATAAAGAGTTATAATTACATCTCTTATATACACTTTAGATGTACTTATATTTATTTTAAGAAATATTTATATTTAATGATAAAAATATTTATGTTTTGTATTATTAAGATTAAATATTATGTAAATTATATTTATATTTGTGCAACAAAATTAATAACTTCAATTTTTTTTATAATTATCTAAAAAATAATAAATATTTTTTATACTAATTATAAATATTTATAAAATTTAAATATACATAAATTATTTATTTAATACAAATATATTTAGGATGAAAATAAAATTTGTAAAATATAAATGGGGGCGCATTATAAATTATAAATGTATATAAAATAACAACACGATATCCAAGAAATAATGTGTATAGTGGTACGATTCACAAGAAATAATGGTCCCAAAATTTCGGCGCTAATTAAGGTCTTGATACTTTTTTTTTAGTAAATTGATTGCATTGTTGAAAAATATATGTCCGAATTTTTGGGCTAGAATAGTACATATATGCTTGGTACGCCTCTCGTTTATAGATACTGAAAAATTAATTAAACGACAGTACTAATCTATTTTCAGCCCAAACAGCCTCTAATTATAGCTCTGGTTCAAGGGATTGCTGTCATAATTACCCAGGAAAAATTTTATAAAGGAAAATGATCTTGCATTTTTTATCATTTAACATACACATTTAAAGAGGAGGTTGTTTCTGCTAAAAAATAGCTCAACAGGGGTCATTCTATAAATTTTCTTCAATCTTATCCAAAGTTAAAAAGGACCGGGCACTAGTCATTATCAGTCACTTGTTTCTAGTGAGCAATGAGTAATTAAGGAAGCTTAATTTTATCCACGTAGCAAGAAATCCGGATCCTCTGCGGCAGATACTGCTAGTCAGATGGTGTGGTACATTCAGACATAGAGACAGACTAGTTCATTTTAAGGCCATATTCTGAAAAGTTCTGTGGTTTTTTCAATTCTTTGGAGGATTGTTCATAGCATGCCATGTGATGTGTACCTATGCAATCTCCTACTGGAAATCTGAGTTCATTTTTTCCATCCCTCTCTCATCTATTATAAAAAATTCAAAATCCAATCAAGTTGAATGAAGTTTGAAATTGTCTTCATTTTTGACGACCCCAATTCAATATCCAAATTCAGAGTTGTTCGAATAAAATGGGAATGTTTTCAAGTAATAACAACCGATCAAAATCTCTCTCCAATTTCTTGAAGCGCCGATTCTAATCTGATTTTGATTAGCGTATAGAACCAATCAACCAACGTTTTATTTTTTTTTTATTTTTTTTAGAATTCAAATAAGTGGGTTTTTGTTATAGGATCTCTGACTTTTAACAGAAACAAGATTTTGATGTGTCTTAGTATGTATCGTTCAGGGGAGAATTTAAGAGACAAAAAGTTCTCTGTGATTCTGTTTCAAGAAATGTTTCTTTTTATTCTATTTCTAAGAAACCTAGTACATAGCTAACTAATAACTGCTTCAAAAATAAGGGGGGAAAAACAGAAACAGATAGAAAAAGTAATTGAAACCTGAAGCCTGATCAACAAAAGGGACTATTAACAAAAGCAATTAAGCAGATAATTGACTAGCACATGAATATAAACTATGAATACAAATTTGACAAAATATCATGAAAAGCTCCCAAATTTGTCACAATTACAAGGCAAACCTTCTCATTTACACGATCAACAATAAAATAAATTGTAGAATTGAACCAAGACACTGATTATTTGCGCTCTATCCTTCCGCAAATTCAAAATTATACTTGCTCTCAGACGTAGTTAAGAAGCTTGAAATACACGACAATATAAACAGAAAGTGATACCACAGCACAAACATGTTGCCAAAACAGCAGCGCCGATGCTTCCTTAACTGCATATCCTCTGAGACTCGCAATCGCACCCAATAAAATCGCACTAGGCGTGCTGTATTGTAGCAGCAGTACAAACCGGTACATCAAATCCCCGTCCATCAAGAACCCCAGTTTGTCAGCTAAGGCCACCACACCGATACCAATACAAGGTAACACCAAAAGTCTTGCCACAGTGATACCAATCGTGGTACGTAGCCCAAGAGACGAATCCTTTGGCCCCTCAGCTAGCATTCCACCAAGAATTAACATGACTGAGGGTACAACTGCTCCGGCCAATATCTCCAAGCTATCAGTGAAAAATGACAATGGCGCATCAGTACCAAAAACAAATGCCTTGAAAACAGGTACCAACCCAACAATAAGAGCTAGTAGAGAGGCAATGGTTGGAGGCTGGAGGATGTGTTGGATTGGGGTTTTCTCAGCGACAATCCGGATTCTTCTGACAACTTTGGGCTCTGCCAAGCATCGCAGGGACTTTGGACTGCTGGGGCCTGCAGCACCATCCTCATTTAAGTCGAGGTCAGGGAAGGTGTTCTGAGAGGAACCAGAGATGCTCATGAAAACCCTAGCGATGAATGGGGTCTTTGCGTGCTCGGTTTCTTTGTCAACCATACCGGGCCACTCAGCCTCATGCAATAGTGGTCGGCTTAAGTTGCTTACAGTTGGTGTCTCCTCTATCTCTTGAATCACATCACCTGAACGGTGAGAAGTGCTCTATTAGTATACCATTAGTAATATTTGTAATTAAGAATAAAAAGAAAAAAATCGTTCTTAATATATAGTTTTTCTTTCCTTACCACAAAAAAAGAAAAACACACCTGACATTTCCATCACTAGCAAGTGGCACCTACTATCTTTTGGGTTTACATGCAAACCAACTGACAACTAAAATTTGTGGTATGAAAGCAAATGATACATTCCCCATGAGCTTGGTATATTATGTAAAACTTCCAAAGCAACATATGAATCCTAGGCCCTTTTTTTTTAATAACAATTTAAGCTCGACAACAAAGGATGGCATCAAGGTTAAGGAGGATTATGGCCCTGCCAAATTTCGGAGCTAAATAACCAACATGATTTGTGCATAAGCTACATTGCTAGCAAATAGAGTTAAATTCTCCTCATAAATTCTCTCTTGTACTTTACCTTCTTGAACAATCTCGTAATATTCCATTGGGGGCTCCATCATGTGGTACACCAGAGTATAAACCAAAATGACAGCGACCCACTGTGCAAAGGAGACATATGCAATTCCAGTGCGATTGCAGTCTGGGCCAAAGGGCTGATCAGAGCTATGACATACGGACCCCACAATGGCGATAGGGAGGTTGCCGGTGTTACCAAACCCAGTCATTATGACCGTGAACCTAAAAAATCTCCGTGGTGGCTGGCATATGACTGCCACTAGATAACCCAAGGCACAGCCAATCAGGGTGCTTAGGAGCACGTTTACTGGTACAAACCACCAAAGTAGCACATCCTGGGGATCAAATCAATTTGTTTTTAGAAGTTATGGCAAAAGAGAAAAACAATTTATATCATGAATCAGTTTTGCACATGTGTTCATACCCGTTTTACATCATAAAATTCAATTTAGTTGGCACAAATTTTGTCATCTGATTGGTGTATCAAATTTACTGTCAGTGGCAGGAAGTGCTAGACGACAGCCCTTGAGCATGTGAGGTTACACTTAATTATAACAATTAAATCAGTGATTTCAACAGGTACATATACATTGGTAGCAAAAGTAAGTAACTCATTACAACAACCAGTGTAGAATTCAAATAATTCATGTTTTTTGCAAAATGAATTTTCACTTAGATGGTCAATGAAATAGGCATAGGTCAAATAATCTTGCTTACAAGAGTTTCTTTTCCAAAATAAAAAAAAAAATATTATGGAGATATCATTATTGATACCGTCATTAATACGAACTTTATTATACATATTAAAGAGTCATTATACATGTTAACGATTTTACTTTATGCAGTACTTTTAACATTCAACTTAAATACCATCAATATGCATAATGACTCATTTAAATTGAGTAATAACAGTACTGTACAAAATAAATTTACATAATAAAATTATTAACATACATAATAATTCATTTAATGTGTATAATAAAGTCTGTACCGATAATGATATCAACCGTATATGTAATGTATCAGCTCTCAAATAAATAAAGCTCTCAAATAAATAAAAGAGAGAGAGAGAGAGAGAGAAAAGAAGAGGACAATTTGTGCAAGTATACCCAGAAAGTCCTAGTCTTTGAGTCACTTGTCATTTGGAGAAATCAGGAACGGATCTAATTTCTAATAACAACAACACTTAATGCGACATTTTGCAATAAATTCCCAAGTAAGAAATTAATCTCATGACCAAAATGGTGATGAAAAATTGGCCAATTGAGTCTCATCATGCTTAAACTCGGACAAAGCTTAATAAGGCAAATTTAGATTGTCAAAACTCTAAAACTATTAAATTTAAATTGATCTAATTATTATGGTTACCTCTAAACTGACAGATTGGCCAAGACGAACAAAGATGAGACAGGGGAGAAAAAGCGCGAAAACCAGTTTGCTCAACAATTTGAAGGTTGCTTTCGGTACGATCTGGGTCTTCGGATGGGCTAGAATCGATCCGATAACCGTTAAGCATAGGAGCTTCAATAGAGGAACCACACCCGACATCCAATCCCCTCTCTCATCTGCCACCGCTTGATCCACGGAGAACAAAGAAGGAAACATCTCTCTTCTTCTTCTTCTTTTTCTTCTTCCTCCTCCTCCTCCTCCTCTCTTTTATTGATATTTTTGTTTGTATGAAGGATAGATTGGCACTTGAAAGTTGAGATGGGGAATTGAGAAGGATCTTCAATACAAGTAGTGACAAATTTGTACAGAGGGGGGTCGGAAATTTGGAATGATGGCTCGTGTAATGGAGCCGTGAAGGAATCAAGAAAGGGAAATGGAATGGATATTACTCTGGAAACAGAGAGAGGATATGATGAAGAAGATTTGAGAATTGATTTAAGCTTAATCCATAATGGAAAAAATGGAGAGAAATAGAGAGAGAGAGAGAGGGAAGGAATGGAGGATTAATTAAAGAGAGAGTGGACAAACGAGATCTAAATCAATGGGCCCCACCCCACTGAGACACATGAGATGGGATTCCATGTGTTTCTCATTTCAGGGGTGAAAAATAATTGAGGAACTTTTTACATAGTTATCCCTCGAATATTTTGTATTTGTTTATCTATTAGGAGACAAGGCAACAGTCCTGACTCACTTGTCATCATTAATTTAAGACGACAATAAATAGTGACAGAAAACTTTGGATGATATGTTTTCTTGGGATTTATATCATTTGCTGCAATACATCATGCAGCGTAACGTATTGTTCATCCAATAACTTTAAGATTTGTGCAAAATAAATTAAAAAAATCTCTTTATAATCTATTCGTTCATACGTTTTGCAGCGTAATGCTACGCAGCAAAACATCAAGATCCATTTTCTTGGCAGTGCACAATTGTACATCCTTATCAAATCAAAATGGATTTAAAAATTTAGATGATTATAGAGAAAAAAAATTGTAATTGAGATTTAGAAATTTATAACTAGTGTCTTTGTATTGTTGGCAAAAAATTCATCATAAAAAAATTATAGGGTTTTAAACATGCTAAGCATATTTGAAACAAGGAAAAAAAATTAAAATTTATTCTAAACAAGGGGCCAAATATGGATACAGTACAACATGCCACATATTTCTCTATAGAGATCATGTTTACAAACTTACACTCGCTTCAATTATTTCTGATGGCTACAGGCTTGATACTCTTTTCCATTTTGCACCCCGAAAATAAATTATCTTTCAAAGCAACACATTGCGAAGCTTTAATTTAATAAAAATATTTTAAACATAAGGATAATAAAAATATCATTTATCCAAAATTTCCTGTCCCTCATAGGCCATATTACATATTATGTTTTGATTTTTGTTTTTTTATTATATATTTAACCATTCGTTGCTTGATATATAGTAAGAAATCAAGAATAAGTTCTCATGATATGATCTATTTTTGACTAGTCTCAATCTGTTGGTATACAAGTTAACAAAAATTGAATCCAATTTGAGTCGCTAACATATCAAAATTCATACTGACAGATGACAATGGATATTTAATGATAGTTTATTTTTGACAAACACTATGAATTCCCTTTTAATATATTATATTTGAGGTTTCAAATATTTTTTTTGATGCCTCCATATTTTTTTATTTTTATTTTTCTAATAATAAAAAATTTAAAACTAAAATATAAAAAATAAATCCATTAAAGTGATCTATATTATTTTCTTCTCATGCACATAAAAATAAAATTAATTTTTTTAGTTGAATTATAAATCAATAAGTTATGGCAAAAAATTATTTGCATCAGTATATAAAAAAATGATATAGATCTTTAACGGTTTTATTTTGACATTTTAGTTTTAAACATTGAATTATTAGAAAATAAAAAAAAGATATGATAAAAACACTAAAAATAAGATATTTAAATCTTCCTTGTTATATATTGTTTTGCATTAATATAACTTCTAACTTGTTTATTTCTTATTTATTTAGCGGTACTAGAAAAAAATTTCGTCTACGGTTCTTTTAATAAAACGTGAACCATGTAAAATAAAATAACTCAGCATTAACTATGTCAGCAGTTAGTCCAACGAAAATCAACCATTTATATATATAATATCAGAAGTTGATGCTAAAAATAAAAAGTGACAAGGACACATGTTATATTAATAGATGCACTTAGAGGACTAAATATCCTATTTGAATTATTGCACTCGCCTATTTCTCGTGTTATAAGCCACATCATCATTATATCTAAAAAAAAAAGGAAATACTGGTTTGTGATTTGACATGCATGGTAATTATTGAG
Organism: x Bolboschoenoplectus mariqueter; assembly: GCA_037678475.1. Classification (NCBI taxonomy): domain Eukaryota; kingdom Viridiplantae; phylum Streptophyta; class Magnoliopsida; order Poales; family Cyperaceae; genus x Bolboschoenoplectus; species x Bolboschoenoplectus mariqueter. Next base: position 3,095,627 of record CM075255.1, read on the forward strand.
GCAGCTGGATGTAGAAAATTGGAAATTATCATTTAAACTGCCAGGAGAATCTCGTGTGCTCACTTTTTTTTAGTCACTTTTGTGAATCTTTTGAATTTTGAGAAGGCCCATTAGTGCCAAACTGTTTTGGTGAGAAATTTTGAATGAGCTTATAATGAGCCTCTATAAACTATAAAGTTTAGAACCTGAATTTATTTTGGGCTTTGTTCGGCACTCGTAGGAATAGGAGGAGAATAAAACGGGCTTGAAATTTGTGTCATTTGCATATTATTTCAATCATGTTCGGTAAACATCGAATAATAAAAAAATAAAATTGAATCTATTCCGATTCTTAAAAAAAGCTCTTTTTCCTCTGTTCCACATTCCTCGTAGAATTGAGGGAAATCTATTTCATAAAATAGGGAGGGACTGAAATATAAAATGAAGAGGTTTGATTGTAAAATTTTCTTGCAATTTCATTTTTTTGACTTTTCCTCAATTCCTTCCAATTTCAATCACATTCGGTATTTATCCCAATACAATTCCTTCACAAGTCTTCTATTCCTTGCAAACAGAACAAGCCAATTTTTTTTATGTATGAGAAATTAGAAATTTAATACGCAAGTAGTAGTACATGATTATTGCACGTTATAAATCCTACTTTCAGCCTACCTAATATTCTATAGTTTAAGAGCCTTGCTTCCTTTCCTCTGAATTCTTCATATAAAAAGGCTTTTTGAGATAATGAAAAAGCTGACTCTCTGTTTTTAGTTCCCAATCAATATCCAACAGATTTTCAAATATGCTTCTTTTTTTTTTTTTGTAAAGAGAATGTTGTCTTGCTCAACTAAACCAGACGTAAGTTTGAGATATAAACAAAGTTTAACTGACTTAAAACATTGAGATAAATTAGAAAAATCGTCATGACAGCTTAATATTTTAAGCCCGTATAATATCAAACGGGCCGAATTTTCTAGCCCAAGAACAAAGCCTGACAAAAGAGCCCAAAAAATAATATTTAAAATGTGAGAATGAAGTGTGTAGCTTTAAAAGCAGGTTTGTACTCTAATTCAGGCTCAGTAAGGATCTAATTATTAATGTCTCATTTTCTAGTGAGGAAAGAAAAAGGATCACCACATTTGGATTCCAATCCTCCTTGGATTTTGGGTCTAGATTCCAGAGAGCAGGCACATGGATCCAGTAAATGGTATGGCATTAGAAGATCCATACCAAGTGCTTTGGAAATGAGATCCAATATTGCATCATAATTGATTATAAATGAACATTTCTCACATTCACTATTAGTACCCAATTGATGAGATAATTACAGATATATATAACGAGTGTCATAGAGAATTACTGGATGGACACATGTTTTAGATACTGTGTTTTGAGCACTGGAATAGGTTGCTAATTACAAATATTTGAGATTTTGGAGTCTTGCTTGCAAAGAAACCAAAAAGAAAAAAAAGAAACCAGGTACATTATCTTAGGTTAAGTTGGTTTTCTTTTTCAGACCAGGAAAAACAAAAGGAATCATGTAAAGACAAAAAGCGTACTAATGGAGAAGCTACTTCATTGTCAGATGAGTTAAAGATGCCTTTAGTGTGGATTAATTGACTTGGAAATGACAGGTAACCTTTATTTTATACTAATTATAAATTTTCATTAACATTGCAATCATTATGAGGATGTTGATAAAAAAACTTTCACAATAGATGTGAACGCTAATTAACTACATTTTGGGTATTCAAATTTTCAAAACTATTAAAGTGAGTTATACATATGTTACATTATTCATGTGAAAGAGAAATAACTGGTATCTTAATAATTTTGAATTTCAATGTAAAGAGAAAGACTTTATTTACCTAATAAAGTCAATGATTCTTTGTCCACACAGTTTGACAAGGAATGACTTCTAACCAGGACAACTTAATTGGCACAGAGAGGAGAGAGGAACACAGAGAAACTTAATCTGGCTTGTTTCGTTAGTCCCAAGGAAAATTTGCAAAGACAAATTATTCTTATGCTTTATATTTTACACTCTTTATTTACACATTATAAATATTTATATTAAATGAATAAATAATTTATATTTATATTTATAAGTGTTTATAGTTAGTATAGAAAATATTTATCATTTTTTCATTCCTCAATTATATGAAAAATATGAAGTTAAAAACTTTATTGTACAAGTAAAATAAAATTTGCAAAACTTTTAATTCTAATAATATAAAATATATATATTTTTATGATTAGGTATAAATATTTTTCAAAATATATCTGAGGTGCAAATAAGGGATGTAATTAAGATGTGCAATTATCCCTCTAATAATATAAGATATAGATATTTTTATGATTAGGTATAAATATTTTTTGATATATATCTGAGGTGGAGATGAGATGTAATTAAGAGGTGTAATTATCCCTCCTCATTTACAAATTCACAATTTATTTGGTATTTGTGAAATCAACTTGTTGAACTCATAACAATATGCTCCACTCCAAATGGGGAGAACATGTTCATTAATTATTCAAATAAAAAGTTTAAATAAACAACAGAATCATGTCTTAATGTTTCACCAATCAATTTCTATGTTTTCTATTACTTTACATTGAACAAATATGTGGATTGTTGTCCTCATAAAGATGAAAAATTGCTTCATTCTTACATGGAAATTTTGCAAATTTACTTATAGTAATCCATTACAGGTAATAGATTTTGTGAGGAAACACATCGGTTCACAAACACTGCAATTAGCAGGGATCTCTATTTATGTTGTTTTTTTTGTTCCTAAAGGTTGGTTATTTAGAATTACATGTCCAATATAGTGATGATAAATCTCACCTCTCTACGGAGATATGTAAATTTAAATTTTGTAAAAGATATTTGAAAAAGATATTTGAAAAAGATATGTAAAAAAGAATAAATACCGAGACTAACTGGAGCCCTTATTTAAAAAAAAAAGGTCGGTTATTTACAAAGTTTTCCTTTTGTTTGCATCTTTCATCATGGCTATTAATCTATGACTCTTTTGGCATTTCAATTTGTTGTAACAGAAGTATATGCCAATTAAGCTTGGCTAGCTCTTATTTTTCCGCATGTACTAGTTGATGTGAGTAGCATCATGGCTTTTATATATCCGTTGGTTTCTTAAAGGTAAACAATCTTGTTTTTTTTTTCTTTAATACTATATATATTTAGGCATTCCAGTAGTAAACTGATCATAGGCTGATTTAAGTGGAACCAATTTTTTCATGAAAATAGTGGTTTTTAGTACTGTTTTGAATGTCTTATTATTACACCCATAATTTTATAACATAAATTTTGTAGTAATTTCTTATTTATTTATTTTTAGTTTCTGTTAAATAGAAAAGAAGATGGCGCCAACGAAGGAGAAAAGGCATAGGGCTATGGATGATACCAAAGAGAGTATCAAGGAGCTAAAATTTTAGGAGGAAAACATTTTAAATTGCAAAAATCAAGGCGCTACTTTTCAATTCAAGTTGGTATTAAAGTTGTATGAGCTGTTATAAATTGCAGTTAGGCACACACGCTACAACATTAATTGGTAGAATTTGTATCTCCAATTATTAGATTTCCTATAGGAGATGCAATTTTTGGCACAGCTTCTCCATTCTAATAGGTATCTGTTTAAAATAAATATTTATGTGAAAGCAAGTTGTGATTCTTCTAATTTTGCCTGATTGTAAGTTTTTGAATCAATACCTAATTGTGATCTGGACTAAAAAATAACTAGCTTCTCTTGATTTTGGCCTTTTGTTTAACCTTATTAAGGATAGAATGCATTGAAGGAAAAAAAAGAAAAAGATATTTAATAAAAATAAAAAAATACAGCTCTTCAATTGAGATTACATCTCTGATTTACAAGAAGATTATTTCAAGTACAAAGTAACAGGGACACAATTGGTGCTGGAAACCTTTTCTTACATTTTAAGCCTTAAAAATATTATCATATACTAATAAAACCTCCACCACTGGTCTCATTTCTTGCTAATAATAGGTCTTCAATCATGAATCATTTGACTTCCCTACAAAACTAGAGCATAAGGCTAACTAATCCTCATCTAATTTTGCTCAATTCTTCACTGATCCTTCTTTCTTCTGATGGTATTATTTTTTTCTTCCAGTTCAGCAGTCAAGTAAATGCATTTCATCAAAAAAATGCACCGTTTTTCTTTTATCTTGTTTATATCTTTTTCCTCCTTTTCTCAGTAATACAAACGCCCAATTCATTTTTAAGTTCTTAAATATATGTATCAATCCAATCAACTAATATATATGCAATGCTGACAGCATCGATCCGGAAGCAACAATAAGACGATGCAACAAGAACCCTAATGAGGTCGGAACACTAATCAAAACCAGCAAAATAGTGCCGATTGCCAAGCTCGGTCTAGTGTTCATCAACAACCTTTGCAATAAACCAACCAACTCACACACATCTGACGAATATGCCGTCGACATATAGTACTCTTTTTCCCATTCCATCCAACCAGACAGCTGATCCGGAATGCTCTCGTCAGTGATTCTGATCTCTTGGATTCTTTTTCTCAGCACGATCATGTCTTCGTCGACTCGGTCCGACTCCAAATCCCATCCGTCAGTTCCTCTATTGCCAACCATGACCACCGATCGCAACTGCCTTGCTGGTTGGCGAGGAAACATGGATTTAAATTGGGTTTTTAATGGGAAGGAAGAAAGGCAATGAGAGGAAGAAAGCATCTTAATTGTGATATCAGGCCTTGTCTTGTTTTGTGGAGATTATTTTGCTTATTGCTCGGGTATTTATAGGTCTAGAGAAAACGTGTTTATTCCTAGTTTGATTGGCAAATGAAATGTGTCTCTCTCCTTCAGGTGCGCGTCCCAGATGGCATCATCATCATCTCCTTTTGATAAGCTCATATTGCTTTTTAATAAAGCTTGGTACTGTTTCCTCAGTAGCTTTTTTTAGTCTGAAGAATTCATTCATACTGCACTGATTTATTGTGATGAGACCATATGTGTGTGTTCATAAGATATTTGATTGAGAAAGAAGAGTTTTTGTAATAGCCAACCTCCGTTTTTAATTTTTATTGCAGTATGTAAGGGAAGGTGAATGGGAAAAAAAATTAATAAAAATAATTTATGAATATTTTTACGAGATTTGTTCCCTCTGATTTCAAGGGGGGCAAACTTGACTCCATTCTCATTATCTTTCCTTTCTTTTTTTTTTCATCCCAACTCGGAACAAAAAAGAAATAATTACAATAAAGCATTTCTCTAATACAATCTAGCATCAATTAATTGCTTCACAAGTAATAGAGGTGGAAACATGGCGACATGGGGGGGTGCATGCATGGGAGATGCGTAACAATCGTCCAAGTTAGTTTATGCACCGAAGCGTGAAGGAAGCGAGAAAGCAAAGTGGAGATAAGAACTATTTGAGAAGAAGAAGAGAAGAAGAGAAGAAGAGAAAAGCATTGTGTTTTGTGGGGTTTACACACACGTTTACTTACAAGACAGGGTTAAGGAAGCATTGCGTGTGGGGGCTACAGGCACTTATCTTTACTTCATTGGTTTTAGTGGGAGTTTATAGATAACGTAATCGATATTAATTTTATTTTTCAGATTAAATGACTTATTAGTCATGTTAATTAGTGATATTATTATGTAATTTATTTATGCATTATCTTTATAATTTAACTTAAATGAGTTATATTCAGATTAATAGTATTTAAATTGAATAATAAAGTACTATATACAATAAGTTATATGATAAAATCGTTAACATAAATTATAAAGTCTGTGTACAAATAACGTATCAATAATGGTATCTCTTAAATATTATTCTTATTTATCTATTTAATTAATTGACGTGTTGCCGATATTTCGGCGTACAAATAGTGACTTCCAATTAGTTTTGATCTCGTGAGGTCTCCACTTTCTTTGGTCGAAGAATTTTCTTATCCGATGTAGTAATATCGTTTTGTGAAAGGGAGAAGGGATATATCTTTGATAATTATTATTTTGATAATTTTAATAAATAATTTTTAAAAATAAAGTTAGCGTGATCTTAAATTCACTAATTTTTTTGATGAGTTTATTTTAAAAAGCCATCAAAATGGCTTCAAACAATAAATCTGAGTTGCTCAACAAATTCTTCATATTATAATCTTATAGGATATCAAAATTTTCTATTTTTAGAGTTTTCTAACTATATTTTTTGAATTTTTTTGAAAATAATCTATTCTCATATAAAAACACTCATTATTTTATTATTATTTTAGAACTATCTTAAAAAATCTAAAAAAATAGTTAGAAAACTCTAAAAATAGAAAATTTCGGTATCCTATGAGATTTTAATATGAAGAATTTATTGAGTAACTCGGATTTATCGTTTGTAGTTGTTTTGATGGGTTATTGAGTTAAACTTATCAAAGCGCTTAGTAAGTTTAAGCTCACGCTAGATTTACTCAATTTTTAAATAATTTTGAAATAAGTTTTAAAAATTCTCAAAAATAAAAAAATTGACAAATATATATTTTTTTAACTTATAGATTGATTGTGTTTCAAATTTCATATAATTTAATAATTATTTGATATTTTATAAAAAATCGTTAAATATGGACCATTATAAATGTTACGTAATTTTGACGGTCTTTGATGGAATATCAAATAATACTTAAATTATATAAAATTTGAATTTGAAACACGATCTTTCTATAAGTTAAAGAATATATTTATAATTTTTTTTCTACTTTTAAGAAATTTTTAAAATTATTTTGAAATTCGTTATCAAGATTGTCAAAATAATAATTATTAAAAAATCTCATTCTTATGAAATGTGGCGATCAATATATATTTTTTTAGAAATTTCGAGTTTTTATTTTTGAGATTCTTATATGCGTGTTGTACCTCTTTTGTATTACACACGTGGGTTCGTAATGAATGAATGATACCTCGTAGAATTCTTTTTGCAATTTTGATTTACGTAAAGACATTTCTTTTTACACGTAGCAGATGACTTGACCTATTTTTATACTTTTTTGGTAAATTCCGTCCTAATCAAAATTTATACTATGGAACAAGTTAAAACTAATAACTGTAGTTTTTTTTGTATATAATAATTGTTAAAAATATTAATCAGAACATTTCTATTTTATAAGTAGAAGAAAGTAGAATCAACTCTTTCTATTTTATAGCATAACATTTCAATTTTCGTAAGTAAAAGAAAATATAGTCAACTTTTTTTCTTAGAAAACTCAAATTTGTAGGTTAAAAAAAATAAAATTCAGAGGCATTATTTAGTGTTTTTGAAGATCTTTTATAATATAATATAATATAAGTGCAATGATTATGCACCACCTGAACATTTTCAACATAGTGGTGATACATATATATCCACCGAAATTTGGTGGAAAGAAAAGGTTTGATATAACAATACAGGAAGGAAGGTAGGCGATCAGAAATGGTAATGTTGCTTCTGGAGAAAGAGATACTCCTTGATGTATTATTTTTTTATTTTTTTTAAGAAAGTGGGGGTGACCATCAATTTCATTAAAATTAAAAACAGTTATTATATCAGAAGATATCAAAGACTGATATCCAATACCAGTATCTATATTCTTTTAACAACTAAAGCTAAATCAAACTTACACAAAAGTTACAATATAGACCTAATACATCCAATAATTAAAGCAATAAGTGAACAGTACAAAACACAATCACAATTAGAACACAATGCAGTGAGACAAATTTTTGAGATCAACGTTGATCGATACCATGCCATAGTAATACTGAGTCAGCAAAAGGTGCAGTGACTGGTATAGCCTCAGTCTCTCTGCCAGATCCACCCTTGGTGTATTAATTATTTCATGAACGAATTGATGGGATATATATTTTACCAAATAACAGAAAAAACAGGTACAGAATTTAATTAAAACGATGCAGATGCGTGCCAGTATTATGTTACTTACTCCTGATCTGATTTTGAGTTCAATTCTAACATGTCATGTGACTCTTAAATGAACACTTGGCATGCAGTTTGTTAGTTCAAAATCAAAATTAATTGATGTGAGTGGTCCAATTGTCCAAATAATGTATCATTAATTTCAAGACTTTTTTTTTGTTTGGTTTTCGTATTGGGTTACAGTAATGGTTAATTTGGCATGCTAGGAGGTAGGAAGAGAGCATATTTTCTATAAAATATGTACGCATAACCAAGAGAATTTCCTTAATTGAAATTTCGCTGATGTAAATTATAAAATTAAGATACTTTAACGAATCAACCATGCCCATTGAAAGCTAACTTAGGACTGTTAACGAAGTCCTTTTACGCATTTATTCTATCCATATTGTATTCAATAAAAGTGAATATGGGTAAAGATTTTTTTTCGTTAACTTAACGGATAAAGATATGGATAAAAAAAAATTTCTTAATTTATTGGATAAGGATATGAATAAAGACTATTTCATACCCGCTATCCTATAAAATAAATGACACCGAAAATAATATATATGATAATTTTTAATGTTATATTTAACTATATAATATACTATATCGTTATCATTGTTAACATTATTATTATCATTATTAATTATTATTATTATTGTTGTTGTTGTTGTGAGATTGATTTATATTATATATAATATTTTATATAGTGTAATTTATGACAAGCTTGATTTATGTAACATTTTAATTTATATTCTTCTATAAATAATGAAACCGATAATTATAATTTTTATATTTTATTTTATTATGTATATGATGTATTTGAAATAACATATTTATTTGTTTATTATATTTTTCAAAAATTATATAAATTGTAAATTATTTGATAATCACCCGTTATTTGTTTGATGTCCGTTAACCTTATTGGATAAGGATAGAGTATAAGTAAAACTAAATTTAACGGATAAGAGTATGATATAAATAAGACTAATATTAGATGGGTATGAGTATGAAAATATTCCTATCCGACCTGTACTGTACTCATTGACACCTGAGCTAACTTTCTTTCAAAGAATTTCATATTATTTTTAATCAGGAAAAGGCTAATTACCCAAGTTAAAACTGAAAAATAAAATTATAAAAAAATTGTAAAGAATAATTGACGGACATGATTACAATCTTAATTTTATAAAACTGAAACATTGAAAAGTAAGTTGTGTAAAAACAAAATATCACCTCTCCGTCTGAGGTGGCTGATGTGCATTTTCACTGGGCTTAATGGGCTATTTTGGATTCACAGTACAATAAATCTTATCCTCAATAGTAAAAATAATTGCTAAGTTATCTAGTTTACTCTTTTTATTAAAAAATCTTTAATCTTTAAAATTGCTCTGAATTATTCATTTCAAATTGCAAATATTAAGTTTGATAAATATTCACAATGATTTTAATTTTAGTAGTATTGATATTAATGAATTTTGACGTTGATTATCACTGTTATCAAATAAATATTTTTAACTATAAATTTCGTTCCTTTTGCATGCATTTTGTAATCACATTAAATTACGTCCATATACTTTTTTTAATCTGTTGTAACTTTTAACTTATTTAACTATATACTTCTTTTGTCATTGCTACATGGTACAACTTTACTGATTGGAACCATAGGCTGATTTTAATTGACTTCCATATATATATATTTTTTTTTTCCAAAAATTTGATATGTTGTATTGATTTTTTTCTATTGTAATTTGAGAAATTACTATATAGATATAAATTTGACCTTCGTATTTTCTGCTAAAGTTTTTCATTTTGATCTCATACTTAAATGTTAAATTAATAACCATACTATCAAGACCATCTATTTTGAGTCCAATTATGTGGAAGTATATCCAAAGTAAAGAAAATATTTTTACACTTTATATTTTGCACCTCTTATTTGCACACCATAAGTACTTATACTAAATATATAAATAATTTATATTGAGAAAGACTAAAATGTAACATGTTGCACAAATAACCACGTGCAAGGGCACAAAATTTTCAATTTAGAAATGAAAATAATCGATCCGAATTATTTAATATAATCTCCATACCAAAATCTTATAGAATACCAATTTTTACATTTTTTAGAATTTTTTTACTATTTTTTCAGATGGAAAAAAAATCAATTAATTTGAGAATTTTGGAGCATATAAAATTTGATATTTTACAAAATTTTAATATGATTACATTCAACTGCTCAGATCGGTCATTTTGTACTCCAAATATAAGATTTGAAGCCGTTGTATGAATTGATCTATACAATATATTTCATTTTAATCCACCTCAATTTATATTTATATTTGTAAATATTTATAATTAGTATAAGAAATATTTATTATTTTTTATTCCTTAATGATATGAAAAATTTTAAGTTAAAAACTTTGTTGTATAAGTAAAAATAAAGTTTACAAAAATTTTAATTTTAATAATATAAAATATAAATACTTTTATCATTAGATATAAATAGTTTTGAAAAGAAATATAAATATACTTAGAGTATAGATAAATACTGTGATATAAATGACTTGATTAAGGGATGGAGATAAAACTCTTCCCCAAATTAATGTTTTCTTTGAGCGTGAGAGCGCCGCCAGTTATATATCTTCAAGAATACAATAATGTTTCTTTTCTTCTTAAAGATTTTTTTTTTCCACTGTCTAATGGAATGATAAGAATGAATTCAACAAAATTGTCTTATAGTCTGGTGTCAAACCACAATTTTTATTTAGTCCATCATTAATATGTGAATTATATCTTAAGCTCTATACATCAAGGTTCACATCTTATATGACTCATTAATTTCTAAAATAGTGTAACTCATAGCGATCATTTTTAATTGACATAAATTTGACAATATATAATATATAGTTATTTTTGTAGAGGACGAATCACTTCACAATGATTATTTTTGACAATCTTAACAATGAATTTTTAAATAATTTTGAGATTTTAAAAATAAAAAAAATCATATATATATTTTTTTAAACTTATAGATTGATCATGTGTTAAATTCAATATAATTTAAGTTTGATTTGATATTTCATCAAGAACCATTAAACCTAGACTATCATGCAATTTTAATGATCCTTGATAAAATATCAAATTATTCTTAAGAATATGTCTATAGTATTTTTTCTATTTTAATTTTTTTAAATTTATTTGAAAATTCATTATTAAGATCACCAATATAACCATTATCAAGTGATCCATCCTCTTTTGTATATATAAGTCAATTGTTGGATTAGTGATCTATCATCTTTAGTTAGTAAATAATTGATTTTTATTAAAAAAAAATTCTGCATCTGCTCTTAATTGAGAATAGCTAAATTTTTTTTACTGTTAACTAAGTCTGTTATACCCTTTTGTCAACTTTAAATGTCATTTTTCAGACTCTTAAATATATTAATTGGATCTAACCAGTTGGGCTATTGGCCTCTAAGTCTGTTAACTAAGATGTTATAATCCTCTTTGAATACGGCGCACAAAAATGATTGCAGAGAAAAAGAAAATCATAAATTTAATTAAAAAATTTACTAAAAAAATTATGAATATTTAAAATTGAACTACTTGATTTTATCTTTACAAAATTTTTTTTGGCCGATATATATTATATTAAAAGTTGACATTGGATAGAAGTAATCCTTCAAAAATCTATATAGAGGCAAATAAAATGCATATATAAAACAATTTGCTGATGATATTTGTCACAAACTGGGGGCAGAAATCATTTTCATTAGCTCTTAAAAAAAGTTCCATTATAATATATATATATATATATATATATATATATATATATATATATTATAATATATATGTAGTACAGATGAGATTGATGGATCCTCTTGCTGAGATTATCATGAAATGGACTATATTGACTTGTTGTTGCACTTAAAAATTCTACCTTGTATTTTCTTAATCTTTCCCCTTCTGTCATCTCCTATGATAAAGACTAGAGATACCTCCAGAAATTATTCTAAACAAGTGAGAGTGATAAATATTAGAATTTTATTTGAGTAGTGCTTTTATTCTCTCCATATAGGTTAATCAAGGTATATGTGTACTCAATTAAATTGGTAAATATTTCTCAGATAGACCTATGGGATTGACAGAATTCTAGGCATTAGGAAGATATGTGGATTTAAATAATCATTTCATTATTTTGTTCATGAAACCTATATGTATATATAATTGGATTTAAAGAATCGTTTCATTTGGTTATTCATAAAAGCTCAAGAACAAAATAATGAAACTATTATTTAAATTCATTTTGTCTCAATTAAACATCTAATTTACACTTAATTAATATACAACTATCTACTAGAAGTTAGATATGTTTTGTCTCCTTTAAAATTTTCCCCAACTTGAACAAAAAATTAAAGAATGGTGTACCAAAATTTGGATCATTGAAACAATTACCTTCATTGACAGAGATAGATTTTAGATTTGGTTTTCTCAATTCATGAAAGGTATGTGGATGCTACACCTACACCCGAAAGAAAAAAAAAAGATTAAACATATAATGATATTCGCATAATAGGTTTATTATTATTTTTTACTATGAAATTGGAGTAAAAATATCTATTTACTATTGATCTTGATATAAACATAGCCAAAAGTCAATTATTTCGCTATCGTTGAAAACTAAGAGCAAGACAATATTTCCCAATTATTACATATCTGTCGAGATTATTTTTTAAGGTTATGTATTTTGTATTTGCGAATTAGTCGTAAGGAGTTTAAATTTTATTTGTTTTAAAATATAATATAGATAAAAAATCAGATTTTAATTTAGTAATAAAAATAATATTTTTTGTATAAAAAATTATAAATTTAATATCTAGATAAAAAAAATTTATGAACATTTAAGTTGAGTGACTTGATTTCTATTTTTATTTGTATTTTTTTGATCTAAATTGTATCATGACCCACGAGTATTATTACGACTCATACTAATAATTTTCAGCAACTAAAATAAGTCATAATGAGAAGAGCCTTTGGCCTTGTTATTAACGATATTCAAATAGTATTGAACTCTTTTTATTTTTATTAATGACATGTAAATAGTAAATTATTCGTCTGCTGCATAAAAAACAAGAGCCTTTAGCCTTAGCTTATTATAATTTTTTGATATTTTATTCACGTATTATTACTAAAATGAAAGAAGAAAAATGATAGAATTTGTGATGTACTGTGGCAGATACTAAACTTCATCCTGCAATAACAATTCACATAATTTTATTTAGAATTAGAATAAATAAAGAATAAAATTATCATTGTTTTTCACAAAAATTAATTTTATTTCTAAATTATCTCCGAATTATCTCAATCTCAAACGAAATCATAGAAATTAATAGCTTCTTGACTGGAGGGTTTATATGCCAGCTGTACAACAATACAAGTGTGGAGGATTCTCACACGTCAACAAGGACTAAAATGCAAATTTGCAAAGAGGAAAGAGCATCAGCGGGCCCACCAGTTGGCAAATTCGGTCGGACAACGAATTCTACTTACACAGGTTAGGTTACACTTACCCCCCCCCTCCCCCCCCCCCAATTAATAATGATCCCTCAAATAATTATTCTATTTATCATCAAATAATTATTCTATTTATCGAACCAAAATTTGAATCAATGGACGTTAAAACTCTCCCGTTTCTCTTAAAAAATAGACTCACTAAATTTGAAGATGATTCTGATTGGTTTGCTTAAATACACTAGAATTTTCTTTTTATCAGAATTAATTGAGTGCATTAAATTGGTACAACGTGTAATTGTCATGATAGGCAACTCAAACCAATGCACTTAGTTGTTGCAAAAACATAGGAAGAGAAATCCTAGAAGAAAAATGATACAATTAAATGATTCATCATGCTCACACCTAATTAAAATGATGTGACACAAATATTTGGGTGGCATATTCACTCCGAACTACCTGATTGTTCTTTTAATTGAAGGAATGTTTATTATCCCTTTTTTATTGAAGATTTGTATATGATAAATTATTCAAAGGACTATTCAAACCAAAATTTTATGCAAAAGAGAAAAAAAAAAAGAAATCATCATCTTTGACAGTTTTTATTGGGAGTAAAAATTATATTGTCAGGTCTATGTTTGCTATTAAACTGTGTTTAATCCTTCATCACCTGGTCTTTGTTTACTTTTAACTTCTAATTTTTCACCATATGTAAGGTCGGGTTCCTCTCCAATTGTACGGATCATTGGAGAGATCCTGCACATCTTAGATTTTGACACGTGTAAAGTTTTTTCATCAGTCGGTTGAGGTAGAAGAATACTTACAGAAGTTTTTCTTTGTCACAATTCCCAATAAGCATAAGGCAATTCTTAAAAAGCACAACTGCTTTTAACACTATTAATCACAAATGACAATATTTTTATTACACCGCTAGCAATTACTTAGATAAAAATCAATTATAAAAAAATTGACACACCAATAAAAATACATATACAGTAGATTATGACCTTTTTAAAATTGATCTTTTTCTCAACTTTTCCAAATAAAAGTGAATTGTGTACCAATAAAAAAACGTGTATGTCAAAGAAATTATTTTGATACCATGTACATCATCAGAATAACATATATAGAAATTACTAATGCGCATTATCGATATATCCATATATAAGAATTGCTAATGTGTATTTTCAATATAAGAATTGCTAATATATCCATGTATGCTCAATTTTATTAGTATCCCTCTTTCAAAAATTTCCCTTTTATTTTAATGAAATTTGTCTGTAGGTGTAAAAGAGAATCCATATAAAAGAACGTTATACATCATGTTAAAAAGTAAATAACAATGTATTTATATATAGCAAATAACATTTAATATAAATTAAAAAATCATACTTTATTTTATTCTGCGACAGTGTTTATATATTACAAAAATTAAAAGTGAACTTAGTAAAGATATTACAAAAATTAAAATATGTATTTCACTGTCTGGCAACTTATAGAGCTGATAAAAATAAAATTTCCCACTTCCCTTACATTGCTTTGGAAATGGTGTGATTCACATTAAAATTTTAAGACAAAGATTCCAGTTGCAACGTTGGATTTGAAAGATATGATGTATGCGTTTTTGAATTTTCTTTTTTTTGTTTCTGAAAATTATAGTACATCTCTTACAGGAAATTTGCTTGATCTTTTTGCTGATTCCTATTGCTGGTACTACATTATAATCAACTGTCTGAATCTAGAAGCAGAGTCACGTGAGGTCAGCAGATGCTATCTTTTGACAAAATTCTTTTCTTTAAATAAAATATATTTTTTAGTCTTCACAAATTATTTTTATTATCTCATATTTTTTATTTTTATATAAAAATATTTATACTAAATAAATAATTTATTTATATCTGAATTTATAAATGTTTATCATTTTTTTACTTTTTAAATGATTATAAAAAATTAAAGTTAAAAAGTTTTATTGCACAAATATAAATACAATTTATATAATTTTTAATTCCAATAATACAAGGTATAAATACTTTTATAATTAGATATAAATATTTTTTAAAAGAAATATAAATATATCTAGAGTATAAATAAAGGGTGTAATTATCACCCCTCATTCAGCTTTAACTATAAATTTTTTTTTTCAAAAAAAAATAATAAAATATATAGTTTAAAATAATTATGTTCTATTCTAAAATTTTATCATACCTATCATATATTAAATCTTGACTCAGTCTCTACTTCAATCACTATGTTCCATCCTATAGAAATATATGCTCTATGTTGATTTATTTTGGAAAAAAGAACTTACTACAATATATATATATATATATATATATATATATATATATATATATATAAAAGATAAAAATGAAAATCAAGTTTTTCAATATTAGTATTCACAAACAATATTTCTTTAATCGAATTTCAAATATACAACCTCTGACACTAAATATATTCCTTAAGTTGCTAAATCAAAAATTTATTCTCCAACATAATATCTTTTTAGGAGTACAAACAACTCTACAATTAATTCAACCGTTGAGAAAGAAAATCAACGGCGAGATATTTGAAAGTTGTGAATTCAATTTTCGAAGGACTCACTAATTAAGATTCATTAATTTGAACAAAATAAAAATAAAGAAAACCTGAGACTCATTACAAGAAAGAAAGAAAAAAAAACACATAACCCCGCCTAGCATTTCTTTCTTGTCAATTTAGTAATTTTATGGGGAAAATTATACTGTAGCTGCACGCAATCAAAGATCATTTCTCTCTGGTTTTCAACTTAATAATTAAGCTATTTAATTTGCATCTGTTGCTTTTTTTTTTTTTGAAAATAAGATAGGTGTTACATCTGTTGAACTTTTTTAGTACAACACAAACATCTTACCAAACAACAACAAGTACAACTTTTGTGCTGAAGTCTTATTTTCACCCAAAAAAACAAAGAAGTACAACAGATGTGAGAATTGGATACTGTTATTAAAAAAAAAAGAAGTACAAGTACGACTTTGCATAAGAAAGAAAAGAAGTACAATTAGAATTCATATTTTGTACTGTGTTATACTGTATATAACAGAATGTTATCTGTTTAATTATATTAAAATTACTATAAAATAAATATAATTTTTTTATAATTTATCTGTTTATATATTATATAATACAGTTTTATATAATAAAAAAAATCAGTACTGATACAATTAAGAGGTACAATTAAAAGAAAAGAGAAGTACAATGGAATACTTGGTTATAATTAGTTCCATAGTTGTTCTCCTAACTGAAGATCATATCTAGTCTTTATCACAATAAATGGTTCATGACCCCACAATTCCTCCCACTAAAGTTTTTGAAAATTACTTCAAATCCTAATTCTGTGTATTTATCTTGAAAATTTTAATTTATGAAAAACCCATGTCCTAATTAATTATTTATTTTTTATTTCTAACGGATACCAGTAAATTATTGGTGAGAAGTTACAGAAACCTGTGTCTTTTATTTATTTAATTCTTATTGAAGTTTACAATGTTCGGAATTTTGATAGAAAAGCCTGTGATCTTTCTTGGATAATTCTAGTATATATGCATTTATTTGATATATTAGATAACATTGAATAATATTGTATTGTGTTCAAATAAAAATATTAAAATCTACAATATTTTCTTCATCATTTAGATTAGTGCATTTATATCAAATTTTAGTTGATTGTCTATAAAAAAAATCGTTTTATATGATGAATACCATGACGAATGTCCAAGTTTTACAAGCAATTAATTTATGTACTAGCTTTGGGATCCAATTCAGAAAAGCTTTTTTGGTTGCTTTATTTATCTTGTGGAAAGAGATGTAGGATCTTTAGACAAATTTGATCATAGATTCTGATTTTGCTCTTTCAAATTTTGGAAGTTCTATAATTTTTGAGATAAATTAAGATGAGGGTCCAACTTTAAATTTTTATAAAAAAAAATTTCATTCGGATTTTAAATATGTATATATCTTCCTATATAGAAAATATTGTCTAGACAAAAAACTGGTTCTGAGTTCTATAATTACTTTTCTTTTTTTTCAAGCACTACATTCATTTTGTTTCTTTTTTTTCTTTTTGAAACAATCATGTACCTTTTTTTTTCTATTCTTAAAAAAATATAAGTTAGAAATTTGATTCTTATCTTATTTTCAGAAAAAAAGAAAATTGAAGTTTTTATTAATAATATTTTTTAAGATAAAAGTTGGATGTGCTATATAAAAGATAAATATAACAATATAACTATTTTTTCAATTCTTACTAAGTTTACATTTTTTTCCGTTATTTTTTCTTCGTCCAACAAAAATTTGCCCCAAAGGTTTAATCAAACATTACAAGAAAAAAATTAAAAAAATCATAGTGATCCGATCTACGTAATTATATAAAGTCCTTTTCAGAAAAAAAAACAAAAATAATTCGTACAGTAGAACAGTTCAATTTGGGATTAAAAAATTGGCTAACCTATTGAAAATGGTTAATTAAACAAACATTATTTCATTCTTGGGTACAGTAGAACAGTTCAATTTGGGATAAGTTGCACCATTTAATTTATAGTACTAAATAATCATTAAACTATCAATTAACGTGCAAAAGTGGTTTACAGACGTACATGCACTAAATTAACAGTTATTGAAAAAAGAAAAGAAAAGAAAAGAAAAGGAACAGCAAATTTTCAATCAATTAGTAACAGTAGATGGGAAATTTCTTCTCAATGCTTACATTAATTTAATAATTTTTCGGACTAAACTAAACTTTGAATTACTTAATAAATTAATACAGCTAAAACAAAGTAACTAGCAAGTGATATTCTTTTGGTCATGGAAACTTAAAGACAAAACCATCCAAAAATCAACGATATATAGGGAACAAAGAGAAAAAGTTTGGACTCAAAGAGTAATTAAAGATGTTGCTTCAATATAGGATCATGGATCACCCAACTTAATTTCTACTTAAATTAAATCCATAGAGATTGCGCGAATGAAACGTAAAGAGAGAACAGATATTATATATATATATATATATATCATAGTTAGCACAGTAAAATATGTTTAATTAATTCATGGTTGCAATAATTTCATTTCTGTACAAACATAAAAACCAACTTCACCAAATTAATAAAATTTTTTCAATGAATCACAGCCAATTTATCTCCTAAAACTGATTGAGATTGTCATTGCTACTTACATCATGCACCCGATCGACTACCACCTTTGCGATATCCATCATGTACAACATGATCACAATAACAGAAACCGGCAAACAAAATGACGCCATGATCGTTACACCGATCGCGACCCGAGGCCTCTCGATCAGATCTTCAAACTGCACCAAACCCAGTATTTCGAGGTTATTCGACTCGAACAGGGTCGCGCAGTGGCCCTTCTCGATAGGCTCGATCATTTCTATTATATCCTTTGACCTAAGATGGCTGATCCGGCTGTACAACATCGCTATGTTCGAGTCGACTAATCCTTTTTGCAAAGCATCTTGATTGCCTTCATCATGCAAGGTGGCGCAAGTTCTCGAGTAATATCTCCTATGGCGACGATGACTAGTGCTCGGTCTTTTGCTAGGGTTTAATCTCTTCACTAGACATGAACATGGGACAGATTGCAAGATCATTTTTTCTGTTTCTTGTTTTCCTTCGTTTTAGGGAGTGTGCTTAAAGAGAGAAAGAGAGAGAGAGAGAGAGAGGGAGGAATCAATTGGAAGAACCAGGGAGAAGTAACAGCGGTTTAGATAGAGAAAGGGAATATAATAAGCAGGATGCTTTGATCTGTGGATAGAAAAGGGGAGGTGGTTTGTAATGCCTTAAAGCAACAACACGATGAATAAGCTTTGATCTAAATCTACAAGTGCGAAGCTCATATTATTTTATAAAAATAGATATATCATCCTTAGTGAATTAAAAGATTCAGAAATATTTAAATATATAAATAATTATATGTCAGGCTCGCTGGTTTATGACGATTTTTTTTAAGATGAAAATGAGGATCAAATTAAATCACTTAAATTTAAATATTCATAAAAGAATCCAATTAGATTTAAAATCTGCAATATCTTATACGAAAAATATTATCTTTATCACAAGATTAAAGACAGATTCTCGGGTTTATGGCAATTGGATCATAAGAATTTATTAAAGTACTGTTAGAATCATAAAGGCTATGATATTCTAGCTAGGAAAAGGAAATTTGGCAAATAGAAATACTTCAATCACCATCAGCATGGTGAAATGTTACCAAATAATTCTCCCTCTATTAGTTTAGCACTGATATTTAATCCCTCTATAACATTTGAACACGGAATTGTACGAATTAATTATTTTCACCATTAATTTAGCCCAAGCTGAATGAGAAAATATCATACAGAATCTTACTCTTTTCACTCTAGCTACCTAGCTAGTTAAAAAAAATGGAGGGAAGAGACATTTAAATTGATTTTTTAAAAATTGTGATTTGCTAGAGTTTGATGCTAGGTGCATGTTAATTAACTAAATATAGAACCACTAGTCAGACGAACAGGCAGCTGACACGAAATATAGTTGTGATAATATTAATAATATCATGACATGATATATTGCTTGGGGCACTGTATATCTTGTCTACATAGTTCAACTAGCAGTCTTAACGGTTTTTCTTGTATAATCATGTGAAGTGTTTGTTTGTTTTTTAATAAAAATTATTTGGTTTTTTTTTTGTGAACAATTGACAGGTTTTGGAACAATTAAAGAACCATTATTTACTCTAGTAGATAAGATTATGGTTTAAATGTGAAAAGTCCCAAATTTAAAATCTAATGAAATGATTTTTGTAGATATTTAAAGTTGATAATCTTCCCCTCTTATCCAAACAATATTTAGAGCAAATAGAAGATAGAAAATCAATTCGGTACCCTTTTGTTGTACCAGAAATCTTGCGAAACATTCGCAATACAAACCGGATTTAGGGACCCCCAAAACCAATAACAGATCAATTGATTATTGATGAATGAAATTAATTTAACTTCAAAGCAATGTTTACCAAGGGGGTCCATACAGTGGACAAAATATGATCAATATTAAAAGCAATGTTGCCTGATCTTTTGTTGCATCTGTCCATGTTGCGTTGTGTATTCTCTAGCTTATGCAAATTGAGTCATGGAGAAGATTGACCAATTCTTGCAAAGAATTGAACATCATACATACTAAGGCAAATAAAATAGATTCATAATTTATTTTGAATCTTTGTCTTTATTCGTTTCTTTTTTTGGTATCAAAAAATATAATTTGTTTTCATAATATATGCAATTCTTTATTTAAAATAGATGGATGGAAATTATACACCAACAATTCATAGTTAGTCAAGAGTCAGTCTTTGATTTAGTGATGAAAATAATACTTTTTGTGTAGAAAATCGCAAATTAAAATTCAATGAAGAAGATCATTTAAAAACATTTAAATTTGAATAACTTAGATTCTATCTTATATAAAAAAAACATAGTTAATCACAAATATTTTTGATAGAAAATAAAACTTTACGGTAATGTATATTTGGATCGTGCAAAAATAGCGTTGTTCTAAAATAAAACTGCTATTCTCGTTTGAATATTGATTCAAATAACCATCTTGCTATTTGGAATAACTAAGAACAATGTTATTCTGTTGTTCATTGTAAATATTGAAATAACAACTATTTTTATGTGTGAAGGAATAGAAAATATTGAAAGTTTCACACTATTTCAAATATATAATTCAAACAATACTTCCACTAATCCAAATAGCACCTTTTTATTTGTATTCTCACACTAATTCGAAAATCACTATTTTATCTATGTTCTCATCTATTAACCCCAATTGCTCTATTCTTGTACTAATCTTTGCACAATCCAAACGTATTTACTTTAGTGATTAAAATATTATTTTTTAAATAAAAAATACACATTCTATATCTATCAAGTATCTTCACTGAAAATAAATTGAAAGATTTTGAACCTCATTCTATAATAAAAAAAAACAGAACATAATATATGTCCCATTACTTAAAAAAAAAACCCTAAATTGAACACACAAGCATGAGCCACAAGAGAACAATCCTCCACAAAACTAAGTTGGGGAAGGAAGGCTTAGATATTAAATTAATGGAAAAGACCAGAAGTTATACCAAAGGAAGGAATTGATATCTCAGACAAAGAGAGGGGTTGCTTCCACGGCTAGCATTTCACATGTACCGTGTGGTCATGAACAATTAATGGTATGATTAGGAAATGCATTGGGTATCTACTGGTGCACACCAATTTTAATTTCTGAATTTAGTAACACCAATTTGATGGGTCTTAATGTCGAAACAACCACCATACCAGATTAATAGGTGTCAGTGAATATGATGTGCTGAATCTTCATACTATTTTTAAGGTAATTATAGTGTATATCTAACATTTATAGTATGATTAACTCTTCTGATATATATTTTAAAAAAATATTATTTAAATTAAAAAATTAAAATTATTGATCTATTTTTCAATTATTTAAATAAGACATGTATTAAATTTGAACGAATTTCAAATATGTTTGGTCTTTCATGAAATAATTAAAATATTTTAGCAATAGAGTTTTAGTGACTTTTATGAATAACAAATCAAATTTAAAATTAACTTTATGACTTAAAAGATATTTAATCTTCCATCAAATAATTTAAAAATTTTATTGATGAATTTTTAATGACTTTAAGATCAATAGCCGGTCAAATTTTCAAATTATGTACCGTAAGAATTCTGATACCAACCCTTATTTTTTAAAACTTCAATTTATTAATGATATATAGAGTCCAATTACAAAATCAAGAATTGCTTATTTTCTTTTCCCAGCCTGCTACATCAAATTTAGAAACTACTGCATATAAGAAGTTTATCTCACCTGTATTGCACTAATTCATACGAAATTGAAATTTTGTCAGTATTTGAATCATTTAACAACAAAAAAAAATATCTTCGATGATAGCTTGTGTAATAACCTTCTACGTCAAAATATTATCCTTTTGGTGAAAGTGATTCGATAGTATAAATACAAAATTTTTGCTTGTATTAGCAAACGACTTTAACTGAAATTTTGAAACGCAATAGGAGAAGAATTTCAAGATAATACAATATATTTTGTCAACATAATTTTGTTCAATATTGTATTATAAAAAATAAAACAAAAATATTGGGGAAAAATTAATAGCCAATTCTGTTTGGTCTATTGATTGATTGGTTAATTGGTGAATGGTGAACAACACAACATGTAATAATTAATTAATTAATTATATTACTGGGCCCAGAAAATGATAGCAAAGACTAAATTACCCTTTGGATGAACCAAATTTAATTGGATTCTATAACCATGTGGAATCAAAAGGAATCTGGGTTGATAATACTGTACTATTATATTAGAATATTAATGCTGGATAACGATTGCTTTAGGACAATAATAATTGAAGCCTAATAAAGATTCTAAGGTTCATTATATAAAAGAGGTGTATACTTAAAATATTCTATAAAATTAAAGTTTTCATAGGACTAATTTTTAGTGGCTAATTTTAAAAGGGAAAATGTTGTGGAGATATTATTATTAATATCGTAGTAAATATGAGTTATGTTATATATATTAAATGAGTTATTATATATGTTAACAATTTTATTTTGTACAATATTTCTATTGTGCAATTTCAATATCATTAATATACATAATAACTCATTTAAGTTGAATAATAACAGTACTATACAAAATGAATTTGCATAATAAAATCATTAACATGCATAATAACTTATTTAATATGTATTAAAAAACTCATATTCATAACGGTATCAATAATCGTATTTGTGTATTAGCGCCCTTTTAGAAAAAAAAGAAAATTCTAACAGATGGATTCTATGCATTGTCAATTTTGTGATCAAGATGAAATGGTTGATCATCTCTTTTTTTTTTCACCTATCATTTTTTTATGGAGTGAATTTTAGTTGTCAATTTATAAGACATATTTGGTTTTGGTTAAATAAATTTCAAGATTACTTAAGTTGGCAAAGTTTTGAGGACATTTGGAATTTTGTTATTGTTGTCCCCCTCAAGCCACAAGAAATATTTGATACATGTGGTCAGGTGCCTTTTTTGGACTGTGGGGAATACAACCAATAAAAAAAAAGAATTTATCAGAACTAGTTTTTGATTTAGTGACGAAGATAATATTTTTCATATAGGAGGTCATATGTTTTAAATTCAGATAAGGGGTCATTTATGAATATTTAAAGTTAAATAATTTAGACTCTCATTTTTATCTCAAAAAAAATATTTTCCTAATAATTCTAATGAGAAAATTGTAATTAAATCCGTGATTATATTAAAAGCTAATTTTATTATAGATCAAAATTTATATTGTGAGTAAAAAGATCAAATTGAAATTAATGATAATTATGATTTATCAAAATACAATAACTATCAAAATTTTTGATCATAACATAATCCCTCTATATTAATTATATCTTTTTTATTTATCTATTATTTTTTTATGACCGAGTTTGACAAGAAAACAAATCTAAAAAAATAAGCTCAAAGTAGCTGTCTATTGATAGAGTTTGGAATTTTATGGGGGGTGTTATTTTACTTGCAGCATTTGAAATTTCAAGAGCTGAGAGAGATTTTTTTTCTCTAAATATCTATTTTGCCCTCCACCTTTCTCTCTCATATCTAACTAATTAATAAACATAGCTTTTTTTTTTAGAATAAAACATCCCAAAAAAGATACCACATTCATTGCTTTTCGAAAATAAAGTACAAGTATATCAATTTAAGGTATGGAGGAGTTATACCATAAATCGACAAAATATCAAAGAAAATAACATATAATCCGACAAACAACAACAACAAAAATAAAATTCAACCAATCCCCATTTATACAAAAACACACATTAACCCAAATATAACATACACAATACTAGTAAGATAAGTTAAGAATCTAATCATCAAGCAAATCAACATCAGAACTCTCAGTTGCAACCCCTTTACCTTCAATATGAATTACATCAGTTCTAAACACATGTTCTAAGTTACTTGGAAACCTGTCCAAATTTGAACAAATTAAGTATAGTAAAATGAATAGAATTTGTAGATGAACTACTGACATCATTAAAAATTCTGTGATTTCTTTCAATCCATACTATCCAAATAACTGCAGCAAATATTGTTTCTCAGAATTTCATATCAATAATTGAGAATTTAAAGAAGAAGTCCAAAAATTAATTAAGGAAGAAACTATCAATTTCCTTCCTTGAGGATGATGACTCATAATTGTATCCCAAACGGACTTTACAACGGAACAATGATGAATATTTAATAATTGGATTATTTTTCTTGTTTTTATCTTAGTAGGTTTTGTTGAGTTTGTAGAAGGATGTTACGAATAATTATTTTGATTTTTTTATATTTGGTTGTTTTTATATCTTTGATGGATACAGTTAATATAATTCTTTTAAATCTGTTAAGTGAATACAATATGTCAATGTCTTGTAATTGGTGTTAATTATTAGCCTTCCGTAATTTTCATAAATAAAACAAGACAACTTACGAAATTATTTATTTTCTAATCCATTCAATAGTTATCTTATGTACAGAGGTCATAAATAACAGGATGTTAGTAAGGGCAAAATAGGTATTTAGAGAAAAGAATTCTCTCAGCTTTCGAAATTGCAACAGGAAATATTTGATACCTGTGGTTAGGTCCCTTGTTTTGAACTGTGAGGAATACAACCACAAAAAATATTTTCCTGATAATTCTAATGAGTAAATTGTAATTGTTGAATCCATGATTATATTACTTGTACCTTTTGTTTATTTATTTATTATTTATGTTTTGAAGGAGTTTGGCAAGGAGTCAAGGAACTAAAAGTATTAGCTTAGCTGTCTATTGACACAAGTGAAATCCCTCTGACGTCATCGCCAACAAACCTTCAAAAAACAGAAACCATGACTGACAGTACACTCATGGTGACAGCTGATATATGCTTGATGGTACCAATGGTTACATGATTTGCGCAAACTTGAAGGTTGAAGATGCAAAAAGTACTTTAAAAATTAGAAGGCTAATAACAACTGTGCAGCTTGCTCGCTTTGTTATTCGTTGCGTTATTCGATCTTACGCCTGAGACAGTACCAGCACCGTCTGATTCAATTTAGATGGATGCTTTCTTTCCTATCAGACGGCTCTGATTGGCTCAATGTTCAGCAATTTCACGATAAAATGAAAATGATCTTGATCCAGCGGCAATGGATAACAGGAATTGATCTCGATCGTTGAACTCAATCCGACGTCGCACTTTTCTTTCTTTCCTTTTCTCTCTCTCTTTTTTGTATGAAAAATCTCAGGAGTCAGGAGGTGCTGATGTGCATCCTTTTGGGCCGACTCGAAGAAAAAAAAATGCGAACTTCAGCATTTTGGGGTGGATTCAGGATCTCATAAATTTGAGGCCGTAGATTAACGAAACCACACACCAAACTTTTAACCCAATTTTGTGCGAAAGCAGCGCGAATTCGACCTTTATTTCAATTTCGTTGGCTCATGGATCTCTTATTAGACAATGAATTACATGGTTGCATACATCCTCTGTTCCTCTGAAATTTTAGTAATTTCAGGGAAGAAGAAATACTGACCTGACCATAATCATATGCCTCAACCAAAATTGGCATCGTCCATAGTGTTTACTTTAGGCTAAGAAAAACCAATATAAATAACACCTCCAAATAGAACAGAGACACAATGGTGTAGAGGCTCGGCGACAAGAGGCCCAATTTGATTATTGAATCGGAATTGACACGAGACTTTTTTAAGGCTAATCCAATTAACGTACCAACAATGATTTGAATGTGTGCCTCAAATATGTCATGTCAGTACAGCTGTCATTGTATGAGGATATATGAAAATGGATCTGTTTAACTACTTGACCTTGGATTTGAGTTCAATTATATGATCCAATATGAATCCGACAAACAATGTGGACGCATGTTTGATGATTTTTACATACTGAGAAGTGAGAAGTGAGAAGATCATTTTTTTTCTTGAGGGGATACATATGAGGAATAATTTCTTCAAAGTTCCTTTATGCTTATTTTGAAGAAATTCATGTTGTTATCTTCTAGGTTGATCTCTTGCATTGCATATGATATTAAAAAAAAAAACTATTACCTTTTGTTGTAAAAATGTTGGATAGTTATAGTGCACACTTAACTTTTTTTTTTGTATATTCATTTGATATTTCAAAAAAATATTATTTGAATTAGAAATCTAAAATTGTGATGTATTCTTGGTTTTTTTAAATAGTATGTGTAACAATTATGGTTTTGATTAAATGATGGCTTAAAAATGTACCTAATTAAAAATAGTTTAACGAAGAATCAAATTTTAAATTGATTCAAATTTGATACACGTTGTATATATAACTAATTAAAAGTACGTCTGTAATTTTAAGTTTTTTAAATTGAATAATATTTTTCAATATATCAAATGAACATATCATAAAAATTAAATATACGCTAGAATTATCCTAAAACTTATAGTAAACTTTGCATATGATAATAATTCCATTAAAAAAATATATATCATTAACTTGTTTTGAGTCCTAAAAATTAAATTTGATCTCAATCTCATTTGGATCCTTTGAACTTTTAGTTAAGATATACTGTGATCTTTATACAATTCAATCCAAAACCTATTTACTAAATAATTGGGAACCTGACCCATGAAAGTTGGTATGGAACTATAAATGGTGGGCATTAGTCACTTCACATCCGACCCAATAGCAACAAAATAGAAGAGAAGAATTTCCATTCCATTTCATACTCATCCACCTTTCTGCTACTTTTTGACAAAGACACTTTTTCACTTTCCTAAATTTGGATTCCCACCTTGGATCTGTACCCGCTAACTATTCCTTCAGATAAAAACAGAAGAGAAAACAGTGTTTAGTTTTAATATTTTTCTTTGGCAATTATCTCACTGGATTTACTCTCACAGATTGGTTTCTTCAACTCTCTTATTTTCTTTTATCTTTTATTCTTTTTTTTTTTTTTGCTTTTTGGGTGAAGAAGCTTTCATGGGATCATGGAATCAAGCTATCAAAAGGGGATGCAATACATGGAGGCACCTATGTAGATTGTAAGTTTCCTACATCTTACAAGCATGATTTTAACTGGAAATTCGTACTATCAAATAATTCAGTCTCGGGTCTATATATATGATTATATCTGTTTGAATTCTGTCGGCATCTTTTAGTTTAATTGTGCTTCACTGGTATGTTAACAATCAACCAGATCTAAAGGTGAGATTTTTCTCGCCTAATTTTAATTAAAATTTCTAAATCCATATGTAAGTGTTTAATTTGTTTGAGAATTAACTTATCTTTTCCAGGCATTGATCGCGGAAATTCACCGTTCTTAATATCAATCATTAAATGGGCAATGCTTGGGCGATTTTCGAACTGCTGGTAAACAAAAAGAAAATTCTTTCATATTTTTTGTGTTTTCTGTTATCATGGTCTCTTCTTCCATTTGAAGTTCAGTTTGAAAATTAAAGCATTTCATGCATTTGATTTTCTATAATTATAGAAGCATCAACTTTTATGACAGTTTTACTGAACTTCTATCCATAATTCCATATATAGGCTCTGTGCACAACCAACAATTCTTCTTCTTTTACTTTCTGATGGAAAGACCCAACAAATAATTGTATTTACAAGTTGCAACCTATGAATAAAACCTCGACAAGTGCGTTAGGGTACAGCAACAAACACGGATATATTTTTTTTTCTTTTAAACTTAGTTTCTAATTTTGCTTGGTATTTTTCTTCTCAGAACTTCAGCAATTACTACAGAACAGATGAGATGTTGGACAAGAAATCCTTCTTGAATCCTAATGCATCTCCTTACATCCCCATTTCCCAATTATCATCGCATGATGGAACCAAATCGAAGAAAAGTTCTTTTGACAATTCAAATCCAGGTGAAGATAGCCTTCAAAGATTAGAGAATAATGATGACTATTCAAAAACAAAGGAAGATCATGGCCTTCAAAGATTAGAGAATAATGATGACTATTCAAAAACAAAGGAAGATCATGGTCTTCAAAGATTAGAGAATCTTGATCTCTCTCCGGAGTGCTTTTCAAATCTGGTCGTTTCTGAAAATTTTGAAGATATTTTTCATGCTGATATCTGTGCACCTGATCAGCCAAATTTGATAATTGAATCTCTTGGATTGATGTTTCCAAACACAAGTACGGAATGCATAGAGGAGGTTTTGAAATTGAACCATTTTGATTTGGGGCAGACTCTTACCATGCTAGATGTACTCGAGGTAAAATATTATTTTTCTTTGTTCTCTTTTTTAATATCCTGCATACATCAGAAAAGTTACAGATTATGGTACCAGATACCATATACATCAGAAACTCATGGATTATGATACAAGATAACATAATTATTACCGGTGTAATGTTGGTATTAACTATTAAACCAAATTGGAAGGCATTCTCCTTCAAATGCCAGTTTACCTCAATTTTTATTTATTTATTTTTTATTGTGCTCTTTCTGCACTTTCTTGCTGATCATTCCTATAAAAACTATATATGAATCTTCAGCAATAAATTATTTCAGCTGCCTATAGGGTTGTTAAACAAAAGAAAAAAAAAATCTTTGAGCATGTTGGTTTTCTCTAATACTATACTGATAATGCTTAATATGCAAAACCTTATATTTGTAAACACATATATGCAGGACAATGATTTTGAAGATTCAAGTAGCCAGCTTGGCAACTCCAGATAACTAGTATTGCAACTCCATAACAAGTAGATAATAGAAACATAGTAAAATACCATAGGTATGTGAAGTAGAAAATATAGATCCAGTTCCAGTGTTGAGAACAAGATTCGGAGATAAGATAAATTGTGTACTCCTATAGAGAGAATAGGCATCTAATCTAATAAATGGACCAATTTTCATGTCCCTGTATATAAAATTCTGGTGATAAAAAGAAAGTTATATGCTCTTGAACGGCTGCTTAGATATTTCAATACAAAAGGAACCAACATGTGGTGACAAATGACAGTACAATGGTTTAATTTCAGGACTGAGATGTACATAAATATGGTTCAATTATACATAATTAACATTATGAATGTGCTTGGTGTATAAGATACTTTGCTTCCTCGACAATGCATCTGCTCTGAGCAAAACAATGGAAATAACAATATCTTTTACCACTTGGTTTTTGTAAAAGATTTTGAGTACCAACAAACCCAAAGAGCCCACAAAAGATAAATAATCGAAAAAGTAAGGGGGTGAAATGGAAAGCATGATTTCAAGCTCCTCAGATGTCTCTTCTTCTCAGCATAACTAAGTTCAGCAATTGGAACGATGTATATATAAGAGGTATCATTTCAATCTTCATCATAGGAGCTTCAATAACAAAACAAAAAGAAAATCCTCAAAGTTAGGAAAAGAAGATCAAAGAAAAAAACGACAACAAGAGAGAAGAGAGAGAGAGAGAGAGAGAGAGAGATCAGTCTCAACACTTATCGCCTCCAGCTTCGAAACCTATCTAGGGTAAACTAGAACTCGACGAGAGGGGCACTATGAAGGGGTGGAAAAATGGGCCTGGGCTGAGGCTTATTACATTGGAGTATTGGGCTAAAGTAGGATTTTTGCACAATCTCAAATTATCCAAAGATTCATATCTGATTAGTAGTGAGTTTATTTTTTTAATCACAATTTGAGTATAACATTATAAAATCTTTGGTGCTCACCCAAATCCTTGCAATTTTTTTGCGCTATCAAGATTCTCTTTAAGAATGAGTTGGACAAGATAAGCGTAGAGAGAATTAGAAGGCTGGTGATACTGGAGGTATCCATCTACAATTTTTGTTATTCGTCCAACCAGCAACAAAAACATCTAGACAAAATCAAACACAAACAAAAAAAATTTCCTCCACTAGTCGAAATAAGTGTTTTATCCTTTCAATACAAGGTATTTGAGATGTTTAATGACCCATTTTTTTTTTGAGAAAAAGATGAAGGTCAACCCCTCAAATTTCATTGAAAAGTGATCACAAGGTTGTGATCAATATCTACAGTGTAGAAAAACCAGAAAGGTGAAAATAAAAGTGTAAAATTAAAAGGAAAGAAAAATGAACTGAACTTGGATCCTATGTAATGCCCGGTGGTTAATGACCCAATTTTGGATGTCAAAAAGAAATCGTTCATGCATGATGAGTTTATACCAGGTGTTAATCATAGATCGGCTTCTGTATTTTACATTAATATAAGTTTGTAACACCAAAAAAGATTGCCACAGATCAACTCTTTCTTCCCTTGTTATACAACTAAAACGAAGATAGAAAAAAGTATGTTTATACACAAATAAGGTTAGAAGTTACAAAGAAGGCCTTCTGATGTTTATTATTTGCTCCATGTGTAGGAGAAAACAAAATACTACAGCCTTGTCTCTTGAGTCTTCTCTTTAATAGTCAAAGATACTCCGAGGCTAAATGTTGGTATCTTCAAGTGGGACCACAACTGGTGCAAACTGCAACGGTTTCAATTTGTTAGAATGTCAAAAGGAAAAAAAAAAAGATCGTACAATTATACATACAAACCTGAATGTATGATTATCCCAACACTATCCTGTCTTATAATGTTCCATACATTGATTTTCCTAACTAGCAACTGGAAGTATGTCTAATGAGCAAAATAGACGAATTCAAATAATACCTCATCATCTTCTTCAGCCATGAGAATATTGTTATCAAAATCCCACCCGAGGGATGTTTCCAGGAGCATTTTCAATTTTCTAGTCTGAAAAGCATTTATTGTAAGTATAATATGAGTTAAGAGGAAGAAAAAAATCATTCAACATTGTGGAGAATTCCGTCAACCATTTATTGTATATTTATTTCTAGTGAAGGGTTTCTCACCCATAACAGGAGTTCTCCATCAACAGCTTGTGCTTCAAACACCACCGGGAAGAAATCCTGAAACAACAAAGATATTTTCGACATAAATGATGCCAACACAGTATCCATAAGCTCAGAATTTACAGACAAAGCGCAAAAATTTAAATACCTTGCAAAGATGATATAGAAATATATCCTTAGAGAACCATCCCTCATCCAAGAACAGGTTAGTACCTATTCCATTATCTCCACTCATTTATATTAAGTGTAGAATCCTCACATTTCGCTCATTTATATTAAGTGCAAAATCATTCTTAACGTGGATTCTCCCATTATCTCCACTCATTTATATTAAGTGTAGAATCCTCACATTTCGCTCATTCTCCACACATATTTGTTTGTTTATTTGAGTGGAATTTCGCCCTTAAAAATTAACCAATCTTACCATAAGGATAAGACGATTTTATTTATCATAGGATTTTTTTATTTATTCTTTCAATACCCTATCTTATTATTAATTAATTAATAAGGTACCGTTTTATCCAACAGTGAATTGTTTATAGCGACAAATCATAGCGCTACCCATTTTCGTATTTATTCTGTATCAAACGGGCAAACATAGTAGTAATTGTATTAAAGGCACAAATATCAAGATCGTTTATTGGTGTAGCTTCACCCCTTTTTATTTTATTGGCGGCATTCCGTGATAACGACCACATGTTCTCGACACTTTTACATCGATACCATCAGTGACCTCTGCTTTAATAACCCCAAAATATGGGTGCCGACTTCATTCGGCGATGTAGACAAAAGCCTTTTCTTTTGGCTTGTCTAGGATTTTGGCAGCTTTTATATTAGCTACTATATGTGTTCCTTGATTAATGGCTCAAGGCAACAAGGCCGATTTGTGCCTAATGGGACATCTTGGTTTGTGGTATTTTTTCAGTGGACACCCTCCACGTCCCTTGATTAACGGCTCAAGGCGACAAGGCTGATTTATACCTGACGGGATAGCCTGGTCCGTGGTATTTTCTTCAGTGGATACCATCCACGACCCTTGATTAACGGCTTAAGGTGATAAGGCCGATTTATGCCCGGTGGGACATGGATAGGTACCTTTTATCCCGGGTTTTAAGCCACCTTTCTTTTGGGTGTATGAGCTTAGTCACCTTTCTTCTTAGGTGTAAGGGTTTAGCCACCTTTCTTCTTGGTATATGGATTCATATAGTATTTCTTAAGATACCGCCCATTTATAGGCGGTAATGGTCTTTCTCCTTTATGATCTATGAGTTGGTATGCATCTCCCTCAAACACCTTCTCGATTACATATGGGCCTTCCCAGTTAGGTGAAAATTTTGGGTCGACATGCCGGCCGATTATGGGCCTTCGGAGAACAAGCACTAATTCTCCTTGGCAGAAAGTTCTCGGATGGGCTATTTTGTCATAAGCATGTGCCATCTTTGCTTGGTATATTTTCAAGTTATGTTGGGCTATGATTCGTCAAGTCTAAGCCGCTTCTGCTCGTTTAACGACATTTCATTTTGGAACGCCACCCATAAAGATGAGAGTTCCACCTCAAGCGGCAAAAATAGCTTCAACACCAAACACCAAAGAATATGGTGTCGCTTGAGTTGGGGTTCGACATGTGGTTCGATATGCCCAAAGCACTTCTTGTAATTTTTAATGCCAGTCACGTTGATTGCCTTCCAACGTCTTTTTTATGATTTTTATCAAGATTTTATTAAAGGCTTCTGCCAAATCATTTGTCTTGAGATTATATATGAAAGAGTATTTTCAATCAATCTTGAATTTTTCCACAAGCGCATATACCTTGGCACTTTTGAACGCGGCCTCGTTATCGAAAATGATTCTTCGCGGGGTCCCAAATCGGTATAGGATATGGGTTTTGAAGAAGTTCACAATGTCAATTGCTTTCACCTCTTTAAGCGGGACTGTTTCAGCCCATTTGGTGAAATAATCTGTTACGGTCAAGATAAACCTATGACCCTTAGAGGAAGATGGTCAATGGGCCCGACTACATCAGTGCCCCACGCATCAAACGGTTAGGATGACATAGTCGGGTGTAATAGGTTTAGGTGTTGGTGTATAAATGTGCCATGTATTTGGCACATGTGACATTTCTTGGCATACTCGATGCAGTCACGCGCCATGGTGGGTCAATAATAACCCATGTGTTTTATTTTAAGTTGTATTTTGGGTCCAGGTTGATGTGCTCCACATAATCCGGAATGAATTTCTTTCATAATTTGGTGGGCTTCTGAGTTTGACACACAGCGAAATCACATTTGATCGTATGATCGTCTATATAAGGTGTCATTGATGTAGGCATGGCGGAGCGCTCTCTTTTTGAGTTGTTCTTGCGCTGATTTCTCCTTTGGAAGATTCCTGTATTTAAAGTATTCAACGAAAAATTGACGTCAGTCGTCGTTTAACTGAGTCACCATGATATCGTCCAGGTCACTTACCATTTCCTCGATCATAACTATCTGGATTTTATCTTTGGTCTTGACAAAGCACGATGATAGGGGCCGTCGGCTTTTGACGATAATCTGCACATTTTCATTGCCAGGCTCGCATAACTCTTTAGCCACCCGAGCGAGTGCATCAGCTTTGTCGTTTGTAGCCCTTGAGTTTTTCTTGAATAGAATTTCGGGAATTTCGACTATCAATTCTAAAACCCTTGCATGGTATTTTACCAATTCTGATTTTAACACCTTGTATGCTCCTGTGACTTGATTTATTATCAATTGTGAGTCTCCAAATATGTGGAGCTTTTTAATATCCATGTTCAGCGTAAGCTCTAACCTGGCTATAAGCTCTCCATACCCAGCCTTGTTATTCGTGCAAGACTCAATTAATGCCAAGGAGAGATGTATGATTCCTCCTTTTAGTGTTACGAAGACTAGGCCTATCCCGGCCCGTATTTGTGAGATGTTTGGGCCCACAGTGGGCCGTATTGATGATGCACCATCAAAGTACATTTCCCAAATCAAGGTTTCATCTTTGGTGTGAAAGACTTCTTCATCTGGGAATTCACACGCCAAAAGAGAGTCATCAAATATTGGGTGGGCCGCTAGAAAATCGGCCATCGCTTGCCCCTTTATAGCCATTTGTGGGGCGAAAGTTATGTCAAATTCGGTCAGGATTATGGCCCACATTGCCAACTTGCCTGTAAGCATGAGTCTCGTCATGAGATATTTCAATGGGTCAATTTTTGAAATAAGGATAACCTTGTGGGCTATCATGTAATGTCACAGCTTCTTCACAGCGAACACTAACGCCAAGCAATGCTTTTCAATATCGGATTGGTCTATGTATGACCATTTTTTCTGGCAAACGTTCTACCTTTGAAGGGACCATAAACGTCTGCAGATTCTGGATTTGATTTACTTCTTTGGGAGAGAGGTCTTTGTAATATTTTTTTAGTACCTTTTCAATCCTTAAAGACGATTCATGATTCTCGTCAGTTTCAAAATTACATGTCAACTTGACATGAAACACAATTTCTTCTTCAAACCCACTTTCCTTTTCATAGGCTTTTTCACTCACAAGGTCTTCCTCTTCTGATTCATCGTCTATTGAGGTCTCATATAGCAGGATAATGTGGCAAGATTTTCTTAGTTTCTTCGTCAGATGAGACACTAAATAAAGGAGTGGTGCCATACACCCGCTCTTTCTTGTCCTCCTCTTCATTAGAGGACAACCCATAAATGGGTATATTGTCCGAAGGTGGTGCCCTTTTACCTTGCGACGACGCCAGAGCAGGTGTGGGTTTGGGTTGACCTGTTGGCATTTCCAACCATTTTTCTCCCAAGGCGGAGCTTAGAGATTTCATCAGCGTTTTATGCTGATTCTTATCCTCTTACGTTAGGAAATAACGAGCATCGCTGAGGCTAACTTCATGGACCCCAAACGGTTTGATATCCCCGTTTATTCCCTTTTGTTTTTCGTCTTTTATATATTTCATGCATTGGTGAAAGGTTGATGGCACTACTCGATTTTTGTGCAGCCAAGGGCGACCAAGTAAGGCCTTGTACGACATATCAGCGTCGATGACATAAAATTTGCTCGAGGTTATCAGGCCCCCGAATTGAAGTGTCAGGGTTACTGCCCCCATGGCTTTCTGAGAATGCTAATTAAACCCATGAATGGTCACCTTCTCATCTGATAGCAGCTTGGTATCAAGCATTAGGCCTTTGAGAATTCTCAGGGGCATAATGTTTATTGATGACCCTGAATTAATCAAAATGCGATTCAATCTCTGCCCTTCACATTCACCGGTCATATATAGCGGCCGGTTGTGGTCTGCGGTGCCAGTTAATAGGTCTTCATCAGTGAAGTGGATGTCTGTTGAACGATTGTTGACGTATGTTGTCTCCTGTGGTTTCCTTTCGACGAAATAGGCCTGAAATTGTTCAGGATTTTGAAGCGCATATATTAGTATATCGCACATGTCCTTTGACATCATCAACGCATCAAAAATGCTGAGTAAGTCCGGAATCTTATGGAGATGCGACAGTACATTATAATCCCCGACCGTGAGTTTTGACTTTTCACGGGTTGCTAGACCATTTTCTGGTTCTTTGCTCATGTTTTTAGCCTTCGCCATATTTCGATCAGATTCTTTTAGAGGTTGACGTTCAGGAATATATGTGCCCGAACGTAAAATGGCCTGACACTCTGCCTTTTCCTTTCCGGAGGTGCTAGCCTCACCACTTTCTTCAGGGTAAAATAGATCTCCCGGAAGGCCTATGTCTTCTTCAGAGTCGCTTTCGTGATGGACTGCATTGCACAACTCTTCTTGATACCATGGAGAAGTTTGTGGCTATCGGTAGGCCGAAATGCCTCACTTCCCAGAAGTCATTTTTCTTCATCTATGGGACATTGGGTTTGTTGATTCTCTTTCTAGGTTTACCATGGAGAAGTTTTCGGCTTGGGTAGAAGTAGTATGGGATTCGTCAGCCCTTTCTACACCTGCGATTTCAATTACTAACCTTTTCTCGTGACTGTAGTCTTGCCACGCCACACTTTTCAGTATTTCTCTGCCTTCTATATTTACTAAAAAGACACTGGGAGATTTTCTTTGGGCTTGACCCGGCCGAAATGCCTCACTTCTGGATTGACGCCCATGAGAAATGATTATCACCATGTCCTCTTCCGATTTGCTGGCTTCATAGATTTCTGTGTGGGTGATGA
Organism: x Bolboschoenoplectus mariqueter; assembly: GCA_037678475.1. Classification (NCBI taxonomy): domain Eukaryota; kingdom Viridiplantae; phylum Streptophyta; class Magnoliopsida; order Poales; family Cyperaceae; genus x Bolboschoenoplectus; species x Bolboschoenoplectus mariqueter. The sequence goes on from CM075255.1 coordinate 3,132,265, forward strand.
TACAGCACTCTTCTTCCTAGAAGTCATTTTTCTTCATCTATGGTTTCGTCTTCATCGACTATACCCAGCAATTTATTTAAAATTCGCTTGGGGATGAAATCTCGAAGCATAGCCGGTATTGGTTGGCCTTGCTCGTATTCTTCGAGTGCTTTGATGTATTTCTGGAGTTTTGATTTTTTCGGGAACTCTTTTGGTTTTACTGACTTCTTGTCCCGTTTACTGCTGTCATTTTTGTTTACCTTTTTGTAGAAAGCCATCGATTCTTTTGGTGGTTCAAGGATCATGGGAGTTACATTATTCTTCCGCAAAACACCTGGTTCCTTTTAAATGGCTTTATGGAGCTTTTTCGCTTTTCTGAATATGTGAATACTCCACGGTTTTGCCGAGGAATCCTCAATATTGATATCTATATAAGATAACGCATTTACTTGCTCATGCGAGACTGACGTTTGGAGGATACTATCAACCAGAGTTATCTCGTCATTCTTGTACCTCCTTTCTACCCAGTCTTTGAACACCCAACAAGATAAGCGTGGAGAGAATTAGAAGGCTGGTGATACTGGAGGTATCCATCTACAATTTTTGTTATTCGTCCAACCAGCAACAAAAACATCTAGACAAAATCAAACACAAACAAAAAAAATTTCCTCCACTAGTCGAAATAAGTGTTTTATCCTTTCAATACAAGGTATTTGAGATGTTTAATGACCCATTTTTTTTTTTTTTGAGAAAAAGATGAAAGTCAACCCCTCAAATTTCATTGAAAAGTGATCACAAGGTTGTGATCAATATCTACAGTGTAGAAAAACCAGAAAGGTGAAAATAAAAGTGTAAAAGTAAAAGGAAAGAAAAATGAACTGAACTTGGACCCAATTTTGGATGTCAAAAAGAAATCGTTCATGCATGATGAGTTTATACCAGGTGTTAATCATAGATCGGCTTCTGTATTTTACATTAATATAAGTTTGTAACACCAAAAAAGATTGCCACAGATCAACTCTTTCTTCCCTTGTTATACAACTAAAACGAAGATAGAAAAAAGTATGTTTATACACAAATAAGGTTAGAAGTTACAAAGAAGGCCTTCTGATGTTTATTATTTGCTCCATGTGTAGGAGAAAACAAAATACTACAGCCTTGTCTCTTGAGTCTTCTCTTTAATAGTCATAGATACTCCGAGGCTAAATGTTGGTATCTTCAAGTGGGACCACAACTGGTGCAAACTGCAACGGTTTCAATTTGTTAGAATGTCAAAAGGAAAAAAAAAAAAGATCGTACAATTATACATACAAACCTGAATGTATGATTATCCCAACACTATCCTGTCTTATAATGTTCCATACATTGATTTTCCTAACTAGCAACTGGAAGTATGTCTAATGAGCAAAATAGACGAATTCAAATAATACCTCATCATCTTCTTCAGCCATGAGAATATTGTTATCAAAATCCCACCCGAGGGATGTTTCCAGGAGCATTTTCAATTTTCTAGTCTGAAAAGCATTTATTGTAAGTATAATATGAGTTAAGAGGAAGAAAAAAATCATTCAACATTGTGGAGAATTCCGTCAACCATTTATTGTATATTTATTTCTAGTAAAGGGTTTCTCACCCATAACAGGAGTTCTCCATCAACAGCTTGTGCTTCAAGCACCACCGGGAAGAAATCCTGAAACAACAAAGATATTTTCGACATAAATGATGCCAACACAGTATCCATAAGCTCAGAATTTACAGACAAAGCGCAAAAATTTAAATACCTTGCAAAGATGATATAGAAATATATCCTTAGAGAACCATCCCTCATCCAAGAACAGGTTAGTACCTATTCCACCGCCACTATTATGATTCATATTTTTTTGAAATCCATGCTTTATCTGATGATATATCACCTTCACAAACTGCGAGCACCAACCAGTAAAGAAATATTGAGAAAAAACATATAAACCCATAAATAGAACATAATCTATACAGGGAAAAAGATTAACACCTTCAAAAATAGGCGAGTTCTTGTATGAAGGGGCTGTATCAAAAAAAAAAAAATTCAACAAGTTATACAACAAATCAAATGAAAAACAAAACACTAGTTTTATACACAATATATTGTAAGTTTATGTTGTCAGCAACTGATCATACTAGACTGCTGCTAATGGGGTCGATACGAATAGTACGTCTTTTCTAAGGATTTTTTTCCGCAGGAGTCGATATAAATAGTCTGAGTCTGTTTTAATTTTTCAATTTTCTTTTTCATGCAATTCCAAAACAAATTTAGCAAATTTTAAAAAACTTCAGTTCCATTATAATAGGGTATGTTATCAGGCAGATCCCAGCAATGATAAATGCAAATGTCCCACTGTAGAGTTTTAAAAGCATATATTGCTTCAATTATAAATCCTACAACAAAACATAATAACAACTGCCAGGGTCAAGCTGGCTGAATTTTAAATGAACAAGTTGGCCCTGGTGTTTTCTCTTTTAAGTCACGGTCAAGTCCATCCAATTAGTATGACATTGGTTTAGACATGCTGTACATGGGTACCGAATTAGGTTTTGAAAATGTAATTGCCATAAATTGTGTATGACATTGGTTTAGACATTGCAATCAGTATGGCATTGGTTTAGACATGCTGTACATGGGTACCAAATTAGGTTTTGAAAATGTAATTGCAATAAATTGTGTGTGATTTCTTGTAACTTACAGCTTCTGTGCAGCTCAAAAGAAGGCTAACAATTGACTTCCACTGGTAAAATGCCTCAAGTGATTGCCCCATCTAATTAATTTTTTTTTAGGGAAAAAAAAAGGCCAAAGGTCACAATTGTGAACTATTTACTGGAGAAAACAAAGAAAGCTCAAAGTAATGTGGCATATTTGGTTACCATAAAAGCTATGAAGGAAAATTGGAGCTCCCCCAAGAGCAAATCTTCTTGACCTCCATAATCTCTTTTTAATATGGTTTCAAGCAAATTTGTCTGAACCAAAGTAAAAATGGCATAAAAAGTTACAAATAACAAAATCACAACAGCCTAACCATATAAAGTGGTATGCACCAGATGACACGGTATTTTAGCTGGCTCCATCACATTATAGCCATTTATTTTTTTGTGTTTCTGTGTAATTGCAGAATTGATGGTGAAAAGATCATGATTGGTTGGTAAGAATGCACCTTAGACACAAATTGCAAGTTTAACTGAGGCTTATTGAGTTCAACAGAGACTCAATTGCACCAGTTAAGGCCTGATTGCACACTTTAGCGTTAACTGAGGTCATGTTGAGTTGAATTAAGACCCAAGTGAACTAACAAGAGTCAATTGCAGCCCAGTTCAGTTGTACTGACACTTGATTGAGGGTTCATTGAGGCCCAATTTAGTTAAGTTGGGACCCCGTTGCACAAGTTCAGTTCAACTGAGGACTAATTCCATGAATTGAGGACTATCAGCACCTAACTTTGCACAATTGAGGTAACAGTTACCTTGTCAAGATTTAGTGCTGTGAGTTCATCTCCAGAAACATGTTTGTTCCTGACAAAATGAGGAATACTTGTATAATAACACCCCTTGTTCTCTTTGCTTTCTGAAACCTCAACTGACAAACATTTAGCACCTCTTAATTGATCCATTAATCTTTTCTCCATTTCAGTCGGAGGTCCTTTACTCTCTAGTGATTCTGCCTCCTGCATTACTGAAATTTCTCCTCCAATAGGCTCTGAAATATATCATTAACATGGATTAACTATTATACTGCCAAACACTACACTAATAAACTCTTTATTTTTGCTATGATTATTTCAATGGAAGTTCTAAATTGATAGATATAGCTTTCATCAGTACAATAGAAATAAATAAATTACTAAAGACCCACATTGTTCACACAATAATTTTGTAAAAACAAAATTAAATCACGTACCAAGACGTTCAATGATGTCTTGTGAGAGGAAATTAGAAAGCTGGTTCCACTCGCTATACCTATCTAACTGGTACGGACCTAGCTGGCTGTCAAATTCTAGCCGTTTAACTGCTTCAGCATATCTGAACTCCTATTAAAAATTTACTTTAGCACCATGAAAAACAAAAATTCTCAAAGATTCACAATTTAGAGGCCTCTAATTCACCTCATCTTCAGATAATTTGATCAACCTCTCATCCTTCTGGTGCCACCTCCTGACCACTACCTAGAAGGAGTAAAAGACCAAAGAATTAGAAACAAAAAAGCACAAATTCAGAAACTTTCTTTCGCAACATAGCTACACACAAGGGTGGAGCTTAGCTTTGGTTTTAGTGGGTGATGGCCTTCCTTCCCATCCAAAATTTTATAAGACAATACATTTTCTGAATCAGTTGCTATTTGGGCCACGAAATAGCCCCCCTTAATCAGTTTTGCGTCATGATTTTTCTTCCTTGGTTAAGTTGGCCCCCTCTTATGTTGGGCTCAAGCTTTGCTACTTGCTACACATACACAGCCGTATAGTCATGAACTGGCTGGTCAACGACAAGTCGACACTGTTGTCAAATCCATATCAGTGCAGTACAATTAATGCTTTATTGAAGCTTATTTTCACAGATTAACAAAAAAAGGAATGTAACAGCAAACAACACATGAACCTGAGATGGCTGAAGGGTGAGAAAAAAGCCAACTATTGGTGAAAACTCATTGCCTTCCCTACAATACATCAAAAGAAATAAGTACACAGAAATGAATTATCCTTACTTCTTTTAACAAATGGAAGAAAAGATGTATTAAATAATTCAAAGGAAAGAAATATACTTGTTAGAAGAGGAATAGTATAGAAAATGGCAACCAGGAGGTATCATCTTAATTCCCTTGAACTTCGGCCCGACAGAAAATATCTGACAAATGGGAACATGTTGTCAAAGTGAGAGAGAGAGAGAGAGAGAGAGAGCGCCTGTATGGTATGGAAGAGAAGGAGAGAAAGAGAGAGAGAACCTGAGTATCGATACCGAGAAGAGTGAACTGAGGCACGTCTAAGAGGAGAAGCGAAGCCCCTTTCTTGACTAAATCAAGAGCGGTGTTTGAATCGATCTCCATTGCTGGTGGCGGAGAAGAAGAAGAAGTGGAGGAAGAAGCGAAAGCCATGAATGGGTTGGTTGGTTTCTCTAGCTGCCTAGTGTCCGGCACAAGTAGAGCTTGATTGGTTTGTGCGCGTATGGGTTTTGAAAAGGAGGGAAGGTGCGAGAAGGTTCACTAGGGCCGTGGCTGAAGGGACTTCACTTCTCACTGATACATGACTTGTATTTGGTCTTGGCAGTTGATATAGTTGATAAAAGCTATCAAAATCGATGTTATAATTAGTATTAATAATTATTATTTATATTAAATAAATTATTGTTCATAGTAACGATTTTATTATGTAATTTATTTATAAATATTTTTATTATTCAATTTAAATTATTATTTATATTAATGATATTTGAGTTAAATAAAGAACTTTTAACTTGAAGTTTTAGAAAAAAAAAGTAGGAAGTTGATAAGGTGGATACCAAAAATTATTTTGATAAAGGAACTCAAGTGACAATAAAAATGCAAACAATAATATCATTGAAGATAATAGTTGTACAGCTAACAAAAAAAGAATCTCCTCATTTTGATGAGCAGATAATGAAAAATTAAACAAATGTTATCAATTTTTTTAAAATAGAAGAACGAAAAACTAAAGCCGCATAAAAAACTTCAAAATTCCACCTTTCTCATCTTGATTCTTTTTACCACATTTCCCATTGCCAACTTTCGTAGTTATATCTTTTTTAACATTTTTACCCTTCGAATTACTCAATACCTCATTTAGCTTTGAACCCACACTCTTTGAGATAACGGGGTACAATTCACACCTACCGAATGCTCTTCAAAATCTTCCATGGATATCGATATGGTGTTTTCCTTTTCTTCGCATGCTTCTACTTTCCTCTTCTTCTTGAAAGGATTATTATCAGGAACCCTGATTTCTCCTTCATTTTTATTCATTGTTTCAGGAAGTTCTTGTTCGGATTCTTCTGAAATTAATTTCCCAAGTGCAAATTTATCCTTTATGTAAATTTCATTTGAGATTTCATCTTCCACGACTGTTCAGACATAAAAACACAAAAAGAAAGTAAACAAAACTGTTCATACCTCATACCAAAGAGGAATAGAGATTAATTAATCAGCTGCTTATTGTTGTTAAGTATAAATTACTCCAACATATATGTTCTTCAAACTTGGATTTTCATTTTGATTGTGTTTCTGACCCACAGAAAGAAAAAGATCTTTATAAAACACATTAAAGAGAACTAAACTTGCCCTATCTTAGTCCATAGAGTATAATTCTCATTTTGGTCCGTAAACCTTTTAAATTGGAACAAAACTTGTCATATTATCTTGTTCCAAAGGTGGAGTATGCAAAATTATATTCTACTCCATCAATCATGTCCGCACAATATACTGGAACTAAAAACTATAGTGAAGAGATTCCCGTTTGATTTATGCTTCATAGCATCATCCACCTTTTGCATACACTGACATGGACAGTGATGTTAACACATGCCCCTGATGAGGAGGTGAGGGGATTTGATATCTCTAAATTCACATGTGCCATTCCAGGTCTTTTGTTAATGCTGATGTAGGGTTTATAAACCCAAAATTCTTGTCCATGTCATCTTGTTGATGTGGATGATGGTATGAAATGTCACCATCTTTTAAATATCAAGAAAAATCTGGCCTAGTTGAGAAGTTTAAGTGACTAAAATATGAACTTCCAAACTTGAGGGCCAGAAAGGAGAAAAAATAATACATTTCAGGTTTCATTTATCTCATTGGATTTTTTTTCTCACTTTGAACTAAATACTAGTGAACCTTGATTGTGTTTTTACGACACCTGACCAATGGTTAGCAATTTTTAAGGGGTAAAATGCAAATCAGAGTAAGATTCACTTGTTATTATGATAAAGAAGTCTGCTCTTTTTCATTCCATTAGAAAATTGTTTATTTTAATTAATGGGAAACAAAGATATGTAGACTGCTTTCAACAATGTTGACAAATCTCTACAATAATATAGTAGAAATTTTAATCAACGCTAGAGCAAACAACATTTTAGTATTTTTGTTTTAATGGAAGTTGCATGCTTAAACATTATAAAAGGTTAATAATAACTAACCTCTTACATCTTGTGTGGTTGACTCAGAAGAGAAGATGCTGATGTATGCATCATCCATTAGTGAAATCTGTAGGTAATTCTCTTTTGTGCTCTTCAAAATTGAAATCTTCGCATTTTTAATTCTCTTTCTGGGAGAAGGTATCAGATCGAATGCCTCCTTTGTAATAGGGTTCAAGAATCCCTCAGCAATTCTTGCGGCTATTTTTGGTGGAATATCTCTTTTCTATTTACATAGTCGATGATATTAATATATTCATGTTTGGTTCTTGCATAATCATGTTATTATAAAATACTTTAGGATACGGTCCAAGAATACTCAGGTCTTCTATCAAATATTGTGTATGTCCATCTCCTAAAGGCTTTAATGGTTTTACTGATTTGATCTCCACATCATATCTGTATATCAAAGATTACAAAGGCATTTAATATAACATTTATTACCTACGCAGCTTCTCATTTCTGGTGTTTTGGGGCTTAATTGCTACAATAAGACATAGAAGGGTCCTACTTGACCACTTGCCAACTAGCCTAGTATTCATGTCCTAACAGGTAAGGCAGTCTTCCAAGAGGTCTAAGGCCTCCATGAGCACATTATAGTTGTTGGATGGTAACCTAACCTCCTACATTTAATAACAATGTATGTACAAAAAAGCAGCAGTAAGAGCAATTTCAATTTTGCTAAAAATCTTACATTGTGGCATGATTGAAAACTATTAAGGCTTTAGTAAAAGAATCTTCATAATTGTCCGGTACAGTATATCTTTTATCAAGCTTTAGCACAGATAGAACCTGAAATTTGAATTCAAGTCTCAAGTAAGAGAATTTACTAAAATGCTCATGTTTTCCTTATACTAATGTACTTGGTTAATTTGCTAACTAAATATTTGCTAATGTACTCGGTTAATTTGCTAACTAAATATTTGCTAATGTACTCGGTTAATTTGCTAACTAAATATTTGCTAATGTACTCGGTTAATTTGCTAACTAAATATTTGCTAATGTACTCGGTTAATTTGCTAACTAAATATTTGCTAATGTACTTGGTTAATTTGCTAACTAAGTATTTTATAACATTTGCAAATGGTGTATGGTTTTTCAATATTTGCAATTAATCCAACATAATATATATTTAAACACATTCATGCAGACGAATTAAGCATTCACAATAGGTTAGTTCATATGTATAGAAAGCAAAAATAAGAAGCTGAGTAGAATTGCGGAATCTTTATGAAAGTACATACTCAATTCCACAGATACAAAGGCTGAGATTTAGTTGCAAATATCTTATGAAGGATATTGCTAACTGCTAAGCACCAATATGCAAATTGTCAGATATTACTTTTCAGTATGATTAAATAATGAGAGTTTTTTTGCAAACAAATTATAAATCTTTAGAGGACATTCGAAGAGAGGTTCAGTTATTCAGTACATGACCATTTTTGAATTGTAAAGAAAATAATTCTTTCTATTTTAAATTCATATAAAACGAAGAAAGTGAAATAGCCTTACACGGTCTAAGTTTTTATATTTGGAGACCAAAGAGTAAGCTCTTCTTACACCTATTCCTTGAATAGAGGGTAAAAAGTCACAACCGGCCAATAGACACGTGCCTATGAATTTAGAAAATTAAAAGATCCTGATTTATTACACAGAAAAGTCCAATTACTGTTATCAGAAAAATTGTCTGGTATTAGAAGGAATCTAGCTTCCCATAGTTCAGATAGAAGTATACGGTATACTGTAAAGAGGTTTTTGTCCAAACCCTTGAAAGATAGCCTTTTTGTCACATTATTAAATACTATCTCCACCACAAGCTCTTCGCCATTCCATGCCGATCCATCTTAAATATAATCTAAAAAAGAAGCTACAAGGACACGAGAAATGTTAGGCAGAAGGAAAAGAGAACATTCCACAACTCAAATAGTCATATATATCATCATAACATTATGGTATACTTGTATGACTTGACAAGGACACGAGAAAAAGATTAATTAACATCAAATCTATATTCATACCTAAGAATCATGTGATATTCTAGAAAGAAATCACCAAAATTCATACATGACATTAGTGGCATTATATAGAGAATAAAATTAGAGTGTTTTTAAAAACATCATATTTTTATTTTTCGGTGCTTTTAACTCAAAATCTATCGAATTGATTTTAAACGATAAATTCAAATTGCTCAATAAAATTTTATATCAAAATCTTATATGATACCAAAATTTTATATTTTTAGAATTTTCTAACAATTTTATTTTCAGATTTTAAAAAATGATCCCGAAATAATAATAAAATAATGAATGTCGGCGTGTGAGAATAGGTAATTTTCAAAAATCTGTCAAAAATAGTTTGAAAATTTTAAAAATAGAAAATTTTGATATCCTATAAAATTTTGATATAAAGAATTTATCGAGCAACTTGCATTTATCGTTTGAAACGGATTTGATAAATTTTAAATTAAAAACACCGAAAAGCTTAGTGCTCCTAAGACCACCTTAACTTTACTTTCATATAAATTCATCAGATTTTCTAATTTGCGAGATCATTGGCTTAATTATTTCTTAATTTCTAAGGACGACTTCTCAAATGCTTCAGTAAATTTCATATTTTAGTTTATCAGAAGAAAAAATAGCATGCCAGATAATACTTCTGTCATGATATAAGTTTGCTCATGTACCTGTTGTAGGGCCCTTTTTCGTTTTCAGAGGTCCTGTACCAGTCATTTATGATACAATGCCAGGTAATCAAGATAAGAAATCAAAGTATGAATCCTTTGACTGATAGAAGCACTGTGTAATTAATAATTCTAGTACTATTGATTGCTGATACCAATTCAGGATTCGTTTTCTTCTTAACAGTACTTTCTTTAAGAATCGTGTAAAATAATAGTGGATAGTGATTTGTTGAGAGAGAGACACAGGAACAACGACTAGAGACGGATGTAGGCATGAACAAGCTTAAATTCATTTCTAGATTTAAATCTGAAAAAATAGTTATATTTTCTTAATTTTTTTTATAAAATTCAAATAATTGAACTTTTGTAGTATACTATTTCTATGTTTTGTATAAAAAAATTGAAAGTTAATTTTATTATACAAATGATAAGACTATTGTGTTTATGTTTATTAAAAACCTGGATCTGCAACTATTGAATGAGTCCAATTCTTCTAAAGTATTCTATACGTGGAGTGAGCAATATAACCAATTCGGGCCGTCGAATATTATTCACAAAACAAATTTAATAGAACGGATAATAACAAAATTCGTACCGAATGATTCAGATTTTATTCACTCCATCTATATCACTACAGAGGATGTGAAGTCTAAGAACAATTGTGAAGAGTGAAAATAAATTAGTTTCGGAGGAATTTTTATGCGCCACGGTTCTTTCCTCTATTAGAAGAATGTTTTTAGTTCAGAAAAGGATAAATTGGTCATTTTACTTTTAGGTAAGAGGTTTTTGATATTGAAGACTTGAAGTAAAAATTTTAATATTAAGTAAAGAAACGGGGATATAAGAAATGAAAATGTTTGGGATATATCATCGTTGATATTGTTATTAATATCGACTTTATTATTCATATAAAATGAATTATTATTTATGTTAGTAACTTTATTATGCAACTTATTTTATACAGTATTTTATTATTTAACTCAAATACCACTTATCTGAATAATAATTCATTTAAATTAAATAATAAAAATACCGTACAAATAAATTGCATAATAAAATTGCTGATATGAATAATAACTCATTTAATCTGAATAACAAAATTGATATTCACGATGATATTAATAACAATACTTATGTATCAGCTTCAGGTAGTTCATTTTTAATGGAGAAATAAGACATTTCAAGTTTTGACGGAGGAATTGATAATTTGAGTTTGAATGGATATCTCATTCACATCTATAACTCAGAACCCTCTAGTGATAAGAAATGGTACACACAGGGGAATATTGAAAAGTAAAATAATCATAAAAAGAAATGCAATTATGTATAATTGGAAGAGAATTTTGAGTTCCGTAATAATTGTGTTTAACAATAACCCCACATGAAAGAACCAATAATATGGTACATTCATATCAAACTTGTGGCCGCTTAGGACCGTTTTGTGTTCATATCTAATTATATAATCATATAATGTAATGATGTTGATGACATAATAAGAATTATCAATGATGTAAATTATATTCAAACTACTAATTATTTCGATCGAGAATACAAACATTCAAAGAACCCCCCCCCCCCCCCCCCTCCCACACAAAAAAAAAATCTCGTCTATCTATGAACTGTGATAACTGCTTGTAAATTCCATATAATCATATACTAATTTCACTCCTTTAAATTTTTTTTATATGATATTGAATACCATTGCATGATGCAATTTAACAATATTATCAAATTTTCTTTTTGTACTTTAGAATATTACTAAATTTTTTTTCTTTGAATGTTGTAAACTTTTCAAACTTTTTAGCGTAATCGTTTTTGTTAGTACGGAGAAATTATCTTTGAGTTTTAACTAGTGTAATTGTTTTCATATTTATCAGCGTAATTGAAAATTTGTTCTGTTGCTTGATGTTTGCCGAATGCCCAAATTATATGTAAATTGGATATTTCATATTTGGTATTTGACATTGAGCTAGTTTTTGAAATACCAACAAAGCTTTAGTAGAAATTACCAGAAACAATATTTGCGTCTTTCACCATCAATTTACTATTAAATGCATCAAACAACGAAATTATGCTTAAAGACGACGATAGTACAACTGTACAAGCATCCTCTAATTATTAATTCTGACACTAATATTTTTGACCTAAGACATCACAAAAAAGTGACAGCAAGAAGGTGCATAAGCACATTACAAGCATCCTTTAATTATGATGCTATTATTGATATTATTATGATACAGTAATATCAACTGTATGTTTAGTACAGATGATGTTAAGTTTCATCTTTTTATAAAAAAATGTATATTTAAATTCCGTAAAAAATATTTAAAAAATAAATATCAAAATTAACGAATATAAAAAAATGTATGTCATCAATATGAATCTTTTTCAACCTCGGTATTATAATTTATTAAAAAAGAATCCCTAAAATTATTATTTTTTCACTATATCCACATTGCTTTGGCAAAAAAAAAAAAGATTGAGAAACTTTTTGGATTCTACCAAAAGTACCTTTTTTTTCTTCTTTTTGTTTAATTTTGGGCCAAAAAGTCCATTGAATGAACTTGGACCAAATCGGTTCAAGCTTTTTTGACTCCTAGACTGTTTGGGAAATACCAACAAAGCGAGTAATAATTAAGAAAAAGAAAAAAGAAGCACAAAGAAGCACCCAACATAGTGCATGTTCAAGATTTCTGCATCGGAAAACGGGCTCTAAATGGTGTAACGAGTCACATAGCGAACTAAATGGTGTGACAAATCACTCCAAACCTGTTAATACTTTCTGGTTCTCTATTCGCACTATAAGGAATAAAGAAAGAATTGAAAAATTATGGAATTGACAATTGATTAATTTTTTTAATTTATTTCGATTGTAAGAATAAAATAGCAAAAAAGTGAAATGAGATTTGTTTCAACTCATAAAAAAAACTCTTCCTCTATTTCTTATCTCCCATAAAATTAAAAAGAGTTTATTCCATAAAATAGAGAAGGACTAAAATGTAAAAAAAAAGAGTTTGATTGTAATTTTTTATTTCAATTTTATTTTTAATTTTTATATAATTTCAATCATATTCAGTTGCAATAGAGAATCTATTCCAATGATGCCGAACAAGCCCCCTTAGTTTAGCTTTGACTAATTGACTGTTTGAGACTTTGAAAGATAAGGCTCACTGGCTGTGTTATCCGTATATATGCGTATATAGAATACGCCGCAGGGGATCCGAATCGGCAGTGACAGTAAAGTTTCTTTAAAAAAATGAATTAACAACGACGGAATGTTTTTTTTTAGAACGGCACTGGACTGCTTTTGTAATTCTTTTTTCTTTTTTGGGATTTTACACCTCTCTCTCTCTTAAATTATCACTAGATACAATAGAATGTAATACAGCGCAAGCTAGTGGAGAGAATCCAGTTGCAATCATCTTTCTTCTTCATTGTTTTGGTACCTTTTTCTTCTAATCGGATCCCTTGGCCTTCGAAACGGTGGCGAGTCGGAGGGATCAGGTTTCACAATTCCCCTATTCAATCGTTTCGTTTTTTTTCCCCCAAAACGGAGCTATTCGGTTTGGAAAAACGCTCAAGAAATCAGATCGTGGTTGCCAACAAGAGACTGTGCATGCTATGGTAGAAGCTCCTAAGGTACTTCACAAACCGACAATGGGACTATTGCTAGCTTCTTCTCTGAATATGATTGCAATTTGTTCCCACAGCCAATTGGATCATATTAATTTCTATTTTTTCTCTGCAATTTTGTACATAGCTTTTGTTTTTGATCAGGTATGGGCGTGTCAAGGGAATTGGAGCACTACTAGTAGTATAATCTGGAGAAGACAGATGATTCCAACCTTGATATTTACTATTTTTACTTTGATTTGGCATGTCATGGCTGATAAGCAAGGTTTAATCTCTTTTCTTTACTCAGGCAATGTGAGAGTAAATGCATGTAATGATAAAAAATTTCAGCATTACCATTATTACATTGCAGACTATCCTAAAATTTGGTTATCCCTTTTCTTAATTTTGCTACTTAGCTTAGTAGTAACTGGTACCCACCAATATCTTGTCTGGGTTGGTACATGGTGATAACCACCAGAACTGAAAAAGTTCAAAATTGTATAATAGACCAGGAAAAAAAAACATAATTTGTATCAGAAAGTTGTACTATAGCAAAAAAAAAGGAGGAAAATATAAGAAGAGGTACTTTGACTGAGCAGAGATATCGTGGAATGTTGCATGATACTTCTGGTGACTGGGATCATGTTCATGCATGATTAATTTTAGCATGACTTAACAGGGGATGCGCTTTATGACATGAAGCAGAAGCTAAATGCTGCCGGAAACCAGCTGTCTGATTGGAACCGGAATCAAGTGAACCCTTGCACATGGAACTCAGTCATTTGCGACAATAACAACCACGTCACTCAAGTGTAATTTTATTATTGTCTGAGTCTTTGTTCTTTTAGTAGTTTTCCCTTGGAACATCAAGGAAATCATTTATACCCCTGCAAAATGTGAAATATGTTAGGTGCTTTCTAAATATGTAATATCTGCATGGGCACCATTCTCGTGAGACAGTGAACGCATTCTCCTAATTTGTTTTAGAAAAGTGCAGTTGCCTCTCTTTTGTTCCTCCTTTTTGTTTATAGTGGTCTAAAAGAATAGGGACTTTCTGGCATTTGCTTATGAAGTGAGGAAGGAAATAGTATGCATGTTGTTTTAGGGGTTGTGGTAGTTTGAAATTTCTCATAAGCATACAAGAAAGTGAATTTCTTTTCTAAATCAAAGTCTGTGTAAAAGATTGACAGTTTTGTCTGGTCTGTTGCACTGAACATACTGGCACCAGTGTTATTTATGGTGATAGATGCTAACAATATTACTCATTTGTTTCTTTTCTGGAATACCTTCCTGATTTTTAGCCAACAAGTGCATACTTTGGAAAAACATATTAAGATTAATCTATTTGCATTATTATTGTTAATGCTACTATTTTTATCTTTTAAAATAACAGGACATTGGCTGCAATGGGGTTCACAGGGACTTTGTCTCCAAGAATTGGAGAGCTAGACTATTTAAATGTCCTGTAAGCCCTTTTTCTTTTTCCTTCTATTTTCGTAATTTGTACTCAGGGTTTTTTCCTGGTTTTTGAAAATCGAGGATTGTGATGAGGTGTCCTTTACTAGAGAGGAGATAGAAAGGAAAAAAGGACCTTGAAAATTTCCAAAAATCTAACATAAAAATTCAGATAACTTAAAAGAAATTCTTTCTTATGGGATAGCCTGTAGTAATTTTCTTACCTTATCAAGCCTTCAACTACTTTGTTGTCAGGATCAGAGAGGTAGACTGTTTAGGTGCCTTGTAAGCCCTTTTGCTTTTCCGTTCCTTTTTCTTGATTTATATGTAGGTTTTCCCGACATTGGAAATGGAGGATTGTGATATGAGGTGTCCTCAAGTAGAGAGGTGATAGAGAACCTGGGCATTTCCCAAAAAGCTAAAATAAAATTGATACATTTTGGAAAAAGAAAAAAGAAACAGTTGTTCTTATTGGAGAGGCAATAGTAATTTCTTACCCTATTAAGCCTTCAGGTAAAGGATCAAAGAGATGGACTATAGACTATTTAGATGTCCTCTAAGGCTGTAAGCCCTTTTGTTTTTTCCTTTCCTTTCTCTTGATTTGTACTTGGGGTTTCTCCTGATTTGTGGAAATGGAGGATTCTGAATCAAGATGTCCTTGAGTAGAAACATGATGGAACAGGAAGCAAATCCCAGGCGTTTAAAAAAGAAAAGAATAAAAGACAAAGTTCTGATAATTTGGAAAAAAAAAAGCAATCACAGTTCTTCCTTATAAGATGGACAGTAGTGATTTTCTTACTGCTTTCCTTAATGAGCCTTGAATTGCTTTACAGATCAGCGAGCTAGACTATTGAATGTCCTTGAACCCTTCTGTTTTTGGCTCTTCTTTGAACTTTTAGGTTTCTTCCCCCAGTATGTCGAAATGGAGGTTGTGACTTGTGACTTGAGGCGTCTTTGTTGAGGAGAGAGGAGATAAAAAAGAAAATGGACCTGGGGACTCCCAAAAAACTACAATAAATCAAAAATAATTTAAGAAACATTTATTTATTACAGGACACTCAATAATAATTTTTTTTCCGTATTAAGCCTTCAATTCTTTGACAAGTTTGGCTAATGTGCTTCCATAAGCATTTCGGCTCGAAACACTTACGGGTTGAATTGCAAAATTTCGTGTCCGAAATGTCGATCCAAGCAGCTGAATAATTTCTTCATATCAAAATCTGATAAAATACCAAAATTTACCATTTTTTAGAATTTTTGAACTATTTTTAACGATTTTTGAAAAATGACCTAAAAATAATAGAAAAATATCAAAATTTTGAATGTAAAAAAGGGTCGTCTTTAAAAATCATAAAAAAAAATTTAAAAATTCTAAAAATGATAAATTTTGGTATTCTATAAGATTTTGATATGAAGAATTTACTAAGCTACTTGGATTGACATTTCGGATATAGAATTTTGAAATTTGACCCATAAGATTGAAACACCGTAGCCGGACTCATTCTTTGACTTACATGTAAAATCAAATCCATCTCCCTTTAGGTAATTATTGGGCACCGGATCAACTTAAATGAAAACCTGACTAGATTTAATACATATTCAACCTGATCCGCAATAAATTTTCAGGGTAATTTAACCAAACTTGATTAATCTCATCCTTTTTTGACTAAAGTACAATGCAATTTAGGTTTTTGAACTGAAATAATTAGTCCAAGCAAAGCTCAAATGATCCCAGAAA
Organism: x Bolboschoenoplectus mariqueter; assembly: GCA_037678475.1. Taxonomy (NCBI): domain Eukaryota; kingdom Viridiplantae; phylum Streptophyta; class Magnoliopsida; order Poales; family Cyperaceae; genus x Bolboschoenoplectus; species x Bolboschoenoplectus mariqueter. The sequence continues at coordinate 3,148,896 of CM075255.1, forward strand.
AAAAAAAGAAATGTAGTGAGATTTCCAAGGGCCATATATTGATGGATTAAAACAATTAGAACTTGTTTCAAATTTACCTGAGTGAAAAGAACATATTGGATTAGATTGAAGGTGATTTCAACCTCCTCTACAATCATTATGTTTTGGTGTGGGCATTTGCTTGTTATTCTTATGTTCTTTTCTTTTATATTGCAAGACAGCTTATATTTCCCTTAGTAATTGCTATCTCTGTTATTTAAGCTTTTATTTTGCATACTTCTCCTTGCTTTTATCTTAAATAAAAGAACTTTAGGTTACTTTCCGTATGCTTTTAAATTAAAAAAAGAATTGCTTTTCATAAAAAAAAAATTGAGGAGATTTAGCAATTACTTCTTTTTTTCATGTGTGCCTTCGAGAGAAAGCATTTCTAGCTAGGTTCGGATCCTTGATCCACCACCAGGCTTTTATTTGTCTTTTCTTGTGGATTTTAAATCAGCAAGTTTTCAAGGCTTTAGAAGTACTTTCCTTTTTTATTTTAGATACTTTTTACATTTTACCTCAATATTTTTTTTATTTTAGACCTTCTCTTTACTTTTATTTTGCCAGTGCCAGGGTTTTCATTTAAACCTCCATACATATTTTAGGGTTTACCTGTAAATGATAACAACTGTTACAAACTTACAACACCTGACTGGAATGGCATTAGAGAGGTCAAAACCCTTGCATGGATGTTCTTTTCATCTGGTCATAGAATTTATTATTTGGAGCTTTATCCTTGGTATACATACATCAGAAAATTTCTCAAATTATTCTTTATCTTGATGCCACCTTGTCTACCAATTAAATTGTGCAAATAAAAAATTACAAGGAAGCTTTCTAAGATCTTTACCTATATTTTTTTACTTGCAATGGTAGTAACTAATCATACTTATAATGTAGCAAACTGTGCCTGTGTAATATATCTTGTTGTCCATATGCAGGTCATTACCAGGAAATAAAATATCAGGTCCAATACCTGATACATTTGGGAACCTTTCAAGTCTGACGAGCTTGGACTTGGAAGAAAATCTTCTGACTGGAGAAATACCGGCTTCTCTTGGGAAGCTTTCTAAGCTTACAATATTGTTAGTAGCACAGATAACTTTTTTGTCTTTTACTTGGTTAATTTACAGGGTAATTAACAAATGTTGACATTTGTTGCTAGTATTTCAGAAATTAAATATGTCTACGAGATTCTTGATTTTATTTACGTTGGTTTGTGCTTTCTTTGGGTTTTCCTGGTGAACTAGGGCAAGTTTCTCATCTTCCTGTAATATGGCCAAAACATCTAAATAGAGGTTTTACTATATAAGTACTCCATAATAGTTCTACTATATGGTTCTTGGAAGCTCAATGCTAAGAAAACATATAATGTAGCATTGGATGCTCACATTAAACTGGCTATACTAATTTGAATTTTGTCTCTTCACCTTCTCTATAATAACAGGATTTTGAGCGAAAATAATCTCAGTGGAAGCATACCAAGTTCCCTTTCTAGCCTCTCAAGCTTAAATGATATGTAAGTATGAGGTACTTGTTCCTTCCCTTCGTCAAATTGAGAAGGAACAAAGTGCTTATCTTTACTTTTGTAGATTTCAGGATTTATTTGTTCTCGAGTCTTCACCGTGCTCAAAGTTCATATGAAACTGTGTATTGATATTGCAAAAATTAGATTACCTTAAACTTTTAGTTTACATTAATGACTAACGTGTCAATGAAGTTGTCTGCTCCTTAAGGTGCAATTAGGAAATTTTAATGATCTTCTGACATTTAGCATTCCTTTTTGTTTCAGACGATTAGCCTTCAACAATCTTTCTGGTCAAATACCTCCTTCGCTATTTGAAGTAGCCAGATACAAGTATGTACTCTGAATACACATTTCTTTTATTATTTTTTCTTTTTTTGTTTTTAAATTGAGGTGACTTCTTAATGCGTCCTTGGAAAAACCAAAAATCCATACTCCTATGAAGTGCAAGAATTGCACCATTACCATACAGGCTATTATCTTTCAAGACATTCTGAAAACACCCCATCCTCTCTTCATGGATGAAGATAAATTGAAGGAGCAGGTTATAGGGACATATTTAGCTGTGTGACATGGAGAATAGCAGATTGATATTCTGTGGTTTTGCATCAGTACAAGCGAAGTTGCATTTCTTGATTTTGGGATATTCCAATGTGTATGCCATTAATTTTCTTTTTCTTGGGTTAATTAATGCACCGTGAGTATGCCAACTTCACAAATGCAGCCACAAAACAGTGTAATGTACCTCCTCACAACACTTCAAAATTTCTTTGCATGTTGTTCCTCTAAAGTCTCCAAATCATAAAACTTCTCATTCTTCGGAATTATGCCCTCCAGTATAAATGATGACTCCTTGCATACTTTTTGTTGATACTGGGAAAGGAGGGGTATATATTACATTTGGTGTGCTTATGAATGGATGAGATATTTCCTTTTTGATGGAATTATGACATTTTTCAGAGCATGTAGGGGGGTGAATGTAACATCATTTCTTTTTGTTGGCTGATTGCATTATCTTCATTTCACACAGTTTTACAGGTAATAGTTTGAACTGCGGTGCAAATTTACCCAATCCATGTTACTCCAACATGTCACTTCAAGGTAGAATTAGATTATTCATTCTTTTATTGAACTTATCAGTTTTATTAAGTCTTGTGAAACAGCATTCTTTGCTAGAATTTCTTTTACAAAATACTCAAATATAATCAAATATATAATTATAAATAAAGAAGCAACAAAGAAATATCAACAAACTTCATTGCCAGAATAGTATTGGCGCAGAAAGTTGTCAAAATTTTTAATTGCTCAAAGTTGCCCTGATTAATTACACTTCAGTTGTTCATTATGCATTAAATTTTCTAAAAAAAGCTTTAACCTAAAGAAGATCTTGGACAATGACTTGGTCATGAATCGTGATGTGAAGATTACTGAAATGACAGGTGGATCCCACGGTTCAAAAGTTGGTATCATTCTTGGGAGCATTGGAGCAATAATTGTGCTTATTGGTATAGGATTCATGCTTTTCCTGTGCAAGAGGAAAAAGAAAGCTGGCAGAAGTGAGGTTTTTGTTGATGTTGCAGGTTGGTCCCTTACTTTGACCTTCTCATTTATGTAGAGTGCATTAGTTGATATAATAGTTTTCACTTGGTCCACTTGTGTTAAAGTTCAAACTGGGTAGAGATTACATGTGGGCCAAGCATTTCATTCCAGCCTGCTCTCTACTGGTACTAGGTGGTGCCAGGGGCAGAGCTTAGCTCTGACCAGAGTAGACCATGGTCCCCCCCCCCCTTCCCATCTGAAATTTTATACAGAGGCAATACATTTTCTACGTCAGTTGCTATTTGGGTCATGAAATGCAACCCCCCCCCCCCCCTCTTATTTTGGGCTCAATCTACGGGTGGTGCAATTACATGCCAGGTCAGCTAGGTGTGTAAAGATAATGAGATTGCCATCTTGCATGGTTGACCATTATTGACTATTACTGGTACACCATCTCTGTTCTAGCAATTTTGAATTACATAAATATGTCTATTGGATTTGTTTCAGGTGAAGACGATCGAAGAATTGCGTTCGGACAATTGAAAAGGTTTGCGTGGCGTGAATTACAACTAGCCACAGACGGCTTCAATGAGAGAAATGTGTTAGGTCAGGGAGGTTTTGGAAAAGTCTACAAGGGTGTTTTACCTGACGGGACCAAAATTGCTGTAAAACGACTTACAGATTATGAAAGTCCTGGTGGAGAGGCAGCCTTTCTGCGAGAGGTGGAACTGATAAGTGTTGCTGTGCATAGAAATTTGTTGAGGCTCATCGGATTTTGTACGACTCAAACTGAACGACTTTTGGTGTACCCATTCATGCAGAACTTAAGTGTTGCATATCGATTGAGAGGTAGTTCTTTCTTTTTGTTCATGATGTTGGTTAGTAACAATCAATCTGATGTTGACGTTGATTCCTTGAACCATATCAGTGATTATTCCATTGCATTCTATTCTGTATTTGCCCAAGTGACAGTTAAACCTTACTAAAGAGCTTAAACATCAAGATATTGCCAAACACGGCTAAAAAAACAATGCCCAAATTGTATAAAGAAAAAAGTATACACCCCATCTTTGTTTCTATTGCAAAAGACATTAAGCTTGGTACTTTGAGAGAGCTTACTTTCTTCTTCCTTGTCTGTGCAGACTTCAAGCCGAGTGAGCCAGTCTTAGACTGGCCAACTCGAAAACGTATTGCACTCGGCACGGCTCGGGGTCTTGAATATCTCCACGAACACTGCAACCCGAAAATCATTCACCGAGATGTCAAGGCTGCAAATGTGTTGCTAGATGAGGACTTTGAACCCGTGGTGGGTGATTTTGGGCTGGCCCAGCTGGTTGATGTGAGGAAAACATCGGTCACCACTCAGGTCAGAGGGACAATGGGTCACATTGCACCTGAGTACCTCTCAACTGGTAAATCATCTGAGCGAACTGATGTTTTTGGATATGGGATTATGCTGTTGGAATTGGTCACTGGTCAGCGTGCCATCGATTTTTCAAGGTTGGAGGAAGAGGATGACGTGCTTTTGTTGGATCATGTGAGATATCATATTTTTTCTTCAATACTCAAAAAAAAATAAGGAAAATAGTATATGAATAATTTAGGTCTGCCTCCACAGTTCAGAAAATATATAGAACACCCACAAGTATTGAAAAATGTCACGTGTAGTTCCTGGGCTCACATTTTGATGTAAAGTTTTAGTATTTATTTATTCATTTATTTTATCTTCTGTGTAAGGGAGAAAGGAGGGAGTATTTTGTGTATTCCTTAAAAGGAATATAGTTTATAACTATACCTTTCCTATGGCTCAGGTATCTAGCATGATTTTTGGAGGTTAATTTTATTCAATGCATAATGTATACTACATTCGATCACCTTAAACTGTATATATAAGTTTATCACAAGGATAGCCCAAATCTTGAGCAACAAAAAGTTTATAGATCCACTCATGAATGACAATGGTTTTGCATCTACTATAACATATACTTAGTCAAACCATTCTTATATTTAAGAATTAATTTTGAAAGGTCAAGAAGCTTCAGAGGGAAAGCCGGCTGGATGCAATAGTGGACAAGAACCTCAGTAGCACCTATGACAGAGACGAAGTAAAAACAGTCATACAAGTGTCCTTGCTATGCACTCAGGCATCTCCAGAAGACCGTCCCGCCATGTCAGAGGTGGTGCGGATGCTGGAAGGGGAGGGGCTAGCTGAGCGCTGGGAGGAGTGGCAGCAAGTTGAGGTCACCCGACGCCAGGAGCTTGAGCTCCTCCAGCTCCGTCAGCGCCTAGACTGGGGTGGTGATGACTCAGTGTACAATCAGGAGGCGATCCAGCTCTCTGGTGGCAGATAACATCCATCCACTGTGACTTGTGTGTACTTTTAGAAGCAATCTGGTAAAATAATTCTTATCGGTGCTCAGATTTTGTCTGTGTTGTGTGTCCTGAATTAATGTTCGATCATTGTAAGCTCGTGGCAAGTACATGAATGTCGCCATAATTGCATGTAGTGTAGTAGCAAAACTGGACTGACATGTTGAAGGTGGTTTTGGTGCAGGAATAGTGTTAAGTAATGCATGCAGGGAAGCTCCAGGGTGATTTTTTAGGCACATCACTCTGAAATTATTTGTGCTGCGCCTTCATGTACTAATTGGAATATGTTCAATATGGGGCTCACTATTTTGTGCATCTTTAGAATTGTTTTGCTAACTTCGAGTCTTCTTACTTCTGATTTCTTTTTTGTGTTCTTCATTTTAATCAAGACCCGTAAGAGGGGGCAAAACTTCCAGTATTTGTCTCGCAGGATTTGTATAAATTTCTCATAAATGAAAATAGAATGTCAGTTATAATTTTGAGGTGATGTCATTATAACGTTCTTAATTTTTTGGGTTGTGACAAGCTGGCCGTCCGAATTTTTAATTTAAATAATTGCCACTCCCTTCTTCCTTTCGAATTATGCAATATTAATCAGAGGTAATGCCGACTATCACATAGCACAGGGGTTACATAACGCTAGGGTTAAAAGGATGATAATTTTGAAATATTATAGATCTTCTGGTTAAGAGAGAAAGAAATGCATGTCCACTGTCCAGTCCTGGCGAAGGCCAGGGATACAATCTTGCATGTGCCGATTGGGCATTGTCACGTTGAATGCAAAAAAAAAAAAAAAAAAAAAAAGGTTAGAGACAATCCTTTAGTACTTGATGTATCATCTAATTTTCAATTTTGAGTTTCATATAACCGGAGTACTTGTATTTTACGACGTCATGCTTAAACTATTTATGTTTTATGGTTTTTTTTTAATTTGCAAAAAATCAGTAATCTTTTTAAAAAAAATTAGATATAAGATAATTAATATTTTATTTTTTGGTTTTGTAGACAATCTATTTTCATAGGAAATACATTGCTTCATAAATAGTAAAAAATGATAAAATTATTTTGTTTATACAAGAGAAGTAACAAACATTATGTAGTAAGAAATTATTGTTAATTTAAAATAAATATTGAAAACTCTAAAGTATTATCATTTTATTAAGGATGTAATAATCATCTCATACTTAATATTGAGCATTAGTTAGCAAATTAATGTTATGGTCATTGATTTTCAAAAATTGTGGGATCAATTTATCATAAACTAAAAGTTTGTGTATTCTATTTCATTATCCCTTAATTCTTGTTGAGAACTTTAGTTTACAGTAGGTGCATCAAAATCCTTTTGAAATCGTCCGGTTCCAATCATATAGAATTATCATTATGACTTTAATATGCGTCAAATGATAAAAAATTGAAAAGCAAGTGGCAGCAATTGAACTTTATATACACCTCAATTATCTTCTTGACACAATCAAAAGGAAATTGTTATGGAGACGAATGTCGAATCAGGAGGATTTATCTTCGTCTTTTTCATTCATAAATTGTAGATGGCTGCGAAGTGATTCAAAAAATACATCTAATTTGATGTATGACAGTGTCAATGACTCAATGTAATTGTGAACAAAAAAATGTAAATGCAACCATTGTTGATGCAAAAGGGCAGGGATGAAGCTGATAAGGTTGTAGACGTAGTAGATCCGGAACGGATGATATTAAAATCATATCCGGTATCTTATTAAGCGGATATAGATTAGAACAAGATACATATATGTTTTAAACGGATACGGATATGGACACGGAGTAAATAATCAACAGATTTAAGTGCTGCTATGAATACGAAATCGAAAATTAAGAAATATTATTAAAATTATAGACATATAATAAAAAAAAGTATTCAGAATAATAAAATAAAAATTGTTGAAAAAATATGTATATATTAGTTGATGTTCATAATAGATAACAAGTATGTAAAATATGAGGATATTCAACAAAAATGAAGAAGAGAAAATTATAATTTCAGAAACACAATAGAAGTCCCGACAATTTGATATTGTCTTACAAATAATAAACTTATAACATTTGCATTTTTTTCTGATTCGGATAATTCAGATATTCATATTAATTTAACAATCCAAAATTAAATTCAATTGTAACATTTTTATTGATATGAATACGAATAATAATTTCCGAATAATACTCGGAAACGGATACGGACGTATCACGAATAATATATTTACGAATAATATTCAGAAACGGATACGGACGTGTCCGTGCAGTTTGCACTCCTAAGCTGATGGATTTGGGTCTAATAATGAGAGCCCAACAATTATTAGTACTTGGGCATGTAATTGTTGATCCAGTTGACTAGTTGAGCCCAAGCTCAGCTAGCTTAGTACGCCATAACGCTAACAGTTTGTCAGATACACTCGCATTCTATTTCCAGTTGAGCGGAGGCATGGCCGCCATCATCATTTGGGAGAGAACAAGAGAGACAGAGAAGCGGAGAAGAGCATCATGCTAACGTTTTTATCAATTTGATCAAACCTAGAAAAGATAGGAGAGCATGTGGTGGCGTACTTTATCTGTTCGCCATGCCCACGGCCAATTATTCCGAATCTCCTCTTCATACAACAAAAACTGTGCCAGTAACAGCACATGGTGGTGGGTTTGTTCTTCGGTTGCTTCTTACTCGGACGATGCTCCGACGAAGAAAGGAAAGGTGGCGCCTTTACAGGTAGAGATAATATACAGTATACACATTAACTAGACTTACCTTCAATTTCTTCTCTCTTTTCAACTAGAGATGAGTTGGTTCTGTTTTTACTCCTTTTTGTTTTGATTTTGTCTTATTTCGCTGTTGCTTTTGTAGGAAAGAAGAATGATGGATAGGTTTCGTATGTGGGCCAAGGGAGGAGAAGGTGGAAATGGGTGCTGTAGCTTTAGGCGAACCCGAACCGACCGGCGTGGCAAGCCGGATGGTGAGATCCTCATTATCTCTATGCATCAGTGAGTGGCGTGCCCACCAACTGTTTGTGTTAATTCCTTGGTGGAAATCTGGACCAAATTAACTTCTATTTTTTTGCATTGAAGGTGGGAACGGGGGCAGGGGCGGTGATGTTATCCTTGAATGCTCTCAATCTGTTTGGGATTTTAGTGGGCTACAACATCATGTGGTATGTTTTACTGAAAACAGATTTATTGATTAATTTAGGAAGAAAAAAAAAGGAAGGAAAAGCAAAATGTGTAACCTCTTGTCCATTTATTCATTCAGAATGCCAAGCGAGGCGGACACGGAATCTCTAAGAACCAGATTGGAACACGTGGATCGGATAAGGTTTTAGATTTTATCATGTCTTTTCATTTTTCTCTTTTTATTTATAAGATCTTGAGATGAATTTTAAGTTCCAAAATATTTTCTGGTACAGGTAGTTCATGTACCAGTTGGTACAGTAATTCATCTTGTCGGTGGTGAAAACCCTTCATTCATAGTAGATAAATCAACCTCATCCTTGAACCCATGGGAGATTCCAATACATACTGATGAAGAATTGCAAACAAGCCCTGAAATTGTCTCAAATGGAATCTTGAATCCTCCCGAGCCACTTCCAAACATAGAAAGAGAGTGCAGTTCATCTGACAAGGAAACTGAGTTGGGACTGGAGACGGAAATGGAAGAGATAAAGTACTCGATTGCTGAACTTACTGCACCAGGTCAACGGTTATTAATTGCAAAAGGAGGCGAAGGTGGTCTTGGTAATACATCTCTACCAAAAGATCACAAATTTCAGGATAAGACTGATAACAACAGCCACACTGGATTTAACATGGGTGAACCTGGATCTGAGACTATTCTCATATTAGAACTAAAGAGTATTGCCGATGTTGGGCTTGTCGGGTTTCCAAATGCAGGTAAAAGCACTTTGCTAGGTGCACTATCTAGGGCTCAACCAGCTGTCGGAGATTATGCATTTACCACTTTAAGGCCTAATATTGGCAACTTGACTTACGGTGATTTCTTCAGCGTAAAAGTGGCTGATATACCAGGGTTGATCAAGGGGGCGCATGAAAATAGGGGCCTGGGCCATGCCTTTCTGAGGCATATAGAGAGAACTAGGATTCTAGCCTATGTGGTAGACTTATCTGCTGAGCTGAGGGGTAGAAAGGGGATTTCACCGTGGGAACAGCTCCGTGATCTAGTGGTGGAATTGGAGTGTTATAAGGAGGGGTTGAGTGAGAAACCATCATTGGTGGTTGCAAATAAGATAGATGAAGACGGGACCGATTTAGTTTTTGAAGAGATGAAGAGACGGATTTCTGGGGTGGATATATACCCAGTTTGTGCCGTCTTGGGTGAAGGGTTGGATGAAGTAAAAGAAGGAATCAGAAGGCTCATGGATGGAAAAGAGTGTAGGAGCCTTGATTTGAGTAAAATTAAGGTCGATTAGGTTAAATTAATTTATTTTTGTATTAGCAAATAGTAACTAGTGATTTCTAGTTTGTTTTGTGTCTCATTTGTTCAGAAAGAACCTCCAAACAGATGGAAGGATAATTTGAGGTTAGGTACAAGAACCTCGAAAAGTTTTTTATAAACAGTTATCTAGTGTTGTCATCAACTAATGGAAGTGAAAAACGAAAATGCCATGGATGAAAATTGGAACAACTCAAAAAATTTTAACTTTTTGGGGTTATTTCGTGATGTAGATGTGTTTTAGAAAGCACATTCATTTTATACAACTCTCGGTGCTGCTCCGACCGTCGCACTTCCTGCTAAAAACATTCAAGCGTAGCAAGTCACCCTCGATGCCAAAGAAGGAGAGCTGCTGGTAAAAGAAGTACTTTGACCATGGGGCGAGCTGGGTGAGTACACCGGAGACATTCAGTGAGGTTGACTGGTTGGTGGACATGTAAAAGCTTTTCCTTTTTCTCTGCCACCAAATGCATATGAACGTAAATAGTTCAATTGTCGAGTCGATAGATAAGTAAGGCTATGATGAAATCTTTTCTCAGATTTGTGCTTGGTGAAGAAAGAAAAAAGCTGTATGAGGGGATGTAAAAAAAAGGTACTAATAAAATTAAATTGGAGAATAAAATGTAAAGCCCGTCTAGCTCAGTCGGTAGAGCGCAAGGCTCTTAACCTTGTGGTCGTGGGTTCGAGCCCCACGGTGGGCGCTCTTTAATATTAATCTTTTTGCTTGTTTGTCGTTTCTTTCAGCACTTCCGTGTGGTTCTTACCTATAATTTGACTTCGTTTTAAATGTCTTGTGTTCTTTTTCCAAAAAGGATTCGATTACCAGGTGATTTCACGTTCTACATACTATAAGCCTTAGTTCAAATTAAATTTTAAAAAAATACTTTCTATAATTTTAAAATGAGACGCGAAATCCATTCATAAGTTATTTATTTATAAAAAAATAATGCGTAAATACTAAAAAAATATTATAATCGATATATCATGATATTTAAATAAGGTAGGTGTCCTTGAATTATTTTTTCGAAAAATATATAAGTTGTGTTTTGGTCGAAAAACAATTCACATTTAATTAATCTTATTCTTTTGATTCAAGCCTTTTGGATTGATTTTAGCTTGGTTGTAGTCTCTTTTCGTATGATTGATCATATGGATTTTCGAAATGAAATAAAAATTAATAGGTTATATCTACTGTATTAGAAAAAGAAGAAATGTAATAAGATAAAATATATATAGATGCACAAACAATTTTTATCTTAGAGAACAACAGATTTTAAGAAATTCACATATAAAGAATGCAAGTCAAGTGAGAGAGAGAGGTACTCTTTTATAAATGTTTTAATTAGGTCTTTAAATTTGAAAATAAACGGACGGGACGACGGATGACGTTAATTAATTAAGAAGTATTCTCTAAAGGTCAATGCGGTTTGTCACTTTTAATGAACTGTATAATTTGTAATGAATACATTTCTTAATTGGAAAGATCTATGCAACACACCAACACACCAACACCATGTATATATATTTTTAGGATTTAACTGTACTTGCATGATTTTCTTTTGTTAAAGTAAGGACTTAAAGAGTCAAAGAGCCCACATTTTCATTGCCTTTATTGAGTTTTGTTAAAAAGAAAAAGGAAAGTCATAAAATACATAAAAAGAAGGAAAACATTAAAAAAAACTTCGTATGCGCTTCACATACAGTGAAACTGAGTTTGAAACAAAAAATTAATTACCATCTGTCCGTAGATGATTTAGAATTAAATACTAATTAATGAATTGGCAGATCAACTGTTAATAACGATTATATATAATGAATTAATTATCAATAATGCATTATTGCAGTCTTGCTGTTTCGTGCTCATCTTAAAGTTACAATGTCGCATTCTATATCCCATTTTCAAAATAAATTAAGCTCAAACCAAACATACTAACCATATATTAATTATTAACATTTGCTTATACGTATATGATGTTTCAATTTTTAATTAGTGGATCAACGTCAGATAAACTATTAGTAACGATACTCATTAACCAATTGGCCCCTAGTATAATAATGCATTAGTTTGTTCAACTTTTCATTAACTGGTATTTGATGTTTTCTCTAACGCATAAAATTTGTTCTTTCCAGAAGTCACTAAAGTTTATCTCAGATCAGTTTTTAATCACTCAACTTTTATTTATTAATCAAATTTTGATCAAATAACATAAATTGGCTAAATAACTTTACATGCTTAAGTAGCATAGAAAGATGCTACATGAGCAATAAGCCCCAGTAATATATACCACAATAAACTCAGAAAATATGAAGTATTAAATGAGTTTATAAATACCATACATTGGCCAAATGTGCTGATATTTTTGGTATTTTATCATCATGAAATAAATTCTGCTGAGGATAATTCAATGCTTAAAGCTTCAGTGGTCCTTTTTTTTTATTTCGGTTTTCTTCATATTGCTCTACTTAGTATGTTCCAACCACTGTTTCAGCTTCTTAGTCCTTGGTTTGTTTTCCTTGATGGATTGTAACATTTTTTTTTTTCAATTTAGTTAATAAAAGTAAAAGGCAACTAGATTCGAAACTCTAATAGAAGATCATTTATGAAATTTAAAATTGAGTGGTTTGGACTCTCAGCCTTATATATCTCAAAAGAAAAGTAAAAGGCAGCATATGCCTTACTTTCAGAGAGAGATGCCGAAGATTTTGATTTGTATTTTTCTTCTTAGATAAAGATAATAATCAAGCTACTCAAATTTAAATATTAGATCTCTTATTCGAGTTTCAAATCTACAATATTTTAAGCATTATTTTTATCATCAGATCAAAGGACGGTTCTCAATTTTTTATTTGTGTTAAAAGAAAATGAGCCTTAAGCCTCAACCTCTTCCAATTTCATACGTCTGAAGGAAATAAGAACAAGGAGGGAAGTTTGATTTGTGTGTCTGACTTTTCATTTCAAAATTTTTGTTGAGAATCTAATAAACATGCGAATTAAGTTCACGTCATGAGTCACATTAGTTCTGGATAAAAGAACTAATAGAGTGATCAAATCTAAATAAATATTAAAGTTTACTGACTGATAATAGATAAGTGAAAGTTGAGTAATTAAAAATAAATATTAGATAAAATTTAATGACCTTCTAAAAGTTTTATCTTTTCTCTAACCTTATAAGATAACATTCATTTCATTTTTTGCCTTTGATGAGGATTGTTAAAAAAATTTAAATAACACAGTGGATTCACGGTGACCAATCATTTTTTATAACAAATAGTAAAATGCTGTGTGATCACGGATATGCTATCGATTCAAAACCAAAATATATTTGTTTTGATGATTATTCTCTAAGTTTTAGAATCTAAAAATTCAACAAAATTAGCATACAATTCAGACAAAATATTCAATAAACAACAACACTACTATCAAAACAAACACTGGATACGTTATAGCATAATTTTGAGGCAAAACACCACTGTCAAAGCAAAAACGTGATAATAAAATAAGCACGCAGACAATAATTTATATACATTTTGTAGTTAATGATAATGTATATTCAATTAACAGATATATAATTGACGTTAACAAATAAGAGGTGGACATATGGGTGGAGAATAAAGGAGTGGACGCTAAATATTTTCGTATATATATATAACGGTAAAATCCAACTGAAGAACTCATCCTAAAGCAAGCGGAGAGAAAGGTAGGGGGATAACAGAGGCCTCTATCGAATCTTCATTTCATGCTTTTGATTTTTACAAGTATTTGGTCGATCTTTCTCATCATTTCCTCCTTTCTAGCAGGAAAGGAGAGACAGAGAGATCTCAAAAGAAAAGGAAGAGAGAAAGACAGAAAGGACAGAGAGAGATAATCTAATGGGAATGAAGCATTTTGTGGCTCTCCTTTACTTGGCTATGGTGCTAGAGCAAATAAGAGGTGAAAATGAAGATAAATTGCTAAATCCAAGTACCCTTGAGATGTTTGTAGATGAACTTCCTCACATGCCAAAGATCAAAGGGTATGAGATTGAGAACGGGGTTCCGGTTGCCAGTAATCTCACCATCTGTAACTACGATACGACATGGGTAATTGAAGTGCTCTCTATCTCTCTCATGAACCCTACATTTCTAATTTTCCTTTTCTGTTTAGGTTTTTTTGGATCATCTCATACTGTTATGTATCAGCAGCTTCCTTGTCAGGATGAGGAATGTATTTACTGTTGTCTGTTATATGATTACATCTCTAACAAGTGTCAACAATAAGAGAAGCCTAGCCAATGTTATAGCATTTTTACTATTTTTATTCTTTGTTGCTTAGGTGTGTTTTCTTGTTTCCTACAAATAGTTGAATAGCACTAAGTTTCAACATAACCTTTGTAGATGAAGAGAAGTTTCACATTGACTTAATTTATGATAGGTGAAAAATAAGGGAAAATAAAGTACTTAGAAGGTAAAGCATTTATTATATATATATATGCATGTTATATTATAGGTATTCATTGTAGTGGAGAAACATATTCTTTCGCCAACTTGTTAGAAGCGGCACCTCGCAAAAACTGTTTGCTTTTCTAATAGGAAAATGTCTGGGAGATACCAAAATCAATATACCGATTTTATTATTCATATTATATAAATTATTATTCATATTACATAAATTATTATTTATATTAATTATTTTATTATGCAACTTATTTTTAATAATATTTTTATTATTCAACTCAAATACTACTAATATTAATAATAACTCACTTAAGTTAAATAACAAAAATATTGTACAAATAAATTACATAAATAAAATCGTTAATATGAATAATAACTCATTTAATATGAATAATAAAGTTGGTATGGATTATGACATCTGTATATCAGCTCCCTTTCTAACATTCAACCTCAGATTAATTGTCTCTTTTCTTAATTAATTAATTACATGCCCCCTTTAGTTGGCTAGAATAAAGTGATAACACTGCTTTTTCCCACCTACTAAATTTTCTAACTCCACTTTGTATGGAGAATGGTCAATAATATGCATGCATGTTCATCTATTAATTGTGCCAAAAAAGTTGGTTATTATTTTCAAACTCTGCTTAATTAAAGTTTTATCCAACCAATATATATTTGTTATGTTTAATATCTTTAGTTCAATTAATCTGTATCCCTCTTTAACATTTGCAAAAGTTTCTCTATGCGACTCAACACTTAACTATCAATTTTACACCGGATCACAACCATCAACAAATGTTGTGATATATATATATATATATATATATATATATATATTTGTTCTGTATGATATGCAGAAATTTCACCGGGACTTGCCACCAACACGTGTGTTCGCATATGGCACGAGCAAGGAGGTTGCCACTGTGCCAGGACCAACAATAGAGGCCCTGCAAGATTTACGCACCCACACATGTTACATGGCTAAACTATCTCCCTTCACACCATTTCCTCCCTTGGTACCCCACCATTCCAACAGCCATGCCTCCCTCTGGTGTCCCCGCTGTGACTCACCTGCACGGTGGGGTCCAGCCACCCGCGTCAGATGGAAACTCTCTCACCTGGTTCACCACCTCGTTTGCCTATACGGGTCCCCATTTCTCATCCCCATGTTAGTACTATCCCGATTCTCATCTTCCTGGCAACCTTTGGTAAGCTTTCTGTTGCTTTTTTAAAATTTTAACACTAACATCTTGAATTTAAGCTTTAAAATTTGATTTTATGTTTTTTTTGTTTGTTGTCAATTAACAGGTACCATGATCATGCTCTTGGCCTCACTCGAATCAACCTCCTATTAGGCATGATTGGTACATACCAAATCACCTCTCCTCGCCTCGAGGACCCACTTGGCCTCCCCTCTGGACCATAGTATGATCGATATCTTGTAATTTTCGACCGAGAATTTCATGTAGACGGGTCAATTTACATGAATTCCACAGGCAACGTTGCGACCATCCACCCGGAATGGCAGCCAGAGTACTTTGGCCGAGCAATTGTAGCAATGGAAAGGCATGGCCCTTTTTTACTGTTACTAGACGCAAGTACCAGTTTCGTGTACTGAATGCCAGTAATGCATGGTTTTTGCGACTCTACTTATCTAATGGTCTTCATTTTACACATATTGGGTCCGATGCCAACTACCTCCACAGGCCTACAGTATCAAGGTATAAAGATTTCATCTCCATAGGTTCAACTTAGCTATCACTGTCTGTCATTGTGCCTATATTCATTCGTTAGTGACTTTTTCGGATCTTAGTTAAATATGTGACTGTAATTAATTATAGGAAGTTCCTTCTAGCCCCATCAGAGACTGCCAATGTCATAATCAACTTTTCTCTGTCAACAAAGGATGATGTCATTCTGCAAAATGATACGAACTTCCCCTTCGCTGATGGTGATGAGACTGACAGCATCACTGGCACTGTAATGAAATTCATAATAAAACCAGAGAAAGTTCAGGACCCTTCACAAACACGGTATAGATTGTACTTGAATTCAGAAATTGTTGATTCACGATAGTTACCACAACATGTAGGTCGAAAACATTTGTCATGGAAACAAAGGATGCTATGACTCAAGGATTGTTAGATAAACTATATATTGTTAGATAACTGATAATTTTTATAACACTTAATTTAACAAGATGATCCTTATCAGTGTGTCATGCTTGCATGCCAAGCAGGTATATCACAATGTATGAGTACACAACTGCAGATGAACCGACACATTTATACTTAAATGCAAAGCCATACGAAGACCCTGTCACAAAGACCCCAAAAGAAGGAACCAGTGAGATACGGAACATAATCAACCTGACCGAAGACAACCACCCATTACACATCCATCTCGGTACATTTACAGTGCTTGAACAGAGAAGTATGTCTGATGTGGATGGATATAGATCATGCATGGAAGCTGTGAATGATGTGGGGAAATGTGGTTTGGAAAATCATTTGACGCAAAGGGTTTTCGCCATCCCGAAGCACAAGAGAGGCTGGAAGAATGTGTTTAAGATGAAGCCGAGATGCGTGACCACCATTCTGGTAAGGTTTAGACCACTTGGACAGGAGGCTTAGTACAGTTTCAATGTGACAGCTGAGCCGGGATATGTATACCATTGCCATGTAAGTGGATACTCTTTTATTCACAAGATTTCCAGTTTTGGAATCAATGCAAATGAGAATGGATCCCTTTATTGTTTAATAATAGTAGAAAGTTAAAAAAAAGTTATGTGGTATGGAAAATGTTTGGGAGATACCATTGTTAATACCGTCATTAATACTTATTTTTTTATTTATGTAAAATGAGTTATTATTCATATTAATGACTTTATTATCTATGAATTATTATTGAAATTAGTTGTATTTAAGTTGAACAATAAAGTACTGTATAAAATAAATTATATAATAAAATCGTTAATATAAATAATAAAATCAATATCGACTATAGTATCAATAACGATATCTAAATATCAGCTCCCATTTGGTATAAACTACAATAAGTCTGTTAATTTTTACATGTTTACAGATTTTGGATCATGAAGATAATGAGATGATGGGGCCCATGAAGCTTGTCCGATGAAAATGTAGGAAAAAAGTTATTTGGTATGGGAAAAGTAGGAAAAAGTAGGTTAAAGAAATGTACGATATCGACTATAGTATCAATGACGATATCTAAATATCAGCTCTCATTTGATATAAACTACAATAAGTCTGTTAATTTTTACATGTTTACAGATTTTGGATCATGAAGATAATGAGATGATGGGGCCCATGAAGCTTGTCCGATGAAAATGTAGGAAAAAAGTTATTTGGTATGGGAAAAATAGGAAAAAGTAGGTTAAAGAAATGTACGATAATGTCAAACACAAGTAAACAAATTTGGTTTAAAATTTTGAACGTCAAGTTTTGAGTGTTAATTGTTAAGGAATAGCGAAAACTGTTGCTTGGGTATGGTCATGTACTTGTTCATTAAATGGGACGAGGGATAACTAATAAACATGTCAAAAACTCAAAATAATACAGATTTCTCAAGCTGCACTGGCTCTTAAATAGAGATGAAGCCATTTTTTTTTGTCTAAATCTAATTTTTAACTTTTCTTTCTATTTTTTCAGTATCAATATGAACCTTTAAGTTTTTATTCGCCAAAAATTATTGGATTGACAACCAATGAGATGTTACTAGCAAAATAAAACAAAATAATATTCATAAATACCAAAAATATCACAACAGTTTAATTGAATTTCTCTGCCTTGTACTTAATGGGCGGGTTTCGGATATCCTCTTGGCTTTGGACCAGACGGATCTCTAAGCTGCTTGTTTGTGGGTCAAAACCCGCTTTCTCATAATCAGCAACAGTTCTTCTCAGCACAGCCTACAAAAATAAAGATAACTTAAAACTGAAACAACAATGGGAATTCATCTGTTTTATTAGAGTTCAACTACTTGAAGTGCATTTGAGTTACTGGTACCACCTGATTTGGTGCATCAAGCTTACAGCAATTCAATGCTTAATCATTTATGTGCAATTAAAGCAGAAGTTCCATCATCAGAGAATTAGTCATTAATAAAGGTCAACTGGTATACACCACATCCCAAATGGCCAAATCTATTAAACAGGCAAGTACATAAGAAATTTTGAAAAGAGATAAAGTGTACCTGTAAACTGGAGACAGCCAGTTCCGCTGCTCTTTCAAGATCTTCTGGGTATTTCTATTAAACAACGAAAGGTTACAAATTAATTTAGTGAGGAAGAACAATGCACACTCTGAGCATTTCACAAACTCGTATGAAAGAAAATTCATATCTAATCCCCAAAAGAAAGCCCATTTAGTTCCACTAATACCCTTGCTGCAAGATTTCTAACTTCTAATAATATCACCAATAGGGTGCTTCAAAATATTGCTATTTTTGGGTATACATGCAAATATTATATGTAGCTATCCAAATATGAAGTGTGTAAATATATAGTAACATGCTTGAGAAAAAAATACAATGCGAATAAATAAGAAAAAGAAAAAAAAAAAGGTTGACATACATTACTCCATCCTAGCAGAAGAGCAGTCGTCAAGTCACCAGTACCCTAAAGTTATCAAAGAAATGCATCAATATGAAACTTCCTCTTCAATCGTAGAAATTATCTTACAATCTTAATTTCAAAACGAACAGAAACATGAAACCCTTGAAAAGGTAACTCATAAATCGGAGTATCGAGGTGTCCATACCGTGAAATATGCAGGTATCTTTGGTATAACAATCTTGAATTGTTCAGGAGCTTGACCCTGGAAAAGAAACATGAGACCTCTCTAGATTCTCAAATCTAGAAGATGACACCATGAATAATTTGCATAATGATTATTATTGAGAGTGTACATTGTATTGATACCTTTCCTTTTTTATGGCTGCCAACTAACAGGAGATTGTCTTGGATAACCATGCTGGTTATTACCACCTGAAAACATATTGTAACAAATATTATAAAAACTGAGATTGTGTTCACCTAATATAGCACTGTACAACTCAGATGTAATATCAAACAGTTTCTTTTCTCTTTTTTCTTAGTTGAAAAAAAAAAAAGAGTTGGTCATGAATCTATTTAGTTTCAGGCAGTTTTGTAACATCCATTAAAGCCAGAAAAACCTGTCATCAGTACACTACAAATTGAAGCAAGAAATACCATAAATTTAAAATATTCCTAAACAATAATCTAATTCAAAAAGAATCTCCCAATAACTATTGTGAGACTAATCATTTAATAGTGCTAGAATAACCTTTTTTGGCCCTGCAGCATGAAGAATATTGCAAGCTTCTAAACCATCCTTCTCTGAAGCAATCCTGAAAGGGCACAGTATTACAAACACATAAGCATTTCAAACTTCTTTTTGAATAAATTAGGTAATACAAAAAAAAAAAGGATCAGCAATTTACAAGGCATAATCCCAAATCAGCCTCCCTCCCTCCTCCCACCCTCATACATCCTTTTGACCTCTTGGATTATAATATGTCAGAAGGACTCAGGAAAAGATTGTCAAAATTGTCAGAAACTTAGTTCCATGTAATCAAAGTTGTGGAGTTTTGTAGAGTCTAGACCTAAAGTGCACTATTACTGCTTGTGGTCCAGGGGTAAAATACCATGACTTTTTTCTGCCAAAGTATAAAGAAAAGTGATATTTATAGAGACAATCTCTTTGTGGGATACATTATACTATTAAAGCCCTCCTTGGTGCCAATGGCATGAAAATGTAAAGAGAAAAAACTTCGTAATGTGCTCAATGGTTCCTATAGATTGTAACTAGCAATTCATCTCATTTCTCTTCATTTAAGATTCCCCTTGCTTTCAATGTATTTTAATGTCATTGAACCATATTTAGACTTATTCTAAAGAGTTCCATGTTTATGGCAGAAGCAAGATAGACGACTTCTTTATTTACTGTACACTGAAGCTGCCAGCTTAATGCTGTGGGCAATAAATATTTTGTTGGTAATTATTTTTAAGAAATTTTTTTTAAAATGATGAACATTTTAAATGGTAGTGTGGTTTCATGTCCAGAGATTGTATGACAATTGCAACATTGACCACCTCTTTTAAAAGATGAAAAAGGAGCTCGGCCATTGATGTACAACACTGTATATATCACTTGTCTAATTTGGGTCGAGTAAGTGTTCTTCATTTTCACAGAGTCTAACATCATTGATTACCCATCAATGGTCCTACACACTTAATCTTTCAAAATCTGAACACCTTAACTCAGGGCACCAAGATCCCGAAAAGCTAACTTTTGAAAGATACTAAAATACAATTTCAATGCATTGAAATTTGATGTCTCTTGATGTATGATGAAACATACACTTATTCTCATCATATTTTATAGACATGATGTGTCATAATATAGATCATGATAATAATGTTGGATTTCAAATGTAGGCTTTATTTTTGAAGATTATCAAAATAAACAATTGTCAAGTGATCACACCTTAAAACCAAAAGTCATTGTACCTTATTCCTGTCAGAAGTTCAGCCTCAAATTGGTTTGGCGTAAGCATTGAAGCCACAGGGACAACCTGTCGACAACTCAGTTCAGAAATCATTTAATAGTAATAACTCATCAGTTTTCCTCACAAATTGAATATTCAGGAATCAGAAGTGTCAAGCGCACAACTAGCAACATAACTGGTATGATGTGTACCTTTTCTCGATAAAGAGAAACTAATTCCTGAGGTACATAGAGCTTTCCTTCATCTCCCATTACTGGATCACACACTACAGACAAATCCAAATCTAGTTAAAATCAATTCGGAAGTCAAAGTTATCTTAAATAAATCTATGTACTTAGCAAACATTAAAAAAGTAAAATCCTTTACCATAAACAAGATTTGGATTTATTGAGCGCAGCCTATCAACGACTTTTAATACAGTGGACAGAAACGAAGCAGATCCAATGTAGCCTGTATAAATGAACACTTGTTTTTAATTATGAATTCTAAGAGTTTGCAAATAAAGACTAACGTTGAAGTTAATAGACAGATGATGCTCAACATTCTAATATTTACACTAACACCAACACCAGCTCCGCATTATACAAATACCACACATCTGACAGATTACTGTAATCATAGAGATAATCAAGTACTGTCCCCATTGTGCCCCCAACTATAATACGCTTGTCCCCTGATAAGCCTAAACTGTACTGAAATCGAACAAAGTGGATTCTAGTGTTGGGTTTTTAAGTTAATATATACAGGTAGAAATCCATTGGTTGAATCAACACGAAAAGTTAGTCAATATTAGTCATTATTCCCTCGGCTTATCCTTCATCTTAATGGTCGGTTCTATTGCTAATAGACTTAACAAAAGTGTCCATGCAACCAAGGAAAAATTGTTGGTCTGGTTTGCAAAAATGGAATGATGTTCGATGTATTTTGTGAAAAGAAAAAAGAAAGATAAGAAAACCATGAAAGAAATATAACCGGTCAATAAATGAGTATAATACAGCAGATCATTAGCCGCAAGGCCTTCAATCAAATCCCACAGTTGATCACCATTTAGTACTTGACCTTTAAATGTTGGATAACCTGCATAATCATATTTAAACATTTAGAAGGAAGTATTAATTATGTCAATGCATTTGTAATTGAGAATCTAAATGTCATTAGTTTCAGTGCCTCCACTGTGCCTCCCTTTTTAAAAGCTAAAGCAGAAACATTAAATAAAACCAAATCTGTAGCCTACGCCTCTAAGCGCACATAAAAAATTTAAGACAATTTGACTTTGTTTTGATAGGCATCAAGAGTTTCTGGACATTGATTTTACAAGATTTTGATTCCACCAAAATATAGACAAATTTTCAGAAGCGTGAATGTGCATATAGAGGAGGTATATATATCACATCTAATAGTTTCATATTGTCATTTGAGTTTTTGAGTTCTGATAACAAGGATTTAATGGCAGCATTTAAACCCAATTTTATATAATTTGCAGTTAAAGATACCCACTTACCTGTATGATTAGAAAACTGTACTGAATTGACTGGATCCACATCATAGCCTAGAAGCTGAAGAGGAAATACAGCTGATTTGTTGCCAACATATCCCTAAAAAACATCAAGCATTGCGTAATCATGATTTGGTTTCTAAGACTAATCGTCAGAGTAAACCAAATTTAAGGAAATGCAAAGGAGCAAACTGTTTGGTTGACAACAAGATATTAGTGGACAATAAAGTATACTAAGTACTACTAACGGTCGGCATGTCAAGGCGCGTAAATTTAAACTCAAGTTTCTTTTGAGACTATCAGTAACACCAAATATCCATTCTGAATTCTGATATACCTATATTGAAAATTCAGGAAAAAGAAAAAAAGAAAAAAACAACAGTTCACATTCAATCGCAGTATCGCACAGCATGTCATATTCTTCTGCTCTTTTCTGAAACTAATTCTGTTTAAATGGGAAACATTTAACACAGATGCTGATTTATTTCTGTTTACTTGTTCCAACTGATCAGTACCAACATCAAGTACCCCAAATTAATAATAATTAAAATTTAAACAAAGAGTACAGTCAATGACACACTCAGATAAGTTCCACTTGAATCAGGGGGGAAAAAAAGGAAATCAAGAGAGAGAAGGGGGGGTGGGATTTTGCAAAGCACCTGAACAGTGTGAGATTGGATGCTGAGCACACGACCCGTCTCAGAAGGGAGAGCGAGAGAGAGCACTGGCGGCCTCCGAGCCATTGCACAAAGCCCCCTCCTTCCTTCCAAAAATTATCGAACCAAAAAATCTCCATCATAATCTCTTCTCTCTCTTCTTAAAATAATATAAAAACTACTGGTTAGGATAGATTCGATGAGTGAATTCATTACCTGAAGTGGATCGGTCGGAGAAATCGGATGCCTTTATCGAGGAACAGCGCACTAGAAGAAGAAGAGGTGGTGTTGCCAGGAGGAATGTGCACGAGGTGTTTGTTCATATGCGCCGTTTTATTTTTCTTTTGTTTATTTTTTCCCCCTCTGTTCTCTCTTTTATTAAATAGTTTTTTTTTCTTTTAATTTCCCATTTGCTGACATGACTCTGATGAGTCGGGGTCGTCCAATGCCCATCGGACCAACTTTTGTGTTAGATGGGTAAAAGAATTCTTCGATTGAATTAAGATTCGCGCTCAAGTTTCTCTCGTATGCTTTAATAATCGTGCAAATATCAAATTTAACGATCGGACGGTTAGAATAGCCCATATGACCAAATTCTGTCCAATGAGAATTGGACCTCCTCTCCTCTCGTTCCGACTCTGACTGGGAGGAGGATGCTGTCTAATTCTGGCATTTGTACTGTTTTTGGAGGCTGGGTTTTACTTTATTTATTTGTTTATACTGTTTGAGTATATTTTTTTCTTCTTGCTGATTCAGCATTTTGACTGACATCTTGGGCTCATGGTTTCTGATTGTGTGGGGAGTAATTTGGGCCATAAAGCCTAGAAAGGATTATTCAACGGCCCACATATTATTTTTGCCAATATATATACTTGATAATATTTGTTGGTTTGTATTCACAAAAGATGAAAATGTAACAAATATGAAGAAAATCAATACAAATTAAACATGCATTTCGTATTACCCTTCATGCCAATGTTATTGCAATTCCACACAAAAAATAGTGTATAAAAGAAATTGAGAAATTTTAGTTCTAATATATCTTCTCATATATATTATATCATTTTCCATACTTGGTGTGATTTTTCTTTTAAGACAACTCTCTAATCTAATAAGAGTGCCTTTAAAAAAATTAAAAACATCATATGCAAACTGAGATGTTAAAGAGAATCAATAAAATTAATATCATATCTTGTTTGATTAAAGAAGTAATTTTAATTCTTACAAAATAATTATATGTATATGTTGTAGTTTTATATTTCAGAGTTGAAATTTCTATAATATGGATTTTAGTCTCTCAAAACTTATAAGGAACTAAGTTATACAATTAAAAATCTCAATATCTAATAATTAACACAATTATCAAGCTGTTTAATTCTCATTCTCCTAACTCATTTTCTTTTATTCAATTATTGACATTATTTTGTATTTTTATCAAACATCAAAATTTATTTACTTTTTAAAATGAACTCTAGTATATAGAGGTAGATACAAATATAATTCAAGATGATAATGAAAGGATTATTTGTTTTGAAAGTTAATTAAATTTATGTATTTCATTCATGAGTATGTAATTTAAATATATCATTGTTTTATGAGTTTTAATATGTTATATCTTATGAAATATTCAAGAAAATATTTTTGGTCTTGAATTATAAAACTCATAAGACGATAACGTATAGCTCTAAATATGTTTATAAGTCGAGGTGATTAAAAAAAACATTTATCACCAAGATAAAATTGTTATGTTATTAAAAGTACACTGAAGTTCTATAAGTGTTGGATAGGAGTTATCATTTAATAACATAAGTATGTAGAAATGTGTTTCTACATATTGAACAATGATCAAATAGAATAAGATATTATACGGAAGATGTTATGTATCATTAATGTTTTATTGTGTCTTTAAAGTCCAAGATATGAAATATATAAATTTCTCACATAAGAATTACATATTGTGATTATCATCTTAAACTAAATAAATATAGTAAATAGTTGATAATTCATGTGTATGACTTGTGCGGGAGAAATTCATATATCAATATTATCATTGTCCCTCAGAAGAGTTATAATATTTCCTGGCACCCTTGGTAAAATGTGATTATATAGTGCACAATATAACTGAGGAAATTATATATATATATAATTCACTTGAGAGACCGAGAAATAAATATAATGTGAAAATGACACGATCCTATTTTTCATAATATTCATAATATCATGAGATAATGACAGACACAAATATTATGGATCAACGTAGTCATCTATTGTCATTTGATGACTGTAATGTAATGATAGAATATCTTACAGTCTATGATATGAAATTCATATCATAAGAAAATCAAGATGACGTAGATCTTCATAAAAGTCACACAAACTGAATGGAAAACAACAAGTATTTTGATATTTCATAAGATATATATTATAAAAATCATGTGAAAAAATATCAAAATAAAATGTCATTTTATGACATAATTTAGATACATAATTAATTTATGTAAGTTTGTGATTATTATTTGATATAATGATTGGCATCATTATAAGAATAATATTATCACATAATAATATTGTATAACATAACATTATTGTGCCATAAATTAATTAACCGTGCAAGAGGGTTTGTTTCAGAAATAAAAAAGAGATGACTAATTTGTAATTGTGCAAATTACCATTTAATTTCTTCATATATTATAAATATGAAGAAAGATGAAGAGTCATTTTTTTAAAACCTACTTTCTCTCTCTCCTTGAAACTAGCCAAACATAGAAGAAAAAGAGTCTTTTTCTTCCTTTATTTTCTCATATAATCTTATAATTTTACATCACCAATATCCAAAAAAACAAGTTTTGATTGAAGCTAGGTGATTGTATCTAAGTTTCAAACTTTGAAAATCTTCTATCAGGAGTTTTTAGTTTGTTATTTAAGTTTAAGGTAAATCGAAAGGCGACGTGTAAGAAAAGAAAGTTCAACAAGTGACAAGGACGCAAGAAAGGCTTCGAGAGAATAATGTTGGTATTTTACAACTTATATAAAATTAGGACAAGTAAATATATAAGATTTCACATTTGTCACAAGAATAAATATTTATGTTGTTGTCAATTAAAAAAAAAGTCACTTCCGCTGCGCAATACGTAAATAAAACTACCAGATAATTATTAGATAACAAAAAAATAAAAAAAATTAAGCTTTCAAAAAAAAAGGGAACATGAAATAAAGAATAAAAAACCAAGGAATAAATATATGCGAAAAAACAAAATATAATCAGTAAATTAGAGAAGAGAGAAGATACACTGTTAGAGAGAAAAAAAATTCCGAAAGATACCAAAATATTAGACTGAAATTAAGCTTAATATTTGTAATACATTAATTTAGTAATAATTATTTAGTAATCATTTTTTATTTTGTTTATCTTATTTCTATTATTAAAAATATTTTTATTTTTTTTAATTTGGTCAAAGTAATGAAGATTTACTTAGAAATAAAGAAAAAGAATTCTAGAGAATAATGAAAAATAGTTTAGATTTACGGATAATCACAATGAAAAAAGTTTGAATATGTTCGAACAACTCATTTTGTTTTTTGCAAATTATATAAAGAGAAATCGCAACCATTTTTTTTGTGGTTTAGTGAAAAACTTCGTGATATGTTTGTCTAAATGTAATTTTAACTAATTAATATATTAGAAGAAATAAAATTATTTCAATGAATCGATTTTTTGTTGAATGGTATGTATGTATATTTTGATGGATAATTGTGTTATGTTATTGTTGTTTTCTAAAATCAAATGACAAGTAAATATAAGTAAATTCTTATGTCGATGAAGTGATTTTTTTTTTTACTAAAAATTATAAACTTATCTAAAAAGCCAAGTTTGCTTTCCTAGTTATTCTTGTTTGATAAGATATTCAAAAATTAAATACTAAATTATCTCATATTTAATTGTTGCCTTCTTTATTCCAAAAATATCAAATCAAAAAATTCAATGCCAACAACAAGTTTTGATGTCCGTATCTTTTTCTCTTTTTTCCTTGAGATATTGATTTGAAGATAGATTGGATGAGTAGATTTATTACCTAAAAGGAGCTAACTGCCTTCTTGAGGGGAGTACATATTATTCAAGTATCCAACTTAAATAGACAGTATCCAGACTCTTTTATTAACAATGAGATTTAGAACAGATGGTAATGATTCAAATGTTGTATATCTAATCAAATATTTGAGAGAATATGAAGTCTATAGAGGAACATAATAAGTAGGGGATAAAGAGCTTTATAAGAATTATCTCTCCCAATTATATCACCAGTTAATTATCACCACCATTTCTTGGTGATATTGTTATCTCCGCCTTTTATCTTATATGTTCTCTCTTTTTTTGGACAATCTTTAAAATTATCTCTCAAAACATTGCCAAACGTCTTTTCAAAGTTTAGAGATAAAGAACGATAAAATTTATTCTGGAATAAAATTATCTTTCTATTTATCTTGCTATCAAAGAAAATCATAGATTCATAAAGTTCAATCTGAATGTAAAGCATTTTGGGCCGAGATTGAACTAAGCAACTAGGTTATAATTTGTAAATGTTGCTTATGAAATATTTCACCTTGAGAAAATTCTCAAAATATGTCCAACGAAAAGATTTCATAAAAATATATCTCAATTTCCTCATCATGTATTCACGTGTGGCACAATGCGTGTCAATATTTGTTTTATTTTTGGGTTCAACAACCATAAAATCTCCACACAATTTATGGCAGATATAATTAGAATCATTGACGTATTGTTTCCTTTAGGTCTATAGAATTGTTGAAATTTCATTTTCCAGAAACCAAGAAACAAACTTTATATCATTGATAAAATTCCTAAATTGGATATTTTGAATTTTATCTAGAGACCAAATAGCAAACTTAAGCTTTTGAATGAAAAACAAATTAAACCAACTTAAATGTTGTGATGCACAATATTAAGCTGAGCGAAGGATTTCAATGCAGATGGTTAGAACATGCAATTTATATTTAGTCTTCATGCCATCATTACTGTGATTCTAAACAGAAAATAATATAAAATTAAATGAATCCAGCAGTCTCAATCCAAAAATATCTCCCCAAAAATACAGTTTCATGTCATGTACTTTGTATTTGAAACTTTTGCTTCTAGTATAATTAGGTCATTATATATATATATGGCATCCCTCATCTAGTTATCTTGTGCTGCTGTTCCTTGCCATAAGAATTCTTTCAAAGAAAAAGATTAGTTTTAATTTACAAAAATTTAGCCTTTAGCTCATAAACTATTTTGACCAATATTAGCAATAAATTTGCACTGAAAAAATACAAATCATTCAATATGTTTGTATTGCGATGAGATGTCGGTGAGAACTGATGCAAATGGCATTCACAGGTACAGTCTCTTCCATGACAAACTGGACATGTCAATTTTGTTATTTGTTGATTTTTTTAGCAAAAGTTTGTTGCATCAGCGTTTGGGCAAGTACTTTTCTTTGAGTTCAAGGCAAAGGAAAACTATCCGGATCTTGAAGCTTTTACAAATGATACTTGAAGGTGTGAAATGATATGAAAATCAATTATTTGGATATCAAGATTTTTTTTAATTTTGTAGCTTAACATTGTTAGATTTGTTATTGGTATTAACAAACTGGAAATTGAAACAGGATAATAGAACTATATTAGTTCAGCCTAATAAAATATACTTTGCAATGTAATTTGTTTGTGAGTGCATACTAATAACAAGATAAGTATTTTATATTTTTTTTCTTTAAATCAATCAAGTGACAAGTAATTGTGTTTGTCATCACAGAATAATATTTATAATATTGAGGTGCTCAATTATAATACAGTTCTAATCACATGAACGGGTAGTAAATGAAAAAAATAATAATGGTAAATAAATCCTAATACCATTAATTATTGACTGGTCATTATATAATAATATACTACATTCATAAAAATACAATACACTGATAAGGGCATTTTAGTCTTTTATGACTATATCAGTATTTTAAACCAAATATTTTCTTAGATTAATTAATTAGAACACGGAGCTATTATGTAATAATTAGGTTGCAAAAAAATTAATGTAAATCAAGGATCTGAACAAATTTTGCAGGATTGTTGACTACTAATCATTTTTTTTCTTTAATTGAAAAATGTGTTCAGTTTTGGATCACAATATTTTCAATTAAGTCGTGTAATTTTTAGAACACTCAATAAATAGTCCGTCTACTTTTAAATTGTATTAAGTTTAACATACAACTGGCTATTTCAACGAGAATAATCATATTGATTATTTAAATTTTTAATATTCGGAAATATTTGAATATAAAAATATTGCACAAGATATGAATAAATAAATTATAAAAAAAATTAAATTTATTTTATATAAGTTTTTATACGATTCCACGGATAATATTGTATTATATGATAAAACATACTAAAAAATATAAAATGATATTGTATTATATAGTAGAGCATAGATATAAATCCGCGTGGGAGGGACTAGGGAAATCTATCAGTCAAGCATTTAATAGGCCACACTTGTTCTTCTATGGAGAAACTAGCTATGTGTTGATTGATGTGGCTCTATTTACTTGATTGTCCTCATTAGTTATTCAAGCTTGCTAATGAGTGAACTGCAAAGTGCAAAGTGCAAATTCCTTTTTGAAATTTTTTAGTTCCATTGATGTGAATACTATAACACTTATAAAAAGGATCTATCTTCACTCAGTAACGATTTTTTGAATTTAATTTATAAAAAGGATTTATTTCCACTCAAGTCTTCTTTTTTTTTACGTCATTGCTTGTGATCTACCTTCATTCTTTTAAAATGAAAAGAATATCATATATAGTTATTCCTTTTATTTTTACAATTATATATATCCCATTACAACGCACAGATATTTTATTAACAAAAGTAATGAATTTAACTCATGTTCCAATAACGAAACGTGCTTAATTTCAAATAGATATAGAATTGCAAAACTAATTATTATAATATATATAACTAGTATATATATAAATCGAGTAAAATTATGGTGCTCATAGGAGAACGGAGTCTTTCGGTGTTTCTAACTCAAAAACCTATCAAATTTACTTCAAATAAAAAATCTAAATTGCTCAATAAATTTTTCATATCAAAATCTTAAATGATACTGAAATTTTTTATTTTTAGAATTTTTTAACTATTTATTTCGGATTTTTTAAAATAACTCTAATACTAATATAAAATAATTAATTTTTGCATATATAAAAATAGTCCATTTTCCAAAATATAAAACAATAGTTAGAAAACTCTAAAAATAGAAAATTTCGGTATCCTATAATATTTTGATATGAAAATTTTATTGAACGACTTAAATTTTTCGTTTGAAATCAATTTGGTATATTTTTTAGTTAAAAAAATCGAAAAACTTCAAGCTCCTAGAAACATTCCAGTTTTACTCTATATAAATCATTACTCAATCAATACTAATTACTACAAAAAAAAGTTTTATTGCCGATCATAATCGCTGACAATTTCTCAATTCACCGATTCCAACTCAACTACTATTGGAATTTGAACATAAATCTCTATTATAGAAAATAAATGTTAATACCGCTAGCATATAAGCACAATATACACAATCATAATAAACTAACTAATTATTTACTTTAGCAACAAACACAAAAACATTTCTAATATTGTACTAATTAAAATTAATCGATGCATTGTGTCTTCAAGTAATATATATTACCTATGACAATAAATATATACTTTCTCACTAGAATCCTATCTATATGGGAGTCCCACTATTGTCTTTGACTCTTTGTTAAGAGTAATTTAATTACCACTCATAAGATTGCAGCTCCAATGACCACAGAAGAACCAGCCTAACGTGCCAACAGATGCTATTATGCTAGATTGCTAGGAGGAATCTAATTCAATTCCTCGTTGGTTTAGGTTTGAAATTAAAAATTGAATTGAATCCCAGGATCAAGCGTTGAATGTTTCGATACAGAGAAAAGGAATAGGAGCTACAATTTTTTCCTACCACACATGCAACTAACAGACAACGCCGCTTATGACCTTTTTCTCTCACACCCCTACACAAACCACCAGTCTCGTCGTGTCAAACCCCACCTTCTTTGCCTCCTCCTCATGCTCCTCTTCTCTTTCTAGCTCTCTATATATACACACAGCGGCACCTTCTCTTCTTTCCACATCTCAACAAATCAATGCACTAGTCCAGAATATATACAAAGGTGCAGTAAATTAACCTTTGTAGTTCAAAATATCTCTCAAGTATGAGGAGGCCGTGTTGTGAGAAGAGAGGAATGAACAAAGGAGCATGGTCAAAGCAGGAGGATCAAAGGCTTCTACAATATGTGCAAATGCATGGAGAAGGAAGGTGGGGATCAGTAGCAAGGGCAGCAGGTACTGTATAATTATGTATACACATATAAATTTAGTGTGGTTTCATTGTTAGAATAAGCTGATTTACTTTACATTGAGAAAGTTCAGTCAAATTAAAAGTCATCATAAGAGATTAACATATATATATATATACATACATACATACATACATACATACATATATTCATGAAAAGTGTATATAATACCTCTTATGAGAAAATATTCTTGCATACCATATTTTGTACACCTCGAATAAGTAAAAATAATATTTGTAAAATTTTTAATTCTAATAATATAATGTATAAATATTTTTGTCATTATATATAAATACATCTGAAGCACAAATAAGGAGTGTGATTAAGGTGTACAGTTTTCACTCTTCTTTAGTTATATCACCCTTAATTTTATGTTACTGGTAGCTTGCTGTAATTAATTATCTCCTACATATTTTAATCAGCTAGTTTAATTTTGTTCAAAAATTTGTGCTATATATAGTTGAGTGCAAAAGATACATCTAGTCATCTAGCTAGTCACCTTGAGTATGTATGTTGAACAATTTATTTAATTTGAATCATTCAATCTTAATTTTACATGTACACAGGGTTGCTTCGTTGCGGGAAGAGTTGCAGGTTGAGATGGATCAATTACCTTCGACCCGACCTCAAAAGATGCGAATTCTCTGAGGATGAAGATGATCTTATTGTAAAGTTACATGCTCTCCTTGGCAACCGGTAATTAAACGTTCTCTAAGTCATTAACAGAAACCCTTTATGTACTTCTCTCAGTTGTATCGATCTCTTGCATTTTCCAACTGATCTTACCACATGATAAGTATCAACAACCGGCTAAGTCAATATTAAGAGCAATTACAATAATACATGATCATGATGTTACCATCTCGAGCATGAAATTAACATTGATATTACCATTCTTTTCAGTTGGTCGTTGATAGCCGGGAGATTGCCCGGAAGAACCGACAACGAGGTAAAGAACCACTGGAATTCTCATCTCAGCAAAATGTTTCGGAGCCATTCAAGGGAGGAAGCAAAGCGATGTACTCCTAGAAAAGATACATGTCAACTCTCTAGTGCTTCTAACTCCTTGAACAATGATTCCGATGAAGAACCGGACATAAACCTCGACCTTACCATGTCTTTATCTTCTCCGACCGCTGCACGCAAAGGGAACTAAAGGACAGCTCATCGGAAAGGAGAGATACTCCGAGATTTCTCAGGCCATGATAATTAACCCTGGCTTAATTAATTAATTTGTTTCCCTAAGTTGGTGAAATATTGTTAAAGAAAATTAAGTTGTGAAGCATGGATAGTGATATATAGCTAGGTAGTCAAGGATCAAGATACTGGTTTGATTTGGTTGTATATTTATATGATAAAATAAATGTCAAACTACCAACCACCTTAGCTATGTTTTTTATGCTGATGGTGGTTGGTGCTGTAGATTGAATTATAGTTGAGGTACTTTAAAATAAGAATATGTTGAAATTAATGATCTATATATCAATGAAATTAAAGTGCATTAATTGCATATCTGCTTAACTGAATTGTCATATGTCAAAAAGTAATGAATTTATTAAATCTCTTAAGTAAGATAAACATGTGTTTCATCTTTACATCTTTGAATAACTCAAAAAGATTTATATTGGTCGAGGTGTTAACTTGCTTTTTAGTTCCTTTTTTTTTTGTTATTATTACGGACTGTTTTGGAATATTTTAGTGTTTTCGTATTCTTTTATTTTCTTTTCATTTATTATTATTTTTTTATGAAAGTATTCATTTCATTTCTTGCATTGTAAATGCAGAAGTTGTGCTTTTAATTTGTTCTTATATATTCTAATAAAAAAATTTCCAGCAAGATATAATGTCAAACTTAATTAGAGAAGGATTATAGGCTCATAGCACTAAGTTGAGATCCCACAACAAATTGGGCCTAAACGAAAAACAATTTAAATGGGCTTTATTGGCCCAAATAATTTTATACCAGAGCAATGATATTTAATAGGCTCTCTCATAAGAATTATATGAAAAATAATAAAGACAACAACAGTGATTGTATATATATAGGCCTGAGCCCCAAGAGAAAGCATTGTTCGATATTTTTTTGTATAGTATATGTTATAATTTTATGATATATAAGATCTATTAAAACATAAATTAAAAAAAATATTTTGTCTAGATGTATAATTAAATATGAATTATTTAAATTAAATCAGATTATTTGAAATTTATTATAGTAAATATGTGATAGATTTTAATAATAGTAGATATTAATCCATGAGGAAATATAATTGATAAGTTCAAGGAATAAAGGTATAGATCCAAACTTTACCATTCAAAATTGAACCACTCGGATTAAGTGACATAAAATATTATAAAAAAATACAAATTTTCAGAGTTTAAAGTTAACAAAACCTAAATCTTTCGATTTGAATGAAAAGGTCCATATTTAATTGTGACTTAGACCATTCCTTTGGATAAAAAAATTCATAACTTAGAATTAATTAATAATTAAGGACGTTCTCAAGAAGATAAAACTAGATTATGAAAATCATATACAGAAATGTATTTAATTTCTTCAGAGTTCATATTAAAGTTGCCAAGGTACTAACATGAGCTGCTCTTTCAAAAAAAAAAGGAAATTAATTAATTAATTACATTACATTATGAAAATCTCATTCACCAAAGTTTAATTAAAACAAAAAAAAACTCACTAAAAGCATACTATTGTATTTTGGATAAGAATCTTATCATCAATGTACTAATTTATCCACGTATACAGGCTTAAAATTACGACTCAAATAAAAATAATCAGCGTACAAAGTGTCGACAAATATATATATGTAATCAGTCAAAACTCGAGAAAAATTGAACACCGAATATTAAACTAATGAATTGGTATCTCAAACAGTGCTAACAAAATTTCAACTCAAGTCATTAAATCAGACGCATACAGTTGCACGGTTTAAAGCTCCTAGAAAATATGTAGTTCTTGCAAGATTTAAAAATAGGATGAGAATCAAATAACAACTATTAATTTGAAAATAATTTTTTTAAATAATTTCACAAAAATTTTAAAAACAGAGAAAAAATTTAGACATATTTTTAAAATTATAAATTAATTTCAACGGCATGAAAATATCTTTATTTTTTAGTCCAAAACTAAACTTTTTACGAGAGGGAAATATTTCTAGTGCGAGAAAATTAATACCATTTTCAGCTTAGATTATTAGACCCTTGGTTTTTCAATATTTCAGACAAGTCCTCAACTTTTTTCTTTTTCTTTTTGTTGTTATTTAAAGATATATTCGCCATCATTGTTTTCTGATCAACTTTTTCTTTTTTTTTTTTGATAAACTAGGAGCCGTCATTATACGTGCACACAAGCTTTCATCAAGTATCATAACCATATTTTTTTTTTCAAGATTCCACTTAATTTTTATAATTTTTTTCTACGCAAAAATTTATTAATAACTATTATCTTAACAAATTTTAATAACTAATTTTTAAAATTTTCAAATAATTCTCAAACATTCTTAAAAATAAAAAAATTGACAATCATTTTTTTTAATTTATAGATTAATTGTATTTTAAATTTCATATAATTTTAAAATCATTTAATATGAATATGAATCATTGTAATTTTAATAAAATTGTTTGTCTAATGAAATATCATATAATACTTAAATGGTATGAAATTTAAAACACAATCTATATATAAATTAAAGAATTTATTTATATATTTTTTAAAATTATCTAAAAATTAATTATTAAAATTATCAAAATAATACTTCTCAAAAATTCCCACTTTTTTCCTTTTGTGACGGATGCCATTTTTCAATTAAAGTCGTTTCCATTTTCAAATTAAAGTTAGCACTTAACAGTCCTATTTTTCCGAGATTAACGCTCTTCATCTACCAATCTACCTACTAATAACATTCAACTTTTTTCCCAAAACCCCCTTTACAAAAAAACAATCTCCAACTTCTTACACAGCTGGCATCGGCTGCCATGTCAGATCCGACAAATCCAACGGTCCATACAAACCCTCGTCACACCATCCAAACAACCCCGCATCAAACGCGCTTTCCACGTCAGCAAGCTTCACCGCCACCTCATCACACACCTCCGCCACCTCACCACCACGAATCTCCGCCTCCGTCGATACTGTCTCCGCCTTTTCACCCGGCGGTGGGAGGCCGAGCTCGTCGTCTGAGGCATGGAGGAGGAAACCTAGCTCGCCTTCTCTGGCAATCTCCTCCTCGAAACTACGAATCACTGATTCAAGATCTCTCTCTCCTCCGGCGTCAGGCTCGTCGGCGATGAGTTCGCCGTCGTGCTCGAGTAGCTCCAGAAGATCATCTGGTCTGAGCCGCTTCAACAAAGGAGAGTCCGGGGAACAATGGTCTAGAGGTCTCTTAGCACTAGGGTTTCGTGAGGACTCCATTAGAGATAGAAATGAGAAATGGAAGGGTTTCAAAAATGGCGGGTCGATTTGAGTTTTGGCGACGAGAATTCGAGGTTTGAGTTATATAAGAACCGGGAGAAGGGCTTCAGGGACTGTTTTGAGACAGAGAATCTTTTCTTAGGGGCCGATTTGAAAGTTTACAAAAAAATAAAGAAGTTTGAATAGTAAACGAAAATAGTGACATTTAATTAAAACTTTATCCGAGTTTTAAAAAGTGGGAGGTTGTGCCAATGAATGCATTTCAATTCCTCTTCCTCTCCATTTCAAGCGGAGAACGGAGTGTCCATTTCAACACAACAGAGCATAAAATCTGAATTTGAGAGAATTGCTAATTGTTCAAGAATTTATAATAGACATTTTTTTAATTAATCCTGTCAGATACTGAGAAAATAAATCATGTGGAAGAATGAAGATGAAAGGAAATATGATTTCAAATCTGATGCCCATTTCTCTAGGCCGATCTGATCTCAGATCTGAGACCCGGTTTTCAAAATTTAATATCAACTCAAGTTTTTTTGTTTAATTCTATAATTTCTATTCGCGTTTTACAATGTTGTCACATTAAAAAATTTCAACAAAACCTTCAAATTTTAATTCAAAATTAATTTTTATTAAATAAAAAAGTTTTGGGTTTTTTTTGTTACTCGGCAAGGAGTAGATTAGACCATTTTATTTCCTGCACAGAAAATATAAATGATATACTTGTATTTTAAAATATTTATGAGGCGCATGATAGTGAAATCACCTAAATATATCACTAATAAATGTGTGTTCAATGTAAAATAATTTCAAACATTCGGAAAATGTGCAATTTAAAAGAAGGCAAGTGGTGATAACTACGTTTTTTTAAACTTTTCTTAATATGTAATCATCGCATGCAATTTGTGAGTGTTTATTTATTTTATTTTTTAAATCGCTAATGCCTCATGATAAAATTGCTCATATGTTACATTGTTATAAATAAAAATGCTGATATTGTACTTTTACTCATTAGACAAAATACTTTATTTGACTTTTTTTTTATAATCAATCAAAAATAACAAAAAAAAGTTATGAGATTGCATATTAGATATAAATATTCTGAATTTAAACATGAAGAATTCATGTGTTAGGTATAAATATTTTTTAATGGCCAATAAGGAAATTTGCATCCAATCATGAGTATTCAATCTGAATCGAACGATCGAGATTACATGTCATCACTCCATTGACGACATACACATATTTTTATTGAGTCTAAAAATGGTAAGTACAATTATAACTTTTATACAAAAAAAAAATACAACTTTCTAGTGATAGCATAACATGAGCCTTGTGTTTAACAAATGAAGTAAAAATAATTTAAAAGTTATAATAAGACGTTTTCATACACTAAACAAAAATAAGTTAAAATAAAATAAATTAAAAATATTTACAAAGATAAAATACAAATTAAATCATCATATTTTTTTAAACTTTTAACAATTATCATCCTCAATATTTATCTACGTACCTCAGAATTCACATATTCTGAAATACTTCACCGTATGACATACTTGCTTCATAAAATACACCTCTTTTAAAACATCATATATGAATTTCAACGCTATCCACTGTAATAGACATTAAAGTAACTATACTTTTTTCGACCCGCTTCAGAAAATATAGACTCGTGTCTCAAAACTATCAAACACGAATGCATAAAACAATCAAATACTTATTTCATATTAATTGTAATTCGCTTACATCATGGTATTTCAAGATATCCATGGTATTTTTTCTATTGGAACGAATCTTTTCTAAAGAAAAGCTGCACTTATCAGAAACAGCACATATCCTTCACGCTTCTCCGTTGCAAATGCCTTCTCGCTATTCTTACCAAAACATCATTATCTCGTGTAGAGTTGCACAATGTTGCTCATGTATCAAAAAAAAAAAAAAAACAAGAGAGAAAGAAAAACAAAAAGAGTTGAACAATTTTTAACGTTTCTTTCACCTGTTTTCCCATTTGAAATCAGATATTCTGATACCACGATCCGGTCCAATGAAATAATGTTATTTTCTTAGGATATTTCGTTCGATTTCAATGAGCTCGGTCGAATTTACATCCACTATCATATTTATTCTATAATATATATTATAATTTTTTAAAATTAATAACATATTGAGCCATTAAAATATAAATTAAAAACACTTTTATGAGTCAAATCTAAATCGGTTAATTCAAATCAGACGGTTTCAAATTTCTATGACAACGTCATAAAATTTCTATTATAAAATTTGTTTTGTACATTTGCAAAAGTACTGTTAAGATAATTATTGTTCAGTACACGATTGATCCTTTTTTTTTAAGGTTTCCCTCTTTAAATATACATAATTTATTATTTCTAAGTGAAAAAGAAATATTAATTATGCATTGGACAAAAAAAAATTCAAGCAATTAAAATCATTATCCAATAAACAATAAATCATATACTAAACAGAAAAGGTAAAAAAAAAATTCTATACCTTCTAATTGGAATCCTTCAAGTCAAGTCAGGACAGGTATTTGGCAACCTTTCTTTTCTTTTTTCATTGTTAAAAAAAATTTGACCATTTGCTATCTCTAATAAATAATATTAGAGATAGCAAAAACTAACTTATTTGCTTCAAGAAATGAGCAGTATTAAGCAAAATATTATCTTTATCTACTGATTGAGATAATATTTTTTATATAGAAAGTTACGTATTTTAAATCTGTATAAAAGTTCTCAACGAACGTTTAATTTTTGATGATTTAAATTTCATCTTTATATCAGAAAAAAATATATAATTCCCAGGACTTATATTGTAAAATTAAGAAAGTGAGATAATGTTAACATAAAAATGACATTTCGAATATGAAAAAGGGCACTAAAGAAAAGCACGACAAGATAATATTAAAAGCATGCTTGTTTTAATAATATATTTTTATGAAAAGGTCCTCCTATAAATTCGTAGGGATATTTTCTTCATGGTATCGAAATATTGCTAGTGCGGATTTTTTATGATCCGATGTAGACTTCAATATACAAATTGGTCAGAAATGTAAAGTATGTGTAAATTAATATTTATATAATTTCCATATTCTAACATTTATTACTATAAATATAAAAGAAAAAAAATTATCCTTACACCTTAAAGTTTGCATTCAGTTTTAAGTACAAGTATATTTCAAAAATATATATTGCAAAATTTAAAAACTACGGTCGAAATAGTATATCTCTTAACTTCAAATATTTTGAATACAAATAAAAAATACGAGTAATAAATCCTATTGGAACCAAGGATTATTATTTTTTAGATAAAATATGAGTTTAATTTATTTAACTTTAAATATTTATAAAAAAAATTTACGGATTTGAAAAATACAATCTCACACACAAAAAAAATATCATTTCTATAACTAGATTCAAAAACTGATTTTTTTAAGCTCTCGTTGTTATAATAAAAGTTATTTTCATATTGAGAAATTATATTAAATTTTTTTTAATAGTCCGTGAATAATTAATTTTTATCAACACACATGATATGAAATATGAATCTATACAAATCATAATAAAATAATAGAATGATGCAAGGTGACACGGATATGATTTTCAATGTCACTCTATGTCTGTGTCGCATGAAACAATTATAAAACCGAATTGATTGATTATGGTTGAATAATATAGGATCTGAGAAAATCAAAACTCCATATATCATGTGATATATAATATATTATGGTTGAATTGATTGATTATGGTTGACAATATTTATATTATTACTTATCTCGTGATTATTGATTTTTGTATTCGTGTTGTTTAAACTAAGACATAATAACGCCAGTGATAAAAAAAAATAGTTGTAAGAATAAATAATCTTGCTCGAAATTTTCACTATAAAATAGGTGATTATATTAATATCAACATTTCTTTTGATGACAAAGATAATATTTTTTTATATGGAAAATGTTATATTTGAAGTTGAAATTAAATTTTAAATAATTTTAATTTCATATTTATTCAAAATATACATAATCACATAAAATGACTTGTCATTTATGTCATATATAACTCCTCAAATATACTGAGATATGTTTGTAACTTCGCATTTAAAATTTTAGACAGTTTTATGAAACGACAAATAAATATACAACAATTTTAGTACGTACAAAAATAAATAACAGGGGTAAATAATATTCATCTGCCAACTAAAATACGAATATATATTATTTTTTGCACGTGGAGATATTAAGCCAAATTGTTGGTATATAACATATTTGAGAATATTTGAGATTTGAAAAAGCAATGAGAAAAAAATAACAGAGAATAGAATTGCAGAGGAATTGATCCACATCCTTTCTTTTGTTGCCTTGAGGATAAAAACATCAAAATCAAATTTTTCGAGGAGAATAAAGGAAAATGCGCGAGAGGTACTTCATCGTTGCATTTGTCACAAAAATACTCAAATATTTGGATGTGAAATTGTTTTGTGCCACGTCATTTTTTTTATAGATGTGAACTATATATTTAATTAATTATATTAGAATTTGTGTTTGTGGTATATCGGTTTCACACGAGACAAGTAAATTAACGTCTTAAAAAGATCATTCTCCATGACAAATATTAAATTGAAATTAAAATTCGTCACTTAGTTGAATAAACATATGGATAAAAACAATTGAATTCATATCCTCTAAAGTATTTTATCTATCATGAATAAAAACTATATAGAGAGAATCAATCTTTAGTTTTATGATAAAATAATATTTTTTCTATATAAGAGATTATAAATTTGAAATCAATTTATAGACATTTAAATTTAAGTGATTTGACCCTAATTTTTTTATATACCAAAAAAATACATAAAAATTAATAATACTTATTGTATGAAAAAACATTAATAATACTTCATTCATTCAGAAAATAATATACTGCAATACAAGTATACTATATTACTGTATTTGTATATTAGGACCATGAACTACATAATTTAATACTAATTCCAATAGTTATAGGTTGGAAATTTTAATATAAATTTATTGTGGATATTTAAAATTTGATAGCTTAGATCTCCATTTTTTATAAAAAAATTAATTCTAATAGTCCATATAAAATATTATCATTTTTTTATTCAATTTTTGTTAGCCAAACAAATGTATGAAGAAGGCTAAGATGACAAACAAACAAACAAACAAACACACTTTTGACACGGAGCCGTGTCAAAGCATCTTTCTTGACCCAAAATAAATTAGTGGTGTAAATGCAAAAGTATCAACTCCGACACTTCTTCCATGGATCTCATATATACTTCCATCAAATAAAAAAAAAATGGATCTGATATATACAAAAAAGTACAAACGTGCATTTTGTATTGCGAGGTAGGTGTGAATTTGTCTTTTGTTTAATTGAATAGATAATTCTCAGGTACAGATGATATTCATGATTTATTTTTCACATTTATTGTATCTTGAAATACAAACTTTATTATTTTCGATATTTATTTATTTTTCAAACATTTTTATAGAATTTGAAGATATTTCTTTATAAAGAAACGAAATATATTACTAATATATTAAGTCTATAGTTTTCTCAATAACTAATTAACAATTAATATTTTTCCTTCATAACAAAGGACAATCTTTTTAAGTCTTATGAACATCCCGTATGTATTTTGATTTAAAATCTATAATACTGAAAAATCGGAACAAACTTTCGGTGAAAAAATTGGAAAAAAAACTTCGATGTTTTATGTCTCGATATATTTCAGACTGAATATTGCCGTGTATTTGGAGAATTTAGGTCTTGATTCATATATATTTTTATTTGTACTAAATTAATTCCACAAATAACGAAAAATAAAAATAAAATTCGGGCTCTAAAATTTCTCTACTCTAAATATTTCCTTGCATTTTTGTAAAAGAATTTGATAGCTTCGTACAATAGTCGCAGATTCAATGAATCATTAATGCTGGGAATTTATAGTTGCTTTTTGGCAATACCCAATAACATTTATTTCGGAGGGCATTTATGCAAAACTTCCAAAAGACCAGAACATATTAATGCTGTGAATTATAGTTGCTTCTTAATAAAACCCAATGACACTTTTTCCAGGGTCATTTCTACAAATTTCAAAAACCAGAACATACTAATGCTGGGAATTTATAGTTGCTTCTTAACAAAACCCAATAACATTTTTTCCGAGGGCATTTCTGCAAAGTCCCAAGAGGCAGAACATATTAATGCTGGAAATTTATAGTTGCTTTTTAACAAAACCCAATAACACTTTTTCCACGGGCATATCTGCAAAGATTCAAAAGACCGGAACATATTAATTCTGCGAATTTATAGTTGCTTCTTAAGAAAACAGAATAACACTTTTTCCAGGGGCATTTATGCAAAGATCCAAAAGATAAGAACACATTAATGCTGGGAATTTATAGTTGCTTTTTAACAAAACCCAATAACACTTTTTCCAGGGACATTTATGCAAAGCTCCAAAAGACAAGAACATATTAATGCTGGGAATTTATAGTTTCTTTTCAATAAAACCCAATAACATTTTTTCCCGAGGGCATTTCTGCAAATATCCAAAAGACAAGAACACATTAATGCTGGGAATTTATAGTTGCTTTTTAACAAAACCCAATAACATTTATTCCAGGGGCATTTCTGTAAAGATTCAAAAGACAAGAACATAAATTAATGCTGGGAATTTGTTTATTTATTTATATTTTATAGAAAGAAATAAAGAATTTGAAAACGACACGGAGGAGCCAAGAAAAGAAAAAAAAAAAAAGTAATGAGCGCGCGAGAATCGGTATAGTGGGCCCCACACGTGACGGGCGCGTCGCTTCTTTATAAACTGAAATTAATTCCTCGCTTTCAAATCCGTTTTTATCAAATCCGGTTCAGGTCCGGATTTCAAATCCGCTACACTTTTGTTCAATTTTTTCAAATCTCTTTATCCTACGGATATTATCCGGAAAAGGAAATATCTGCTGGATTTTGGCATATAAAAAATTCTCTTCCTTCTGTCATGTCAATTATTTAGTAATTTTGTTATAATAACTTGGGTATTTTTTATTTTTCAATTTTGACTTTAGCAACGTGACAAAATTGTTAGATCATTAACGTTAACGTGACAAATAAGTACATTTTGTGAAATTATAAAAGTAATAATATTACCATACCGCTTGCAAAATTAATTGAAAAAACTAAGAATATAAAGTGTTCCGTATCACTAACAAAACCGTATATGTGTTATGTCAACACAAAAAAAAATTTAATACAATTTTTGTCCTAAACTGACGAAAAAATATAGTTTTAATACAAGTAATTATTGATATTATATATTTATGAAAAAAGAAGAAATTCGATATCGATGAATGAAATATAAAAAAATAAATGTCGGGAATCAAAATTTTAGATATTGAAATTGGAATAAGATTTTGAATTTATGGTTAATTTTTGAATTTTAAGTCCACTTCGGTATTTATCCGTTTTTATCTTCAAAGTGAATTTCAAAATTTTATTTTTCAATTTTGAGATGTTATTTAATTATTAAAAATATATATATCTTGACAATTGTATTTTTTAAAATTTAGAAATTTTTTAATGTATATCTTTAACGATATATATTCTTGATAATTTATTTAATTTAGAAAAAACACCATAATTTTAACAATAATTTTTGCAATAAATTAAAAAAAAATCTTCAACGCAAAGATATTGACAATTCATTGACACTAACGTCGATTTCATTGAGAATAATATCGAATTCATTATCATCAATAAAATCCCTATCCATAAAAATATACTATTGCAAGTAAGAATATCAGAGCTATAAAGTATTAAAATTAGTGGATTTGGTACCACACTTACCATCTAATACACCATACATATCTTCATTTGTATTTTTTATTTAATATTTATAGATCTTGTCAGTTTTCTGTACATGTTATAAAACAAACACGTCATGTTGATTTGTGCCAATAAGCACTCGTATTTAGACCATCAATCAAAGTCGAAGATATATATTATTTTAATATTTTAGTTTGGATGATGTGGACAAGTAATAGAATATTCCGCCGCGAAATAGCTTACATATTTTTTATTTTTTTTTATTTATGACCCAAATTATTTAAATTTAAATATTTATAAAAAAAATTATTCGAATTTTCAAGACATAATTTTTGATATGAATAACATTATCTTTGTTACTATATTAAAAATTAGTTCTCGATATAGTTTACATGTTAAAAAAATTACAAAACTATGAATAACATAATTGTTAAGAATGAATTGAAGAACAAATGATAAAAAAAACTAATAATATAAACACTGAAGATAGTAGTATAAGTACTCGT
The DNA here is from genome assembly GCA_037678475.1 of x Bolboschoenoplectus mariqueter. Classification (NCBI taxonomy): domain Eukaryota; kingdom Viridiplantae; phylum Streptophyta; class Magnoliopsida; order Poales; family Cyperaceae; genus x Bolboschoenoplectus; species x Bolboschoenoplectus mariqueter. The sequence goes on from CM075255.1 coordinate 3,193,189, forward strand.
GATAATAATAGAAATATACTGCTCAAAAGTATAAATATCTAGTTGGTGAGACACAAATTAAGAATGTAATTCTCCATTAAGGATCATGTTTTTTTTTTCCATTTTTAAAACCGTGAAAACGCTATTTGATAACATTAGAAAATTTTCAAAAAAAATCATAACCAAAATACTATTAGTTGCTTCTTTAATTTTTTTTTTTAACAATTGTTGGTACAACAAAGATGGCACGAAAAAGACTCTAATAGACTCAAATACAAAAAATATTTATGGCAGCTAACGACACGAAAACAAAGTATACATCACACAGTGAATATCCATCAAGCAACAATTCCATAATTCATTAGTTTACAAATACAGCCAAAGAAAATTGGAATGCGAACAAAAACTTGCGAGTGATGAGAAAAGAATAGTGTGTGTGTGTGTGTGTGTGTGTGTGTGTGTGTGTGTGTGTGTGTGTGTGTGTGTGTGTGTGTGTGTGTGGGGCCTTGAAAGGGAAAGGTACGAATTGTTCGTCAAATAAGACAAAGAATTGCCGATTAAACAGGTTTTGTTTGCTCTTGAAATTTGCTTAAATGACCCGCGAAATCTTCGAAATTGTTGTAGTTGGCGTGGTAAAAAGTTAAAAGAGTTTATTTTTGCGTAATTCACAAACACATTTTTTTTTAAAATAGCACTGATTTTGTATATTTTTAAATAATTAATATGGAAATATGGAATTTACAAAAAAAATTTTTGAAAAGAAATGAAATACAATGGTAACAGAGTTTCGCTGGCCAGAGAGAGGAAATATGGAAACAAACAAGAAGATAAAACAAAATTAAAATTTATATTTTTCAATACAAACATTCTTGTACTTGGAATAAGCTGAAAAAAAATTTACCAAAGGAAATTATTAAAAAAAATAGTGTCGGCAAAGACATTTCAAAGGTAATTATAAAACTTCTATTGGAGGGCGAAATAAATGATCTAAAAAGGAGGTATTAAAATATTTATCCATTCTAATATTGATAATGAGGAGGGATATAACGATTTTTTTAAATAAAATTTTCATAAAACCTAAAAATTTGACCAAAAAAATTATAGATATATTCTTCGACTTTGGGATTGAATTTTCCTTTTTGATAAAAAGGTAGAATTATGAATTGATTTTGTTCCAAGCTTCCCACAATGCAATTATAATTTGATATTTCTTCATCGTTCACTAAAAGTACATTTTATTTGCAATGTCTAAATTTATTAATCATTAATATAATAATATATAATACTTAAACTGAATAAAATTTGAAATAAAAACAGTTCATAAACTCAAAACACGTCTATAATTCTTTCTCTTGATTAAACATTTTCCGAATTTACACAAAATGTGAGTTTCAAAATAATCAAAATAAAATAACCATGGTCAAATCATCCCAATCTTCTAACATTATTATTTGAATAAAAAATAATTCAACACAGAGCTTATCTCTGACGACGATTTGAAGTTTTAAACGCACCTGAGATTCCCAACCAAATACTGCACGCCACACGTGTCAGTCAACATAATTCCGAGTCTCTGATACGATGTGACCGGGAGCGTCCAGCGTGGCGCCTTTATCAGCGAAGGAGACCGACAGGTGCCTGTTATTAAACCGCCGTATCCGGTGAGTCAGAGCTTCTGACACGGTTGTTGCTACGCTCAAACCGTGTGCCATAGAGAGGCATCATTTGATATATGTGGGGATGTGTGTGCACTGTGCATTTTTTTTTTCTTTTCTTTTTGGAAAGCAACAGGTCGGCGTGTCCAGAGAAGAAGTGGGACCCATATAAAAAGATAAATTACCATGTTCTTTTCAATTCTGCCCCTAGAAAAATCTTGTATTCGGTACTCCGGATAGTAATATTATCGCAACAGTCCAAGAGATTTTGAAAATGACAATTGTAATAATTTTGGCAAGAGAAATATAAAGTCTATTAACACGTTTGATGCAATTTGATGATCGCTTTTTATAATATATTTCAGTTTTTAATTCGAGTGAACGAAAAAATTCGAATTTAGGGTGTATTTGGCAATTAAAATAAAGGTTGACTAAATTAAAAAAATTATAAAAGGAGAGTAAAGTTAAATCGATAAATTTTATAGTTTTTAACAAATTTTTACTCTCATTATTAAATCTTAGGTGTGTGTGTACGGATGGGATAGCTATTGATAATAGTCAAACCGCGTCATTTTCATTTTTATATCGCCGTATACAGATATAGATCGGATATTAAACGAATATGACCGATCGGATATTGAACAGATATGGATACAGATTTAGATATATTTTGGATATTAAATAATAATATTATTATATCATTAAAAAATAATTGCATAATATTTTTAGATTCACTAGTTAGAAAAGTTAAATATTAATTACAAAAATTAATCACTAATTATCATTATATTATTAGTTCAAATGTAATAAGAAATTATTAAAAAAAAAGAAACATGAGCACCAATTTGGTCTAAAATTAATTGGATTTGTAATCTATATAAAAAATCCAATCGAAAGATATATAATGAGCTTTTTAACGGATATCTGAATTTCAAAATAATCTGGATCCGGATAATTATCCGGATCCGTATATGTATTCGATTCCAAATTGAAAATTGTATCTGCATCCGTATCCGTTAAAAAAACTATCCGAATCTGTACCCGTTTCCATCAAATATCTGGACAAAAACGGATAATATCCGATCCGTTTACAACCATATTTCATATATTTACTTTACTACTATAGAAAATTAATAATTTAAAGTGATTTAGTAGTTACTCCGTTTCAATTTTTCTTATTTATCAAATGAAGGGTAATAAATAAAGATTAAATTGCTGGAGAAGTATGTCATTTTCTTTTATGTATAATATATATTTTTTTCTCTACAATTAATAAAATCGAAACTTTATTCGTGATAATGGATCTCGCAGTATACGTAGTTTTCCATTAATTTGTCAAAGATAGTAAGATCTCGAGTTCCTTTTTTTCCTTTTTCTTTATTAAAAAAGTCTCCTATCAACTCCAATAATTTTATTTTCAAACATTTTTTATGAAATTTATATCTATATTTGATCATATAGAGATGAGATTCATCATCGGTCTATTAAACATGCGATTCAAGATCATGATTCAGTGACGAATAGTTTTTGGACTTAAAATGAAAAATTACTTCAGTTATAATTCAGAATTTCAGATACTTCTTTGCAAATTAATAATTTGTAGACTCATAAAGTGCGCATCTAGGCAAATCAATCAAGCCAGAATTTTGAATTTCTTTAGCTTTACTTTTCTTTTGCACTGGTCCTTGTACTATTGGCTATTGACACAATATTTCTGCGTAATTAAATTGCTTACAAAGTATTCGTAAAAAGAAATTTAAATAATGCATGTTTGAAAGTTTGAAAGATGTTGTAAGATGACGGAGGTTGTATCAGCATCTCTTTTAAGTGTTTTCATACATCAGGAAAGAAAGATGATCGAAGATAAAATTAAAATAACTTAATACATGAAGTAAAGTTAAATCATTATATATTTTAAATTTCGTTATTTGAATCGTTACGGCAATTTCTAGCATTATCTGTTCTAGATTTATGGTTCAATTTAAATACCACTAATTTGAATAATAACCCACAGAAATTTAATAATAATAAAAATATCATATAAAATAAGTTATATAACAAAATCATTAACATAAATAATAATACATTTAACTTAAATAACAGAGTTGATATTGATAAAGATATCTATCTACATATCACCTCCCTTATTTTGTATACATATTTCAAAAACTACAACTTGGAAAAGTTAATTGCTAACTGAAATTTCCCAGCATTTGAGAATTAAGAATTTTGATAATACATTGGTCTGTTTACGATATTCTAAAATGTACTTAATTAAAATTAAATATTTTCTGATCACGTAGTCAGCATGAATTTCTTGCATGTTTAGAAAACAAGAGGTTATTAAAAGAATAATAAAGCCTTTATAATCTCGTTTTGAGATATGGTCTTAAAAATATTACTTTGTCCAGTTTCATCAAACTGTACATTATCATTGAGAAAAATTTCTTAAGGTTCAGTAGAATAGAAAAGATCGATATAAATTTTATTAGGAGGATGGTATCTTTTGCATAGAAATTATATATTTAAAATTTACATGAAAATTCTTTATAAATATTTAAAATTAAAAAGTTTAAAGAATCAGACTTTGATTTCGTGATGAAAATAATGCTCTTCATGTTTGACTCTAAGTTTGAAATTCTGGATTAAAATTTTTATTGATATTTAAAGTTAACTGATTTGATTCTTATATATACCAAAAAAAAAAAGATAATTAAGAGGTTTAAACTTTAACTTTATCTAAAGGAAAATTTTTGACATGCTAGTAATTAACTGTCTTTATACTCGTCTCTTGGTGGAATTGAACTATGCATAAAATGATTTCAATTTTAGGTAGAGATAATTATAACAAGCACTAGCTTGTTGCTGTATTATTATAGATTTATAGATAACTTCAAAAACATAATCATTTCTCTTGCATTATTTTTTGTCTAAATTAGATGTGTTAAGGGTTTTATCAAGAAACTTTTCACATAAGTTTAATTGATTAACTTTTTACATGTGTTCAATGTGGATATTTTAGTGGTTGGAGTTAATATTAAGTAACCTTATATTCATTATTTAAAATTGACTAATTGATGTTAGATTTGGATATTTCTTATGATTGGAAATCAAATGAGACGAAATCAACTCATGGACCTAGAGAATTACATGTTATCATAGACAGATTTAGCATTTTGGTACAATAATTAGTCTATATTGCACAGTTCTTTCGTGACCTTTTGAATTTCTTAGCAACCACAAAAAGTCCAAGAAAAAAAATGTTTGAATTTTTCTTTTTTAAACCTATAAATTGTTCAAAATTTTCTTTAATTATGCATTGCACAAATGAGATCAATAGTTAAGAAACATTTAAATTCTGGAGTCTATTGATGCTAAAAATAGTCAAATTCAGCGACAAAACTTTGCTTTGATTAGAGCGAACCATAGCCACCTTCTTATTCAAAATTTTATACATAGACAATATCTTTTCCGAGTTAGTTACTATTTGGGTCACGAAATGATCCCCCTTAATCCGTTTTGTTTCATAATTTTTTTTAGTTAAATCGACTCCTTTTTATTTTGGGCTCAAACTCCGTTACTGATCAAGTTGCTCACAACATGGGAATAGTACACAAAGCATTATTTGGTCACATTTAGAGAAAAAAAGTAGATACAGAATGCTATTTGAATTTGATAAAAATATTCTACGAGGGGTTCTAAAATCTTACTTGCTAGGTCTAGTTCTTAAATATATAGAATTGATTGGCTTATCGTAAAAAAAAAAAAATTCACGCTAGACATTTGTGATCAATATAATTTTGTATAATTAAAATTGTGGAATTCAAAATCACATATATAATATAGTAGTATTAAATCTCATTTCTTAATAGAGAAATGTATGTTTAAGTTTAGCGAGAAACTTTTTAAAAAAAAATTATCAATCACAAGCTTCCACTCTATTTTACCAAGCATAGATGTAATCTCATATTTATATTTTCTGTTATGTTATACCATATAATATAATGTATAATCAATATGATTGCGTTAAGAATCGAGTAAAGTAAATCTAAATTTTTTTTTATAATTAATCCGTTCATACATTATATAGCAAAAAATCAAGACTCATTTGAGTACCGCATGCTTGGATGTGTTCAAAGATATCTTTAATTAATGAAAACGTAGAATTTTATAATTTGAATTAACAAATTAGAATAAAGGAATCAAATCGATCGGGATTGAAATTTTATGAAGTTTTTTAGATAAATTTGATATGTTTGATTTAATTAAACGTCCAAATTAAAATAATATAATTTTATTTTTTATTTGAAAAAGCAGATAATTGTGCTCTTGTATTGCGCAGAAAGTGTCGATGTAATATGGTAACACTTGCTAAATTTTCAAAACTTTATTTTACCCACAAAAAGTTTATGGAATATTTTGTTTCAAAAATTTTTAAAAACTAAAGAGAAAGATTGATTTGACAGACAAACAGAAGAAGGATTTTGCTTTGCTAAATTATTGAGAGATTGATTTGACAATTGACATGTATTGCACGGGATTGTTTTACTTATAGATAAGATATTAAAAATAACGCGCTGTGTTGATATGACACTATATATATATATTAGAGGTGGTACGATATCTTACGACGTGTTAATATATGTCATGTTATATGTGTTACGTATTGTGTTGTTATTTATGTTATATTCGGTTTTTTTACTGTAGATACGGTACGATATGTACAGATAAGAAGACGATATGACATGACAGAGTACGTGATACGTATATACATGGCACGGGAATACGCGTAGGTACAAGTAGGTATAGATAAGCACGTTTAGTACGGATAGGTATAGTATGGACGGATTTTGTAATTAGATTAAAAAGGAAGAGAGGAAATTTGACAAATAAAATATTTTAAAAGTGATTTTTGAATTTTTTTTAAAATATTTTTCGGATTTTTGGAAAAAAAATCGGAATTTTCTAATTTTTTTGCAATTTTTACAAAAATATTATTTTTCCAATTGTTTGTTTAATTTTTTTTAGCAACAAAAAAATTTAAATTTTTTGAATTTTTTTTCCTGCCAAACATGTTTAGCACAGTTAAGGCACGTATAGCACCGCGTGTCAACCCAACACGACACGATACGATTAAGACACGTCACATTTAGCACGGCGTTTCGAATCAACATGATATGTATAGTATACCGTGATTTAACTGTGCCGTGCCGCCATCTCCCCGTTTTTGGCACAACACAACACGCACATCAAAAGAAAAATCAATCTTCCGTGCCGTACTGTGCCTTGCTGCGGTACATCGTATTTTGACTCAGAATGGCACGGCATGCACGATTTTAGAACTTTTCTTGTAGAAAATTGAAAAATTGTTTTATTTGTTTAAACCAATATTTCTCGTCTTCAAGCAAAAATATAAAAAAGTTTGCAACGAAAAAATGTTACCTTTTTATTTTTTTTATTTTTAACACATCAAAATCATACAATATTAATATATAAAATTTTAGTATTTCTCTTTTTGATACTTTTTTAATATATATTAATAATGATGATGAATTTAATGTCCATAATAATTGATATCACATCAATCATAAAATTAACATTTTATTTGTAATAATTATTTATTAAACTCTTAAATAATAAAATAATTAACTGAAAATTATATATATATCATGTTACATAAACACATAAAAAATTATATTATTTTGACTTTATTTTAATATGCATCAAACATTAATAAAAATTAACTGATCCAATTTTATAATTTAATTCATTCTCTTAATGATCATTCAAACTAAATTAAAATTTAATAATTTATTATATACATATATTATTGAGATAAAATAAAATATATTTTATAATTTATATATATTAATTAAAATATAAATAATCATAATTATTAAATCCTTTTTTATGATTCTATTTAGGAAAAGAAAGTGCGGTGCAAACAAACAGATACCATTCGCTAGAGCTAAGGTGAGATGATGACGTGGCCACTTTTTATTTGTTGTTCCCCACTGAGTGGTACAGAATAACAGAACGAAAAGACGGCGGCACATTTTACCACAGTCTTCACTCACCGAGTCACTATTTTTGCCATTATAATATTCGATCCCAATCTTTCATAAAGTTAACCCACAAGATCTTGTCTGTGATCAAACTTGTTTAGAACCCACTTTGGAAACACAGTATTTTCTTTTTATCTGGCGAGAAAAAGATTCTTAATTTGATTGGAGATATTTAATAATTTTTAGATAATCCGAAGGGGCATGTGGTTCAAATCTAGTTGCACCATCACTATATATATATATATATATATATATAGATATAGATATATATATATATATATATATATATTAAGGTCAGGTATTATGGGTCATTCCTAATGAGAGATTTTAAATTTGCAGAGGTTCCATGTAAGAAGTATTACTCAATGGTAATTTGTCATTTTTATAAAAACTTTATTGAATTATGTGTAAATTGGAGAGTGATATAAGTATATTTAAGTTCTTCAAAAGATATTAGGAGCATTACAATTTTATAAGAATTTTCACTATAATTTTGAAAATTATATCTCTTATTATTAGAAAAAAATATTGGGAACTAACTTTTAATCTGACGATAACCACACAATCTTATGTATGGAAGATCGAATATTCAAAATTCGGATAAAGATCTCTTATAAATATTTAATTTGAATGATTTTATTCCAATTCTTTATATAAAAAGTTAATTGATGAAATCCAATAAATCTGATTGCGAAATGTTGTGATATTGATATTCCGTCTCAACGAAATTTGTTGCTTGACCAATTAAATTTCACAAAAAAAGAGAGGAGAAAACAGAAAAAAAAAGTGTTTGGTTCATGGTTTAGAAGCACGAATTGAATAGGAAATTAAAATTAGTAGTCTGTAATAGATCGGTTTCTATGTATTATTGTATAGCACAAACATGGAACAAATTTCCTGGCACGATAAGAGCTGACGCAAGCAATACGATTTAATACGCCATTTTTTATCCAATTTCTATCAGAGCACAAGTATCATACAAGACATGTATAAACACGACACAACTTGAGATGCATTGGTGCTATATATTGCTACATAACCAGGTTCATTCTTCTAAAAACCTGAAATTAGAATTAACAAATTGGGCCTTTGATATAAATTTAGTAGCCCAAATAATTGTTACTGTTACGCACTTTAACAGGCCTAAAAGGCCTTTAATATACATGGGCTGATTATGTAAAGCCGAGGTGCTCCTAGGAGCACAGATTCTCAATGTTCTTAACTTAAAAAGATTTTTAAATTGATTTGAAATGAAAAATTCGAGTTGTCCAATAAATTTTTCATATCAAAATTTTATAGGATACCGAAATTTTCTATTTTTAGAGTTTTGTAATTATTTTTTTTTCGGATTTTTTAGATGACTATAATAATAATAATAATAAAATAATAAATTTTGTATGCAAAAGTAGATCATTTTAAAAAATATGAAATAAATAGTTAAAAATTATAAAAATAGAAAATTTTAGTATCCTACAAAGTTTTTAATATAAATAATTTATTGATCAATTTTGATTTATCGTTTAAAGCTAATTTGACGGATTTTGAATTAAAATCACGGAGAAATCCGGTGCTACTAGAAACATAATAGCTTTACTCTTGTAAAGTATTCTTTAAATATTGTCTAGGAATGGGGGTAATTACAAGACATTACAACAAATTAGTCAATTAGATATTACATGCTTTACAAAGGCGTAACATTTGTATTACATTTAATATTATGAAGAAACGTCATAGGCAAAAATTGAAAATTAATAAAAAAAAAATACTATTAAATCCTAAGCGACCTAGAGCACATTCTTTTTATCTGATAAATTAAATTTGTAACAGAAAGAATGCATTAGCAAAACTGAAAATTTTCTGAAAACATAAAGTTCGCCGACATTATCCGTAAATTTATTATTAAAGGGACATTTCATAGGCAGTGGTGGAATCAAAGGAAAGCAAAAGGTGGGGCCAACACACCTCCATATATTGTAATTTTGTAGTTTGTCCTTTAGATTATATATATTTTGAAAACATAAATATTGTTGGGCCCCTTATAACATTAATATTTTTTTTTAAAAAGCATTTTAAATGAGATACCGACCTTCACTATTTTACGAAAGTAAAGGTTCACAAAATAAGTCAGATAAAATATAAAAGATCTACAACATGAATTACATCAGACCAAAATAGACGTTTCACATTAGTTAGAAAACACGTTCAAAATTTCAACAAGATAAATATTGTAAAGTAAATAAAATGTGAACTGAAATCTCTTACTCCATTAAAAACTCTATTTTTCCTTTCTAATCAAATTATCCAAATGATTGCAGCTAATAATATCCCCAGAATTTCATTAGTCTTTACAAGGTGCAACAAAAGATGACATCCAGGAAAACAGCAAAGCAATCTCTCTCACAGCTACAAATTTAAAGCTGTATACAGAGTACAACTAATCTCTGTGATTGAGCTGTGAAGACTTCATTTTGCTAAAGGAATTGATTGAATTCCTGTTTTTGTGGCGTGATTGAATAAATTTGTGATCACCATGTGAGCTTGATTTGGCAGCTGTGCTAACTGCCAGTGCCATCTCTGATCTCTCTTTTTGGTACTGTTGTTATCTGTTATAAACTTATAATTATAAACCCACACAATGTCAACGAACAGACAACACATCCTCTCCAGAGAAAGAGATCGCCACCGAATCGAATTTCTTGGGAATTATTAATGAATTAACTGATTGGCTGTCGCATTCTACAATTGATTGAGATTGAGATTGAGATTGAGAGTTCCTGAATTTGGGATTCCATTTTAAGAAAGGAGCTCTTCTTTTTTCTATTGCTGCCTTCGCCTGTCGGCACCACTAACTCCAGAAATTTATTGGTTTAAAATTTTGACACATCTCAGTGATCCTATTAAAATTTATGACACACATTTGCTGTTATGAATTTTAAAGGACCTAATTTAATTTAAATGATTTAGTTTCAATTATAAAAAGTATTTTTTTATTTATACATTTAGTGGATTTTATGTGTGTAGACTCAAAAAAAAAAAAATATGGTGGCGTATATGAAACAGTGGTGTACTTGTCTTTCCTTCTTTGCAACTGCTTTACTGTTGGGTTTTATAAATTAATTACTGATGCTGATATTTATTATTGTAACTTTTTAATACTTAGATATTGGGATACAGATATTACAGAAATTAATTGTGTGGACGGTAATTTTTCTTTTTAGTTATTTTTTCTAAAACTTTATCATATTTATTCATCATAATTCATAAATATTTTTGCTCGTAATTCTCATCTTTATCTCAAAAAAAAAATAATCACAAAACTATGTCCATAAAGTACCTAAAATCGATCTAACCCCTTTCAATTCTAAATACAACCTCTAGAATTAGAATCCAAAACAAAATTATCCATCAAGCAGCCAATACAAGAAAATAATTACAAAAGCCAAACATATAATTTGTTCATAGTAGCAAAAACACACAAAAGAAACTAAAGTTATTAATTAAGCCGCCACCAAAGGTAAAACAAGTCCAACTTCTCTACTCCTATTGTGATATAATTGTAAGCTTTTATTTATTTATTTTTACGTTGTGAAATTTTGAGACGATCATTGAATTCTGATTAGGGATGTCAATGAAGTGTATCGTGTTGTTTATGGATCAGATAATTATTTTTTATATTTTCTTTTGAAATAAAGATTTTTGTTAGCTCAATATTTTTTTTTTCGAACATTTTTTGCTAGATTTAAACATATATCTGTAAAAAATACTGAACTTATCTTCATTTATACTAAACATATGATTCTTGGATCAGATAATTATTATTCTACATTATACTAAAAATAAGCTGACAGATTCGACATGTTACAAACCGTAAGGTAGCACAGTGATGATAGATTTAGTATTCAAGTTTGATAAGAGACATTCGAAAAGAAATAAATGTCAGAATTAACATAAACCTTTATATCAAAAAAAAAGTTCGGATTAACAGACTATAAGCCGAGGTCGAATTATCCTAAAAAAATTTTAACAACAAAAGAAATTGGGTGTCGGATAAACAGACTATAAGCCGAGGTCGAATTGCGTATCGATCGACTCCTGATTAGCAAGAATTAACACTTAATTTATTTCAATAAATATGTGCACTAACTCAGAAGCTACATGGAGATGAAAATAAATACATATAAACTTGATATAGCCAAGCACAATAGTTAAAAAAATGAAATAAATTTTCACACACGAGCATCTAGATTTCAATTACAAGACAATAATAAATGCTGGCGGTTTCAATTTCAATTGATACGAACAGTTATTAATTTAGCAGTCTTTCTACAATAAAAATTTTGTGAAAAATACAACACTTGCATTTAATTAATATATGAAAAAAATACAACTCTTGAAATTATAAAATATTACATGTGAATAAAATTTACATAATTGGAGAGATGACATGACATGACATGCAATTTATTTAAATAAGATGCTCCTCCAAAATTGTGAAGAATGATTATTGTGCAAGTTTCACATTTAAAATTTTTCCCTTAATCTGAGGCTCAAAAACCAGTGGTACCAACTCTAATCCATCACTACTACGTAAAACAAATTGAAGCAAAACAGTAGGTGATTTCATTCCAAGCAAAACAAGGGAAAAATGCTCTCTGCTATAATAAAATAGACTATATCTTACTTCTGACAAACCTTAATAAAATAATAAACGACTCATTGAATTGCAAGAGAGGCTACTTTCTGTTGCTAATTTTATGTTTTTTTCATGCTATGCATGTTAATTAATTTCATTTAATTTGCTAGTAGATGACTTTTGGCTTCGTACTTACAAAATAAAAAGAAATTTAATATTTTTATGGGTTTCGTTTTAAAGGGAAATAATTAAAGAATAAAATTTTCACCAATTCTTACGAATAATAATTTTATCTTTTAATTATTTTTATTTTATCCTTCTCTCAAACAAAATCATGATATCTGATGAAATACTTGCTTAGCAAGAATTTCTATCATAAATTGTCATGCTATCTTTAATATTAAATTGGTAGAATGTCGAAAGTAATATTACAATAATAGAAACAATATCAATATGGCCAAGCTTAGTAATTAAATTTGGACATAATTTTTCTTTGGAATTTGCTAACAAATTAACCATCCATTTTTCCATATCCATACCAACCAACCAACCAAAACAAAATAATTCAAGCACAAAAGCCACACCCCGAAATCCAAATTGACACAAAATAACTTCTAGTTTTCTTCATCATCTAATGCGAGCTAATTTGGTACCTCAAATATATCATTGAGCCTCCACAAATCAAGCAAATCAACCCCTTCCTCTTCCCCAATTTCCCGAAAATGCCCCTCGACAAACGGGTACCAACCCGATAGCTCATCTTGCTCCACGGCCCACGGCCAGACCCCACTCAATTCATCCCACACCGCATAGAGAGGATCTGCTGTGTACAATTCGGGAGAAGCGGCGCATGTCGAGTCGACGAGAGCATCAGCTGGCACGGTGGTCGGGTTATTATCCTCTGTTATGGTCTTGGGTGTATTGTGGGTGCGTTTAGGAGACTTGTAGCGGCGCTGAGACTTGGTTGGGGTTTCTTCTTGGAGCTTTTGTTGTTGCATTGTCTCCCCTCTGCTGCGCTTCATCATTTACACTTCTTATTTTTCTTCCTTCTTTTTCTTTCTTTTTCCTTTGGATTTGGTGCTGGTTTCTCGCCTTGAAAGAAGTACACAAAGCTCTCTTCTTTGGAAGTAGAACGGGAACAGAGGAAACCGGACCGGGAGGTAAAGGCGGGATTGTTTGTTGCGATTATATAGGCAAGAGCAAGAGGAGGGGGGAGAGAGAGAGAGAGAGAAAAAACTAGGGTTTGCGACTTTGTATTCTTCCTTTATTTTTATTTCATAATAAATGTTGCCTCTTTTTTTAATGAAAAAATGGTTTCGTTAGTTTGGGTTGTTGTTAGGAGTTAATGGTTAGGCAAGGCTGGCTCTCTTTTTAAGTATTTTTAAGGCCGAAAACCACCACCTGAGGCCTTTCAACGCAGATATTTTATTCGTTGTATTTATTACCAGAGCTGATATTAATAATTTTATTATACAATTTATTTATATAATATTTTTATTATTCAATTTAAATAAGTTATTATTTAGACTAATGATATTTGAATTGAATAAAAAATAATATATACAAATAAGTTGTATAATAAAATCGTTAGTATGAATAATAATTTATTTTATATAAGTAATAAAGTCGGTATCAATTAGATATCAATGTTGATATTTTTCAAATATTTTCCTTTATTATATGCCAAAACCGCTTAAATTTTATTATTTTAGTCTTTGAATTGTTTGTTGGTTTTATTACTTGTTAGTTTGTTTTTAATGAAACAAGTGCGTGTAGGCTATAATTTCATGGTTTGCCAAACAATCTAAATCTAGATGTACACAAAAATATATAGTTTTTCTCTCTCTATGGAAGAAAGCGTACTATTTAGTTAAGTAGAAAATTTATCCTTTGAAGATTTGAGAAGGTTCAGTTCATATAAATTTTGATAAATATAAACCACATGCACTTGAAGAAAAATACCCAAGAATCAAAATCAGTACTAATTACTTCAAAAAAAGTACATTTGCAATTAATAAAGAAATAAAATGACAGCTGGTTCAATATTCAGTTGGATGCATTGTTTGAGTGCACAAATGTTAATTAAAACTTAAATTAGAGCAATTATGAATTAAAATCTGTCAACTGTTACCTGAAATTCAAAATTTACATGCATATATCATGATAACATCTGGAGTCTTAATTGATGCACTTCCTTAATAGTTAAAACCAATTATCAAGATCTTCAACAATATCCCACTTTTTAATTATGAAAATAGGACATTGATAAACATAACTATGTTTTTTTTATCCAAAATATCAATTTAAGTTCCTCAATAAATTTTATATATTATAATTTTTTAACTATATTTTTTAGATGACTGTAAAATAATAATAAAATAATGAATATTTTCACACAAAAATAAATTATTTTGAAAAATTCGAAATAAATACTTAAAAACTCTAAAAATAAAAAAAATTATATTCTATAATATTTTGGTATAAAAAAAATTATTTATCTGAGCAACATAACTCAAAATATTGGAGATGACAAAGTATATTTTGAGGCGTTTGTAAATATTTTTAAATTAGTCTACCTGTGAAAAATTCAGAAGAGAACCTTTTATTTATATTTTTTTTCTGACTACATAGTCTTTTAAATTCATACTGTTTTGCAAGTTGGTAGTATCAGCTGCATGTAGACGCATTGAAATAACATCAACAGTTGTATGTCAAATTAATAGTATTTATTTTATATCAAGCCTATCCATTTGAGCAAAGAGGCTGGCTTGCATCTTTATTTTTTTAAAATAATGGTTCCATTAAGTTCAATATTCTTTTATTTTTATGTATTTTTTTTGCAAAAATTAAATATATATTTTGAGATTTATCTTCATCCGTGTTAATTCTATATCTTCCTTTATGACAATTTTATTATTAATTTTAATTAAATAAATCCTTCTTTGAGAAGAAAAGTACAAAAAAAATAAAAATAAAAATTAAGGATGAGATATTAAAGAAGAGATAAGCAAAAGTAAGGAACTGAAAAATAAAAAAGAAAACATGGGTCCATTATATTCTCTGGAGAAAAAAAGAAAAGAAAAAGAAAACTGTGTGCCACTAGATTTTGCAAAAGTATATAAAAACAAACAATCAATCAGCAACTTGTTTTTTACAAAATAATAATAATAATAACAATAACAATTATAATAATAATAAAAAATTAACAGATCCAGCCATAAAGAACATTCCTGCTGATCCTATCCTGAGAAAAGAAAAACAATTATATGGATGAAATATCATTATCAGTTCAGTGGGACCCACTGTATGATTTCTCTCAACTGGCGGCTCAACCATGTCTGCTTCTTGATTCTGACCTTGTTTGTCTGAGAGCACACAAAAAAAAGAAAGAAGAAGAAGAAGAAAGAAAGAAAAAAAAAACATACCATGTATGATATGCCGACATGGGACCAGTCATGCACACAGCAGTACCTCTTGGATTAATTATTGTAAAAGATAGATAGCATCAAATTTAATTAATACTAGGATTGCTGGCGGCATCATGCATGCATGCATGCATGGTTATTAATTACTTTTTGTGCATTGATGAAGGGGGTTCTATTTAAGTTATGACTGGTACTGGTAAGAAAGAATGCTGGTTTTGTTTCTGGTATGTATGACATGGCACATGGTCTTCATCTACCAGAAAATTTGGTTAATTTTTGTGTAGAATGTGTGTATTTATTTGGGTACGTCATAAAGAGATAACTAGAGGTGAATTTACATTTTCTCCTTTTCTGGTTCTCTCATCTGTTGGGGTGTATATATTTATGATTCTTTTTATTTTGTTAGATAAGAATAAAAATTAAATATTGTAAGAATGTATTTGAGAATATCATAAAGTCCGTTTGAAGATGAAATAAGTTGGAGGTATTAGAGATTAAAATTATTTAATATAAAAGATAGGGATAATTTTGTTATTTCCTTCTTAAATATAATCTAAAAAGATAATCAGAGGAGAATAAATTTTCCCAACTAGTATAAAAGTCATGGGAAAATGAAAATCAAATTGGACTTAATTTTTTTTTCATCGTGGGGACTAACAATTTGTGAACTTAGTTGAAGATTAAGATAAACAAATTATTATAGAACTGAAAAGAGCAATCAGATGAGACAAATACTTCTAGATTGAATTTGTTTTTTTGAGAATATAGACTTTAGGAGGCTTTTATCAAATTTTTTTAGTGATGCGGGAATATTAATTTTAATTGTTATTATTTCGAAATAAAATATAAAATATCCTTTGCTCGCAAATGAAAAATATAATGCAAAATTTCTTAACCCTCTTATTACTTAAGTAACAGTGTTAATAAATCTCTTTTTCCTTTTTTTTGATTTGATTATTGCACTAATTATTTTTCTAGAGATATCCTTTTCATTTCATTTTATTTATTTGCTAAATGATTTTCACCTATGTTAGAGAATTAACTTTTATTGCTAAAATAATTTATTATTTATATATCTTTTCACACATTTATTTCCGCAATTCAACTGAAGAATCATTTATATACATTCTCATAATTTTTTCATACATTCAAATAATATAAAATCTCATAAATCAATTTATAAAATTCTGTATCCATTAAATTTTATCTCGTATGAATGAGATATAACCGAATAAAACCTTAATCTTATATATTGATGTCATCAATAGCAAACATGTTGATGTCAGCAAATTAAAACCTGTCGGCCTCTTTGAAACAGTCACACAAGAAAAAAAAAAAATTCATGTCAAATAAAATTTGTCGTATTGGCATCGCTAGAACGGTAAAAGATTAACATGATTGCCAACTAAGAATTTAACTTGTGGAACAAATTAAAAATTAACAATTAATATATCAGATGTGTTATATGGTAATCAATTTATTTGATTACCATGTGTTATAGATGAGCAACCAAGTTGTGAAATGAGGTAATCTGATATGAGAGGGGATTCTTGATAACTATTATTTTGATAATTTGACAATTAATTTTTAAATATTTTTTAAAAAAATCTAAAAAATAGAAAAAAAATTAACAAACATATTTTTTAACTTGTATATATTGATTGTTTTTCAAATTTCACATAATTTAAGAGTTATTAGATATTCCAACAAAGACCATTAAATATGGACTGTATAAATATCATATAATTTTAATAATTTTTAATGAAGTATTAAATAATACTTAAATTGTATAAATTTTGAAACAATCGAATTTATAAGTTAAAGAATATGTTTATAAACTTTTTTCTATTTTTAAATTTTTTTTTAAATTATTTAAAAAATCCGTTATTAAAATTATTAAAATATATAGTTGTCAATAGATCTCCACTCATAAAATATAATGTATGACAATGGACTTATTTGACTACGATGATTGCAAACTTTAAAAGATTCTAATAACTAGTTCATAATTATTATCTCATTATCTATCCCAAATTCATATTAAAAAATATTATAATTAAATATAGTTAAAAATAGAAAATCATAGTCATTATCTTATTAAATATAATTTCATCTGAAAAGTCGCTTCCTAGGTCAAATTTTTTATTTTTGAAAGTGATTATTCACATAGTAATGAAATGACTGTTATGTAGATATAAAATCATTATTACTTATGAAACTGTTTCAAGTTTCCGCAAACTTTATAAATATGATATAACCACATGATTTAATCCGGCATTTTTGAAGTACGGTAAAAAAAAATTCACTTTAGTAAATTTTTTTTTTACCTATGAAAGACTGTTACAAACAAGCGCTTAGCCCAGTCGTTTAGGAGTTGGGATTAACAAATCAGAAAGTACAACGAATCATGTCGGCACGAAATTTAGTAATTAGCACTTTCCTTTTTTGAGAAAAGACCATGTGCTTAGCACTTAATTGGTATTTAGAACAGTTGACTAATTGAGATCCATTAACTAATTAAAAAAGAGGGGAGAAAAAACAAGATCTTCTTCTCCATTTTCCAACAAGTAATACAAGCTGAAAACATTTCACAGAGGAGAGAAAGCTGCCAATGCCTTGCACTTTTACCAGTAGAGAAGGAAACTCAGGGGCCCAGTAATTAGCAATTTTGGCATGGGAGCAATTAATGCCTTATGTCGGCTTTTCCTTTCTTTATTTTCCTGAGATATGATCTGAATTGTAAATTATGTAATATTATGTAATACTTGTTTTCTTCAAAAGGAAAAAAAATGGACACCTGGAGCTGACAGTGACTCCAGGCAGTAAGCACATGTTACCAGTTCAAGTTGCAAGGTCACAGTGCTATTGCCATGTGAAAATTTTAAGCATATCCTTGCCAATCTGCCACAATTATTCCTTTTTTTTTTTTTAGTTTGATTGATTTTTTTTAATATTGAGGGAGATTTAAGACTCTTGATGCATCACCAGACCATGATGGTTATATTGTATGTATGAAATTTAATTGGAAGGGTTATTACATAATCATAACAGAGTTGTAGATGTAAATTTATCATTTTCAAATTTATGTAAATTGTTTTGAGAAATAGATTAGTTTTGTTATGGAACAAAATTTTTATCGGTTTTTGTACTTGAATGAATCGTCAAACTTAATCTATTTTTTTGTTTATGCTATAAATTTTGATACATAACAGAATTTGTCTCAAAAATATTATCAAGATAAAAGTGTTTGTGGTCACTATCCTTGTGATTTATGTGAATTAATACAATTCTCAAAATTTTGTGGTATGTCCATGCATGAGAGAAATATATTGATAAAAAATCAAAATAAACTTACAATAATAATCTTTGCAATTTGAAATTTAATCACCAGCTGCTTGATTGTACAAAATATTTAGTAGTAATTACATATATCAATACAAACTTTAACAACCAACCAACTATCAAATCTTTATATTAAACTCTGAAACACTCTTTATTACATCTCCCATTTAAAATTATGATTATTTCTGTTATATTAATAATCTCCTACTTGTAACCTATACATTTTTATTCATCGTCACAGTATACGCTCTATTATATCTCCTATTTAATGTTCCTAACACCTTTTTAGCAATGTTTCTGTACCAACTTTTTTCATTAATTAATTCTACACCTGTAATACATTGCAGCTGTAGCCTCCAACACAACTCCAGGGATTTACCAGCACTCAGTAATCAATGAAAAGAAAGAGAGAAAATAAAGCAACAGAGACAACTCATCCACAACTAACAATCAAACGCAGCTCATGAGTTGGTTGCAGTGATACTGATACATATATCAGATATCAGATCAATTCAATTCAATTTGAGATATCAGGAGAGAGGCAGTTGAATCTTTAATATTACATCAATTAATACAAGCTTTAATTTGTAGTCTTTTTTGTTGTCGGTACAAAACTGGCACACTTCCTGCCTCCCATGTTATTGGTTTTATTATTATTATTATTATTATTGTTTATTAGTCTCAGATGCTTCAGTAAGTAATGCTAATTAAATGCTTTAATTAATTGAACTCGTGAGGGTCTTAATTAGTTAATTTTGAGCTGACTTTGAATTGTCTTCTTCTGCTGCGGAGATCAGAATCAGATCTGTATGTTTAATTTTTAAATTTGTGTTAACTCAATTTTTAAATTTGAATTTGTTTGTGCTAAAAGTTTATGGCACTTATTTTGTACAGGAGGACGAGTTTCACGTGGAAGATTTTTTCTTAATATAATAGCTTTTGTTGATTTCAATACTTATTTTTTTTCAAATATTTTTTGTGGAACTTGAACCGGCATACGTACGGAGAGAATGTTGACCGGTCAACTCCAATCCCTATCTACGCTCGTATCCTTATTCGTATCGGTATATCATATATCAGCTCTATTTTTGAAAATTATTCTAATTAACTATCACTTAAAGTATAAAATCATTCGCTAGTTAATTAAAACTGTTGAGAGTATTTGGTGGACTGTGGAAGTGTGATCCTTATCATACTGTTATGCAGCAGAGAATAAGAATTTGTGGAAGTGTCATATAAAAGAGATCAAATAATCAATAAGTAGATTTAGTTCAAATTATATTGAGATTCGTACAGGTATTTAGATCAATAAATCCATGTTGTCTTGCGTTTGATTAAAGTTTTAAATAGATCTTATCATGGTGTTGAGATTTTTTTTCTGTGTGTGTGTGTGTGTTGGGGGGGAGGGGGGGTTATTGCGGATAATGGTAGCAAAAAACGACAGTTATCCTACACAGCACTCTGTTAATTGTAATATTGCATTAAATATCATAGAACTAACAAAAAATTAAGTAAAAGTAAGGAAACCTGAATAAAATAGTTTTTTTAGCAACTAATTTTAATTTTATAAAATTAACAACTTATCCATTAGACATCATTTGAAAGATGAATTAACATTGGTTCCACTAAAAACATAAAAATTGAAAAAAGAGATTAGCTATTAATTTGTTAATAATTAATAATAATAAATGTTAATTAATCATCAAGTAAGATAAATAGAAGCAATTTGGATCATGTTTGAGATCGAATTAGTTAGATCAAGAGATATTACAAAAGAAATATACAGATAAATAGTTTTTTTTTTCTTTTTAAAGCAATCCTCATGAAATTGCTAAATAACATCTTTCAAGAAAAGGAACTTATAAATAGTTAGATAAAAGAGATATTAGACGAGGGATATATAAATAAAGTGATCAATTCAGACACTAATTCTAATTATTTTTAGCATTGAAATTAAAAAAAATAAAGGTGTGTGGTCTGTCAAATCGTTTGTCTGAAATGGATAAGCTTTCAGTCTGGTTGACTGGGGGTCTCCAAGTGGGGTTCAATATCAGCCCCACATATACCTGTCTAAAATATCAAGTACAAAAAGTGAATTTTCTCGGTGCTTCCAATTTGACAAAAGGGTCGGCAAATTGGGCATGAATTGCTTTTACAAATTGTGTGAATCAAGATTTTATTTAGCATAATACAATGCATCTGAATTCTGAACAATCATTCAGCTATATGCATTGCATTGCTTACATTTTCTTAATTTGCACTTAATTGTTCTTTTTAAGACAAAATGAGTTACATCTATGAAATTCTCACCTCTCCTTTCATTCTATTCTAGTGGGGTCAGCTTGCTTTGCTGAAATATAAATTTTCTACAATTTATTATTTAGGATAATAATGATATCGGAGAAAATGATATGTCGAACACACAAATATATCAATTTAAACTGATGCCTTTGTTCTATCTCACACGTTATCTAATAGGATTTATGTGAACAATCGAATTCCATATATTCAAAAGTTTATATTTGAAAGAGAACTTACTTATTCAATAAGTTTTTGAAGTCACAATTGCTTGAGATTGTCGTTTTAAATGATGATTGATAATAATGAATAAGTTATTTTACTTAATTGTAATATTTTTTGAGTGTATATAATATTTTTTTTAAGTGCATGAGCTAGAATATATCATATGTGAAAATACGATGGAGTTTTTAGTTCAATGAGTTATGTATTATCAATGCTAGGTCCTTATGAAACTTATTTGATTTTTTAATTATTTTCAAACCATTTGGTACATTTTCTCAACTCATTAATGAAAATTATTTGGATAATATCAAATTGCTAGCGAGATTTAACCGTC
Source organism: x Bolboschoenoplectus mariqueter (assembly GCA_037678475.1). NCBI lineage: Eukaryota > Viridiplantae > Streptophyta > Magnoliopsida > Poales > Cyperaceae > x Bolboschoenoplectus > x Bolboschoenoplectus mariqueter. Next base: position 3,215,145 of record CM075255.1, read on the forward strand.
AAAATTATTATGATCGTTGGATTACTATTGGTTTAGAATATTTCCTCATCATTATTTGAATTTTCTATTTGAGTGATGAAGAACTAACTATTTATCTACTTTTCAATTAAGATTACAACATCAGCGAGTAGAAAAATATCGTTTTCATTTATAAAATAAATTGTGTAACCGATTGCCAAAAAAAAAAACAAAATTGGGCAGGAAACGAATCTATCCGGTTCCCATTTAATTTGAACCGTAAGATTTAAAATAGATAAAATTAAACTATCATCTTATGATACTCTGTTTGTTTCATGAAACTCGAGGCATAGGAAATAGAAGCTGCAGCGCGGTCCAAGTTCCCACCGAAAAAAAAAAACCAAAAACCAAAGAGAAAAGAGAGAAGAGAAAAGAGAAAAGAGAAAATATCTACCGCCTATTGGACCTACCAGCCTATACTATGCGCACAACCTTTCTTTTCTTTCTTTTCTTTGCTCTTTTACGCTGACGACGTGCGTTAATCGGCGCAGTGGTTCTTCGCATAAAGCGAGTGAATAAAGAGAAGAGAAGACAAAAGAGAAACGGTGGCAGCGTTGCTGTTTCCAATGTTAGTTTCATTTTGCACTAACCGCTACGGAGGTCGGGAAAAGAATCAAAAGATGGTCTTGTGCGGGCCCCACTAACATAGGTATCCAAGGTTTTGATTTTGATTATATCAGCATACGTGGGACCCGCACAAATTCCATCTCTGCGCCATCAGGGGAAAACAGGCAGCTTAAATTTTTTTTTTTTTTTAATTTTTTTCAGGTCCGTAGGCAACAAAAATCACGATTTCTTTGGTAGATGCTCAGTCCTCGAGCCTCACGTTCCTGACCCCCTGGGCCCCCCCCCCCCCCCCAAGCACTACACCTCTGACCCTTTGATAGGAATTTTTTTTATATTTAGAAAGAAAATAAATATTTTTAGAAAACCGGAAAGAATATTTTTATTTTTAGACGGAGCAGAGAGAACCGCAACAAAACTGCAGTTTCTTTCGAAATTTCTAAAGAAACCGTATTAAATATACAATTCTTTTAAATCTAACTATACATCAATACAACTGCCTCCGTATATATTACAGAAAATCTGTTAGTACATCACAAATGATGCGGAGCTAAGAAACTATGCGGTTCCTTTAGTCTATTTTCAAAATTTCCAAAATCTTTCTCTTCTCTTCTGAATAGAGAGAGTGCTGCTGATCAAATCCTTCTCTTTTTCTCTTCCAAAGAGAGAGAGTGTTGACGAGATGTGGAGAGAGAGCGGCACACCCACGTGACACAGATTATGAAATATTAATATTTCACTATTATTTGAGTATCATGAAACTTTAATATTTTAAAATAATTTAATATTTATTTCGTTTTAATTTTATCTTATTTACCGAGGGTTTGGGTTCGACACGCACGTGACACAGATCCGAGTATCCTCGTATGTCCATTCCCATTCCTTCTATCATATTTCTCCATCATTCTTCCTCATCCCTCTTCCTTCTTTCCTTCTCAACGCAAGTGTGCACAGCCTCTCTCTCTCTCAAGTAAATTCGCGCGCGATTTCAACGACCCCTCTTGGTGCATAACAGATGTCGGTAGCTGTCATCCTCCTCCTCCTCCTCTTTAGTCCCTCCAGGCAGCTGTATGCTTGTTGCACTCCTCTCATGCAAGGTACCGCTTCCCTCCCTCCATTTTTGAGATATTCAACCAGATCCTTACAATCTGTTAAGATCAGGGAATTTATTTGACTACCATGTGTTATAGATGAGCAACTAAGTTGTTGAAATGAGATAATGTATGATATAATGTGTGACAGTGGAATTGTTTGACTACACTGACTGCAACTTTAATATTGACGTGGTAACGTCAAAACCAAACTATAAATTTGATTTCCGTTATCTAGATGATGAGTTGTGTATGAAATTTGATGCTATCAAAAATATTTATTACGTTGCTTGAAAAAAATTAACACTATATATATTTTTTTTCTTTTGATTGATCCATATAAATGATGGAGGATATATCAACGACTTTATTTTTTATTTTAATTTTGGTGAGTTATAATATTGGATTTGTGGTTGTTGCATAGGTGTGTTGTCAATTTATCTTCCTCTATTAAATTACAAATAAGTCATGATGCATATTTTTCTTATTTTTGTTTAACAACAAATTTATGTCATTAGATATATGTTAAGTCATCACAACTACATAATTATTTCATCAGATTTTTTTTTCCGATTGATTTTCCATCGCAAAAAGATGTGCAGGTTGTTAGTGAGGAATTAACTATGGTAAAAAGGAAAATCTACTGAAGTGAAATATTTGTTTGATTATGGAAGACTGGAGAAACAAGCGTTTTGGAACGAACAAATGAGAAGAGAAAGTACAACGAATCATGTCGGCGCGAGATTTAGTAGTAAGCACGCACTTTCCTCTTTTGAGAAAAGGACCATGTGCTTAGCAGTTAATTGGTACTTAGAACAGGTGACTGATTGAGATCCATTAACTACAAAAAGAAAATCATGATCTTCTTCTCCATTTTCACTGAAGATGGTCTTCGTCCATTCTTTTATGATTAAGAATGTGTGTATGCATGCATGCATGCATATCCTTTCTATGAATAAGTCTCTCGTTTGGCGAGCAATGAAAAGTGATTTAAATATTTTAAAGTGTTTTAATGTATTAAATGAAGGTGATTTAAGGTTGAGGAAAGTTAAAATATTTATGAAAATGGAGTAAACTTGAATCATCAAATTTCATAGCTTTTAATATTTTTTACTTATATTATTTCATCTATTTCTTTATTATCCAATATTAATATTTTAGAGTGATTTAATATGTATTCCGTTTTAATTTTACTTCAATTGTCAAACTTGGGTAAGATGATTTAATCCATTTTGCTGCAAAGGCAATGAATGATTTTGTTATCAGAATTTTTTTTAAGGAAAGCATGATAAATATAAATTAAAAAATCTGACATAACTATAGTTTACAAAAAAAAATTAGTAGTGTTACTATAGTTAATTAGTTATATTGGGTTTTTGGTATATTGAAGACATAAGATTGTATTGTTTTTTTTTTAATTTAAGATAAAAATGCGATGATATTTTTAAGAGGACTCTAATTAGTTAGATTTTTCCAACAAGTAATACAAGTTGAAAACATTAAACAGAGGAGAGAAAGCTGCCAATTACTTGCAATTTTACCAGCAGAGAAGGAAACTCAGGGGCCCAGTAATTAGCAATTTTGGCATGGGAGCAATTAATGCGCTATGTCGGCTTTTCCTTTTTTAATTTCCTGAGATATGATCTGAATTGTAAATTATGTAATACTTGTTTTCTTCAAAAGCAGAAAAAAAAAAATGGTCGATTGGAGCTGACAGTGACTCCAGGCACTAAGCACATGTTACCAGTTCATGTTGCAAGGTCACTGTGCTATTGCCATGTGAAATTCTAAGCATATCCTTGTCAATATGCCATGATTATAGATCCTCTGTGTCAAGCACTAAATTTCACCTCAAATCCGTTTTTGATGACTTAATTTTTATTTATCCGTTGTTAATCATTATATATATACTTTGTTCAAATTTAATCACTCGATTATATGACTTCTAATTAAACATGTAAAATTTAAAAATATGAAAATATAAGACACAAATTAATTTTCTCTATTTTCTTGTATAAAATTTAGAACTTGTCATATTTTAAAATACTTGTTTTTTCTTGTGAAGCAATAATGTAAATTTAGAATATACGTTATTACTCTATTTTTCTAATTATTTAAATAAATAAAGAGATATATTGCTCTTTTTTTAATAATTGAATTCTATAAATTGGGATACTTCTAGAAGTAGTATATCAAATTTTTAATTATATAATAATATTTCTCAAAAAAATTTCAAAAAAATAAACAAGTTATTCGGTCGAATATAATAAATGGATCACCTTTTATTTTATAATAATAAAAATATTGTTAGAGAACGTAAATTAACTTGATAGGTTAACTTGCTGGATAACATAAAAAAATGCTATATGAACCATAGCAAAATAATAATTCAATAATATTTCTTGATAATTTAATAAACATATAAAATTTATATATCTAAATAAGGTTTTCATTAAGTTTGAAAAATTAACGGAGGGATCATATTTGAACAAATATTAATGTTTAGTGAATAAAAATAAATAAATAAATAAAAGTTAAGTAACCAAAAATGAATTTAAGTTAAAATTTACTGACTTACGAATAAATTTACCTAATTTTTTTTATATTGAGGGAAATTTGAGACTCGATGTATCGCCAGACCATGCTCATTATATTGTACGAAATTTATTTGGGAGGTTATTTCATAATCACAACAAACTTATATAGATGTAATTTGATCTGTGTAATATTCAGCTGCTTAATTGTCCAAAATATTAAATAATTACATATATGAATACAAAATTTAACAACCGACCAACTATCAAATCTATATACTAAACTCTGAAACACCTTTTGTCAGTGTTTCTGTACCAACTTTTTTCATTAATTAATTCTACACCTCTGGTACATTCCAGCTGTTGTTGCCTCCACCAACACAACTCCAGGCATTTACCAGCACTCAGTGATCAATGAAAAGAAAGAGAGAAAATAAAGCAACAGAGACAACTCATCCCCAACTAACAATCAAACGCAACTCATGAGTTGGTTGCACTGATACTGATACATATATCAGATCAATTCAATTCAATTTGAGATATCACGAGAGAGGCAGTTGAATCTTTAATATTACATTAATTAATACAAGCTTTAATTTATAAGCTTTGTTGTTGTCGGTACAAAAATGGCACAATTCCCGCTTCCCATGTTATTGGTTTGTTATTATTTATTAGTTTCAGATGCTTCAGTAACTAATACTAATTAAATGCTTTAATTAATTGAACTCGTGAGGGTCTTAATTAGTTAATTTTGAGCCGAATTTGAATTGTCTTCTTCTGCGGAGATCAGAATCAGATCTGTCGGTTTGATTTTTAAATTTGTGTTAAGTCGATTTTTAAATTTAAATTTGTTTCACGTGGAAGATAATGAGTACTCTCTTTTTCAACATGAAATGATGAGACTTTGTTTCGTTTTCTTAGATTACTCATTATTCGAGGTCATTATCGGAATTTAATTCGTGCAGAAATAGAAAGAGATTTAATGGAAAAAAAATCGATTCAATTGATCTGAAACTCGATTCTTGTTATTAAAGTACAAAATCATGCTAGTATAATTGATTTATGGTTAATTCTCCAATGAATTAAAATTCGAATTGTGAATGAAAAAATCAAACCAAAATTAGTGACTGTAATTTATTCAATTAAAAGTGTTATTATATAGTAGAATCAATCGTTATTCATATATGAAAGATAATTATCGCAGCTTTTATTATTTTTTTCTTTTGAATAAGGAAGGGCTCATGCTCTTTTTTTGTGCCAATAAAAATTTGAATGCATAGGCTTTTAGAGGCTATCATAGTTGTATCCCAACATAATAGAATTAATATTGTACATATATACTTAACTTAACAGTAACAACAACAAAAACGAAAACGAAAAACTTTCTTACCCCATATTTTGCCCCGTTGATTCGAACAGGGCGAACTGTTCTTTTAACCGCCAATTGAAAACTTCCATATAAAAATAGCCTTGTTTTCATTTGGATTTCATTTTTCAAAATCCTTTTCAACCTGCTCCGCATTTCCTGTTGGAGATTGCATAAATCATGCGATTTATGGTATAATGGTACAAGTGCGGAATAAAAATTGCAATTTTTTTTTAATATATCAAAGGATTTATTTATGATGTTAAAATCAAATCGAATATAAATACAAATAATTTTATATATCTATTTTGTTGGAGTTTGAACGATAAATGCTGATGCGGTTGTCTGTTACATCATTAAGGTTTCAACACAGAATCTCTCCGTCGATATCCATTCGAGAGCTGCTAGACGCCGTTTGACTCCTTGTTAGGAGAGATCTTTGTCGGCAGCACTCAACGTTCGAAACTAACTTTTAGACGGTGAAATAACAGCGTTTCAATGTTCTGCACTGATTTGACAGTGTTTGGGGTGTAAGGGATGCCTTAAAGTAAGGGGTATGCGCCCATTTATATAGGCAAGGCTGCCTTGGGTCATACTCAAGTCGATCAGTGTGTTACACGCCATAACAGGTGTGACACAGTAATTGGACCCCTGATGTCGATCAGTCGATTTTATTGACTTTTCCAGAGTGTTACAGCCCATAACACATATATATTTGTGTTCAAATCGGTTCTGATGTCGACATGCTGACTTAGCATCCTGTTACGGCCTGCAACACATCCATGACGTGTACACATGTTGCGGCCCGTAAAACTGTGTTACGATGCGTAACAACTGTTTCTTACGGCCTGTAACAGCTGTGTGTAACGGCCCGTAATAGCTGTGTTATGATCCATAACCGCTGTGTCACGACCCGTAACAGCTTTGTTACAGTCCACAACAACCATTGTTGCGGCCCGTAGCACTTCCGTTTGAAGCCCAATTTTGACATCAATATTTATCTCATACACATCACGCTAAATTCATCATTCGATGACATTACTCAAGAATCAAATGTTCGGTCTAACTCATTTTTGATTGGTGTGACCTAACAAGATTTATCTTATCAGACAATAGAGTCGGAATTATTCTGATCTATAGATACGAGCGGCACTTAGCAATGTGCGTCATATGGCCAAACGACGCAGATGATACGTATCATATAATACTACGATTCTCAAGCAACATTTTGCCTTGCGTTAATTTCTTGTCACATTATATGACGAATGAGTCCAAGATAAACTTATGTTATCTTTGCAGATTAATTCTTCTCTTGATTTTCAAAATTTTTTTAGTAATTATGATTAACATTTAATCATATATGTGCAAATATTAAATGATTTTATTAAGTGGCCAATATATATCATCTCTAATATACTGACTTATACAAGGGATGCTAATATTTTTTGACAAATACATTTCCTCCACACAACAGATACACACTGAGGTAGAATTTGTATTGTTGTCCGTTACGAAAAATGTTGGATAATAATTACAAGCACATATTCTTCATGTAGAAAATATATTGTCTCATACTTTATAATTAAGACACGTATGAAATACCAATGGCACTAAAACAATTTTATTACGATGTTTCACCCTAGGGTTAAGTCTAATGTAGTGCTCCCCAACATACATCTGTACGGTTAAGTTGATAATAATTATCACATGATTTGTGAAATATAATATCACATTAATTCACATACCGATTTTTATCTATTAATTAATATTCATCTCTAATTATTAAAGTCAGAAACATTATTTAGAATATTTTTTATATTATATTATTAAATCTAACATTTCATTTCGGGTTGTTAATCTAATTTTTTTAATAATGAATAAAATACAAAGAACGCAATTAAAATATATATTAAATATATATAATATTCAAATTACATAACTAAATATATTTGATTTCTAAATTATTATACTAATATTTCACTCCGTCTTTCTTTTCTGAATTTTGTCTCAGGCGAAACGTAATGACCGATCAAGCGCGTTCCGATCAAAGCCTGCAATCAAATCCGATAAAGCGACGACTCCAAATCGTTGATTGCGAATCTTTTCTTGATAATTGATCTTCCAAAATGGTTGGCTGTAAAGAAACTGATTGTTATTGATCCGATATGGATCTGATTGATGAATCAACATGGATATGAACAATTTCCAAGGTATATACTCTTGATTAGAGAATTCAATATGAATCCAATCGTCGCCGATTAACTTGGAGTTTCAAGGTATATACCCTTGATTAGAGAATTCAGTTATTTTTCATCTTTTCGTTTGACGATTTATGATTCTAAATTTTTAAACCTTTTTGTGTTTGTGCAGGTAATAAAATTTTTTATTTGAATGATGTTATAATCTCATTTCACTCTTGATAAATCTTACTTTTTTTTGATGAAATGAAATATTTTTTGCTGAATTCAGTTATATCTTGTGTTTTTGGTTTTGTGATGTTTGTAATTATAATTTTTTTTTCATTATGAAGTTGATAATTTTGTACTTGATAAGAAAAATAATATAAGGCCTTGAGGTCGTACGAGAAATTTTTTTGTAATGAATATTTATGCATGTAATATTTTTGATTTGTTTGTAATAATGACAAAAATTATGATACTACTTTAATATTAGTGTACTACTGAGTTCGTTGAAGTTAATAGATCTCCATTCTAAATATAAACGATGTGTGTCTGATGATAATAATTTAATATGCATATAATAATAATTTATACGTCTCAGAATAATAACTTAATCTGTATATAATAAAAATTTGATGTGGTTCTAATAATAACTTGAGTGTGTTTGATGATAATAACTTGATCTGTATATAATAATAATTTATGTGTCTCATAATAATCAATTGATCTATATATAATAATAATTTAATGTGTATATAATAATAATTTGTGTTTGATAATAATAACTTGTGTGTCTCAGCATAATCATTTCACTATTATATAATAATCAATTATCAACATAAAAAATTTGAACTATAATACAGTCAAAACTCAAAGATAATAATCGCTTTATATGTACATAATAATCTCTTGCAAAAATTATAACTTTGAATTTTGAAGCGATTCTTCAGACATAACACTTCACAGGTCGGCGTTTTTTAAAATCAAGTTGATGTTCTCTTTCTTCCTACGACTTTTCATTTTTAAACTGCATTTAACCATAATATATTCTTAATATAGGTTTGAGGTAAGATAAAGAGCAATAACTATAACTATAAAGCTGGTTATGAAGATCCATAAAACACTAGTTAAATTATTTCTCCTCAAATACTTACCATATGCGCAGGTATCCTTGAAGAATTTCGACTATTTAAAATCGTGACAAATCCTTTCTTTTTATTTCTTTTATGTTTTATCATGATAGTTCGAGCAACGCACAAATTTCATTTTGTTTTCTCATATTGTGGTTTGCGAGGAATTCTTTTTATTAGAGCGTAATAATATTGAATTCGAATACATTAATTTTTCAAATAAAAAATATTATTTTACTAAATAGTACCAAACATGATTCACGTGAGGATTTTTTTTATCATATGGAAATATATAATTTCAATTGGTGATTTCGTCGTAATATATTTAAAATTGAAATATTTGACTCATATTTATTTTCAAATAAAATAAAATTATATATGGAATGAAGTTGGATTTTGCACTCAAAAACAGGTGACAATTATTTTTCAAACTTATTAAATGACATGAAGCTGTCACTCGTGTGGTAGGTAATGCTTTTTTTAAAAAAAAAATAAATAAATTATACAAGTGCGAATTTCTTAGGTTTGTTTAATTAAAACTTTTTTTTAAGCAAAAATAGAGTTCAAACTCCCCTTATTTTCCCCTTATTTTGTACTATGGGGCATGAACCCATGATCTTTTGAAAATCATTATAATTAACTACCACTTAAACTTGAGACAATTTGCTCGTTAATTAAAACTATTGATCTGCTTTGATGGACCATAAGTTATATTATAAATGAAGAGGTCAGATTTAAATTAAAGGTTATTATTCAATAAGTACTTTATTAGACGGGGAATATATAAATAAAGTGATAAATTCAGACATTAATTCTAATTATTTTTAGCATTAAAATAAACAAAATAAAGGTGTGGGGTCTGTCAAATTTTTTGTCTTAGTGGGGTTCAATATCAGCTTCAGTCTGGTTGACTGGGGGTCTCCAATTGGGGTTCAGTATCAGCCCCACATATACCTGTCTAAAAAAGTATGATGTACAAAAATTGAATTTTCTCCATACTTCCAATTTGACAAAAGGGTTGGCAAATTGGGCATGAATTGCTTTTACAAATTGTGTGAATCAAGATTTTATTTAGCAAATACAATGCATCTGAATTCTGAACAATCATTCAATTACATCAATTTCCTTTGCCTTAATATAAACTTTCTATAATTAATTATTTAGAGTAATTATGACATTGGAGAAAATGATATGTAGAACACACAAACTTATCAACTTAAATTGGTGCCTTTGTTCTGTCTCACTTATTTTCAAATATAATTTATGTCAACAATTCAATTCCATACATCCATTTTTGTACTTGAAAGAGAATGGCCTCCTTAATAATTTTTTAAAGTCACAATTGCTTCAGGATGTCGTTTTAAAAAATGACTGATAATAAGAAATAGATCATTATTGAACTTATTTGATTTTTTATTTTTTTTATTATTATTTTCAAACTATGTGATGCATTTTCTCAACTCATTAATGAAAATTAATTGGACAGTATCAAATTGATAGTGGGATATATAACGCATATTTCAAGCGTGAAAATTATTATGATCACTGGAGTTCTATTGGTTTAGAATATTTCCTCATTATTATTTGAATTTTCTATTTGAGTGATGAAGAACTAATTATTTATCTACTTGTCAATTAAGATTACACCATCAGCGAAGGAAATTATGAATATAAAAGATGCGGATAGAAAAATATCGTTTTCATTTATGAAATAATTGTGTAACCAATTGCCAATATAAATAATTAATTAATTAGAGTAATTATGACATTGGAGAAATTATGTGTGGAACTTATCAACTTAAACCGGTGTTTTTTTGTTCTGTCTCACTCGTTATCAAAAAGAATTTATATAAACAATTTAATTCCATACATCCAATCTTGTACTTGAAAGAGATTGTTCTTCTCAATAAGTTTTTAAAGTCATAATTGCTTGAATTGGCCTTTTTTTTTTTTCAGAAATGACTAATAATAAGAAATAAGTTATTTGTTATTGAGTTGTAAATTTTTTATAATATTTTTTTAAGAGTTTGTGTTAGAATGTCACATATGTGAAAAAACTATATTGTTTTTAATTCAATGAGTTATGTATTATCGATGCTAGGTCATTATTAAATATATTTAATTTTTTAAATTATTTTCAAACCATTTGGTAGATTTCCTCAATATTCATTAATAAAAATTATTTTGACAATATGAAATTACTAGTGGGATACATAACGCATATTTCAACAAATTATTATGATCGTTGGATTACTATCGGTTTAGAATATTTCTTCATTATCATTTGAATTTTCTATTTGAGTGATGAAGAACTAATTACTACTTATCAACTTTTTAATTTAAATTACACCATCAACAAAGTAAATTATAAATATAAAATAGTTGTGTAACCAATTGCCAAAAATAAAAGAAAAAAAATTTGGGCAAGCAACGAATCTATCTGGTTCCCATTTGATTTGAACCGTTAGATTTAAAATAGATAAAATAAAACTTCCATCTCATCCCTCACATGATACTCTGTTGTTTATTTCATGAAACTGGATGCATAGGAAATAGAAGCTGCAACTCGGTCCCAATTCCCACGGGAAAAAAAAACCAAAAACAAAAGAGAAACAGAGGAAGAGAAAACCATAACTTGCCAAACATCTCTGGCGCCTATTGGACCTACCAACCTATACTATGCACACACATCCTTTCTTTTCTTTTATTTTCTTTTCTCTTTTATGATGGGATGATGTGCACCTATCAGGTGCAGTGCTTCGTCTCGTATAAAGAGGGTTAAAAAAAGAAAAAAAAAAACAAAGGAATAATGACTTATGACCCCTAAATTTTGCACTAATGGCAATCATTCTTCAAATTTTTAAGTTCAAAACAATTGGCTACTTAAATATTAATTTTTTTTCATAATTATCAAATTTGAATAAAAAATGATTAGATTATTTTTTAATTTTATAGTGTGATTATTTGAAAATTAATATTTATCTAATTCAAAAAAATGTTTCTTCAATGATAAAAGTTGAATTATATAATTGAAAAAATATTCAAAATATCCTGTATATATATTATATGAATATTAACATGTAACAAATTCAGAAATATTAATATGTAACTAATTCGGGTAGAAATCATATGTCACGATTTTACTTAAAATCATGAATTTTAAATATGAAATAACTATAATATCCTCTAATAATTTTATTTTTATTAGAGTTTATGCAGTAATTTTACTATTGTATTATTTTTCAATAAAAATTTGAAACAACAATACATTTATTTAATATTATTTTTTGTTATTGTTTATCAAATAAAATATTTGTACCTAAATTTTATTTGTTCATAAAATATAATTTTTGGTGAAAATAAATCCAAACATACAAATCTGAAATATAATAACATAAAAGTAGAAACCAAATATTTTGAATTAGTTATATATTAATACTCAAATAGTCTACATGCATAGTATTTTATTATTGAAGAAATATTTTATTTTAGAACTAAACAAATATTAATTTCCAAATAATCACAATACAAAATTCAAAAACAATTTCGTTATTTTTCATGAATTTTAATAACAATAAGAAAGATCAACAGGTCAATTTTGGTAATTGTTACAAACAAAAATTTGAAAGGATAATTGTCACAAGTGCAAAATAGAAGGCATTTAATACATTATCCCAAAAAAAAAACAATTCAAGACAAATAAAGAAAGAGAAAGAGAAGACAAGAGAGCAGCGGTGGCAGGATTTCTGTTTCCAATTTGTTTTTGTTTTTTCACTATCCGCCTCGGGGAGCGGGAAATGATGGCCGTTATGTGTGGGCCCCATCAGCGAGGGTATCCGAGGTTTGACTTTGACTGTGTCAGAACTTGTGGGTCCCGCAGTGAGCAGCTCAGGTCGGCTCAAGTAGCTGTTGTTTAATTCGGGATGGATAAATTAAGAATAATTAGAGAGAAAATTATTTTTTGTAGGATATGATGATAATTTTATTTTTTAATTGTTTTTATATTAAATATTACTCTTCCGGTTAAAATGCGATGGTAAATGTCTAAATGGACATTCATGAATAACCGTTTTTATTTGCAATAAGTATGAAAAATATTAGGGATATATTATTGTCACATCGTCTTTATTTTTTAAATGAAATAAATTATTATTTGTGTACTAATGATTTATTATGTAACTTATTTTATATAATGTTTTTATTATTCAATTTAAGTATCATCAATTCGAATAATAATTCGGTTAAGTTGAATAATAAAAATATTAAAAAAAATTATATAAAAAAATTATTAAAATATAAATAATAAAGTTAATATCGATATTATCAAAAATCTCGGATTATAATTAAAACCAAACATTTATCCGAAGTACTACACTAATATAAACAACAAGAATTTTATTCCAAGTACTACATTAATTAATTTATATATACAAAACAGAAAAAAAACATGAACAATTAATTTCTTTCTGAGTGGATAATCCAAGGAAGAGGTGCTTCTAACAATATAATTCTCAGTGCTTGATTCCACATTTCATGATATTTATGGCACACTCAGGTTCTCTCATTTCATTGGGCTGGTTCAAAGATCCAATATATAAATATAAATTGGGCTAACATGTATATTGTATATCTCCTTGTTATTTTAAGAGGCCGTGGCAAGTTTCTAGCCGTTAGATTTTTGTGATCAATTTAAAAGGATAATACAAATTTCTGACACAAGTTGCGAGAACAAGGTAAGAATTTTATGTTTAATCAACTCGAGCAACTCACACGTTTAGGTTCTCAATTACAAATAAATTACATTGTATTACAATACAATCAACTAAATGTTTTGTAGATATGTCATCTATGTAAACAGATCGATTCTTTTTCTTTTCAATAAATTTGGGTATAATATGTAAATCAATAATCATCAATTGAGTGTTTCCTTTTAATTTAGTAGCTTAATTAATTTTACTGAGACTTGATTGCTGACAATATAAATATTTACAAATTAAGTCCAGTTTGACTATTACAAAATTGAAAACCTCCGATGCTAATTTAAGCTGAATTAATGCTTTGACGGAAGAAACCTTCAAGGTCACTCACGCTATTAAAAAAGAGGAGGGAAATTAACGACCTCAACAATGAACATTTGAATAGTTAAAAAAAATTTAAAGAAAATTTAAAAATAGGAAAACATTTACAATATATTTTTGAAATTATAGATTAATTTTGTTTTAAATTTCATATAATTTAAGTATTTATTGATATTCAATCAATGACTATTAAATATGGATGGTTGAAAATTTCATAAAATCATTTTTCTTAGAAAGGGAAGCTGAAACTGTTATTATCCTGTGAGAGAGAATTGGTTCTCTTCTCTATTAATGATCTATAACCGAATTTTTTATTAATAACCAAAAAAATAATAAATCACCAATTGAGCCTAAAGGCTCAAAAATCACCAAAATAACCATGATTTCAGGAATTTTGATATAATATACGCTACGCCTCAGTACTTCAAATTTTTGTTCATATCTTGTACGCTAATTTATTCAGCATACTGGAACGTAGCGTACATTATATTTTTTTAATCCAATATTTTGTGACGAAGAGCCATCATATGATTATATTATAATTTTTTTATTGAAGACCCAGCAAAATTATTCACCTTTAACTCTAAATATATTTTATTTAAAAATAACATATGATTTTAGCATATTCATTGATATATTAAAAATAGTTTACTTTTGAAACAACATAATATTATTATCAAAACATTAAAAAAATAATTTAAAAAAATCTAAAAAATATAGTATAAAAAATTCATCGATAATCTCAACATAACATATCAAGCCGTAAATAAAATATCAAATATATTTTATAGGATTCAAGTAAAATGTATATTGAATTGATGTAATTTTAGTAATAATTCTAATTTTTTTTCTATATTCAATTAGAAATAGTACAAAAAAATATTATTTTTGTGACTTGTTAATTTTTTTTTTGTCGCTGTTAATAAAATTTTCGGTGAGTGCTACAAGTTTCACTGTAAAGAGTTTTGTACAGTTTTCCGAGGAAGCCTGGGTCTTTGGTCCATCTAAAGATTTTAAGATTTTGCAAAGAAGACCTATTTGCATGGACTAACAACGAGTTATTACAAAGATCTTGCAAGCAATTTTTCTCACATGATATCAGTTAATAGAAGGTAAAATTGTGTTATTGATTTCCTTATTGAGTTAGGACACTGATTAGTAATAAAGATTTCTCATTATAAAAAAATTATAAAGAAAAATTACATTTATATTATAAATAAATATTGGTAGTATGAAATTTTTAATATGTTTTAAGACTATTTATAGTATTTTTATTACGTTGCTTTTCATAAATATCTATATATATAGTATGTTATATTTTGTTGTATTAGTTATTACTATAGTGTGTTATATTTTGTTATATTAGTCACTGATATATTCTGACATTCAAGTGTTTGTTACTTTTTTTGTTATTGTAGGATATTACAAATGAAGAGGAAGAACGTGAAAATTATTTTTCATGTTACGAATTTTCGAATCCTTCTAGATTTCTTAATATTTATAATAAATTGAAAAAAAACTGACTCCTGAGCACAAACCCGCATTAGAAAGTTGATCTTTAAAGCACTTTTTAATCTTGTCGAAAATACCAATATGTCGTCAATCATTTACATATTTGTTTAAACATTAATATTTTGAGAAATCATTGTTGTAATTATAATGGTTATTTGTAATAAAGATGATTTCTCCATTATACTGAGCTTGAGGTGCTGGAGGTAGTTATCAGGTAGAGGAAAAATAAAAATAAAGTAAAATATGTCATTAGCAGTATTGCACAAATTTTTTTTCAGACTGATAATAAGAAATAAGTTATTTGTTATTGAATTGTAATATCGTTCTTAATATATATAATATCTTTTTATGTGCATGTGTTACAATATCTCATAGGTGAAAAGACAATATTTCTTTTAGACTTTTAGTTTGGAGAGTGGTGTATTATTGATGCTAGATTATTATTAAGCTTATTTGATTTTTTTAATTATTTTGAAACCATTCGGTACATTTCCTCAACTAAGTAATGAAAATTATTTGGACAATATCAAATTGCTAGTGGGATATATAACGCATATTTTAACCTAAAAAATTATTATGACAGTTGGATTACTACAGAATGTTTCCTCGCTATTATTTGAATTTTTTATTTACGCTCTCTTTCTCATCTCCCTCTGCTGTCCTCTAGAAGCTAGATAAATCTCCAAAGGAGAGTCTCGAAAGGCTATCGTCCTGGTATCTGATTGTGAGGAGGGATAACCCCACAGTGCCTCTGTCAGCTTTCATCCAAAGAAAGGACCGCCTAATGTGATCTATGCGCTTTATCTCGCATATGGGTAGCTTGAAACAGGCCATGTAATAAACTAGCATGGATGATAGCACCGATTTGATCGATTGTAGGCGCCATCTCTTGATATCAACTTACCCTTCCACCCAGCCATCCTCTTCTCTATCTTTTGTATTAAAGGAAGGAAAATCGCCTTATCCAGCCTCTGCACAGTCAACGGGAGCCACAAATACGTAACAGGGAGCTATGTCAGTTGGTACTGCAGCATCCCTTTGTTCTCCTCCTGCTGGTCTTGTAATGTGTTGTATGGCACTAAACTACTTTTGGCATAGTTTATGTGCAAGCCTGTTGCCTCAGAGAAACGGTGCAACATTAGCCGTAGTACCTGAATTACCCTTCCCTTGGCCGACACGATGAGCACTGTGTCATCCCCATATTGCAACGGCATGATCGGTTCCGCCACCTTAGATGAAATGGTCTGCGTGAGGCTCGTGCTCACTGCAATAATCATCCGTTGCAGTACATCTGAGGCTAATACAAAGAGGAGCGGTGACATCGAGTCACCTTGGCGTTGGCGAAGTCCTCTCCTGTGCTGAAAAGGTCTAGAGGTGTCCCCGTTGACCACAATCTGAGAGGATGCAGTCGTCAGTAGGTGAAAAATCCAACTAATGTATCTGGTAGGGAATCCTCTTGCTTGCCAAAGCATCCTAATGTTGGTTACAATTGGTTTATTTAGTGCTTTCAATTTGGATTTAAATTTATCAAAGTTTTACAATTTTTGGTTGATTCTGAATACCTAGGGTTAATATTGTTCAATCGATTGTGTAAAATGTATTTGGAATTGTTCATGAGAAATTCTGAAAATCTTTGATTTATTACAAAATCTTGATTTAAAGATCTGATGCCTTTAACAATACCATAGCTGATACTGGTACATAATCAGATGATATTGTATAAAGGAGGACTGATACCAGCTTGGGCAATAGTAGCAGTGGAGGTTGATATGCAGTGACAATATTGTATATAGAAGGAATGATACCAGCTGATACTGGTACATAGCTGATACCAGCTTGGGCAATAGTAGTAGTGGAAGCAGGATGATTCTCTCACAATTTAATATTAGAAACCAACTGCACTTGTGATGCACAGTTTGTGCTGATATGCTGTTTTGTTTTGTGGTTGTTCCTTCATACTAGTATTAGGCACTGTTGGTTTTCTGACAATAGATATTGTAAGGGATAGGATTGTGTTTGGTACAGGGTCAAAGATGCTTGTGCTTCATAGCTGTTATGGGTTTTATAGCGGGCTTTAGTGTTAGTTTTCTTTCTTTTTCTTTTATTCTTAGTTTGTATACTATTTCAGAATTTTCCACACTGAAAGCATATTTGTACCAATTTTCCATTTGATAATGTCCATGATGAAAGCTATTTAAATAAGTTATATTAATTAATAAATACAATTTCTTTTACGTTAAGTTTTTGGCTTTTACAAATGAGACAAAAAAAGATAATTATATGATTACAAAAATATAATAGTATAACATTTTTTGTGATAAGGTTAGCACAAACTTGCATAACTAATATTCATCTCTTGAACATAAAATATAAATTTCCACAATCGTTCTTATAATACAACAGAACACCTTTTATTATACATATGAATAATCATCCCATAGATATAGGTTCCCACAAATTCATTATTGAGATTCTATACACATCAAATCTCATCCAATAAAATACGATCGAACGGATCCTAAGAGCGTGTTCGGATGTAACCCAGCCTTTAGGAAATTGTGGGTTTTTAAGTTCAATTGGTATTTATTTCTCAGAGCTGTTCGGTTGTCAGATTTGAGAGTTGTGGGATGGGATAAAAATTCCCATCTCCTAGTGCTTCTCCTTTATTTTTTCCACAAGAGAAAGGTGATGCGTTTCTTTCTAATTGAGTCATCTAATAGTCATTTTCAATTTAATTCATGATGTTTTTTGTACGAAGTATTTATAGTGGAGCATAAAAAGATAAACTTCAGAGAGAGGAATATATATCGCCACTTTAATGATCCATTTTCAATTTTATTTGATTTAAATTATATTGATAGTTATTAATGAGAAAATAAGAGTTGATTTTAGCTTAAAACTTACTTAATTAGTTATTTGATTTAAATTAGACTAATAGTTATCGGTAAGAAAATAAGTATTAATTTCAACTTAAAACGCACTTTGTTAGTTATTTTATTTAAATTATAATAATAGTTGTTAGTGAGAGAATAAATATTGATTTCAAGCTCTAGAAAAAAGAAAAAAAATAGAATTTCCCGTAATTGTCGGAATAACATAATATGTTGAAAATAATAATTTTAGGGTTATATGTTGGAAAATTTCCACGCCATGAAATTCATCATCCAAACTATTAATGAGTTTTTAATCATTTTTTCATTGTTTTTGTGATGTATATCACAATTTTATAATTTAAAAAAATTAATAAAGAAAATGTCTATTTTTATTTAAAGTATTATAATGATGATGATAAATATGATAATTAATACCAACATCAATCTTTCCAAATGAAAAATAGATTTTCCCACAATAATTCTAACGATACAACCGAACACTCATTTTTACACGTCTGGGAATCATTTTCATAGATATAAGTTTCCGTAAATTAATTTGTGAGCTCTCATATCCATAAAACTTTATTCCGTATAATCTGATGACATCCGAATACACTCTAAAAGAAAAAAAAAACAAAAGAGAAAAGAGGAAGATAAAATCAAAACTTATGAGACGTCTCTAGCACCTATTGGACCTACCAACCTATACTATGCACATATCTTTCTTTTCTTTCTTTTTTCTTTATTCATAGCATGACTACTATGCACACATCCTTTCTTTTCTTTCTTATCTCTTTATTGATGGGATGATTGTGCAGTGGTTCTTCTCGTAAAAAAAGAGTAAAATAAAGAAAAACAAATTAATGTAATAAACAAAAATAAGAGAAGAGAAGAGAAGAGAACAGAGAAACGATGGCAGGATTTGCTGTTTCCAATTTTTCCTTTTAATTTATGGCTGAGTTTTATTGAGACTTGTTTGGTAACGGTATAAATATCTAATAAATTAGATTAATTTTGATATGCAATTTATTTACTTTCACTTTGAAAATTATTAGTTTTTTTATTTACTATTACAATTTTTTTGAGTAAAATTACTAATTACAAAATTGAAAAGCTACAATGCTAATTTAAGCTGAATCAATGTTTTGGCCGAAGAAATCTTCAAGGTCCCTCAACCTTTGTCATGAACAATGCTCATGTAAAATGCACTAATGTTAAACAATTGAAATAACTTTTTATGGGTGTATTTGACAAGTGAAATAAGGATGAAAGTATATGCTTTAAAGTGTTTTAATACATCAATTGAAAGTGATTTAAAATGAAATAAGATAAAATATCTATAAAAATGAAGTAAAATTAAATCACTAAATTTCATACTTTTTATAATTTTTATTTTATTATTTATCTATTTATTTCATTATTATCAAACATCAATGAATTCAGATTAGCTAAGAATTAATAGAGACAAAGAACATGTTTGGATGCTGTGGCCTGTGTTGACATGTGCATCAAATACCCTTTTTTGGGCTCCGGCCTTTATATAACTAATGTTGCCACCAACTGGCCTTTTATTCTTTCATGCATTAATTATGGGAGGAGCCTAGAAAACGTTTTTCTACCATAATGCATTCGTTATGGTAGATATATCGATTTGCGTATCACAAACAGAGAATTCATTTTTTTCTGTTATTATCCCATGAGAGAGAATTGGTTCTCTTCTCTATCGATGATCTGTTCTATTTAATTTCTCAGTTTCAAGTCCGGATATAATATCAATTCCATTTCAAATCTCTATCTTCTGGAGTCGAATTAACTTAAAATCTTCCTTCTCCAGTGCGCCTCAAATCTCTATCAATCATTAGCAGTTAGGTTACAAACGGAGAGGAGAAGAGAGGATAAGCTACAAGCATCATTCTAAGGAGAGGGTCCAAGGGAGACGAAGCAAGCTCTTCAAAAGCTGGTATAATTCTTATAAATGAATATGAAAATGCTATTTTGTACATTCTCATATTTATAGGACTACATCTTCATCTTGTTAATATTTACGCTTTGCTCATCAGTATTTTCATTCTTGTATTTTTTTTTTCTTTTTTTGCATTACAATGGCAGGGTATTGTTAATCGCATGGAATTGGATGGTTCTGGATTGCAGCTAGCGCTTGCAAAAATAATGAGATATAGGAGGAATTGGAATGAAGGTAAAAGTAATATTTTTGTTTTTTTTTTAATTTCTATATTTATGAAGTTTTAAGGCATTTTATATCACTTGGATAATTAATTTATCAAGTTATATCTGATTTTAGAGACATCAAAAGATAAATAAAAAATTTCATTATAATTTTGTGTTTAGAGAAAATATTTGAAATCATGTATTGAATTGTTTTGATTTCATGATGATGTGAGTTGAAAATATATCATATTTCGTTTTAAATATTTTAATTAAGGCACATAATTGTTATTTTACGTTTTATTTTTTATTTTAATTTATTTTCAGTCTGAAAGAGTATTAGATACACGTGCACATCGTCTTTATGTTTGCTATCACGATTCTTGTGACTCGGCACTTAGGAGGTTATGACCGTATCATATTGCTAAGATGTCTTAGATGCAGATGTAGGTCGATCCGAGATTAAACACCGCATTTATGAAACAGTGACATTCATAGACCTACTTTTCCCGTATCAATTGATAAATTTATCATTAAATTATAGAATGTCAGTTGTTTATAAGGTTTCTCTACATGCGGTCTCCCTCTGACCGGTCACAATGATGTGAGGAATAACAAATTGGTGGATGATTGTTTTCGGGTGGCCTCATTAGAGGCATGAAAGAAAAAAAGGAACAAGGGAGACGAGTAAGATGGTATTGTGCATTACTCGATTAAGATACCTCACAACCTGATTTATGAAGAGAATGATAAGCACACTCATACATTTTTACTTGATTTATTTAGATTGATATGTTTTTTTACTAAACCGACGACAGTGTACTAACGATGTATTTGCAGTTCATGACTGATTTGCAGAATTCACCAGCCTATAATTGGGGTGCAAGTATATGAAAATTATTTTAATTTTAAAATTTATTCAATTTCAAATAATTATTTTCTTAAAATAAAAAAAAATTGGTGCAAGTATATGAAAATTTTTCTATTTATTTTTTTTGTATTTATTAAATAAAAAATAATTGGATGTAGTTATGCTATCTGTTTTATATTGACATCTTTCTATCTCATCGTTGTCGCGGTTGAAGACCATCAGTGGGCCAATTTTATTGTTTCAACGATGACCTTAGATACATTTCAATATCGCTTGATCTCATTGTCGAGATATGAAGCCTCATTTGGATGACGAGAATCATCAGTTGAGACTATTCAAAGAGATGTGTGGGAGCACTCCGCATATCTACGTGTTTTGTCCGGCCCATGCCTCATTGATATATTATCACAATAAGTTTGAAAGTTAAGTTCATGCACATATGAACTAAAAGCCGTACAAATCGTATTTTGATTTACCTAATTGTGTCCATTGAGAGCGGTAGTATTGATTAGCACGGATATCATTGATAAATTTTTGGGCCGTCTCCTAGTATTATCCAAAAAGAGTCATGCACTAGTTTGAGTTATATTAGAACTTATCTCCGGATGAACCATATCATTGGATCGATTTTCGAGATTTAAATTGAATTATTCATAAATCACATAGTAAATCAAATAGGGCTCGTCACTATCGATAGTACGTAAATATATGATCTCGGTCATATTTTATTAATGAGACATGACCATATGATCCGTCATGTCTGATTAAGTATCGTCAATTATATCAGCAGCTGGGGAAGTACTCGATCTATGCTAGAAATTATTTGAAGGCTAGATTGAACATATATTTACCTCCATTATGGGATTCTGTTGAGCTTTTTCTAGTGGTCATAGATTACGTTGCACAATATGTTTTTATTATTTAATATAATGTATTTTATTTAAATTAATTTGGATTTTTTAAAATTATATTTTTTTCTAAACATCAAAGCACTACAAAAAATAGAACATATAATTAAAAAGTTATATAAGCGTGGTACAAAAGCAACCAACAAAATTCATTTGAAAAGCTTACATTGCACGCTACAGTATGTCAATCAGATATATCAGCTGGATCATGTATTAACAGAAACAAGTTTTCACATACTCATTACACAGGCCCAAACACCTTCTATGACAAAGGCGTCATCCACATGGTTTGGATTTCAAAATTTGCTGGTTAATCCGATATCAGATATTTCTACGATTGCACAGCAGACTCCCTTTGACAATTTCTATGCATACATAGCAACCATACTTCACATTTGCTGGTATTTTGTTTGTATATATTTTGAAAATAATTAGTATTATTATTATCATCTAATTCGAAATTTTTTTGGATTTGCAGGATGAACAAGTTAAAGATGGTGTGTCACAATTATCAGAGGATCGTGATGATGCTACTCCGTTAGGATGAGATCATCACAGAAAGAAGGTTGTAGCAAAGTACACAAAATATTTCTTAGTTATTTTTAATGTTGTATGTCATGAATTTATTAGGTATGACTTATTTATTTTGAGAATTTCGGATTATGATTTTTATTTGTATTTTTAGCACTTTATTATGGACTTTGTATTATGAAATTTATTTCATGGACTTTATATTATGAATTTAATTTTGATTATAATTATATGTTTTGCATGTAAATAATAACACATAGGTGGAGATAAAATTTTTGATCGATAAGTAATAAATTTTTACAAATTATATAATAGTAATAATAAATTGATCAAATTAAGACGTACAAATTGTTATGATCGAGACATTTGCATATTAATCACAGAAAATTTTTATTTATTCAGTTGTAGTTCTCCTTCAGTAATATGCGTTTTGATATGCTCTCTTAAATATCCTGTGTTGTTTTCTGTATGTTTCGGATTATATACAAATAATTTTCCGCATGGTTTGCACATAACAAATTTATTTTCCAAATCATCATCATTTTCCTCTATCAAATAACAAAAATATCATGGAAGCATATTATTAGTAGTAACAATGAATGTTGATTCTAATATATAATTATAACAATACGTAATAATAATTCTAACGAATACATAATCATAATTAGACATATTCTTTATTTTAATAAATCAATTATTGCATCCTAAGAAATAAATCTGGCCCTCCCATTTATCAAAATCTACATCCCATTTTTCTACTTATTTAATTCTCAATAATGATTTTTTAAATAAAAAAGGTATAATTATTGATATAATAATAATAATAATAATAATAATAATAATAATAATAATAATAATAATAAAGCTAGGGTGCTCCCAGAAACACGAAACCCCTCAACGCTCTTAACTCAATATCTATCAAATCGACTTCACACGAAAAATCTAAGTTGCTCAATAAATTATTCATATCAAAATTTTGTAGGATACCGAAATTTTCTATTTTTAAGATTTTCTAACAATTTTTACAGATTTTTTAAAATGACTCTAATAATAATAATAATAAAATAATAATAATAATTTTTCGCATATAAAAATAGGTTATTTTATAAAACATGAAATAAATAATTAATTTTTTTTAATATCCTATAAGATTTTAATGTAAAGAATTTATTAAGCAACTTAAATTTATCGTTTGAAGCCGATTCGACGAATTTTGAGTTATTAATTATTATTATTATTATTATTGTTGTTGTTGTTATATGTATTGTAATATTTTCATTTATAGTATCTTGGGGTTATTTTTCGAATTTTCACTATTTCAACTGATAATTTATCAAACGACATATTCGTTCTTCCAAACAATACATAACAAGACAGTCGTAAAAAATAGCACTAATCTACCACTATTTTATTTTCACTATTTGAACAACACTAATTTCATTTTCATGCTATTTCTTAATCCGTCAAATAAACCACTATTTAAATTATGTGCAGAATTGAATCCGAGATAAGTCGATCGAGTGCTGTCCATATCTGTGTGTTCTGAAAAGAAGAGAAAGTGTGCCACGGCACGATATCAAAAAAGAGTAATCGAATAAAACGTGCCCGATGTAATAACCAACTGCCCGTAGTATTATTTATGTTCTTTCTTTCCGCTTTCTGCTGGTTTATTTAACTGCTGCATTGCGTTCCATCTGCCCGACAAACTGCCCCATGCATAGTTGCATGTGCATTGAATGCGAAGAATGGTGCCATGCTACTAATATTGTTAACCCCCACACCATTTAAATTTGAATCCGAGTGTTTTATTACTGTCATGGTGTCACACGGGAAAAGGATACATTGTATTTGTGTCGTTAATTAAATTTCTCAAGAGTAATAATGATGTTAGAGAGTTTTAATTACCACATGCATGAACCACGTTTCACGATAATGACAATCTTTCTTGAGAAAAACGTTTATATAAAAATTTCAGATAGAGAGGAAAATGTAATACAAGAAAAGAAAAGAAAATAGTAAGGCAGAATTTATGACGTAGTTAATTATTTACAAAAATATTTGATACATTCACTACTAAATGTGCCTTCAAAAGTTCAAAACCAATCAATTTCAACAGTTAAAACGAGTTCATCATGTTTGAATATTTGGAATTTTGATGTCTTCCAAACCAAAGTTAATTCCATATATAGACGTCACTCATTTGATTGACGCAACTGTCTTATCAAGTTTTGTAAAAGAAAATTCTACAATATTTGAATATTTGGAATATTTGGATATTTGGGATTTTGATGCGTTACACTTTGTTTCAAGTTTATATTGTCAAATTAGTACCTTTCCAAACGAAACAACTTTCTCAATTTACAAGTACCACAATTTGAAATTTCTTTTAAAAGAATTCTATTAGTTATTTATTACGGGCTATAAGTTAGATTTAATTGTCAATATTTATTACTAGTAATATTCTAGCACGGCATGTGCCATTTGCACACACGACTGTTTCAATATATTTTTATTAGAACAAAAAAAAAAAAGAAGTTTACACAAATCCCCAATTTTTTTTTATTATAATAAATCTTTGTTACATAATTAATCATGAGGAAATAAAAAGGATGCTCGGGACTCCAAAGCCTTATGAATTGATTTTATTCTTTCTTTTATTTTCTAATTTTAATCATTATGTATTTATTTATTTTAATTGTATACTATTGATAAGTTAACGAAAAATTTGTCCTTCGAATGTGAAATTAATTTCGTCATGTTTGTATGGTAAATTACAATTAGTTAAGGCTAATGTTATAATGAGAACGAAATTCAGTTTTTTATTTGTTTATGTAAATTAATTAAGTTTGAGATGCTAAGTAACTTGTTTCCGATAAGTTAACTTTTGTAGCATGTTTGGTTCGGATTAGGTCGGATTTATGGTTCGAGTTCTGCTTTGTCGCAAATACTCAAAGAATAGATATTTGAATCTATATATTTTCATATATATTTTCATGATCTCAAATTTGATGAAAAGCTAAATTCAGGACACTTATTTAACTTTGTTGCAAACCTAAGTTCTATTTTTCAACTTGAGACCCATAAATTTGAGGCAGAGTCAAATTTTATTGACTGCAAATCTAATTAACTTCATACCATTAAAATAGATTCATATATCTACTTGATTAAAATATGTGATAGAATGAAACTCATACATGAATTTAATTGGGTCCGAATCAAACTTATTATTGAAAATTAGTTAACGAAAAAAAAATATTTATTATTTAGCATCTCAATATGTAATTAATTTACATACACAAATAGAAAGTAATCACTTATCTAATACATAAAAATTAATTTCATGTTCAAATAACAACTTCAGTGACTAACTAATATTTTACAGTTCAATTAAAAAAACAAATACAAAACGACTAAAATTAGAAATTTAATAGGGACAGATTTTGAGGGGCCCAAGTATTTCATATATATACATATATATAAATATATACACCTTCTTATTTTGTAACAATTTAATTATATAATAATGTGAACCGCAGATTTAGTTCAGTAATAACATGTCTCATATTTTTACGAAGAAATGTGAATTCAAATTTCATAAAATATTAAAAAAATATCAGATTACCGAAAACACTTATATAAAAATAATAATAATTTATATAACAATATTTTATTATAATATAAAAATTTGACCTAAATGAAAGTGTTCTTTCAAGTCAAGAGTCTCCCATTATTGTATACACACTAGCTTGAAGGGTTACATTCTTAAATGCCTAGAACATGCGGCGCAAATTCTGTGGCTTTATAAGTCTTATTTGTTTTGTTTTGACCATGACTGCTGACATATACATAACAACAAAGTCTTTTTGATAGGAGGAGGATGGATAATTTTTTTTTATCTTTGAATATTCAAATTTCATATTTTGTTTGATTAATGAAATTTTTTATAAAAATTTCTATATAAATGTTGTTGTATTAAATAGAAAATAAATTTAATTTGATGGACATCAGACGTCCCCTTTCCCTTTTGATAATATTTGAATTATAGTTAAATTAATTATTTTGATGTCTCTTCATAATTCGTATACATAAATTATGATAAAATTATACAAATAAAAATAGTTATATTATATTGTTAACAACATTTATTTATTTTCTATTTATATTTTCAAATATTATATATCATTACTTATTATTAATAGGATGGGGATTGATTGATAATAATTAATGTGACAATCCCGATAATCCTTTTTAAATAAATTCAAAGAATTTTAAAAAATAGGAAACTATTTATAAAAATATTTCAGTTAAATTATTGCAATATTCCGAACTAATTACTGTACATGTATTTGGCCAATCAGTCTCTAGCTTATTTACCCTCCGTTTTATAGATAAAGTAAAATTAAAGTAAGTAAATATTAAATTACTCTAAAAACATTGATGTTTAACAGTAGCTGAATTATGAAAGTATTTTAATTTATTTTACTTTAAATTAATTCCGTTTTTGTTATATTAAAACGTTTTAAGATACTTAAATCATTTTTATTTTACTTATCAAACGGGTTTAGTGACCCACCGTCATACTCTACCGTAGATAAATCGCAACAGAAAATCCCTGACTGCCACCGTTTGTTTTGGAAATGGGGGATATCTTACTGACGTCATCACAATGACGTCATGACACCAACTCTCCTCAGTCGTGTCTCTCTATAATTCGCCTTGGTGCTTTCTTGACCTTGCACGGTAGACACACACACACACACACAGTTCTCTGATAAAAATTCAAACCAAAAAAACAAAAGCAAAAAAAACAATAATGGAGGAAGAGAGATCGCCGCGAAGGAACGGCGCCGACGAGGCGGAGGGATCAACGGCTCCTAAAAGCACCAAGCGGCCACGTGGCGAGAGGACGGTGAAGGACGAAGAGGTCGACGAGTTCTTCGCTATTCTAAAGAGATTACGAGAGGTGAAGAGGTTGAAGAACAGCAGCAGCATCGCCACCTCCGGCGAAGAATCGAGGCGGTGTAGGGTGACGTGGCAGCCCGTGTTCACGCTGGATGATTTCAAGGAGGTCACGATCGGCCGTCGAGATCGGAAGGATCGTGATCGTACCGACGAAGAACGCGACAATTGTGATCGCAACAATGAGGCGGTTTCTAGAAGCTTCGATCTAAATGCTGAGCCGGAGATCGAGTCGACGAACTGTTAATTAAGATCAATCGATGGATATATATCTGATATATATCTCCTTTCGTATTATATACTGGTATATGGATCTGATGTTATGAAAGCAAAGGTAATTTTTTTCTTTTTCTTTTTCCTTTTTTGTCAGAATGTTAGAAAAGCGGATCTCTAGTTTTGTTGCTGAATTCTTCTTTTTTTGTTTTAATGATCGTTGATGAGATTTCTCTTCTTTTTTTTATTTTCTTTGCGTATCCTTAGAAAATCTAATTAATTAATCGATCATGTACATATTTGATATTGAATATGGGGTTCATCTCCCCTTGTTTTTCCTTTTCTACATGGATCTCTTCGGTTCTCTTCTCCATTTGTGTGTGATAAATAATTAATTTTGAGGATCCAGGCTTATCTGGTTGTCTAATTCTATGCCACTGCACCAGTGATTTAATAATAATATTATTAAGAAAATATCAAAAATATATATATATATATATATATATATATATATATTATTCTGAAAAGTATATACGGACCCAGTGACACTCTGGATGGGATGAATGTTAGCTAAAGTTATTTCATATGACAAACAAATTAAATGTGATTAATAAGAATAATCTCAAGATTTCCGACATGTTTAATTATAGCATGCCTATTTAATTATTATTGTTTTCTGCACATTATTATACAATTATACCAGTCATGTGTTTGTGTGCTGCTACTAAAGACGACATTTGACAGAATGTTTTAAGCAAAAAAATAAAATTGATGATGATGATGATGTTGATAATCATCATACATTGCGGATGCAAATTAATTTGAAGCAAAAAATATTCAAATGATTTGACAAAAAAGTTACTTGTGCATAGAATGCCAACATGCAACATGGTATAATTAAGATTGGAAAGAAGAGCAAAATGGAAGGAGATGGTAATTAATTAATGTGGCTTCTCTTCGCAATGCAAATAGCAATCCAGAACATTTTATTCCAACAAGACCTTTTTGTATGTATTTTCATGTTGCATTCTTTGGTGTTTTATAATTAGAAAGAAAATTTCACGGATGGAATGTTTTCTTCCTTTTAATTTGTTCTTAAACCTATCAATAATGCTCCAGACAACAGGGAGGATGAATTTGGATTTGGACCTGCTTCCAATTTTCTCTCAAAATTTTGGATAAATGATAGATATGAGATTACAGAATTTCATGAGAATTTTCTGAGATATTTCAAGTGTGATGCACCCCTCATGTTTGTATTCAATGTTTTTCGCTTCAAGATAACAGGACAACTATTCTCATAAATAAACTAAAAGAAATTTAAAAAATTTTAAAAGAAAATAATCCTTTGCCAAAAGGAAAAACAAAATACTACACTTAAAATACTTTGAACGGAAACAAACAAGTCATATTTTGACACCATACGAGAATAATTTTTTGTATGCAAAATAATAAATCGAGTTCACAAAGCCTCTTGTAAACATCATTCGTTCAGTTCGTTTGTTTTAGATCACACAGATCAAACTGAAAAAGTAAAATAAAAAATTTTGTCCATGAAAACAGTAAATACGGATTCTTGCTGTTGGTGGTGATCATATTCTCACGTGTCAAAAATCGAGTTTCAAAAGTAAACTTTTAAAAGAAAAAAAGTATTAAAAAAAAGATAAATTTCTTGACCCAGTCAAATCTACAGTTCATAATTTGCAGACATATAATTGTGTAACAGTTCCAACATTTAATAGTGGGAAAAATAAATATTCCAAAAGAATGACTTTAGGAGCTCAGTCCAGATTCCAGACAATGCCATATTGCCTTGTGAATAAATATAATATTTGAAAAAATGTTTGGAGATATTATGATATCAATTTTATTATTTATATTAATAATTTAATTTATTATGTAATTTATTTTGTATAATTTTTTATTATTTGATTTAAAAATATCATTAATCTGTATAATATATGACTTACTTAAATTGAATAATAAAAATATTATATAAATAAATTATATAATAAAATCACTGACATGAATAATAATTTATTTAATCTGAATAATAAAGATATCAGTATCGATGATAATATCAATGACAATATTTGCATATCAACTCTCATATATTTTAGCATGCAAGGACCTTCTAGAATAATTAATAAGGGAAATGGAATATGGATTATGTTGTGATGGATATTAACGCGTATTATCTATATCATAATTTCTAGCATAAAATCTTTGTTGATGGATATTGTCGCTAATGTCAAGATAATTTAGAATATTGAGTTTATAAAAATTCTAATTTGGCCGCATAAATACAACTTTTTTTTTTGAAACAACATAAAGACAACTCCCAACTAATGATATTTATTTTCCTTAGAAAAAAGGACTTTCGGAACTAACATGCATAAATTGAAATTGAAAATAATGAATGTTGAAAATTCGGCTTGGATTTTCCAAGTAAAATTTTAAAATTTTACGCCACACAACTTGGATTGTTCAATTTGGATCAAACGTATACTATTCAATATAAAACTTTTTTTAAAGAACTTGTTGAGATTTTTGTAGGTTTTTTTAATAATTAATGAAGATAAGCGGTCATAATTGTATGGCAGAGAAACAACAATCCGACATTTTGGACGATATAAATATTTTATTCATTTAAGTTTTGATCTTTTCGTTTTCAAAATTTGTCAACGTTTTCAAAATTCTTCAATTCTTATTACCCCTCTTAGTTTTGTCTAAAAAATATTCAGTCTATTATCAGTGACGTCATCATGCCCACGTCACTCCACAACCCACTTAGACAGCCGAGGATGCTTCCTCGAACTTTCCTAAATTTTTTGAGAGAATTAATTTTTTTTTAATTACAAAGAGAACTGATTTAAAACATTGACCAGCGTCTCTTATTTTAAGTTTTTGCTGAAAACAAATCCTGTTTAAAATATTGAACCGCGAATCACGCGTGTACTATCAGAAAAACAAAAAATAAAATGGGTTTCCGTACTTGTGACCAGAAAGTTCTTGTGGTCCGCTCCTATTCGATTTCAATTTAGGTTTTAGGTTTTAGTTTTTATTTTTTATTTTTTATTTTTTGAAATGGAAAATGTCTTGGAGATACCAAAATTGATATCAAAATTAATACCGATTTTATTATTCATATTATATAAATTATTATTTATATTAACGATTTTATTATGTAATTTATTTTTAATAATATTTTTATTATGCAACTCAAATATCACTAATATGAATAATAACTCACTTGAATTGAATAACAAAAATACTGTATAAATAAGTTACATAATAAAATCATTAATATGAATAATAACTTATGTAATATGAATAATAAAATCGGTATCTATTTTGTTATCCATTTTGGTATTTATATCAACTCCCTTTTGAAATAAAAATTTCAGTTGTTGCTTCGACATTTATTTTTTAAATATTTATTATAAAATTTGAATATATCTCTTTTCATAAAAAAAATGAAATTTATAATTACTATGTTAAATTTTAGTTTTCATTTATTTAATTAGACTTTTAGCTAGCTATTCAATTAACAGTATTTAGTAATAAATAAAACATAAAATGCTACTTGTTTCCGATATTAATATATTATTTTTTTCATATCTTATTGTAAGATCCACAAAGTATTATTAGTAAAAATTACTTATAAATAGAGTGGCGGGTTGTGATTTTAAACATCTTTTTTGGATGTTCGGAAAATGAATATAATATAAGTTAATAATGAAGCTCGTGTAGGGTTTGAGCACGATTTAAATTCAAATTGCTTGGAGTCTCATTCACTTGATTAATTTTTAACTTGAGCTCAATCCAATTTGATTCCAAAACCAATCTAATTTAAAAGTTGTGTCTTGTTCTACATTTAGTACTTTGTTTCAATCCGATACTTATACCTATTTGTCTGTCATTTTACAATGTTTATTTGACAAGTTCTAATAATGTTTCCATTCTAAATATTGAATTTTGAAATTACAAATTATTTTTGAAGACTATTGAGTTTGTTAAGTTAAATATGTTTTCAATATCGCTATTATTATTGTTATTTTATTAAAATATTCTTTTTTTAAATAAATAATGAGGAAGAGGAGGATGAGAAAAATACTATGTAAACCTATAATATATAGGAGCAATAAAAGCAGAGATAACAACAAGAATAATATATTAACATTTATAATTCATACAATTTTTTTGTTTGTACGTAATATATGATATGATTTTACGACAACTCAAATTATATTTAGTATATTATAATTTGATGCAGGGGCCAATTTCAATAATTCAATAACAATTATTTGAACAAAAAAATACTTAACATTGAAATTAACAAAAATCTATTACAATTCTTAAAAAAGAAAGTTAGTGCATATCCTCTCGATTTTTAGTATTTAAAAGCAAAAAAAATTACAAGATCTAAAATAAAATAAAAAAAGCTACTTTTAAAGTTTTTAATCTAAGAGCATAAATTTAATACTTTTTGGCATTTATATAAAAGTTTAATTTGTTGTTCTTTGTATAGAATTTTTTTTAAAATGTCTTTTTTGCTACATGCATCATTTGAGTCTAATTATTTTGATAATTTTATACTAGATGGCAATATGTGTTTTGTTAAGAATAAATAAATTACCAATGGACAAAGTACAAACACATTATTGTATATAGGCAACACATTGCAAACACATTATTTTATTTGAAGATTAATAATGGAGAGATATTGTAACTACAAACTATCAGCATTTTTCACAAAATTCACATGTGATTCTATTAATTCATTGGATTATAAATATCAGTGATGAAATTAATTGACAGTCCAAGTTGGAAGCACTCAAAACCATCCAATTTATGCTACATAAATGTAAAGCTGAGGAAGGCGTGTGACTTTCCAATTCCACCCAAATATTTATTCCTTCTTTGTAGAAAACCCTATGTATTCTCAAGTGTCATAAATAAGTGTATTCGTTGGAAATAAGCATTTAATGAAAATGGTGGGATTACTATTTTGATAATTTTAACGACCAATTTTTAAATAATTTTAAAAAAATCTTAAAAATAGAAAACAATTTATAAATATATTCTTAAACTCATAGATCGATAGTGTTCTAAATTTCATACAATTTAAATGTTATTTGATACTCATCAAAGATCATCAAAAGTACATAATATTTTATAATGGTATATATTTAACCGTTTTTTTATGAAATATCAAACGACCTTTAAATTGCATGAAATTTGAAACACAATCAATCTATAAACTAAAAAATATATTTGTCGACTTTTTTATTTTTAAATTTTTTTAAAAATTATTTAAAAATTAGTTATCAAAATTGTTAAAATAATAGTTTGATTCTCTCCCTAATGAAAAGATTGTGATTGGAAAAGGATTCAACCTACAACATTTCTTGATCTCTACCAAATTCAGCACCATAATCATGGCGATCATGATGATAAAGTTCAAACTTGGAGGAAAAAGACACATCCAAGTTTGCATATTTTGGGATCCAATAATCCATCATTTCATCTCATCAGCCCCAATCTATCATTTTCATTTTCCCTCCAATTGTTTGGATGTGAACAGTTCAGAGAATTTGCATCATTCATTTTTCTGGTCGTCATCCGCTTGGATACTTTGATCTGTGATTTATTTACAAAATGAACAAAAAGGATTGGCAGCGTGAACCGGGGTCTTTCAACGCTCATCAGATCATATTTTCGTCTGATGGATAAAATCACCATTAAATCATCAAATATGATAATTTACACGATTATTGAAGTGTGATAGCGAATTTTTATATGAATCTTGACGTCATCAAATGATTTCTTGGCGCATCGGATCAAATCTTATTTTAGTGGACGTTGAAACTCTCCTCTTTCCTGACAGCATGCTCAGTTCAGGGACTTGTACTGATATTCTGGGCCGTAAGAATTAATGTTGCAATAGAAATATAGAACCCACATGGGTTCTATTAATTAGAAATGGATTTAATGATCCAATTTCAGCATGTCAGGCCATTACACGAACCCATTTTGTGACTTGTTGTGAGATGGATCAACATGGGTTTTGGACGGTCGAGTTTGGATTTGAGTCATTTTAAGAACAAAAATTTCTAATTGTTGTGTAGGAGGGTTCATTTTCGAACTTCACTATGAAAAAAAATATGAATTTTTATAATTAATAACCAGATATTTCAGGATTTGAAAATACTAACTACATCATGCAGTGATGGAGATCGAGTCAAAGAAAAAAAAAATGGTGGTGGCTAAAATATCGTGTTTTTCTTAATCAGGCAATAACATAGAAAATTTAGAGAGATTGAGATAATAATTTGATAGGAAAAAATCATAGTTTAATTCTTTAAATCGCTAAGAAATATATTTAGATTTCAAAATTTTGGAAGGGTTTCAGTTCTGCTATGTCCTTATAATGCTCTGTTTCTGATTTTGTGGTTTGTTCTAATCCTTCTTACTTTTCATAACATATCGGAATAATCATAGGTTGATTGTAAGATTTTGAAGGGCAAAACTACGATTTGATCACAAATTCAGATGATATTCTCAAGTTTTTTAATTCATTATGGGTTCATATTATCAAGCTTCGTAGATTACTAAATTATTGTTTTTATTGTAATGTTATTGACGATAAATCAGGGACAGAGCTTTATAGAGACAGGAGAGTTGTAGCGCCACACTTTTAAAATCTAAATATATTTTTTATAGGTTTAAATAATTGTAATGTGATTTTCTTATAAAATTATCATTCGAGCTTTCCAAAACTTTTTGTAGTATGATTTTATCAAGGAAAACATTATATATTTGTGAGTATCATTGTGATAAATTTTTATTTCGAATATGGATTGTTTACTTTGTTTTTGAACTCTGAATTTGATCATGAATTCATCATCATCACCATCAATGGTACAAATTACAAGAAATCATCAATTTATCATCATCATGAATATAATAAATTGTAGGAAGATCCTTCAAACAAACAAAAAAACTCACAAACCAACAACAAAACTAGAAAAAGAAAAGGGTTTGGTGATCGAATCTATACGTTTTTTTTCCTCTTTAGGAATTAAATCTTCAAAAAATAAATAATGCATAGAACAAGACACAGATGCAAAATGACCTGTCATGTTGTGTGCTGGTCCGTACATATCATGCCTAAAGAAATTTGATGCTTGGTGCAAGCATATAATTGCAGAATATATACTTCATCTGTGGTGTATAAATGTGATGCTTTGAAGAATTAATTAGATGCATATAACAATATGTTTATAACATAGATAACTGATGAGTCAAAAGCAGATAATGATTGTGGAATAAAATAATTAAAGAACGGTTTAGTTCTTTTTTGTACAAAAAGCATCTTCCTTTATTTTTGTCTACAAACATCAATCAAGTTGCAAATTAATTTATTTTCTTCTTATTTGTGTGGATGCTATTTCAGTCTGAGCCTGATCAATGAATAACTAATGGTGTAAATTTAGAGTATCAAATGCAATTTAAGGATGCTATAACAGTACCGGTTATTTATATAACAGTACCGGTTATTTATTTAACAACGGATTTTTAGATAATTTCGAAGAAATCTTAAAAATAGGAAAATATATTTATAAATATATTTTTCAACCTATAAATTGATTGTGTATGAAATTTCATGTAATTTAAGTGTCAATTAATATTTCATCAAAGTTCATTAAATATGGATTTTTATAAATATCATACAATTTTAATAATCTCTGGTAAATGATACTTAAATTATGTGAAATTTGAAACACCATCAATCAATTTATAATTTGAAAAATATTTTTATAAGTTTTTCTATTTTTTCTATTTTTTTTATTGTTTAAAAATCCGTCAACAAAATTGTCAAATTAAATAAATTATCAAAGAATGCGCAACCTACTTATATTCCAAAAAGCCTATTTATATTCCAAAAATCAATTACTCTGGACCTGATTTGATTTTAATGGTCCAAAAGATTTTATCTATCACCATCCAAGTAAAGAAAAACAATAGAAATAAATCCATTCAATTATGGTCTTTCTTCAAAGTTAATTTTGTCCATTTCTGTTTTATTCCCCCCCCCCCCCCCCCCCCCCCCCCCCCCATCCCCTCTCATCTCTTGCAAAAAGAAGGCCTTTTATCCATTGGCCTTTATATCATTAATCCTCTGCTTTAATGGATGCTTTTTATGGGCTGGGCCTCAATTTACAGATTTAATCAAAGGAAAGCTTTTTTTTCTTTAAAAAGAAATCTATCATTTTTTTTTATATATAAAGATTTTCATTAGTCTCGACATTTAATTCATCAAAGCCCTTTAAACCTTAAGGCTTTCACTTTATGTCACCAACAAAAGGTTTTTTTCTTTGATGAATAAAGTTATCAAATCAAACCCAAAAAAAAATTTTAATTAGGTATAAGAGAATCATGTTTTATCTGAGAGTTAAAGATCTACTAATTTGTTACTTATCTTCAGAAATTCCATCAATTATTACTCAAAAAACAAAGTAAAAAATTTTTAATTAATAAATATCTACTATTGACTATTGAGAGAGAGAGAGAGAGAGAGAGAGAACACAGTCCTCTTTCTACCTTTTTTCAAGATTAAATGTCTATTTCCATCCTCAATTTACTTCATTTTTACTCTCAAAAAATATCATATCAGCTTATAAAAGAAATACAAAAGCGAACTCCAAAGAAATTTAACAAAGGAAGAAAGGAAAAAAAATTAATAAAGTGAGATATCAGAAAAAAAAAATGAATAGATACAAAAAAAAGTTGTGCTCAGAGCTCAGTTAAGGCAAGCAACTGCTCAATGTGGACACATTCCAACCGCATGTCAAGCATTTTACGCTTTTAATATATAAAATAGTTAACAATTACATCAACACCCCCAAACAATTTCATATTCGCGCTTTCGATTCCTCGATCTAAAACCTCCCTACTATTATAACAATTATCACGTAATAATATATGAGGAGAGTTTCAATGTTCATAAATTTTTAGTACTATAAGATGTCACAAACTTACTTTTTAATTTATATTTCAAATTGTGATACTCAAATTTGAAATCCAAAATGTTGATCTTATTAATTTTCATGGAAGGTATACACACGTAAAATTTCATGATTTTTAGAATTCATTTTATACCATCTCAAAGTATCACAAAATGAATACATTAAACTAACCAATTGTAATTAACTAGATTCATTCATTCTATAACTATTGAATCTAATTGTTATTGCTGAGTTTAAATAATAAACTATTCAGGGTTGTTTATGAAAATATCTCTTGAAAGAAAACATGGGGCGAAGAGATGTAGCTATCGGCATCAGACGTGGAAACCTCATCCTGTGCGGTGTCTCATTCCTCAAATGGATGGAGATATCACATCTTCCACACCTACAATGAGTGTTATTTTTGAGCCCACGACGGTATCAATGACGGAATCAGAACAAAAAATTAATAGTTTCTTAATTGAATCAAATAAAAATCTAATATACGTAAGTAATTAATAAGAAAAAAATAAATTCTAAAAAATCTTTTAATTGACCTCTAAAAATACTAAAATGTAATAAATTTTTAACATGTACATAGCGTCGTTTGATAATTATTATTTCATCAAGTAACTGCATTCCTGATATAAGGGATAAAATCTTTTTAATATAACAATATGTCATTTTTAATATTAGTTCTCTAAAATAATAAATCTTGTATCATTCTTATACTTATACATCCTTTGAATTTTATTTTTTTAAAAAAGTGATTTTTTATTAACAAATATTTCAATAATTTCTGGAAAAAACCTAGTGAACCAAATTACATTTTTGAGAAATTGCCCCTTCAAAACCTCCCTTCTTCCATATCTAACGATATGGGTAATATTTCAAATTACAAGATTTTTTTTTACTACAGTAATAACATGTTATTGAGGCTTGCTACGACAGATGAGATCAATAGGCCCATGTTGCCTTCTGAGTGCACTTTAAATAGGCATGTGACCAATTGTTACTGGAGAGATTAAATGTAAATAAATAGACGTAGAGACAAACAACATGAAAAAGAAAGAATATTTATTGAGTGCCCAATTTTGTGAAATTAAGTTTTAGAAGGTCAGGTATTCAATTACGCAAACGACACAACACAATCCTCGAGTTCAGGTTGGTGAAGTTTAAACGGTATTTCAAGTTCCAATAAAAAAAGGAAATTTTGAACGATATATTTGGAAAAGAATTTCAATAAGTAAAACATCCACACGTCTGGATGATACGTTTTTTTTTTTATAGCAATTAAAATACTCAAATTTGATTACAAGTATACCAACTTACGAAGTAGTAAAGAGAAATATTGAATCCACAAAGACTAGGTTTTAAGTATTAATTCTAACTCATTTAATTATCTAACTTAAATCTAAATTGTTTTGGAAGAATTAAAGAAAAGAAAGCAAATAAATCTAATTATAATTAAACTAAAATTGATCTTAAGTAGAAGTTATGAATTAGAATTTCTTAGAAATTTGACTAAATATAATAATATGTCTAATTAATGATTTTATTCACAACAATTATCTAACTTATTATTTTGAGAGTTTCTAGTTCTAAAGTAGTATTATCCACTTTTATGGTTTAATATATAAACTGATTTACTCAAATACTCACTTTTATAGTCATATTATCCTAAATCAATTATAAATTAATTATATGACTAGTCAAAACTTAATCTAAATAATTAGATTTCCTCTCTTGATCCATCATCTAAATATCTAAACACGATTTTGGAGTCCCCTTAGAGTCTAAACTTCATCTCTCGATCCATGATTTAAGCCCTAAATTTATCTTGTATTTTTCGGATATTAAAACCTAAGTTTCATGTATTTCTTATTTTTAATCTTTCTATATTACAATTATCTAGATGTAATATTACCTAATAATCATAATAATTCAAACTAAAACAATAAGTATAGAAATAGAAAATCAATCATGCATAAAATAAATCAAAAGAATAATAAGAAGAGATAATAATCACAAAATAAAATATTAATTAAACATAAGTAATTGGATATAAAGTCTAATCCTCGAAAAAATAAAAAAAGAAAGAGATAAAACCCTTAACATTCCGTCTCGGGTGGCTAACTCTTCTCTACTTTGCACTACTCTTCGATATCCAAAAAATCTAGCCTAACTTAGATATTTAAAGATGGAGTGGAGTAGGGAGAATCGTGCACAATCATGTAAAACCTCTATCTAAATTTGACGCAAACCGTCTAACTGCTGAAACTGTATCACGTGTTGCGACTCGCAGTTCAACTATTGTAGGTCGCAACAGTACTGTAGAGAGCAGTTATCTTTATTTTGATTATGAGTGCTACAGCTGGCAAGGCCTTTGCCTTAAATCGCAGTCATTTAATCAGTTGTGCTTCATGTGCTCGTGTTGTGGCTAGCAGCGTAACTACTGCAAGTCACAGCAATGTTGCCTGAAAAATGATCTTGTGCGGTTTGTGCTTTAATTGAATTAGCCTTCAAAATTAGTCTAACTGCTCCTCATTTTTTTCTAAAACTAAAAGCTAACAAACTTTGACAATATCCAAATCTTATTTGTATTTTTAAACTAAATTCTAATTAAATTGGTCCAAATTTATCGTAAAACCCTCTTAAAATATGTTGTCATTTTTACTTATCAATAGACATTGCCACTTACACTAAATAAAAAAATACTAACAAATTCTTTTTGCAATGAAAAAAATTACCATAGTATAAAGTGATAAGAAATTTTGATTGCGCACAAAAAATAAAAGGGTTCGTCAAGATTTAATCAATTTGAACTGCAGGTTTAATATAATAAAATTTCTCTCTAAAAAGATAAATAAATTCAAAGTTGTATAAAAAAAATAGTTAAAAAATAATAGATACCTAGACGGCAGTCCTCTTATCAAAACAATATTTAATAAATTTGCATGTGATGTTGAGAAAAAAAAAGAACAGAAGGACCCAATAATCCCAAATAGTACAACCAGCTAACCAAGTACTCTCGTTGGGCAAACCAAGAGATGCTATTCAAGCTCATGCATGCACCAATGTGCATCATAACTCTCTGAACTGTTTTCAGCTTTTTGGTAAAGCGAACGGTCAGGTTAGTTGCACAACAATTGTACAAGTGTTGAGAACATCTCCAGTGTTTAGGAACTGGGTATTTCCAGTGGATCTCTTTAATGTGTGACTTGTCAAATTTATTTCATTGTGGAGATTTTGTTGGTTTCAACTTGTCAAGAGAATGTAGTAGAAGGATTTAATTGTTTTTTTGACCCAATTGAAAAAATTCAGTTTGAGGCTGAGGTTAAGAAATTATGTAGATATTCTTGTAGTATCAATGGACAAATTTTATTTTAGATATTCCGAAAATATTACGTTTTAAATAGGAAAATTATAAGGTGATTATTTAAGGATGGACCTTTCTTGATCCTTTTGTATCAAGTGAAGTCTATATCAAAACTATCCTATAATCGTATGCACAATTATTTCAAAATATGACAATTTTGATATTTTGACTCAATGGACCGAACATTGTGTGTTTCAAATAAATACTGAAATAACATGTAATTTTCATATATGTTTTAAGTTTTTAGAATAAATAATTTGAAAGAATATTGATACAATGCCTCCAGTAATATCTCTCCACTTTATTCACTATCATTATGTGCAAGACTCACGCGCTAATGTTTTTTAGAGAGTTTCATTTGTCAATGATAGTTGAGACAAGAGTGCGGTATTTGGTCGTGAGCAAAATATATTTTTCCAATTTGAAATATGAAATTTTCATACTCATTTCTTAATCAAATTTGTAGAATAAAAACTCATGAACCGTCTTTTATACTCTTTCTTGACAAAAAAAAATAAAGGACCAATTGAGTCCCTTATCTTACAGATAATAAATAAATAAATAAAACAACTCCCTTTATATCTCAACCACTAACCACTCGAAGAAAATCTTCCTATTCTAAATTCTAATAATCAAGTACTACAAAATAGCAAAAATAAAAGACCTGATTTTGAAAGGACAGAAATGACAAGATAATGCAGAGGATAGTATTGGATGGAAATACAATACATGATGATGCATGCAGCTAATGGCGAGAGAACTGAAAAGGAGAGGAGAGGATACATAACGACAACATGTAACATGATAGAAAAAAGACAAGAGGCGAATAAAGTGGAAGATACGGCTCAATTGAAGATTTGAAAGGGGGGATGCAATGCAATGCAAGTATGCAACAAACAAACAAAAGGCTGCACAAATAGTTAAGTTTGTTCAAGGTGGGAAGACACAAAAAATCAACGGGGCAGTAATTTCTAGTCTGCTTTATTTTACATCACATAACTACAACTTCTTTTCTTTTTTTTTCTTTTTTTGTTTGATTTTGATTTGATGGGAATGGGAGCTGTTTGGGGAAATTGGGTCTGTGGAGAAATTTCAAATTATAGGTCCCTCTAGCTTTTACTTATTATAATTGGATCCAATATTTGTTAGTTTATGAGATGATGTAATGAGATATAGGTAAATTCTTTTATTTGTGATAAATTAGTGTTCAGATTTTTACTTTAGAGTCCCTTGAATTATACAATTGATGACAATATATCCCACGCAATTAATTTATTGTCAGATCTTCAATTAAAGTACAAAATACCGAAGAATGTAAAAAATTTCTTGTTTAATTATCAATTAGTTTAATTGTTTATGCTTCTTTGTTCTACGCTATTTACCACCATATGTACTATAGAAATTATTAATACCAACAAACAAAATGATTTAGGTATTTACCTAAATGCTAGATAATTGTAGCGTATATATAAATCGAATATCTAGAAATTCTAAAAATAAAATTGCAAAAAAGCCCCTTTATTCTTCAAAAAAGACAATGACACTGCGTCCAATACGAAAGTTAAAAGGAAAAAAAAAATCTTTACTATATCTAAGCAGAATAATTTTCTATTTCCAATATTTCCTTCGTCATCATTTGAACAATAAGTACAATTATATAAATTATTTGGTTGTTTCTTTTTTAGGATCATGTTATTATACAAACATTTATATTTCAACTTAAATATAAATGATTTAAAAAAAACATAAAATTATTATTCTAAGGTCTAGTTTTAAAAAATCCATAAAATATAAAGTCTTTGAAAACTAAAAATCTAATATCTTATAAGATTTTGATATATTAATTATATTTATATTTCACCCAAAATATAAATATACATACAATAACCTAACTCCTTTATTTATATGTCTGAATTTGTAGGAAATGAACCATGATGAGAGCTCTGGTTAATTAATATGAAACAGTTCTGAGACAATGGGATACAATATGTCAGTGACCAGTGGGCCCACCAATTAAATCCCCATGCCCCACATCTTTGGCCCAGTCCAGATTTCCAAAAGATACCTAAACCATTCATTTTACATGTAAGATATATTGCAAAATATATAGGACAATAATAATTAATGAGAATGGATCTCATATCAATCATTATCGATGTTAAATAGTATCAATTTTAATATTTTTATTTTAATATTTTTATTTAAGTTTATAAATTTAAATCGTTATATGTGTTCTGTATTATTTCAGTAATATGTATATAAAAAATCATAAAATTTTAACTTTATTCTGATAGCTCTCAAGAGATAGGTTAAATCGTCAAAATTTGGACCATTGATTTTATTAACTCTGGATATATATTCAAATAAAATTAAAATAATATAAAGCTTTATATGCATGTAGCATATAAAATATATAATATATCTAATTAATTAGTTTTGTTTTTTTAAAAGTTTTTAAAAATTATTTGAATTTTAAATTTCGTTGGCACTATTTGGCACAAAAAACCATTAGCATTGGATCTCTCCTCATAATTAATAAACACACACTAATAAACATATAGTAGAGTACTTGATCAAATTTAACTTGACCGTTTAGAACCACCAATTTAGCACAATAGTAATAAGTATCGCCTGTCTATAAAAAAATATAAATTCAAATCTCACAAGAGGTATTTGAAAAAAATAAATATCATAATTAACGAAAATCCTTATTTCAAAAAAAAATTGACCAAATAAATGGTTCTCATGCTTCTCCAAGTATTCAGTGAAATTTGTATGGCTACAAATTTGGAAGGGGTCTAATTTGTATCATATATCATGTATGAAGTGAGTTTATATCTTCTATTACATAATATCATATAGCATAATATATTATCAGTCCAACCACATTAAAATTTATGTAAAACAAAAATCTCAAAAAAATCTTCTTACAATATATCCGTTTATCGTTTAATCTAATATTGTATAGTAGAAAATCAACACTTGTCTAAGTGGGGAACTCCAACAAGGCACGAACCTATATAATGTAACACTTTTCCACTAGCACCATTTTATATTTCTTTTGTTATC
Organism: x Bolboschoenoplectus mariqueter; assembly: GCA_037678475.1. Classification (NCBI taxonomy): domain Eukaryota; kingdom Viridiplantae; phylum Streptophyta; class Magnoliopsida; order Poales; family Cyperaceae; genus x Bolboschoenoplectus; species x Bolboschoenoplectus mariqueter. The sequence goes on from CM075255.1 coordinate 3,258,598, forward strand.
ATGTTATATTTTGACTGGAAGAAGGAAAAAGAAGACACTAATGCAACTCGGCTGAGTCGCATCAGCAAAAGGAGAGAGGAAAGAAAGGGATAACATCATTTATTAATAAAATTCAAACTTCCAAACACAATCATGGCATATTGGCATATTGGCATTCACTCTCTCTCATTTTCCTTGGGGAAAATGTGTATATACGGTGCAAAAAATTCAGAGGATTAATTATAGATAATTGTAAGTACATGCTAATATGCTATCCCCTTTGATTGGTATTTAATTAATTTGGAATTTTGGATGGTTCTCTTGTTTTTTTTTTGTACATTTATATACAAATAAAAATATTCAGAATTGACCCTTCAAACTTGAAATTATTTAGTATATATAACTCCCATATTTTTAATAATAACACATTAATGTTAAATTCATTGTATACAACTTATTTGACATATTTTGAACTAGAAAAGTTATAGGGATGTACACAAAAAAAAAGATAAAAAATACATGGATTGATTGGATTCAAAGAAAAAATAATTTATTTGGTCCAGTACCATGTACCTTGGCACATGATCCACCAATCAAGCTAAACCACATAATTCCACCACACATAATATTATGGATACATTTGATTAATTAATAATAATATTAATAATTCGAAACTCAATGACAAAGGACGGTTGAAAGCTAAAATGTCATGAAGGACTTTTTCATATTTGATATGTGAGAGAAATAAATGGATAGAAATAGAATAGAAGCAAATCCCAACACGAAAGAGCGTTTGAAAAATCAAATTGATTTGAAATTACAATCATTTAACAAAGAAAACACGGGAATTTTAATATTTATTGAATTAAATATAATTTGATGAGCAAAATAAATTCGATAATATACATAAAAATATTATTTTCGTTTTAATAATCGTATAAATTATTAAATTTAATGATTTTACGGTGAATTTATCTTTGAGATATAATCCGATAAACATTACAGAACCCCGATTTATTTAACAAACATCATTAATAAATTTGGGGACCTTTCTGCATGCCTTGTCAAGTGTAATATATATCCAAATATTTTTTTTAATCGACCTCATAATCAAAAAATTGGTTGCAAACACGACGAAAGCATCATAAAATTTATTTTATAACAATGAAGAAAAATTGGGTGCCAATTGATCGCACATCGTTTTCTTACCAACACCAACAACACAGAATATATTAATTAATTATTAAGGAGCGTATTCCTCGCAATTGAAAAAAAAACGAGAATTAATATTTTAATAATAGGGGAGTAATTCAAGGAACCCACCACCGAAATTAAAATGGTTGGTTATTTCTACCTTGACCTTATAATATTCAAAGAGGCGATATAATAAATTAAAATTGCTTGATTTATCAAAAAGAGATACAAAAGCTTTAAAATAAAAGGGAATATATATACATCTCGGGACTCAAAACTGGGACCACTTGTTTCACATTTTTTTCCTTTATACAAATTTCCAAGGCCTCAAATTTCTTATCATAAAAGCGAAACCAAACGCTCACCTAACAAATGACTAAATTAACCCCTGATAAAACCCAAAATAACAAAAGAACCCACAAACTAACAAAAGATTGGCTTGCACCCCTCTTCTTCTCTCTCTACCCCAACCCTCTTAGTAAAACCCATTGATAGATAATTGATAATGATAATGATATATCTTACATGACATACTTCTTCTATATTTACATATTTTAGGAACAAGATTTGGAAATTGAAACAAAATGTACAAATCCCTCTCGTCTCCTCCCTCTCTTCTCAAAATAACTCAATTTCTCCCTTAAAAAACCTAATAATATCAAGTTAAATTAAATCCTCACTGCTCTCTCTCTCTCTCTCTCTACCCCTCAAAGTGCCCTTGGAGTACAAAAAGGATGATTAATAAATCAAACCAAAAGGGATTTGATTTTAAAGTTTTAGTACTTATATAGGTTATATTATTATGTGCAATTTTTGTTGTTAGGCCACGGCAGTGATGCCATGGCCGCGGCGGTCACGGTTCTCGAGGCAATCAAAACCCTCGACCCGGACCGCGGCCGGCTGGAAGCTGAACTTTGTTGCGGACCTCACGCAGCCCTTGCGTGGCGACATGGGGACACCGGCGGTGCCTGATTGGTGCATAGCCACCGGGTGGTGGGGCCCGCTGTTAATTGTGAAAGGTGTTGGGGTTAGTGGGCGGTCTTCACCGAAACGGATATCATGCACCACCGGGTTTGCGGCCCGGCTCGGTGGAGAACCGCAAAAGAACGGGGGGGATGATGCCACTGGGCTTTGCTCCTCTGCCTGAAAAATGAAGACAAAAATAAGTAAAAATTAAGAGAAAGATCTAAACAAAAATTGAAATAGATCTATAAAGAAAAACAAACAAAGATAACAATTTTTTTAATTTTCATACCTTTGGAAGGAACAAATCCAGTAGCTCAGGCCCAGTCCTCAAATCATACATGTCCATTTGATAGCTGTTAGAGAGTGAGGTAACAAAAGTTTATGTTAGCAACAACATATTACAAAAATATATTTGTAATTGAAACAAGACAAACATAATCTGAGGAAATAAAACTGGTGGAAGAAGATTAATACCATGCTTGCCACCGGAGAGGTCTGACGGTATCGATAGGTGGTACGGGTCCGATACGGCGCGGTTTCGGGCAGAAAACTGGGTTGCGCCGATCCGATGACGTAAAAGGGCTTCTCACCTCCTCACAAGCAGCCAAAGGACTCTTTATGGCGTAGTGGTTCATGATTTTTTCCTTCTTTTAGTTAAAAGTTAGATCTGCTGCACAAAAAGCAAGAAAGAACAGTTAGAGATTGAAATTGAAGCTTAGATACTCAATCCTAGGCCAAAAGATTTGAACTTTTTCAGGTTTAATCTTTTGAATAAATTTTAATATTGTTTCAATTGTTAGAGAATCAAAGGAATCGCTCGTAAATAAAGATATTTCAGTGTCTGAAGTTACAACGACGAGATGAAGCAAAATCGAAGGGGAAGAGGTACAGATCTGTTGCTATTTTGAAGTAAAAGAAAGAAAAAGAGAGCGACTTTTAAACAGAATTTACAAGAACGCTAAGATTTAAAGTTAATTCGAGCTCCCGATTACAGAGTTCATGCTCCTGATTCATCTCTCAGATCTATCAAAACTAGATTAAAATTTACCCCTAAAACAAAAATCAGGATAAAAGCTTCTACAGACTAGATCGGAAAGCCAGAAGGAGAAAAATCGAAAATATTAACATCAGATCTACAACGAGAAGCTCTTATTACCTGAAGTTAAATCCTCACGACAGTTATCTCTCTCTGCTCTAGAGAGTGTGAGGATGAGGAAAACTTTGACAGAGGCGAGGTATGAGGTGGAGAGGAAGAAGACCAGTGGAGGAGATGAGGGTTGCTTTATAGAAGCGAGAGAGAGAGAGAGAGAGAGAGAGAGAGAGAGAGAGAGGTTGAGACTGAGAGGGAAGGAAGGAAAGGAGACAGCTTTTATTTGAATATATTTTCAGAAAAAAATTAAAATAAGATAGATAGTACTGTTAGGAATAAATAAATCCAAAGCTTGGAAGATTTTTTTTTAGTTTTTTTTAAATAAAGAAAAGTTTTATTTGTTGTTTGGAAATGTTATGCGTCTACGAGATTTTGCCTCATGATGTTACTTGCGGATGGTGTATGCCTTGTGCAAAGCGATTCTATATTTGTGAATTCTACTATTCGATTTGTATTATTTTGATTTTGGTCATGGCAAATTGGATAGCATGTTTCATGTAAAATATTACACTACAAACGCTTGTAAATAACATTACACTACAAAACGCTAGAGTTCTAAATAGAATCATATTTAGCAATTTTAAGCAACCTAAATGTTTCAAATTATAAAATGTTCCATTATTCTTCATCTTGAGTCGTATATTACAACATTAATTCCTAGCTTACTTTTTATTAAAGTAGTTTGATAGTCAAATAATGTTTTAAATTTAATTAATATGTCGACTAGCTATCCATGATTTTATGAATTAGGAAAAAGGAGATTTTTGTTTCCAAAGGAAATAGATATGTATTAACTTATGAATTAATCCTATACTAACAATCCAATTTTAATGTAAATTGATTTTTCATTAATTCCGTATTTTAAGAATTAATTTGTTTTATGTCCAATTTGTATCAATTCCCTCTTTATTATTTGTTAACACCATATGCTGAAAATATATAAAACTGCTGACAAAGTAATATACTTAATTGTTTTTCTTAGATGTGAATAAAATAAATCAAATCTTATTGAAAAATAGCATGAAAAATAAAATGCTATACAATTTTGTTATCTTTTAAAGGGTTGGAATAATTTAAAGTAGATTTTTATATTATAGTTTATGATAATAGTAAATATTTGTTTTATAATCCATCATTTCAAATGTTCCGTGCTATATTTATATTATACACGTAAAATATAAAAAAATTTCATGTGATTTTAACGTTTATTGAATTATTTGAAATTCATAACAATCAGCTATTGAAAAATAATTGTCTTCGAAGGTATTTCGAGTAACACTTGCATTGAATAAAATTTTGATAAACATATAACTTATAAGATTGAGAATATCAAGTATCAATACAACCAAAAAAACTATCATGAAATGATTCGGATATTGTTACCAAGCTAAAGTTCATCATTTTTTTAGTTAAATATCTATGTCTTTGTAATCTATTTTCTTTCATGTCAACATATATTGTCTGCTTGCACGAAAGCAAAAGAAAAATACTAAAATAATACTTAAATGATGCTATAATATATTTTTTTTACAAGACTACGACAGTCTAATCACTTATGGTTGTGATAAAAGTCTCATAATATTATCTTTGATTAGTACGTTGGAATATGTCGTAACATGAGTTTTGACCGGACGAGTTTACGTTTTGAAGAAAGTCACTATATTTTTTAATTGAATGTCTGGGCTTTATAAGTTATCTCCGTTCATATTAAGAAATATTATTGGCATGCGTGAAAAATACAAAGGAAATATCTAAATGATACTCTAAAAATATCAAGATGCATTTCTGACAAGATGACGACAATCTAATTATTTGAGATTGTTGTAAAAATATTATAATGTTATCATTGATTAGTACATTGAAATTCATAGTGACACCAATTCTGACCGAAGAGGATGGTTCCAAATAAAACTATTTTCAGCTTCCATTTTGTTAGACATTATATCTTTAGAAACTTTAAAATAAACTATCTCATATTTGCAAGATATATTAGTCATTTACTAGAATCTTTTCATGTTAGATACAAATATATAACAAATTTCGTTAACAACACTATTCTCTCAAGTGTCAATGCAATCGATTTCCTAACGTTGTTGTAATAACACATCTTCTTTGTATTTGAATTGATTAACAATATTGTTAATATGATCAATTTGATTTATTGCAAATAAGATCCAACCCATATTAAAAATTAACATAGAGAAAATACTAACTACAACTACTATCAAATATAATTTTAGACCAACAACCGCCCGGGGTGCAAACTCGGAGAGGCATAAGAAATAACGGTGCTATGGTATCAACAAAACTAGGTCTCAGATGCAATAATTGAAAATTTTGAAGTGGCTGTTGCATCTAATGAGAATAATAAAAAAAAAAAGTAAAACAAAAGAGTGAAATTGTTAATTGGTTAACGTTATGATGTCATCTTTCATCATAACCCTAGCTTAATTCATTATTCATTTAATTAATTTAATAATTGTAAAATTATGGAATACTAATTCATTGCTGGGGATACTTATCACACAAAATCACGTAGAACAAATTCAGAATAGAGAACATACTTTTTTTACATCGAAGTTAAATAATTAATCACAATGTTTGTTACTATAATCATGATTAATTCATTTGTATGCATGCTTTCCGAGGCATGTAATTAGTGTCCATCTTGTGGGCTTTTGAAACTATTAATGTGGTAAAAACAAATTATTCATCAATAAACTTAGTCATGCTTAAACTATTGATTTGTTATTGTTGTTGTTATTGTAATTTAATCTCAACGCGTGATAATTATGAATATTGCTGGAGAATTTTTGACATAGCTAGGATGATGAAACAATCTTAATTTGAAAAAAATAGTGTAATTTTTTTTCAACTTTGTTTCCAAAACTATTTTATTATGTAAATGTAATAACAAATAACACGAGTAACCGAAAATTTACTAGTTATTACTCGTCTTTTCTAAACATTGAATGTACAATTCTTTTATCATACATCATATTACATGCATGAATGTCCCGATGAGTATCACAATTTCTAGATGTGAAATTGGGTTCGAGTAACTCAATAATTTTAGCTGGGTTACTAAGCAATTTAGCAAAATTACAGTTCAAATCGAATACAATTTGGCGGCTAATTAACCTAATTTGGTTTGTTGCACAGTTTAAAATACTTGTGCAAACTAAATTGCACTGTTTTAGTGGGGTTACGGTACAATTTTGTGCTAGTATTAAATGTTCAGAACCTAATTGTATTGTTTTAGTATTTTAGATTAGTCACACAAAGTGAACAACGGATCTAGTACAATGATGATAAACATTTTTTTATGGAGAAATATAAATTTAAATCTCACAAAAACATTTAAAAAATGAATAAATATCGAAATTAACGAAAACTCTTATAAAAAAAAATTACTTGCGCAAACATACAGTCGTAATCATGCATAAAATATTGCAAAAAAAAGGTCATATACGTTTGATGTTTTGGGAAAAATAACATACAATTAAAATTAGTATGAGTTGCAATTTACAAAATTATTTTTCTAATTAATACTTCTCGGACTTTAACTTTAAAAAAAATACGGATCTTTTTCATTAAAATTAGTATAATGAGTTTTGGAGCAATTCTGTTCCATCAATGAAATATCATCACATAGAAATTATGTAAAAACTATTAAAATAATTAAAAAATAATTTTTATTTTTTTCAAATATACGGCACACAGTTTACACTTGTAACCATAAAATTTATTCCTCTTTTTTCATTTTACATGTCAGTAGGCGCAAAAAAAGAGAAGTAAAAAGATAAAAAGTATCTAATGGCAATGCCTAATTCTATGGGCTGATATTATAATAATAATAAAAAAATGGAAAAAAGATAAAAAGAGTTCTAACGGCAAGCTGAGTCACGCAGGAAGAGTCGTCTGCTCTAAAATTTCCTGTTTCTCTTTTCTCGTGCATCAACTACATCTCCAGTTTTTGTAATCTCGCAATCTCTCATAATAACTCATGAATAAGTAGTGGACTTTAGTGTACGAGAGCGGGATCCGTCCAGTTTAGTAGAACTGGAGAGGAAAAGGACTGAAATCTTTCCGTTTGCATGGGCATCCATTGGCTGTTTATTTTTAAATACTTCTCTGGGCTCTGGCGTTTTATTTTACTTTATTTCTAAACTATACTTTTGCTTATAAACCCTTCTAAAATAGTGATATGTTGGTTCGGAAATTGTTGGGTGCTGAAGAGTTAAATTACAAGGGCTGGTATGCATGTTGGACATTTTTATTTATTGGTGAATAATTTGTAAACGGAAAGGAAGTACCATTCAAGTTTTGAAATTATGACGTGAATCTCCAGCTGTTGTTATTTAGTATATGTCCATGAAGTGTACTTTTTTAATAAAATAAATACTTGTCAAAGAAATATAATAACATGGTACTTATCAAGTTGAATATGATTAGCATGTTCTTCATGATAAAGTTTCTATCCAAACACTGCTTGGTCAATAAAAAAATTATTAATTCGAAGAAAAACCATAATATTTCAGATTAAAAAAACTTAAAAATTTTTGTTTGGCGTAAACGGCATAATTGCTCTTTAAAAAAGGAAAAACCCGCCTTAACATTTTTCGACGCAATTCAAATTTCTTTCTTTTAAAAGGTCACATTGAGAAATGTACACATTAAATTCACCCTTATGCTTTTTGATGGAAAAGGTAGCATGGTACGGTTCCCTATGCACATGACTGCTTGAAAACATGAAAGGCCAACCCATGCGCATTTCAATTTTTCTTCATCTTCTGTGGCCACTTCCAACATTAAGTCGTTAGGAAGGCTTCAATATTAGCCATATGATTTTTTAAAAAATATATTCCGAAATCTATGAACAACACCTTATTTATCTCATAGTATTCATATATAATTAGGAAATTTTTTTGTTTTTTTTACATAAGATAATTATTTTGATATGTTATTGATATTTAAAAGGTAACAGAATATTTTTTCTAAATTGCTTGCATGTTATAACATAATAATGAATTTTAGATTTTGTCGAATTTTTTTTTAATTACTAATTTATTATTGTGCATTAGGCAACAAAGTTATCATTTTAATTATATTTAACACATTCATTGCTACATAGTCAGATCCACAATGAATCTGAGAAAAATATCGGTAGATCGGCTCCTCCTTTCAACGCATTATCTCCCGTTGGAACCTAAACAGGAAATGGTTCGCGGCACCAGCAACCTACCCAGTAAAATAAATTGGACATAAAGGGTGTGAATGGTAGGTGGTGGTTAGTAAGGCAGTCGGGACAAACTATTTTATTTTATTTTATTTTCTTGATCTGAGATTAAACATGACCATTCTAAAAATATATAGTCAAATAATCTATCAAGCTGTAAATAGTTGTGTGGTCCAAACTCCTTCACAGAATACAGCTTTGCATTCGTGCATCCTAGATCCATTTTTTTTAATTATTTTACAATTGACCACAACACAGTTGCTAGTGTGTTCAAAAAATTACAAATATGTTAACCCAATAAGTAATATTATATAAAAAAAATTGGGACCCAATAAGAGAAATACAATTTGATATAAAATTATTTAATGTAGTAGTTATATTTCTATTGAATTTCATATGTACCCGTCCGACCTGACTCGACATATACCCATTTAAGTTCTTAATTTAGGAGTTCGTACAAATCAAATTGAGAGAAGAATAGTGAAATACTATTTTGTGATAGAATAAACCATGTGATATGTTGGTATCTACTACCTCTTTATTTAATCCCAAGCTAGGCACAGCATAATGATCGCATGTGGGAGAATTAAAAAATCAGTGCTGATCTTTCGCACCGTCTGAATTCTACTAAAATCCCGGAAATCGAAAAATATGAAAAATCATTGGTTACTCGACGGATAACGTAGATAGTCGTAAAAAGGTAACGTGAGAAAGGGTTAAAAATAAGATAATAGAGAAAGTGTAGGATCTGAGCTGGAGAGGCGATTTGAGCGTGAAGTTGCCGTGTCCTTGTCGGGTCGCTACCAGGCTTATGGGCCCACATGTAATTGGGCTTTTAATTATTCAAATTCGTTTTCTTTGGATCTTAAGACGTGTCAGGTTTTTTATATTCTTGAATTGAATCTACTCTTATCAAAGTGCTCGGAGGCATATTTCCGCTTTATGCCCCTGTAAGTTCCACTTATATTTTATGTTGCATCTCCTACAAAGTTCTTATTTGAAATAAGCACCCCTCAAATTTAATTTGTAGAATTTTACTTTGTTTTTACTGAATTTATATAAGGCTGCATAAAATACTCATAACTTGCGGCTTGCTCGGAATTGGCTCCGGAAAAAGCCTAGCTCGTTTAGTTTGTGAGCTAAGTTCGAGTTGTGGCTAACTCGTTTGGGATCAGCTCGTCTAACTTATCACGACATCGGCATCGGTGCATCACACCCTTACGACTTACCTCTTTCAACCTGTCTCCCTCTCTCTCTTATCATGGTGTCGGCACGTCGCCCCCTAGTAACTCGCATCCCTCTCTCTCTTCAGATCATCCTCATCCGAGTACCCAACCAAGCCCCTACCCGGCTCCTTCTCTCTCTCCCTAGCTTCATATCATCCTCACGAGCCACGAGTTAGTTTGAGCTGGATTTTTCAATTCATTGATGCCTCACGACATTTGTCCAGTTAGACTCGTCATATTCATGATCCGAATTTAAGCTGATCTTAGCTCGTATGCAGCCGTAAATTTAAAGCTTGAAGTTTTAGAAATTACCAACCATTTATATATTTAAGTTTATTATTTTTTATTTGTTATTTTTATGTAACACTAAATAAGCTCTTTCTTATTCAATGATTTGTTTTCTTTAACCTACACCAAATGATACATCATAAGTAGGCATTAAGTTGTCAAAACTTTTAAACTAGAGATATTAACATCAAAGATTTAAAAAGAAATCGAGATAAAGAAGTAAAATATCCCGTCTTAGCAAATAACCGTGAAATAAAACAAAATCCATAAGTTTTAAGGGTATAAGTGCACATAATTCCCCAATAATTTATAGAAAATGATCTCTTTAATAAAAAAATAAGCTATTGTTTGACCTTAATGTTTTACTCCCGTTATAGGGTTCGTCTAATTTCTTATTGGCTCCACTAAAAAACAAACAAAATAACAAAACTATCAAGTAGGGTTTTGATTTTTGAGAAAATCATTAAATTGATTGCGTGTCAATGGAAAGGGGTAACAATATCATACAATACAATACAATACTGGTCCACTAAAATCACACCAATTACTTGGGTTTTATGGAATCTTTCTTTAATTAAATCTTGTCATTGTCTTTCATGATGAAGATTGGAGTTTCTATTAATTTTAGTATAGTGTCTGTGTCTACAAGCTTATAATAAAAAAAAATTCTACTAAAATTTTTCAAATATTAACAAAAATAATTTTGGAATATATTCCTACGAGCTAATATAATTTATAAATTGACATCAGTGAAAAGAGGCAATGTAATATTTTGATGATCCTTTGTAGACATAGACACGGAGGGGCTGCCCCCCTTGTGTTTATAAATTAATTAAGTTGAATTTTTAATTTTATGATATTTTTGTACTTACAAAAATAATTTGGTAAGATCTACAATTTTTTGCTAGATATAGAAATTTTTTTAATTAATTACACAAAATTGATGATAATGAGTCTTTGATATAGTGATAAAAACAATATTTTCGTTATCAAAGGTCACATATTTGAAATCTAAATAAGAGATCCTTTATGAATATTTAAATTTAAGGGAGGAGATTATTTGACAATCAATATTTTAACAACCTTAACAATTTTTTCCAAATAATTTCAAAATAAATCTTAAAAATTCTTAAAAATAGAAAAAAGTTTACAAACGTATTTTGTAGCTTATAGACTGATTGTGTTTAAATTTTCACATAATTTAAGGATAATTTAATATTTCATAGAAAATATTAAATTTTAGCTCGTTAAAAGTTTCATGTAACTTTAATTATCTTTGATGAAGTATCAAATGATGTCTAAATTATATGAAATTTGAAACACAATCAATCTATAACTTCAAGAATATGTTTACAATTTTTTTTAAATTTATTTTGAAAGTATTTGAAAAATAATTGTCAAGAACATCATCTTTATCTTAAAAAAAAATCCAAAAAATCGACAATTCTTTTTATCCCATATTTCAAACGTGTTGAAAAATTCAAGAAGAAATCGAGTGAAATTGATCATGATCTGCTTATGTGCCCATCATAGGCTCATAGCTCTAGAAAAATTTCTATTTCGCCATCAAACTAACTAAATTAATTATTTCTTTGTCAAAACTTGAAAACCTTTAATGTCTCCTCCTCATTTAATTAGATAATGTTGACAAGAATTTGCTTAATGTGCCATTAACCTTCAAATAAGATCAAAATTACTAGTTTACCTTCTTTCTAATTAATAAAGAACAAACTTATTGTACCTTGTTCTCTAAATGAAAATGCAGGGGGATTTCTTATCACTGTTAAATTAATGAAAAATAATATTGAAGGGGATGTTGACTATAAAGTATGAGAGTTTAATAATTAAATTTTTTTAGTCTTTAGTGAATTTTGATTGGTTTGTCATTTTTGATGGGGAAATGAACAATTCCGAAAGTTGGACTGTGAAATAAAAGAAATTTCACCTTAATTTTTTATGGATAATTTTTTTATTAACATGTATTTAAATTATCACTTTATACAAATTTTGTCAAATCTTGTCACCAAAAATAACTTGGGTTGAGAATTTAAATTTTTTAATTAGTCGTCGTAGATGAAAAATTTCCTACCTCCTCGTAAGAAATATAAACGAAAAATCTTAATAACTCAAATCGCATATTGTCTTGACAAGAAAATAATATAAATCAAATCCCACTATTTCACTTACTAAACACAAACTACATCAAAATGAACTTCAATTTATTTTACTATTTTCATCACTAATTAAGTTCCACAAAGGATCCATAAATAACACCCAAAATACCCAACTAATTAAACCCATCAAATAAATTAAACAGTAATTGGATAAATTAAACTAAACCAAACAAAATAAAATCTCTGTACTATATATAACATATTAATGATACTTTAATTTTGTTGAAAAGGACTAGTCCTGGTCGCTCTCAGATTAATTGGTCCCAGCTGGCCTTTGACGAAGAGATTAAGAACGATGATTAGCAAATTGTTTGAATATAATATAATATAATATAATATAATATAATATAATATAATATAATATAATATAATATAATATAATATAATATAATATAATATAATATAATATAATATAATATAATTAATTTCGAGGTAAGCACATGGTGATGCCCCCATTTCTGAGATCGTGAGGATCCGCATCTATTTTATTTTATTTTCTTCACTTGAAAGCAAAGTGTACTCTAGTGCAATTGGGGAAAAAAAAAGATTTAATTTTTTTTTAGTTTTGTGTAATTTTTTTTTGTTTTTGGGCCTTGACGAATTAATATTGTAACGGGTGAATGTAATGAGTGGGTTTTTATGGGCTTGGTGTTGGATCAAGATTGATAATTTTGATCATCCAATTTCAATCCAATAGAAGGAAGTTATGTAGAAAATAATTGAGAGCTGACGTACATGTACATATGTCGGTCGATGATATTGTCATTAATTCTGATTTTATTAATTTAATTAATTAAGTAATTATTTAATTTATTTGTATAGTATGTTATTATTCAACTCATAAGAGTTATTATTCATATTAAGCTGGATAATAAAGTATTATATAAAGTAAGTTAAATATAAAATCATTAATTTAAAGAGAAATGATTTTTGCACTCTAAATTCTGTACCTCTTATCTGCACTCATGTTATGTATAAGGATTTTGCAAAAATACATATTTTAAATTTAAAGTTAGAAATTATATTGAATAACTTAAAATATATGAGATATAAATAAGAATTGCAGTTATCAGTCTTTTAATTTGAAACAAAACTCAATTAAAAGGATTAATAAGATCAATATCAATTTCAATATCAATATCAATGTTGATATCTCGCTAACGTTTTCAAAATAATTTAGAAAAAAAAGGATATTAGAACCCCTTAAATTTAGAAAAGTAACAACTAAAGTCCTCTAAAGAGTAAACCATTCAAATTTTGATTACCCAATCCAATCCAATCAGTGCATGACGCTAGAAACCTCTCTTGTATTATATCTGTTTTGGGTCACTCAGCATCATCATAAATCACAGCACCATAAACTTTTTTCTTCCTTTTTGCAAAACAACAATTCCATGTCTTGACCCATACTTAGATAAATTGGGCTGGAATGATATATAGGCTTTCCCAATTCCCATTTGAGTATTTTGGATATGAACATCAATAATTCTCTTTGAAATTGAACCTTTATTGTTAATTGTTAATACCTCTTCACGGACTGTCATTACATTGGGCTTATATGAACCTTCCCTTTCTGGGAAAAATGTGATCTCTTCTCTGAGAAAGATCTCATTCAAATAGGTTCATACTTCAAAGCCTGATGATATAACAAACAGTAAGCAGATAGAGCTAGCTCTGGCACATAGTACTATTTTTCAACATCACTTTTAACAGAAAAATTATGTGGAAGGCATTGATTGAGAGATGTTGCTAGGTTTTGTAACAGGTTATAGTTGCTAAGTATATTACTCCCACTTTATTTATTGATGATGTTAACTTCGGGGGGCCAGTTAATTAATTAGGAAAGTGTTTCATGGAGGGGAACCTCATATCCTTTGCTCAAGCTAATTAATGAATCAAACCTCATAAATTTCAGGAAGATTATATATATAATCAATTATACACTTTGTCAAATGCAAGACATATAGGCCCACATTAGCCAGACTAAACCGTTTTCTAATACCCCACAATTGAGGGCTGAAGTAACTTTTGATGGGCACCAAACTAACAAATATGCAACTATATATGTGGAATCATTGCATATAACTACTTATCAGTGCTATATTATATTGTCTTTTCCTTTCTATTTTGAGAAGCAACTGTTGATGATGTATTATTATATTTATATTGGATAATATTATGAATGCTACATTCTGCAGCAAGAACCAAAATGGTTTGGATAGGAATGAAAATTTTGGTTGTATCTGACAATTTGTAGAACAGAAAATAATCTATTTAAATCAGGAAGAAACTCGATGACAAATCGGCAAATTATCAGCAAATTATAGAACAACTTTTCACAACACAAACAATGTACTTATATCATTAGCCGAACCTTGAATGTTCCTCACCAATAATTGATTAAGTACATATTTAATCACCACTGGAGAGACACTGCAAACACAACACACTGAAACGAAAGAACAACAACAACAACATGAACCCCTTTGAAAACAAAAGACAATGGCACAGCCAAACAAACATGCACAGAAAGATGGTCGGCGTTGACATAGTAGATTACTTAGAAGGTACCCGGGGGCTTGTAGGCAATGAAACTGATGCATTGCACCTGACGGGAGTTGTCGAATCCGAGGATCCGGATGAATGCATCGGGGTACTCCTTCTTGCACTCCTCAACCTCCTTGGCGACCTGGGTGGCGTCGGTGCAGCCGAACATGGGCAGCTTCCACATGGTCCAGTAGCGGCCATCATAGTATCCGGGAGACCTGTTGTTATCACGGGAGATGAATCCAACCTGAATTCAAATTTTGACAAGTATTGCTCAGATTGATTCCTCAAAAACTGGATCGGTAACTTCTAATGAAGCTAGAAGGTGAAGAAATTTTTGTAATTTACCTTGCTGAATTCCAAGCAGGGAATCCAGTTGGAGCGGATAAGGTACTCAATCTGCTTGAGCAACTCCTCTGGTGACAAGTCAGGTAGGTAAGAGAGGGTCTCAAACTTCTTCTTACCTTCGATCGGCCACACCTTATTGTGCATTTATAACAATTGCCAGTATCAGTAAACAGTACCTTGCTGATATTAATCATGCATGTTTAAAATTGAGGATCGAACTAGAATGCTAAATAGATCTAGCTAAATGAATAAATGTTTGCATTAATAAACATATTTATCTTCTTTATTCCATTCAGTAAACAAATATTTATGGAAATACAAAATTATTCTGGGGAAATTATTTGCAGTTTGCAGTGAAATTATTATTTCTTTTCCAAAGAAACAAGCTTCTCCTTTCAAGAATTGTGCGATGTGTCGTGCATTTTATCTTCCAAATGAAAAGAATTAAAAAAAAAGAGAAAAATATTTTGGGGGAGGAGAGATTGTACAATTAATCTTGCAGCTTAATCTTCTTCAGATGGGCTTTTGAGCTGGTTTTTTTTATTTATTACATTTGAGTAAGGATAATCAACTTGAGTTGAATTTTAAATTTCTTGGTATCTTTCAACAAACCAATTTTCCATAGTAGGCTAATTTTGATATTTTGATATATTAATTAGTCTTTTTGAAGAAGCAAACACTTAATTAATCTAGCAAAAGATATACTGCATGTCATATACATTAATGACTTATTGCTCATTTATGCATAACAAATTGAACAGAAATTACAAAGCACAATTAAAAAGATTGGAGTTGTTGATTACCTGCATGCAGTTGACCTTCATTCTGTTGCTTGGGAGCCTAGAGCGTCTGCCCATTGTCGATCTTCCGACAAACGAGGAGACACCGTTGCCTGACTTGGATGGCACAGCAGCGCGTGCCATGGTGATTGCAGAGGATCCCACCATGGTTTCCATCTTCCTTTTTTTGTGAGTTGCCTTTCTCTCTTGCGAATTAAAGGAGGAGTGCTTGCTTATGAGGCTCTTTGTTTCAGGAAGGTTATCCTATATATAAGGTAATGTGTGTTCTAGAATAGAGGCTGTTTGGTCCAAGTACCAAGAGATGTGGAAGGAGTGGCTAGATTTAGCATTTAAATCCAAGTAAAGGTTCATTTCTGCCTTGGCCACCACACATCAAGTTAAATGATATCCTGTTCATATTCTCTCTCTGTCTCTCTTTTTTTTTCTTTTTCTTTTTTTGTTGCCTCAATCATCTGTCCTTCAGTTTAGTTTGATATAATTGAAACCTCTTTCTCTCTGTTTTTTCCCAAAATGCGGGACTCATCAACCTCTAATGCTAATTTATAATAAAAGCTCTCTCCCTTCGTTTTGATAAGTAAAGTAAAATTAAAATAGAATAAAAGTTAAATCACTTTAAAATATTAGTATTTTGTAATAGTGAAATAAATAAATAAAATAGTAAGAGTAAAAAAATATTAAAAATTAAGAAATTTCGTAGATTAATTTTACTCTACTTTCATAAATATTTTAATTTATTCTATTTTAAATCATTTTCATTTGATGCATTAAAATTCTTTTAAGGTACTTAAATTACGTTTATCTCACTAGCCAAACGGGGTGAGAGCAAATAAATGTTCCCAAAGTTCCTCTCTTGTATTTGGTACTCTCATGTTACATAAATGTATATACATCTGAAACTGAAAAATTATACTTTTTTCCTATAGCTTTGGGTTGTTTTTTGGCTGTAAGTTTATAATTTGACTCCTAGAGTTACTAAAGAAAAATAAGGTCGTTTAGCATCTCGCGTCGACAAATCATTCTATATGAAGTCACGTACTTCTGAATCATACAATTTATACTGGTGATTCTGAATTAAGCAATTTACCAGGACAGGAAAGGGTACACACAAGGCAAGAGATATTGAAATTATAAATTAACCCTGTTGAAAAATATGAGATACTAATTCACTGATGTTATTCCAATGAGGAGGTTAAGGTTTAAGTCCATATATAGAGGAGAAAACCAAGTTAATTACCCCACAAATTCATTGTTACATAAATTAAGTGAATCATTATAAGAACACAAGCTTATATGAGCATTGATACTAAAAATAACAAATGCAAATTTATAATTTAAGTCTAAACTATTATGGGCTACATTTATTTCCAAAAGCTTGCAGAGCATTTGATAGAAGTTAAGAGCATTCATGCTTAATGCTGAATTATTAGTAGAATGCCCTTTCCATGTCAACAGGTCAATTATGCATCACGTGAGTCCTGCGTGCCGAGAAATTTGTTATGTGCTGTTCTTTTTTTTCCTGATAATTCCTTTGTATTTTTTACAGATCAGTAGGCTGGATCAGTATATATAGAATGAACATTCTTTTGAATTAAGTTTGTGTACATCATTATTAGCAAAAGTTAGCAAGCTTTAGGTCCTTGATTTCTAAAATTGTATAAGAAAGTTGAAGATTACATTTAGCATTATTAAGTTTCTTTAATGTTCTTGTTATCAACATGTCTATTATGTTTTGGCTGATAGTACTAGTAATTTTTTAATATTTTCAAGCATTGTAGGCTAGTACTAACATCAAGGGAAAAGTGTATAAGAGTAATGAGTGATCATGGCATCTGAGATATTTTGCGCATGATGCAACTGGTACCTACTCTGTAGCTAGTATTCTCTTAAATGTTATCTGCTAATCAAACATTAGTTCTTCCTCATCACAACATCTGTGTTGAGTACACCTTATGACGCGACTACAATCGGAATTGATTGGCAAGAAATTAGAAGCTTATCAGTATCATATTCGCTAACCTCACGCTATATATGGCGTTGATAATTTCAAGTTCATCTTATCAAGAATATCAATGGTACTTTGTGGTGAGTGGACCAAATTAATTCGAGCTATTTGTGAGGCATTGCTTTACATAAATATCATCATCCGATATGTCATTTGACCGATCCCCTACGGTTACAAGCCAAGAAAAATAATTCAAAATTTCTTAATCCAGTCAATTGTGTCCTTTTCCTCTGGATTCCACAATCAGGGAATTCGATCTCTGACAGTATATTACACCATTGTATATACTACACGTCAAGATTTTATTTTTACTCTTTTTTCTTCTAATCAGATGCATATTTTCCAGCATCATCTTTTGTCACAAGATTTATGCTGAGTTCTAGAAAATCAAGCCTTCAATTTCATGAGGCAAATTAAGTAGCAAATGGTGCATGAGTTAGTTTTACCAGTATATCACAACTGATTAATGTTCATGG
This sequence comes from x Bolboschoenoplectus mariqueter, assembly GCA_037678475.1. NCBI lineage: Eukaryota > Viridiplantae > Streptophyta > Magnoliopsida > Poales > Cyperaceae > x Bolboschoenoplectus > x Bolboschoenoplectus mariqueter. Next base: position 3,276,987 of record CM075255.1, read on the forward strand.
AATCATCATCAGCATGCAACATAAGATTGTCTTACACATATATACCTTACAACAAAAAGGACACTGATACAGTACAAATGGCATTCCTTTATATATTTTTTTAGCCGATGCTTTGTTGTTCCTCTCACCAACCGTAGTATTATGTAATAGTATTCTCATCCGTTGGAGAGACATCATATATTTATAGAAACAAGAAGAAAAAAAACAAAGCTGAAAAAAATTAACAATGTCACAAAGCAAATTTTAAGATTCCAAAGTCAAACAGACATCACAAGGAGGCCCTTATCCATACAAGGTTAATTTAGTAACTTGACTCAAACATGCATGGAAAGATGGTCGGCGTTGACATAGTAGATTACTTAGAAGGTACCCGGGGGCTTGTAGGCAATGAAACTGATGCATTGCACCTGACGGGAGTTGTCGAATCCAAGGATCCGGATGAATGCATCGGGGTATTCCTTCTTGCATTCCTCAACCTCCTTGGCGACTTGGGTGGCGTCGGTGCAGCCGAACATGGGCAGCTTCCACATGGTCCAGTAGCGGCCATCGTAGTATCCGGGAGACCTGTTGTTATCACGGGAGATGAATCCGACCTGAATTCAAATTTTGACAAGTATTGCTCAGATTGATTCCTCGAAAACTGGATCGGTAACTTCTAATGAAGCTAGAAGGTGAAGAAATTTTTGTAATTTACCTTGCTGAATTCCAAGCAGGGAATCCAGTTGGAGCGGATGAGGTACTCAATCTGCTTGAGCAACTCCTCTGGTGACAAGTCAGGTAGGTAAGAGAGGGTCTCAAACTTCTTCTTGCCTTCGATCGGCCACACCTAATTGTGCATTTACATGGATTACAAACTAATAAACACATAGTTGCTGATATTGATCATGCATCTATAACTAAAAAGCTAAATACAATACACATTTATGTCTTCTTTATTCTTATCAGTAACAGATATTTATACAAAATTACTCTGGGGAAATTACTTGCAGTTTGCAGTCAAAAATATGTATTTTTTTTTTCCTATAGATCAGAATTAAACAAGGTTCTCCTTTCAAGAACTGTGCGGTATGTCATGAATTCTTTGTGGGTACACTTTTGTTTATCTTCAAACTCAAAAAACGTTAGAGTAAACGATGAATTGGGACTCTTTTTCTGTCTGGTTTTGATATTTATGTCAATTGAGTAAACATAAACAACTTAATTTGAGTTGTAGTTTAAAACTCCAGGTCTCTTTTTCCAACAAACTTTTCATTTTGGGCTGGTTTTGACATTCTATTTTGTATTTATCATTTAACATAAAACAAAATACTTATTGGTCTCATTGAAGAATCAGAATCACAATTAATCTTGCTAGAAATATACTGACATTCATCTATGCATCAGAAAAATGAGGAATTAATTACAAAGCATGAGAAGATCAAGATCTCGATTACCTGCATGCAGTTAACTTTCATTCTGTTGCTTGGGAGTCTTGCGCGTCTGCCCATTGTCGATCTTCCAAGAAACGGGGCAACGCCATTGCCTGATTTGGATGGCACAGCAGCACGTGCCATGGTGATTGCAGAGGATCCCACCATTGTCTCCATTTTCCTCCTTTTTTCTTTTGTGAGTTGCCTTGTTCTCTTGAGAATTAAAGGAGGATTGCTTAATCACTTATGAGGCTCTTTGCTCATGGAGGGTTATCCTATATATAAGGTAATGTGTGTTCTAGAATAGAGGCTGTTTGGTCCAAGTAGCAACAGATGTGGAAGGAGTGGCTACATTTAATTGTTGTATCCAAGTGAAAGGGTCATTTCTGGTTTGGCCACTACATATCAAATTAAATTATATCCTGTTCATATTCTTTTTTTTCTGTTTTTTTCCTTCTTCAATCTCCTGGTCCTATAATTTTCTCTCTGCTTTTCTCAAATGTTGGATATATCAATCTCTAATTCTAATCCATGATAAATGCTAGAGCAGGTGGATGTTTCCAAATTTTCCTTTCATACACACATATTAAAATAATGTATATCTGAAACTGCAAAATTATGTTTTGGTCTTACAGCTTTGGATTGGTTTTAAATTTGAATCCGAGAGTTACCACTCAAAAAAAAAAAAGATAATTTGACTTGGGGTTTGCTAAAGAAAAGCAAGTAGTTTTAGTGTGTCGCCTCGGAAAATAGTTCCAAATGAAGTCATGTACTTCGGCTGGTGATTCTGGATTAAGGAATTTACCGAGACACGATACTGTATTACACATGATGCAAAACTGCAATTGATGAGAGAGATTAAAATTAGCCCTGATGAAATCTGAGGTACTAATTCATTGATGCAATTTGTCATTCAAATAGAAGTTAAGTTTAAGTCCACAAAGGACATAACCAAAGTTAGCGCACAAACTGGCTTTTATAAAAAAAAAAAAGATGCATCAGCAAAATTAAGTGAATCTTTAAGAAGATAAAAAAAATATATGAACATTTATTCTGAAAATGACAAAAGAAATTGATAAACTAGTATGGACTACATTTATTTCCAAAACTTTGCAAAGCAATTGATAGAAGTAAAGATAATTCCTACTTTATACTAAATAACTAGTAGAATGTATATAATTTCCATGTCAACAGGTCCATCATGTATCATGTAAACACCGAGTGTGCGAAAACTTTGCTACATGCCAGTTTTTCTACTGATAATTCTTTTTTTCTTTTTTCAAATTTTGCAGTTCCGTTGGCGGAGTCAGTAAACAAGGCACACTATTTCGAATGAATTTTATGGACATCATTATTAGCACAAGTTGGCATGCATTGGGTCCTTAAACAGTAATCATTTTGTTATACATGGCTGTAGTTTTTGACAACAATCACTTCTTAATTTCTAGAATTGTGAAATAAATTAGATGTCATGTATTATGTTCTGTATCGGTCTTTTTATCAAGATGTCTATTGATTTTTGGCTGACAGCACTTTTAATTTTTAAACATCCAGGCATTGTAGGTCAGTAATAACGAAAATTTGTTAGTGTTAGTTGTTTAAACCTAGGCATATTAATTTAACATTTTGTACTTAATTTAACATATGTAATTATTATTCATTTTGAAAATTAAGAGTGGATACTGGCCAGAGCTTGCTATAACATGGATTCACCACTGAGTACTGACATCTAGAGCTAGAAGCATATATGAGCAATGTGTGATCAACATGTCTGAAATTTTTTGCACATGAATGCATGATGCATTTGGTACCTAGCCTTTGATTTAGTGGTAAAGATAATACTCTCTGTATGAAAAGTTGTAGGTTCAAAATTTGTATAGAAGATTTTTTATGGATATTTAAAATTTAGTAATTTAGATTTTCATTTTTATCTCAAAAAAAAATGATGCAATTGGTACTTTGTGTAGCTAGTGTTCTCCTAACAATTTTTTGCTGGTCAAACAAAAGTTCTTCCTCTCACAACGTCTGTCTGCCGAGGACGAATGCTACAGTTGGATTTGATTGGCAAAAAGTAAGAAGCCTAGCATCAATGATACGTATGTTTATAGTAAAATCTTCATTTGGTTGAGATTTTCAAGCTCACCTTATCAAGATCAGAAGTACTTTGCTGTGAGTGGACCAGATTAATTTGAGCTTAAACATAAGGCATCACTTCATTTTTTTTTCCCTTAAATATCATTATCCAATATGTTACTCGATCTATCCTTTACAAGCCAAGAAAAATGATTCAATTTGCTTCATCTAGTCAATTGTGTCCTTTTGTTATGGTTTACACAATCAGGGAATTCAATCTCTGATAGAATGACAGTTTTTGCACCATTTTATATCTAGTTAGATATATACTACCTGTGAAGATTTTATGTTTTACTCATTTTTCTTCTAATCAGATGCACATATATTTTTTTTTTTGCATATTCCTCAAAAGATTTATGCAGAGTTCTAGAAAATCTAGCCTTCAACTTCTTGAGGCAAATTTAGTTGGAAAAGGTACATGAGCTAGTTTTACTAGGATATTGCAAGTGATCAACATTCATGGAGCCATAAGCATGCAACATAAGATGTCTGATACATATATCTTTACAACAAAAAGGAAATTTATGCAGTACAAATAGCATTTATATATATATATAACATTATTCATTAGCCGATGCTTTGCTGTTCCTCACCAACTGTAATATTATGTAATAATATTCTCATCCGTTGGAGAGACATCATATATTTGTAGAAACAAGAAAAATAAATAAGTACAAAAAACTAACAGTGTAGCAAAGTAAAATTTAAAGTTTCAAAAATCAAAACAGACATCCATACAAGGTTAATTTAGTAACTTGACTTCCACACGCATGGATGGTTGACGTTCATATCGGCGTATTATTTAGAAGGTACCCGGGGGCTTGTAGGCAATGAAACTGATGCATTGCACCTGACGGGAGTTGTCGAATCCGAGGATCCGGATAAATGCGTCAGGGTATTCCTTCTTGCACTCCTCGACCTCCTTGGCGACCTGGGTGGCGTCGGTGCAGCCGAACATGGGCAGCTTCCACATGGTCCAGTAGCGGCCATCGTAGTATCCGGGAGACCTGTTGTTATCACGGGAGATGAATCCGACCTGGATTCAAAATTTGACAAGTATTGCTCAGATTGATCCCTCGAAAACTGGATCGGTAACTTCTAATGAAGCTAGAAGGTGAAGGAATTTTTGTATTTTACCTTGCTGAATTCCAAGCAGGGAATCCAGTTGGAGCGGATAAGGTACTCAATCTGCTTGAGCAACTCCTCTGGTGACAAGTCAGGTAGGTAAGAGAGGGTCTCGAACTTCTTCTTGCCTTCGATCGGCCACACCTATGACACAAGAAGATATCTTTCCTTAAGCTTCATCAATCTCACATGGTTGAACATCTTTCAAATCTGTGCCTCTCAGCTTGCTCATCTTTGAGGACCAAACCGATACATTTTCTTTGGTTGTCTTAGGTGGTACATAACCGTTACAGGACTGATTCTGGTTGTTTATTTGTACTGATATAATTGTTTGCATGGATTTCAAAGGATTAATAGGATTTATCTAGTAGGGGTCCAGTACTTGAGGGGATACAAGCACTTGATAGTTGAGTTTGAATTATATTTAAAGGCCAGTGGTCTGGTACTTGAGGGGATACAAGCACTTGATAGCCAATGAAAGTATCCATGCCAGAAAGTGTCTGAATTTATTTTGTCCATCTAACAACAAAGGGTCATTTGAGTTTTCCTTGGTACATTTGACTACATTCCCTTGGTCAATTTGGTGTCTGTGCTAATTCATTAATTTGTATACTTTACAATTGTTCATACACCATTAATGCTAAGATGATTAAAAAAAAATCCTAAGATTGGTTCTGTTAATTTTCAATGCTATTATAATAACTAGACTTAGTCTCAATTAATGTAACGGTATGGAATATCTTATTAAACTTTCTTTGCATCAATTCAACACCAAATTAACAATTTATTCTAACCTGCATGCAGTTAACTTTCATTCTCCTGCTCGGGAGCTTGGAGGCGGCCCTCCTGCTGCCGACGAATGGGGTGATGCTGGTGCCAGATTTGGCCGGTGTGCTGGCCCGTGCCACGGTGACGGCAGATGAGATGGTCATGGTTGCCATGTTGCCTTTTGGTTTCCTTAGATCACCTTGCAATTATAACAAATTTGCAGGAGTGCTTGAGGCTTTGGGCACTAGGATACTGATCCTATATATAATCAAAGCTTTGAACAAATGTCTGGTGGATTTTGATCCAATGGTGAAAACATGGGGATAAGGCAGCTACAGCTAGTTTGGGCTGTTGGATCAAGGAGGAGTGACATTTCACAATTAGACACCACATATGCAAGGTAGGAATATGGATCAGATCCTTATCATATGGAACCCTTCCTTGGGTGACACGTGGCAGGGGATTTGCTTGCCTTATCTCGATGCACTTGAATGTGTGATGCACCTTGGTTGTGTGATATGGTAGCTACCATCTCTCTTTCCAACTAGGGTTGTGTTTAGTTAGAAGCGGTAAATGGGAAAACAAACAAAAAATTTAAAAGAGAGAAAAAAATTAAAGAAGCACAGTTAATACTGTTGGGGAGTCAAGCTGGAATCTTGAAGTCAAAACAAAAACTTTAGCAAGGAAAGGAAATTAAATAGGCTCTGTTAAAAGAGGCCCATATTACTTATAGATACGTACTGTTACTTTTCGAAAGCTGTCCAGAATAATTAATTCTGTAGGATTTTGTAAAATTCTTAAAGAATATACTAATTAAAATATTTTAACAGAATTTCAGATGGATTATTGAAATACTGGTGCAACTTTTTAAATATCAAACTAATTTAAAAAAAAGGATTTTTTCATTTTCTTATAAAAATATACTGGGCAGATCACACATGTTGTCCAAGTAAGATGATAATTTTAATTTGTTTGCTGTCACATCTTATCTTTTTTTTTTTGAATATAAGCTCACCTAAAGATTAATACTTGCTTATTTAGTAGTCATGGCATATTCATACAAATTGCAAAAGCTATTGTTTGCAATTACAAATTCAGTTGCCGAAATGATAAACATTTACTAAGTTAATAAACTTATTTAATTTTTAAAAATAAATTTGAAAAATCTTAAAAATAGAAAAATTTATAGACATATTTTTGAACTCATAGATTGATTGTATTTCAAATTTCATGTAATTTAAGGATTATTTGATATTTCGTCAAAGACCATCAAAATTATATGATATTTGCAACAATTCGTATTTAATGGTTTTAAATGAAATATCAAATAACTCTTTAATTATATGAATACAATCAATCTATAAGTTTAAGGATATGTTTATAAAGTTTTATAAATTTGAAAAATCATTGTCAAGATTGACAAAATAACCATAGACAAGTGATCCCTTCTTTATTGTTATTATTGTTATTATTATTATTATTATTATTAGTATAAGTATTAATAATATTATTATTGTTGTTGTTGTTATTATTATTATTATTATTATTATTATTATTATTATTATTTTCATCTATTACACTCATATGTCTCTTGATAGATAGAGGCGACATTTAAGAAAAATAATAAATAAACTAGTTTTTTTTTCCCTCTAATGGTAAGATTCAGTATCCGTAATTTCATTTCTTTACAAGAAAGAAAAATCTAAGTTTTCTGTCCTTAGAGAAAAAAAAGTAAAATATATAAAAATAACTCTTGAAACTCATAAAATAGACATAAAAATTGAATCATCTAAGAGCGCTAAAGAAAACAAATACGAAAAGAGAAATAATTGTTTGTAGTTGTTCTCTCCGTCTCCGGATTTCTTAACATAAGATACAATTTTCCAATGGAAGATCCATAAAATGACATTTCAATCAATATACTAGATTGGTACGTAACTATCATTAAACTGAAAAATAGTACATCCAAATAGTAACTATATAATTGCTAGAATTGATCATGAAACATATCGAAATTACACTTAAATTACACTCCATTCAATTAATATAGCTAATATTGTTCACGTAGTCAGCATCAAAAAAATATATATTGTTAATGTAGTGGCCATGTGACACATCATACTAGGAGGTAAGATATATACTTCGTGGCGACTGTTTAACATGTACTCTTTATACGAGTTATGTTTTTTGTTTTTTTTTTAAAATAAAGATGAGAGTCCCGAGTCTAAGTTATAAATTTTATATATTTATAAAAAACTTTTATTGGGATTCGAACCCGCGACCTATCATATAAAGAGCATTATTTTTATCATTAGATTAAAGACTGATTCTTAAGTTATATTTTTTGTTGACTTCTAACATATGTAAGATGGAAGTAGAATTGTTTTTAATGTGATATTAATTGGAGTTTGTACATTACACACCATAATTATTTATTATTTTTTAGTATTTTTAAAAGTATGGAAGAAATCGATAGAAAACCTCTATTATTGAATAACCGTACAAAATAGTCATTAATAAGATAAAATCTACAAAAAAAAAGTATATTTGTTGTATCTGAAAAAGAGTAAATTGGGATAACAAATATATCTGCTATTGAAAGAAAAATAGGAATAAGCAAGAATGTATTTGGACAATAGTCAAGTGTGCATTGAGCAATAGTTAAATATATATATTTTAAGAAGTTAAAAAAACAAGTCTAAAAGATTTAAAATAGTTGTGATAGCTTTCAAATATGTATTTTGTCTTGGTTAAAACTACGAAATATCTGTCAACAATCATATCTTAATTGAAATAAAAGAAAATAAGTATGTATTAACGCAATAGACAAGTGTAAGATGTATACAAAGTTTGAGAAGGGGTTTAAAAAGAAACTAAGAGAAAAATTTATGAAGAAAACAAAGTCCATGTCAAAACATTTTATGGTGGAATGATTTGAACTTCTTGATCCGAACTGATGATCATAGGTTTTTGTAAAATATTTGAATTTATTTAACACAAATTTATAAATTAAAAGCTGTCTTTATAGCACATAAGTGTCCGAAAATTCCAAAAGAAATCTCCTGGTTTTCTTTCAAAGAATAGTGTAACAAATGTTGACCCGTCCATGCTCTTTTGTTTTCTTTTTGATGCGATATGGTTGAATCATAGGATGGATCAAACATGAATATGTTTTTAACGGAATTAATAGGAGGGAAAGATAACCCCTCTATTTATGTATAAGAGGAGAGATAACCAGGGGCAAAGGCAGGAATGGTTTTAATGGATGTCAATAGTATGAATTTTTATATTACTTGTTATAATGATAACTTATAATTTTTTGGAGTATGAGGGTCAATAATGTAATTTTTTTGTAAATATATGGGGGTCAATTATGAGTTCATTTACTAATTTGTATAAAAAATATAATAATATCATCAATAAATTAGTGTTGTTTGAAGAACAAATGGGGGTCAATTGACCCCCATTGACTTCATTTGCATTTGTCTCTGATGATACCTGTATTCATTATTCGTTCTTTTATTCGCACTCTAAATGTATTCATATATTTTTTTAAAAAAATATTTATTCTTGATAGTAAAAGTGTTTATTATATTGATAGGATTAAAAATTTTGAAACATGTGTTTTAAATTATTCAATATTATTTCTAACTTCAATTTATATTCACGAAACAGAGAATAATAAATATTTTATATAAATACTTCTGATAATAAATATAAATAATAATTATATTAAGTATGTATACTTTCATGATGTAGATAACGGATGTAAAATATAGGGTATAAGAATAATTTTTTCTATGTAAAATAATAAATGCTTCGACACGGAATTCCCTTATAATTATTATACACTTTTTAAGTTTTGAGAAGTCACTAATTAGGTCCATGATTGTTAAACATCATCAAATTCTTGGATTTGCCATTAATGCACCATTGCAAATATTATTCTTAACTTGTAAGCGATCCAAATAAGTAAATTATATTGGTAGTTGCAAAGGACTATCAAAGGTGTAGGCGTGAGATGGAGATCCTGTGGCGTTTTTCCCCATTTCAACTTCCACTTTGATAATTCTGCCTCCCTTTCTCTATGGTGTTTCATGTTGCGGGTACCTGTTCTCTAAAGTCTAAACCTAGACTACATGTGTTCTTACTTCTTATTATAGTTACATTTCTTAATAGAAATTTAAAAGCTTTTCGTGTTAGAAGTTAAAAAGAGAGGAAAAAGTACACTGTATTCCTACTTCATGTCTATTGAAAAGGTTACAATTACAACTTACAATTAAAAGTTTTCAGAAGTAAGGTTTGGTAAAAAAAAAAGACACATTTAATTCATAAAATTTGCAGATAATTTGTGTATTAGCGGAATAAACACAAATTAATTAACGAATTATTCATCAGTTTGTCCGATAGATTGTTAAAAATGATTTATTCATGAATTGTTCATAAATTTTATTACTATAGTTCTTAGTCCTGGATTACAAATCATACAAGAAATATAATTAAATATATTTTGATACTTCTACTTGAATGTATCAAATTATTATTTCAATTATTTAAAATAATACAAACTTTGGAGTTGAAATTATAATAGATTCTAATAGTTGACGTATATATTTTAAAATTTATGTTATAATTCCTTTCAAATTCCAAAACATTTTTTTTAAAATATATCACTTTTAGTATCATGCACGGAAGAAGATGACTATATTCTACATAAAGCGACCCATTGAAAAAAAAAAGATTAAATTCTTTTTCAATTCTCACATCAAACATATATTTGATGTCACACCGAATCCTATGCAAAATTTTCTCATTCCTGGCAAAAAATCTACAGCCCCTTGTCCTTGCACCAAAAAAATGTCGCCATGATTTTCTCTGTCTCTATTTGGTGGTCCCTTTGACACTGCACTTTTATGTCTTCTATGCCAGGCCACAAGAAAGGTTTCTTAATTCTTATCCACCAAATTGCAGAAAGAGACCCAAAATTGTTTGGTTTCAATTATTTGGAGATCATGTGGATAGTGATTATTTTTGTATAAAGTAATCTAATAATTACATTGTGATATTGCAATGTCTCAAATCTAAAATATTTTCTTTGAACAATTGGTATGAAGTTTGATAATGAAGTGCCGTAAAAAAAAAATTAAAAATAAAATATATGAAAAATGTAGGACTATCTCGCATTTGTAAAAAGTTTCAAATATCCTCTTGTATTTTTAAACTAAACAAATATTTCTTTGTATTTTTCTAAATACCTCTTTTTTATTCAATTTTTTCATAAAAAAATTGAATAATTCAAACACTCCCCTCCTTTGGTTGAAAAAAAAAAATTAAAACATGACCTTTCTTTTTTTTTTTTTGATTTTTTGAAATAAAAACTTCCGTTAGCTCCAATATTTATTTCTTTTCAAATATCTTTTGTGAAATTTGATATACATCTTCTCATAAAAAAATGAAGCCAATTACCATCGTGCTAAGCTTATGATTCAAAACATGACCTTTCTATTATATTCATGCACACTCTCTTCTTCTTCTTCTTATTTTTTTTTTTGAAAATATTACTAATGAATTAACTGGAGGCAAAAGTTTGTGTCAAACATGTGACGATGACAACATTTAATTTGTAACATTCTTCGTATGCATGTGAGGTTTCATTTTTCAAGATTTAATTTAAAATCAAATGATTTGACAGTCTTTGAAGCAAATATTCATATGCAAATGTGATTTGATGTAGCGAACTACAATGTAATGATAGTTTTATTCTTAATGGAAGAGCTAAATAATATTGATTTATTCTAGTTAAATGTCGAGATGGTAATAGCATAAACTATTTGTTGAATGAAGAAAGGTGTTAAGTTTGAAAATTTAATAATATTGATTTAAAATTATGTTTGAAGTTTTCAAAAATTTTAATGAAAAAATTGAATCAAAGGGAGTATTAAGCTGTAATTGTAGCTATTTAGAAAATGCAAAAGGATATTTTTTTAAATTTACAAATCCAAAAGAGTGTTTGAGACTCGAATGTAAATATAAGAAAGTTTTTACATTTACATTCGAGTTATTATGTCTATTTGGTATTTTTATTATATAATGTATATATTGTATCTCTTTATTTTCAAAAATGAACAAAGACCAATACTCTATTTTGGGTGTTTTTATAAAAAAATGTATGTATTGTATCTATCGTGTACAATGGTGTGTTATATCTTTAAGAACAACCATTATATGATTAAATTCTTCTTTTATTTATGAACTCCAATGAGTATTAAAATTTTAAACTTGTAATATCCATACAAACAACACATGTCTTAACGATTATATTAGAAATGACTTTCAATAAGTACAAAATGTTTATTAATAAGAATTAGACCGGGGTGTTACACGTAATTAGTGAAAAATCGTATTATGAGTTTTAAAATCATTCGATCTGTTTGAAAATTCATGCAAACTACTTAAAGTACAAGTTTTAAAATATGTGCATGACTCTTAAAGCATATCGAACAGTTCTAAAACTCGTAGCAGACTTTGCCACTAACTACGAGTAGCGTCCTAGTCTAATTCTTATTAATAGATAACACAATTGTATATGAATTTTAGTTGAAAGTTGTATAAAAAAATTTCAAACAGAGTCAGTTTCTCTAGTGTTATAATCTCTGTGACCACATCGTATGTGTGAAAAAATCCGAATTAAATAAATGGTGACTACATTTATATATAAACAAACCGAATTGAATAAATGGTGCAATTAATGATACTTTTTTATTTTTATTTTGATGTTGTTAGTAATAAATTCATAGAAATAGTTTCGGTTGTTGTTTATTAAAGCAAACAAGGCTATCTCTTTTGGAATATACTGTCAAAATATTGATTCAAATTTATAATACTGGAAGTAGCTATAATAGACCTTATCTGTAAGTACATTTGTGCTTTGTGTGTGATGAATTGTCGACCATTTAACTTTGAGAGGGAGGAGCAAAATATCAATTCCCATTTGAAATGCTAAACCATATATAATGATTTTTAATCTCAATTAGCAAGCACTAGCTAGATATTTTTTTTGAAGGGGAGGTTTTCATGGAAATAGGTCACTAATTAAAGATCCTTCCAAACATTATTGAACAGATGTGCGGATCATGTGATATATATTCTTCCTTATAGTGATTTTTTGTTTTGTTTCTGGCATCTTCTCATCGTGTCAATATTGTGGTCCAAACTGAACAAAGTATGGGCACCAAATGTTACCATATATGCTTGTTGCTGGGATATTTGTTTAATTACCTTTCAAGTTTTAAGTTTTGGTTATAGGATGAAATTTAGTGGAGATCGGAAGGAGCTATAATTTTCATTTAAAAATTTTAAAAACTAGTTATAGGTATTAAAAATTTAAGATATTTTATTATAATTATAGTACGGTTAGTCTACTCAAAAAATTTGAGATATAATTTTAAGATGACAATAAGTCTGTAGTTCTTTTATAGAACAAAATATTTTAGCCTCTTTCATTAATTTCAGTCAAGTTTCGTCACTGTTTAGTTGAATATGACAAATTGCTCTATGTTATTTCTCATCAGTGTTGTCCTAATTAGTCTAAATTGACATTGATTGTTTAATTTGATTCTTGATTCTACCTAATTCAATCTCAGCTTATGCAAATTGCAAAAGCTTGTATATGGGGCTAATTCTTATTTTTACAAAATAGGAAAAAAGAACTGACTATCTTGTTGTGCTTTGTGTGTCAAGTAAAAGACATGAGGAGTTCAAAGGCATTTGGCAAAGCTCCTATATATTCTTCATACAAATACAATGACTTAAACTTAGACAATAAAATTAGGGAAAATGAATTAATCGAATATTTATGCCTTTTGTTTCTTTTAGGATAAATTAATGAAAAGAGAGTTTCAATGCTATAAAATTTTGATGTCATAAAATATCACAAGCTCAATTTTATTTATATTTCGAATTTTAGAATTAAAGTATCAAATTCAAATCATTGATTTTATTTAGTTCTCTACATCACGTAAAATTTTATAATTTTTGGAGTTATTTTATACTAGATTAATGTTAAAAAAATATTAAAATTAATTAATCATATATAATTAGATTTATTCAATTTTTGATTAATGATCTAGTATAAAATATATTTCAGATATCATAACATGTTACATGCTCACATCTCTCTTAAAGAAAAAAACAAGTTCAATGACATGAATTTGATATTTGAATTTCAAAATGTAAAATATAGATACGCATGGTATTTTGTGACACTAAAGTTTGGGTATTGTAATCCTCACGAACGAATGAATGTTCGTAATTGTGAAAAGTTGTAACGTTTTAACTTCTCCAATTATAATGAAATCATGCCATATTGGGTGATTAATGAAATACTTTGTTTCTTAGTTTGATTTTATTGATTTTTTTTTTCTGCTTGAGCAATGTTATGTTTCTTTGCAAAGATCATCCACATCGACATTAATGAACACTAAGTTGGAGTAGTGTCTCACTAAAATCACGTGATACGTGGATACAATATAGATTGTATGTGTTCTGGCACGATCAAAATATGGCACACGTGTTTGGACGTATCACGTGCTGTATCATTGCAAGTGTCATATTAGACGATACCGAACATGACACAACATAATACATTCAAATCCCTAGTTGATATGTGGCATGTCTAAATACGTTTGTAGAATTTAAAAAAAATAGTTGTTATAAAATGTGAATTTAATAGTTATTACAAGCATATTTAAAAAATATTGTTATAAATTTTTTGCCTCCATTGTATGGAATTTTTCCTTTTTTTTTCGTTTTTTATTGTTTTTCAAAATTTTAAATGTTATTAACAATTAAAATCAGAAATTTAAAATAAAAAGATTAAAATACGCCCAAATATGTATAAGCATGTGTAGGCACGGTGTGCCAAGACATACCGTACTGTTAAAAATGTCATTCTTATCATTATTATAAAAAAAATATGATACGACGTGACACATTTGTAGATCACTAGTTGGAAGCATTTGGTGATTTTATATATGTATATTTGGTAGGATTGTAGAGTAAAAGAGATGATGATGGTGCAAATTTGCTTGTTACATAAATTTGTTTGTAGCTGTTAATATAATACAATGATGTAAAAAGCGGCAGATTAGATAGATTAATTAATTAGTCATCATCCAATTCGTTTGCTTTTCATGATTGACTGATCTGTATAAAATTTAAAAAATTTAAGTCATTATATGCATTTTGTTAATAGAACAACGGAATTTTGTAATGATATTGTCTTTAACATAAAAATAAGTTAACAATTATTTTTTTTAATTTTGTTTAATTACTATGACATAGTTAGGTTTTTAGTAATTATAAATATAATTTGAAACTCTGACTTGCTTTAATATATAGAAGGTATATTGATTGTGTACATATATAACAGTTTATGGCGAAACATTTTTCTTAAAAAAAATAAGATTAATTGTACTTTAATATGTAGAAGGTATATATATTGATTGTGTACCTATTTAACAATGCAATACAAAATTGTTAATTGGGACATGAGTAGCTCAAATTTTGATCTAATAATAAAGAAAATATTTTAAATATTAAAATTCAAATTAAATTTTTTTTATAAATATTTTAAATTGAATGACTTAACTTTTACCCTAAAAAAAAAATCAGAAGCACAAGTTTTAAGAAATAGCAAGTTGAAGATGGACCAAACTATTAATTGGTCAAGAAATATCCATACATTTGTTTAACTTATTGGGTCGTAATTGGGTTGAGATATATATGATTTGTGATTAGTGAGCCCTTAAAAGCCCAATTAGTCTTGACAAACTACATACCTAATGGCCTATTTTCTTTTCTTTTCTTTTGTTTTTGAACTTACCTAATTAACTATTTTCTTTTCTTTTCTTTTGTTTTTGAATTTACCTAATTAACTATTTTCTTTTCTTTTCTTTTGTTTTTGAATTTACCTAATTAACTATTTTTCTTTTCTTTTCTTTTGTTTTTGAACTTACCTAATTAACTATTTTTCTTTTCTTTTCTTTTGTTTTTGAACTTACCTAATTAACTATTTGGTTCTTGGCAAGCACATGGAGGTGACGAATGTTCTTTCAGTCCTGGCTTTAATGCGAATCTCTGTTTCTATTTTCTATGCCCTTATTTAATATTAAATTGTATTGTGGATCACTTTGTACTATTGGATTTTTGCTCTTTTCTTTATTAAATAATAATAATGATAAATTTTAGCAATCTTGACTCTGAAAGAAATTAGGTTATTTGGTTTCATTTTATTTTTTTCCTTAAAATGTTTCATTAAAATAATCAATAAAATGCAAAAATAATATCTGAAAATGTTGTTGGTCGCATTTGGTTGTGCGCAGAAGATCTGACAGCATGAAACACAGAGGCGCCACCAATGGCAGTCCATGTAAATTCTACCAATGTTAAGGGCAAGAAATGTGGCACAAGGTTCAAAAAGCTGGAGCCGCTCGGTTCCCATGTTATTATTCCGAGGACACTACTATGTCTGTCCCTTTATTTTTTGTGAACATATTTGATAATTAATTCGTGAACCGACTCGAAAAATCTAGAGATGATTGGATGCTTATTGATCCCCATTTATATATGGAATAATTTGAATGGGTTGATAATTGTATTAATTAGAGTTAGAAAAAAAATGATATGTTGTGATTGATATATGTCTCATGTATTAGATGATGTGTTTTTTTTATGTAACATATTTTTTAATTAAAATTAATACGTTATAGTATGTAACATTAAATTATTTAAACACATCATGTGATCACGTGAAGTCATACATTTATTATTTAAAATATATTTATTATTTTTTAATATAAATATGAAATATATTTTTTATCATAAAAATTTTCTCATATTTCGAACACTTTACAATAAAAATTATAATTTTCTAACAAATTTAAATAATTTTTAATATCTTTTCAATGAAAAAAATAAAATAAAAAAATGACGCGTTATATGTGTATTAAGTTACGACACGTATTGATATGCCATGGTATAAATGTAACATGTCTTACATGTATTGTGTCATATGCGTGACGTGTCTTCATTCCATTATTTTTGACACATCACGTTATGTTACGTGAAAAAACATTTTGATCACATTATGTGACGGAGACACGTCGTATTTTTATAAAGAACATTACGGCACGTCACATTTTTTATTCACTATTAATAATTTATTATTTTTATATTTTATATTTTAAATCAACGAGGTTAGTACGATATTATTCACGATACTAAACTCTATGATACGATGTGTATTAGAACCTCAACAAAGCATATTATGATTTTGCATTGAAGTATCAGTGAATTGTTTTGAAATAAAAGAATTCATGAATGCAATACATGATATGATATGTATTTTGTGATTATGTATAGTAAATTCTTTCGTCATTAGCATCGTGTTTCCTTCTATATCAAGTCATCAACTGACGATAATTTTTTACTAATATTTAATAAGGTCATAATCCTAGCATGTTTCACCAAACTAAGTACGATTTTTTTATAAAATTTGTTTTGATTTTGACTGAGATATAATTAGCGAGGCAATGACTTGAAAGAAAATAAAAAACACAATTCTGTAGTTGGACAGGACAAAAATATCCAACTTATTTATTAGATAAGTTGGACAAAAAGTTTTTATTGATTCATGATAAGATTTGCTCATTTGATAATTTGAAAAATGAGAAGTAATTCAATAATAGTTAGAGGTTGCTACTTAAACAAAGTTTAATTTTTTGTTCGATTTTATTTTTATTAACAATAAGCAAAAACTTATGATAATTAATTAGCGATGAAATTAATAAAATTTTCAGTTCCAAAAATTAAATTCAAATTTTCTAAAGTCAATTTTTTAATTTGAAACTCTCCGAATATAAAAAAGCTTCATTTAATTTGACTTTACTTTTCTTAAACTATAAACTGTAAAATATAAAGTATAAAATATAAAATATACAATTAATTTGAATTTAAATATAAGAGAATTTAATGACTTATGGTCATGAAAACGCTCTAAGATTCTCATTGAGCATTTAATAAAGGGTGTAAATCAATAATTATTTATTTGACAATTTTAATAATAAATTTTCAAATAATTCTAAATAAAATCTTAAAAATTAAAAAAATTATAAATATATTTTTAAACTGGTAGATTGATCGTGCTTTAAATTTTATGCAATTTAAATATGATTTGATACTCCATTAAAGACTATTAAAATTAGATAAATTTTTCAACAATTTATATTCAATAGTCTTTATTGAAATATTAATTAATATTTAAATTATATAAAATTTGAAATACAATCAATCCATGACTCCAAAAACATATTATAAATATTTTTTTATTTTTAAAAATTATTTAAAACTTGATCGTTAAAATTGTCAAAATAATAATTCTCAATCATCCCACCCTTTAATAAAACGTGGACCGCGTCCTTGCAACAACCGATACTCATCCCCCCTTCCACTTCTGTAGTTCACACTTCACACTGATCCTCTCTCTCTCTCCCCCCCCCCCCAAGCAAAAGCAACTCCATTACTCAAAACTCCTTACCTTACCTTACCAAGAGACAGAGAAGAGGCAACAACTAAACTCGAGAGAGAAGAGGAAAATGGAAGGGAAAGGTTCCACACTTGTTCACATACTCGTTATAGCACTTAGTCTAACTGCCTTTGGCTTTGCCATTGCTGCTGAGCGCCGAAGGAGCACTGTAAGTTCTCACCTTTTTCAGTGCGCCACACTTGTCATTTGTGAAATCAGTGGAGGTTTTGTAAAAGATCTGTTCTTTATATCTCATTTCTTGGTACTTTTGTTCTTTTGGGTTTAGGGTTTTTGCAATATTTGGTTTCTCTTTTGATGGAAAAGTTGTTCTTCCTTTTTGGTATTTTTGGAAATAGAAACTTCTCAATATCCAGTAAATATGATTCAATCTGCAACTGAAGGAACTCAGAAAAAAATCTATTTACAGACTAGTCCTGTGCCATTTTTTTTTTAAATTTGTCAAGTCATAGTCATGGCTTGTTAATAATTTTCAGAAAATTTGAAAAAGGAAATTTCTTGAGATCTAGCTAGCTTGATTACAAACAACTCAAGAAAATGGAACCATTTACCATGTGCACATTTTGTCTCCTTATGGATATGAAATTTGCAACATGTCAAATAATAAAACAAATTAACATGGCATCTCTCTCTATTGGCACTTTGGAATTTTTAAAAAAAGATGCTAGCTTGCTGCAATTAAATAAGAAAACTGGTTCTTCCATCAAGTTCAATCTATCCATCCAAGTGCTATATTTATCATAATAAAAAAAATGAATAGTTTAACTCAATGAAAAGATTGAGGAGATATAATCATTGAAAAAAAGGTCCTAACACAATATTCCACAACTTCTGATGGTAAGCAAGAGCTTTGATAAGCACCTAAACCAATTACTGGCTCTGAGATTTTGGAATTGAAAAATGTTCACTGTCAGAGGCTAACTATGCAGCACAAAATAAATTTGTGCTACCATATTCTTTTATATTGCAGGGAACCAAAGTGACTGATCGCATAAATGCGAATGTCACATACTGTGTTTACGACTCTGATGTTGCCACAGGATATGGAGTCGGCTCTTTTCTCTTTCTGCTATCAGCTCAGTCTGTACTGATGGCTGTCACAAAGTGCATGTGTTTTGGCAAACCGTTGGTCCCAGGTGGCAGTCGTGCCTGGTCTATTATATACTTCGCCGGCTCATGGTATGTACAAACGCTAAGCCTGTTTTTATATTAGTTGCAACCTTTAAAAATGGCATGCGGTACCTGCATAAGGCACGAGCTCTAAGTTATGTTACTGGTACTGTCTTCTCTGATTTGGGCTTGCATGGCAAATTAGTACTTGGGTTGAAACTCGATACTGTAAATGAGGTTGTGTTAAAGTAAAAAAAGAAGTCCATGACTACTATACCACCTCTTTGGTGACATATTAATGTTGCAGGAGCACTTGTAGCAATAAATCAGGGAGCATAATCTGTAAATTTCTAATATTTATGGTGATCACCTTTCTTTTCTTTAGGTTGACATTCTTAATCGCTGAGTCATGCGTCATAGCGGGTGCTGCCAAAAATGCGTACCATACCAAGTATCGTGATGCGGTCTATGCACACAACTGGACCTGTGAGTCTCTTCGTAAGGGGGTTTTCGTAGCCGGTGCGGTTTTTGTTGTTTTCACCATGGTTCTTAATGTGTACTACTACATGTACTTTACCAAGGCCACATCACAGGCTGCTCGAAAGGCCAGCACAAAAGCCGGAGGTAATGTAGGAATGGCTGGATATGCTTGAAAAAGGGGGTCAATTTTCATATATACATACGCCTCAAACAAATTCAATCTGGATTTGTTATTGTGATGAGATTTTGTAATATTGTAGTGGGTTTTGTTCGGATCGGCTTTGAAAAATGTGTAATTTGCGTGCAGTGTTAGATTGTAGAACTGTTGTTAGTGTTATTGTTGGCTACTTTAATTGCTTTTCTTCTTTATATTTGTTCATAAATGTCATTTGATTAGCTAGTTGGTTAATTGAACAAGTCACAAATTTGATGGCATTATACCTTTGATTTGGGATTAATTTTCAACTGCTTGGTCTCTACAATATGAATTGGGCCTATGGATTTAAACATGAATTGGGCCTACACATTTTTCTGTATTATATATGGACTATACGCTACAAACCAGGCCTAGTTATATAAATTTAACCTAGCTAATACTTGCCACCATTAATTATTGGGTTGTAGAATGAAACGAGTTTGGTGGCTTTATGTAGATTTTTAATATATTTGGGTCAGACAATTAATATGGCTCACCTGGTAACCCAATATGAATATGGTGGTGTACTGGATTAATTTGTTGGGCTAGCTAAATTTGCACTAATAATAACAATAATATATAGGTAGCCGTTACAGAATATAATTAATCCCAATGACAGTTCAAGTTTCATTTGGATTTCTCAACTGAAAATTTAATTAGAGGATAACACAGTTTGTTAATTTAGTTAATTCCATTAGTTTAATTGTTCTATGTTCTTATCCATTACATATAGATGTCGTGGTGTATATATATCTTGCACGGTTGTCAGAATTTATTCAATTATAGTTGGATTCCAGGGAAGAAGAAATCTCAATTTATAATTTTATATTGAAATTGTGGCTAGTTGAGCCTCTGTTACATCTCTTAATCCGGCTTGCTCTTATCTCACTTGTTCTTGTATATACATATATACATACATATATACATATATATAGAGTTTGACTAATATGCTTTCATAAGTATTTTGGCTCGAAACACTTACAGGTAAAATTTCAAAATCCTGTCTCCAAAATATCAATTTAAGTAGTTTAATAAATTTTTCGTGTCAAAATCTTATAGAATACAAAAATTTACCATTTTTTGAATTATTTTTAATGATTTTTTAAAGATGACCATTTTTTGACATTCAAATATTAATATTTTTCTATTATTTTTAGGGTTATGTTTAAAAAATCATTAAAAACAGTTTCAAAATCCTGAAAATAGTAAATTTTGATATTCTACAAGATTTTGATATGAAGAATCTATTGAGCTACTTAAATCGATATTTCGGATACGGGATTTTGAAATTTGATCCGTAAGCGTTTCGAGCCGAAATGTTTATGGAAGCATATTAGCCAAACTCCATATATATATATATATATATATATATATATATATATATATATATATATATATATATGTTATTAGCGTGAATGGTTTATGGACAATATATAATTACTTAATTACTTACCAACTAATTATTGCTCGGCTTAAGCATCTTGACTTTTTGTTTTGGTCCCTCACCAACTGTTGAATCACCCACTATTAATTCGAGCAATAAACATTTGCAAATTGCTAACTAAAAGTACAATCTGATATCGTGCAGTTGATTAATGTACTCAGATAATTAGTTTAATTAGGGCTAATATTTGAAAAGAAAAAATAGGTAGAAAGAGCAATTGACAACAGAGGTATTAAAAGTGAAGAATTGTTCCAGTGCTCAGGCACTATATTCAGGCACTAGTAGTAAGTTGAAGCTCTATGTGTCATGATCTGATTCGCACTGACCATATATTGTGCTCTTGCATTTGGTATACTGAAAGTAAGATCAAGTGCACCATGTCTCCGTTCATGGCCTCTGGCTTCTGTTTTACGACCACATGCTCAGTCTCCAGAGATTCCTCTATCTGATTCAGACCCTCGAACTATCGACTATACTCTGAAGGCCAACAGGACCATGGTTTTTCTGGTTGCTACGTGACGGATATTTGATGCCGTTATTGGTGCGACCACAGTCGCAGTCGAGGCTGTGCATGGCACTTGCTATTTGAGAAATAGTGTGCCTCTTAGATGTCAGAACTGATTCAACTGCTGCGCGCCTGGCAATGCTGTGGCAGTCCCGACCAAAGCAGCTCGAGAGATGCATAGGCTGGGTTCACAATCCAGCCACAACGACTCGTACACTAGAGATCCGAAAATTGTTAGAACTTCGTCGGAGAGACAACCAACAGTTGCCGATAAAGTGTAGACCAATATTACACACACAAACTCACAAATATCAGTAAAACTTGATCTCAATTGATGCTGTAAAAACTGGCAGCCTTTTCTGGTTTTCTTCATATGCTTAAATAAACGATTATATGAAAACTAAATCTAATTAAATCTAAATTTAGCTAATGCCTAAAGATAGTAATCCCTAATTAGGGGGCATAAGGATTATTCCTACAGTCTCCTCCTAAGCCTTGTGTCCACTGTTAATGTCGATGAGGCCGATTTTCCCGCGTAGCTCATGAAATTTGGACTTTGCAAGCGCCTTCGTCAAAATATCGCTTAGTTGATCTTCGCTTCTGATGAACTCCACATCAATCAGACCTTCTTCTGCAACCTCCCGGACGAAGTGATATTTCACTCGAATATGCTTACTCTGCCCGTGGAGAACTGGGTTCTTGATCAAAGCAATGGCAGACTTGTTGTCCACCCTCAGCATTGGCGCTCTCGGTGTTGTTCCTTACACCTCTGCTAGTACACGAGCAAGCCACAATGCTTGACTAGCAGCGTTGGCAGCTGCTATATACTCCGCCTCACAGCTAGACTGAGCCACCACCTTCTGCTTCATGGATTGCCAGGTGATCGGACTGCCGCTGAGGAAGAAGATCACACCGGTTGTGCTCTTGCTTGTATCCACATCTCCGGCGTAATCACTATCGCTGAAACCTGTCAAATAAGGCTCCTCCTTCTCCCTCCTACTGAACCAGACCCCCCAACTTTGGGTCCCAGCCACATAGCGCATGATGCGCTTCACAGCAGCAAGGTGATCCTCGCGTGGATCTTGCAAGAACCGACTCACATACCCAACTGCAAATGCTAAATCAGGGCGGGTGTTGACCAGATACCTCAGGCTCCCGACGGCGCTCCTGTATGCCGTCGCATCGACTGGCGGCTCGGTGCTGAGTTTACTCAACTTCAATCGCGGCTCCATGGGCACATGACAGGGGTTGCACCCTGCCATGCCGCTCTTCTCCAGGATCTTGCCGGCGTAGGCGCCTTGGCTCAGCGAGATCCCCCTCGCACTCTGCTTCACTTCAAAGCCGAGGTAGTAGTGAAGCAGGCCGAGGTCACTCATTTTGAACGCGGCCGCCATATGCTTCTTGAATGACTTGATGTCGCTGCTGTTCGAGCCGGTGATCACAAGGTCATCGACATAGACTCCGATCACCGGCTGCTTGCCATCGTTCTACTTGATTTAGATGGCGTGTTCCGACGGGCTCCTCGTGAAACTGAATGAACACAAAGTGCCGTCCAGCTTTGCGTTCCACGCGCGCGGTGCTTGATGTAGCCCGTACAGGGCCTTCCGCAGCTTGAGTACCTTGTGTTCCTTGCCAGCGACCACGAATCCGGCTGGCTGCTCAACGTACACCTCCTCCTCAAGGTCGCCGTTCAGGAACGCCGATTTGACGTCCATGTGGTGCACCTCCCACCCCTCGTGTGCCACAAGGGCGATGAGAAGGCGCACCGAGTCGAGTCGTGCCACCAGCGCGAAAACCTCGTCGTAGTCGATGCTGTGCCGCTGCGCATAACCCTTCACCATGAGGCGCGCCTTGGGCTTGGACACCGCCTCGTGCTCGTCTCTCTTCACCTTGAAGACCCACTTCAAACCAATCACCCGACGTCCGGGCGGGAGGTCGGTGAGGGACCATGTTTGGTTGTCCTCGATCGACTTCATCTCCTCCATCATCGCCTTCCTCCAGCTGGGGCTGCGCTCTGCTTCGGCGAACGACGCAGGCTCGTCGGAGCTTACGATGTGGAGCTCCTCCATGACTAGTGCCCATGGTGCGAAGCCACGCGGCGAGGCCGGCCCAATGATGTTGTCGATCTTCCGGAATTGGAGAGGCGCGCCATTGTGGTCGGTGTCTAGGTGCTCGCTGGCCTTACTCGGTGGTGAGGCGAACTCCACCTCGCTGTGTCTTGCAGGTGCCGCGCCTCTGCGAGCATGAGGTGATGCTGGCGGCGTCACCTCGCCCTCCTCGGTCGCAGCTCCAGGTACCTCGGTCACCGGAGGTCCCTGGTTGGCGATGAAGTACTTTACTGTGAACACGTCGTTGTCGCCGATCGGCTCGTCGTTGACATCGCCCGAGCCCCAGTCCCACTGGGCTCCCTCATCGAACACCACGTCGCGTGTGATGTGCACGCGCTTCGCGAAGGGGTCGTACGCGCGGTACGCCTTGGAGCCGCGCTCGTAGCCGATGAAGATCATCTTGCGACCACGGTCCTCGAGCTTCTTCAAGTTCGGTGCTGTGTTACGGACGTAGACGATGCTACCAAACGTCCTCAGGTGGTGCACCGCCGGCTTCTTCCCGTGCCACGCCTTGAACGACATCATGCCATTCACGCTCTTCGTTGGGCAGCGGTTGAGGATATACACCGCGGTGGTTACAGCCTCGCCCCAGAACCACCCCGACAGCCCTTTCGCCTTTAACATGCTTCTCGTCGTTGACACCACCGTCCCGTTCCGCCGCTCGACCACGCCGTTTTGTTGCGGACTGTATGGCGCGGTGTGTTGGTGATGTATCCCTTCTCCCGCGCAGTACTCCGCGAATGCAATTAAGGTGAATTCACCACCATGATCGGTCCGGAGCCCTCCCAACTTCAGCCCCGACTCTCCCTCAGCCCGAGTATGGAGCTCCTTGATAGCAGCCGCGGCGCAATCCTTCGAAGGGATCCTGGCTACCCACATGAAACGGCTGAGGTCGTCAATGAGCAACAATAAATACTTGTTGTCGCTTGGGGTCGCCGGTGTGATCGGCCCGCACAGATCGCCATGCACGAGCTCCAGTCGCCTCTTCGCGCGGTATTCTGCCTTCACTGGGAATGGGGTGTGTCTCTGCTTGCCCGCCAGACAAGCCTCGCAGAGCTGATCCACCTTCCCGATCTCCGGTAGGCCGCGCACCAGCTCCTCCCGAGCTAGTTTCCGGAGCGCCGCCATATTGACATGGCCAAAACGCTCGTGCCAACGCCATGCCACCTCGTCGCCGCGCTCACGCACCTCCAAGCACATCGGTGATGCTATATTGATTTGGAGCAGGTACAGGCGATTCGCCTCCCGCATCACCCTCGCCAACAGCTGACCACCGGGCTCTCGAATCTGCATCACACCGGCGTCGATCTCAATCTTGAAGCGGACCTCGTCGAGTTGGCCTAGACTCACGATGTTCGTTGTCAGCCGGGGAATAAAGTAGACCCCGACCAACGATCGGAGCTCGTCGTTCTTGCACTTGAAGACGACGGTGCCCCGCCCCTCGATCCGCGTCATTAAGTCGTCGCCGAAGCGCACGGTTCCGCGCACCTCCGGATCTAGCTTCGAGAAGGCAGCTCTGGACCCGGACATGTGATTTGTTGCCCCGGAGTCCAGAACCCACGTTTCTGCCTCCCTCTCCTCATCTTCTCCGAGTTGCGCGAACACCTTTTCTTCGTGGATCTCGACTTCGGCCACGGACGGCGCTTGTCCAGACCCTTCGCTGGCATGGTGCGATGTTCCCGCTGGCACCGGATCGGCCCTGTCGAGCGGCGCGATCGGGGACGGAAGCGGCGCCGATGTTGATTTCGACAGCGGTGGGAAGAGAATGTGTGAGCACTTTGCCAGACAGAGAGTAGCCTCCTCTTCATCCTGGACCGTATGGGCCTGCTCCTTCTTGGGCTTCGATCGGCAATCCCGGGCCCAATGACCCAACTTCCCACAGCGGCGGCATTCGTCAGTGGGCTTAGGTGAGTTTGTCGGTCCCCCCGACGACCCGCTAGCACGCCCGCGACCGCGCCCACGTCGCCTGCCTCCTCCCTTGTGCGCGCCGCCGCCTCCTTTCTCTGCGTCACGCTTCTTCCGCCGCGCCTCCCACTCCTCCTCAGTAAGGTACAGCTTCCCATCATGCTGCAAGGACGCTAGCGGTTCATTGAGTTCTTCTTCCGCCTCCTGTAGCCGTCCAGTGAGATCTGCGACGGTCATGGTGGACGGATCGAGCAGGGTCTTGATTGCGATCGCAATCTGTTTGAACCGGGGGGAAAGGCTTTGCAGCATCTTTTCCACGATCTCCCCTTCCTTTACCTCATCGCCCAGCGTGTTGAGGTGTGCCGCCATGCTATTTAGGCGCAGTGCAACTCTTTGACGGTCTCGCCGTTGTTGAACATGGCAAGGTTGAATTTCTTGCGTAGCTGCTGCGCCGTCGATTTCCTCACACGATCATCACCGATTCGTATGGTTGCGATCGCATCCCAAGCCTCCTTAGCCGTCTCCTTGGAGCCGATGGTCGACACCATCTCGGGCGGTACCGCGCTCATCAACGCGTCGAGCGCCATCATATCCTCCTGCTCGTCGGAAGTACCCTTGTTGATGGCGTTCCACAGTGCCCTAGCCCTCAACTTGACCTTCATCATGAGCGCCCAGTCAGAGTAGTTGGTCTTGGTGAGGACGGGGTAGCTACTCCCGGTTCCCACCTCACGAATCACCCGCTGGACCACGCCATTTATATCTTGTCGTCCCCCATGATCCTTGGAAGAACCCGGCTCTGATACCACTTGTTAGAACTTCGTCGGAGAGACAACCAACAGTTGCTGACAAAATGTAGACCAATATTACACACACACAAACTCACAAATATCAGTAAAACTCGATCTCAATTGGTGCTGCAAAAACTGACAGCCTTTTCTGGTTTTCTTCATATGCTTAAATAAACGATTATATGGAAACTAAATCTAATTAAATCTAAATTTAGTTAATGCCTAAAGATAGTAATCCCTAATTAGGGGGCGCCTAAAAATAGTAATCTCTAATTAGAGGGCACAAGAATTATTCCTACAAAAATAGCTTTATGCATCGACAAAGGCAGAACTGTGATGATAAGAGTAGTGTTTGTTAAAGAACAAGTTGGAGCTAAATTAGCTAATATGTATTAGTTAGTGGGTTTGTTTTAAATTGCCATAACGTTATTGCCCACCGAATACAATCATCTTTAGTTATTTATTATGTTGAAACCAATCCTGCGCTAGTAATCCACTTGGTCACTATATATTCATACTCATCTAATTAAAATTTATGTGAATTACATAAATAATCATTAATGTATTGTTAATTTAGCATTTTGATTTTAAAGTTAGAAAAGTTTTAATTTGATTTTGAAATATCACTTTATTATCATTTTGATTCTTAAAATTTTATTTTAATTCTTAAAGTATCATTAGTTTATCATTTAATTCTTAAATTTTTGATTCGTAACAAGTTAGTCATATCATTATCATTAATCAACAAAATAAATAAAGATCCATATTTTTGTCTATATTACAATGATATATCTTATGATATTTCATATCTTCGAATACATTTTTTTATTTAATTTATGATGAACACAAACATTAATATTATTATTAATTATATTTATATATGTTTCTACATTATACATTTATTTGTATTGATTGATGACTTCATTAGTACGAGCTTCAATGCTAAAAAATATTACTACAGCAGATGAAAAAAATATATTTTTGAATGGATTTTCAATATAGGATATATTTGGTATAAAATAATAACTTTGAAATTTTATGAATCAAAATGATAACTAAGTTCTACTTGAAGAATCAAATTGATGTTATTTAAAATTTAAGAACCAATATGATAAATGAGTGATACTTATAGACCATTTGAATAATTTACTTTTAAATATTTGACACATATAATATTATTCTAGTAAAATTTTATTTTGCTATCATTATGGAAAGAGATTACTTGAAAGTTAAATCTTTACCACGGTGGTAAATAATACTTATTTTTTTATTTATTGATGAAAATTAATCTCAATTAATATATAATTGATCATAATTATGTATAAATAAATCTTAAATACTAAATTTCAAACTAAAGTCATTAAAAAGAGAATTAAATGGATAAACTTGATTCAATCCAAGACGGATAAAAAAATTTAGATTCATATCCGAGATATTTTTTCATGAGTAAGATCGGATCATGAAAGACTGAGACCGCTATCAATGCATAACTCCTTTCAAATAGTGTCATAAATGTGAAGATAGAGTTCAAGAGTCGGTGGGAGACAATACAAAAGAAATACAGCTTAGATGGTACCGAATGGTTTAAGGGTTTGTTTAAGATAAGGGAGTCATGGGTCCCAGTGTACAACAAAGATACTTTTTCTGCTGGGATGAACACAACTCAACGCAGCGAGAGCATGAATGCTTTTTTGATGCTTATTTTAATACACTATTACTATTAGAATATGAAATATACTCGTGGTAGAAAAAGGGTTAATTACGTGTGTATCCTCACGTAAATAGATAATTACGTGCACATACCCACGCAACAATACCCTCGAAATAGACCTCCACGTAAATACTTCTTATTTTCGTGGGGCCGACGCATTTAGTCTCTGCGTGGGTAGTTATGTATTAGATTCGTGGGCTTAGCTCTCGTTTATAACTAACTTTAGAAACCCATTTTAAGAACAAATACGTGGATGATGAGGAATTATATTTGTGGGCTTACTGACATAAATAATTTCATGCAAATATTTATTTTCCCAATTTGATTGTTTTAGCCATATTAATTACCATACGTATACTAGCATAATTAGACAATTTTTCTGGCAATTTCTCTATTATTCCATTTTTTTTCCTTTCCACCATACTAAATAACTCTTAATACACAACTGTATTGCATCCAATTTCATGCACAAATCAACAAGAAATATTTTTAAACAACTGCACTATATACATTGCATCATAGCAATGTTTACACACATCTACTATCTAAAAGAATGCAGTGATACTTGAACCAAATTACACACATCTACTATCTAACTTGCATTAGACCCTATTAGAATACTAAATGAATTTCATACCCGTTAGCAAACTAACCATTTGTTGAGTTTTTGTATAGTATAAGAAAAAAGACATATTTAAGAGTTCAACCTCATTACAAACTTTACTTATATGCATGAACTAATTAGACATAGTTGTACACCTAAAATATGTATGCACACTAATTACAGAATTTATAGATGATTGGACATAAATGCCCTTATAACATGATATATGATAATCCAATATACATAGAAATTAAAAATATCAGAGAGTAATGTGGCTATTAATGTAATTCATTTCTAATATATATGATAACTAAGTTTGTTAATAATACTTCTATGAATACAGCTTATACCTAAATTACTATACTTCTGTTTCTAAGTTTATACTTGCAATTGAAGGTTTCACTCTAAAAATAGGAGTCCATACCTGAAATGAAGAAAAAATAATTATGTAATCTTGGTGTACTCAAACGTGTCAAAAAAAATTAGAGTAAATGTTGTAAATTGAGAAAACTTATACCCAAACGTGTCACCCGAAGGTTCCATTGGCAGTGCCAAGGAATGGGCGCTTTAAGAGTAGGTTAGAGGTAGCCATAGGACGTGCTTTGAAGAATCGCAAATGCGGGTTATGCAGTTTAGTAGGCCACGACAGGCACAATTGCCCTCAATGCAAAGCAATTCTTCTTTCAAATCAAAATGAGGTTAATTAATTCAATTTATAGTCATGTTAAATAGTCAATTCCTTATTATTATCTATGCCATGTATTTCTTATTTGATGCTATACTAATGCAGCCATGTTGATGACCCCTGAGGTGATTAAGTTGAAGTAAAAAATCTTCTTGTTATAGTGGTTAACTGCTCGTGGATCTGACTTCAGTTGTCTACACTCTTTTTTGCATATAGAAGAAGATACTTTTTGTATAGATAAAATAGTAGTGTTGATTTTGTGTCTAAATGATATGGAGGAAGGATAGAATCTTTTTGTGTAGTTATCATAAAGAAAAAAGAATCGAAAGATATATACATTTTGTCACAATGATACACTTATTTCTGTGATGGGTATTATTGTCTTTTAAATTACTAATCAGCAGTTTTGTCTTTCTTTACATTGTTGAATTTTTTTAACGGCTTGCTGTTAAATCTTGATGTTAGTTTATCAGTTGTAATCATTTTATTAAATTTACAAATCTAAGAATTTTGTAGACGAGAGATCAACCGACACCATATGAGTTTGAGATACTATATGAAGTTTGTCTGATTAGTCATAACAATGGTTCATTTCATACTTCATTTCAATCATTTTTCAAATTACAACATAACGCATTTTAAATCAGGAAAAGGCCAAAAGAATGTAAGAAAACAAAAGCCATTACAAAAAATAAAAAATCTCACTCCATACCCAGGCTTTCAAGATATATTGCCCCATTAATTTTTCATATCTCCTAATTCGATCACATCTCTATAAGTACGATAATACCATTATCTTCTTGATTTGACCTTTCAGTAGAAATTCTGTAAATAGTGGACAAATACAGCTCGTGCTAGTTGCTTGCACAATTTGGCATAGAGTTATGTAAAGCAGTTTCACAGACTAAGTAAATTTGTTGAGCTGCTTACACATAATCTAACGAGGCCATGAATGCCCATGGGAGAGAGGCGGCGTTAGGGATCTGTCGACTCTAGTGTATAAATGTGTATTGTTGCACCCTGAGAATGAAGAAAGAAGAGAGAAGAGAGAAGAGAGAAGAGAGAAGAGAGAAGAGAGAAGAGAGAAGAGAGCGGAGGCTCAGCATGGAATTGAGAGTTCGGAGAGAGATTCAGCTTAAAATTTTTTCCATTGATATAGCGAAGCTCGAGCGGAGAAGAGAAGAGCGGGAAAATGGGAAGCAACTGGAGAGAACGACAGGAGAAAATGAAAATAATTTGGATTGGGTTAAGCATCAAATATGCTTTAGATCTCAGCCTCTCATCAATTTTTTGATTTAGAGTTCAGATTTGACTATCAAAATTATCAAAATTTTTGATTTTTGATTGTTAAGAGATCCCCTCTCTAATTTAAATTCTACAGTTGGGACATCATAGAGTGTGAAAGGTATCACCGAAGAAATCTGGTAGGTTCTAGAAAGACCAAAAAAATATAGCACTGCTGACTGCTCAGAAATTTAATGGAGAAGCGCGTGGCTTCCACGAGCCCAATTGCTTAATTTCAAATTCCCGGCTCAAACTGGTCTTGGCAGACCGGTCACTATAGTGGACTGGTTCTTGAAAGCAACAAAGAACTAAAAAACCAGGGAAAATTCTTGCTTTTTTGACCGATAAACAATTACGAATCTAACAAATATCGTTTCAAACTTCAATTAATAAACGCAAATAAGTAAAGAAGAAGCGCAGAACTTCCAAGTTCAAATATTATTGCTCACTAAAGAGTAAAGAGTAAAGAGAAAGAGATCCAACACTTAGACAAGCACCAAACCCTAAATACACACACACACACACACACACACACACACATATATGCAAAGAAAACCCAGTACTTTTGAGATAATTTCAAACGACAGCATTAAGTACAATGAACTATTAGATTCAGTCCAAAAAACTATAACAAAAAGCCAATTAGCAGGGATGCACTTTGAGCATCCACTTAATATAAAGGACAAGTTTGGTCAACTTTAGCTAATCTAATAAATATAACCTTTTATAAGTAGTTGGAAGCCTATAATTAATAATTTAATATTGCTAAGTGCTAACCAATCTGGGATTCTTGTGTAAAAATTAAAATATGAAAACAGAAATGTGTTTTCTAAGTTGGGGCCATGATACCTCACTTATTGTAAAAGAAAGTGTTTTCTAATTCTTTGCAACTGATCAAGCGAGAATGTGCAGAAAAAGAGAAGGCAAATTAATTGTGTCTTGCTCAGATATGTTAATGCAAAATATTCTTTGTCATTGTCACCAGACTGATCTTAAACAAAAAAAAAAAAAGAAGAAAAGAAATCAACATAGTGTAACTCTAAGCAACTTTAATTAGTTGATCTTAATTTTCTGACACTGTATCCTAAGTCTTAATGCATGTTATATATATATAATGTACCCGTATGATTTCAAATTTTTTATCATAAATATTCCTTCTAAACATTCAATAAGATATAAAGGTATAAAAACAATCAAACATTATGGTCTGACAAAAATTTAAATTGAGCAATGCCTATTTCCTGCATAGATTTAGGGGGTTAGTGTACTACTGTACTTAAAAAAAAAAATTCTTCAGAGAGTTCAGATACCATTAGAGGAGCCATGTTCATTGAATAATCTACAAGCAAGATTAGCTGAAGTTTAAAATCCCATCTAATTCTATTCAATTAGCGAATGGGAATTGCAAACACTGCTCAGTCAAAACAAACATATATACGCCAGCTAAGAAATGAAGAATTAAAAGAGGAATCCGGATGTACAGAAAATTAACGGTTTTGAGGAGCTTAGTTCAATTAAAGTGGAGATGACTATGAAACTTTAAATAATTCATAATGGTAAACAAGGAAGATGAAAAACGATACTTCTAAACTCTAAATTTCTAATCCAAGTTTGTTATCAGTGAAACAATGAGCTTCTCAGTTCTCACTGTAACTTCGCATGGGAAGAGATTGTCTTTCTCCGAGTTCCGAAGATAAATAAGGTTTAGCTAGTGAATCCATCAGTAACTGACCTTGAGAATGAGCTTCTCTGCTTGTCGGTGTGCTAGTACAACCGAGAGAGCTCGGTAAGATTCGTATATAATTAATCGAGCCGAGAAAAAGTGATAGGATCAATTCTTAATATTTAATAGATTTAATATAATTTTAGTGATAATTTTTTAATGGAAGAGAAAACATTCTTTATTCTTAAAATTTTGAAATTTTCATTAAACAAAATATTTTCTCAATCTCTTACGTAATAATAGAATACAACTCTTTTTATAATATTAAAACATCAGAAAAACACTCTAAAAATTCGTATATATTAAATAAGAAAAAAAATTATAATCAATATTGTAAATGCTAACATCTCTTCATTAAAATAATCACAACTTTTTTATTAAGAAGTCCAATGAACTTGAAACTTCGATCATTAAAAATTAAATTTCAAGAGCTTTATTCATAGCTCAGTCACCTAGAACAATTATGTTTGACCTTCCAAATTCTTTCATCAATCAGCCTTAAATTTTATCCACCATAAAATTAATCCAAAGAGTTCTATTCATATTTTTCAATTAACCTAACTTTGTTATAATAATTAAGTTTATATTTTCAATAAAAAAACACATTCACATATAAAAAGGACGACAGGGCACATGTATTGGCAAGTTTCAAGAGAAGCATGTTTTGGCCGGGATTGAAAGAACAAAAACCTCAAGATTTTTCTTCTTTCAGAGAAGATTGCTTTAGATATTGAACTGTTTGTCAGAGAAGATTGCTTTAGATATTGAACTGTTTGATCGAATGAACAAAAACAAAAACCTCAAGATTTTGGCCAGTAGAGCTCTTTCAGATGCTTCAGAGTTTTTATATGATGAATTGATGACATGGACTCCCCTAAATTATCTTTGATGATTAAACTTTAAATTGCTAAATTCAACTTTTTCATTTTTAATAAGCTACTTTTGTTGTGATATAAAATGATCAGGAAGTCGGAGCCGCTACAGATATACATAGTTTACCAGCTTGACATTTATCATTCTCTCGTCATATTTGATTAGCTTTAACAAAATTATTGCACCAATATGAACTTAAACTGCATCTAAGGTCATTAAAATTGTACTTCTGTTGTACTTCATTAAAATTGTACTTCCGTTGTACTTTATTAAAATTGTACTTCTGTCAAGTGCTTAATAAATTTGTTTTTGAACTACTCAAACAATTTCTTTTTTTTTTTCATGGGACAACTTTTGAAAATTTTCAGCAGAGTCATGATACATATATATATGTTGCACCAGTCAAGTTGGAACTTAATTGCTAATTGCAAGGAACAATCTAATGTACAGTTATTTTCATGTTTATATCTCCATTCTTGATTGGTCAAAATAAATAGATGAAGCTCTCAACTATATAGTTTATTGAAGTATTGTTTCAAAAGGAACTATCTTATTTAGTTAAGGTTCTAAATAATACATATGTGCCTCTCTTCTGAATCCCATTGTACAAGCGTATGTATAATTAACAAATGATTATAATTAAATTGAGCCAAAAATAAGGTAGAAAATTAAAAAAATAAAGAAATATGAGGATCGAGTTGCCACTTGCTGAAGTCGGAAAATAATGTTCTCATCCTCGGACTGTAAGACGGAGCTCCACGCGGCATCTGTCTCGATCAGATTCGTCAGAACTGAACGCCTCTTCATCGCTACTTTTGCATTTGGGACCGAGAGTCAGATCTAGACCCAAATCTCTTCTCATGGTGTCTTGCTCCCCTTTAATTACGACATGCTCCACCTGGCCTATGCAGGACCCATTTGCAATCTCCATGGATTGCTCTAGAAGATTTTCTCCCTCAAGCGGACCCGGCTCCCCCGTCTCAGCACGAATTGACCAGAATCCCGGCTGCTTGAATTGGGCCCTTGACCTAGCATTGACCTTGTGAAGGTCGACTGCACCATGGTTTTTACGGTTTGACAAGTGGCGGATGTCTGATGCCTTCATAGGTGCTACCACTGTCATGGTTGGGGTCGTGGCGGTTGCTAGCTGGGTGATTGGTGCGCCTTTTAGAACTGATTCAACGGCTGCTTGACAAAGCTGCCACTTGCCTGACCAAAGTAGCCCCACAGATCCATAGACCGGGTTCACGATCCTGCCGCATGCCTCGTATAAGAGGGATTTGAAAATAGCTGCATGTTTCCACAAAGGCAAAACATTTAGATTCACATATACTTAATTTCGCTGAAAAAAATAAATAGAGCTGATTTAGGGCTTGGAAGAACTAAATTACCGGCACGTTGTTGTTGGGGTCTGGCGGAAAGGAGGTTGGTGAGGCCGGCACGGCCATAGAATTTGGCAAGGAAAAGAGTGGCGTTTCCTTGTGCTTCAGGGGTATGAATCCACCCTAGGCACGGTCGGATGACACAGTCGTCATGGCATGCCTTCCTAAGCACTCGACACCCGTTGCAGCTCATCCTCATTTGCTGTCTGTATGGCTATGTGGTTGGGGCCGGTGGAGCGAGACACCCTTTTTCAACAGATAGATGAGGAAGAGGCAGAGAGAGAGAGAGAGAGAGAGAGAGAGAGAGAGAGAGAGAGAGAGAGAGAGAGGTTGAGGGAAAGAGGAAGGAAAGTAGGGTTCATATATAACAAGCTCTTAATATATATTTTCTGTTGTTGTTAATTTAGTCATGTTTAATAGAAAAGTGATCAAGTTGAGAGGAGTGATTCCTGCATTCGGATTGAGGAATTAATGCGCCCTTGGTTTATTTATCCAGTTTCAAATTTTTTTTAAAGCAAGTCAAAACATGTGGAGATTGTTGTCAAGTTCAATTGAAACGGGTTGAATTCAAAAACACGATGGTTGTTCAGTTTAAAAAAAAAAAAAAGACGATGGTTGAAATCAAGGCTGGAGCAAAAGATGTTTTCATATTTAAGACAATATAAAAAGAAAAATACTTAATCATCCAATAATATTTTTTTTCCCAATATATCCTCCCTATATTTCTAAAATAGTGAGACAACCAAAAATATGATTGTTGCTTCCAACTATTTTGACTGTTAATGTATAGATTTAGTTTGATGAATATTTTTCTTACCACTCATTGGTGAAATCTAACACTTATAATAGGATCCTAGACTAATCAGATATGAACACTAATTACATGTTAAAGTGAATCCTATTATAAGTGTTATAAGTGCTATTAACATTAATTGATAAAATTTTAGTTAATTAAATTGCCGGCTAATTTAGATTTTGTTCTTATAAATATCGATCGGACACATTTTCAAAAATTAACACACGGATTTCAGAAGATGTAGTTCATGTATCATCAACGATGGTATTCAATTATATATTCATACATATATATTTTTTTAATTTTGTTAATGGATTGTAATTAAGTTCGTAAATTACAAATACAAGCTTAAATTTTTTTCTATATTTTTTAATCCACTTTGATGAATACCTTACCTAATTACTCAATGTGAAACTCCGTTTTGTCTGATCGAGAATTTTATGCTAGCTATATAACTTTGGTTACTTAAATAATTGAATTTGATGTTAGTGGCCCAAACTTCATTGACCGGCGCAGTTACCAACTTCAAATTTGTAACTAGTATTTTGTGACATTGAATTAATGCTTGTATTAATTTTAAGGTAATTAATAGCCTAATACATATAATAATAAATAAAAGGATATCTTTTTCTTGGGGTTTGATTGCACTGTGTTAATTAAATTAGAACTATTTTGTAGATTACGTTTGGAAAAATATGTGAGGGATAAATTTTGAATTTTAAATTAAAAATATAAACTATCAAATTGAATATAATATTATAATATGAAAAGATACACAAGTTTTGATAGAATTATTCAATACAATAATTCATTTCATAAAGAATTAAATTAGATGGATCCCACACAATTTATATGTTACTAAAGAATAAGTAGAGAAGAACAAAATTAAATGGACAGAAATGCATGCAATATATATATATATATATATGACGTAATTAAGGAAATAAAAAACTTAATCCTTTTCATATGATGTATTTGTGTCATTTACTTGTATGACATTTCAGAACCGCTAGCTAGTAATTGACGGCCTCAAAATTAGAATTGTTTCTAGAAATAGATAAGTTGACTTACAATTAATTAAGGCCTCTCTCTCTCTCTATTTATTTGGCGGTTTTCTTGCATCGGAGAAAAACGAGGTTTCGAGGGGCGTGTGGCTCCCACACTTAGGTCTTACATGGGTGGTTGCTCACAAATCAAGGACCTATAATTAGTATATATTTATGTACAAAAGGACACTCCATTATTATTATTATTATTATTATTATTATTATTATTATTATTATACAGGGAGTTTGTATATATATACCATAATCGATATTATAATTAATATCGACTATATTATTCAAATTAAATGAGTTATTATTTACGATTTTATTATGCAATTTATTTATACAGTATTTTTGTTATTCAACTTAAATGAGTTATTATTCATGTTAGTGATATTTAAGTTGAATAATAAAAATACTTTAAAAAATAAATTATATAATAAAAAAAATAAAATGAATAATAAATTATGTAATAGGAATAATAAATTCAATATTGATTTTAATATCTGCCGGACCTTTTTCTATTATATATTATAAGAAATGGGCATGATAATTGCCCCCATTATGTTGCCCCTCATTCTACTCTTAAGCTAGCCCCTTTCTCCCATTTCTTACAGCACCATGTATTTTCACACATTGACCACATGTGAGGTTTTGATCTGTTTTCATATGATTTTTTGCAACCACCATGATATATTAAGGATTCATATTCACTGTTATATTTTTTTTTTACAGTATATTTATATCATAGTTTTTTTTTTGAATTTATAAAATGTAGAATTTAGTAAAATATAAAAAAAAACTCATATAGCTAAATCTGAGCCGTTTTAATCAAATTGAGCCGACAACAGATGCGGACCCCTATATTAAGCTAGCATATGTTGAAGTTTTGTAGAGAAAATATTTGGATTAATGGTTTGACCCACAATGAAGTTGTATAAGGTGGATGATTTTGGTTTGGTTGTTTTGTTGGATCTTCACTACTGTTTAATGGTAAGAGCTTACATATAAATGTTCTACTTCTACATGTTTTGAATTCACAATTAGTTCACAGATAATCTCTGAAGTATTTTAGGGAATGGAGGGATGGGAGTTGTCTATAATAATTCTTTAAAGTAAGCATGGCGAATTAAATATATAATTATTGCAATTAAATAAATTTATTAATTTGGTATTAGGCACCTAGTATCCACTTATATATATATATTCTGTACAAATCTCAAACACGTCTCTATCTCTCTCTCTCTCTAATTTCTTCTTTTTTTTTGTTTTGTTTTTGCTTGAGGCAATAGATAATGTTTTCAGATCGCATATATATATTATCATATAGAAGTCAGAAGATATATGACTATGTTATCTGTGTATCTTTAACATAAGTATTTTTAATTGACAATTTTAACGAAATGAATTACATACCTACACTAAACATGTACAATCAATTGATTTTGCATAGATAATTAATTTTGCATTACATACCTACACTAAACATGTACAATAAATTGCAAGCTGAAGACTTGTTTTTCCTTTTTTTCTTTTTCTTGAAAATTAACAGTATAATCATTGTCATTTTCATTGAAAAAAAAATCAATATACATTACAATAACCTATCATAAATAAAGCGAATAAAGATCAAAACCATCAAATAATGATGAGGTCATCTTGAATTTAATTTCTTCAATTTAAACGGGTGTGTATAACAACCATAATAAAAGTGAAATATTATATACCGAGGTCAACTTAAGATAAAAAAAAATGGCAATCTTGAACTTGAGCTGGATAGAAAATTTTATACATTTTAATGGAGGAGCGCGTGCCTTCGTGGACCTTTATGTAATTATATTGCTTTATTTATTTGATTTTCCATGGTCAGAACTCAGAAGTGTCAAGTGTGTATATGGTAGACAAATCACTCTAACTAATTGACTGGTTCATGGAATCAAATTATATAATTAATGAAAAGCAAATACCAAAACTAAAACAATGGATGTACGTACGTTTTACACCGCAAAAATCATAATAAAAATATCTCCATTATTAATTTTTTTTGCGCACCAGCCATAAATTGTCCCCTTATATCATTTTGTATTTTGATCAGATAAATTACGAGAAAACGCTAAAGGTATATGCTAGTCAATTCCTCTAATTATATCATTACTTACATGTTTCTTCCTTGATAAGTTTTCAGGTATACATTATATATTATGTATCATAAGAGCATTTAAATGATGTAAGTTGAAAGGAGTAAACTAGAACTTCTTTTGGAAGTGATCATGAGTGAATATATTTGGAACGGTTAATTAACAACCTAATTTGCAAGATTATTAACTTAGTAGATATTTAATCCTGTATATATATCAGTCCTTTTATTTGGTACAAATATATATAACTCCATGTTTCCTTAATCTGGTATTCTTCTCATTATTCAAGTCATACATGCATGCCATTAAAATATGTCCACTACTAGAATCTCCGAGAAAAATACATATTTTTTTCCTATAAGACTTGGTCCAACAACTTCTAATTAGGTTATCCCTTTCTAATTTAGCAATCGCTTCAATTTGTGCAATCTTAATTCGACCTTTTAAATTAAATTAAATTAAAGATCGTTTGGACCAGGTCACCTTGCTATAATTTAATATGTCATTATTTTAGAATGAATAGGAGATTTTTTATATCTTGGGAAACCTTAAGTGTTCACCATTTTTGTACTTCATCACAATTTTTCCATTCCTTTATCAATTTATTAACAATTGTTGTTTATTGTAAATTGGAAATATATATAACTGCTAATGAAAAATTGCTACGGAATTACACATATATATCTATACAAATAAACAATTTCATTTAATAAATATGTTAACAAATTATGAAGATTCAAGTTAAAGATATAAACAAATATTATCAGTAATTAAGGAATGGACAAATGATGAACGAAAAGGCAGTGGACTGTGAGATATATACTCTTTTTTATTTTCTAACATGGAATATATTTGGATGGATTCTGGAGTTAGTGAGGTTAGCACACCAATTAATCTAATGATTATAGTAGTCTCTAATTCGATTTTTTTGAGATAAAAATGAAGGTTAAGCTATTTAATTATAAATATCAATAAAAAAAACTATTTATCTGGATTTCAAAAATACAATTCCTACACAAAAATTAACTTTATCACTAGATTAGAGATCGGTTCTCCTCTAACTAATCTTTGATAGAAATAACAGAACTATGGGTTTAACGACTATTCCATACATTTACTCACCCATCCAAATACAAAATAATATATGAAATAGCTCGCTAAACTGGATTAATGTTACTCCTCACTCATCCAAACAAACCTATATGACTTGTGTTTAGTTCAATAAGAATGATAGAGAAATTATCTCTTTTCTCCTCTCCACCGTCTTCTAAATCCTCT
This sequence comes from x Bolboschoenoplectus mariqueter, assembly GCA_037678475.1. Classification (NCBI taxonomy): domain Eukaryota; kingdom Viridiplantae; phylum Streptophyta; class Magnoliopsida; order Poales; family Cyperaceae; genus x Bolboschoenoplectus; species x Bolboschoenoplectus mariqueter. The sequence continues at coordinate 3,317,079 of CM075255.1, forward strand.
CTTTTGTGCAGTTTCACCAAGAATTTTTTTGGTTCTAGATCCCTTTTTTTTTCTTCCTAAATCCTTTCTCTTTTGTGTGATTTCATCAATTTTATTTTTGCCTCTCATGCATGTCCATTAAACCTTGCTTTTTAGGGAAGCACATTTCCCATATTTCTGCTTTTTTTTATAACAAGATTTTAAAGGGAGCTGATATATATACATATATCATCATTGATATCATCATCGATATTAATTTTGTTATTCAGATTAAATAAATTATTATTTACGTTAATGATTTTATTATATAACTTATTTGTATAGTCTTTTTATTATTCAATTTAAGTGAGTTATTATGCCTCTTGTTTTCTACTTTCATTAGAGATTTTTCTATATAAACACATAACGATGCAATATGCAGTATCTAGGATTATTGTAATTCATAGACTAATTTTTCCTTTGCAACTAAAGTATAATTATATGGAAGAAGAATAAGTACATATTGTGCTTTGCATTCCTCTTCAAGCTGGATAAATTAGCTGTGTATGACTTAATTTAAATGCTCATTCCTTTGCTTATAAAAAAAAAGAAACTTTTATTATATCGAATAATTATATATACCTATTCCTTCCATTACGTATTATTATGTTTTCCTAATGACATCACTAGTTTAGCGTAGAAGTGAAGTTATGGCCAACTTTGTTCTCTTTTAATTAATTATAAAGCATATATAATAGAATTCAATATATACGTCAAATTAAATATATATGTACTAAGGACCACAAAGTTTTAGTATATATGAAATTAAGCACCCATCATGAAAATAAATTAAAAATAAGTTTTATTTTTTTAGCACGAGATGAGAATGGAAGTTCTTTAACTCATTCCAACACAAAAAATATATTTTGAACATTTAACCTCTTACACTAATTATGATGTCATAGTAATAACTTGAGGATCAGATCATGAAAAACAAAATTGAAATAATCTGCTCTGAAAATATATTTGCTTAATTCAAATGAAAATATAATGCTATCTCCTAATATAAAAGATTTTTAACTCTTGATTTAAAATCTTTCTTTTAAGATATGAATTTCAATGAAACACGAATATCAATGAAATGTCATCAAATTAATCATACTCATATACTCATATGATCCGACTTCATAATTGGACCAGAATTTGATTAATTAGTAGCTATTTTCAACATAGCATCGTGCTACAAATTAAGACCTTTGTTTGGCATCTTTTACAGTTTCCAAATTCTCAAGCTTTTTTTTTCCTTGAGCACGAGCTCTTGGCCCACACAATGCATTCACAAATTAATCCTCCCCTTCTTCAAAACAATTTAAACTATATATAATTTAGGGAGTTGATATACTGATATCATAGTCGATATCATAATCAATACCGACTTTATTATTTATATTAAATGAGTTATTATTCATATTAATGATTTTATTATGTAACTTAATTATTTGTACAATACTTATGTTATTTATCTTAGATAAGTTATTATTTCATATTAGTGGTATTTGAGTTGAATAATAAAACTACTATAAAAAATAAGTTCTATAATAAAGTTGTTAATATGAATAATAAGTTAACAACTCATTTTACATAAATAATAAAGTCAGTATTGGTTACGGTATCAATGATGATATCTCCCAAATATTTTTATATAATTTATTCTCTCTACATAGAACTTAATTAATGTTGAATCTCTACTGTCAATAAACTCTTCACTGGTATTGATTATTGATCAGTAGTAGTAGATTTGGTAACAACTAGATCTCCAGCTTGACAGTTGAAAGTTGAAACCAAAAATTCCCATGCCTTAATTTGAAGATTTTAGTCCTGATAACAACAAAAGCAACCACAAATTCTTCAACTTTGTCCTTTGACGTAGAATATAAAATGGACGCTGATACAGTGCCTCCAACACTGCCCTATTATTTCTTCCACTGATACTGCAGTGGGGCTCACGCGCTGATATTTTCAGAGGATTTTTTTTGTTTGTGATAGTTAGAGAAATAGGGGCACTATATTGAAGACATTACATAATTTTTCATATAAAATTTGATTAGTTTGAGTGCCAACTTACAAGTCCTAGGAACAAATTATTAGGTCAAAAACAATGTAAGGTTTTGTGCAACAGAGAAACTTGACCAAATACAGCCTCCCAAGACACTCGTTTCAATTTCCCTGGACTAATTATTAAAAGCTTGGTCTATGGAAAAAGTCTCAGTTCAGTTCATAAGTCAGTCAACAAACAATTAAAAAATTAAAATATGTATATATATAATTATATATATTTGGTGTTAGCTTCTCTAATTAAGCAGCAATTAATTAACTTGTCGCCATAATGTTGTCATTGTACAGTTGTCTACTCTTAATTTAGTTAAGTTATATTTGGAAAGTGATGCTCATAAAAGTTTGCATTATTAGAAAACTAAATTCATCATCAAGTTTTCAATGAATATTAGTTAATTATTTAAGTAAAGAAATATTTTAATTAATGGAACACATTTTTTTTTGTCTAGGACTTTTAAGTAAATTAAACGAAAATTATATGTTTTCATACTTACACTTTTAAAAGCAAAATCAATTAATTTGTTCCATGAACTTTAATTAGCACAAAATTATATATGTATGACTTTTAAAAAATAAACCCAGTCTTTGAACTCTACAACAAGAAGCCGGTTTCTAAATTTTCTATTGCACCAGAAAAAATGTTTTCTTCCAGGAAAAAAAAATCATATTAATCCCTAAATTTATTTTTAATAAAACTATATATGTCCTTAATCTTTTTAAAAAAATAACCAAGTTGATTTATTTTTAGAAAGATATTAAGGACTAAATCTAATTAAATTTTCCCAACCATATGATCCTAGCTAATTGTAGTTAAATAATCAGTCAAGCTGGAAGAAATACTAAAAGCTAGCTCCCCTTACACAAGAAAAATTGCAAACGGGGCTCTTTTAGCAATTGATTAATTTGCTCTAATTAACTAAGAAATTCAATAAATAAATCGATCGTGCATTAGTTCTCTAATCTTGCATTTCATTGTACGGACTGTCTCTTTTTGGTCAACTAATCTGCTGACCTCAAAATATGGAGACATGGACGTTTAGATATATAAATTTTTGTCATGCCTTGTAATGTGTGCAATGCGATCATCAATAGTGTTCCACAAACATAGACATAAAATTAATATAAAGAATTTTTTTATTAAATATTTAAGTCTAAATAAATTTAGTATTTTGAACTTAATTAATTTATTAAATTTTGGAAGAAAAAATATATAATTATTATTGATTTTTAAAAATTAAGGCTGAGAACATGCTAGTGAACATGAATCCGTCTTGATCGAGACGATGGTTTAATGGTACCATTAGTGGCATTAATTTTCTATAGTGAAGATTAAGAAAAATAATTTTTAATAATAGGGATTGGCATGAAATATCCTAGTTGAAGATTCAAGGAGTAGATTCTAACAAGATTTGAGATGGATTTTTAATTTGGAGGATGTGTGATTATATTGTGATGTATACATGTATCTGCGAACTTGCACTAACAAAAGAAAAAAAGAAAGAAAGAAGTGGAAGAAAAAGACGTCATGGGCTAAGTAGTATTATTAATTAGGTTTTGAAATGAGATTCACGAGACATAACTAAAGCTATATACAAGTCCAGCACAGAACATACTGGTACATAGGTGATATGTACTATCTAGTACGGCTTGTTAGTGTCCGTCTTCTAGCCCTTGGCATATATATATACATATATAATATGTTAATAGAGAAAAGGTATCTTGTGTAAAAGGAATATCCAGGAAGTTCAATTCAATCTCTATTCTTGTTTGGCCCAAATTCATGTTCAGGCCTAACTATGTTTTATCCATTTAGTTTGTGTGGAAGTGAGAGGCTTAATCACGTACCACTTACACTCGGGTAAATAAATATAACATAGATCTTGGGCGAAGACTGACTAATTTGATAGTTTGAGAATGAAATTACAGAAATGCGTTCAATAATACAAGAAATGAAATAAAAACAGTAGTAGAAAATGAGGAAATGGTTTCCAGAATCCAGATTAATATTTATTTCGAGCAAGCCATAACTTCAGTTGGCACCAATTACCAGGAAACAAGTCTACATAAAGGTTACAAAAGGCCTAAATTTCTTCTAAGGTTAAATTTTTTCAGTTAAACATGAAATATGCACAATTAATGTACACTAAAAGAATTGAATGAACTAACAAAACACCTAATAATGGCTGGCCCATACTGGTATATATTGATGTCTATCAAAATCAAAACAATAATAGGACAATTGCGGTTGTATAAGGTGGGATCTAACAAAACACCTAATAACACAGCCAATGGAGCAGAGACTGAATCTGAAAATTTACATTCATTATTGAAAATGTTTACATCTAATCCCAAGGCTCCACCATGAATACAAATAAAATGGTAAGAGATTAGGAAGAAGGATTTCTTTCAGAGTGGCTGTCTAACCAAGATATGATGTCATCTAAAGCTCTAAAAATGGCATCATCTGGTTCTCCTTCTAGTAGAGAATGGTATGCATCTTTGTAAAGGCACAACTTCTTATCAGAACTTTTAGCCTTTTCATACAAGGCTTTACTGATAGAAGGATCAGTTATTAAATCGGCCTCCCCATGTAGTATTAATAGTGGTAGAGTTACCTGGAAAAAAAAAAAGAGGGTAACTTCTTATGGGCACTTGAAACACTTTCGGGTATTTTTGACCTTAACTGGTGTATCATATGAATTGGTAACAAGCATTTTTCAAATGCCAGTATATACCTGTTCTAGACTACGCTCAATCTCTTGAGTGGTACGCAACAACTCCAATGCTGTGCCAAGCCTTGGCTTATCACTGTATGCAATCACGTTGTATGAACACTGCACCCAGAAGAAAGTAAAAAATGTATCTGGTTAAATTTGCTTCCAGAATCCAGTGTTCTACTTGTCAAGTTCCAATTGAAGTACCAGATAAAAAATGTCAATTTGAGTATATTAAAAGGGGTAGGGTATGTAATCAACCTGATCTCTCTTTTTGGTCTCTTTGAAGCCCAAGTCAGCCAGATCTTTCTGAGGTACCAATTTCTCTCTTGGGAGAAATCTTGCCGCCAAAATTAAAATTTGTTTGAGTGCCCAAGGTGGTTCCACATCATCTGCTATCTACTAAATCTCAGAAATTTCCATCCATTAGCCAAAAAAAAAAAAGGAAATAGCATGCAGAATTAAACAGATAAAAAGAACAAAAAGAAAGGTTGTCATAAGGTGCATCACCCCACCCCCATTCCCTCCAAAAGGAAAAAAAGGAAAGACAGAAAGACCCAAAAAGCTCACTACTGCCCTGCTATAGCTTTTCCCATGTTCAATCATGAAGATACAGGAAAAATATATTAAATATGTTTTGAGTTAAGACTAATGTACAAATATTTATATTTTGGGAGAAATACAAGTGGTCCAAATCATCTTTTCCGATAATCCAAATGTTCGATCTAATCTGCCCAATATGATCTAAACATCAAAATCTTCTAGGAGGCCAAATGTTACTAATTTTAGATTTTTCTTTTCTTTTTTTCTTTGAAGGATGACCCTACTTGATATGCAAACATTTGTACTTTTTTACTACTTTAGGGCCATTTTAAAATTATAGTCCTGAGATGATTCCCCATAGGCCAAAGCATCCATCTGCTGATATTGACTTCAAAAAATCATGTCTGTTCAGTTGATGCAACTTCTATAGGGTTATCTTTTGAGGGAGATGCCTGTAATACCCTTAAAGCTTCATAGAGCGATACAGAAGGCAAACTACAATGTCATTCCAGGAGAATATGTTTGTCAGGCAGGAAGGAGACAGCAGAGATTTATCTTTGATTATCAGAGAGCAGCATGTACTGCCTGAGAAAAGTGGATTTTAAGGCATATAACTGTTTAAAGATCTCAATGATTCATTTGTTGAGAAAATGGGCTTGATTACTATATTAGAAAAGTCAAGGCCCCAAGCAAATCTAACGAGGCTGAAATTGACTGATGATGTGATTAGAGTAACATTAAGAACAAGATCATCTCCTTTCTCTTAGGTTGCGAAGGAAAACAAAAGTGGGAAGGTTGAAATGATTTGTGGGAAGGAAAACAAAAGTGGGAAGGTTGAAATGATTTGTGGTGACTGCAAAAATGATTTCCCCCCCTCTTATTTTTCAAATGTTAAAGATTCAGAAAAGATCCGAACAAAAAAAAATGTTAAAAAGAATTCATACAAACAGAAAAAATAGTTGGCCCTTTCCTATCCAAAAGAAGTAATTCTCGCTTATCCTTGCCAATCACTGAGGAAGGCTAGTAGAAAACAGTGATTCAACAGTGCCTCCAGATGGAATGAAGATGATCCTTGCATAATTTCTCGAAGCCTTCGGAATTAAAAGAAAGTGGAATTCTGATATTTCCAGGATTGGATTTCATGAAAGAAATATAAAGAAAGCCATACCTTGCACATAGGGGCGACTAAGACTGCACCATCCCACCTATCTGGTTGCTTGAAATGCACTTTCAGTGCGACTGCACCGCCCAATGATTGGCCAAACAGAAAACAAGGCAAGCCTTTGTATTCAGGATTCTCTGCCAGACAAAAATATATACTCATTCAGAAAAGTTCCTTTCATTCTCTTTCAAAATTTTTAAAATTTCATAAACTCCCTCTAAAAATGGGAAGCATCTCCCTTCCTGATTTGTTGGGAGTTCCTACACTATGCTCTTCTATTACTAATATGGAGATGAACACAAAAAAGGAGGGGGTAACTGTGGAATCTTATAAAAGGATATTTCAGGCATTATAGAGGTATAGCATTTTCCTTACTTTGCAGGCTATAAATGACAATATTTCTCAGGGTACACATAAAAGAAACTGCTTATAAGAAATACATAGGCAATTTATTTATATTATTTCAAAATTGTTCCTAATTCTCATAAGCAGTTAAAATTTTTGTTTACATACTCCAGTATGACATGGTCATATATGATACACCTTTCTTACTTCTTTGAAATTCCCAAATCACCTCCTTTTAAGCACACCAATGTCAACAAGGCATACAGAAGAGGAAGAGGTACTTTGGTCAAAGCAATGAACCAAAAATAGAAAGGCAGAGTACAATAATGCATATATTAGTATCACCACTCCTTTCAAGATTTATTTGAAAATACTCAACTTTACCTCTGCGTTTTATAGTTAGAGATAAACAGTTAATGAAGAGATTTAATCCGGGAATAACTTTCACACTTTACCAGAACATTCATGACACTTTGACATCTAATAGGGGATGTTTTGTTATTTCCAAAGCACTTTCAAAGTTGATCTATAGAGAACAACAAACCTCTAATCTTGGAAAAATGTTCTACAACGTCATCTACTATGGCATCAAAGCTTGGTATATAACCATGAAGTCCCTCTGACAGGCCAAAGCCGGGGTAGTCTAACGCAAACACCCCATATCCAGCTGAAGCTATTTTTCTTGCTATCCCTATAATTTAGTAAATCAAAACAAAATATATGAATTTGACTAGAAATACTGTAGATTCATATTTTTTATTCAGTTCAATTCTTAATAAAAGTAAGACCCTTCAGTATTGGATATCGGTACCATTTGGTGGTGGATGGTTTTAGCAGGTAGTTAGTTGCTGGAAACATACCATTATTGTAAGACATCTTGGAGAGAGAACATTTTGGACTTGTTCAATTTTGGTGTAGGAAGACATCACTGCACTGCATTAGTACCATTTTGAGCGCTATATGGCGCTAAATGGTACCACCACATACCAGCAACATATTTTTTCTGAAGATTATTTGGTTTTCTTTGTTATACGTTTCATTAATTTAAAAGTTTGTTGTTGAAGAGGTTTGACTTATAGTTTTGTGAATTCACCTCAGGAGAAATTACAGTCCTTTAATATATTTACAGGAAAAGAAAACCTTCCGTCTGATCATACAAAAGTACAAATTTTCAAAGATAACCACCTTCAAAGAAAAATGTGCATGTGTCACCATAGCCATGGCAGAAAAAGACCAAGGCCTTTATATTAGCAGTTTCTGGCAGCCAACTCTTCGAGAAAATTTCAAGGCCCCTAGAGTTCCTTTCATATGACTTGAAAAATTAAAACAAATATCAGTGTAATATTAAAGTCGAGCAAGAAATATAAAGAAACAACAGATAATTTAAAGAGAGCCACACCTCCTTGGTTTTGATTCCATTGTATTTTGCCTGGTAAGGGAAATTAATGAAAATTAGTATCTCCTGTGTTGCAAATAAATATTAAAATTTTTAATCACAATCAGAATTCCTTATTCCTAAACAAGAAATACAGTGCTTCAAATTCCAAAACAAACTGAACAATTACAAATATTATATAATAATATAATAGTATCTGCAAAAGGAAAATGTCGCTATTGTTTTCACAACAACCTTATGGACCAGACTTTTCAAACTAGATTACAATTTCAACAAGCAATTATGATATCAACCTAACTAATTATTGAATAACAATTACATCAGGTGAACTGTTTGAACTTCTTCAGAAGTTAAATCAAACAGGGAGCATCCTTTTCATAATATTACTACAGGAACAAGGTTCACTTCCTCAAAAGTAAAAATTAGACCTTAAACAAACAATGATCTATGTTTTGTTGCACATCCTTGAACGCCTCTCTAACGCGGCGCCTCTCCGACGCCTGATCGAGATTCGTCTCAGTTACCAGCTTAGCGAGTTTGTCATCTACTAACGCTGGGTCCCACTTAGGTTTCCCCTCGCTCGTCATCGGCTGCCTCTTCTCTTTCTCGCGCAACGGCTTCACGATCCGAACGATGCTAGAAAACGAATCTATGAACAGTCAGAAAGATCAGGTTTGGAGAATAAGAATCCAAATGGACAAGACCAGTAGCGCACAGATTGAGGAGAGAAAGAGAAAGAGAAAGAGAGAAAGGGGATGCAGTACCGCGACGAGAGAGGCGAGGGGGTAAGAAATTGTAGAAGAAAGATGGTTTTGACACCACCATTTATGGAGGGGGTTAATTAATCAATTTTATAAGCGTTAAAGTGGAAAAAGAAAGAAATGGGATCCATTGGAATTGACAAGCGCGCGACGGAGGACAGGAGGAGAGAGACGCAACAGTGTGGAAAAGAGAGGAGGAGAAGTTATTGAATCGGAGATATTTGGATGAAAAAAATGGGTACGGATGTTATCCGATCCGTGTTGTTGGATCCGTATTCGAAAATTTGACGCTGATATTTGATATCCGGATGTACGGATACGGATGTATTTTTATATTTGAATTATTTATTTTATCTAAATTGTAGATGTTTAAATATATAATTTAATATATATTATGAAGAAATTATGTTGTTTATTGTTATAATTAGATATATGTTATGAATTTTAGTATTTTTAATAGTATTTGTATATTTTTTTATAATTAATAGTATTGAAAAATTATTTTATGATAAATTTTAATGAATTTTATAAAATTTAAGTAAATTTTAATTTATATTCTATTATATATGTAGATATATTTATATTTTTACTCATTTAATATCTGATCTGTATTTATATTTGAGTATATTTATATTTATATTCTTATCCGAAAAATTAAAACGGATACGGATATGACTTTAACATTATCTGATCCGTTTTCATCTCTAATTGGAGAATCCTATCTCTTATTTATTATGATTTATGAATTATAGAAGATTGGAAATAAGGTTTTGGCCAATTTTGTTTTTTCCTCTTTGATTTGATAGCTGCGTTGTCAACGTTTAATATTTTTTTTACGCTAGCCTATTCTTTTTTTTGTTTTTTATCTCATTTATTTTTTTTGGATTATTTATTTATTTATGTATTTGTTTTACTTTGTAAGGCTATAACATTTTATTTGTGGCATGCTAATAATAATTATTTAGGAATGAATAAAATTGTGCCACGTATTTTTGTTATTAATGAATGAAGCAAATGTCGTTTTAATTCTAATAAATATGAATCATATCTTTATTATTATAATATTAATTTTGGATGTCCATTTTACTGTATCTCAACAATACATCTACACTCTCTCTAAAGTATAATATTTTTTTGTCTTTATGATTTTAGTTTATTGATTATAGATGTCTACATTTTTTCACTCACTACAAATATCATTAATCCGTGTATAATTCACATGTATTCCACAGACCATATAAAAATGTGTCCGAATTATTTGTTGAGAAAAATCTATTAAAAGTGTATTTTTTTAATCCTAATTAATGGTGGGATCTCCAAGAATAAAATATGCTTCTTCTAATTTCTCTTCAAGCATTCACAAATGTAAAACTTCACAAGAAAAAAAAGAAGATAATTATTTTTAAAGTAGATCTGTTAATAATGATTTTTTAAAAAAATTACAAAAAAAACAAAAATAATAAATATATAAATAAGTTCTTAAATTTATAAATTAATTGTGCTTCGAGTTTTATAAAATTTAAATGTTGTTTGATCTTTCATAAAGACTATTAAAAAAAGCATGAAATTTGTAACAATTTAAATTTAATGATTTTTGATGGAATATCAAATAATACTTAAATTATATGATTTAGGATTTAAAACAATCAATCAATAAGATTAAGAATAAATTTTTTCTTATTTTTAAGACCTTTTCCAAATTTATTTATAAAATTATTGTCAAAATTGTTGATCATTGTCAATGGATCCCAAATTTTATTTTTATGTCTCTTTACAACACTACATCTGTTGAAGACTTATATTTTTAAGATTCATTGTTGCATTTTGTTTCCTATTCAAAAAAATCTCATTTGCATATATTTCCTTTTCGCGAAATTATTTTTATACTCTATTTTTTACACTCAATAACACTTGATAAGTATTTATAATATATAATTTTGCTAATATGCTAACGTTAGTATTTCGGTTGAAATTCCAACAGTCAAAATTTTATGTTTTCGTATTTGAAATTTTAATTTAAGTAGCTCAAAAAATTCTTCATATCAAAATCTTATAGAATACCAAAATTTATCATTTTTAGAATTTTTTACTATTTTTTTGGATTTTTCAAAAATGGCTTTATTTGGCTCAAAAATAAATAAAAATAAAAAAATGTTTATTTGCCAATCATCTTTAAAAGTTCCAAAAATAGTTAAAAAAAAACTCTAAAAATGGTAAATTTTGATATAAATAATTTATTGAGCTACTTAAATCGAAATTTCGAACAAGAAGACTTAAAATTTGTACCGTTAGTATTTTGACCGAAATGTTAATAATAGCACATTAACAATACTCTATAAAGAAATTCGAATTAAAATCTTTTTTGAGTAAATAGATATACATCTTCTAGATTTTTTTATTTGTCATAATATAAGCTATAAAATTTTTATTATCAAATACAAAACTTTTCGATTAAAGTATAAACGAGTCTAAAATACAAATGAATGATACAATTGTCACTCATCTTTGTTCCATTTTATCAAAAAGCCAACCACAAAATCGCCTGATTTCATTGTTAATTTTTTACAAGAAAAAAAATTACATAATTAACCATTCTTCCAAATTTTAAAACGCTTCAGTCATTAAATTTTTCCATCAATGTTTCATACTCATATCTCCAATCTATTATTTTTCATTTATATTTATAATTTTATCATTTTTTATCCCACAAATTACATACATATGAGAAAATTAAAAAAAATCATATCAATCTTTTACCAGATCGAAATAACTGAAGAAAATTTATCATAATATAAGCTATAAATTTTTTATTATCAAATATTAAATTTACTTTTAATATTCATATACATCAACTTCCTTTATGTTTTATATTAACTGTAATTCATATAAGTAGAAATTATTATAGAAATTATTATAGTAATTACCGAAGCAAAACGAGGTACTCCTCTAGTTTAAATTGTCATTTACTACTTTTTAAATAAATATGTTGAACATGTCCTAGCTTACATTTGTAAACTACTAAACTATATATATTGTTATTATTTCTGATTTCAGATTGGAGAAAGTCAAAGAGATCCAATAAATTATTGTTTTTAATATAAAATATTTGAAACTTTTTAAATTGTGATCCAAGACAATTGACAACCGTTGATTCTTTCAACAAAAGAAAAATCTACACTTTCACATGTGGTTAAAAGTCTAATTAAATATGCACTAAATCAAATGTTGGAAACCATTAACAAACTTTTAAGAAATATTCAAATTTGTGCAAAAATAATATTCCATAAAATAAATTATACACGATTCACATATAACAACAAGTAATATCATGTTTAAATATTCATGTCAAGTGTTAGTCATGTTTTGGAAGTATATAGCATTAACACTTACCACAAAAATGATATGTAAGTAGAGTTTAAAAAAATAATATGTCGTGACTAATTATGTCATAGCATGTGTGTCTACTACGTGACGTATTTTACATGTCTTTTCGTATGATATGTCTTCTTTCAATTAAAATTGACATGTCACGGCATGACACGTGACACGTCATATGATCATGTAAAGTCATACATCGATTATTTTAAAATTTTTTAGTCTTTAATATAAATATAAAATATATTTTTTTATCATAAATTTTTTTAATATTTTCCAACACTTTAAAATAAATTTATAATTTTTTCACAAATTTAAATAATTTTTAATATTTTTTAATGAAAAGATAAAATTAAAAAAAAATAACGTGTTATATGTATGTCACATCACGTCATGTATTGACACATCATGATATAGCACGGCGTGTCTAAACGTGACATGTCTTATATGTGCCGTGTCATAGGAGTGATATGTCTCCACTATATTATTTTTAATACATCACGTTATGTTATATGAAATAAATATTTTGATCACATCGTGTCTCGGCACATGACTAAGACACACCATATTTATGCAGAATATCACATTTTTTATTAACTATATGTAAGTCGGATTTAATTTTGAAAAATGTTAGAGAGATACCATCATTGATATTGTCATCGATACAATTCATGTTTATGATAACTCACTTAAATTGAATAATAAAAATACTATATAAAATAAGTTGCATAATAAAATCATTAACATAAATAATAATTCATTTAACTCGAATAATAAAATTAATATCGATAACGGTATCTATGACAATATCTATATGTTAGCTTTATTTTTTTATGGTTGCCCTTAGTTTTAAGAATTGATTCAATTGAAATTATTAAATTATTTCGTTAACCTCATCAATTACCATAATTTCAATTAAAATAACCGAATTTTCTCTAATAAAATGCAGCCCTTAAAAGGACTTTCATTTTTGTATGGAGATAAAAATACAACAAGATCTTTAAATGCCAACTTGATTTTTTTTGTCCGATTTGCAAATATTGCCTTTTCTTTTGGGTCTGATAATGAATTCGACACTTAGTTGTGCCTATCAAAGCGATATCATATAAGATTTTGATATGAAAAATTTATTGAGCAACTTAAATTTTTTATTTGAAGTTGATTTAATAAATTTTTGAGTTAGGAATATCAAAATGCTCCATGCCTCTGAGAACACACTAGTTTTACTCATAAATATATGTTGCATCAGCATATCTTAGAATATGTTCATCTCAATTTGAAAATGATGTGTCAATTGCCAATTTAATACAACTATATATGTAAATTAATTGCTAATAGACAGGGTTGTTTATTTAGTACTTTTGTTAAACAATTTACAAGTAGTTAACATGAACATCACTACAGTGTACAAGATAAGAGATTGAGATGTGTTAGTAACAATTTACAAGATCTTGTTTTTGTTTCCATAATAACTAAAAAGGGAGTAAAGCTAAGGTGTTCTTAAGCTCATCACGATTTTTGATGAATTTAACTAAAAAATCTATCGAATTGATTCCAAACTACAAATTTAATTTGCTCAATAAATTCTTTATATTAAAATCTTATAAAATACAAAAATTTTCTATTTTGAGAGTTTTTAAGCATTTGTTTCATATATTTTTTTAAAATGACCTATTCAAATGTACAAACATTCATTATTTTTATTATTTTAGAGTCATCTGAAAAAAATTGAAAAAAAATAAAAAAGTTCTAAAAATAGAAATTTTAATATCCTATAAAATTTTGATATGAAAAATTTATTGAGCAACTTAGATTTATCATTTAAAATTGTTTCAATAATTTTTTGATTTAAGCTCACCCTAGCTTTATGTCACAAAGTATGTAATTAGATATTTTTTTTAGCTATGTCGAGATTTATTTATACATCAAAAGTTTGAGTTAACCTATAGAGATAAAAATTATCTAATATTATCTAAAAATAATTGCTGTTAAAAAAAAAAATCTCGCCACTACAGAAATGTTCATGCCTTTACAACTAGCAAAGAATTATCAAATCTTACATCTCAAACAATTCTTAATAAGGACCTTGTTGCTTTTTACCTTATCAACTAGAAAATGTCCTTATATTGACTCTTGAGAAAATAAAATAATACTTATAATTAAAGCGAAAGATACATTATAACATATTGAGTGACACATTAATTAGATGTAATGGCATTGGAGATTGTTAATTTATAGTTCTGGGTCGTATTCAGAACAGGTCATATGAGGAAGATTAATTCAATAAAAAAGAAACAAAAAGTCGTTTGTCTTTTTTTTTGTTTTTTTTTGCATGCATACCCTTTCAATCACTTCAAATTGCATTTTGACCCAGCTGCTACATGGATGCATTATTTGGTTGGGTTTGGGTCTAATTAATCATGTAGGCCATATCATAGAAAAATAGGCCCAAATTAAGTAAAAATGTATATTAAGAGATTTAAATTTAAACCATGGTTTCCAATTTTGGGTTTCAGAACTTCCACTTCAAACTTAAAGCGCAATCAAATTCAAACCTTCTGTTTTTCAAGGTTCTTTTTTTCCTTAGTAGATTTGACAAGCAAAAGAGAAGGAATGCTATGTCTGATTCAAAGGACTAAATTTGAGAGTGTTTGTGCCTAAAATTCTTTGTCCCCTTTTATATGACTACAATTAATGGACACAATTCAAACAGCTCATTACAAATTTTTTTTTGAGATAAAGATGAGAATCAAATCACTCAAATTTAAATATTCATAAATGATTCTCCATTCAAATTTTGAATCTATAATTTATCATACAGAGAGCCAAGCTCACTGCAAATTTAAAACCTACTTGTTACTTTGAAATATGTTCAGATTGTTTGTTCGCCGATCAAATGATCCGGATATTCCTCGGTAAAGTCGGGTGCCGGAGAGGATGTGTGGACTAGGAATGATGAAATGTGAACAACAGAATACATGTAAAAATTGGTAATACTCTATGACTTTCTATTGTTTGAAGGATAATATAGTTTAGAGTTTGATTACAAAGTATATGAATGGTGAGCATGCAAAGCAAAAAACAGGAGCAGAGGCATTTGTTGCCATCGATTAGTAGTTCAATTTTCTAAATTTTTTTTTTGAGATAAGATGGAGGTTAAAGTTTTTAATTTTAAATATTTGGAAAGAATACTTCAATCAGGTTTCAAACATGCAATTTCTTAAATTAAATATTTAATTAGCATATTTTTTCTATTAAATATTTAAATTCATTCATTATGAATAAACTGGATGATCGGATTGTTAGAAGATTTGCTTGAACCGATTTTATACAATAAATATTGTTTTTTTTAGATAAATATTAGAGTCTAAGTTATCCAACTTTAAATATCCATAAATGATCCTCTATTTGAATTTCGAACTTGCAAACTCTCACACGAAAAATATTATCTTTACCACTTGACCAAATATTGGTTCTCTTATATGATAAATATTGAATCCCTCTCTTCAATCTCCCATGCACAAATTTTTCGTGATCTTATATCTAAAATAAAAAATAAAACAATTAACACAATTAATTGTTTACCTAGAATATTGGTAGATCTTTTGTTTTACTAGGTATATATACATTTTATCTAACGTCGTCACCAAAGAACCACAAGTACTAACTAGTACATGAAGCAGCATGGAAACCTCCAAATTAAAACAAAGACTATAGCCATCTAGAAACAAATTAAACCGAATTAATTAAAAAATAAAGGATTACATGGTGCTACCAACCTTGTTCACAAAAAAAGGCATGCAAAAAGGGTACATATCTAGAAAACAAATCAAAGCATCTAATCTCCACATTGTTTAGCTGTAATTAAGTAAGATAGTTTGGTAATAAAAGGTCAAGTATGAATTTGTGGTACGGAAAAAAAGGAGAGTTTCTTTTTTTTCCAGAAGCATGTCGCTTTCTTCCAAAAAGAAAAAGTTTTTTGTTAGGAACGAATTTGAGGAAAAACTAGCTCCATACTTGAACCATGGTTTATTGATTAGTGCCCCAAATTTGGGACAAAAGAGGGAGTTTAAAATTAGGTTCATACTAGCTAGATAGCTTTACTCTAGGAACTACATGATTCTTTAATTGAAATTGAATGCATGCATGACAACTAGCTAGACAAAATTAATATGGCTAATTTTGTTGTGAATCAAAATTTGTATTATAGATGAAGAAATCAGATTGAAATTCACGGTTATGATTAATTAACTACTAAAAACTTTGATACATAATAGAACTGCTCAATTAATATACATTGAACAATAATTTTTCATGGGGATTAATGCACCCGCTGGCTAATTGTATGTAACTGGAAGTCTTATTTTCAAATTATACATTGAACAATAATTATTGTCTGTAAAATTACTTATTTTCAATCCATAATAGTTGTACTATATACATGGCAATTTCTTATTTTCAAATCTAAATCATATAATTCAAATAAAAGAAAATGATGACAAACTTTAAATATGGATGATTGGAATCTCAATTGATCCCCATACTCTTTGAAATTTGGTGATTTATACTGATATTTTTATATCTATTGACCCTTATATTATGCGCTTATTTTCTTCATCATGTTGTCCCATATTTATAAAATGATATATAATACTAAATTAATTACAATATAATTCTCAATTATTAAATAATTTAGTCCTATTAATTTTTGTCAGCCGCCCCATTGAGAAAATGATCAATTAAATATGAATATTATCCCATTTAATTATACACACACACACACACACACACACACACACACACAAAGAGAGGTACCAATTACCGAACTCTGGAGCATACTATATATATAATGTTCCGTTGTACTGTACCTGCGAACTTCTTTCTTCCTCGGAACTAAAAATAGAAAAGAAAAATGGATGAAACAATGAATACAATAAATTGCACTTTATAACGTGAGTCATATATCATACATATATATACACACACACGTAAGTACGTTTGTTGTGCACTGTTTTGATATAAATATATAATTAACAACAAAAGGCACCAAATGGAAGCTACTGGTGAATGCAAGAATTTCAAACCCATGAATGAGAAATCAGGAATCCAACCAACTTTTCTGGTCTTTTTGTTTGGTAGGATTTCTTTACTACTACAATAGACAGCACAGCTTTATTTTTGTTTTTATTTGGGTTACCCAACATCGATCCATAACCTTTTTTTCTTAGTATCCATTTGCATTCATATATAATTAGCAGCACTCTGATTTGAGTTATATTTTTTTACTGTATTATTAGTTTAATGCACTGGTACTGTCCGGTGTTACAGACAAGACGCTCTTATTGTTTAATTTAATCTTTTCCATGCTTGTGGCTATTTGAAAAGTCACATGCTTTTTCTTAATGAGAGCTTCATATATTAATTAATTACATATAGCTTCATAGTAGTAGCATGCTTTACATTATGCAATATCTTCTGCAATACACATTAGGGTTTCGTTTGATAATGAGATAAAGTTGTAAATGAGGTTAAAATTATTCTAGTTAGAATTGAAAATAACTTTATATTTTAATTATCTTCTTCTCAAACACAACCTATATATTTAACTTCCTATCAAACATGACAGTAGAATATGGTTTGGATATATTAAAATTTAGGCTATAAGAAAAACTCATAATTACTTTGGGGCTAGTTCAAGACAGTTTTGAATTTAGTTTCAGCTCAGGATTGATTAGGTTTTAAGGAGGGATCACTTGAGAATGATTATTTTGACAATTTTAATAATAATATCTCAAATAAATTTGAATTTTAAAAAAAATATAAAATAGTTTACATACATATTCTTGAGCTTATAGACTGACGATGTTTCAAATTTCATGTAATTTAAATATCATTAGATAGTCCATCAAAGTTTATAAAATTTGAACCATTGCAAATTGTATAAATTTTAATGGTTTTTGATGGACTATCAAATTAAATTTAAATTGTATGAAATTTGATACACTATCAATCTATAAGTTCAAAAATGTATCTATAAATTTCTTTTCTATTTTTAAGATTTGTTTCAATTTTATTTGAAAATTCATTATCAAAATTGTCAAAATAACATTCTCAAGTCATCCCTCCCCTTAGATTTTCGGTCGGTGGAAACTTAAAAATCATTTTGCTCAACACGGCTCAATATATAATTATTGTTTTCAATTCGAATTAAGTCATAGGATAATATGATATGCTCACTTTTAGGCACAAAAAGGACATATTTAATTTTTTTCCTGAATTTTACAACAAAACCAACAAAATATTAATAAGTACATATAATTATGAAAAAAATGAATATTTATTATATTGCAGTTAATTTTATTATTTAAGAAAATATTAGAAAAAAATATAAAGTTCACAAAAAAATAAAATAGAAAAGAAAAGACCTGTTGCGCACTGGATTGGAAAAATTTTTGGAGGAATTTGACTCGGTTAGATGCAATGATCTCTTCACCAAAAAATTATCCTCATCACAACAAAATTAAATTACTCTTACAAAAAGAAAAAAAAGTTAATTATTTCATTTCCATGAACATAGTTGCAGTCATGATGTCATGAGTTTATACGTCTCTCATCTTGTATAGCAAACTATGCAATTATATTGGGAAAAACTAGAACATCACAAAAAAAGATTAAATAAATTACATATATCAAATAATAATTTTGTTCTTGCACGCTGGTTTGTTAGCTAGAGATAATTTTGTGTGATAATTCATGCATATATATATATATATATATATATATATATATATATATATATATATATATATATGCAATAATATTTATTCTTTTTCAAATATTTTTTGCGAGACTTCAACCTTCGTCTCTCCATAGAGAGATGATGCCTATCATCATTGTATTAGACCTACGGTTCACTTTGTTACATGCATATGTAATTAAGGTGTAGCGTGTTAATTAACTGTTTTGTTGTATTTCGCAACAAAAACAAAGAAAAGGTAAGAAGAGAGAAAGATGGTTGTGGGTTTTTAGTTACCAGTAAAGTAAAAATAAAATGAAAGAATAAAATTATAAGCAATTTAATACATTTTGATTATTTTCTTCAATAATATTTTTATAATATATTTAAAATAATAAATGTGCTATCAAGGTTTAAAAATATATATAGGTCGTATTTTTAATTCAGCACAAAAACATGTAATTAGTCATTCATCAAACAATTGAAATTTTCAACGATATATCTTACTTTATATTGTGAAAATTTTCATATTCTAGCTACAATAGATAGCTAAACAACTCTCAAATTGTGTCATATGTGATATAGTCTCTATATAAATATCAAATAACACATCTACAGCTTAGAAACTTTTTTTTTGTGTGGATAATATCAAAGAAATATCAACAATCTACCATAATAAAATTCGAATTAAAATTATCCTCAAATTAATATTCTAGTGAAAACCTAATAGGAAACATTTCATATTAATACGATAATATATATTGCATGGGAGGTCCACTTGGTAGTTGGTCTTATCCCTTAATCTGCTCTGTGTATAAACGGATAATACCAACCTTGAATATTGGGAATAATTAAACAAATAAACAATTAATGTTGTAGATAAATCATACAATACTACATCATTTATATATATATTTTTGTCCAGAGAGGACATTTCCTAGAAATTGAGCAGTGCGAAATTAATTAAGTATGGCTATAACAGAAAGCGAAAGATTCTAATTTTAGAAAGGTGGACAAGCAATCATACATTAAAAAATAAAAAGAATCATACAATGACGCATGTATATATAATACATGATTAATTAAATAGAGAAATTATTGTTGTATCTTATATTTTGTATCCCTTATCTGTATATAAAAAATATTTATATTAAATACATAATTTATTTGTACATAAATTTATAAATATCTATAGTTAATATAGAAAATATTTATCATTTTTCTTTCCTAAATAATTATAAAAAATTAAAATTAAAAATATCATTACATAAATATAAATATAATTTACATAATTTTTAATCATAATAACACAAAATATAAATACTATAATTAATAATATAAATATTTAAAAAAAATAAATTCATTTAAAATACAATTAAAAAAATATAATTATCACTTCACAATTAAATAAATCTTCTATTTAGTCACAATTTTTTCTTGGTTACAGCTAAAATGGATTGTGTTACTTCAGGTGCATGAAGGACCGCTACGACGAAGTCAATTAAACACACGTGCAAAGGACACACGTGACACGTGTAGGGACTTGATTCGTCGATTTTTCGGAGAGCATGCGCGCGGTTTTTGCGTTCCTCTTGTGGTGGTTTGAGAACGGTTGGAGTTGGCAAGAATGCTCAAAATGAGAGATCCCATTCATTGGGTCTAGTTTTATGTTGATTGATGCTCTATAAAACAATCCACGACCATCTAGATATTTACCATTTTGCCACTCAGGCGAAGTGATGGATCACTCTAAAATAAGATTTCAAATGATAATTTTTTTATATGCATTTATGATGAAATGGAATATATTTTCTATTAAATTTAGTTGTATACATCGATTTTAAAATAATATATTTGGTAATTTTTTTTGGAAGGGGATCATTGATAACTATTATTTTGATAATTAATTTTTAAATTGTTTTGAAATAATTTTTAAAAATTCTCAAAAGCAGAAAAAAATTGACAAATTTATTTTTTAACTTATAGATTGATTGTGTTTCAAATTTCATGTTATTTGAGGATCATTTAATATTCCATCAAAGATTGTTAAATATAGACCGTTGTAAATATCATGTAATTTTGATGGTCTTTGATGAAGTATTAAATAATATTTAAATTGTATGAAAATTTGAAACACATGCAATAGATTTATAAGTTGAAAAATATGTTCATAAATTTTTTTCTATTTTAAGATTCTTTTTAGAATTATTTGAAAATTCGTTTTCAAATTTGTCAAAATAATAATTGTCAGAGATCTCCGTCCTTTAAGGAAAATAATTTGCTCTTCTAAATAATATAATAATGAAGCTCAAATTTTTAAAATTAATTCAATCCATCAACTTTTTTTTTTTAAATAGTTGATATTTATCTGATCGAGTGGTGAACGAAGTTATGGATGTTCCTTAAGATCAAATTATAAAAATTAAAAAGTTTTGTTATAATAGACATTTAGGAACTAGCTAGCCTTAAAAGTAAATTTTAATTATAGAACTTTTTCCCATTATAAGTAAATTTAATAATGAATTTTGTCTTATTAATTACGGAACTCTTTTCCATTAATTTGGTATACTGGAGCATTGCTATTAACTATTTTTTATACAAATGATGATAAATTTAATTTAATTGATACTTCTATAAAACACATAAGATCATTAAAAAAATTCGGAGCTCAAAATTATTGTTTCTTATACTTATTCAAAGGATCTTACTCGCTATATTTGAATATTTATGCAATTTATTACTCTCTAATACTTATGCAAAAACATACGACTTAATATAGATTAAAAACAAGAAATCATGAATAATTAAAATGCTAGCAATAGTTGAAATAATTAGACACCAAATTAACAAGACAGAAGTTGAGTGGCATGGGATGTAATTATTAGGGTTAAGCATGCCTTTTCTCAACCAAAATTATTATACAATAATCCAATGTCCTTTTCTAGGCACAGGGTTAGATTTAGAAAGAAGATCTGGAGATGCACACTATTCCCCACCAACACTACCACTCCTAAAGTTCAGTAGCTCTACTAATATATATCCTTCCTATCCTATTCCTTCTTCTTTCACCAGGTACAAAGAAATAGCACCATCTATCTATATCAAAGCTACCAATTATGGCATATACTACTTAATTAGATTCTATTGTGGTATATATGCTTGGTTGAAGTAGTTTGATCTTTGCTTTAATGGACGAGAGCCTCCCACCCGGCTTTCGGTTCCACCCGACCGACGAGGAGCTAATCACATACTACCTTACGCGCAAAGTGTCGGAGTTTGGATTCGTGACACGTGCGATCGCTGATGTTGATCTCAATAAGTGTGAGCCATGGGACTTGCCGGGTAAGGCTAAGTTTAACAGTTAAAGCTACATATATATTTCTATATTCTGGTAATCTGTTTGATGCATTTATTCAGTTCAGGTACCGAAGCAATAATATATATATGCACATCGAGTTTTGAAACTTAAGACAATTAGGTTGCTTCACAACATTCCTGAATAAAAATGTACCTTTAGTTATTTGTTGTTTATTTTGTTGTAATGATAACACTGACCGAGTTGTTAACACAAAATTAGGATCGACTATTGAATATCGATGTAGCTAGGTTGAGGTGAAATTAATTTGATTTGATTACATTTACGCAACCTTTGTTTTGTTTCATCCGATGGTTTATAGTCAATATAGATGCCATCTATAATTAGGTGTTTATTCCTACTGGTAAAAAAAGACAAGCAGGTCAGAATAAAGCTGTAGTACAAACCCTGTAGCTATAGAGCTCTTCAAATTTACTTCTTTAATTACACCAATTTGTTCTTCTCTATAATTATAACTTGTATATTGTAGCGAAAGCAAGCATGGGGGAGAAAGAATGGTACTTCTTCAGCATGAAGGATCGTAAATACCCAACCGGGTTACGGACAAACCGGGCAACTGATGCCGGGTATTGGAAAACGACGGGCAAGGACAAGGAGATATTCCATTGCGGAATGCTAGTTGGCATGAAGAAAACCCTAGTTTTCTACAAGGGAAGGGCTCCAAAAGGGGAGAAGACCAATTGGGTCATGCATGAGTATAGGCACCAAACTAAGTTCCCCTACAAACCCAACAAGGTATATGTTTGCATATATCAAAGCAACTTTGTATTTAGTAATCTTTGGGCAAATAAATAAGGCATCCATTTTTTTTGTTGACCTTTTTATTCGGCTTGAAGTTTTCAACATTATATACTTTGAACAGTCTTGTTTAGTCTTTCTTTAATTAAATGTACTTATCTTTTGAGAATAATTGATAAAAATATTAGCGTATTAATTTCTACTAAAACCCATAGTTCCAAGTACAGTAATTAACCATAAAACTAATTTAAATCAAGACCAATTAATGACTTTCTAAGCGATTTACAATATGAAAAAGCCAAAGGACAATAATTAAGTAGCAACTATACTAACTTTTTTTTTTCAATTTTTTATGACAGTTCATCAAATATGATTGATTATTATATTGATTAATTACTGATTAAATTTTTATTTTACATTTTTTTGAAGGAGGAATGGGTGGTATGCAGGGTTTTCAAAAAGAGCTCAAATTGCAAGAGGCCGCAACCAGACTCACCGCTTGACTCGCAATGCAACACCAATTCTCTTAGCGAGCTTGGAGAGATCGACGTTTCTATCCTCAACAACCTTGTCAACCCTTCATGCTCCACCAATGGGCTACAAAATGGCGAGCAGTTCAACCCGACAAAGATAGACATGGCCACATACATGAATTGGATGCTAGCAAGAGAGGCCACAAGCCAACCTTCTCTTCCATGGCAAGCCGGTTATCTTGGTCCAGTTTTCTCAGCTAATGCTGCAATCCTAAAAGCATTACCTGTGCCGTTTAATGGATACCCACCAAGAGATGGAGCTAATGTCACAAATTTGGGGCCGTTCGTCAGTCAAGGAGACGGTATAACGAGCTTTGCTAGCTCTTCTTCTAGGGGAATTGAGAGCGGCGATCAACAACCACAGCAACAGCCACCGCAGCAGCCAGCACAGCTTGATCAGGAAGGAATGTGGAGAGGCTATTGATGAATTTACTTCTCAGTTAATTTGCAGCTGTTTATGGCCATTGTGAAGTCTAGTATATTCAAGTGCTAATAGGCTAATTGTTCATTTCATACACAATTTATTTAGATAAAAATATTTACACAAATTAATAGGTATATACATAATGGGAAAATCCCATTGGGTGACAGTTAAGACATTGGATAATTGTTGTAACTTGTTGTTTAGATAGGATATTTGGTGTGTATTGGTCCCAGTTGTAAGGAAACCTCGTGTCATCTCATTTGTTTATGGCAAGTGTATACTATAGTTAAGGCATATATATATGCATATATATAATGTGTTCAAATTGTGCGTTTAAATTATCTTTTCTTGAAATGCTAATATAATTGGGCAGGCTTCTTTCATGGCCACATGTTCTTCGTCAACCAGTAAATTAAATTGGCATTGTTGTGTATTTTGGGAAAACAAATTACTTGATACCAAGGAACAGTACTACTGATATTTTATATGAACAATTCTAATTCACATCCAACTCTTACGGTACATCTTTTTAAAAAATATTATTCAAATTAAAAAATTAAAATTATAGATGTGTTCCTAATTACTTAGATAAAATGTATATTAATTTTGAGTTAATTTAGAATTTAATTGGTCATTCATCACAAAGTCGTTAAAACTCCACCGTTAAAATTTTAAAATTGTTTGATGGAAGACAAAAACTCTTTCAAATTGATCCAAATTTGATACACATTCCATCTAAATAGTTAGAATTACATTTATAATTTTATTTTTTTATTTGATCAATATTTTTAAAAAATATGCACCATAAAAATTGGATGTACATTAAAAATTGGATGTATACTAGAATTACTCATTTCATATACAGGTAGTTCTTGTCTCAGATCTTAATTATACCCTCAGATAAACCCCTCCATCGGCTCTCTAAAGTACTTATTGGAGCAAATTAAATTCAGATTCCGTATGTAGAGCACTGAGGCTAGCTATTACATTTTAAATCAAAATGACAAAATAAAAAGAACTTTAATGCAATCTCATCATACAAGTACATTTATTTTATTTTATTTTTTTGAAGCCAACCTTGGTTCTCACCAGACTACTGAACTTATCTGAATTTTAGTCATTTTTTTCTTATATATTTCAACAAGAAGTATGCAAAAAATGTGATTTGAATAGTTATATGATCATATCGCAACAACTTTAGTTAAAACTTGTCAAGATTCGCAAATGAAATTTGTCTAAACTTCTTTTTTTAGAAGAGAAGTTGTGAGCTGGATCACCTGACATGCATTCAACTCTGCAACTTATTAAGATTAAAATAAGTTAAGTTAATTTTGTGTGTACTGTAAACCGTAGAGCTAACACAATAATTATAGGTTTCATTTCTCTACGAAGAGATGTAGGCTTAAGTCTTGTAAAATATATTTAAAAAAAATAAATGTAAGGTTTAACGGGGATCTTATTTCAAAAAGAGATATTTATATATTTGTTTGTACTGATCTAATTTGTTCCAGGACAGCAGAGTGACCGAGACAAACTGGCAAACGAAATTTATGGCTGAGATGAATTAGAATTAGACTTCGAAACTTGAGTTAGCCTCTAGTCAAAATTATCTAAATATCATTCTATCAGCTTATATATATATACCCACGAAGATATACTTCCCATACATTGCTAAATTTATGACTGTTTTGAAAACTTGCACACATTAATCTAGGTTTGCTAAATCAATGCTGACACCAGATGGCTGAAGACTTCATATTCTCTCATGTACATCACTGACACTGGTTAAATCCGAACTGTTGATTAAGCTTAATGCTCCAGTTATACCAACAGACAATTTTTCAAAGACCAGGCACCTTAGAGATTTACAATTGACGGTCCAGATTGTTCTCAGGTACTCGAGGTCTCCCAACGGTAGTTTGCCTTGTAGATTCCAGAAGAAGTACATCCAATATTGAACATTTTCATTTTTTTTTTCTAAAACTGGAAGGAAGAAAAGATGATAATTCCATCATGAGGGGTTAAAAGAACCTGCTTTCTTTTGAACTCTTCTTTGTACATCAAACAGCCGGTGCTTCTCCCCTTATTTTCAGTATATTTCTACTTGAACATAAGTTACACAGAATACAAGAAGGGAAGATCTATATACATTTTATTCATCATAATCGTTTCTTCTTATCATCTCTCTCCCTTTCTACTACAACAGGAGCTGCTGGAATACTGAACCACAACTCTCTGAGCCTCCGGGTCCACTTCTCAGTGCTTGGTCTCCTCAGTGGAGAGTACCGTGTAAATATTTCCAAAAATATCATTAGTAGTATAACCCGAGTGGGCAACAAGACCAAGCATATTGCCATTCCAATCAATGCCAGTATCGCCTTGTCTGTAGCCTGTATATATGAATAGTAATACTGCAATCAGCACTGTTTAATATGGTAATTTACAGATGCAACGGGATGTATTGACAAATGACAACCACATTATATGACAACTGCAACATTCAAAAATAATACTTGGTATAAAAAAGTAAAATTGCATGTTCTATAGTTTAAATAGGGTGTACCAAGTTTGGTGCAATTTGGATAATAACATTTGGACACTAATCATGTGATGATCAATAAATTCATTTTCCAATTGCACCAAATTGATAAATAATCTATCTAAGCTAGATAGAACAATATCTGTAATTTTACTTTTGATAACTGTTTGGTTGATTGTCACAGTTGTTTAAATAAGTTTGTCAATGTATCTTATCTTTCTACAAATCACCCGATATACTTTAGGATGTTAGACCCAACAATCCCACAAGTAATTTCAACTAACACAAAAATTTTTGCATAAATTCAAGGTACAAAACTAAATCCTGCCTCAGTCATGACTTGGCTGAGTCAACCCTAGTCAAGAGAGTTCCCCACAATACCCTCGTCTTTCCAAGGAATTTGGGAGAAGCCCAGCTCATCTCCATCAAAATCAGACTTGACTCAGTCAAGTTTTCAAATGATGGGGCAAAAGTGGCAATTTTACATGGTACTATTCCATTGAATTACCATAGGGTGCTATCAGCAAACCATTAAAAAAAATTTTGGGGTACTTTCTGGATATTGTTAAAGAATGGGGTTTCCTTTGAATAAGGTTCTTAATCAGAATTACTGCACCAGATAGTTCCACTATGTACCTGAGAAGGCACAGCCATAAGTAATGAGCGAATTTTTAGAAGGACAATATTGCCATCCTTGACAAACTCTTCTATCTGAGAGATGGCATTTTGAACAGCCAGGAGCTGCTCCATGGTGTTCATGGCAGGTGGGGCCACCACTTTCAGCTCCTCTATTGGTCTCCCCCGGTTACAAAGCTTGGTCAGAAATATAAAGACGGCCATGAATAGAAGGATTGCTACAGTTGCATATGCTACCCATCCCCTGATAAGGATTGAATTATAGTGGTCAGATCATACCAGAATGAGCTCATGATTTTTTTCTCAGTTATACTCTTTTTATATGCAATAAAAGAAAAAATGTGTGCGCAACTATGAAACTCTCCTGATCTTTTATGATAGAAGGGGACAAAAAAAGAGTGCATTATCTTTTGAGGTAAGTACAAAAACCATACCTGATAATAATGTAAGTAGAAAAACAACAGAACAAAAGTGACTTGAGTGGATCTTCCCATAGTGCCAACGATAGAAGCACCTTTCCAATTTCAATAACAGGATAGAGTAACTCCTGTAACAAAAAATCAAATAGCAATAAACTAAGACAAGCAACTTAAATCTAGTAGGCTTCTCACCTACAATTTTTCCTTGAATAAAGTAATATGAATAACTTTTACATGGATTTTGGGAAATGATCTGACAACATATGTACACTCTCAAAGATCCATAAGATTTCAGGGCTGGGGAGTCTTCTTTTTGTTTTCAGATCAATCAAAATTAATCCTAGCAATCCGTTTACATTAATTTGCAAACAAATTCATATAGTTTTCTATCTTCTGTTCCTTTTTTTTTTGTTGGGACACAGAAGTATATCAAATTTGAATGGCATACTAAAATATTAAAATTGCCTAAAAGCTAAGGTAAAGTTTTTTAGGATATTTTACTTTCATGTATAGGTAATTGAAAACAAAAACAACTCTATGGAAACACAGAATCATGTCAAACTATAATCATAGGGACAGGTCCTTGTAGTTCTTATCACATCATTAAATTCAGCATACCTTCATAAGGGCTAAATTTGTATCAAGACCATCAACCTTGACCCCATCAACAGATGCTTGAGCTATCTCCACTTTCTTATAATTATCCCTTGCGAGATTCAAAGCCTTCTCCAAGGGACTCATCTCCCCTACCAAAATCTCTCCTACTAACAGTCTGTCTGTACTGCACTCACCACTTTCCGACACAACACCCAAGTTTGATAACACGGCACGTGCTGACATGGAATAGAAGTGGCTCTTACTTTTATCCTTCCCCTTAGGGGTGGCGTTATTAGCTAGAGTTTCTAGAATGAAGTCGCCACCAGGGAGCTTGTCGCATAGGTTGAACATGAGTAGGGTTTCGTATTGAAGATTAAGGTGAGCGATTTGGGGAAGGTCTTGGAGGGCTTGAAGTCGCAAAACACCTAGTGAGGCTTTTAAAAGGGTTTCTTCTCTCACTACACCAGTTATGTTGTATTTTTCAATAAATTGATGGGCATAGAAAATTTCCAACATTATGGCCAGCCAATAGTCTCTGCGCGAGTGACCTGTTAGTTCAGGGAATTCCATAAACACTGGCTCTGACCTAAAAGGGAGATTTTGAATGAATTATTAGTCATGAACTCATGATATAGTACAAAAATTAAGCTCCCATCTCTTCACAAAATTTAAAAATATATATATATTGGTCATGATGTAATACAGGGACCACATGAAACTTTTTGCTAAGCTTGAAGGAGTCCAGGCAATTTGCTTGGATTTTTCAAATTACTAATATGTAATTAAAAAAAATGGAATTCCATGTACAACTTAGGTAAAGGGAAGTCATACATTTCATCTGCCTAAATTTTTCCAAAATAGTTATTTGGACATCTGAATAATATTTTCGAGCATACATTCCATGCATACAATTCATCATCCAGATAAGAAATGTTTAAAAACAAAGTAAATATGTGGTAATGAAGAGGTGCTGTCACACAATAAAGTTTTTCATTCAGGTCACCAAATCAGTTGAAATATTCCTAAAACGTTGCATCAGGTTCACAGAACTTTCACTTGGCCATAGAATATGCACCATGTCACAGATAAGTTACTCAACTTTCATTTTGCTCCTCCAAGTCACTATACTTTCATTTTGCCTCAATCTGTTCTCCTTTCCACTCACCAAATAGTCAAACAGATTCAGCCAAAGAAAAGTTGAACAAAACAAAACTTTCTGTCTACTTATCTCAACTATCCTCTTCTTTTTACGTGTCCCTTAATTCAACATCTTTATCCTCTTCCAACCTATACAGATAAGAAAGTGCAAATAGGAGGAAGAGAGAAAATTTCAGACCAGAATGGTGCTTGACAGAAAGAGGGGGGAGATATTGGAGATGTGTGAAAGAGGCATAATGGAGATATGAAAATTTCTTCATGTTGTTTGTTGACAGAAGGGAGATGTGAATTAGATTGAAGCAAAATAAATCAGTGACTTGAGGGGACACACATCTGAGTTAATGACAATTCATGAATCAAAGGTACAACTTAGTGACTTCCATTAAATTTGTCAAAAATTTGTAGTCCAAACTAAACTATTATTGGAACAATAATAATTTTTATAAGTGCACTTACAATTTGATGGATTTGTACATGACAGCTTTGTCAAAGAGGCGAGACCCCCATGGACCAGTCAATTCAGGCTTTATTACCTGCTTTAAATCCTCAGCTAGCTCATAAACTTTTGGCTTGTCATAAGTGACAACTTTAAGGGCTTCAAAGTAAAGTGCATGGTCTGTCAATGTCAACCTCCCTGCATTAAATTAGCACGTGAAAAGTCAAAGACCAAACAAGAAAATATAACAGATAGTCCTCTATGAAAACTTAAAAAAAAAAAGGAAAAGAACAAACCAGGCCAAGCAGAAATACCGACATGCTCAAGCACAGGTTGTGTAGTCAAAGTGCCATCTACTTCAAGTATCTTTTCAGCTCTCTCTTCACGCAAGCCAGCTAGAAATGATGACTCTGATTGCGACTTCATTTTCTTTATTGCTCTATAGAAAATAAATTTCTATATCAAGTACTATGAATGAGGTGCATGAAAAAAGCTAAACGGAAAAAACACTAACCTGTCTATGCCGGCAAGGTATTTGTCATAAACAGCAAATGAAAGACGACCACCAGTAGAAGAGGAAAGCAGGTCAAAAAGATTTGAGCATGTAATAAGTTCTGCAATGGTAGGAATAGCAGGAGCTATTCTGCAAAATGCCTCTAGACAAACAGTACTATCCGCATCAACCTGCCACACATACAAATATGCAAGGACTTACTTTTCCTAACAAATTCAAACAGCCAAGTATTTAATCATTGGTATCATCAGGGTTCTTTTTAAACACCAAGTTCAGGCTGGGAAAACAGAATTTTTGTATTAAAAAGAAAAAGCACCAATAGTTCAACGTATTTGTAACTTATGATCTGAAAGCATACACAGAGTAGTGTCAAGCTAATAAAGCAAAAGTATGGCATATTCATTCAAGCAAAAACAATTCCATCACTACATATAATGAGCTTTTTTCTTTTTCTTAACTCAAAAACTGACCATACATATAGATTCAAAATGATTCAGGGTCTTAATCTCAATAACATGAAATTTTTTGTTGCATCTGCAAATAAGGTGAAAACATGGTCGTGATGTACTGAGGAATAAAAAAACATAATGCATCTTGCAGTATCCTGCAAACACTGTACCAGCAAGAACTGTAATTAGCAAGTACCTTGGCTACAGATTGGGTAGAAGAGGAAGGAATTTCCCAAGCAAGCATCATGTCAAAGGTCAGGCGACGAAAGGATTTATCAGCCAGGTGCCCCGTTATGTGTGTAGCCAGACCCAATGCTCTTAGACAACTGTACTCCAGAAAGTTTCTTGCATAGTTGGCAGGAATCTTTATTGTTTCTGATGCTTCATTTTCAAAGTTGCTCTGGAGCTCATCCATTGACACGTCTAGAATTCTGCATAATATACAACTTAAAAGACTGCACTTTTCCCATTTTTATTCATTGTAAGATAAGAGGACTTTTGTAGCATGACTTATTTGCTCTAACAGGAGTGATATAGTTCTACATCGATAGTTTAACTGGCTAATGCTGTACCAGTCGTAACAAATACTGGCTATATCAGTCAACAGAACACTTTTTGATAAGAAGGGTGCTAACAGTTGCCCCGGACATTTTTAACCATGCAATAGCCCATCAACCAGAGCACCCACCACACTGTACCGCAAAAATGCCCACAAGTTTGTATCCAACACACAAATTCGAGTCCATACTTGGTTCACACTTAACACAAATTTGTACAGGTTTAACACTTGAGTTTGTGCTTGGGAGAAACAGGATTCATTTTTGGTGCCCTCCAAATTGTGGGCAACTAGGGGAAGAAAATGCCTTGGGCATAAAAATATCATTTCCGTTTTGCAACCAAATATATCATATTGCTTATTATTTAAAGATACTTGCTATATGTTATCATTAATTGGGTTTTCATATGATGCTCAGTAGATGCATATATGAAGCTAAGGAGATAAATTTTCTTCCAATTAAAAGAAAAAGAAAAAAAAAAACAGAAACTTACCTTGAGCAACGGCCGACTATGACATTTGCCAAAGGGGATAATTCAGGGATCCATTTCCTTTTGCCAGACGGCGACTTCCCCATATCCTCAAATTCTTCATCAAAGGAAGTTTTCCTACTGAGAACCCACTTGAATGATCCCTCTTTTACAAACCCTTCTATCAAATCCATCGTCTTACTCATCATTGCCATCTCTATGAATCCACTTCAATTCCTTAGTTTCCAGTCCCAATTTATCCCAAGCAGGAGATAGATAGATCCGGTTACAGTCTCAGTGACTGAATCTAACTAACACCTACCAATTCTACTCAATCCTGTTCCTTCTACTAAAAAAAAGTAGTCGAAATTACTTCCACTAGTTTAGTACAACCTGATCAAAATCTAAACTCACGATCCTTTTACAATTCGATTGAACTCGTCTCAAATAACCAAAACATGCGATGAAGTCCTCGGTGGCGCGCAGATTCTGATACAAGATTTGATTGAAAGAAATCAGAAAAGGCAGGTATCAACCACCGAAGCTATTAAATGAGAGAGAATGGAAAATCGGTGCGAAGCGGCGAAACTATAATCCATTAAATGCGAAAGAAAGAAAGAAAGCAAAAAGAGGAAGGAAGGTAGCCAACCAAACCGACAGGAATTGGAAGAGGTTTTCTGGGGTTTGGTAATTGGTATCAGACCTTTTTCAATCGTTATCTTCCTCTCTTTTTTAAGCTCTCTCTCTCTCTCTCTCTTTCGTTGCTTTTAATGAATGTGTTTGTTGTACTGAGCTACATTTGCAGCTCCTCTATGATATCGCATGGAAAACTGGAAATATGAAAGAGTTAAAATTCCAAATTTGGGCCTGGTAACGAAAACAGTTGAATTCTGGCCCAATTGGCGTGTTTGAGACTTTGAAACCTCAAACCCGTTATTTTCTTTTTCTTTTTCTAAGGTACATTTCACGTAATTTGCACAGATTATGTTATTGTTGCCTCTTTACGCAGAGACTCGAGTTAAATTTTTCGCAAGAAAATGATATCAAGGAATTGTTATGAGATAGTTGACATAATTATACTGCTAGATTGTGTCATGGAAATTGACACTTTAAAATATTTTCGAAAAAGGAGCTCTCTTTTGGAATATTTTTATGTTGGGTGGGTCCATCAATAATGTGTTGTTAGGTCAGCGGATGCCTGATTGTTATTTTATTTTGTATGTGTTTCAGAATTATTTAAAAGGAATTGCTAGAAAATTGTCCATGATTGGTTACATAATCTTTTTTGTGTATGATTTATACCTAGAATATTTTTATTTTTACAATTATAAAAATTAAATTTATTTGTCATGTTATCAAGTTAGTGATTTCTTCACATCAATTTCAGAATGTTTTCATCTTTATAATTTTAATTTAGCTTACATGACAAAAAAAAATTTCAGACCTAAAAAAACGAGAATAATATATTTCTATTATAAAAATTTCATTCATTTTATTTTTATTTTTAATCACAATTAATATTTCTAAATCCATGTTCTAACAAGAACTTCAAAGTCCCACAAAAGAATTAAAGCGGGACATCAAAATCATATTTTTCTTGTTTTTATATTTTGTCAATTTTATTTCTCAAGTGTTAATCTGAAATTTTTCTTTCAAACAAAAAGTCTAACCATGTTTTTATTTAGTGGGAAGAAACAAGTCGATTTTCGTTCTGAAGACTCTAATTAAAGCAAGTACATGCATGGAAAATTGAACTTACCAACGAAATTGCAGACTAATTTTAATGAATGAAAGGAAAAAAAAGAGAGACAGGAATACTAAACATTAGGGAAATAAAAGTAAAATATAAAGGAGGTTCATAAAACATCAAAACTTATTTTCTTTGTGGTGCACCATCACAAAGAATGAATCAAGAATTTTGGTTTGCAAACAAGTTTCTTATCCATGAGAAAATAATTTGAGCACCCTTATCCCATGCACAATCTAGCATCATGTCATGTGCTACTCCTTCCACACATACAGACTCAACATCATAAAATTTCGCCGTTTCATGAAGCCCCTCCATGTCCTAATATTGTTCACATTAGAATGCATTATAGTAACAAAACGAGGGGGAAAAAAACAAGTCAATGTGTCATTTCCCTCTAGAATATTGAAAAAGAAAAGAAAACATCCCAACTTACAATGCAGATTTTAATACTGTACCGTTAAGATTAATTGTCAGTACCAAACTACCGGAACCCCAATGGTCATACACCGTAAAAGTATAACCTATTGATGACAGCTATATTGTTCAGAAAATAACAAAAAAAAAATTGCACCCAAAGATTTGATAAGTGTGGAAAATACTTACAACAATGAAGTCATTGCTTGCACCCAGTACAAGAATCTCTAAAGAACCTTTTGGTATTGAAGGTACTGGCAATGATGCATTTAATTTCCTTAGGTCAAATAGAGGCGTCTTTGAACTTGCCTTCATTAGCTCTTGATACCTAAAGAGTATACCTTCTTAAGTGACTTCAAAAATTGAAATTACTTCCTTCAGCAGTTACTGGCTGCTAACAGTAATACTGAAAAAAAAGTGAACATTTCTCTGTGCTCACATTTAAGTTAAATAACGATGATTTCATTTGTGCCCTTACAAAAAACCAAGAAAAAGTTGGAAATTTCATATGTGCACTCTATAACATAGTAACCACTATTCCTGAAAAAAAGAATAGAAGAAAAAAGCTAGACTAATCCTGCTTTCAATCTTTTTCTAGAGAAAAGGAGTTAAAATTGTAAAAAGAGTAGTTTGGGTAACCTTTGCAGCATATTTAAAAGGACGTGGTACAGAAATACTTTCCTGTTTGAAGAGGTCAACATGATATGCCTCATTTTAACATGGTAAGCTGATTATTATTTTGAATGTGTAGGGTTACAAAAGAAACAACCCATAGATAAATTGTACCTTAGTACAAGGTGATCTTCCATTTCTGAAGAAAAGAATGTTTCCTTACACAGAGATAAAGAATTTGCAAAAGCTTTTGCTGCCAAGCTGAGTGTCACCTACATATATATATATATATATAAGGAACTTTAAAAGTTATCAATCAATCATTATTGTGCTTCTTAAGAATTTTGAATGAGGAACTGATGAAAAGCCCTAATAATCAAGTTGCACATTGAACCTAGAACTTATGTACTGGACGAAAATAACTGATGGAGTTTTATCTTCCAATACTTACCTTGATAGCAGCTATTGGTTTTCTTAGAAGGTACCGCCAGACAAGGCCACTGGAAAAGAAAATTCAACTTAGAGAAACTTGTAACCACACCCTATCGGTAATATATAGAGATTTATAAGTAAAATGCACAGGAAAAAAAGTATTATGTGAGTTAATTGCAAAAGAAGCCCTTAAAAGTCAATCCAACTCCAGATCTAACTGGCTGTCAAAAAAGATAAAGATCATCACCACATTTCCCATAAGAGAAATAATTCAGTAATGACCAACTAACTTCATTTTAGCAGTTCTTAAATGAGAAGAAATTTGATGTTAGGTCAATTTCTTTCTTTCCAAAAAGGTATATGTCAAAGCCACAATTCGTCGCCAAAAAGTAAAGTCTAGGGTCAAACAGAATATTCTTTTTGTATTATGCCTAATAGATTATTACAAATCTTTGGTGCTTTTTGCAAATAGATATTACTGAAATTGTTGTGTACATGTGAAGACCTCTAAGTAGCATGTATGCCCCAATGAGATGAGAATTATCATGGATTCTCCAGCAAAACACCGAAACATCATAGAGAGGTCCTTAGTTTTATCCATTGATGGAATGGTAAGTTTTATCCATTGATGGAATGGTAACATTCTGTTATTTCAAAAATTCTAGAGATCTCTATTGCTCTATCCTCTTGCTCTGTCTCTGACTCATTTATGTTTAAAGTAGAAATACATAATATTGAAGATATGTATAGACTTAGTTACTTACAAGGTAACTAGCTTTTTCAAAATATAAATTACTGACCAGGAAGTCATATTGATGTAATCAGAATAACAGAGCAGGAAAGCCAAGTATAGGGAGGGGTACCAATAATGCTAATTTCTTCTATACGGGGGCATCTGTGATATTTTGATAATTATATAAGGGCATACATTATATTCACATTATATAGGGGTATCTATGACAGTTCGAGCATTTCCAAATAATGCCAGAAATTACACCTAGGATAAATAGTGAGTGCTCCCAAATCACCTCTACTTTAAGTAAAAAATTAAGAACTAGTTTACCTATTTCCAGAAGGGGGAACAGAACATAAAAGGATAGCACCTGCAGGCCTGGGGTACCTATCACTTGTTTCTGGGAAAAAAAATTATTATGTTAGACAAATCTGAAAACAATTGTTTTTATGAGAACCGAATATGAGTTTCTTTACTAACCTAAAGATGCATTTATCATGGTAGAGAGGTAGGACTGGATGATTAATCCACCGAAAGAATGTCCAATCAAAACAGGTGGCACACTAATCTCTTGTCTGATAAAATCGGCTATGTCACTTGTATGTGTCTACTGCAAGCCATATGAAATTAATTACATCATATAAAACTATGCATGTGAAGTTTGTTAATCCGTTGTCTGATAAAACTCGCTATCTAACTTGTTTGTGTCTACTACAAGCCATATGATACAAGTTAAATTCATTTGCATGATATAAAATTATGGAACTAAATATACTGCTGTTCCAAACTGGACTTATCATGTGTAATATACCCCAAGAAAAGTAATTTACCATAAATTACTCCCACATGCATAATTAAACACAAACACGTCAATAAATAACTTGAAAGAAAAAAAGAAAGAACAATAATTAATCAGTTTATATCATTGGAGACTCTACTGGTACCAAGCCTGCCAAAATAGTGGTACTAGGAATTTTCTTATGTTCATCTATGGACATGTTAACCAAACCCAAATCTCAGTTAACAAATGCAGTCAACTTGCCCAAACATTCCTTGATCCCTCTGAAGGAGGCCATACTCATGGATGCAATATGCCTATTAGGTACCAATCAGACTATCCTAGACTGATGGATACCAAAGAGAAATTATATTTCTTTTTCATTTTCTTTTTGCTTAATTGTTTTAACTTTATGAGTATGTGGCACATGTAGGTGTACTGAAAAAAAAAAAAACTGGTAGACCATGTTAATATTTTTATTCTAACTTTTTTCAGAATAATCCCATAGGATAAACATGTTCAGATGTTATACTAGAATACCTCAAGTGTACCAGCAACTGCCCCTTCCGGCACATCGCTTTCTCCCTGTAAAGAAAATTGACACTTGATTATGCAATTTAAAAGGAGATCTCAAATTAAAAATCCTAAATGCATTACATGCCAGACAAACAATAATGCGGAGAGCACCTGACCGAGAAGGCTTATGGCGTAGCAATGGAGGCCAGAACTGGAGAAGAAAGGCATCCAGTGCTCTGCCCAGCACCAGGCCGCGTGAAAGCTCCCATGGACGAGCACCACCGGTGGTGCCTCCTTCCACGTGTCTGCCACGTGCGCAGGGGGTTTCTGTTCAATGACCTCCATTTTCAATCCCGAGGGGAGCTGGTGGAAATGTCGCTTCTGTCCTTCTCTGAGATGGTACGAGCCATGGATGGCAGTCGCTCGTGTGAGGGGCATTCTGGTCATTTTTACTGATGGACGAGAATGGAGGTAGAAGCGGTTAATGCGACTCAGTTGCGAGAAAGAGATCGAATTGGGAGGATTGGAAATTGTGGAGAGCAGGGGCATTTTGGTAATCTGGTTGGATGGAGCAAAGAAGAGAGATGGTTTGACTAGACTCGCCATGGAGTAATGATCAGACGAGGAAGTAGACGAAAAGGATACGTCTCACGTGAGTTTCACGTGTAATGGTGAAATTTTTCAGATGCACCCTTGCAAAAACCAGTAAATGTTTGAAACTTCTTTAAGAAAGTATTAGAATTCGGAAAAATAATTGTTTGAGAGAGATGATGCTTTGATCTCAAGTGCAACTCACATGCTGTTCTACAGTTCTAGCATCTCTCCTTCAAACCGGTGGAAATCTACACTTTATTTGAATTTTGAACTCATAATTTATAATATCATACGGAAAACTTTATCTTTAATCACTAAATTAAGAAACTATTTCTCATCATGTATCCTACTTAAAAAGACATATTTTTAATTCTCATTGTCGTTGAATAATAAATCAAGTTAGGACCTCAAAAAACGATTAGAACAAAAGGGTTGATTTCTCCAGAGGTTGATGTGTTGAGAACTTGTGTAGAGAACTTGTCTTGTTAATCCAAATTGAGGTTCCTTTCTTCATATACCAAATTCTAACTATGTACTATCTTTGGTCAAAACTGAAAAGAATACAAATGCGATCACAAGGTCACAAAACATTATTTTCTCAAAAAATCAAAAGATCACAACACATATTCTCCTTTTCCTGCATGGATATGAGTCTCAATTCAAATAGCCTAATGTACTAAAATATGTCGAATGAAATGTCACTCAAACCTAACCTGTGAAGATACTTGCAGAGCAAAATTGAGGTTAAGTTGCTATGTACTTATTCGAAATCGGAAGAAATTTTTTATGAATATTTAAAATTAAATAATTTAGATTATCATTTTTATCTTAAAAAAAGTTACTACATGCTAGCCATTCAAAAAATTCTATGCTAAATTTCTATGCTGAAACAAAATAATATGGCCATCAGCTTCCCAGAAAATTAAGTCACAAAAGTCCTTTCTTACTTCCCTTGACTGCTTTTGCTAATAACAAGGCATTGTTCTATCCAGTCTTTTGTGTGACTGTGTACCAGTTGGTACCAGTTACGACAATGGCCAACCGTCCTAAGTGGTATATATATAGTAATTAAAAGGAACCTATACATGTTGTACGAGATGAGAGTTGATTAATCTCCATTTTGTCATATATGTCAGCAACAATTGTGTTCACCAAATATATGTCCCTTTGTTATATGTGTATCTCCAACTAATTGTGTATGTAATTGGTACCACAAATCTCAGAATGAACTTGAATCAATTCTGAAAACCATAAAAAAAAAAACGATGTCAGTGAAAACACCTTGAAATCTTGTATGCACATAAAAAGCAACATTGAATACAAGTATAAGAAAGGATGAAATAAATTGATTTTGTTTATCGAGGAAGCATGACTGGAGTTGCTATTTGTAATTTGCATCCCACTGTCATTGCCATACTGATATATTTCAATACTGCGTCTTTTCACACCATGTAGCAGAATTGCTACCATGCATCCAGAACACTGAATCTCCTTATTTTCTTCTTAATTTTACCTCATCTCTTTCTTTCTCATTTACTTTATCTTTTAATATTAGGCGTAGGAAAGAACATAGAGCAAAGGGCTCTCTTTGACTTTGTGTGCTGTGCAAGACACAAAATCATTTTCTCTCTCTCGATGACCTTATAAGCTATGTGAAAATAACTAACTAACAGATTAACATTTCAATACATAAGTTGCAAGAAATTGCAAATAATTAAAAGTACTTGAATTTGTCATCAAACCAACAAGCATTATCAGAACTGCATATGCCAGTAAACACGGTGCCATCAAATGGAGACACTAGCTCAGGTATATGGATCCATTCAAATATATTAAGATCAAACACAATAAATATGATCTCGGTTTTCGCACTCTCTGAGGAGGCTTCAATCATCACCCCCAACTTGTCAACTCCAATAGCAATGCAACCGATACGGACTAAGTTGTTCTCACGGCATTTTTCGGTGGTCCATCTGTACTCCTTGTACAATTGGCATCCTAACCGAGTTGGAGGTGGTCCGACAAACCAAACATATTCACCACTCCTCATTAGCAGAAAGACGTGGCCCCCTGCTTCGCACACGCCGACAGCATGAGCGGACGGACACAATTCTTTGAGTCCTCTCAAAGGTTTCTTGCACCATCGCTTGATACTGAAATCATAAGCAATTACCGTCGAAGGAATGCCTCCGTCGATGAAGAAACATAAATGTTCATCAATGATTACACCCAAAAAGCATCGGCTCAGGTCAACCGGGGCCCTCGCAACCACTTGCCACTTGTCAGAGGATGGATCGTACTCCTCTACAGACCTCGACTGGTATGCACCCCCGGCAACATATATCTTCCCTCCAAACGTGACAGCGGCGAACCTCCTCCTGAGAACAATTGTGGGCGCACAAGGCTTGATGATGCCGGCCAGAGCATCAATGCGCAAAGTGAAGCCGGAACCAATAAGGTACACAATGCTGTCAATAACAACAGTAGAAGCATGTGATATTTTTGTAGCGGCATCTAGGATAGAAGGAAAGCGGAAAGAGGATACATGGAAGGAGGCGGAAGAGGAGGAAAAGGAAGGAGGGACATAATTAACAGTCGAGAGGAAGGTGAGATCTGAAGAGACAGAGAGAAATGTGATGGCATGGTCAAGATCATCATAGAAAAGGCGATGACGACAGCGAAGAGATGCGAAATCCGGGGAACCGAGGAGAATGTCAGAGAAGCAGGTGCAAACTAGAGCGACAGAGGGGAGGTAGGTGACGGAGAGACGACGAAAGCATTCCAGTAAGAGGTCATCTGGTAAAGAGAGGATGTTTGTTGTAGCCGGAATGGAGGGAAGAGGAGGAGAGGGGTCAGATAGGCGCTCCATGGTTGTAGCCAAATCAGAAGGTTGGTGATCCATCGCTACATGTATGTAGTATCGGTTATGATGATTGTGAAGTGCCCCAAGCGACGCATTGGTTTAGGGGATTTTTGTTTTTTAAATATATAGACGGGTAGTACTTAAAAATGGAAATGCTATTTTTATGAGAGGAATGTTCTACTTTTAAAGTGTTAATTGCTTGGCACACAAGTGAGATCTAAAAATAATTTTAACTTTAATGGAGCAGTAATATATATATATATATACTAATTAGATACTTATTCTAAATTTATGAATGGCTGATAGCCTTGAGATGGTTGATTGATATATTCTAGTGAGGTAATTTATTATTCTATTTTCAATAGGATAAAAAGAGAACCTAAAAAAAACTTTACCTCCACACCTGTCTAATGCACCAAACAACTTTATCTAACAGAACGAACAATCTAATAACATATTCATAAACCAAGTCCAATAATTAAAATGATGTCAACTGGCAGTTAAAATACAAAAAAAAAAAAACAATAGTTTTAGCTAGTATAATAGAATTACTGAATTGAAACAAGCTGCCTCCAATTAAAACTTGTGATTATCTAAATAATTTTGTACATATTTTACATGACTTTTGATAAAATAATCAGGGATAAACAACAAAGCAATCCATTTAATTACAAGATGCATGACTCTCATATACAGAAATTATCGAAATTTATAGTTAAAATTACTAAAGCTAACAAATCATGCTAAAACACAAAGGCACAAATTTAATATATTCGAGATGCAAACTCAACCAAAAAAATACTGAAACAAACTCATAGCATCCCTGAATTCTAATTTGGCAGATGCGAACCTCACTCATTGAATTATTAAATTTTGTATAGTTGCACATCAACAATATTTTTTGTATAAGAAATCACA
The DNA here is from genome assembly GCA_037678475.1 of x Bolboschoenoplectus mariqueter. NCBI lineage: Eukaryota > Viridiplantae > Streptophyta > Magnoliopsida > Poales > Cyperaceae > x Bolboschoenoplectus > x Bolboschoenoplectus mariqueter. The sequence goes on from CM075255.1 coordinate 3,358,639, forward strand.
AGTTTGAAATTCAGAAGTCATTTATAGACATTTAAATTTGAGTAGCTTGATTCTTATCTTTTTATCTAAAAAAAAAAAGAAACAATATGGTGATGTGAGTTCTAAACTTGTGGTTACAAGCTTCAATAACTCTATAACATTTTAAAAGCGTAAAGGTATAGTATATATATATTCTTTACAACATACAAAATACAACATACAATAGAGTGATTGTACTTGAAATTCTTCTCTTCACTGAACTTTTCACCAAGGATGTATCTTAACATTCATGCAAATTAAAATGTAGCACCACAGGCCATAGAATAAATCGGAACTTAACAGGGAAATTCATACTGTAATTTGCACAAATGCTTAATTAATTATTGCAATAACATTCACCTTAGTGAGTATGGTTTAACAGAATGATGACAATTTTGTTTCAACTATATATATCCCTTTATGTTGTTAATTGTAAATTTCAGTGAAGAAAGTAAGCTCAAAACTGTTATTTCTTAGTACTGGTAAAATGCCAGTACCTTACATAAATATAAAATCACCACCAGCTATATATTCTAGTCGAGAGAGTTATTTTGCAAAAATGACATACATTATTCAGGCATTTGGTGGGACAGTAACTGGTACCAAATAATGGTACCAGATCCCAATTCGTAGATACTTGGTATTTTAAGCCACTAAAGGGACTGAAATCGTAGTATCCGTTCCTTCTATTTTAAAAAAGTGGCAAAAATCTGTGCAAACTATTTGGAAGGGGGGTCTATTGAGAGGGGCAACTGACTCAAACCAATATTACTTTGCAATACCACAGTTTCTGAAATGAATGTGCTTGACCAACTGCACAAAGCTCATCTAACAACCTTTGCAAATTCACAAAAACAAACCAACAATATATTACTAATTAAAAAGATGAACTTCAGAAATTGCTCAACTTGAACAACAGGTACCTAATTAACCAACCAGTGGAGCAAAAACGGAAGGTAGCTAATTTGGGGAAAAAAAAAACATAATGGCACAAAATCACAAATAACAGAAGAAAGCTAATGGTGTCACCAAGAGAGGAAATGATAGAATCATACTAATAACATTACTAACTGAACACTGAGTTCACACACATAATACTATAATACATTAGACAGATTTTAAGTTATGGCAGTCACAGATCAGTATCACATACCATATACAAAATATCGAATAAAAGGTGCTGCCGTACAAAGTTAAGGTAATATCAAGGAGGCTTACATTATAGAAGCAGTTACAACAAAAAGTCGCGCTCCCGACTATCACCGGAAATTCAGTTACGTCTGCATTTCACCCTCAGAGCTATCACTACCCGAGGTATCACCATCTGCATGCAATTTAACTAATATGTAAAATTAGTTAAATGCAACATATATTAAAAGATCAAGCAATATATTGAGACCAAATAAGTACTGTGTTTCACCTTCATCCGACTCAGAGCTCATACTTAATGCGAAACCAAATGAGCAAGATAACTATTCTCCCTCATAGCAAAAATTCAGCCGAAACACTGACGATAACACATTAGCAAAATTATATATATATATATATAGTAAAGCTAGAGTGAGCTTAACTTAAAAAAAATTGAAACGGCTTCAAACGATAAATCCGAGCAGCTCGATAAATTCTTCATATCAAAATCTCATAGAATACCAAAACTTTCTATTTTTAAAGTTTTTTAACTATTTTTTTCAGATTTTTTAAAATGATTCTAAAATAATAACAAAATAATTAATATTTTTATACGAGAATAGGCTATTTTCAAAAAATCTGAAAAAATAGTTAGAAAATTCTAAAAATAGAAAATTTCGGTATTCTATAAGATTTTGATATGAAAAATTTACTGAGCAATTTGGATTTAAAAATTTAAATCGATTTGATAGATTTTTTAGTTAAGATCATCAAAGATATTTGTGAGCTTAAGCTCAAACTAGTAAAATTATGGTGCTCCTAAAAATATGAAGCCTCTCAGTGCTCCTAACTCAAAAATTTATCAAATCGATTTCAAATGAAAAATCTAAATTACTTAATAGATTCTTCATATCAAAATCTTATAGAATATCGAAATTTTCTATTTTTATGATTTTCTAACTATTTGTTTCATATTTTTTAAAAATAGGCTATTTTTATATGCAAAAATTCATTATTTTATTATTATTATTAGAGTCATTTTAAAAAATCTGAAACAAATAGTTAGAAAATCCTAAAAATAGAAATTTCAGTGCCCTATAAGATTTTGATATGAAAAAATTTATTGAGCAACTTAGATTTTTTTATTTGAGGTCGATTTTTTAGATTTTTAAGTTAGGAGCACCGAGAGGCACCGTGTTCCTAAGAGCACCATACTTTTACTCATATATATATATATATATATATATATATAGTATTGCTAATATACGTTAGTGTTTCGGTCGAAATGTTAATAATTCAAATTTTAAGTTTTCGTGTTCGAAATTTTGATTTAAGTAGCTCAATAAACACTTCATATCAAAATCTTGTAGAATACCAAAATTTACCATTTTTAGAGGTTTTTAACTATTTTTTTTTAATTTTCAAAAATGACCTTAATTGACATACAAATATTTTTTATTTTTACATTTTTGAGCCGAATAAAGCCATCTTTGAAAATTCAAAAAAATAGTTAAAAAAATTCTAAAAATGGTAAATTTTGTTATTCTACAAGATTTTGATATGAAAAATATATTGAGCTACTTAAATTGAAATTTCAAACATGAAAACTTAAAATTTGAGTCGTTAGTGTTTCGGTCGAAACGCTAACAATAGCGCATTAGCAATACTTTATATATATATATATATATATATATATATATATAGCAAATCTAGCGTGAGCTTAAGCTCACCAAATTCTTCGGTGAACCTAACTCAAAAATCTACTGAATTGGCTCCAAACGATAAATCCGAGTTGCTCAATAAATTCTTCATATCAAAATCTCGTAGGATATCGAAATTTTTTATTTTTTAGGGTTTTCTAACTATTTTTTCAGATTTTTTTAAGATGAATCTGATGATAATAATAAAATAATGATTTTTGCATATAAAAGGAGGGAATTTTAAAAAAATATGAAACAAATAGTTACAAAATAGTATTCTACAAGATTTTAATATGAAGAATTTATTCTGCTACTCGGATTTGTTGTTTGAAGCCGTTTCAATAGTTTTTTGAGTTAAGCTTACCAATGACTTTAATAAGTTTAAACTCACGGTGGTTTTAATATATATATATATATATAAAAAAAAGTAAAACTATAGAGAAAGTCTAAAATACAACACGTTACATGAATGTACCCGTGCAATGGCTCAATATCTCCAATTTGAAAATAAAAATAATCGATCTGAACCGTTCAATATAATCTCCATATCAAAATCTTATAGAATACAAAATTTATATTTTTTTAGAATTTTTTTGATATTTTTTCAGAAGGAGAGAAAATTAATTGATCTAAGTGTTTTGGAACATCTAATAAGAATGATTTTCTCCCCATCCAAATAAATATCAAAAAATCCTAAAAAATGTAAAATTGGGTATTCCACAAGATTTTGATATGAAGATTATATTGGACTGCTCAGATTGGTCAATTTTAACTTAAAATTTGAGATTTGAATGTGTTGTACGGATCCATCCATACAACACATTTATTATATATATATATATATATATATATATATATATATATATATATATATATGAGTTTTTATAATGTGTTATCGTTAGTTTTTTGGCCGAAACACTAATTATTTAATTTTTAAATTTTTGTGTTCGAAATTTCGATTTAAATAGCTCAATAAATTATCAAAATCTTATAGAATACAGAAATTTATCATTTTTAGAGTTTTTTCATATTCGAGATGCTAACGATTCAAATTTTAAGTTTTGTGTTCGAAATTTCGATTTAAAAAAAATATAGTTGACACTAATAATTATTGACAAGAATATATATATATATATATATATATATATATATATATATATATATATATATATATATATAACTAGAAGAAAAAAGTAGGATAATATTGCACCCCATTCTTAACACTTAAATCCGTCCATGTTGAGCCCGTGATGATACAATTCGATTTTGAAGGAAAAGATGACAGTGAAACGTGGTAGTCATGCAGGGTCACACTGATACGTGGAGCTCATGCGTAGCTCCGCATATTTTGACAATAAAGAGATGGCATGGCGTTTGAAGCGAGAAACCTCCACGTGTAGCAAATATATACACCCCGTGAACTCAGTGTACTGCCACTTGTTTAGACTTGTAAGGAAAACTATGGATTATGCTGCTAATTACAAATTAATCACAACGCGATGAGGAGTTTGATCGGTTTTCCTGTCAATGGTACAACTCGATCCCTTTCAGGGAAATATTTCTCTCCCTGAGGTATATACTCGGGTTTAACAAAAGCATCAGGAGTACTATTGAGAAATTCAATTGACAACTTCTCGATTTTTAATGGGAATATTGAGTTTACATGCTCAAGAAAATGATGAATTATGACACTGGTGACGACTTCTTGTATTTTTTTTTTGTTTTTTTTATTTGTTTTAATGGTGCGTTTCTGATGGCGGCAAACTAAAACTCTACAACAAAGAATTGTTTTTTTTTATTTGTATTGTTTACTCCGTAAATTAGCAAATTTAAAGAAGGTCCAAAACTCTACAACAAAGAATGATTCCAATGAAATTGGCAGTGATTTATTTTTTTATTAACAACATGAAAACTTTAAAAATTAAAATATAGCACCCATCATTCAAAAATTTTAAGAAGCATAGAATGGTAAAGTTCGAAAACAGGGTTCGGTTTGGAGATCTACGTTTTCTTAAATCTTTTTAGCGATGGATGAAGCAATAATCTCAAATAAAAAGATTCCACTGCCAAGTACATTGGAATAATTCATCGTTGTGAAGTTTTGTACTTTAAATTCAGACAGCAAAATCGACATTTAAATGACAATTCCATACGAACATTGCAGATAAAAAAAGTGTCAGAGTGGTAAAGCAACATATACAGCCCTATATAATTTTTGGTAGGTTATAAAACAATTAAACGTCCTATAAATTTGAGTATTTTATGCTCATGCATGTTTTCCCTGTCCAATTGTAGATGTCGAGCAACAACAATACATAACACAGATTAAACAAAAAAGTTCGTGCACATTTTGTTTGGAACTCTTAGCAGATATGGAAGGAACCATTTTCCATCCCAAAAACCGAGTCTATACGTATTTACAAGAAAAAGGAATAGCTACCAATCATATTACTGGAATGCAAAAAATAAACCTTAGATATACAATTAATTGAACATATGACAATACTTATGCCATAATGCTGAGGGCTCAATCAATACAATTCCAAAATGAATGCTGGTAAGGTATATCAAGAATATTTAGTATCACCGGAGATCAGCCATGTCAAACCTGAGGCCAGGATCCATGTAAACATCCGTGCAGCTCTTGTAGATGGGCCCACCATCTGGAGGCGACTGGTGTGGATGGAACCCGCTATGAGGGCAGTTCTTTATTACTGACATGCCACCAGGTACAGTCAGCCGGAATATCCCATGATTCCTACATGCATTGTTAGATAGAGGAAAATTTGAGTTTAAGCACATAATATGAGAAGTATTGTATTTTTCAAGGTTAGTTGGATCTGTGATCTTGATTAGGTTTAATTGAAAATTTGTGAACTGCTCAAATCTAGTGCAGTCGGATAAATTTACTTCAACAGCACACAAGAATTTTGTCTTTTTAAAGTGAATAACAGTTAGCAAAAGAAATAGTGAACTGATATAATATATGAAGAGAAGTTTATAATTTCTCTTACCGAGAACTATCTCTAGGTGCCATGACAATTGCAATTGCTTCAGGAAGCATAACCTAAATAAAGGTTTTCAAACACCACGTTATTGAAAAATGAGTCCAAGAAAGAGTCAATTACATAAATGCCACTGGGTAAAAAAATTCACACCTGGTAAGAATACTGAGTATGGATATCAATAGATGACATAAAGCAGGACTGTGTTGGATGTGTCTGCATAATTATAAAATAAATTTAGTTCAATAACAAGTTATTATAAAGCACAACATGCTATTGGAGCTTCAATACAAGAAAAATAGTTTACCCATATGAAACATTTCTTCTTTTTTTCAAATAAGAGATGATAAACTTACATGGATCCATCCAAGAGAAAAAAGTGAATTCTTATCCTGATACTCAAAAACCTCTTCTTCATTTGTGGTGTTACACTATAATAACAGAAACCAAACATCATGAATTACATTATTAGATCACAATCAGATTAATAAACAAGAACCTATAATTCAATCATACCGAGTCAGATGTAGCCTCTTGCTTGGGGATAATAAGTGCCGTCACAAAGAACTTTCTGTTTTTCTGGTGAACCAAAAAATGGGGAAAATAAACGGTATAACTTGTTCTGTGTGATAAAAGCAGCCACAGAGAAGAGTGTATAAATGCAGAAGAAAACTAAAATAAGGAGTAAAAAATAAAAAATAAAATAAACAAAAATGTTATCAGAATACGATCAAAAACATAGAACCAATAGCCATCATTCCATTATCAAATAATTAATATTGAAAAAAGAGCGTTCCTGTGCCATAACTTTTTGGTTGAAACACAAAATTCCAAAAAAACAAAGAATTTGAATAGATGATCATGCTTTTCTTAATGAATGAGGCATCCACATAAAATATAGTTCTTGTTGTTCGTTTCCCACAAGATAAAGAAGCCCCAAAAATAAGTGCAAGAAATTTTATTTATTAAAATCGACTTGATCCATTCATTTTATTGGCTCTAGATCTTGTTCAAAACAAGCTCAAAATGTTATGAAATTTAGGTGGACACATCACTAGTGAAGAACAACATCAACAGTTTGAATTCATCCTTTGGATTTTAAATTTTGAAATACTAGTATAAAGAGAGGGTCTAGCAATTTCAACATAACAATCCATCTCTCAAAAAGAACAGGCATCTTACAAGTGATCCAGCAAGAACACCACAAGTCTCCAGACTTCTATTGGTGTTTGACTTCGCAATTCTCATAAAACTATCCATCAATGCTGTTGACTAGTATACAAACATAGGAAAACAAAAAGAAAACACACAGCCGACATGAATAAACTTAATTTTTAATACTTTTTATTTGTATAAACAATCTAAGCTGGAGTTCACAAAGATTCTTACAATGACAAGTTGAAGAGGTGCCTGAGCCTTGACCAGCTGTTCCTGCAAATCAGCTGTTGTCTCTTGTGAGATAGAGACTGGATTATCCAATAATGTGGGACCCGGCAAGTCTAGAACCTCTGCCAGTACAGGTGGAGGCATAGGATCTTTACTAGGATCTTTACTGATCTCTAATTTAACAAGGGATTCTAAAGTTGTATCCACTTGTGAAGGTTTAATATCTTCCTGCAAGGAAAGAACCTCCTCAAGTGGGGTTTTATGATGCTCAGGTGTAGCTTCATCCTTTTTAGTTTCAGTTGGTTTTTCGTCTTCAGTGGGATTGAGGAAACTGTGCAAAGGAAAAGAGAAAAATAAAACTTTTAGGATGTTTTAGCCTGTCATGGTACTTGAAGAAAACATCGTCCTAAAAATTGATAGTGTGATATCAAATTATAGAAATGATTAATAATATGACGTCGCTTCTAAAAAGCTAATTAGCCACAAGAACTGCATACATGACAGCCTACAAGAGTAAATCTTCACTGAACAGATGCAAAAAGACAAAGCATAAAGGAAGTAATTTAATCACAGAACTGCATATATAGTTCACAAAAAAAGATGCATATAAACAAAGCATAAATGTCACCGCACAGAAAGCTGAAAAAAAATTGTATAAGGAAAAAAACTTAACCTTGTAATATCAATCGGACTGAGATCTAAATTGCTTGTTGGATATTGTATCTGAAAACAAAAAAGAAAGAAATTATCCAATTTTAATCTACATCATGAGCCATCTGTTTACATTCCAAGTTTGTACATTCTTAAGTTTGTTTCTTGCATGATCAAGACATTCTTAAGTTTGTACATTCAAGTTATTTCAGGGTCTTCATTTTTCAACACTTCTCGACTCCTTGATTTATACAAAACAAACTCCATACATCACAAATTTGGAAATAAAGCATAGTTGCTTAAGTAGATTAAAATCATCATTAGAATCCGTCATTAAAGCCAATTCAACAGTTTTGAGACTGAGCTAATCAACCCCCTTGGTGTGCTTAAGCTCACCTTAGCTTTACTAAGCTAAAATATAAAACTTTAAGAAGGATAAAGAACGTAAACATTTAGAAACAAACAATACCAGTTGGTGGACAACAGGAGGTTGCCACTGTCCATGAAGACCATTAGGTCCCAGAATTGAGTGCCTCATCAGTGTCTCATCCTTTGGAGGAGGAATGTTAAAAGACCTATATGCACCCACAGAATGTAAAGAGTTTGTTTTAAACATTCAAAAACCATTCAAGGAAAAATCTATTGTATGATTAACAGAAATTGGCAAGTCTTACGATCTACGAACAATAGGCAGTTGGCCGGTTCTCTGTGCATAACCGTTTGCTCCAGCAATTCTATTCCCCTACAGTTTCCACTTGCAAATAATTACAAAATATATAAAGATTGTTGAAAGATTGCATATTATTCAATCAACTATCTTCAAATGACTCAATGAACAGTAAAACAAGCTTGAACCGTTCTTTAACCCAAAAGATGAAGGTGCTAAATGCAATTAACACGTATGAAAATATGTCAGGTGTTATTTGTGGTAAATGCAAAAATGCCCTTGAAGCATTGGTAAACAAAAGATTACCTTATCAGGCTGTTGAAGTAATGGTGCTGGTTTCTTAACTGGAGGCCACACGTACGGGTCACCAAAGCCATTCTGTTGGAGCTGGGCCCATCCCCCAACAGGATCTGGAGGCTTTCTATTTATTTCAGCTAGCCGGCATTGCACATCTGGCTTCAAGGTCTCCAGCTCAGCTAAAGCACTCAGTAATTTCTGTCAAATTGACATAACATGCAATTGAGTATGTTATAGTCAAAGGGTGATCTTTTATTTCCCATGTGAATTGTACCAAAATATATATACACAAATAAATTTGTGGTACTTAATATATGACCCGAGGTCACCTACACATGAATAATGAGGTAAATTTAGCATAAAGAAGAAACATGAAAAAGAATGTATAAGATTTAAAATTTACCAATTTAAAATGATTCCTTTCACTTTGTGGAGATAGACGGTAGTCCCTATGGTATGGAATTGTCTCTGTTATTAGACTACATGAGAAAAATAAACCATCAAATACCATCAAATTGAACTTAAAAAAAAAAGATTGTCATGACAGTCAATAGTAAATAAAGAAAATTCAATATCAGAGCAATCGTGCTTACCTCGAAAACCGTAGAAGCATGACATACAAGTCAATTATGTTTCTCTCAGCACGGTGTATGTTAGCCTGAAACAACAACAAATAGTCAAATAATAAATATACACGAACAATGTATATCGTCATATATATAAATCTAAGATGTTTGATAACAATGCTCTTTGATCTTAACTAAGCAAACTAATATAGCCCCATTAAATTTAACTGAATGGACTAGAATTGATTAAGCATAACTTATAAGAGACTATTAGCTACAACTAGCACTATTCCCAATTCATACTTCTTGCCGAAAATCTCAAGAAATAAACATAACAAGCTAAAACAGTCTGTAATTTCAGATGTTTGAACTTCATCTGATACTTGTAGAACATCTCCAAGTTCACTAAATTACATTAACTCCTTTTCAATTGATAATGGCCGTATTTCCCTCATGAAGAACAAAAATAATTAGGGAAATTTGGGACAAGGGAACTTGAGACTGAAATCAATTGACCGCATGTACTAAGCTAAGAATCAAAACACAAAACCAGCATGAGACATCACCTGTCTAATCAAATTATCTGCGATTCTGTAGTAGTAGCGGAGAGCGATCCGGTTGTCGACATCCACCCTCTTAGCGCTTCTCTCTATATTGATCGACATTTTAGGGTTCCCGAATTAACCCCTCTCACAGAGTTTCCAAAGCAATCACTTAAATCTCAACTCTCTATTAGCTATCTCAACATCAATTTGTCTAACAGATTTCTTCGCAATCGCTGCTGTCGGAGATGGCAAGAAACGACGGAGACGAAAAGAGAGGGGGGGGGGGGGGGGGGGGGGGTTGGGAGAGGAGGCAATGCGCACGCCACCCAAAAGGGTAAGTTGGGAAATACCTATTACTATGAAGCAAGAGGCCGTTGAATGTGATGGAAATGTCCCACCAAATTGGATGGAAATGAGTGAAAATTACCGAAATGACCTCGGGTGGAAAGTTTTACTACTCCGGAAAAAAATTAAAAAATAGAACTTGTGGAAGTTGAAGTCGTCCTGTCAGTGGTAATTACTGGTGGCAGGCGTGTGTTGATAATTATTATTTTAATAATTTTAATGATAAATTTTTAAATAATTTTTAAAAATAAAAAAATTAACGATTATATTTTTTTAATTTATAAATTAGTTATATTTTAAATTTCATATAATTTAAAAAATTTTAAATATTTCATTAAAGATCGTTAAATGAACCGTTGTAAATGCTACGTAATTTTGAGAGTTTTTAATGGAATATTAAACAATATTTAAATTATATTAAAAAATATATTTTATAAACTGTTTTTCTAAATTTTTTTAAATTATATAAAAAATCATTATTAAATTGTGGAAAAAATAATTATTAACATCGATCGACGAATGGGCCGTGCGAATTTTGACGAATGGTCAAACTGTCGCGGACTCACTACGGGTTTATGGGCCACATTTTTGAGGGCTCTGAGAACTTTTACAATCAAGTCCTTGGTAAAAAAAGAAATCTGATAGTTTATTGAATTTTTATGTAGATTTTGAATGTTAATTGTTCAATTCATATTTGAATTAGATAGAATCTCAGTTCGAAACCAGTTAAATTTTGATAAATAATTAACAAGGAAGGATAATTTGATGATGTTTTATTTTAATAATTTTCAAAAATAAAGTTTACTTAAAATTCAATAGATTAATATATTGTAGGCATGATTTGAAGTTTCAACTATTCGAAATTAATAATTCTCAATGCATCATCAAATAATAATTAAATTACAAAAAAATCTGATTTGTTTAGACTATCTACAAATCTAATAACATATATTTAAATTTGCATTTTTATTTAAAAAAATTTATAAATTCATTGTCAGAATAATCATTTTTAAGTGATCCATCCTCAAAAATAATATATTAAATCTGATATATTAAATGTGTTTAACTAGTTTGATGCTTTATATAACTATATCCTATATGTTCGAAGAAAACTAGTTAAAATCAATATTAAAGTATTTTCTAAAAAAATTAATTAATATTACAGTAGGTTTTTACTTTGTACTTGGTATATATGATGCAGAATAATTATGTTAATTAATTGAACCCTTTTAGCTGAACCCTTTATATATTAGAGAGCTGATATACAAATACGGTTATTACTACCGTTGTTAATACAAATTTTATTATACATGTTAAATAAGATATTATATATGTTCACGACTATATTATGTAAACTTATTTTATACAGTATTAATAATGATATTATATATGTTCACGACTATATTATGTTCAATTTAAATGAATTATTACGCATATTAATGATATTTAAATTGAATAATAAATATACTATATAAAATAAAATCGATAACATATATAATATATGTATAATAAAATCGGTGACGATAGTATTAATAATGATATCTTCTTAATATTTTTTTAAATATTATATGTAATATATATTATGTATAAGATTCGGTCAAGCACGCCTGGTTCGACCGCCTGACCGACCAGACCCCCCACGAAGTCGCGAACTATAGACGAAATCCACCTAATCTCCTTCTCGTACCCTCGCTATGCTCCCAGCGTTGCACCGCATCTCCTCTGGAGGCAAGAAAGACTCACCGGCGGAGCACCCGACCGCGCCGTCACGTCTCCACAACTTCACATTCAAGAGCTGGGGCACACAGCGCCACCTCCGCCGATACACGAATCTCCACGCGCGCAAACCTGTCGTCGACACCGATCCCACCTCTCTTCCCCCATGGAATCTACGCGCGAGAAGATCAGAGCAAGAGGTGGAAAAGACAGGTGAGGTTACCGTGGAGGCGGTGACCAGCCCGCTTGAGGAGAAAATTGCTGCCGAGAGGAGAGTGTTCTGTGTGGCCCTCCTGAAAGAGGAGATAGAAGAGGATATTTATGCTATGAAGGGGACCAGACCCGCTAGACGTCCCCGAAAGCATCCCCGGGGGGTTCAGCGGCAGCTGGATGTAAGCAATTTTACATGCAGATGTTAATTAATTTCTATATACATATCTTAAACCTGTGCTTGATCCTTAGTAATTGCTGATTGATGATGTTTATTTATCAGGTGCTCTTTCCTGGATGCTTTTTGACTGAGATAACCTCAGATACATACAAAGTAGTGGAGTAGAGTAAGGTATGTTCTTCCTCTAAATTACATTTATCATAAAACTTGATTACAATTTACATTCAAGAAACCGTAGGCCCAGTACAGTGGTGATAGGCTTCATCTCTTTACGGAGAGATGCAGGTTCAAGTCCCGCAGGAGGCATTTAAAAAGGAATAAATACTGAGGTTAACAGGAGCTCTTATATCAAAAAAAAAATTGCATTCAAGAAAATGAACAGGATTTTTCCTTATTGTTGTTGGTTGTTGCTGCAGGAAGTACTGATACCATGTGAATGTTGTACAGTAAGTATGTATTGGCCAACTCAGAAACAGTGAAAAATCAATAGATCATGTTGTACAGTAAGTATCGTTAACTCAGAAGCAGCGCCAAAAGCATGTTGTACAGTAAGTTTTGTTAACTTAATTAGAAGCAGCGCAAAAGTTTGTTCGATAGTGTGAATTTTCCTTAGTGATAAGTTAATAGTGTATCCAGTGTAGTTTACAGTTTCTCGGGTGAACTTGATATGTATATATTCTTAATGTTGGTTTCTTGACTTTTTCAAAGGATTCTTTTTCTTTATTTCTATACTTGTAAGCGCTTTCTGATACTCTATTAGAAGAAAATTTATGCTTCTTTGGTCCTAAGCTCAGCATTATTAAAGCTATGTCGTGTACAATTGTATAGCATTGACTGGACAAGTTCAAGTTCTGACATTTTCTCAAGTTCTAATAGAACTTCAGAAAAGTCTAGACTGGTATTACAACGGGTGACATTAGTTGAGTAGGTTTTAAATTTAGGTCGGCTATTTTGCAATAAAAAGGACTTCTTGTATTTTTCTGGGAAGGGATACTTTGACAACCATGATAACAGGCATCAAAATAACAAAATTGTAGTTGTTTTACCAGGGGGCATTGAATGTGTTGTAATTTGAAAATTATTTAGACACCAATCAAATATTGATAAAACTTGAGGTGTTAATTTTCCAAGAACTCGATGGATGATCAATCAATCTTAAATTACAACAAAATTTGATATACGTCTTTTTGAATATAGAGATTTTGTATCTCTTTTTTATATTGATGACTGTTGAGTCAGTTGTTACCGTTTGTTTTTATGGTTATCAAATAAGTTCTTTTAGAGCATCTTTTGTTGAACAGGCTATAATATTTCTAATGGCGTATTCTATTTAATGTGATGGAAAACGTTCTTTGGACAAATATATTGGTTGTTTCATGCTGCTTCTAGTCTTCTACATTTGACAATTAATTACAGTAGGTTTTAAGAAAAATAACAGCACAAAGGGAGAAAAAGAATATTGATGAAAGCAAATTTGAATATGTGGTTTTATGGAGATTCTCATACTCATTTGCACAAATATAGTCCGAATATATAGGCGAACAGCCAGTGAGTTTCATTGAAGAAAGGGCAAATATGTCATTTTTTAAATAAATAAATAAATCTAGAACACAGTTCAGCTCAAAGTATTGATGAAGTTCAGTTGAAAATATCAAAAATCAAGTTGCGATAATTATGTTTTTCAGCAAAAGAAAAAAAAAACATATTACACTAACACAAATAGTGTACTATAGGGTTCAGACTAAATAGCTGTTTTAAGGGAGAGTTTTACATAATTGACCAAACAAACAACTTTCCCTAAGTGAAAGATTTTTCTAGCATGTCAAATTGTCAAGTATCCTCATATGCACATTCTGAGATTTGGCTCTCAAATATCTGTTCCGAGCTGGTAATAATTAACACCATGTTAAGGGAGGAACAGAAAGGGAAACGAAAGATTAAACCATTCACCTTTTATTTAGTGTACTTCAATATTGATTAAACCATTCACCTTTTATTTAGTGTACTTCAATATTGATGATAAGGTTAATAGAGGAGAATATTAATTGTGGTTAATCCAAACCTCAAATTACGGTACCACCCATGTTGATGAGTATTAGTAAAAGTCTGTTAAAAGTATCCATTTAAGACGGGCTTATATGTAATAGTAAGTACCAGTTCCCAGTCCAGCTCTTGGTATGAACTCGTCGCCCATCTGTAGTAGCGACTGTACCAAGCCCATTTACTGGTATGAACTGATTCACACTCACAACCAAGGTTACAGTCGCATGAAAAACTAGAAGTGGTCATATCTGTAACAGTGGGTTCAAATCTGTACCTTAATCTATGGAACTGTTAATAATATTTTTCTTTTTTGATAAGTAAGCTGTTACTGGTTGTATTCTTGGCACACACTAGTACTCTTGGCCTCTTGGGGATGCTGCAATTGAGGATGCTAGGATTATTTAGTAGCTTAAATCGGAAAATTAACCTATGAAGACATTTACCCTTTAATTTAGCAAAGTAATTTGTGAAGTTAACATAATCTACAAAAATCAGAACAAGGTGATGACATCAACTGGTACTGAATTCTTTTTTTTTTGGGAAGAAAATAGGCTTTGCTAGTTAGGATTTTATTAAAATAATAAAAGAGTTTATGGTACAAGTATTGAAGAAAGATGAAAGAAAGTATGAGAGGGTAAAGGAAACTGCTATCTGAGTCAAAATGGCAAAGGCATTCAGACATGAGTCATCAGCTTGGAGTTCCATGTTTAGCTGACATAATATATACCAGTAGGCATGCTTTCTGATTCAAAAAAGATTTTTATACTGTTGTATGTTGACATTTATACCGTTGTGTGTTGAAGATGAAGAACTGTGATATGTGATTGTTACTTTTTTTTTTCTTTTTTGATATATTGAGAGAATTATTGTAGTACCCGGAGTACTTCTATGACCCAACTTCTGTAAATGGTTTGTGTGCATCTTACAATGGGAGTTCACATCATATGAGGTATCTGCCGCTTGGCAGTATCCAGACTTTCTGACTGATGCACCGGTAGATTTGGGGCTAATAAACTTTGAGAATTGCAACTAACGGCCCTGATCCTGCTCGACTACTCAGGTACCTGAGGGGATGTGAGTCCTTTTAAAGGTATCCCAGTCAATAAGGTTTCATTTCAATAATGACATATTTATTATTCCACATACATTGTTAACCCTATTTCTGCAAAACATCCTTATGTTACTTTACTGTTATCTATGGTAATGTACTAATGTCTTTTATCTTTCAAAATCATGGAAGGAAAATAATGTAATACCCAGTTGAATTAATGATCATCAACAAAAAAAATATAGTATGCAGTATGCTATCTTGTCCCATCTTAGATTAACTTTTCTAGGTCATTGAATTTTTTTCAGCCTGGTGCTTCGAACACTTATGCAACAATAGTTCTCACGTTTCTAGCAATAACTAAATTCATGTGAGTGTGACTAGGTTGGAATTCATGCTGTCATGGAGATAATAAGGAATTCATCAGTACTCTGAACAATTAACCACAGATTATGAAATTATGCCATTTCATAAGCCTAATTAAACCCAACTTTAGCATCAATTTAGTTGGCTTAAATTATTTGTACCTCCATAGATGACTGGTCTGCAACATGTGAGAACAATTAAAGATAGTTTGTTCGTACCGCGTGAATTTACTGAGATGGGCCTCTAGATTGTTACCTTGAAATCCAAAATAGTATGTCATGATGCTCTATGCAAACATCACCAAGCTATCTGAAAATTCAAAAGTACTTTACAGGTACTCATAAATTTGCTCTGTCTAAAATTAATTTTACAGACTGTTATCAAAATTGAGATTCTGAATTTTACAAATGGTCATTTAAACACTTCTGAATTGGGTTTTTAAGCCCTCATTGATAGAGCCAAACAAACCCTAAGCATAGTTAAACCAGAAATAGGTTTGTTTCGGTTATACACTTATGGTCCGTAATAAATTAGTTTATGCCAGTAATATAATACCGAGCTTGATTGATGAATTTCATCTAAGGAAATTAAATGGATGCTTAAGTTTAACATGAATGAGATCAAATATAAAAGAATTTTGCAAGTTACTAAACTATTGTCAATGTTATGCTGTCTCATGCAGACCAAATGATGCTGGTAGTCTGGTACAGACTTGTTTTACAAAAAAAGAGTCCTTGTTTCTATCTATGTTTCTTTTCTTATTTTCTGAATTTTAGTTATTATGAAAATGCATTGACAGATGAGCAAATCTTATTAGTTATTCAGCTTTGTTATTAGTAATTAAATAAGGTCTGACAATTCACTTTTCCTAACAATGAATGAAGTGCAATTACTAATTGTGTAATATATTTTAGTTTAGATACCCAACTAGATTTTATAATCATGCAGTAATCGTTTTTCTGACTACTATGGAAAGGTGCTGTTATTTCAGGCAGAATCTAGGAGCACCTTCTCAAGAGATTTGTTTAGTACATCCATAAGTCTATGCTATATAGTTATTGAACTTCTGAAAAATTAATTGATACGTGATAATTTTTTCTTTCCTGTCAGAATTAATGGGGTTAAGAGGTAAATAAAAGAACTATGATTGATTGACATGGCAGTTTAATTTGATATATAGAGGATGCAACACTGACCAGAGCTAGTCTCTTAGTGTTCCCATGGATAAATCTGTATATGTAAAAGAGAATAGAACCTTCCTTTTTACGAGTTCTTCTTCGGCGAGGACTGGATTTTATAACTGTCCGATATTCTCAATCGAACGGTGTAGGTTGAATTGAAGCCGGTCACCAGACCAAACAACCGGTTTCCAGGGGAGCAGTAGCCGGTCACCAGACCAAACAACCGGTTTCCAGGGGAGCAGTAGCCGGTCACCAGCATAGACAACCGGTTTCCAGGGGAGCAGTAGCCGGTCACCAGCATAGACAACCGGTTTCCAGGAGAACAGTAGCCGGTCACCGAAAATTGGGAAAAGGGCAATTTTGTCTTTTGCAACAAGTCAAAGAGCTGCTTCTCCACGTTAAATTTCTGGCGAGATTAAGCCTGAGGGGTATAAAAGAGATCGTATACACGTGGCCAAATCCGTTACGCCTCGGGTATTTCATTCCGGTTGGAGATGTGACCCTCATAATATTATAATTTTATTAAGCTCACTTTATTATCATATATCCATGTTAAATATTCATTTTAGAAGAGAAAGTTTTTTAATATAAAAAATAATATATCAAATTAAAAATATAAGAAAATAACAGAAGAAATGCGGAATCTAGAAACGATTCTAGTTTTCTAGGAACGGAATTGTCAAGCTCGGCTTGTCTAAATCTCTCATGTCTCTTATCATTTTCTTACATGTTTAATTCAATTTATTATTTTTTATATTAAAAATTTTCGGTTTTAAAAGATGGGTGGGATCCATGACAATTATTATTTTAACAATCTTGACAACTAATTTTCAAATAATTTCAGAAAAATTTTTAAAAATAGAAAAAAAATTATAAATATATTCTTTAATTTATAGATCAATTATGTTTTAAATTTCATATAATTTAAATATTATTTAATCTTCCATAAAGACCATCAAAATTACATAGCATTTACAATAGTTCATATTTAACGATTTTTGATGAAATATCAAATGATTCTTAAATTATATGAAATTTGAAACAATATCAAATAATATGTTTGGTTAGCACATTAGCACAAACTCATATGTTTGTCATTTTTTTTGAGAATTTTTAGAAATTATTTTAAAATTATTTAGAAATTAATTGTTAAGGTTGTCAAAATAATAATTATCAAGGATTCCCTCCCTTAAAAGATCATTTGTGCTAAACTCACATTTCATTAATTTTATTCAAATTACACTAATAAATTATTCTTTATCTTCATGAAATTTTTTAACCATTTTCAGTGCTTTTATGTGTATTACTATTTTGCAAAAAAATTTAAATAACTTTAATGAAAAAATAGTTATTTCAGTTGCTAATACTAATAATAATTAACGAAAAAAGTAGTATCAAGCTAAGGATTTGAAAAAAAAAATAGAATTTTTCATAGTTCTCATGATATAACTAAACAATAATTTTTACATATTTTCATATCACTCTCGTGCGTTTTCATAAATATGGTTCCCATAAATTAATTTATGAATATTAATATTCATAAATTCTCATACTGTAATATGGTCACAACCAAACATGTTCTTACCCTTTTTTTTATTTTCATATTCAAACATGCTCAATTCCTGACTTTTTTTTTAATGGAAAAACTTATTTCTTAGCTTCAACCTCATTCTCATATATATATAGGCGCCTACCATCTTTAACAGTATTTACTTTTTCTAATTTCTTTTTCTTAGCACTGAAATTAACGCTTTTGTATTTTTTACCTCTCTGCTAAATAGGAATGTAATCAGTATTTTAGTATAGAAAAATTGAAGCAAACTTCTGTGAATCAATTAATTACTTTCCTATTTTGCTTCAATCAAATTTCAAGTTTCAGCCTGCACCGGAGAGAGAACATTAATTGAAAGGAAAATGTTATGGAGTTACCATTATTGATACCGTCATCGATACGAACTTATTTATATACATTAAATAAGTTATTGTGCATGTTAATGATTTTATTATGTATAATATTTCTATTATTTAACTTAAATACCATTAATATGCATAATAATTCATTTAAGTTGCACAATGATGATACTGTACAAAATAAATTTGCATAATAAATCTATTAATATGCATTATAATTCATTTAAATTGCATAATAATAATATTGTACAAAATGAGTTCGCATAATAAAGTCATTAATATACATAATAACTTATTTAATGTGTATAATTAAGCATGTATTGATGACGGTAGTATTTGTGTATCAACTCTCTAATTGAAATTACTCAACTAGTCACCCATATGTAATTACAATTTTGTCCTTGTTTAATTCAATAAGCTTAGGTCCTCATTGAAGCAAAGCTCCCCTTTTACACTTGGTTTTAGGTACCCAATTAATAAATTTTCTCCTTTACTATTCTACATCTTATGAACTTCTAGTTATGTAATACTGTCACTATTATCAGTTTGTATTTTTCGTTTCTGGTAAAGGGATCTTCAAACTGGGATGTACTTAATCAAACTGTCGACACGCTTGGTACGATACCAGAAAACACGCACATCTCTCTATCATGAAGAATTTCGTTGTGGTGAGCATCAATTCATGGTACCGACTTAATAAACAGCATTGAAGAACTGGTGTGGAATCAGAGACTTATACCAGTTACAACCGCGGCTCTTTCCTGGTGACTGAGATACGTACCGATTTCACAATTAATTTCTGCGCACAATATATAGAACAAAATATCTTATCCATACATTTTCATGTGTTGATTTATTTCTTTTAATTCATTTTTCTGCTGTCAATGATCTAGATCTGTTTTGTATGTATGTATTTTACAACACCTGGTCAAGTCAATCGACAGCAACGAGAAAAGGGAGGTATATATGCCATTATTGAATTTTACTATTCATGTTAAGAAGTAAAGAATCTTTTTTTTTATTTTTTAAATAAGGCTTCTGTTAGTTCCGGCATTTAAAGAAGTAAAGAATCTTACTAGCATTTATAAGCGATACAAGCTATTTTTATATTCCCAACTTGTTGGAATGCTCCAATTAAGTGGTTGTTTACCGTCAATGGTGTTACAGAACAAATTAATTATAGGGAGCTTATACCGTCGTCGATATCGACTTTATTATTTAGAGTAAATGAGTTATTATTCATGTTAACGATTTTATTATGTAACTTATTTGTACAGTATTCTTATTATTCAACTTAAATGAGTTATTATTCAGATTAGTGATATTTGAGTTGAACAATAAAAATATTGTACAAAATAAGTTATATAATAAAATCGTTAACATAAACAATAAATCATTTTATATGAACAATTAAATCGGTATCGATGACGATATCAATGATGATATCTCCCAAATATTTTTCATCAATTAATTATCTTATCAATGGACAAATATGTTGAAAAGTTTGTAATTTTGTAAGATTTACAAGGAAAGGAAGCAATATTATCTGATACTGATATCTTGTCTTTAAGAGGAAAATGGCCAAATCAGCAATATGTTTCTTATTTAATTAATCAACACGTCACAAAAAAATTTGACAAATATTACAAAGACAGAGACCGTACCATCTTGTGAAATCAATATCATCGACTTATTTTCTCAAATAGAAAAGTAGAATATTATTTCAATTTGGTTTGTTAAATTATAATGAACGCGTACGGATAAAATTTATCTAATAAGGACATCCTAAAATTTTATCTATTCATTACAAAAACTTTTAATTGATTTATTTCAATTTGGTTCGAATCTAGGTTGCACTCCAGATTTCGTCCGGAATAAAAAAAAAATACTTACTTAAAAATTGAAGTACAAAATTTCTAAAATTCTGTGTTGTCAGATTATTAAATATTTATGCTACCATTGATTCATGAAAAAGAATTATTTAATATACAATGTGAATTATTTAATATAGCTTGAAAAAGAATAAAAGCATCCAGAAAGAAGTAGAACCCTTAGATTTGCACAGATAAGCTACTTCATGAAATTATTCTGATGGATCAAAATAAAAGTGACGTGGCTTTGCTAAAGAAACATGTGGGACCCACATTCTTTATGGAATGGATTATTATAGATATATACTATTTTTTTTCTTTTAAAAAAAATTTTGTTAATATTTTTTAGGTATTTGAATCCATATTTTTCGTTGAGAAATTTATCATTATGTATTAGACTTGTGATTCATTATATATATATATATACAAAAACTTATCATTTTTAAAAAAATATTAAAAATAGTTCAAAATTTTAAAAATAGTAAATTTTGGTATTCTACAAGATTTTGATATGAAGAATTTATTGAGCTACTTGAATCAATATTTCGGATAAAGGATTTTGAAATTCGATTTGTAAGCATTTCGGACCGAAATACTTATGGAAGCGCATTAGCCAAACTATATATATATATATATATATATATATAGAGGAAAACTAAAATGCAACATGTTCCACGGATGGACTAGTGTAACGGCTTAAAATCTCCAATTTGAAAATAAAAATAATTAATCCAAACTGTTCAATATAATATGCATATCAAAATCTTGTAGAATACTAAATTTTATATTTTTTTAGAATTTTTTTGCTATTTTTTCGGATGGAAAAAAAATCAATTGATTTAAGGATTTTGAAGTATCCAATAAGAACAATTTTCTCCCCATCCAAAACATAGCAAAAAAATTCTAAAAAATATAAAATTTGGAATTCTACAAGAGTTAATATGGAGATTATATTGAGCGGCTCGGATCAGTCACTTTTTGCCCCAAATATGAGATTTAAAATCATTGTATGGATTTATCTATACAACATATTGTATTTTAGGCTAAAACATTTAGCCCACCTCTCTTTCTCTCTCTATATATGTAGAGTTTTGTTAATGTTTTATCCTTAGTATTTTAATCGAAACATCAACGGTTCAAATTTTAAATTTTTGTGTTCGAAATTTTGATTTAAGTAGTTCAATAAAATCTTCATATCAAAATCTTATAGGATACCAAAATTTACTATTTTTAGAATTTTTTAACTATTTTTTTGAAATTTTCAAAAATGATTTTATTTGACTAAAAAATAAATAAAAAAAGATTTATATGTCAATTAAGATCATTTCTGAAAATTTAAAAAATAGTTAAAAAAACTTTAAAAAGGTAAATTTCAATATTCTACAATATTTTGATATGAAAAATTTATTGAACTACCTAAATTAAAATTTCGAACACGAAAATTTAAAATTTAAATCATTAATATTTTCAGTCGAAATATTAATAATAACACATTAATAAAACTCTACATGATTTTTTTTTCCGGACAGTTGATTTTTTTTCCGGTCAGAACTGTCACGATGATATATTTTTGTTCCGATCAGAACTGTCACGATAATACCGAATAGGTCATACGTGCTTTATTTCAAAGGAAAATAAATTAGGAAAATGGGTCAAGCTCATTTTGTACGTCTTCTCTTGGAAACAAAAAAAAATATCATAATTAATGTTTGGTAGCAAGGAAAAATTCAATAGTATATTTTAAACACCAACATAAGGTTAGTTTGAGTTGAGAATTTTTCTATATATATTATTCTTCCTCCATGTCAATAGTAACTGATTAATTAATTAATTGAAAGAGACGTCACAAAATATAAATTAACAATAGATAGTCTATGTAACTAAAGAATCTTCTAGAAGATATTAAAAAAAGAAAACATAACATGGAAATTATTTTTCAGAGTCGTCATGGATGGAAAAAAAATACCAGTAAACGAAAAATAAAAAAAAAGCAATTTATGAATTAATTAATTCGTTTTACATGAACGGATAATTCAGAATTTAAGTGATTAATTCGTTGATGAAGAGGTGGTTGTTCATTGACGTGGCCAATTGAGTTTTTCAAATGTTTACATGACTACCTACCAATAATTTCACTAAATAAATTAATGGGAGTCGATACACAGATACGTTTATTGATATTATGGTCGATACGAATTTAATTATATGTATTATATGAGTTATTATATATATTAATGATTTTTATTATGTAAATTTATTTTGTATAGTACTGTCATTATGCAATTTAAATGAATTATTATGTATATTAATGATTTTATTATGCAAATTCATTTTATATAATGTTGTTATTATGTAATTTAAATGAATTATTATGTATATTAGTGGTATTTAAGTTAAATAATAGAAGTATTGTATATATTAAACTCATTAATATATATAATAATTTATTTAATATATATAATAAAGTCAGTATCAATGACACTATCAATAATGATATTTTCATAACATTTTAGTAAATTAATAAAGTCGACTCCTTACAAAAAAGAAGTCAACAAAAACTAGTTTTTTATTTAGTGATAATAAAATAATATTTTTTATACATAGAAAATCGCAGATTTGAATTTCGAAACGGAATTTTTTATTGACATTCGAAATTAAATAATTTAGATCTTCATTTTTTTTTATAAAAAAAATTAACAATTTGTGAAAAAAGATTTGATATACAAATACCCATTACAAAATGTTCTTACAAGGGATTTGATATAACAAATACCGTCATTATTACTTACCTTATTATTAAAATTAAATGCATTATTATTCATATTAATAATTTTATTAAAAAATTATTTATATAATATTTTTATTATTCATCTTAAGTGAGATATTATTATATATTAGAGATATTTAAATAAAAACACTATATAAAATAAAATATAATAAAATCATTAATATAAATAATAATTTATTTATGTAAATAATAAAATCAACGCATATCTCTCAAAACATTTCCTTCTAGAATTAGAGTAGAAATAGAAGACGCAACTGCAACGGCAGACCACGTGAAACCTTTTCGTGTCTATCCGGTCGACACGCGATTTTCATGACTCTTCTGTGATCCTCTGCAACCACGTAATTAGCCATCCGTAAATCTCAGCCGTTGATTGTGATTGTCGCAATTTGTAGAGCAGCGATGGTTGATGGTTCTCAAATCTCAAATCTTGACATCTAAGAGTTACGATGTACCTGTGTGATACTGAATTATACAGAGACCTCTGCAGACGATCTCAACGGAGCTGACCCAACTCCGCTTCGTCACTTCCTCAATTCTATTTATAGAAATATTTTTGTCTTTCTTTTTCTTTTGTTTTTTTTTTTACTTTTTTTTTTTGGAAAAATATTCAGAGATATGAATATTATTATTCACATTAAAATAAATTATTATTTATATTAATAATTTTATTATATAATTTATTTTATATAAATAAATTATATAATAAAATCACTAACCTACGTAATAATTTGTTTAATTTAAATAATAAAATTAATAATAATAATATTAATAATGATATATATATATCTATATCTATATATATATATACATATCAGCTCTTATGCCTAGGTTGAAAAAAAATATAGTTTTGGTGGCATGAAAGACTTGAATGGACCCAAAAGTTTGAGGTGGTTTGACCAGCACAAATTGGAAGCTCTTGATTTGAGTGCACCGTCTAAGAATGTTCCCTTATATTACAATAATTTTTTTATTTAATTCACAGAGGCATGAATGTTCCCTTATTATTATGTGCTAGTGACATATATATGTATATGTATCTCATGCAATCGTACTTTTATATTTCATTTTCTGAAAATGGTTTTCGCCGCATAGAACCTTTACAAGTGTATATTTTGACTTTGTGTTATTGCTCTTTTTGTATATAATAAACCTTACTTTTTTATATATAGAAGATAAATTTTTTTTTTCTAACCTAATATCTTTATGGTGGGCATAATAGTTTGGAATGTCTTTGGTATCATTCTTTATGTTCAATTGTTTTTTTCAATTTTTTATTTATTTGCACTCAAAATAAGGCTTTTGATTTTTAATTACGTGAAAAGATAATATTTCCTTAGTAGAATAAACATAAGATAAAATGTACTATGTAAGTGTAGTAGTAATGGTAAAAAATATTTCAAACTATTATGCCCACCATAGTAGTAATGATAAAATGTACTATGATAATATTTCCTTTGTGATGTATAATTTTATTGAAAAAAATAAGAAAACAATTTAATTTTAAAACTTTCATAATTTTTTTACCGTTGGATTTTCCTTGAAGTATTGCAGTGGAAATTGCTTAATTTGAATAATAATTGGTACAGCTTGTTTACTGCTTAAATGGTCAACCGTCAAGTTTTTTTTTGTTTCAAATATTGCATAAAATACTTTTCACTAAATGAACAGTTTCATTTTTAATTAATAAAGGTGCAATTGTGCAACGCACAATCCATCTTTAATTAATCCTTTATTAATTGGAGGTATAATTAATGTGAAACGTTAAGAGATAATTAAATAGCTTATATATATATATATATATATATATATATATATATATATGTCATCCATGACCGGCTATGTAGTACATTTTTTTTATTTTCCCCACAATTAGAAGAAAATAAAAATATATAAAAATATATTTCCATACCATATTATATATACAAAAATATCGTTACCGGATAGGAATTCGAGATATTCGATCAAAATCGAACTTTGAGATTGATAAGCAGTTAATTCTGAGTTCATTCTATTCTTACAACGGCACGACTCAACTGCATGACGTACTCAATTTATAATTCAGGTATGTCTCGAAATTATTTTACCTTAATTTTATTTATTCAAATATGTAATTTACTTTATTTGAATTTAGAATTTTAAATTACAACATCCTATTTTGATTTATAAGGCATCGTTGGAGAGCAAAAAAAAAAAAAAAAAACTATAACGAAAAAACACAAAAAGAATTCCAACGAGTGACACCAAATTTTTCTCTAATAGAGACAAATAATAATTCAACCAACAAAAAAAAACTACTATTATTTATGTGATGAAATGTCATCTTTTATTGCAAAGTTTATTTGTCATAAACGAGTAAGAGGCCACCATCTGTAACGCTATATAACAAGTATAGAATTATTCCATTGGAAGTGTTGATGTAACCTTTTAGCATGTACCTCTCCATTCCTTTCAGAGAAATGGACACTGTTTGTATTATGTATGATTATTTCATTTTCGGATGATATTTACATTTAATTGCCTTCTGATTTGATGCAATACAAATTGCATAAGAGATTTAATTAGATTTCTATGTTTTTTCTTATTATTATTTGAATTTGAAGGTATTGAAAATTCAAGTGTGCTTAAATACTTGTAACGGTTAGCTAACTGAGTTTATAAATCAAACTTCTCAAATTTTAGAAATTTTTTTTTGTGATTTATTACGATATGAGTAGGCAATATTCAAGAAAACATATCATAATAATATTTATTAAGGAAGTCCTATTTCAAAAATATATATGATATTAAATCATTTTCTTGTGTTGCTATTTTATAAGAGCATGTAGATCCCAACAACTATCAAAATATATCCATTTATCTGCAATTATTTTTACAAAGTTCAAGCAATATCAAATTATCCTTATCTCCACAATTCATTCAACAATTTTAATTTGTGAAATTCATTTAGTAATTTAACACATTTTACTATAAAATAGACCTCATAAATGAATTCTAAATTTTGATTTGACAATTTCATTCAGATTTCTAAATAAGCAAACTTACAAACTTAATTAGCAATTATTTTACATTCTTGCAATCAAAATTACAATTACTACACTAATATTTATAATTTATTTACAATTAGCATGCACATTCTCTAACTACCTTTGGTAAATCATATCATGTATGCTCCGTTTCCATATCTTTATGGATTAAATTCATCAAAAGCTCATAACTTAATTAAACTGAGAAATGGAGAGGATGGAGCTAATAAAGAAGAAATATATACTTGGGTGCAGATCCAAGGAAACATCTCAAATCCAAAAAAACCTTTCAAAATTGTTTTCTTTTTCTCTCTCCGTGTATTATTCAAACAATCAAACAAACAAACAAGTGGCCTTGCTTGAACCTTGTTGTACCTTTCCTTTTCTGTTTACCAACATTTCAAGGCACTCCAATCAATTCCCATAAAAGCATCATACCAAGGATCCAGGCAATTTCTAATTTTTAATTTTTTGAACTTCTTCTATATGGACAATTTTGATTGGTTTAATTTAGTTGACATTGATATATTTATGCAAAGAAAACTTTTAACATGTCTTTTATAGTATATAAAATAAATTTGCTATCAATTATATTTTCTTCTTATATTAATTGGAGGCCTTCTTTACTTAATTATATATTTTTTCTATTGAATTGAGTACCTCTGAAAATAAAGTACCAACAATAGTTAATGAGATCATTAATTATACAATCTACATCCTCAAGTAAACAAGTGAGCAATTTTTTTTTTGTATTATTTCGTTAATTGCTCCTGGAAGTAATCTACTTCTTTTAATGACAATAATACATATATTTAATCAAAACAAATGACAATAATATAATGCATGCAAACACTGCACCGACATCAAATGCAACATCCACATGCAATGCAAGGGCTATAGGTGTCAAAATAGCCATGGTTTTTGAAATTATATATTTCATTGGTCTCTCTTCTTTGAATTAAAATCACCTTATTTATTGTTTCCCTTATTTTTAAAATAAAAAAATAGCATATTGGTCTCTCATATATGTTGTGGTCTTTGCAGGCTTTGCTGACTTAAATTAAAATTTAGACCGATTCGTATTTCCCTAATTGATACCCTCCCCAGCTGATGAAGGCACCTATATAATTATAAATATAAACCCCCCTTCTCTCTCTCCATGCTCCTAAGCTATGCTATTCTATGCTTCTCTCACACCTTTTCTGATCTAGAAAGGGATTGGAAAGAAAGAAAACACATGGGATCATCACTAATTGGGTCCCTAAAAATAACATGAAGAGCCTCAAACTTGAAACCCTAATCAATTATACATTATTTTCAACAACTACCCCCATGCAAAGCCCTTCTAGACATTTCAATCTCCTCTCCGTTCTCTTCCTCTTAGGCCTTGGCTTTGTGCTAGGCATCCTCACAAGCTTCTATGTTGACTCCAGTCCTGTCTCTCTTCGATCCACTCGTAATTTCATCGAGATTCCTTCACCTCCGACAATACCGGCATCGCCATCAACGCAGCCACCTCCACCGTCACAGCCGGTGCCTGATCAGTCGACGAAATTAGCCACAAATACAACTGCTTCCCCGGCGGATAACGAAACCACATCAGTTGTAGATGATGAGCAGGTTCAGTTGAAAGATTACTTGGAGCCGAGAGCGAAGGCGATGCATAACATGACGGAGGAGCAGTTATTCTGGAGGGCATCTATGGTGCCGATGATTTCGAAGCCACCATTTGAACGCAAGCCGAAGGTTGCATTTTTGTTCCTAACAAGGGGAGAGATACCCTTTGCGGAGCTCTGGGATATGTTCTTCAAGGGGCATGACGGTCTTTACTCAATCTACTGGCATGCTGATCCTTCCTTCAATGAGTCCGTGCCGGAACATTCCGTCTTTCACGGAAGAAGAATTCCAAGCAAGGTAATTAGTATGATCTTAATTAATTTGAAGCTTTTTCAAGGGTTGTTCTTAAAGTTGCACCATGATAGCATCTTTTTGAATGTTTCTGGGGAAGTATTACCTGTTTTCTTTTTGAATTCAAATTTGGTAATTAATTAGTATATATACATGCTCAACAATTATATAGTTTAGTCTACAACAATTCTTGGTTAATTAGTAGTGCTCATGAAATCTTAATAATTGAACTTCTAGTTGTAAAATTTATTTAATTTGATTTATAGAGAACCTTGTAGCAATCTCTTAACTATACAAATTAAGGAACGGCTTAAATTTTGGGATGCTTTTAGGAATTTAAAATTCTAATAGATTCGAAACGTCAATTCAGAATTTTTTTCAAAAAAAAAATATCTTTTGTTTTGTTGGTTACTATATTTTTTGTTTTCTTATTTGGTTCATCTTTTTAATTACCTACATTACACTCCAATTTGAGGATATCCTGAACCTCCATTAATCTTAACATTTTATTAAATATCCAACCAAATAAAAATTAATTATGAGATTTATTTTCTCTCCCCTTCCCTCCCTTCCTTTACTCTCCATCCAAACAAGGTGTAAGATACATGTAGATGGGTAGGCATTAGAGATTTACAATATATACTAATTTCTTTTTTGTCCAACAACTATATAGTTCTCCAGGCACATTAATTATGAATAAGTTCAATTAAGATTATCTGGATATGTATTAATTGCCTTGTGAAACTACATGGATAGGTTGATAAGAACAGTATTTTTCTTCTTTGGAATTAAAACATACCTACAAAAGTTTATTATATTGATAAGTGCATAAAATAAGAGTCGTGACAACGTGCTTCAATTATCTCAAAACCTTGCAAAACTTATAATAATATCAGAGATAAACGAATAATCATAAAATAATAAAGAAAAAGAATATCCAAGCAAATCCCTGTTTGATCAATAATTGGTAGTTGCTTGGTGGAAGTGAAATTCGAAATATTTATGGACCAAAGTGCAAATTACACGAGATGCTGACATGATCACATTAATTGTGATTTTTCTCACTTTTGACACAAATTTTAGGCGCAATTAATAACTAGTGAGATGAGTCATGCTTAGCGTTTTATTTTAAGCCAAGTGTGGAATCATAAATGACCATCTCCCATTTAATTTTGTTTACATCTATAATTAACTAAGAACAGAGATATATATTCCATTGAACATTACATAAAATTATACTTTATATATAGTTAGATACCAACGGAATGTTTAATTAATTAACAGGAAGTACTATGGGGCCATATAAGCATGATGGAGGCGGAGCGGCGTCTTCTTGCGAATGCACTCCTCGACTTCTCAAACGAGCGCTTCATCCTCCTGTCGGAGTCGCACGTACCGCTCTTTAACTTCCCCACCATCTACTCTTACATCATCAACTCCACTCAGGTCTACCTCGAATCATTTGATGAACCCGGCCCCACCGGCAGGGGCAGATACCAGAAACACATGTATCCAACGATAAAGCTTAACCAGTGGAGAAAGGGATCACAGTGGTTCGAAATCGACCGTAAGATCGCGGTAGATGTTGTATCCGACGATATTTATTTTCCTCTATTCAAGAAGCATTGCAAGTACAATTGTTACACTGATGAGCACTACTTGCCAACCCTTCTGCACATCAAGTACTGGTGGGCCCTAGCAAACAGGACTCTGACTTGGGTCGACTGGTCGAGGGGTGGGCCCCACCCGGCTAGGTTTTCACGGATGGAGGTCACCGTCGAATTCTTACATTGGTTGAGAGATGGGCATTCATGCACCTACAATGGCAATCAGACCAGGGTTTGCTTCCTATTTGCTAGGAAGTTCTTGCCTAATTCCCTTACAAGGTTCTTGAGATTTGCTCCTAAAGTCATGGGATTTGGTTCAGCCAATGGGAACTAGCCACGTCAGAGTCCGTAGAACCCTAGTTATTCCTTCATTCTTTTTATAAATTAATTTGTCTTACATGATAAATTGTGTGTACAGCATTTGTTCCATTTTTTTTGTTTTATATATTTTTTGTAAGAACAGAAGTCAAGAGGACTTGGCATTGTAGAGATATTGTCAGAAATTGAGATAAGGTAACTATAAACAGATGAAAGCAATTAATCCTTTTCTTTTCTTATACTTCCGAACAATTCTGTTTTAGTTATCAATTTTGCTTTAATATGTAGTAGGGCACATCTTATCTTACATTCAACATCATAAAATTGTCAAATTTTTAGAATCAGTGTTTGAATTAGTGATAAAAGAACTTTCTCTCTATATGAAAGGACTTAGGTTTCAAATTTGAATGAAATTTTTTTACAGATATTTAAAATTGAATATTGAATGATTTGATCTCATTTTCATATCAAAAATTGTCAAATTTCAAAAAAAGTTGCAAGGTAAAAATGCATGTCTTTTAGTAATGTTATATATGTTTTAATTTCTAATTGGGCCTCCAATATTAAAAATAACAATTAATTAAGAACATGAAATTTAATCCAAAAGAACCCAATATCCTTAAACTGAGGAGAAAAAAAGAGGAACCCTAAACGAAAATGATTTGCAATCCAAAATGTCTACCAAATCCTAAAAAGGGCCACCAAATAATCCAAGGAAAGTACAAATCTTACCCAAAGCCCAAAACTTTTGGAGAAAGTTCCAACAACCTTCCCAAACAATTTGGCAAAAACTTCCTAGCAAACAAAAAGCAAACCCTAGTTCTCATACCATTGTAATTACAGGTTCTCCCATGCCTCAACCTGTTCAAAAATTCAATCGTCACATCCTCACTAGAAAAATTTGTTGGGTGGTACTTATTTTTAGACCATTCCATCCATGTCAAGCTCCTGTTTTCCACATTAGGCCACATTTTTATATTAAGCAATGTAGGCAAGTAGTGCTCATCTGCCACACATGATTTACAATGTTTTCTAAATTCTGGATAATATTTATCATCTGATATCACCTCCAGTGCCAGTTTCCGATCCATCTCAAACCACTGAGATCCTTTTCGCCAGTGCTCTAGCCTGATAACGGGACCCATCTTTTTTCTATAGCGGGCTCGGCCTGTTGGACCCGGCAAGTCATAGGATTCAATGTAGATTGTGTGGCCAATGAGGTAGGAGTATACGGTGGAGAAGTTGAAGAGAGGGATGTGCGACTCCGAGAGGAGAATGAAGCGCTCGTTGGTAAAGTCGAGAAGTGCATTTGCGAGGAGACGGCGCTCGGCATCCATCACGTTGACACGGCCCCATCTGGCTTTCTGCATTTCAATTGTTAACATTATACATTGTTAGAGATGGAAGCATTGATATGACTACTTGGTGATCCACTAATTAAGTTGAATAAAAAATACAAAGTTTTAGATAGCGGATAAGTAATACATTATTATCAGTAATGTAGCCAATGCAAACCAAATCAAAGTGCCCAGCATAGAGTTCACACAGCACAAAGATGAAATAAAAATATAAATAACAGTACTTCTTTCACCTCTTATAAATACTTGACTACAAATAGTAAAAACGGCTTTGCCATTGAGCCAACAAATTAAGAAATGTTAGGCCCAGTGACAAAACCTCTTTTACTATGAGCAGTCATAATCATGAAACAAGTTGGATGCATACTTGTCTAGTTGATAAATTTTAAGACCTAACAGCTAATTTGAGGGAAAAAAAATATTTTGTTTTTGAGAAGACCTAACGCGCGGCTAATTTAAAATGCTCAAAGTTATTTTAGTATTGTATTAAACAAGGAGGACATCAAAATTGACTTTAAGAAAGGATCAACTGCATCTATGCAATTGTTATTAACTATATAATGCAAATGCAAACATATTCACCTTTTTAGAACATGACATCTAATTCCCTGTCTTACTGAAATCCCAAATACTAATGAACAATGCAAATAATAGTCTCGTTTGTGGAGAGCTGGAATAAGATGGAAAATATGTATTTTATAAGATTACAGAACCACATAACAATAGCAAAAGTGAAACAAAAAATGAAAATCTAACCAAAAATAAGAAGAAATAACATGGAAATTAGAGTGCGAACATACCTTGCTTCGGATTCTTCTTCCGTAGAAAACTGATCTGACCGGCATTGATCCATTGAACTGAGGATCTGAATGCACATATATCGAATATAAACCTCCATGTCCCTCGAAAAACTTCTCCCACAATGGTGCAAGGGGGATCTCTCCGTTTGTGAGGAACAAAAATGCGATTTTTGGAAACCAATGGTATGGAAGCCTCTTAATGCGCGGCACCATCGACGCCTTCCAAAATAATTCTTCATCACTCATTCCATGCATTATGTCAGTTGGTTCCATATATCCTTTTAATCCTACCCGAGCCTGATCTGTTATAGGTTCGATTTTCTTAACCGGCGGCGGCGGTGTCAGGTGCAAAGAAGAAGGAGATGTCAGGTGCAAAGAAGAAGGAGAAGAAGAAGAGCGAGAAACGGTACTCGAACTGATGTACTGCCCTTTTATAATGCCGAGCACGAAACCAATTGCTAAAAAGAAGAACGCAAAGAGAAATTTGACGGCAAAAGAACTCGATTGCGGTGATGCCAGTAGAAACCGTGATATCTTTGTTCGGGCAAAAGATGATCTTGAGCTCTTCATTGTTGATTTGAATTTGCCTAGAGTTTAGATCAGATTAGTGTATCAGTGGGAGTTTAGTTGAGTTATGATGGTAAAGACATTGACTAATTGGAGATTAGTGGATTTATTAATCTATTTAGATTTAGAGAAATTATTCTCGCACTCTACATTTTATACTCTTTATCTACACATAAAAAATATTTATACTAAATATATAATTTATTTATATCTGAATCTATAAATATTTATAATTAATATAGAAAATATTTATTATTTTTTCTTTTCTAGATGATTACAGAAAAAATTGAAGTTAATTTTTTTTTACATAAGTATAGATATAATTTACATAACTTTTAATGATAATAATGTAAGATATAAACACTTTTATCATTAGATATAAATATTTATAAAAAAATATAAATATATCTAAAATTTAAATAAAAAATACAATTAAAAAATATAATTATCACTCCTCTTTTTAATTAATATGTGCTTATCTATATCCTTTTATTTATTTTACTGGTAAATTGAAGATCTAGATTCTTGGTTTCAATGCAAAAGATTCCTTATGTTTCCTGTTGACTTTTATATCTTCTCTGTTTCTCTTTTACGTCATATAAAATTTATAAATTATAAAACCATTCCTTCCAAGAAGTGTGTTTTCAGAAGCAATTAATTAGTTCATGAAGGTACCAACTACCAACCTGGCAAAGGTATCTGAAATGGAATTGATTAATTAAGAAATTAATTTTATTTTATAGATGAAGTAAGAGATACATTAATAGTTGTGAGAACATTAAAAAAAATATTATACTAGGTCTATTATAGGTAAGACCGCATATTTTAATTGATTAATTAACCAAAGAAATTTTTTTATTTTCTTAATATACAGACACAATTTCATTTTAGAATCTGTTCATTTGCATGTATGTCTATATTTTCTGTGGAAAACATCTTATCTAATTCAGAGGATGCCACAATTGTTTGTTAAAATTTAAATTTAACTTCTACTTAAAATTAGCCTTTGATTTAATAATAAACACAATGCATTCTGTATGAGAGATCGCATATTTGAAATCTCTATTTTTTCGTAAAATGTATAGAGCCCCGGTGATCTGTGTGCTTGGTGGCTCACATAGATTTCCACACTATACATTCCGTACACGTTGGATTTTGAAATACACTCAAATCCTAAAAACTGAAATTTAGTAGTAGATATTGGTATTTTTTTTGTTAAAAAAATTCTTAGTTTTGCAGATGATTTCTGTGGAACTTACTAGGTGTTATTATTTTTTAGGATAATTTTATTGTACATGCATCCAACTTTTGATGTCTAAATATTTAAGAAATATTATTAAAATTAAAGTATAGATATATTTCTATTATCAAATTTAAGTTAATTTAAAATTTGATTGGTCATTCATTATGATGTCATGAAAATGTTACCCATCAAAAATTTTAAATTATTTGATGGAAGACTAAATATTTTTGTAAATTAATCCAAATTTGATAAGTTTCATATCCAAATAATTCAGAATATATCTATAATTTTAATTTTTTAGTTTGAATAATATTTTTCAAATATATGTATAATAAATATTGGACGTATAAAAAAATGGTTGGATGTATACTAGAAATACTTTTATTTAGTGATTCAGATATAATTGTATCATTAGAAATGAGAGGATGCATCTGATCTCCTACTAAAAGAAGGAAATGAAGTAGCGATATTTTTATGGTACGTGAATAGAATTAAAATTCAGATAATATTTGTGTTATGGTGCTTTGTAAAGTACGGAGAGCCGATGTTTCGGTTTTAAATCTTACATATTGAAATTTCAAACGGTTAATCCAATTCACCCAATATAATTTACATATTGAAATTTTGTGAGACACCAAATTTTATTATTTTTTAAATTATTTACTATTTTTTTGGATTTTAAAATATGACCCAAAAACAATATTAATAAAATCATAACATTGCTCATCAAGGTCATCTTTAAATTCCAAAGTTAGGGTTAATATAGATATTAGAATTAATTCTGGATACTGCTTTCATCAATTTGTTAAAGTACTTTCCATAAAAATTACACATACTAACATTAATTAAACTAATTTTAGATTTACAGTTCTTGTAGAAGATGATTGTTGGTTTGAAATCCAATATTTGTGTCATGTTGAGTTTATGGACTGATGTTCTTCTCATGTTAAAAAAAATTAGATTTAAGTTTATTAAATGAAATATCAATTTAAATATTATTCAATAAACCAATTTTGTGTATTTAAGAAGAGAAAAAAAAATTAGAATTTAAGGTACAGAAGGGTTTGGAAATAAAATTCGACCTATTATGCATTTTTTTATTAACATTGTTTATTTATTTTTTAAATAATTTAGAAAAATAGACTGAGATTTGAGTAGCCATTTCATATACCAGCTTCAATATCCAAACTTTAGTCGTTTTTGGCATATCGATTCAAATATGAGGTTACATATTGCGAAACGTGTTAGAGTTTAAATCTAAATATCTTCATTTTTTATGTTTTTTTCGTGTTTTTATTTTTAATTTTTTTAATTACAAAAGTATAAAAATTTAAATAATAAAATAAAATTATTATATGTGATATATATTATTTTCTCTCTATTTACATAAAAAAATATTGACTTTTCGATTTTCATTTCATATAAATTAATAAGTTAAAAAAAATCAACATATAACAATTATCTATATTAGTACATTTTTGCACACTTTTAATACCAAATAATATAATATCAAAATATGATAAATTTTTACACATTTATAAAGAAAATGATATAAATCCTAAACCCTAAAAACAGAGACAGAATGAAGGTTAAAAAAAAAGGAAGCATTTGATTTCAACGTTATTAATATCCACTATTTAAACCTTTCATCTAAATTCAGAATCTTTTTTGTTTAATTTTATAGTCCATGCCACATCAGTGACACCACACTTATGCTAGATTTACATGGATCCTTCCAAGTTCCTATCAAGAAGAAAGGGAGAAGATTACATAAAAAAAAAAACAATGAGAAAAAGAACGGGAGGAGAAGACAATATCAATTAAGCAGTCCAGATCTTCTGTTTCAGATGGCATAAGATATTTCCTGTAACAATGTTGTTAGACTTCGTGTTAGTGACTCACCACAGAAACTGTAGTCTGGAATATGAACCAGAGACATCTGGGCTTGTCACTAAGCTTGAAAAATTCCTTTCCCCAGCGGAGCTTAATCAAAGAGATAATCAAGCTCTCTTCTCCTCTCTCTCTCTCTGACCTTACCCCTCGCACGATCCTCTCAAACCCCAATCTTCTCTTAGAAGCAAAGAGGATAAGAGAAGCTCGATGATCTCTTCGCCTACAATTTTTGTATAAATTCCGATATAAATTCCGATCGATTCCTCCCACCTCAGTCTCTCAAATGCTATTACAATTGTTATAGATCATGGGGAATTGGGAGAATCTTCCGACGGATCTAATAATCACCATCTCGACATGCATAACCCGTAACGCCGACTACATCCGATTTCGCGCCGTGTGCTCCTCCTGGCGCTGCGCCACTGACAGCCGACCCCACCACCTGCCACGTCAGATCCCGTTCCTCCTCCTTCCTGGCGAAACCTTCACCTTCTACTCCCCCTCGGAGAACCGATCCTACCTCGTCCCCTTCCCCAATGGAACACAGCACCACTGTCTTGGCTCCTCCCATGGATGGCTCTTTCTGATGGGCCCCACTACCAGCTTGTTCTTACTGAACGCGTTTGCCCGTTCCATGATTGCCTTGCCTCCTGTTGTTGAGATTCCTAATCTGTTTGATCAGGTCACGCCGACTGATGTGGAGAGATACCGAGCGTTCATGGGCCGTGGGGACCGCACATCCACGGTCGGGTTTTGGAAATACCTCTTGCACAAGGGGAAGTTGTGCTTGGATCGCGGGTCTACGGGTTTCTGGATTGCGGTTGCCTTTCTTAAATCAGGTCAGATAATGAATTCTCTGTACCTAAGAAATTCTGGATTGGGTTGTGTGAACCATTATTAGCTTAGCTCATAATAATTTTTACACTGACCTTTTCTTATTGAGGTAAAGGCGTTTGTCAGTTAAGTTATACATCTAATTGAATGTTAATTAAAAAAAAAAGAATGAATCTTGAATAACTCGTGATCACAAGACTTATGGTCCACGGATGTGAGAGTAGCTTATGTGGCGCCTTACCATAGTAACGATACATTAGCAACTGTGCGTGCCAATGCTAACCCAGAAAGGACTAGTCCTTTTGAAAAACCAGAGAGGCTGTTATTCCACGAGCCGGTACAAGTAGAGACCAGTGCTACACATTGCTTTACAATTGTGGTTTTCTATCTTAACCAGGTATAAAAGCAGTTCATTCCTGTTACAGTACTGGTAGTCCTACAAAACGAGGTATCAAACACCAACCATGTGCAGTTTGTGTCTGGTTACCACGGTGAGACTAATGTCAAATGCTAAGCTATGTCTATGGTGTTTCCTAACAACTTGATTTGTTCTTTCTTTATGTGAGACAGGATTAGCCTTCTACAGGCCAGGGGACAAAACATGGGCCCATGCAGGCCGGTACTGGCAGTTTGCGGATGCTGAACTCTACAATGGCCAACTCTATGCAATCACACGCGGAGGCATCTTAAGCACCATCGATGTGGCAGGTTCTTTCAAAGAAACTGTTGTGGTGTCATCATCTCCATTTTTGTTCAGCCAGGATGTCTCCATTTATCTTGTGACCTCGGCTCAAGATCTACTGCTAGTGGTATTACAAGTCATTATCACATTGTCTTAATGACTTGTCAGTTCAGTAACGTTACATTTTTTTCATGAATATAGTTCACCCTCAGCAATAGAATAACATAAGTTGTTGTATTTGTGGGTTCTTCTTTTTAGCACCTTAATTAGGAGGTTATGACTAAGCCAGGGTTTTACATGTTTTAGGTACGGAAGTACAGTTACTTCTCAATTGATTGCCGCAAAACAGTCGGGTTCGAGGTGTTCAAGCTGGAAACCAAGGAGCCAGGTTGGACACGTGTCAACAAGCTAGGTAACAACATCATCATCTTAGAGAGAGGCACCTCCATGTCTCTGCCGGCTTCAGGTTTGGAGGGGTTTGAAACGAATTGCATTTATTTCACCGAGGGTTATGATCCTTGTGAAGAGGACAAGTATAAGGGTATGGATTTAGGTTGTTATGGGTTAGAGGGAGGTAATATGAAGCAGCTTTTGAATTGCAGTCCATATGCAGAATCGGCTTGGCCGGGGCCCACATGGGTTACTCCTTGCCTTTGGTAATCGATAGTCTCTCGTGGAGGGATGGTTATATTGGCAGTCAAACTTATTTGCCACTGTGACAAACGACAATCACCTTATCGATGTCAAAACTTAAAATTGCATATACGTTATCTATGATTTAGATAGCCAGTTATATTTTATTGTTGGTGTAATTTGAAAATCTACAGTCATCAATCGAGCAATTAAAGTTAACTATATAGTTATTGAATTTGATCAGTAACCAAGAACTTTTAAAGTTTCATGAACTGTCTGTCCGATAAAGAATACATTTACTTCTATTTGTTGATCAAGGATAATCATCATCAGATTCTTAAACTAAAAACTGAGCTAGAATGGGAGTAGTACTGCGGTTTTGATAAGTTTTGTTGGCTGTCACGGTTTCAAATAAATTTTGTTGTTACTATATCCATACAAGGTAGATGGATATGGAAAATAATGTGGTTTTGTATAGTATATAGTGTGTGTATAGAGTAAGGCTAGTGTGAGTTTAAATTTACTAATATTTTGATGAGTTTAATTCAAAGATCTATTGAATTGACTTAAATTTTCAAATCTAAGTTATTCAATAAATTTTTTATATTGAAATCTTATAAAATACCAAAATTTTCTATTTTTAGAATTTTTTAACTATTTTTTTAGATTTTTTTGAAATTGACCTATTCTCGTATAAAAATATTCATTATTCTATTTTTAGAATCATTTTTAAAAATCTGAAAAAAAGTTAGAAAATTTTAAAAATAGAAAATTTTGGCATTCCATGAGATTTTGATATGAAAAATTTATTGAACTACTCAAATTTGTCGTTTAAAGCTGTAACGATCATTTTTTGAGTTAAACTCATTAAAAAATTTGATGAGCTTAAATTTGCGCTAGCTTTACTCTGTGTATATATATATATATTACTAAAAAGAGTGATAGGCGTTTGGGGATGTGAGAGCATTTACGTCATTATTTTCTTCTCAACCGTTTGATTTTGTGGATTATCAACTTAAGTGGTTAGGATTTTTACATACTACATTTAATGAATGAAAGAAAAAGCTGAGTATAATAATGGGCCCATTGCATCCTCAGTCATTGCTATGATTTATCCTGTACAACAATTTATAATGCTGCTTCTATCATTGAAATTTAACTTTCAAATTAGCTATGATTTTATACTAATGTATGATAATTTAGATTTTAAATTAGCTAATTTAATGTAATACTGATTGACTACCAACAATTTATACAAAGATAACTGTATTAAAAATATAGCAATAGAAATATCTATATATGACCTTTTAACAGATCCCAAAATTAGAAATAATAACCCTAATTTCGTCATTCTTACACTGATGACATGGCAGGAATAAACTTTGCACTTTCTTTTCATTAGTTTAAAAAATTAAAATTGTTTGGTGCGACATTGAAAAAAAAAAGCCTTTGTACATATTTATATTTCTAATTTGCATATTGAAAAAGTCATTTAGACATGTTATATATATATTTGATTCTTAATTAGTAGGAATTATCTTTATTTAATATCTTCAAAAGAATACGAAACGGAAATTTTCAGCTGTATTTTTAAATGCAATTATCTGGTGCTATTGAATTGACAGCCAACGACTAAAATTAGATATTTTTTAATCTAAGTTAGATCAATAAATAAATGAAACCCACAGCAAGGCGCGGATTCTAATTCTAGTTTGTAAAATAGCTCCATTTAATCCCATGTCGGTTATAGAATCAATTCTTATAGTTATGAAATCCACATGAGATATAGAAGAATATGTTAATTGTAGTATTAAACGTTTTAGTTTAAAAAGGTTTATGACAACTTTTGCGTTGAACAATTTCTGTTATAATTGATAAATTTGTAGTGGAATGATAATACTACAACTCATAACTTATTCTTAATCATATTCTAAAAACATGAAATATTCAATGCCATAGCTAGTATATAAAGTGGTCAGAACAGACGATATCCCATCAAAGCATAATGCAAGAACTGGAAAAAGAAATAAACAGAAAATTAGTTTTAAAGGATAATCCAGTTTATAAGTAAAACAAAATAAGAAAAAAGGTATCTCATATTAAATATTTTTTCTTCAAAGCCCGAGCCTGCTTATTAAAAAAAAAAAGAGCTCTTGCTGCTGCTGCATCATTAGTTTAACCAATTCAATTATTTTCATCAGGAAATTAATCACCTATCTCGGCGAGATTTGCTATCTAGCATGACATACTCATCTAGTGTAAATTACTTGATCACAGTTGAAAGCACATTAAGAAATTTAATGGACTAAACGGGAGATGTGCTACATCGTTCCTATGTTTCTTTTTTTTTTTCTTAAATCTCACACAACAATAAAATGCTTATATAATTTGGAGAGAAGAAATAAGATGAGCCACTCTACATACGAACATGTAGCAGTTAGAATCGATTAAAACTAGAAATAGCAACAGTGAAGGCAAAGACAAATCATCACGAATAGTCAAGAAATGCGATTAATGTATAATTATTTTGGCCTTCACATTCCTTCAGACATGTCCTCCAAATACACCGTTTAAGTCCACAAGAACAGTCACAGAATCAACAAGCTTTCAAACAAAACCAATCTTTCCACCAATAATTTTATCTTTCAATTTGAACAGACTACCATCCCAACTGTCAGTTTCTAAAAAATATAACAATTTCATCAAGTTGGGACCACAACATGATCTGTGGTCTTAACATACATTTCGCTTTATTTTCTAGTCTAACAAAACTACAAAAACAATAAATAAATAAAATATGACATCTATTACACTAAGGGTCCTAACTTGTTCCTGCAAAAATTTTCCCATTATAATGATAATTATTGTGTTGATATGTCCCTTCGGACCACAAATATAGAGCAAACCAAGTGGAAATGGAATTTTGTCGACCTAATGTGATATAAACATACATGTAATGTTACATGGTGACCTATACTCCAAAAATTTTAGTTTAAAAAATAACCGAGTGTGCTACTCAGTTCCCTTGGTAGCCTTGTAGGCATTGATGAGTTGCAGTTGTTCATCTTGTGGTACAGATGAGTGTTCCAAGTATTCCATTGTGAATTCACCTTTACCCTACATAAAGTTTAAGGAACAAAAATTACATCAAATAACAATCAACGTATCATATACCAAGATTGATCACATCTTTGGAGACCATAACTGGTTCTTTTTACTACCTGCTTTGTCACATCAAATATTAAAAAGCAAAAACAAAGAAATGAATACTGAGATTG
Organism: x Bolboschoenoplectus mariqueter; assembly: GCA_037678475.1. NCBI lineage: Eukaryota > Viridiplantae > Streptophyta > Magnoliopsida > Poales > Cyperaceae > x Bolboschoenoplectus > x Bolboschoenoplectus mariqueter. Next base: position 3,400,409 of record CM075255.1, read on the forward strand.
TATGGGTATGGACATGTCTTTGAACAAGTCCAGGCAGTACTGTGTACTACAAGAGAATATAACTGGATAACCCAACTAATATTTACCTGTGTCATGGATCGAAGGGAAGTTGAGTAACCAAACATCTTGTTCAATGGTACCTGAAAGTATTAAAATGGTTGCCAAAATTGAGCAATAGTAATTTATTCCAATCAACTTCCTAGACAGATATGCTGCTGCATTTATCTTCATCTAATTAAAAAAAAAATTAATGCTTCAAAATGAGATTCAGTTAGGCTACACCAAACATAGGTACAGTATTAAAGGAACCAGCTCCCAGGTTGATATCCAACAAGAAAAAGCCACAACTAGGAAAGTAAAAGAAGAGTGATAATTCATACATTTGCAACAATGACAGTATCATCACCATCCTGATCATTACCAACAATCATGCCTTTTCTCCTGTAAAAAAGTTCAAAGAATAAAATCACTAATTCTTAATATATTGTCCCAACTCTATTAAGTGACCATTACATGTTAACTGTTTTGAAAAGTTGACTTGCCAATTTGCAAAGCCAGAAATAGTAAAAAAAGGATTGATCTTCAACCTCAACCAAGAGAGGAACTAACTACTGCAAAAATAACAATTAACTGTTTTTCTTATTGAAATATTGATTAAAAATACTGTCAACTCCATGCTGCAGTCTAGTGGCTATGCATGTTCCTGTATTGTATTAAAACTTCTACAAATAACAGTACTAAATTGAAAGCAAATCCCATTTTTCCAAATTTTGTTGCTTTCTTCAAGCAAATTTAAGAATTGCCTATAAAAAAGATTCAAAAAATTATCATGTACAGCAGGGCAGTGATATATCTTTTGTCCTCTCTTTTGTTATTTCCATTTTTCTTTATGATGGAAAAGGGCAGGATGGCTCTCACAGTGAGGTCTACAAGGCATGGCTGCATTTCCCAAAAAAAAAAAATTATGAAAGAGAAAGGATAAGAAACTGACTTGTTAATATCACCAGTAACAGTGCCTTGGAACTCAGAAGGAACTTTGACTTCTACCTTCATCACAGGTTCCAGTATTACAGGCTTAGCAGCTGAGTAACACTACATTCACACATAAATAAAATTAAGAAGATAAAAATTTCAGTTCAGATCTTTTTCTTAAGAAAACTATAGGTCCAATAAAATAAGAAAAATAAGGGGGAATAAACCGACCTATGTCCCTGACATCATTTTGAATATATTTTACCAGCTGCAACATAATGTTAAAGATAAACTACCAGTAGGTACTTCAGTATAATTTCAAATAAGTTGGGACCAAGAACCAAAACCTGTCTAAAAGCATAAATGGATGCCAGCTTGAAAGCAAGCTCACTCGAATCAACTGCATGCGAGGCCCCATCTGTCAGAACCACCCGCACATTCTCCACAGGGTGACCAATGAGTGATCCTGAGTTTGCTGCCTCCCTGAACCCCTTCTCAATTGCAGGAATAAAATTTGATGGGATTGCCTGCCCGATAATGAGATTTTCAAACTCAAACTTGGTCGAAGAGCCTTCTGGAAGTGGCTCAATATAACCAGTGACTCTACCGTATTGACCTTGACCGCCACTTTGCTTCTTATGTAAATAGTCGAAGTTGGAGCGCTGAGTCACAGTTTCTCTAAAGTTCACCCGTGGTTTACCAGTCTTTGCATCAACCTGGCCATAATACATGTAAAGATCACTAAACTTTGCTTGGTATGAATATCCTTGTAATATATCATCTCATTGTAGCAACTCCATACCTTGTATTCCCTCCTGATACGCTCCACATACACTTCCAAATGCAGTTCCCCCATGCCAGAGATAATTGTCTAAAACAATATACAACATAGCTAACAACTCAAGTGTTATGTAAATAAAAAATAAAACTGAAATAAAAAATAACATAGAAAGACGTATTACTTGACCGCTCTCTACATCCAATCCAACCCGAAAAGTAGGATCCTCTCTCTGGAAACGGTTCAAAGCTTTTGAAAACTGCCCAAACAAAAAGAAGTGGCTTAGTAGATAACAAAAGTAGTGCAAGACAAGTATGCAAAAACTACAAGCAAATAAATTGATTACATATTTACAAGGAGATTACCTGGCCACCTGAATCTTTAGAGACGGGAGTCACTGCAAGTGACATCACTGGTTCAGGTACATTCATGGAGGTCATGGTGTATCTGACAGAGCCATCAGTGAAAGTATCCCCTATTCCAGCATAGAAGGAAAAGAGAAAGGAATTCAATAAGAAACATTTGAGAGTGAAAAGAGAGGAAAAAACAGAGATAGAAAAGAACCTGAAGCACAATCTACACCGAACACAGCAACAATTTGACCAGCATGAGCTTCTTGTATATCCTGTAAAGTTCTGGGTTAATTTTGAATTAAGCACCAAATAAGGATTTTGCATATAATGCTTGAAATTTTCAGCAATCTACCGATTTATGCCAGTACTAATCATAGCAAGCACAGTAAAAGACTGTTACAGTGTACAATTTATCTGATGTAATTTCTTGTACTCATACAAGCGATAAACCAACATAGAGAATGTCTTTTTAAGGGCACAACTTATAGCTTTTAGTGAAGAACCTAATTGCCTACAAATAAACTTGATATGTTACTAACCTCCATCTCATCAGAATGCATTCGGACCAAACGTGGAACCTAACAGGTACAATAAAAGAATAGAATAAGTGATGAGTCAAGAATTCTGGAAATCTAAATGTGAAAATTGGCAGGAAGTTCAAAAATAGACAATAGGCATTAGGTTTAGCAAGAAATAACACTAGTGCATTTAAATAAACAAAAGAGGAAAAGTATCTTACTTTAAGTTTTTTCCCAGTGTTTACATTTATGATGAAGTCTCCCTTGCGTATCACACCATTATAGATCCTAATAAACACAATTAATAATAACCAATAAAAAATAAAGGATAACTATTAAGTACCTAAAAAATAAATATATGAACTCCATTTTTGGCATTGGTTGTGTACATGAATTGAATAAATCAGAAAAAAAAATAGCCAGTCATATAATACCTAAGGTATGTCAGCTGACCAAAACGACCTTCTTCCAGCTTAAAGGCCAGTGCAACTAATGGCCCGACTGGGGTCCCACCTAGCAGAACCTATATGAAGATATTATGTTAGGGGGGGGGGGGGGGGGGGGTTAAGAGGAAACCTTAACAGCCTCTGTCAAGATTTAAAAAAAAAAAAAAGATGAGGGATGGAGGAATGCAAAAAGAGATCTACCTTCTCCTCGGATTTATTCTGATCAAGGGCATAGTTCTCAACTTCAGTGGGGCGTGGGAGATAATCAAGCACTCCATCAAGCAGTGGTTGAACACCCTAGATCATCAAATAATTGATCAGATATAAGCATGTTACTCCTCAAATAAACAATAATGTGATTTCCTTTGAATCAATAATATTAGTAAAATAGAGACCTTATTTTTGAATGCACTGCCCATATAAACTGGTACAAACTTTCTAGCAACTGTAGCCCTACGAATTGCTGCCTGAACAAAAGAACATACTTGATATGAGTGCATAAAAGACATAAGATAGGTCTTGGGTTTTTGGCCTATTCCAAACTGGCACACAATAAAAATGGAACTAATAAACAATACCTTCAGCTCAGAGGCTGATATAGGTTCATCGTTAAGAAAAGCCTCAGCAAGAACATCATCCACCTCTGAGACAACCTCAATTAATTCTCTTCTTTTTTCAGCAACCAGTTCTTGCAATTTTGATGGCACCTCAGTTGAGATAATCTTCTCTCTACACAGTTGTACAAAAAATGGTCAAGATGGTTAAGTAAACTACTCATATTTCTTTGTAGACAACAACAAAATTACAGAAACATGTACTAGTCAGATTTAGGTTAATCCATGCAAACTTGCATTTGAAATCTGACTTACCCATTGGAGCCTTGGAAGTAATAGGCCTTCTGCTCTACAAGGTCAACAAGTCCTTGAAAGTCCTCTTCTAATCCAATTGGCACTTGCACAGCAGCACTATGGTGGCGAAGCTTCGACCTTGCCTTTTTAAAAGAAAAGTATATTAAGAGAAAAGCTCGATTAGTACTCAATGAAATTCTGGTAGAAATCAGCCATAGATTTCACAAATTCCTTTAGCTTAGGAGAGAATTAAGAAGAGCTGGGCCTCCAACAATAGGATTAACTAATTCTTGGTTGCTGCAACTAGGCCCTGTTTGAAACCAAAATAGCCATCTTAAATCCCCTCCCTCTTCTCTCTGTCAACCTCAACTCCATAAATTATAGTGAAAATTTTAAAAAGTCAAATATTTAGTATAGTTAAAGCCTAATTCCTAATCACCTCAACTGTAGCCTATACACTACTATATGGTACACATAATTAGTTAGGGTGAAACAAAAATGATATAAAGAAGATATGCTAAGATCATATCACTATCCACATTCATTCAGAAGATACAAGGATAGGGATGTTAGGCAAATTTCAAAATTAAAAAACATATCTGCACAAATAAGGATACAAATCGGGTACTTGAGGACTACAAAGTCAAACTATTTACAGATATTGTACTACTAACAAATATGCAAACACTTAAAATTACGGAATAGATAACAAACTTGCATCTACTATTTGGTTTTCATACTAGATAATAAGTATACATAAAAAAAAAAGAAAGCAGAACTTTAATATAAACTGACTGATTTGTATATCCATATTAATTTTTAAAGTGCTACAAATCATCCCTATCTGTACCTTATCATATCTAGTAAAGGCTGATAGAGATTTGGATGTCCATATTAATTTTTAACGGACTACAAATCATCCATGTTGCATCATTTTTACCATCTAATAATTAGCCGTGCAGATAATTTAAATTGGATAATATGCAGATACGGATGCTAATTTGCACAAACAATGACCTTTCTGTCTTCAGCCCTACAATCAGCAGGGTTCTGGTACAATACGAAACAATAATAAGTACTATTTACCTGGTTTAGAACCTTCCAAGGATCAGCCCCCATGCGGTCACACTTGTTAATAAATGCTAACCTTGGTACCTCGTACCTTCTCATCTGACGGTCAACAGTTATAGACTGGCTCTGAACTCCTCCTACACTACACAAAACAAGTATGGCACCATCTAATACACGCAATGCTCTCTCCACTTCAATTGTGAAATCAACATGTCCAGGTGTATCTATTATATTGATCTGCATTTGGAATATAAAAAAAAAGAGGGGAAAAAGTTAACAATTCACAAAATTTAAGCCAAAAGGACTGCATATACATGTGGATAAGCTTTCATACACAGTATTTCACATATTTTTGCAACTGACATTCCACTGTTTTGAAATACATGCAAATAACACCTAGCCATTCGATTACAGTTTTGGACAAGAAATATTTAAATTCGAATTACATATTAACAATTTGTCAACAGTTATAGTAAACCATCTTTTCCATGCATCTAATGAAGTTGCAGTCCAGCAAAGGATTATGTGTTTGGTTCATAGTTTGTATTTACTGGTTAGAAAGCTATTTCGTTGGGAGATAACTAATATTCTACTTCAATGTACTTCGTCACAACAACCCAATAAAATAGCAGGTTACGAGCAAGTATAAGAAATTTCAGGCCTCTTTTGCAAATACAACTGAACTGTTGGGTGTCATTTACACAAAGATCAAACCTTGTGCACTGAAGGATAACAAACAATGCATACATCATTTTTGCTTTCTCATTGAACATTACTGAAATTTCAAAACAAGGCAAAGTTAATTGGATTTAGGTGAGATACTGAGACTTCATGGCCTGTTTACCGGCTCTTGACTTGTTTATCCACACTGCAATGGCCAGAGGAGCTCACAGTAAATTCATATTTCGACGAGACGAACCTGATAGTCCTTCCATGTACAGTAGGTAGCAGCTGATTGGATCGTAATTCCTTTCTCCCTCTCCAAATCCATGGAATCCATCTTGGCTCCGACTCCATCCCTTCCTCTGACCTCGTGAATCTCGTGGATCCGACCCGTGTAGAACAGAACCCGCTCCGTTAAGGTCGTCTTCCCGGAGTCTATATGCGCAGATATCCCTATATTTCGCATCCGATCCATGGCCTCTCTCCACCAGAGATCCTTCTCCTCCTTCACTCGCGCGACACTCCCTACAGAATAGAGACGGTACGGCGCCACAGCAGAGGTGGATGAGGGGCGTAAATCGTGGCGTAGAAGGGCGGAGAGCCGGCGAGAGATTGACGACCTCGCCATTGCGAGAGGAGAGCGTTGATGGTCAGAGTTGTGTTCGAGTCGGAGAGACTGAGACACTTAAACCCTAGTTGTGGTATCAGGCAATCAGTTAGCGAATTTGGGTCAAATGTTCCCTTACCAGGGAATAAAACCTGATACCCGTAAAATGGAAACTTGGGCTTTTGGGCTTATACATTCAAAAAGGAGGCTCATAAATATAAATCATATCACCTTAATTTAACTAAAAAAACACTTATTAATAATAAATAAATATATCTAATAGTTTATGTATACATTTTTTTATGATATTTAAATAAAAAATGAGATTAAATTGATTAAAAATGTGTATAAATTTGTTCAAATGTGTTTTAAAAGTATTTTGATGCAATTTGATATGAAATATAAATTATAATACTTTAGTTTTGTTATAAAAATAAATATAAATAATATATATATATATATATATATATATATATATATATATCATAATTTGTATGTATTTTTTGATGATATTTTAATAAAAAATGAGATCAAATTAAATAAAAATTTGTATAAATGTGTTTCAATGTGTTTCAAAACTATTTCGAGACAATTGAATGTGAAATAAAAGACATAACATTTTAGTTTGAGAAATATTTCTTTATCCCATCTAAGTGTCTGATTATTTTGCCCCCACACTAATCTCTCACCTTCCGCCCATTTGCCCCAATCGGAATAAATCCAAAAAGAAAAAAATGAAAAGGAAAATTCATTGTCTCTTTCTTATCCCAAACGATAGCTCTCCTCTCAAGTGATATTTTATGTGAGTTCACATCGTCTTTCTTTCTATAGTTATGACTCCATTCACCTATCTCCACCTCTGCGTACCTCATCTCAACTCTTCTTCATGTTGGAGCGAAACACGTAGGGATCCATGCTCCACTTTCTTTCCTCTCTTCCAATCCGTTTGAAACCTAACTTCATTCGTATTTCTGTTCACCACCGGATCATCAAGATGGTATCACTGTCCATGTTTTTCATATTTTAGAGCAAAGCATTTTGTTCTCTGATGACAGATCAGAAGAGCAACCGTTCCCTACCATGGTACCAATATCCAAGACAAAATTTGGCAAAATTGACCAAGAATTTAGCGGTGGTGTTCAAATCTAGTGTTGAATCTGCTTTGAGATCAATTCTAATTGTAAATTTATTCTTATAATTGCATCTAATTTTGTAGCTTAGTCTGTTGATTTGGTGAATGTATTAGATAGGAACATTTAATAAAAATGAAGGGGAAGGAGGATGTGAGGCAGTACTGCTAATACAAGGGACTGGGTGAATTGCAAGAAGCAGGTAATTGTCACAGTACGTAATACGAAAGAGTAACCTCATCATAATCACTCATCTTAGCCAAAATTATCACTTATTATGTGAAAATAATTACTTTTTGTGACCAAACTATTTACTTGCGGATCCTATTCACAATAGATTAAAAAAATTTGTAAATATTTTCAACAACATTTTAAATGTATTTTACTGTAATTTGAGATGAAATATAAATTATATAAACATAATGAAAAAACGTTTTAAATATATTATAATATATTTGTGATAAAATATAGGTTGTACCCAAAGTAGAGCCACACAAGAAAATATCAATTTAGAAAAATAGAAATGACCAAATCGAAATGATATGTATGTTCAAAACCATATGTCATGCACATTATTTTGTGTAAATAAATAAAGTTATCACAAAAATAAAATAAAATTTTGTTTGAGAATATAACATTATCAAATAAAAATAATTCCAAATATGTCAAAACGTCTAAATCTTTAACCAAATATGTCAAATATGTAAATATATCCAATATTTGACAAAATATGTCAAATATGCAAATATATTCAAATCTTTGATCAAATAGGTTAAATATGCAAATATATCCAAAATCTTTGACAAATATGTCAAATATGTAAATAGTCTAAAACTTTGACTAAATATGTCAAATATGTAAATATGTCTAGATCTTTGATCAAATATGTGAAATATGCTAATATACCCAAAACTCAAATAAAATATGTTAAATATGCAAATGTCCAAAATTTTGACCAAATATGTCAAGCATACCAAAAATCACCAAAATACCCCTAAATGCCTTAGGGTGGTCAATTGTTAATCAAAATTATCAAAATACCCCTAAATACCTTAGGGTGGTCAAATGTCGATCAAAATTATCACAATGCCCCTGAATGCCTTAGGAAGATCAAATGTTGACCAAAATGACTGAAATCCCCCTGAATGCCTTAGAATGGTCAAATATTGATTAAAATAACCAAAATGCCCTCTTAGAGAGGTCAAATGTTAAACCAAAGTTTCTAAAATGCCATTGGAAAGTCAAATATGACCAAAATCATATCCAAACTCTGGTAAAACATACCAGCATATTAAATCATGGCCAAACAAATCAAGAGAACATTAAATTGACAGTGCGCTTCAGATTTAATGTTGTTCATTTTTTAAAATCGATAAAGAATTATACATTCCTGATTCTCCAATTTCCCAAGTTTCGGATTGGTATACTTCAGATCTGGGGCTTGAAAGATCAATAGACTGTATAGGATCATACATCCTTATCTTTGACACGAACCTTTATAGAGATCAAATATCTTTGGTTCTGTGAGTTTCGAATTTGTAGTGCGCTTCACGTTCAAACTCTCTGAGATTAATAGGATCATACGTCCTCAATCTTCAAATTTTAAGAGATCATATATCTCTTCGATTTTAGATTATACGTCTTTAGTCTGATAAATGACCCATGAAAATTATGCTTTCTGGTCACTAAGATCTTCTAAAAAAAATAGAATGATCAAAATTAAAAAAATATATGCATGTGCATGCATATCATACCATTTTAAATATATAAAGGGAGAATAATAAAATAGCCTGTATATTTACTTTCTTTAGCCCTTTAATCAGAGATTTCTGAGGCGAGAGCTGTGGTAATTAATGGCGGGGGTTTAAGCCCATCGAAAAATAGAGTTCACACAATCACTCAAATAATAAGTCCTTGAGCGCACAAGGAATGTACCTACACCTTCTTCCCCATGAGTGAGGACGCTAATGCCTCACGCGTGAGCCGCAAAAAAGGGCCGCAAAAAATGTCGAGCACTTAAGTTATCTTTTGTCTTATCTTGTTGAGTGAGAGTCATACCAAAAGTATTTTCAGTAACATTCTTCTCTATATGCATGACATCCATGTTATGTCTAAGTAAATTTGTTTTCCAATATGGCAATTTAAATAAAATGTTTTTCTTTTTCCAAGTTTGGACTTCTCAAAATTGGTGATTTTTTCAATTTGTGATAAGACAACAGAACTAGTGGGTGCTACAGAAGCATGCCTTAACTCTTTAGTTCCATGAAAGGACTCTTTATCATGACGGTACTTATGGTTAGAATCAAGGCAACGACAATGACCCATGAAACAATACTTGTGGCCTTTTGTTAACCACAATGAGCATGTCTCAATATTGTAATTTGGACAGCAAATTGACCTTGCACACTATATCGAGAGAGATATCCATACCCAGAAAAATCATTTATGATCCACATAATTGTAACATGTAGTGTGAAGGTTTCATCAAGAGAGGCATCATACATTACATAACCATTTGGGCCAGGAATTAGTATTGAAAGAAATAAATATGACTCTTTTGTACATAACCAAGGGGGTAAATTATATGGGATTAATACAATATGCCAACAACTATATTGTGAATTTAACGTACCAAATGGATTGAACCCGTCAGATGCTAAACCGAGTCTAACATTACGAAATTCCTTCAAAAAATGATCATGCCTGCTATGAAAATCTTTCCAAGCAATTGAATCAGCAGGATACCTCAATGCCCCATCTTTTATGTGTTCTTCGTTGTGCCATATGAACAATGAGGCAGTCTTTTTACACATAAATAGCCTCTTAAGACGGGATTTTAATGGAAAGTAACGTAATACTTTAGCTGGGACACCTTTCTTCTTTTTACGCCTCGTTGAAGTATTTGTCTCGGTCGCACTTTTCCATTGAGATACACCACAAATTGAACAAAATTCATCATCAGCAGTATCTTTTCAATACAGCTGACAATTGTTTGGACAAGCATTAATTTTCTGATAGCCAAGACCTAACTTCTCCAAAAAAATTTTGACCTCGATATATGACTTTGGTAAACTACTACCATTTCAGATGGCAAGGTGCAAAACTGAAAGTAAATCTGAGAAGGATTTGTTGGTCCATTTGTTACTAGTTTTTGTGTGCAACAAAAGAACCAATAAAGAATGTTTGGTTAGCTCACAACCTTCCCATAGTGCTTGGTCATTTTCTTTCAACAAACTATAGGAATTCTTAGCTTCCAAATTTTCTATCGGCACACTATCATCCATAGGATTTGTTGAAATTGTTGTTGGTTCATTTTCACCGATTACCCCAAATGCATCATGAATTAATTGAACCATATCGATATGCATAAGTCAATTACACGGTTCATCCATCGCTGGACATTGATAATTACCTAGATTATTCACATTCTCAATGATAGATTCCCTATGAAAAATCTAATTTTTATACCTCCGCAACATTCTATTACACACTAAATGAACATATACTGATTCTCTGTCAAGAATGGACCATTAACACACTTCACACAGGGACAAGGAATTTTACAATCAGAATGGAGATTTGTAACTGCTAAATTAAGGAACCTCTCAACACCATCCAAGTACTGAGGAGATTCTATCCTGTAATCAAGAGTGTTCAACTTGGCCTCAATAGTAGATTTAATGCAGTGAGGTCCAAACTGAGCGAAGATGCAATCAACCACTTGAGCAACAACAGGTCGTTGTAGAGTGCCAAGAAGGCATCCGATGATGGAGAAATACCCCTAAACCAAAGACAGCTATAAGTGTAGCAGCCGCACCAGACAACAAGTGGCTGTAAGTGTAGCTGCCGCACTAGAGACGAGGATTACGCTAAACCAAAATCCCTTCCAAACTGAAATACCCGGCTACCATTCCAAATGCTGAGGGAACTAAATGTCCAGAAAAGGACTCAAAACTGGTATTGTTCAACCTCAAAGAGAGAGAGAAAGAGAGAGGCATAGAGAGATACTCACCACTGCCTTTCAAAAAAAAAAGAGGAAGAGAGAGCGAGAGCGAGAGAGAGAGAGAGAGAGAGAGAGACTTACTCGATAACGATTTAGGAGAGATCGGATTTCAGTTTGGAGGCATCTCCTTGGGTTTCTGATTTGGGAGAAGAAAGGGGCCAAAATGATATGGGTGTGGGAACTGAGTGGGAGTTGGGAAAAATATAATAGTAATTATATTTTAATATACTGTATTGCTTCCAAAAAAAAGAAATTTGTGGGATATATAAAAATTCAGCGGGAAAAATAAAATTTTTTGAGGGAATAAAATGGTGCCAATAGATTGTTGGAAATTTTGATGCATACTACATCAAATTAGTGTTGTATTCTGTGTTGCAAGCCTAATAATTAATAAAAATAAATAAGATTTAGAAGAAATTGTTAAAAGGTGGTATCATACATCCAACACAAGCAGTGGTGTAGTATTAAGGTATTGCACAGAGAGGGAAATAACAACACCAAATGAACCAAGTAGCTTTACTCATGTTGCTACATTCCATTTTTGTTTTAGTGATTTTGAGTTAGTCTACCAATAAATCACTTAGGTGCATTCTTTTTTCTGGTGAGTATATTTCTCATTTGTTTTAATTGAATTGTTTCAAGTTATGACTTAAATGTGAGTAAATTATTTTGGATTTTAACAATACTTATGAAATATGTGAAGAATAATTTTAACTCCAGTTTAGTTGTTGATCAATATTACTAGTATAAAAAATGATCTTCTTATCAATTTTAACCCCAATTTAGTTTGTTGTGAATAACAATATGAAAATAATACAAGTATTGATATTTTTTGGGCAGGTTCTTGTTGTAAAGCATGTTGAGTGTATTCAAATAGACATAGCTACTTGTCATCTTCATAAGAAATTGATGAAAAAGTGAATAAAACTTGAATTTTTCCTTCTTTTTTTTGTTTAGGGTATACTTTTGTGAATTGGTATGTGATATTTTGAGAACTTTAACACCGGTATGTGATATTTTGATTAGTAGGAACTAATTTGTTTTAATTTAATATGTAATACAAGTGGTTTAATTATAAATTTTGTATTTCATTTTAATATGTATGTGATATATACTGCTTTCTAAATTTTTGTTGATTGCTATTTGTGGAATTTACTTCTTTTGAGTGTGGATATATATGGGTACAAAGTTGATTAATGGTGATTTTGAACAGTGTAAAATAAAACAATGATTGTGCTTTTAAAAATAATGTTAAATTATCGGTATACACATGCAAATATTAGTGTAGTAAAAATCACGATATGTATATAACCATGAGATGAATGTATTTACGTGAATATAATAATACGAGGGTAAGCTCACGAAAAAAATTCCCTCTTCACTCACAAAAATCATGTCAGAATTTGCTGACTAGGATAATAATTTAATGTGAAAAAAATCTACGAATTTAATATAAACTATATTCGTTAGCCCCATGAATATAGAGGGTATTTTCGTGGAGATCTAATTTGTCGGAGCTAAAGCGTGCGTAAACCCACGAATATGTCTATATACGCGGTTTACCGACACTTCTGGCCCCTTTTCTACCCTCAATTAAAATCGATTTTCTAGTAGTATCCCAAACATAAGTAATGGATAACTAGACAAATAAATAAATGGATTGGGATTTGTTGACAACTATTACCTCAACAATCTTGTCAACAATTTTTTTAAGTAATTCTAAAAACTAATCTTAAAAATAGAAAATAAATTATAAGCATATTTTTTAACTTATAGATCGATTGTATTTTAAATTTCATATAATTTAAATATTATTTGATACTCCATAAAAAACTATCAAAATTATATGACATTTACAAAGATCCATATGTAATGATTTCTAATGTAATATCAAATGAACCTTAAATTATATGAAATTTAAAACACAATCAATCTAGAAATTAAAAAATATATTTATCAACTTTTTTATTTTTTATGAATTTTTAAAAATTAGTTATCAAGATTGTTAAAATAATGATTGTCAAAGAATCATCTCCCTAAATAATAAACAAACTATAGAGAAACAATTGAACAAATAATATATGGAACTAAAGTTTTAGTTGATAACTATGTTGCCCATACATTTCATATAATAAGGATATCATATTACCAAGTAATCAGTCATCAAACATATTAGTTTGTATTTGATCGTCTTAGGAAGACAATGAGAGAGAGAGAGATTACATTTCATATGAAAGCCTAACTAACGGAAAGGATGTTGATGTTACACCCACAAAACATACAATCAAATTATCTTGGTAAAGGCCACTAATTTTCTATCAGTCAATCTTAATCAACTTTTCATCAAGTTCACTTGGAGGGCCCTGATTTGCCAGCAACACCCATCATCTTCTTAAATTCCTCAAAACTAACACAACCATCACCGTCGACATCCACCGACCTAATCATTTTGGCACAATCACCAACTGAGCACCTTTCGCCGAGGCTGTGTAGCACTTTGTGGAGCTCTTTAGCGGAGATGACCCCGTTTTTGTCGAGGTCAAACATGGCGAAGGCCTCTCTTAGGTCCTTCTCATCAGCTGCTTGGTCATGGCTACTGAAATGGAAAGCCACAAACTCGTCAAAGTCAACAAAGCCATCATGGTCGGTGTCCATCTCGTTCATCATATTTTGTACCTGCAATGATCGTGTCAGCTAATTTTGCAATAGATGTAATTAAGTTGCTTTGTGCTGTAACTGCAAAAGCTACATATATATTCACTATTTGGGGCTGGTGACAGCAGTTTTTTCCAATTATGATCACAACTTGAAAGGTACACCAAATCCACTCAAAAAGGTGATTTTTTCCACAATAGATGACGAATTCATTCAAGACTTTTAGTCATTTTTTAATATTTTTATCGATTGCTGGTTTTTATAATTTGTGTTCACATATTGCATTTTTTGTTTGTTTTGGATACAAGATTTTTGCAGAGAATAACCACTTTCGAGTAAATTCCAAGAAGAAAATTTCTAGAGAATAACACTTTTCATTAAGACTGCACAATTCCACAAACTGTTGTGCGGCTAATAAGCCTACTTGAAGGTAAAAGAAAGAGAAAAGAAAAGAAAAAGATAGGTACAAGCATATTAATCTAGCATGAAAGCAATGTTCCGGTGTGAACGCACGAACAAGTTGCTAAATTTCTTTCCGATTCCAATTTTAATGTGGCCATGAATTGTAATGTTTGCAGGATATTTCAATTGTTAGCTACAAGCGATTAATTTGTGAAAAGTGATAAACTCTAAAATCCTCAATCAGGATATCATCAACTCCGGAAGAAATCTTAGTTATAAACATAAAAAAATTGATGTTCTTAAAAAATATATATATATATATACACACGCTGAGATGATCAGGTTGTTACCGTACCTCATCAGGATGTGCTTCCGAGCCGAGAGCCAGCAATATGTCAGTTAACTCTTTGGCTGAGATCTTGCCATCTCCATTGGAATCGAAGCGCGAAAAGACCTTTCTGACCTCGGTTTGATCCATGGAGTCCAGACCAAAGGAAGAGGAAGAAGAAGAGTAGGAAGAGGAGGATTTGGAGCTGCTGCTGCGGGATTTAGAGGAGCCTCCTCTTTGCTTGGACATTGCTCCGGAGCCTTCTAGATCCCCAGCAGCAGCAGTTGGAGACGATATGAGATAGTGTGTAGTCTCATTTATGGAAGGAAGGGGGTACGAAAAGGATTTGTAGTGTCATTTTTGGGAAGGAAGGAGAAAATTCGGTTGCTTGAGAAATCAGTTGGAACATAGTAGTTCTCTCCAGTACACTATAATTCAATGGATATGTCCATTTCACACGAGCTCTGAAGTACTGAAGCCATTGTCTTTTACCTATGAAATGGAGGAGTCAAGTAGTGTAGTAAACGAAGAAAGAGGATACGAGATTAATTGCCAAGGATATTAAATCTCATTTTACGCGGTTTGAAGACGCGTGAGATCTGATGTGCTTCCTAAAACAGCATTTGCTGGTTTTCAATTTCACCACAAAAGAGGTCGACACGTGTCATATAAGTGGGCCATCCTTACTAAAAAGAAGTCAGGCATGTGAGAAGCACTTGATTATGATTCCTTCTTGCAGCGTCACGGTATTGTTTTATGGACCTTGTGTAATGGCAGAACGCGTCCAAATACCGCCACCACATAAAAGTGGTACGGTTTGGTGGACATCGGAAGGGGAAATAATGAAGAAAAAAGAAGGAAATGCAGATATGCTCGGATATTTGGTTGTCTATTCCAGAAAGAAATGAGGATTGTTCCTCTAACTGGTGCGGATATGGACAGGAAAAAAAAAAGAATTGATATGGAAAGGGATCAGATTTATTGACCGACCAAATTATCCCCATTTAATTCTCAGTCTTCTCTTCTTAATCACTTCTTCCCATAATATGAAATTCTTACAAATATTATCATATGGGAAATGTTTGGGAGATATTACTCGTTGATACCATTATCGATACCGATTTTGTTATTCATATAAAACGAATTATTATTTATGTTAACGATTTTATTATGTAACTTATTTTGTACAATATTTTATCATTTAATTCAAATACTACTAATATGATAATAACTCATTTAAATTGAATAATAAAAGTTTTGTACAAATAAGTTTATAATAAAATTATTAATATGAATAGCAATTCATTTAATCTAAATAATAAAATCGGCATCAATAATAATATCAAAGACAATATCTGTATGTCAACTCCCTTATCATATATCCAAATGGGGAGGGATCACTTGACAAATGGTTATTTGACAAAATTTCATATATGTCCTTACAAAACATCAAAACTACGTATTTCCCTTTCTAACATTCATAATATCATATTTACCATTCGAAACTATTAAAATTCTCATATTTACTCAATATATTATCTTTTACATTAAAACTAACTCCAAATTTGTAGATTTTTCATTTATTCTTATTGAAAATAATATATAAATTTTTTTGAAATTGAATTCTCAATAAATATACTATAGATGTAGTTATGGATCATGAATACTAATCATCGAAGATTTCAAATTCTTTGAAATCAAAATTGAATTCTTAGCAAACAAAAAGATGGGAGGCGAAATGTATTATGGTGTTTGGAAAGTTATTATTATGATGACATGAATGAGATAAGTCAAAGATATATAGTCATGAAATATATATTAAGATTTTGGACTAAGTTTTGATACATTTAATGAGATTATTTGAAATTTTTGGATATATGATATATCATAAAATTTGTTGGGTAAATACGAGAGTTCTAATAATTTGGAAGGATAAATATGATATTATGAATTTCAGAGGGGAAAATATATAATTTTAAATTTTTAGAGGGATATATATAAAATTCTGCTAGTTATTTTGACAATTTTAACAATGAGAATGTTGATCTTTTGCTGCACAACATGTGTGAATGAGTTGATTATAAGGGGGTTTTTTTGGAGATTTATTTTGCTCGATCTTGATACGATCGAACAGACAATACATTACGTTGCATGGTGCTGCGCGTAACATGCGTACAAATTATAACAATGGAATTTCAAATAAATTCAAAAAAATTTAAAAATAGAAAAAAAAAATATAGACATATTTTCAAATTTATAAATTAATTGTGTTTCAAATTTCATGTAATTTGAATTTCATTTGATAATGCATCAAAAACCATTAAAATTTATCCAATTTGCAACGATTCATATATTAACAGTTTTCGATGAAATAATAAATTAGAATTAAATTACATAAAATTTGAAATAAAATTAATTTATAAATTTAAGAATATCTCTATAAACTTTTTTATATTTTTAGATTAAACGGTTAAAATTGGCCTCTTTGAAAGATTGTATGGTCCAAAGCCTTCGGACACATTCTAATCTTACTTGTATTGTGATATTGAAGTATTCACAGTTCTTATGTTGAAATGTAGTTTTCTTTTGTTATTTTATATTATATTTTTATAATTTTATTTTACTTTCTTTTTGCTGCTTGGCCGTCCATCACCTGAGAAGTAGTCAAGAAAAACTGAAAAGAAGAACTAGAAAGCAGCGTAGGTAGGCCTCAATGTATTTCATTTATCGCGCTGAGGAAGCTTGCCACAATACGGTACTTTCTTTTTCCCATAAGTTTGAGAACTTCGTCCCAAAGCGCGCCTTTGTTTTCCCACCTCTAAGTCATAAAATTAACATTTTCTTTCTTTCTCCATTGTATTTTCATTATTCTTTCCTCTATTGAGTAGACAATATTGAATAATGCTTATTAGACGTGCTTGAAGAATTTCAGTGAAAGTAAGTAAAGTGAGGAACTTGGCTAGTACTATAAAGTGTGTAGATAATTTCAACTTCAAAACGAATGTAGTGTCCTAATATTCTCAGTTCAGTTGCGGTCAAACACAGAAGCTGCGTGACTAGATTTGAAACATGCGAGTAATTAATGCTCCTGTGTGAAATTAACCCCCCAAAATCGCCATCAAGTTTTCTCTAGTCTCTACAATTGCTTTCGTTGAATAGAGGATACTCATCTTATTGGGAACCTTATCTGGTATAACTTCCCTACCAACTCACTAGTACATGCTGTCGGATTAAAAAAAAAAAATATATCACGACAATATATACTGCAGTAGAATACTTAAACCTCGTTTTCTAACATCTCTTTTAAAAGATTAAACCCACAAACCTTAAACACGACAAACACCTCTGATCAGGTTTAGTCTATACCGCGAAAAAAGCACGAGTATGAAACGTGTTGTCATCTAATTAACAACAAAAAACTAACATATAATCTCATTACAACACTGCAGTCCAGTTCCTCTCTAATAGTTAACCCATTCCTATACCTATTAGATTCCCAAGCAATTTGGTAAAACACACAACAACATAATCCATATTCCATAATGATACACACAATACTATTGACTTGCAAGCGAACCAAAGATCAAACACGGGCCCCGCCAATCTGACCCTTGTTATCATTATATTCCCGACTCCTAACATCAGACCCATAATCGGTCATCCCAACACCCATTTCGTTCTGGTGCTTGACCCAGCCGCCGGTATCGGCACGGGTGTAGCTCCGGTAGTATGCCAAATCGAACACCAGGGAGAGAAACGTCATGGCAGCAGCGGCAGCAAAGACACCCTTTCGAAGGGATGCACATGATACCAGATCATGCTTTGTGTAGTACCCGAGGTACTTTGTGTGGTATGCATTTCTAACTGAACCAGCAACAAGACAGGCTTCTGCTATCAGAAAGGTAATCCTGAAAAACGAAGAAACCCGAATAAGGTGCATAAACTTTTGAGGTACTATTGCTATTTGTAACTAGCAATAATAGGACTCATACTATGACAAGCTTATGCTGCACATTATTTTCAATTATATTTCTTTCAATTAATTTTATTAATTTGTATTTTTTGTTCATGTAATTGTTGGTCTTGGCCCCCAGCATGATACATGTCAGATGTGATAAATCATGGATCTCTGCTTCAGTACATGTTAATTTGCACTAATCTTGTATCCTAACTAACTCCCCATTGAGACCACATACTGCTTTTGTACAGTTTACTGGTACATCAACTGATACTGGTACAAATGGATTGACTTGATACTGGTATATAAGGATTTGAAACCAGTTTTGATTATCTTCTGCACTCCTAAAAAGCTTCATAAATTGTCCATTTCACTTTACCAAGAGAGTATAAAGGAGGTGATAGCACAAGTACGGGAGCCACCGGCAGACAAAACATGACCAAAACATAGACATCGAGTGACTCCACTAATCAGTGCCTGACTGACAAGAAGAGTGAAGAAGGCCGACACTCCGTAAGTGGTCGACGCATCGGAGTCATATACACAGTATGTCCTCTCGTCGTACTCGTCAGGCACTACTTTCCCCTTTTAACAAAACAGATTATAAAGCCAAATCAGTAACGGAGAAAAAGAAATTCTCCCAATTTAGATTACTTAACTGTGGTTTAAGATATAAGTTGACAACTTGACATGTACTATCCTGGTTTTGTTCTGAAAATGGAACATCAGAGCAGTTACAAATTTAACCTTATCTAATAATCTTGTTCCTTTTTCTTTTGGGACAGCTAGATCCATCCATTAATTCAAGTTTTCTCCATCCAACACAGACAATTTTAAGAAATTAAAACAGAAAAAAAACAAAGAAGTAAAGGTGGCTTACAGTGCTTCTACGGCTCTCAGCGCCAATAGCAAGCAAGAAAGCAAACACATGTAGAAAGGTTACCGCCGCCACAACCGCAATCGATTTGGAAATCCCCATTTCTCTCTCCTTCTCTTTGTCCTTCTTCCCCGTAGAAATTAGAAACGCTTCCGGATCTATCGTGCGGTTACTGACCGCGCGCTAATTATAGTAGCGAAGCCAAGTTCCTTTTACTATCTAGAGAAGAAAAGGAGCTAAGTGTCCTTTTGGTCGCTTCGGCGGGCAGCGGCGGAGGCGAGCCCAGTGGCATGGGATTTTGTGTGTGTGTGTGTGTGTGTGTGTGTGGAAACAAGCTGTCTTTTTCTTTCGTCGACTCTTTTCGTGTCTTTCGTTTGTCCTGTCTTTTTTTTTCTTTTTATTTATTTATTTGGTTTCGTCCGAGATCAGTTGGACTTGGGCCACAACTGGTCCGACCTGGGTCAATTCCTCGTTGGACTCCCCCAAACTACTACTCAACTATCTTCTCTTTTTCTTGTTTCATTTTTTGACGTTATGTAAATTGGAACATAAAGGATTTTGGATAACTTGAGATAGTTTATTTTTTATGCTTTTTTTTATATGAATTTTGAAAAAAATATGTTAAATATTGTTCTTTTTTTTGAGCTATAGCTGCAATTATATCTGAATTTGCTTTTTCTCAAGTAGCAATTCAATCGATCTATATATCATGCCCTTCTTCTTTCTGAGGCAAGCATCAGTTCTAGCTAGCTAGTAATCGTTCATTGAATTCTGTAAACTAAATTGTGCGTATGAGCTCTATATATATTACCAATCAACCAAGTTCAGATGGACAGTTTATGCATAAGGATACGTCGTATACTACATATCGTGAAGTATTGTGTGCACGGCCTGTCGGTCATCAGCCGACGAGGCTTCAAGGAGCGAGCACTGCTTTATAGCTAGCACAGGTTATTGAGATTTCTCCTTTTTGTTATAGAAAATGTTAGCATGTCGTTATCATTTAATAAGATCCCTTGTTTTCCTACTATATGGTATAATATGATAATTTGGCTTTATTCCTTGGGAGCTTTCCTCCTAAGATTTTTCTTCAGAAACAACATAGAATAAATTTGCTTTCAAAAATGATAATTTGTCTCCCTGTTATGATAAATTGGGCTACTCTGTTCTCTGATTACATGGTTTTATAGACATAATACTGTGCAATCGGTGCGCAACTCCTGTCGATTTCTTGACCAGATCGATCGAGCAGTTTACATGGTTTTATAGACATCCCACGACTTCTCATATCATTCTATGGCAATTTCTTTTGTTTTTCTCTATAACTAAGAGCAAAATGTGTCTAGTGTGTTTTCTTTTTTTGGTGTGTGTATAACGGTTTTTGGAACATTTTTTTGAGTGCTTTTTCTTTGTAACAGTCGTATATATGTATCATTTTATGCAAAGTTATTACGACTGTGACTGTTGTTGAAGTTAGAAGCAACCAACAGCGGAGATAGAAGGCAAATTTAGAAGAGACGAAAGATCATTATGAATACATGAAAAGTAAATATTTTTTCATATAATTGTTAAAGAATTTATATTTTTTTAGTTTTAATGTTAAATTTGATTGGAGGAATCACGGTCTCCATCAATCATTCTATAATTTAACAACGACTTATTAATCAAAATATACCTATAGCTATCTTTTATTTCCGTCGCTATGATCATTGACTTAGTATTTTTTTTTTCTCAAGAAACAAGCATCGTCTATTTTTGTGATTTTATTAGTATAAAAAAGAAAAATTACAGAGTCATATTTATAAATATCAAAATAAAAACAAAGTAAATTTAAAAATCAAGCTAAACTAACGTCGAGTATTGAATAAAAAACGTGACGTGCAGTAACATTCTACATAAAAACATGATGTGCTTCAATCACATAACGTGACCAAAATATTTTATTCACGTCATATGATGTGACGTGTCAAAAATAATAGAGTAGAGATACGTCATGTTTATAACACGATATGTATAAAATAAGTCATGTTTAGACACACCGTGTTATACCGTCACGTGTCAATACGTGACATAACGTGACACACATATAATACACAATTTTTTTTAATTTTATCTTTTCATTGAAAAAATATTAAAAATTATTTAAATTTGTGAAAAAATTATAAATTTTACTGTAAAGTATTGGAAAATACTAAAAAAAATTTATGGTAAAAAATATATTTTATATTTATATTAAAAATTTAAAAAATATATCAAATAATGGATGTATGACTTCATGTAATTACGTGACGTATCATAACGTGACGTGTCATAACATGACGTGCTGTGACGTGACTAGTCACGACGTGTCATTTTTTAAACTCTAATATTGAGCATATAGAGGTGTAAATGGATTGAATATTATTCATTTTTATTTCGATCTGTATCTGAATAATGAGCTGATATGAATTTTGATTTGGATTTTTTTTATAGCGTATTTAGATGTGGATACGATTTTTAGTTTGAAATCAAATATAAATATGGATGCAAATAATTACTATGTATGCAGATAATCGCTCGGATTCAGATTTTTTCGGAAATTACATATTTATTTTGGAGGTTCACATATTATCTTGAATTTTTAAAGTATGGTATGAAATTTTATTATAAATTTACTTAATTTCGAAAATAATTTGAGTTCATGTTTTATTATAATTTTGTAATTTCTGTTACGTTTTGAATAATATTATAATTATTATATTGGTTTTGTAATTAATATTCAATTTTGATAATTAATGAATTTATTATGAAAATATCATGTAGTCATGTTTAATGAAATGTATGATACTTTCATTTTTAATATTTTATTCATATTTGTATTTGATATTCAAAATTTTTTGTTATTAAATTCATATTAAAAAAATTATAAAAGTAAAAAGATATGGTTTGATTGTTATATGCAAATATCAGTATTGTTTACATTTCATAGCATTTTTTTTTCTTACAAGCAGGTGGAAAGGCAATAAAATAGCATTTAGAATTACATTGTATTGTAAAATAAACATGGATTAGCAAATTATTAGGAGATCTAAGCAAATTCTTAATCTAAATGTCATAATTACATAATAACATTACGTAATTATGTTTTTAGTATATTACATAATGTCCTTCTATTTCAAATGATATCGTATTGAGTTTTTTATAATTGTGAATGATATTCAATTAATGTGATTTTTTGAAAGTTGAAACAACAACAATAAAGTAAACGGGAAATGTTTCGGCGATGCCGTAACGGATACGAACGTCGATACCATTGAACCGCCCGCGGTTTAATTCCCGGTTTAACCTCCGGTTCATGATCGCTTTATAATTTAATTGCTCCAATGCTTTCCCCTCACTCATCACTCTATTCTATTCACTTTACTCCAGTCTCCTCTCTCTCATCTCTTGAACTATTTTTGAATTCTTACTTTCTCCTCTCCGTAAATTTCGCTCAATTTAGTTCAATTAAATTCATTCTCTCTTCTCACAACTACTTCATTCTGATCGGAGACTACGAGAACAATGGCAAGGAGAATAAAAGAAACTCTTGATTCAGGTAATTTTTAAAAACCTTGGTTTATTCTCAGATTGATCTGCTCATGGTTTATAGGCTGTTTTTTAGTAGATTTTGTGAACTTAGGGTTTTTTACTTTGCTATTAGCCATATCTTTTATCTTTTTATTTCAATTTAGAATTGAAACTGTCTATGAATTTCTAATCCTATGGTTTCATGATTTTCTATAATCCACCTCGTTTTCGTTCTTCCTTTCAATCTAGTCTTGAGATTGAATTACTTATTATTCTTCTAATCTGATTGCAAATGATTAAATGATAATTTTTGCAATCTATCTAAGTCCCTGTCATCTGAATATTGAAATTAATGATCAAGTATTTATCCTATTGTCAGAATATTTGAATCCTGCACATTTTCCTCTCATCTTTTCGATCAATTTTGGATTTTAATTTTCCTCCGCAGGAGATCGCCATCGGAGTAACTGATTTCATTGAAACTGTGTTGGCTTGGTGTCTCTAGTTATTGATGTTGTTCTGATCTTCAAATCATTGAAACTTCAGGTAATTAATTCATTTCTCTTCTCAATTTTGTTATTTATTAAACTTTTACAGTTCAATGTTTTATCTGATGAGGATAGGTTTGAATATTGTTTTATTCAAGTATTTCATTATTAAACTAGTCAAAATGAAAAAATCTTTTCAATTTGTGCTTTATCAGTTGTTGTGTTATTCAATTTACTAAGCTACTGTTTGTCAGATGATTTTAAAATTCATTATTAAGTTAATGTCGTCCTCAATCTGTTGTGAGAATTTTTAAAAGTCGTAAGACTAATTTTAGTGTTATGTGTACTTATTATTCATGTTAACTTAGTTATTATGCTGTTTAAATGGTTTATGATTAAAGTTAGTACTTCTTTTGAATCATTGTTGTGTTGCTATAATCTGCTTATTATTCATAATAACTGCATTGGTATTCAGATTGTGAGAGTTATGATGCAGGTTGAGATTATTAAAATATTTGTTATCTACATGTAATTGTCTGTTCTTAAGTGATTTTTACTTGTGTTAATTATATTTTTTTTTGTTATTGTTATATCTTTTCATTGAAATAGTAGTGAATTTTTAAAAAAATTGTTCATGATGTAGGATAATGAATGTATTGTCTCAAATGTGTCTTTTAACAACAAATAGGACAAGGAGTATATTTGAAGTACGACGTAAACCTACAAGATTTGTTCAGTTCTATGAAAATAATTTGAAAATAAAATTGACTGACGAACATCGCGTACTTCTCCAAAATACTCTTTTCTCTCATTTTCTGAAAATGTCCAAGATGAGCACAATGAACGAGCTTGTTTGTGAAATTAATCATCTGGTGTTTTGAGCTTGATTTGATGTGATTCAAAATTCTAGGGGTCTCTATGAGTTTCACTTCAAGAGATGTCTCCCTTATACTCGATTTAGGAATATAAATGGTGGGATACTAAGATATTATAACTGAGACTTAATAAAGCGTAGAATCAAACATAATAAAGATGAAAAGATGATTTCATCAGTATCTGCTATTGGGATTGAGAGGCATGACCTAATACTGGTAGGGTCTGATAATGAAATACCTCTTAATGGGTGCAAGGAAGATCTCCTAGTACCATTTGTACAATGTTAGCTGATTTTTTTTCATAAGATTGATTGATTTATATGTTTTAGTTGTTTTAATTATTCATATTATTTGTCCAGATGTGCTATGACAATGATTTATAAGGTTTACTGTTGTTTGAACTTATTATTCATTTTCAATTAGTTATTATTCAGATTGAGTTGTTTATTATGTAGGTTAATTTTAGTTGTTATTCAGATAAGTTGACATGTTAAGTAGAGTTGATCAGTATATATTCATATTCTTATGTGATTGTAGGAAGACACCACAAATGAAAGGATTCTGCTGGCATACAATCTCTCGACAGTGAGAATATGGCATTGTGAATTTCAGATAAGTTATACGTTTGATATTTATTTATTCCTTTGATGACTTAATTTGCATAATAAGCATAACAATATGAATAAAATAGAAATCAATCTGAATAAAAAGGGGTTCATCAGGATTTTGTTGTGCTAAAACATTTTGCTTCTATTTCAAGTCCAAATATAATATGAATAAGAAAACCATCAACCTGAATAATAAAGATAGCAATCTGAATAATAAAGGAATCACTGTGAAACATAAAGTTTAACATATGCTCTATAATTCTATGTTAATAAGATCACTTTTTCCTTGACATACAATCTCTTGACAGAGAAGAGCAATAGTCAGCATGTGGCTTTATTTTAGGTAAGTTGTAGGTTTGATCTTTGTTTCCTTTGATGTCTTAATTAATTTGCATAATAAGGATAACAATATGAATAAAACAAAAATCAATCTAAAAGGGGTTCATTAGGATTTTGTTGTGCTGAAATATATATAATATGAATAAGAAAACAATCAACTTGAATAATAATGATAACAATCTGCATAATAAAGGAATCATTGTGAAACATAAACTTTAGCATATATTGTATAATTATGTTGTAATAAAATCACTTTTTTCTGATTTCTTTTTGGCAGAATTTGGCATATTTATTTGCAGAATTGAGAAATTTGAGTTTTATGGTAATTGTTATGTTAGAAATTTGTTGATTATGTGACAGAATGTCAGAAATTTCAAATTTGGCAAAGATTTCAATTTTATTGTTGAATTTGTGATAGATTCTGTGAATGAATTTGGGATAGAATTTGTTCATCAGTTTGTGATAGAATTGCTTAGTGCTATCGTTCGATTTTTTTTATATTTTTTGCCCCAATTTTTTTTTAGGAATTTTTAAGATTTGCTGTGTGAAATATCAAAATTTATTAGTTGAAAAGAATGTGTTTGACTAGTCAAATATAAGGCTCTGTTGGAAAGATGCGTGAGAAAATTGAAGCGTGCGGGCAAAAATTTAACTTTAATTAATCAATTATATGGTCTATTGGTATCAATTTTAATATCGATTTGTGTATCTATATATCAGCTGTACACTTACAAAATACTCATCGAGTGAATAATATGCACTTTTCTGATTATGGTATAATAATGAATTTATACACTAATTTGAGAAGGCCTAAATTCACTAAATCAACGAAAAAGCAAAACAAATCATATATCAATATAAAAAACAAAACAATTTATAAAATAAATATAAAATATTCTACAATCACGAAGTTTCAAAATATTCTGCACTATATTGAAAATCAAGAAGCAACTCAAAAATAATTTTGAAATAATAGATATACAACAGAATAATAAGGGCTTATTAACCAAACAAAAAATGTTTGTCAAAAAGCAAAAAGAGAAACAAATAAAACCGATATCTCTACTTAGAAATTAATAAATACAAGATTGAATTAATATAGAACAAGGAAAAAATGCAAAAAAAAAACCCCCCCGAGGGTTTAATGAAGAAAGTTAAATAAAGAAAGTTAAATAAATAAAGCAAGAAGTAGAGAAAGGTCTCATCAGAGATTTAAAAATTACTATTAACAAAAAGTAGAGAAAGGTCTCATCAAACAACATGGTTATTTCTGTTTGATTGTGATAATCTTCAAAGTAAAGTAGAGATCTAGAAATTAAATAAACAAGAGAGGAATAGCCCAACAGGATATATAAAGGATGCTCTTTAATTTTCAAAACTGCTTTGAATTATTCAACCAATTCAACGAAAAGGTGCCTTGTTGGTCAAAAAGGGAAATAAACAAGGTTAAAGTCGGTAACAGAAAAAGAAAAATGCGTTGGGGATTTTATTTGGGGATAAAAGGCTGAGGATAGGAGTGTGTAATAATTCGGTTCGGTTCGGATCGAATTAAATATATATAGTTAAAGTTTTATTCGATTTGTTAAATTATCAATCGAATTAAATTTATAAAAATATCAATAAATCAATATTCAAATAAATCGAAATTTTGTTTGATTTATTCAGTTGAACTGAATTTATATTAATTAAAATGTGACGAAAAATATCAATAAATTTCAAATTAATGATAAAAGAGATAAATAATTCAAAGAACAAAATAACGAGCAAATAAAACTTATAAAAAGTTAAAATATTCGGATTATCCTTGATATGTCTTTATTTATATCAAGTAAAATGAATTTACTTAAAAATTTTTGCTTTATTTGATTTATTCAGTTTATATGATTTAGAAAAACATAAATCGAATCAAAGAAGAAAAACTAAATAAATTAAAATTTTCGACCGCACCAAATTTTTTGAACTAAAAAACCGAACCAAATAGTCCGAAATTTCACGGTTCGGTTGAAATCCAAAAAAACCAATTCATTTGCACACCCCTAACTGGGGATTACAATATTTATGCTAATATTTATTATTGTTGTTGGTATTGTTATTAGTGTTTATAGTTGTTTTATCTCAATTTATCTTTTAGCTCTCTTTTCACAATTTTCAGAACGAGCTCCCTCAACTCAGTTTTGATAGATATTTTTAAATTAAATAATAAAATTATAAATATGAAAAACGACGTAAATAATATAAATAATGAATCATTAACACAAATAATAAGACTAAATAATTAATATAAATAATACAATCAACAAAACTGCATAATAAAATAATCATTTTGAACAATAAAAATTGAGAACATCTCCGTCTCATTTGTAGATAATTAGTTAAATTTAATATAACATTTATAATTATAATTTAAAAAATGTGAAGTACTTGTTAATGTTATAAAGTTAGTAAGTCTTTTTAAATATTATATCAAAATTTTTATATATTTATTTTAAATGATATGAATGTTTTCATTCTTCTAATTGTAAATGATTATTTTTTATTAATTAAAAATTATTATGTTAGCTAATTAAAATAGTCAGTTAACAATTTTATGGATGAAAATATTTAAACTAATATGTAAAAATTGCTAAATTATTTATGTGATAAATAAATTCAATTTTTATAATTTAAAAAATGAAAATATTTATAGAAGATATATTAATTATATTTTCTTTAATAATTAATGAAGTTGACTTTGCATCAGACAAAGTTTGTTATAAAATGTAATACTAATTTGACGAAATGATATTAAAAACATGATTACATATAAACGGTACGGGACGAAATAAATATGTCTAAAAAACCAAAATACTCTTTTGTATATTCTTTAGGATTGGATGTTGGAATTTTGTTGAGCAGAGAAAAAAAGTGTATAGAATAAGTTCGATTCAAATATTGCATTAAAATAAGAGAACTAAAACAAATTATATCACTTGAATCACAGGTTTAAAAATGGAAAGGGTCCACTTTTAGTTGAATATACTACGATATTTGTTAACCAATAAATTTATAGTGTGCAAAAATTAGTGTCAATCAAATGAAATGAAAGATAATATTTATATGTACATTATTTGTTATTGAACGAGAAAAATCTAGTTATTACGTTCAGAAATGTCAATGTTGTGTGTTTTTATGACATACAAAAGATTGTGAAGTAGGGAGTACAAATTAATTTCAAAGTTATTTTCTACAAAAACTTATTTATGATTTGTAGTAGTTTGGCTAATGTGTTATCGTTAAAGTTTCAGTCAAAATGTTAACGGTTTAAATTTTAAGTTTTTGTGTTCTAAATTTTGATTTAAGTATCTCAATAAATTCTTTATATCAAAATCTTGTATAATACCAAAATTTACCATTTTTAGAACTTTTTTAAATATTTTTTACGAACTTTCAAATATGATCTTAATTGGCATATGAACATTTTTTTATTGTTATCTATTTTTGAGCCAAATAAAGTCATCTTTGAAAATTAAAAAAAAGTTAAAAAATTTAAAAATGATAAATTTTGTTATTGGTAAGCTTAACTCAAAAACCTACCGAATCGGCTCCAAACGACAAATCGAAGTTGCTCAATAAATTCTTCATACCAAAATCTCATAGAATACCAAACTTTTCTATTTTTAGGATTTTCGAACTATTTTTTTTAATTTTTTAGAATGAGTCTAATAATAATAATAAAACAATGAATTTTTGTATATAAAAGTTGAATATTTCAAAAAAAATATGAAAAAAAAATAATTAAGTAGGTCCAGGATGAGAATAATCTGCCAGCTGACCAGCTGAATTGGACATTAACAAACAGTTTCTGTGTTTTCTAAAAAAGAAAAAGAAACAGAAGGTATAATTAAAACTAGGAAAATTATGTAATGCCCTTAACAATGCCTCCTATTTCTCCAACTATCACAAACAAACGAAAACCCCTAAAAATATCAGCACATATGGTCCGCATGCAGTGCTAGTGGAGAAAATAGAGGAGCAGTATTGGAGCACTGTATCAGCGTCCAACATTCAACAATGACTACGAGCTACGCGGAAGCACATATACTTCTCAAGTCCACTAAAACAAAGAGCAAGAGAGAGTAAGCGAGAAGATATATCCGCAAATAGCCAAGAAATATACTTGCTTAGTTCCTTCTGTTTGTTCTCATCAAACATATACACATAGGAATACAGAGAGAGAGAGAGAGAGAGAGAGAGAGGGTATAATTAAACCATGTGTCTGGAGTTTCTCTGCAGCTGGAGCAACCGTGACGAAGACGGGCCCATGCACCATCGTCCCCGTACTCCACGTACCGGTTGGTCTGCTGGCTCTGAGCAAAACTACCCGACAGAACCAAAAAACCACAACAATTACCCATCGAAGAATGGGCCTCCTTCAAAGCCTCCTTTCGAGTCGTCCATTAATGGTTCTGAAACTCGGAAAGATGAATATAGTCATGTATACCCAGTAAGGGACGAGCCTCTTTTAAAGCCTCGTTCGACACCGTACACTGGACATGAAAACCAAGTCATCAGTGGTGTCGCTGTAAATGGGGATATGATGTCAAAAGCAATTTATCCGGGACCTAGTGTTTCGGTGCCTCATGTCAGAAACAATACTGTGTTGGCTGCTCCTGTACTCCAGCCAATTCCCAGGAGAGGTGCTGAATCCAATGTATTGCATACTAGCCCTAATATATGAAAAGATGAAGAAGAAGATGGAGAGGAAGAGGAATAAGGTGTGCTGAAGATAGCTCAGATGAAAAACTGATAGAAGGTGTTCTTGATCATACAAGGTTACTAGTTAATTGCTAGATTTAGTACGTATCTTGTGATATATACAGACGTATTAATTAGTATGGTATTCTTCACCTGGCAATTGAGGAGTTATTGATCCATCATCTATGTCCTTCTCCAATAAAAAGCAGGATTGTTTTTTAGCTAATTATGGTTAAAACAGAAGAAAAACAGCATATGTATACAGTTGTTTTCATGCGTGGGGTTTCCAGTAGTATTAATTAATTTTGTTTTCAGTATGAGCATGTATGTAATGTAAGGGTAATGTTTATAAATGAGCATGTATGTTTATTAATTCATATAAATAAGCTCATAGTTTTTTTATTTTTCTGAAGTTTATTAATTAAGCTCATAGTTGTTAATTATTTATTTTTCAAAACTTTAAGTCTACTTAATAAGTTACGTTAAGAATAAGAGGTTTTAGATAACGATTAGTAAAAGCTTAATGCAACATAATTTGGATAAAGAGAATATAATGGGAGGAGCTTTGAAGACTCAACGCTCAGGAGCTGGTCAGATGTCATCCACGGGCCTATTTTTGCATCTGATTCCACAATAATTTGGGGGGGTTTTAAAGCACATCTTTTGGTTAGCATAGCAACCTAAATGGCCCACGTAGTTATAATCTCGGTGTCTTCAAATTGAAGTATCTTAAGTATTTATGCGAAGCATTTCACTATGTTTAGTGTTTAAGAAAATATCTCCGTATAAACTTAAAGATGGCAGGATCAAAATTCGATTAAAAAACTATCTATAAATATTTAAGATTAAAAAACTTGAATTTATCTTTAGTTAAAATAATTTATAATATTGACTCGGAAGATATTATGTACGTGCCAACAGTACTTGCAAAATTATAGATTTTCTGACATAAAATTCTTGGCACAACTTTTGTTTTACAAGTCAACAAGCAGTCATTGATTTAGATGTATTGGTTTTATGCATGCACTTCAATTATTGCGGAGAAGAGTTTATATGTATGAAACATTTATACGCCAGGGATTTATACATGGTTGTTCTATGTCAGGACTTACCTCCTGCCTAAGAACACTAAAAGTTGATGAAAATTGATCACAAAATTAACAGAGAGATTCTTTGCACAAATTTGCCGCCCACAAATTCCGCTTTCCTATTGAAATTAAAAATCAACGCATTCTCTTCCCTATTTTCGTCGAAAAAAATGAACTTACTTAGCATACTTTTGATGGAGCTAGATGACAATCGGACGGATAATGTCAAGTTTGAGTCAGATCGGTTCTTATTAGATCAATTTGACTCCAAAGAATTGTTGGATTAAGTTGGATTGGGTTAGGTGTGGTCGGATTTCTTTCATTCAACTTTGAATTGTGTTCGGATTTCAGACGATCAAATCAAGCTCGAATTAGTTTGATTTTATAAAATTTTCTCATTGGATCAGGTAGGTCTGTAAGATATTCAGGTTAAATTAAATTTTTTACTTCTAGAACGGTATTAGATAGGCTACAATATGATTTCAAATAATTGTGTTGTTATGGTTGGGTTGGACCTGATTGAGTCAGGTTTTGAATTGTTCGACTTTAGTGATGTTTGAATCTAAGTTTGTCTCGAGTCAACTATAGTTGTATTCGGGCCATTTAACTTTAAATCAGATTCGGATCAATTTGATTTTTTTTTTAAAATAAATTGAATTGGATTTAGATTCGGTCAGATCATATGAATTCTTCAAGTCGGATTAAATTTTGCCATCTCTAAATGGAGCCATCAAGATGACAAATTTTGGTTCAGCTCAAAGAACCTTTCTATCCTTTTAAGTCAGATCTAATTTGTAATTTTGAATTGTTTCATACCGACTTTCAAGGAAAAAAATACCAACCTGAATATGTTTTTATCCGAATTTGAGAGGACTGGTAAACTCGAGCAACTTCAACTTGATCGATCAATTCATTCAAAATATGACAAACAACCCCAATCTAAAATGATTCGAGTTCTAGCTAGACAACTGATTACCTAAAACGATTCGAGTTCTAGCTACCACTACAATGGTTTGTAGAACCATTATATAGTAATTTTAATTAACTGATAGTACTGCGCAGACCATCAGTAGTGTTGCAAAAATGTTGGTTACTGTTTTGACTGTGTTGCACAATTTTCTTTTCTTCTCAGTCATCTACAAATAAAACGTCTTATTTCACAAATAGAGCTGATATATAGATACCGTCATTGATAGTATTGTCGATACCAACTTTATTATTCAGATTAAATGTGTTATTATTTATGTTGACGGTTTTATTATGTAATTTATTTATACAATATTTTTATTATTTATCTTAAGGGAGTTTATTATTCAGATTAGTGATATTTGAGTTGAATAATAAAATGATATACAAAATAAGTCGCATAATAAAGTCGTCAATATGAATAATAACTCATTTTATATAAATAATACTGTTGGTATTGATGACGGTATTAATAATGATATTTTTCAAATATTTTTCTTTCAAAAATCAAGGTTAATAGTAACCCTTATTTCAAAAAAATCTACAAATAATATGCCTTTTCTAACAAAAATATTAGGTTAGCTAATCAAATCTCTTTTGTAAGGAAGGTCAAAGTGGATTCCAAAACTTGTAAGTAGTCATCACTAGTAATTTTTTTTTGTTAAATAGAGAATTAATTTTTGATCAGTAGTAGTCAAGATAATGTTCTTTTTATAAAAAGTCGTATATTCAAAATTTGACTAAAATATTCCTAATAGATATTAAAGTTTGAATGGTTTGAACCATTCTTATCGTAAAAATAAAAATAAAAATGTATCTGTTGATTTCAAGCTACAGAACTTCCAATTCAGCATAGCATACATGATTCACAGAGAATTGGGATCATACTCAGCTTTATCATTAAGTACATAAATTGGATGGCATTATTGTCTCTTTTTGCTTAGTTTTGTGTTTATCTTTATAGCAAATAGTTGGAATTAGTAAAGTGGGGGCATTGATATTCTAGCACAACCTACTCACGAAGTGTGGAGTTTGAAGCTCATCGAATCAAATTTGATTTGATTGATAACTTCAATTGTCGGATTTTCAAATCTAATATTTAAACAATTATTAAAGTTTTCAAATAAAATTTCTACATGAATCATGATGTCATTAAACGATTAATATATCTGTTCGATTCAAATTTGATTCAGTGGATATTGGACCCCTCCCTCTTCCCATAGGCAGCACTTGCTTTATTAAATTTGAAGGTATTGGATCCTTGTATTAGTTGGGATGATTAGCACCACCAACATCAAAGTGTCTCATTATGATTAATTAGCACATTGTATAACTAGTTTGTCCCTTAGAAAATTCCATACTGCCAATGATATATAGAGGGCATCTTCCTAGTTATCATTGATTAAAAGCAAATCCAAAGGAATGCCAAACACACTTACTATTTGTTTTTTATTTTTCCTTTTAGAAAAAGAAGTGTATCAGTCCTAGAACAAATGCCAAATGCACGTCTTAATCTCAAGCCGGCCATAAAAGGTAAATTATTGTATAGGTCAACAACTTGTCTTTGAATACTATTTTATTCGATCATAACTCCATGTCTTCCATATATGTATTATTATATTTTTATTTGTAATTATGACTTCTATATAAATTCCAC
The DNA here is from genome assembly GCA_037678475.1 of x Bolboschoenoplectus mariqueter. Lineage (NCBI taxonomy): Eukaryota > Viridiplantae > Streptophyta > Magnoliopsida > Poales > Cyperaceae > x Bolboschoenoplectus > x Bolboschoenoplectus mariqueter. The sequence goes on from CM075255.1 coordinate 3,434,322, forward strand.
TTTATAAAAATTTAGTAATTCATACTTAAATCTTATACGAAATTAAATGTAGATGACCCGATTTGAGAGATACATAAGCCCGAAGCAGATTTTTCTAGTTAAGTCAAAATCTTATATATGCGTTTGAATCGGATGAGGAATTAATAAAACTAATTTGGATGAATAACTATTGTGAAGCACTATTTCGTATTTGATGGGTAGATAACTATTTGAAATCTTTGAATTAATTAGCGAACAAATTGCCTTTGTTATTTTACAAAAAATTATTTCGAATCGTCACTAATTCCGCTAATTAAAAAATTCACTCTTTCATCCAAAGACATCTATAATAAAGTGTGATTATGTTGCTTTTTTTTCAGCCTTGTACCAATTACAGGTCTATATATGCATGCTCCTATTCCTATTTAGACGTACTAGCACAGTCAAAGAAAATATTTTGTGTCAGACTTTGAACATCTTTAGTTATTGTATATTACTAGAGTTATTTTCCAAATTTCGTCCCATAGAAAAACATATTTATTGAAAAAATTATATTAAGAATATTATTTTATAAAATAAAATTCATATTCATTGAATAGTTTTTTCAAATAGCAAAGGATGTGTAAAATGACAACATGATATAATTAGTATCCTATATCAAACGCACTTCTTTATAGTGAGAAGAGATATACATAATACTTAATCTCCGTCCCATCAATATTAATGAGGAGATCCAAATAAATCGAATGATAATAAAAATTATGATATGACATATTTTGGAAATTTAAAGGCTTAACTCTCTATTAAGATAAATATCTGTAGTATGTATGTAGGCAAGTAAAGTTGGTGTGTCGGTAACAACGATTTCAATCCTTTTCTTTATTCGTGGGTAGTAGATAGGAATCCACATTTTCTGAAGTATTTGTCTCATAAAATTTATCCCATTCAAATTATTATGTGCGAATCTCGACGCTGTCGGTTACAATAATCGTTACAATACCACTCATTTTTTCTTCCCACTTAAGAGTATATGGACTCAGTAGATAGAGGGCTTATCTTGTTCCAGCCAGGTGTAGAACCAGCCCCCCTCCTGTTTCACCACCTGATTCTTTTGGGATGGAATCATCCGCTTCCTCTTGCTCTACTCCTCTCTAATGGCTTCCTCAACTCGGCTTCAGTGTAATAGTGGATGGCCTCCTCTGTACTCCCCCCTCAGGTTTAGTGTTTGCCTTCTTGTGAAATAGAGACTGCTGCTAAAACGAGGAATTCTTAAGCCGATGTTTAGCACAAGTCATGAGCAATTAGGGGTGCAAACGGATCGAATACGAATCAGATGGTGTTCAAAATATATCTATATCCGTTTTAGTTTTTTCAAATATGAATACGGATCGGATATTAGACGGATACGAATACAGATCACATATTGAATGGATATGAATATGGATTGTATTTTATTCGGATATTATAATAAAAATAATATAAATTTTATACAATGCATAAAATTATTATATTATCTTTGAAAATTTTCAAAATTTACACACTATCATGTAGATTTGTATTTAATTTATGCGAATATTAAATATTGAATAAAACACAACTTTATGAATGATATAGTGATTTGTCTTTTTTATAAATATTGAGAGTTCTTGAGTTTAAGTCTTGGTTCAAGCAACTCTTTTTTCATTTTATTACAAAATGGATAACCAAATTTGAAAAAAAAATGCGAATATAGATAATTAACCGAATTCATGTCCATATCCGTCTCAAAAACTAAAAAACGGATATCCGAATGTGAAAAAAATATAAATATGAATAATTATTCGAATTCATATCTGTATATGCTTTCAAAAATTAAAATCATATTTATATCCGTATTCGTATCCGTAAAAATTCGAATCTGAATCTAAATATGGATGGATAACATCCAATCCGTTTGCACCCCTTTGAGCAATGTTGACCCAACATGTTAGGTCCATGTAATCATACAAACACGTATCCAGTAATAACAATAACTAACTAAATGTTAATATTAATAATTTGTAAAATACTAAGAACAACTATCTAACTATTTAATGGACCGACATACAAAATTTTGCCCGATTTTTTTTATTTAATAATTAAAAAATATGAATTTAAATATTTAGAAAACTATGATACAGATTTAAAAATATAGTAGGAATGCGAAAAATTTTCGTATCAGATTGATACATAAACAAAATAATACACATCAACATAAACAATATGTAAAAGAAAATCACGCGTCACAGAATATTTTTGACATGCAAAAAAATTTCATGCGTCAAGCGTTACATGCAAATTTTTTTTGCACATCACAGATATCTATCACCCATACAGACTAGCTCCCAACCTCAACTCTCATTCAAACAAATTCAGAGATTCTTCATTTCAAGAAATTTCAAGGAGATTCTTCATTTCTAAAACAAATAAACAAAACTACTCTACTCCTTAGAAGTTTCATTTTCAAATGTACAGCATAAGTTATCCGGTTGTTAGCTTTAGATAGTTAATATTTTGTACAAATTTTTTTTGGTTATGGTCAATAAGATGATTCAATTTGTCTAATGTAGTAGTTAAGTGGTTGGTGATGAACAAAAAATGGTAAATTTTAAGGGTGGGGATCCCTTCATAATTAATATTTTGACAGCTTTGAAAGTCATTTTTTAAATAATTTCAAAATAAATTTTAAATATTCTTAGAAAAAAGTTTACAAATATATTTTATAACTTATATATTGATTGTGTTTCAATTTTTATGTAATTTAAAAATCATTTGTTTCATCATAAATTATTAAATTTTAGACTGTTGAAACTTTTATGTAATTTTGATTATTTTTAATGAAGTACCAAATGATACTTAAATTGAATAAATTTTGAAATACAATCAATGTATAACTTCAAGAATATGTCTACAAATTTTTTTCTAATTTTAAGATTTATTTTGAAATAATTTAAAAAATGATTGTTAAGGTTATCAAAATATTAGCTATTAAGGGATCCCCTCCCAAATTTTAAAGAGAGAGGATTCCTTGATAATTATTAGTTTAACAATCCTGATAATGAATTTTTAAATAATTCTGAAAAAAATCTTAAAAATAGACAAAAAATTATAAATATATTCTTTAACTTATAGATCGATTGTATTTCAAATTTCATAAAATTTAAGTATTATTTGATACTCCATGAAAGAACATCCAAATTACATGACATTTACAACAGTTCATATTTAACGGTCTTTGATGAAATATCAAAGGACTTTAAATTACATAAAATTTGAAACGCAATCAATCTATAAGTTAAAAAAAATATTTTTTGTCTATTTTTTCTATTTTTGAGAATTTCTAAAAATTATTTTAAAATTAATTGTTAAGATTATCAAGATAATAGTTGTAAAGATACCCCTTCCCAATTTTAAAACGTGGTGTTTTGTATATACGTTTTTATTTAATAATTAAAAATAAATATTTAAAATTGCTTAATATATTAAATACATTATCGTACAGTTTACTCCTATATTTGATTCTGAATATTGTCATTTTAAGTGCTTATGTTCAATGCTACATTATTATCTCAATCAACTATTAGCTTTGATTTGATTATATCATATCTCAAAAAAGGTTAATATATATAAATTCTTAAACTTCAATCTTAAGCTTTCTTTCAGAAAATAAACAAAGTAACTAAAAAATTGCCATAATAATAATTATAACGAATAAAGCAACTGTTTTGGAATAAATTAAGTTCCAAATGTCAATGTACATATTATATTTTATTTTAGTTTATAAATATATTAAATTGTATTTGATATAAGAAATATCAATTGGTGACAAAATATACTAAGGTTATTAACATTTTCAGAAGTAACAAATGAATTACTGTTGTTTCTGTTGTTATTATTATAATAATAATTATTATTACATTCCAATTATAAATATTTTTAATGTAGCACTAATTGAATTGAGCATGTTCTTTTCTCATCAATATTCTGTATGGGTGAGAGAGATCTGTGATGCACAAAAAAAATTTGCATGTGGAGTTCCACGTGTGAAATTTTTTTGCGTGTGAGATATTCTGTGACGCGCGATTTTCCTTCACGTGTGGTTTGTGTCGACGCGCGAAAATTTTTCGCATGCCTCCTATCTTTCAAAATCCGTATCATTTTTTTTTCCTGAATATTTAAATTTATATTTTTGAATTATTAAATAAAAAAATCGGAAATTTTGCATCACCACCAAGGCGCCAACGCCGCTAGATGAAGTTACTCTGTTTTTGTTCAACGCATTAAATTTCTCTTCTGTTGAGAAAAAAAGGAATACAAGACAGCAAGCGCAATTTGGGCTTTCAAGGCCTCTCTGGGCCTTCCGAACAAAAATGAAAACGAAGATTTCTCCGACCTTTCTCCATTTCTCTTTGCTCGATTCGCCATTGCCTTAGCTCGGTTTCTTGCCTCCGAATCACCTCCTCCTCTCTCTAATTAAAAATACAAGGTCGCCTAAAATACATAAATAGAAAATGGCACCGTCGAAATGGGGATACGCGCGAATTATTACTGGAACCATCTTTGGTGGAATCCTGGGTTTTTATGTAATGCACCGTGTAGAAGAGAACTATAAGGTGACTATACGATTCGTAAAAAGTACCATCTTTTATAATTTTAGTACCGTTTATTCTCTTGTTTTAGCATTGTAATTGTTCTTTTACAGGAAAAGATGAAGGAGAGATTGGCGAAGTATGAAGCTGAGATGAACAGGAAAGCACAATCAAATCAAGAACAGTTTTCCAACGAGGAGATAAGAAAGGATAAAGCTGAGATCTTGTCTGAAGCGTAGGGTAGTTGTATTTGCATGAATACTGGCACCAGATATTTTATACGGGCATCATCTTATTGATGCCTGTTTGATTCTTACCATTTTTCATTTTTCATTCTTCAGTAAATCTGTGAAATAATCAATAAGTTTGAGCTATAGATAACATGGTTTATTCTCTTAGGCATTTTGTCGAGCACCTGGTGGGTGCTTCCGATAATGTTGTTTGAGCTAAAGATACCATGGTTTATTCTCTTAGGCTTTTTGTCGAGCACTTGGTGGGTGCTTCCGATAATGTTGTTTGTCGCACCAATTGTGGTCAGAAACCTGAGTTTTGGAAAATTGACTGAATTTAAGGAGTGCTTCGTAGAGTTATTAAGCTGTTGATGTGGTTTTTCTCTGATAATGTTGTAATTATATGCTGATGCTTGCTTGCTGGCATGACCATCATGTGCTGTTGGTCATTTAGTTGGCAACCATATGTAATATGGATGCTCCTTTCTGTTGATTAAACCGAGCTTTCTTCTACCGTAATACTTAATTAATTCAAAATTTCAATGTTGGAAGGTGTCTCTGATCTTGTGTTGTTTCTAAATATGAAAGATAGTCAATGATTGAGTGGTACAGTTGATACGGTGAACATGGTTAGCAGATTGGTGTTGGAGTGGTAAAGTGGATAACGGGATCATGTTGAAGATTACGGGATATGTATTAGAAAGATGAGGAGATCAATTAATTGGAAGGCTATGTAATGTAGGAGTGGTGAGGTTATCATATAAGGGTGTGAAATTAATAGTTTTTATAATCAGAAACTGGTGGTACTATGGTACCACTTTTCAAAACAAAAAAGAAATATATTGGATGTAGGAAGGAGTTACCTATGGTAAGTAGTGATTTGAGAAACTGGTGGTACCATGGTGAACCTTCTATGGTACAGTAGTGATTTGATGATCAAGGCTTAATTGAGTCTTAAAATCTGGATAGGGTCTAACAAATAGGCTAGTAATGTTTTAGAAACAAAATTTTAATAGTAGGCATTGTTCAACTGTCCTGACAATTAAATTTGCATCAGGGATAACAGGCCAAGTAGATGAGTCGCTTCAGGGTTGTCGTTCTGACTGGAGTTTCACAGTCATGTTATAAAGCAATGGCAGAGCGGGTGCACATTGAAAATTTCTTGTATAAAATCTGGAACATTAAGAAAACCAAGATGATTCCTTATCCTTATTTGAGGCTATATCCAATTCCAAATGACCTTAATTTGAATTCACAGGAAATGTCTGAAGGAGAGTTAGTGGTAACAGGATTCCATGCGAAGGATCAACAAAGGTACCTTGTTACTATTGCTGCTATATTTATTTAATGCTGTTATGGAACGAGATCATAGAAAATTTCTGATCTTATCGTCTCAGTCATTTTCTCTTTCCTGCTGGAATTATTTGCAATTCTATTCTTTCAACCTTTTTGTTCTTTGATTCTTGCTTTTAAAGGGATTAAAACTTTACTCCCCTTCATTCTATTACATGTCAATACAGGGCCATCTATGTTCTTTTTTTAAATCTTTTTGAATGTATTATCACTGGTTAGTATTATTTTTTCTCAATCAGATTCATCTCTATCTTCGGTTTGTAATGACTGATTCATCTTAAATGTCAGGCTGTCACCTTCTTCCAGCTCCCACTGCCTTTTCAATTCATTTATAGCTTTTGACGCGGCAGCTGCTACAGCAGGGTTACTATCGTTGGCTAATCTCTGCAATTGGATAAATGATATTGTATAAGATACATTTTCCAGCCAAAATAAATATTCTTTTCTGTATTTAATTGGTAGTTGGTAGGTTTTTGCAAAACACCCAACATATTTACCACAGTTGCAGATATCACCAATATTATTCGTACTGCTAAATAACATTAAACTTCTTTGGTTTATTTGAACTTTAAAGCTACATCCAGACTATTAGAATCAATGTTAAAGCAGGAAAGTGACCAAATTGCCCTTAACTTAATGTCAACCAAGCTTCATAACTCGTTCATTCATGCTTAAAAGAACATTGAAATTTATTTTCCTTCATCTTATCTCAATTCAGGAGCAGAAAAAAGGGGTTCACTAGGACTAGGGGTACAACAACAGTGACCTGTCTAGTTGATGATATTACATGCAAAAGGAGACCTCAAAAATTTTTGTTCAGTATTACCAATCATGGCAAATGCTTTCTGGTTAAATAGACAAAAAGTTGGTGATAAATATAAGACACCAAACTAGTTATGAACAGTATATCTTGTTCACCTGTAAAGCACCCATGCCAGCATTGCCCAGAATCCACATGGATGGAGCTACTGCCAGAGCATTTGCCAGTGCTTTCCTGATTAAATAAACCAAGATATAAAATATAAAGAACCAAAATTTCCATATTAGTCAAATGCAAATATAAAGTACTGAAGCTATATACCTTGTGTTAACATCAGGAGAACTAGAACATTCTGCTAACAGAGAAACACTACTTTTCCCATCCATTGCATCTAGGTCTATTAGAGTTGCCACTAGCAGTTCCAGCTTGCCATAACAACAACAAAGAGATAGATATGTCGCATTAGTATAGCATTCAAAGAAATAATAATACTAATAAATAAATTAGTAAGTTGTATTAAGTTGAATCCTACCAATGGTTGCAGTAACTAAAAGACACGCTTACCTCCTCAGGATCAGTGTAGTCAATCCCATCTGCTTCCGATAATGCAGATGCCATGCTCCAATATGCTTCCTTAATACCCCCAGGGAAAAAAAGAACGGTTACAAGGAAAGCACTTAACAAAACTTAAAAAGCTTACATGATAACATTAAATTCAAGAATTAATTATATCAAGATTCAATTGAGGATTTGGATATAACCTGAATGGCAGTTATTCTATCTGAAGAAACCTGACGAGCAAGTAGATCAAGAGACCTCCCATTTTTTTCTAGGGTAATAAAACCTAACGAATCATTAACTGAAAAGGCACCCTCCTTTGTCGGCCTGAAGAAATTGTTTATTCAGTTAGTTATGCTGCAACTTTCAAAAGACCATAATTCCCACAGGACTGAATAAACAGTGAAACAAATCAATTGCATATAGCTAATATGTATTCGTTAGGAGCCTCAGTACTGAACCGACGGGCTACAGTATCAGGTATACAGGTATGAGTACTATGAACCTGTACCAGTATGTTGTAGAGGATTGAAACATTGTCATAGCCAAAATGTCAATGAAATACCCTAGTAATTCCAGTCTGATACTGAACTGCACCAGTTAGGCTAAGTAGCGTCACAACTTTCGGTACAACAACTTAATTAGTGTCACTATGTACAAGATTAAGAAAAGATCTATGAATGTAGAAAGAATCTTGGAATAAAAACTCACTGCTGGGATACTGTTCCAGCCATCATGGCATGAATATTCCTGATAAACTGAAAAATAATCAAAGAAGGAACAGAAAAGTTTAAATTAAGTGTATTAAAAGAGAAGTCTAAAGAAATTTTAGTTAATGGAGATTGTCAGTTGCATGCCCTGCAAAAGTGTAAAGCCATTTTAAAGCAGAAAAATTAGTAAGATGCATTGAAATATTGTACAAAAACTATATAATGTTTCTTTAACAGAGAGAGGAAAATATATTTGCTAGCACCTTCAGAGCCATGAAGGCATCTTCCATGGCACGGCATTTTGCCATAAAATCAGCTCGTCTCAAATCCGCCTGATGCCAAAATAGTAAAACTTAGCCAGTCAAGTTAACATGTCAACTGGAGGCAGTTTTTTGTTCCAATAATTCCTGGCTTTATCAGTTATGTATGATTAATTAGTACTGGTATGAACCGGCAAGAACAAATTACATCCTGTACCTCTAAGGCACCATCGCTCCAGTGCTTATCTGCTGCTCTTTTCAGGTCTGAATGAGCTTTCTCCTTTAAAATCTGTATTGTAATGTAAAAGTATTACAAAAACTTACGGTTCTTAGACAAATTTACAGATGCTCTTTAATGCCATAAGCTGTGATATTTATACCATGGCTATTTGGTTTATGCGCGCTGCCTTTTTCTTTACACCATGATCGATCTTCTCTGTATCCTTTCTTGCACGAGCTATGGAGCATAAAATATTCAAAAAAATTTAGTAACTGGAAACAAATATTAAAGGCATGTGGTTCCAAATTTAAAATACAAGTAAGACCAGGAGCTTATTTATAGACATCACACCATCAAGTTTAAACAGGCTCGTCCCCAAAACAGCAACATCTTGGATGGCTCGATCATTTAACCTTCTTATGCCCCTGACAAAAAAGGAAAAGATGTTATTTTTGCATGATAAAAGATGTACTGAAAGTAAAATTAGTAATCAGAAAGAAAATTTTGCTTACCTAGAAAGCAATGATATGTCACTCTGAGCACGTTCATTTACAAATTTTGCATCGTTATAAACAAATTGACAAGCTTCAGCTAGGCCTCGTCTCGAGTAGTTTCCTTTGATTCCTTCCTTTGACATGGTACCATTTTCTCTAGGGAAAGATAAGAAAATACAAGCAAAAGATGAGAGCACAAAACAGTTATAGCTACAAAAGAAAAAAGGAAACTGAAGCAACTGCAAACCTAGAATCCACACGATCTTCAGAAGTCTTCACACACTCCTTGGTCTCAGTACTCTGAGAGCCATATGATCGGCAAGAAACAACACGGCCTCTAGAGAATATACCAGAGTCCAATTTTGTGTTCAGATGCAAAGAGAGAGAGGTTCGCACAGTTGTCAGACCCCAATTATTTGATTTCTTCAAATCAACCCCTTGGCATTTGAGAGTAACAGCACCAGACGAAAGCTTACTAGCCATAATTGAACGATTTGCGAATGATAATTTTTGTACGCCTCACATAAAGTGAAGTTTCACTAGGAGGAAAATTTCTCAAAATGTTATCATACTATTACGTTTCCGGTGAATTGGCTATCCTGTGAAATGAAAAAGAGAATTGTCATCAAAGTTTGCTTTTGAACAAATTCTTCAGAAACTAATCTAGCTAGAATTTCCTTTTGATAAAAAAAATGATCACATCCTACAAAAATTACTTGAACTTAATTTGGTTGGCTCATATAAGTAAATCGACTTCCGATGTTTATTGCAACCTTACATTCAACAAAGATTTGAATGGACTATATTCCTTCCTTTCATTTCAGTTCCTAATTACTGATAAGAGAAAATAGGTAGGCATTAAGTGAATACTGGCAGGGTTCTTTGGTCAAATCAAACTCCACAGAGTTTTACAAATTTCAAAATAAGAGAATGAAATAGCCTAAGTGCAGTTTAACAATGAAATAATTGTACAAACATACGCAGATCGAGTTCAATACTAAAGTGAGAAATGGTAAGAGAACTTACATTAGCAAGTAAAGAGGGAAGGGATAGACAGACACAGAGAGAGAGAGAGAGAGAGAGAGAGAGAGAGAGAGAGAGAGAGAGGTGAACAATGTGGGTCTTCGACCACAAAAACAGTGGCAATTGGCGAAGAGAACCATGGCCACAAGTCTCTTTTGTGGCCCCATACTGGCCACAGTACTACCATAGTCTAATCTTGATCTTCTGCGCCATATTGTCTTCTTTGTACTATGTAGCGAGTAAGTCTGCATCTGCTGTCATTATAATAATAATATTATAATAGTTCGTTATTATAGAATTACAACAATTTAGATTTTAGCTAAAAAAATTTAATAATTAATTTATAAATCTCATTTATCATTGACTCGATTCGATGACGGTGGATATGAATTCTTATAGCGGTCGGCCGTGATCTCAAAATTTATCTTGCTTCGTTTTTAGTATTTTTCTTTTCGTACGAACTAATTAATTAAGAGGATTTCTGAATTAATTTAAATTTTTTCGTAAATTTTATTTATTATTTAATTTTTTTTGAATTATTCATAAAATTTTATCTTTTCTAAAAGCTTTGAAATTTTAATATATTTATATATGTTATAAAACAATGAACTGTTATTTAATTATATATATAATGCTGGAATCACAATTCACAAATCTAGAACTTGTCAAATATTTTCAGACTCAAACATGTGTGAAAAGCGATGCAATCACTATTCACTGAAGATAATCCGAAGACCACAGTACCTCCTCATGTCATAAATAATGATGATGATAATGATGGAGGAGAGTCCATGCCAATTGTTAGTAGTACTCGTAGTACAAACTATTTTATTTGTGCTTAAATTAATAAATATAAATTCTTATATATATTTTAAATTAATTAAATCAGATAAATATAAAAAAATATTATGAAATTTTAACTTTATTTTAATAGACATAAAGGAAGCAAGGTTAAATCATCAAAATTTAATTGGTCAATTTATGTTAGTTGGTGATGCATATCAAAATAAAATTGAAATAAATATAATTTGTTATGTATGCATATAGCATAACATATACACAATATCAGATCAATTAGTTTTCTTATCTAAGAGTTAAAAAAATTATTTGGGATTTAATTTTAATGATGTCAACATCACTAATAATAATAATAACAACAACAATAATAATACTAATAATTGTATAAAGATTAATAAATGCAAATTATTATATATATTTTAAATCATCTTAATTACATATATATAAAAATTAACAAATCTTAACTTCATTTCATTTGGATAGCCATAAAAATGGAGTTAATCAACAAATTTTTGTCCATTAATTTTATTAGCATTTGTCGCATATTAAAATAATTTTGAAATGATGTCATTTGTTATGTACATATATAACATCATATATACAAAATATCTAATCAATTAATTTTATTATTTAAAAACCTAAAAAAATGATATTTGAGACTTAATTTTATTGACACCAATGTAACATCGATAATCATAGAGATTAGATTCCTTCATATAAAGATTCCATGATTTTCAATTGTAGATGAATAATTACTCTCAACAATAATATCATCCTAACTCTTCATTTAATTCATATTTATTCTCCTAAAGTTAACGGAAATCTTTATTTAAAAAAATAACAATAATTGTTCGGATAGGATATGATTTGGGCTTATCTTTTTCCCTCCAACATGTCATAGAAAGATATTGATATAGTACAAATTTGTTGTCTGTCATTTTATGAGGCATTTCTGTTGAAGTGGTCAATATGTTGCTTTTTTGCATGCTTGACTAGACTGATACATTTTAGGTTTCAACAAACTTTGTGTTTTTTTCCTTGTGTTTCTCTTTCTAAATCCTATAAATACAGACATCACTGCTCACCAAGGTCTATTCAGCTCCTTTCCAAATCGTGGGAATTTGTAGGATTTGAAGCTCAGTTGGTAAACTTTTATCAAACCTGTTTCTTTTTTTTGAGGAAAAAATAGGAGTCAGGCTCCTATCTTTTATAAGTCATAAGTTGCATGACATAACTGTTGCGAGGAAAAGAAAACAAAACAAAAGAAGAAAATACAAAGAACAACCAAATAAACGAGAGTTTACCACTTCCAAGAGATTTGGAACTGATTTTTGAAATTAAAACTAAAACTTAAAAATTAAAAGATTATCGGTGTAGATGTCTCCAATATGTCCACATTTCATGTACCAGTTATGCACTCCGTTTCTCCTTCTCTTTGAATATGCGAGAGCATCTCTCTCTCCAAAGAACAAAATTGAGAATGGCAATCACTTCTTTGAATTTAATCTCCATGGCAGGATTTATAACCAGTTGATGTGTGTGTGATGCTAAGAGTATCAGCCATTGAGGATCAGAATGTAGATTGAAACGGAGCCCAACTTGTTGCAGCAATGTATGGAAGATGTTGCACTCACAAAACAAGTGTTGCACTGAGTCTTCAGCCATTTTACACATAACACATCTACTTAGTAACTGCCATCCTCTTTTCTTCAAATTTTCTACTGTCAAAATTTTGTTTTGTAGCATCAGCCAGTTGAAAATGATCATTCTCAGTGGGATCTTGAGCTTCTAGATTTGGGATGTGTTGATTTGCATTAATGGAGTACACAGATCTGACAGTAAAAATTTCAGTTGAAGTTAGTTTCCAGGTATCCTTGAGATGAGCATTGTTGAAAGAGATGATTGTTGCATTTGATTGTAACAGGTTCATCAGCTTCTATAATTGGGTGCAGGCTCTGGCTGAAAGTTCATGATGGAATTCTAGTTGCATTTTTTGGGTTACATCATTTAGAGCTTAATTTAGTGTGATGTTCTGGTCAGGTACGAAAGAGAAGAGATCCGGGTACAGCAACTGCAGCCTTCTATGCCCCCAATCATGATGCCAGAATAGTATGTGGTGACCATTGACTGGCTGAAAAAGAGTAAAAAGGTTTCCACCAATGTACCTACCGTTTGCTATTTTTTCCAGTAGTGAATGGTACCATTATCAAGCCATGGTCTGAGTGAGGAATGAAAAACTTGATTTAATTGGAACAGCAGAGAGTTTGGATCCCCTTGTAACAGTCTCCAAGCCCATTTTGTCAGTAATGCTACATTTATTGTCTTGAGATCTGTAATTCCCAAACCTCCCTATCCCTTGGGTTTGCATATGGTACTCCAGCTTATTAAGTGCATTTTCCTTTGATCAATTTGCGGACCATGCCAGAAAAAATCTCTTCTTAATTTGTCTAGTTTTTAGCACCCAAGTTGGTAATATAAATACTGACATGTAGTATGTGAGAATTGCATAGTGTTGCATTGATCAATACTGCCCTTCCTGCATATGACAGGAACCTTGCTTGCCAACCATGAAGCCTATTTGATACCTTGTCAATCAGGAGCTAGAATGCCATCTTTGTGAGTGCTTTGCCGGATAAATGCAATCCTAGATATACCATTGAAAATTCAGTTAACTGACACCCCAAAATATTTGCCAGCTGCTCTTTTTGTTGTTGTGGCATTGCAGTGATGGCTATTTTAGATTTACTCAAGCTGATAGCCAGACCCGATATTGATTGAAATGTTCCCAATAGGATCTTCAGGGTTTCAATTTGTCTCCTTTCTGGTTTAACGAAAAACAAAGAATCATCTGCGTACAACAAACATGGTTTGATGTTGTCAATCGGGGGATGAAGGGCTCCTGTGAGGGTCAACTTGCTGCACCATGCAGCCAAAAAAATCAAAAACTAAAATAAATAGGTAAGGAGAAAGTGGATCTCCTTGCCTAACCCCTCGCTTCAGTTTTTATCTCCTTACCAACCAATCCATTTATGATGACTCTTGATCTCCCATATAGCACAACATGTTGAATCCAGAGTGCCCACCGATCACCAAGTCCTCTTGCTTGATGATATCAATTAAATGTTGGAATTAATTTCTATTAATTATAAAATTATATGGACTTATATGTAATATAAATATATATTGAATAATAGGTTGTCAAATATCTAATTAGACTCGTTATGAAATGATCAAATTAAGTATTATTTATCGGGTTTCAATATATATCATGAGAAGTGGGGCCCTTAATGTGTAGAATACGTATTAATAACTTTATGATTTAGTGATGGTCTAAATTATATAAAGTTTAGTAAATATACAATTATGTTATTGGTCCCTCGATAATACAACTAATAGGCAATTTTCTAATTTTGAAAGTAAACCCGTTAAAAGAGAAATTGGATCTGGTATGGATCCGCTAAGGCATAACCAGTGGTTTGCCAACCTTTCGGTTATTGACACCCATTATAAAGGGATCAAGAACCGTTCTTTTTCCATGACCGTCATAATCCTCTCTCAAAACAAATTCGGATTTTCTGAAAAGTGAATAAAACCGGCAGGCCGATTCTCTTCGTCTCTCCATCGGAGAAGAGAAGGATCACCGTGAAGGCTTAAGGAATCCGATGATCAACGGGGTTGTGTCTCTCCAGAAGACCGACAGCATGGATCAAGGTAATTTTATGTTAATTAAGAGTTCACTAGAGGATCACAGGTAATGTTCTAACAATTGGTATCAGAGCAAACTCTAGTTGAACGATCAAATTCTGATTTTGGTTCGGAAATTGAAAAGATATTTGTGCTTTTGAAGATCTGTTTAGTTAATTTTGATTTGTTGGTTTAAATCAAATTATTTAACCAAATCTGATTTTTCAAATAGTTCGGAAATCAGTACATCTGTTGGTTAGAATTTTAGTTTCAGAAATCAAAATATAGTTTTAAAAATTGATTCCGAAAATCAAAATTGACAATTAATTGGTTATTCAATTTGGGAATTAATTCTCTATTTATTATTCAGTTAAGTTTTAATCTCTGCGTTTCAAAATTGTCAATCAAGTTTGAAACTATGTTAAATTTAAGAAATTAATTGGCCAACAAACTAGTTTCTGAACTGTTTATGATCGGTTATGAAAGTTTCTGAATCATCAAAGGTACAAATTTCTGATCTGTATTCCGCTGCGGTTATTTCCAAACCATAATTGTTGATATTTAACCGCACAAATTAAGTCTGTGGCGGTTATTTTTTCCAGGGGGCGTTGCCCCTCAAACCCCCTTTCAAGGACCGTCGCTGTTAGGAAGTCTATTTTGTGTTGCATGCATAACTCTGTTTTGTAGTGGTGGAATATGAGATAGTATGACCCCGTTGCCTTGTGTGAAAAATTGTAATGAATACATGAATGATGTGTGTAAATGCGGCCTAAGGTGCCCCGTTGAATTAATTAAATTTCATAATTAAAAGTGACTTGTATGTTGCTTATGTGTATCATTTATACGGTCTGCGAACCGTCATCCTTAGGACTTTAATGTAAAATTTTCATTTATTACTATTAGAGTAGTAATTTAGTTAGAATGAAGAACATTGAAGAAGATGGATGAAGGCCATTGTTGAGTACATTCTTACAATGAAGACTATCGTGTCTTGGATCATACTATCTCAGTTGTGATTTGGGCTCATGTTAATTATTATTTTATTTTCTGCCTTTCATTAGCCCATCATGGTTAAATCGGTTAAGCCAAATCTTAATATATTTTATTTGAATAATATTGAATCATCATGAAGGTTTAAGAATTAGATATATTTTGGAAAATGATTGATAAAAGTATCAACTTATCAAAATAAGCTCTCATACTTGAGTTGATCATTTGTCAATTTATATACAGAAAATATACATATGATGTTAGGTTATTGGATTAGCCCAAAGGAAAGACAATGATCAAATATTATATGTGTATACTTGTAGTGATGAATGGGTAATGGTCATAATGTTTTTGATATAGTTAGTTAATCGGCCCAAAGGAAGGTTGACTTATTGACATCAAAATGGACTGTTATATTCTATTGCTACACTTATTTATCCTAGAATAATGATTAACTCCAAAGAGCACTTATTGTTCGAGGATATTTAATTGATGGAATATGTCTTATTTTGATTTTTTATTATAATTCAGACTTTTAATTCGTTCTTTTACCAATATTTTTCCAGCAAAAATTACTGATCTTACGGCCGGCATCAATAATATTCCGATGCTGATGGGTTCTAATTTCAAGAATTGGAAAGATAATCTAGAGATTATCCTTGGGTGCCTTGATCTGGACATTGCGTTACAGGAGTCCAAACTACCCGTGCCTAATGAAATTAGTTCGGACAAAGAACAAAATGCACATGCACAGTGGATGATGTCAAATCGTTTGTGTCTCCGGGTCATGCATAAGACTATTCCTGAAAGTTTTAGGGGACCGGTTTCTGATTCCACTCTTGCCAAAGATTACCTTAAGGAACTTGAGCAGATGTTTGTTAGGAATGAGAAAGCTGAAATAGGCATTCAATTAAACAAACTCTGCACAATGAAGTATAATGGCAAGAGCAATGTCAGGGAGCACATTCTTGAAATGATGCATACCGCTTCGAAACTGAAGGGACATAAGCTAGACATATCGGATGATATGCTGGTCTATTTGGTCTTTAACTCTCTTCCGACCTAATTTGGACAGTTCAAGGTGAGTTACAACTATCAGAATGAATCATGGACAGTTAATGAGCTCATCTCGCACTGTGTTCAGGAGAAAGAGAGATTGAAGTCGAATAAGAGCGAAAGCGCAAACATTGCTTCTACATCTAAGGGAAAAGGGAAACAGAAACGTAAGGCCAATTCAGATGCTGCAACTACAAGTTTGCAGATGAAACCCTTCAAGGATAAAAAATCGGCTACCGGATCGGAGCCGAATAAGGAAAAGAAGAAGGGTTGTTTCTTTTGTGGATCTAAAGGGCATGTGAAGAAGAATTGTACCAACTATCACGCATGGCATGCCAAGAAAGGTATTGATTTTTCTTTTGTTTGTGAAGAAGTTAATGCGATTTCAGTTTCAATAGACACATGGTGGATAGATTCGGGTGCAACTGCTCACATATCTGTGTCTATGCAGGGTTGCCGAAGTTATCGGAAGCCAAGTAATTGTGAAAGATACATCTATGTGGGCGATAGCAACAAGGCAGAAGTTGAAGCTATAGGGCATTTTAGATTACTTTTGAAAACTGATTTGTATCTTGATTTGGTTGATACTTTTGTTGTACCGTCTTTTAGGCGGAACTTAATTTCTATTTCTGCATTGGATAAATTAGGTTTTTCTTGTTCATTTGGAGATAGAAAGTTTAGTTTGTATCAAAATTCCAAATTGGTAGCTTCTGGTTTTCTGTCTATTTTGGATAATCTTTATGCTTTAGATACTATTGCTTCCTATAATGAGACCTTGCACAATGAAACTCGAAACGTTAGACAAAAGGTAACACATTAGGATTCAGCTGCACTTTGGCATAGGTGTTTATGTCATATTTCTCAACAGAAAATTACACGTCTTATTCAAAGTGAAATTCTGCGACCCTTAGACATGTCGGATCTCGGTCCGTGCATTGAGTGTGCAAAGGGCAAACAAACAAGCATGCGTAAATATACAGCTAATCGTATGACAGATGTTCTTGAGCTGATACATACGGATGTATGTGGGCCATTCCCTACAGCCACTAGGAATGGACATGTATATTTTATCAGTTTCATTGACGATTATTCTAGATATGGCTATATATTTTTAATTAAAGAAAATGCTCAAGCTTTGGACACATTTAAATCCTTTAAGACTGAAGTTGACTTACAACTCAACAAAATTTTTAAAAACGTCAGATCGGATCGTGGTGGTGAATATTACGGTCGATATGACGGTTCAGGAGAACAATATCCAAGGCCTTTTGCTAAATTTCTAGAGGAAAGTAGAATTGTGCCACAGTATACAATGCCAGGTTCGCCCGCAATGAACGGTGTAGCTGAAAGGCACAATCGAACGTTAATGGAGATGGTGCGGAGTATGATTTCTCATACCTCGCTTCCATTGAACCTCTGGGGAGAAGTGCTCAAGACAGTAGCATACATTCTGAATCGAGTACCGACTAAGGCAGCAAATAAGACTCCATATGAGTTGTGGACTGGGCGGAAGCCTAGTCTCCAACATTTTAGAATCCGGGGTTGTCCGGCTGAAGCTCGGCCTTATAGGCCACAAGAGAAAAAGCTGGACGAAAGGACAGTTAGCTGCTATTTTGTCGGTTATGCGGATAGGTCCCGGGGGTATAAATTTTATGATCCCACTAATAGAACAATTTTCGAGACAAATACAGTTAAGCGATATGGCATGAAACATTGTAAACCAGGTAATACCCCGGTTGTAAAAGGAGACAAATTTAGTCTCAAATAATGTCCTGAGACATAACTTGAAAGGTTAGAAATGCAACAAATTCCATATGCTTCAGCAGTTGGGAGTTTGATGTATGCTCAGGTCTGCACGCGTCCGGATATTGCGTACAATACGGGAATGCTGGATCGATATTTGAGTAATCCTGGACTGGATCACTGGAGAGCAGCCAAAAGAGTACTACGGTACTTACAAAGAACGAATAATCATATGCTCACCTATCGGAGATCAGATAAGCTTGAGATCATTGGGTATACTGATTCCGATTTTGCGGGCTGTCAAGATAGCGTGAAGTCTACATCCGGTTACATTTTCATGTTAACCGGTGGAGCTATCTCTTGGAGAAATGCAAAGCAGACGTTTATTGCCCCATCCACCATGGCAACAGAGTTCATTGCATGTTTTGAGGCATCAAATCATGGAATATGACTGCGAAATTTTGTCACGGGGCTGCGCATAGTGGATACTATCAAGTTACCACTAAAATTGTATTGTGACAATAATTATGCAGTACTGTATTCAAACAACAACAGGAGCTCATCGAAGTCAAAGCACATCGATATAAAGCTTCTTACTGTGAAGGAAAGAGTTCAGAATGGACAAATCAATATCGAGCATATTGGAACAGCTTTCATGGTTGTAGATCCACTGACTAAAGGTTTAGTGCCCAAGCAGTTTCATGAGCATGTCGCTCATATGGGTATATGTGTAGCAGAGGATTTACAGGTTTAGTGGGAGATTGTTGTACTTGTGTTTGATATTTTATATGATATACTTTTGTATGTATCATGCAGTTTTCAATTATAAAGTTTTCAGATATTCAGTTTGCATTCTGAATTTGTGATTGATCTCAAAATTATTTTAAGGTGACTAAATTGAAGATAGGCATGTGGATCATATTACATGTAATTTTGAAACTACACATCCCTTTCATGATTCATGTCATTCAGTTATATTTACACAGTGATTTATGTTGGTTTGGTTTCGCATTATGAAATGAATACTATTTAAGTCCTTGTGAATATAATTGATGGACGGAATTGATTGATGACACAAAAGACTATGACAGCACAGTTAGAGTACTCAATTCAGTTTTATCAATATATATATTATTTGGATATACATATAGGCCAAGTGGGAGATTGTTGGAATTAATTTCTATTAATTACAAAATTATATGGGCTTATATGTAATATAAATATATATTGAATAATAGACTGTCAAATATCTAATTAGACCCGTTATGAAGTGATCAAATTAAGTATTATTTATCAGGTTTCAATATGTGTCATGAGAAGTGGGGCCCTTAATGTGTAGAATACGTATTAATAACTTTATGATTTAGTGATTGTCTAAATTATATAAAGTTTAGTAATAATATAATTATGTTATTGGTTCTTGGAGAATACAATTAATAAGCAATTTTTTAATTTTGAAAGTAAACCCGTTAAGAGAGAAATTGGATCTAGTATGGATCTGCTAAGACATAACCAGTGGTTTGCCAACCTTTCGGTTATTGACACCCATTATAAAGGGATCAAGAACCGTCCTTTTTCCATGACCGTCATAATCCTCTCTCAAAACAAATTCGGGGTTTCTGAAAAGAGAAGAAAACCGCCAGGCAGATTATCTTCGTCTCTCCATTAGAGAAGAGAAGGATCACCGCGAAAGCTTAAGGAATCCGGTGATCAACGGAATTGTATCTCCAGAATACCGACAGCATGGATCAAAATAATTTTATGTTAATTAAGAGTTCACTAGAGAATCACGGATAATATTCTAACATTAAAAACTGCCGACTAAGCGTGCGAAAAGCTTTATGAATATACACAACCAGTGGTAATCGCTCCTTTTGCGCAAATTGAATTGTTTGCTGTGTGTATAGGAAGTTTTCTATTATCTGTCTCGCCGTGATGAAACCTGTTTGTTTTGGAGTGATCAGCCATGTATCGCTTTTTGCAAGCGAGTGGCCAATAGTTTTGAAAGGATTCTCTGGATACCATTTATTAGACTGATTGGTCGAAAGTCTTTGGGATATGTTGTTGAAAGTTTCTTCAGTATGAGGATAATGTGAGAATCATTGAGTGGCGCCAGAGAGAGATTGTTGTGCAGGACAATTTGCATAGTAAGGAATATGTCTGGTAAAAAAGGTCAATGAACTTCTTATAAAACTCGCCGGTGAACCCGTCTGGTCCTGGCGCTCTATTTAGTGGCCAGGCTTTGATTGCCTCTTTAACTTCCATGATCGTAAGGTGCTCAGATAGATGTGTTAGATCCTGTTGATCGAGGTACAACATGGACCAGCTGATTCGAGAGGAGCTTGTTCATGCTTCTTTGCCCCTCAGTTGGCAAAAATGTTGCAATTTGCTTTTCCCTTTCTGTGTGGCAAAGACTTGGCCATCCCTTTTCACTTTCTCCAAGTGATTTCTCTGTCTCAGATTTGTGGCAACAAAGTGAAAAAATGATGTGTTGCGATCTCCCTCAGTCTGCCATTTGTGATGAGCCCTCTGTTTCCATAAGTCTTCTTCTAGTACAGCTAAGAAGGTGAACCTCCGTTTAATGAGGGCATGAAGCTTCTCTTCCTTGATTGTGATATCTCGAATTTCATACTGCCTGTCAATCCAGACAAGGAAGGTTCTACAGGTTTGGATTTGCGATTTGACATTGCCTACTTTCTCTCTAACCCATTCGGAAATTGCCCTTGCTAGTTTCTTCAATTCGAGGTTAAGGTCATGGGGGTTTGAAGCTGCTGGCATTTCTTTCCATGTGTTCTGAACTAATGTCTTTAGTTCAGGAACTCTGAGAAACATATTGTCAAAGCAGAAGAAAGGAGAGGTGTTGCAGCTTGTCGTGGAGGTGCAAAGTAGGGGGCAGTGATCAGAAGAGGAGTTTGGTAAGGCAGTCTGAATTGTGTTCAGAAATTTGTAGTTCCAATCAATGGAGATAAAGAACCCTGTCCAATCTTGCAAAGACTGGATCTTGTCTGTTATTGCACCAAGTAAAATCTCTGCCATGAAGGGACATGTCAATGAGACCTAGATTGTTGACTAGTGCCTTAAACTGCATTGTGGTGGCTCTATGTGGTTGCGGATTTGTTCCATCTTCTGCAGAGATTGTGGCATTGAAGTCTCCACAAATGAGCCAGAGTGTATCATCTGCAAGTTTGGATTGGGCAATTTCAGAGAAAAATTGTGTACTCTGACAGAAGGACCATAAACTGTTGTTATCCATAACTTCGTACCGTTTTTTCAAACCTGTTAGTTAGGTCTATTTTCCACCATGAGATTGGATGAGGATCCCATCTCTTTTTCCATTTTTGTACAAAATTTTGGGGAAAAAAAGATATCGACTCAGATTTAGGACCTATTCGGAAGGTCCTAAAATCGTATAATAATAAATCTCTAAACATTGATTGATGTGTTCAAATCAAATAACTCAATCCATAGTAAAACATATTATTGGAATAGATTAAATAGAGGTGTTCGGAAGACACTAGGTATTTTTTTGGAAAGATAAAAATTTGAGACACAAGAGAGAGAGAAAGCAGTTGGGAAAAAAAAATGAAGGCTTGAGTTGATTTTTATTTGGAAAATATTATGGAGATATTATTATTGATATCGTGATCAATACGGACTTATTTATATACATTAAATGAATTATTATATATATTAATGACTTTATTATGTATAATATTTATATTATTTAACTTAAATATCATTAATATGCATAATAATTCATTTAAATTACATAATGATAATATTGTACAAAATGAATTTGCATAATAAAACCATCAACATGCATTACAATTCATTTAAGTTGCATAATAATAATATTATACAAAATGAGTTTGCATAATAACTCATTTAAACCCTAAACCCTAAACCCTAAACATTTAATATGTATAATTAAGTCTGTAATTAACTCATTTAATAACTCATTTAATATGTATAAATAAGTTTGTATCAATGACGGTATCAATAAGTATATGTATAGCAGCTCCCTTTTTATTTTCTCATGAGTAGTGGGGTTGGGAATGGGCAAAAGTACCCCAAATGGAATGGGATGATAAACTGCCGAACAATAGTTTGGAAATAATTTTCAAAACCACAAAATCTTCCCAAACATCCCATGAAAACATGCCTTCCGAACATGTCCTTGATTTTTTTCTTTCCATCAAGCAACATTTGAGTTTTTTATTCTCTCACCATCAAGCACACTTCATAGGATATTCAAGCAGATAAGTGAAACACAAATTAAAATCTTAAAACTTTTTCGATCTTTCTCTGATTATAATATTAGAAAAAAGTTTACTATTAATTTCTTTTTCTCATATTATGAAACTGCTTGTCGGTTATAAATGAAACCGGAACTATTTTGTGGTAATTTTTTTTTGTTGAATTAGTGATACGGTTAATGATTTAACCTATATCCAATGCAATGATATTTATATTTTGGACATAAAATATAAATTTCTGTAATTGCTCATATAATACAAACGAATACATTGTTCTTCCATATTCCCACAACCATTGCAATAACACCCATGAGTGTGATTTTCAGCAAATCAAATTGTAAGATTTCACACTCATAGAATCTCATCCTGTGTAAACTCATGATAACTGAACAAAACCTAAAATTTGTCTATTACATAAAATCGAGAGCACAAGAACCCATTATGGCTATAAGCCTTTGACACCCATCCATTTTTTTTTTCAAAAATAGAAATATAAAATTAATACGACATGGATATGTAAATTAATACATCTATTAGGAAAATGAAGTTTTACCATATGAAAGAAGTCTCAAAATCATATAATCATTCAGTTAATTAGAAATTTAGATCAACAACTAATTTTTCTCCTACTTTTATATTTTAATATAGATCTGTGAAACTGTATTTTAAATTTTTTAAAATTTAAGATTAATCGTAGCTCTTTATGAAATAAAAGATGTAGAAAATAAATAAACTCATTTGTATGAGTGAGAGGCCCACTTATCAATGGCAACACCTTATAATGATCATACTGTCATTAAAAAAATGTCAAATAATATTTAATATATGTCATCTACAAATATATTAGTTTATTTGAGTAAAATTTTAAAAAAAAGTTAGATGAAATATGATTCATATAACTCTTTTCAAAATGCATTTATTGTATATATTGTGGGTGTTTGTTCATATTTTTTAAGACCACATTTATAATTAAAATATCAACAAACCTAAT
Source organism: x Bolboschoenoplectus mariqueter (assembly GCA_037678475.1). Taxonomy (NCBI): domain Eukaryota; kingdom Viridiplantae; phylum Streptophyta; class Magnoliopsida; order Poales; family Cyperaceae; genus x Bolboschoenoplectus; species x Bolboschoenoplectus mariqueter. The sequence continues at coordinate 3,458,034 of CM075255.1, forward strand.
GGATAACACTTAACATGTCTTTTTAGAATTTCACAATCATATAGACAAAACATTACGTATAAAATTCTTCTCGTTGAGATCTTTTTATTGTTACAAGAATTAAGAAAGTGATTGATAGGACCAAAAGAAAAGCAAGAATTAAATTGATCCTGCGGATAATTATAAGAGATTCAAGACCGAATTCTACATGATTGAATCGAGTGCTTTATGTCCGCCAAGGCCCAATTACATATATTATATTTGTCTAAAATCTAATCCGTAAACTTTAATTTTAAATCCAAAGCTAATGAATGATTTTAAGCCCAAATTTAACATGCCTTCCGAAATCTAGTATTCAATTTCCTTTCTTGAAAATCAATCCCAAATCATATTCAAACGACCAAGTTTCTAAACAATTCCTATCTTAGTATAATCGAGATTATTAATTGGAGATAAATTTAACATGCCTTCCGAAATCTAGCATTCAATTTCCTTTCTTGAAAATCAATCCCAAATCATATTCAAACGACCAAGTTTCTAAACAATTCCTATCTTAGTATAATCGAGATTATTAATTGGAGATAAATTCTCGACTGCTGCTCTTTGGTTCATAAACAGAGTCTCTGCTATTATTCCAAATGAAAAGGTAGGACTTTATTACTCAAATACGGACCATTAGATTAAAACAAACGTATCAAATCCGCTCTACTTGAAATTTAGAGTTTTTTTTTAAACAAATCTAATTTGTTGGTTTTAATCCAATGATGGAATTAGTATAATAAAGTCTTACCTTTCTAATTGGAATAATAGATTATTTCATTAATTGACCATACCCAGAACATCAAAAATGTGCCACATATAGTTCTTCTATCTTCTTTATCACTTGACCAATTTTGGGAGATTTTCAAGCCTGGCCTGGCAGAGAGAGACATGCATGCTTTTTTGCCAGTTCCTGAAATCCCAGCCATGGGCCTGAAAACTCAGGTCAGTCAATTTATAATTTTTTTTGCCAGACAGCAGTAACATCATATCGGTAACTGTGACTGGTAACTAAATAATTTAGGAATGGGAGTTCATACATGGATTGATTTGTTGATATTGTCGTCATATGAATTTTATTATATAAGTTAAATGAGTTATTATATATGTTATTGATTTTGTTACGTAAACTCATTTTATATAATATTATCATTATTCAATTTAAATGAGTTATTATGTATGTTAAAAATATTTAAGTTGAAATAATAGAAGTACCTTACAAAATAAAATAGTTAACACGTATAATAACTTATTTATCTTATATTATAAAATCCGTATCGACGATAGTTTCAATAACGACATCTTCATAACATTTTTCTTAAGAAATAAATCAAGAGACAAAAAGTTATTCGCTTAGGAGACGGTAATAAATTAAGTAATTCTTGAAGTTACTAATGATTTACCTTCAATGAGAACCATTATTTTGCGCATTAATTATTACCTGAAACCCATTCCATAGTCCAAGACCATGCAATGAATGAGAATGCCGTACCAAATTGGGAAAGCAGCACGACCCCTTGAAATTGAACCTGTACTGGTATTGCTGTTTCAGATCCTATTTTTGTACAGTTGTATCACATGCAAAATGACAACAATTGTAAGTGCCAAGCTGGAATTGCAAGCAAATGGATGGCCATATTGCATACTACTGTTAGTAGAAATTTTGGCAACCAATCACTCCTAGCCAATACTAAAGTGACTGGATGAACTACACATGTGGCCGTATATATATGTTATGCAATAATGACTGTGCGAAATTGAACCTACGAACCAGGCACGAAGGGAGAATTTGATGTCAGTAAAGTCAATATATATAATTTAGAAGTATACTGAATTTTTTTTTAATTAATATATATATCTATAAAGTAACTTTATCAAATTGAGTGGGATCAATTGACTTCACTTTGCTATATATGGCTCCCCCACTGGTACTAATTATATATAATCACTATATAGTCCAAGTGCAATGCCATTAATTACGCTGCATTTGTGCTTGTGATGAGCATAATTTTCATATATCTTTGTTCAAAGTACATACAAAACTAAAAAATATAATAGAACCACATATATGCATTGAGTCAGAAAAAGGTTTTAACTTTCAATGAAAATAAGTAAAATTACAATGTAGTCTAGGTTAAAATTTTAAAACAACAAACATATACATCAAATATTGAAATAAAAGATAGACCAAACAAACGCTACATGAAAACAAGGATAAAGCTAGACCCATGATTAGGGTGGGACAAAGTTTTAGAATAAGACATAATTTTATAATTAATTTAATCATTAAATATATATTTTTATATTTATAAGTATAATTTTATAAGATATATTTTAGAAAAATATTTTCTTTGGGGTGGGGGAAGGGGCAAGTAGCTCCTCTACCAATAAGTGGCTCCACCGCTATTTGGAAAAGTGGAACTTTCATCGATCAATCTGATGATAATTTTAAAGTAAATTTTTTCGGAGATCACTGGACTTTACTTCAAATCCGTTTTTTATCAATCAACTTTCACTTATCTGTTTTTAGTCACTAAATTTTGTATTTTGTTCAAATTTGATCGCTCCATTAGTTTTTCCATCTAAACTTAATGGAAAGTTTATTTGGTTTCTATTTTAAACATATAGACTTTTATATAAAATTTAAAAGTATGAGAATATAAGACACAAATTAGTTTTCTTTATTTTTCTCTTACAAACAATTAGAACTTCTCATATTTTAAAATATGTGTTTTTTTCTAAGAAGCAATAATATAAATTTAGAATATACCGTATTACTCTATTTTTAAATATTTAAATAAATAAAAAGATAATTATGCTTTTTAATTTAATAATTGAATTTTGTAAATTGGGATACTTTTAGAAGTAAACTATCAAATTTTCAATTATAGAATAATGTTTCTAAACAAAATCTATAATAAAGAAACAAGTTGTTTGGTCAAATAGAAAAAATGGATGATTTTTTTGTTTTAAAATAAAAAAATATTGTTAGATAACATAAATTAGCTTAATAGTTTACATGCTTGATAGCATAAAAAGATGCTATAAACCATATGACACCAATAATTTAATAAACATACAAAATCCAAATAACTATATAAGTTTTATGTTAAGTTTGGATGAAAAAACTAATGGAGTGATCAAATTTGGATAAATATCAAAATTTAGTGACTAAAGACGGATAAATAAAAGCTGAGTAATAAAAAATGATTTTGAGATAAAGTTTAGTGATCTCTGAAAATATTTACCCATAATTCTATTTCATAGTAGATTGATAATTTCATGCTAAGGTATCAAGTAAATTCACGTTATAAGCAACATCTATGGTTGCAATAGACCTAAGTTTGGTATCAAATTGCAACAATCCGATCATAGATCAAATATGAAAAGCCTTCGCTAATTTTTTTTAAGGGTGAGGATCTATGACAACTACTAATTTGATAATTTTGGCAGCGAATTTTTAAATAATCTTAAAAATATCTTAAAAATAAAAAAAATTTATAGAAATATTTTTAAATTGATTGTGTTTTAGATTTTATACAATTTAAGTGTCATTTGATGTTTTATAAAAAATATCAAAATCACATATCATTTATAACGGTTCAGTCTATATTTATTGATTTTTAATAAAATATCAATTGATATTTAAATCATATGAAATTTGTAACACCATCAAACTATAAATTTAAGAATATGCCTATAAATTAAACTTCTTTCTATTTTTAAGAATTTTTAAAAATCATTTCGAATATATTTAAAAATCTTTTGTCAAAATTATATTATCAAATTAATAGTTATAATTAATAGATACCATGTATCCTACCTTTTTTATTTTATCTTACCTAGATAGTGCCACCATGTGAATTTTACCTAAGAAGTTTTCTCTGTCGGTTTGAAGTAGACGAACTGTGGCAGGTCATTTTCCTAGCCCTCAAACTTATTATACAATGGCAATGCAACACCATTGCCTGCCCAGAATAAATAAAAGGCAAAAACATCTGATCTAATGGACTGAGGTACAACAGGAAAATACACACCTCTAATTAACATAGAAGGATTTATCAGTACAATTCTTGACAGATGTCAGCCTCGAGATTCAAGGGTTACCACGAATCTTGACACGTAAGAACGGTGCAGATTAATTTACCGGGGGGGGGGGGGGGGGGGGGGTCTTCCCTGCCATGTTTCTTACTCCAACTTTATGGGAGCAAAACATCCAACCCCAAAAAAACAGGAAAAGAAAAGGAAAAAACATCCCGTTATGACGAATTATATCAGTTACCAAAAGCCGTATATATACTATTAGTAAAATGGGGTCCCCAGCCATTTTGTATCAACTCTCAAATGCATTTTCTGTACAGACAGGCAGAGACACGTTGGTTGCGGACAAACCAAATTCCTAAACTTTTTTTTTCTTCTATTCAATTATTTTGATTAGATCGTCCGGAATTCGCCCCACTATTCGATCGCATGACAATTCAGGTTGCCACTTTGAAAATGACGATTGGACAAAAATCTGAGGGGACGAGAAACAGTCCACGCGGTTTGGATCTGGTTTTAATCCAGTACAACTGGGCCGAAACTTAATTATACATTTTACCATGCGCTCTGCGACAGTAAAAGCTCGGAGCAGAGGATGTGACAATGCCAAGCTTTGGAGGTATGTGCTTGTCACGTGGTCCATATAAGCGGGTCAATGGCCAACGGCCCCCGTCTTGCAACTTGTGCCAAGTTCCTCTACCTTGCCCTAGAATCTTGGTTGCACCCCTACCACCATATTAGAAACTATTTAATAGGGGTGTAAACGGGTCGGGTTAGTCGAATTTCATATGTACCGTCAATCCGATTTACTATAATCGGGTTATGATATTTTCAATCCATAACCAACCAATTAATAATAAAAATCATTTAATTCGGATTTCATATTAGGCAGTCGGGTTTTACGATTAGACGGGTTTTATTTTTAAAAAAATATTATAAAAAAATGTAAGTAAAAGTAAGTTTTAATTGAAAAAATACAAACAAAAAAAGCAATATATTATAATTAATAATAACATAGAAAAATTCAATTAAAAAATTAAATTTTAACAAGATATCATATTATTTTTATAATGATATTGCAACTATAGTTATATTAAAAGTATATTTTTGAATGAAAATAATGTATTACGGTCGGGTCGGGTTTTACTCAATATTTTTTATAAAATCCGTAACCAAATTTTAGTTGTCGGGTTATTCAAAATTCAATCCGTACCTAACCAATTAAATTCAAAATCCATAATTTTGCGGGTCGGGTTGGTTGGGTTGGTCGGGTTGATCGGATTAAACGAATTAAACTTACACCCCTACTATTTAATGACTAGATAGCGTGATAGGAGAATAGAGATGATAATTTGGTCCATGATCCAACGGCTCTATCCGGATTTGTTTGATCAGATTCCCGATCCATCTGGTTTGGACAGCGATCGAATAGGGTCAGATTGGGTCGGGTTATCGGATGAGCCGGATTAGGTATGAGTACTAGACTCATGCTCGTCCATCCGACACGAAATATCGATAACATACATACTAATATATTATTTGTGTATATTGTCTAATGTGTATAAAATTAATTTCTATTTAACATGATATTATTTTGAGTAAATAATTCATTATATATATTCTTAAATTTCACGTAATGTTAACATTCAAAATTTATAGTTTAATGACAAATTTACAAAATAATTTAAATTCGAAAACTCCGCTAATCTAGTAAATAAGATTTTTTATTTATCAAAATAAGATTATTTATGTATTTTAATAACTATTTTAATTTTATTCGAGTTGAACATAGTTATATTATTTAAATACGTAAAATTATCCGGATTCAAATTGAGATGAAAATGAATATTAAAAAAAAGGAAACAACAAACCGGACAGAACGGGCCTAAAATTTTAAAGAACAGATCGGATTCCGGATTTAATATAAACCCAATCTTACCCGGCCCATTATCATCCCTATTGAACAACTTTGACATGGTGCTCCAAGAGTAGCGACAAAAATACTGTTTTTATTAATCTCAACTCTCCGGCGAGAAACAAAGAACTCAGAATCTTCCTTGCACCATCCAATGGCTGCTGTTGTTTCGACACTCACCTAACTCTTCCGGTCGACAAATAAAGTAAACGACGACCAGTATCGCAATTCTCTTAAAAAATCTTCCCTATCAATTTCCCTAAAAAGGAAACCATGAACTTCAGCTCTAGTAGTGGCACCAACCAGATAGACGAGATCTCGACGAAGCTCCCTTCTTCCAGCTACAAAGGGGTGGTCCCGCAACACAACGGCCGGTGGGGTGCACAGATTTACGAGCACCACCGCCGCATCTGGCTTGGCACCTTCGCTGATGAGACTGAAGCTGCTCGGGCCTACGATGCCGCCGCTCAACGCTTCAGAGGTCGTGACGCCACAACCAATTTCCCACCCCTCTCAGAAGACGACGCAGAAAGTGCATCGGAGCTTGCATTCCTTGCAGCACATTCCAAAGCTGAAATCGTTGACATGCTGAGGAAGCACACCTATCACGAGGAGCTGAGGCACAGCAGGAGAAATCAACAGCTGGGGAGGAATGTGGGTGGGAGGAGGACGGGTACATGGTCCGAGAGGGAGCTCTTGTTTTACAAAGTGGTGACACCGAGTGATGTGGGGAAATTGAACCGTCTGGTGATACCGAAACAGCACGCGGAAAAACACTTCCCGCTGAGGAACGAAGAGAGAGGAGATGATAGCAACAACGGCATGCTGCTTAATTTCGAGGATGCTGAGGGGAAGGTGTGGAGATTTCGGTACTCTTATTGGAATAGCAGCCAGAGTTACGTCTTGACAAAGGGGTGGAGCCGGTTTGTGAAGGAGAAGGGTCTGAATCCTGGGGATGTGGTGAGTTTCTGGAGGTACTTCGACGGATCCGATATGATGCAGCTGCTGATCGATTGTAAAGTTGTTCAGCCAGGGGAGGTATCGGCCGTTTCGTCTTCGTCTAATGCGCACATGAATGAATCAGAAGATAATGATGATCAAGGAGTCCGTCTTTTCGGAGTGAACATCGCAAACACGCAAGCCGGGAGCTCAAGTCATGTTAACATGGAAAATAGTTAGTAATTTTCCTTCTCTCCTTCCCTTCATTAAACTGTTTCTTCTTTTAGAAGTGTTGTGCGGTTGTGTAAAGTATCTCTGCTAGTTGATTTTTGAAATTCAACAAAATCGAATGCTCTGCCAATTACGTTGTTGTGAACCATTTTCCATTTTGTTTTTTTATCCCGTTTTCACTTCATGATTTTTTGGTGGAAATTAGTTTCATTTGTTTGGTTAATTTTCTCAACTTTTGTTTGATATATTCGATTATACTCACTGCCTTCTTGTAAATTTCTCCAACACTATGGAAGAAAAACCTTATGTTGGTCTTTTTTGTTTTCCTTTGTCTTCTCAATCAAACAACAGATGCTCTTGCTTGTTTCGAGTCAGCAAGTATTAAATAAAATAAACTTAAAAGTACTACTTATTTTTGTCATGTTGTATTGCATCCAAATGGGTGAAATGCATTAGGCATAATGTGATCATTAGACCGAAAGGTTCAAAGAACCTTTATCCTATGGCTTAGTTCTTTTTTCTTGGAATGGGGTCACAAACGTTTAAGACGCTTATTTTTCTTTTCTTTTTAAAGCGGCTTACAATAAATATCTGTCCAGACTGAGGCCTATAAACCTTAGAGTGGTCTTGTTACCCTGCAAAGCAACAACAGAGTTTTCCTTTCTTCTTATAAAATATCAGAACAACTAAAATATTAAGCTATACGTATAATTTTTTTTGGTCAAAATACTGACGACCTAACAGGATGAGATCATCTGAATTTAAAAACCAAGAAATAGAGATAAGCATATAAGACAGTCGGCCAAAGTAGAACGAGTTGGCCAGGAAAGTCTTAGGGGACAAATAGCAGCCTTGAAAATATTTGGTGGATGTAGTTTGGTCAAGGGAAGCAATCCAGAGATATACACCTTTTTTTCTGTGCGGTTTATTCATGAAAATTCCTTAATTCCTATATATGTTCACTTCTCCATTTTGTTTAAACCGTTTATTCTAATAAAATCTCTTAAAATTTCAAATATAAAAAAATTCTGTCTGTATATTGTTATTAATTTACTAAATTTGGAAAGTATATTTTTGCTTATGTATATACATTACTTTTGGCAAGTGTTATTTCTTGTTTGCTGAATAACACAAATTCAACATACTGAAGTTATTCTTAATATCATTGATAGTGATTAAGATTCTTCTTCCTTTTTTCTTTTTTTCATCTCTGGTACGTAGTGGCATTTATTTTAAGATTTCCTTGTCTTCATATCTTTATATTGAGAATTTGATGTTTTCCTTCACCATTTTGTATTTAACCTCACAAGTCAACCACAATCACTTGTTTGAAAGTTCATTTGATATATTTTTTGTTACATAGAAGGTCAATTGCTATAAATAAAAAAAATTAATTAATTCTAAAACTTCTTTAACAAATTGCATCATTGTCCATAGTACTCGATCATCCAAGTTGGTACATGCAAGCACAGCAATTAGAAGTTGATATATATATATATATATATATTGGTATGTCCTCATGATATTAACAAAATGCTCAACAGCAGCTATTTAAAATTAGTTCATTGGTAATCTCATTATCTTTACTACGGCATGAACAGGAATTAATAAAGAATAAGCACATCGGACCAGATATTTAAAATTTTAGTATCTTTGTACTACAAAAAGTTTTTAGAAATAGGAAAGTATTTGATCAAGATTGGATTATTTGTTTTGTGTATATTAGAGTTGTTTTTCAAAGTTCGCTCTGGAAAAAAAATATATCTATTAAAGGAAAAGTTAATATTTGAAATGAGATGATTTTCATAGGAAAAAAATCTTACATTTAAAATACTTTCAGCACAAACAAATATTTTTTTGAAATGTTGAAGATATACAATGATAAGCAATACGATTAGCCATTCAATAATTCAACATAGAAGTACAAAAATTATATTATTTTATGAGTTATATTACCTCTTAAAACATGTATCTTTGAATGAGGATAGAAAAACATAAGAGCTGTGCAATTGAAAATAATAAGATAAAAACTGAATTAAATATAAGAGAACATAAATAATTAATGTAACATAATTACAAAAATCTTCTAGGCTTGACATTTTTTATGAGGTATCAATATCATAATATTCGCATTGAGGATAAGCCGAATAAACGTTGGACATACATTGCAAAGCATTACAGGCAAGTGAATTTTCTTTATGCTTTTGTCCTTATCTTTGCATTCTTTTGTATAATTGTCCATTATTAATTATAGATTTAGTGTTACAAGAATTTTCTTTTTCAAAATTAATGTTCTGAAGGTAAATCATGCATGCATGATATATGACCCCCCATATATCTTAAAACCATATTATTAAAATTACAATGTCCCTTGACTAAATAGGACATGCCCTTAATTTGAATTCTTTATCAAACAAGTTTTATTCTTTTTTCTATGCTCAGAATGTGGATGGAAAAAAAGGAGTTCAATAGAATATTTGATGTACTTCAATTTCGTGTTAACTTTTTAAATCTAAGTTTTGGAACTGATTATTCTTATAAGTATTCATATCTTTGTTTTTCGAAAAAAAGTTATCTGACATTATTCGGTGAAATTTAATATGATTTTGTAATGGAAAATTTTTAAATCTCCTATTGTGAGCAGAGCTGTAAATGAGTTGAATTCGACATGCTTGTTATAATTTTAACTTGATTTGATTATAAGTTGAATACAAAGTTCGAGTTGAAAATTAATTGAACCATTGATCTTGGAATAATTTAAATTCAAATTGAGCTAGACCAGTACACGTACTTAATTATTAGTCACTTATCTAATGTTTATATTTTTCAAAAGACTAAAATGTAAAATAGCTAATAGTTGGTGTTTCTTTAGAAATGTAACTTAATAATATTATGTTAGTGATCTTATAAATAAAATTTAAAAAGTTCTAATATTCAATGCTACGGGAACCTATTAATTAATTATAGTGATGACTAAATCCTTCTAATTGAATGACACATATTATTTATCTAGCTATTTCGAGTTGATCTCTCATCATTTAATCCAGATAATTTCATACTTTGAGTTCTAATTCAAAATCAATCCCACTGGAGAACTCAAGCGAGCTACAAGTGGCAAATTTATTTTGTATTTGACAAGTAAAGTAAAATTAAAGAAAAGTAAATACTAAATTAATTTAAAATATTGATGTTTGATAGAAATTAATGTAGTAATTAGAATGAGTAGTATTAAATAAAAGAGTAAATATCCTCATGTAATACATATGTTAGCACTATGCAATATTAATTAATTAGCACAGGAAGTGCTGAATGCAAAAAATGTCAAAGTTAAGGTATGTATTAACTTAATGATTTAATTTTGATTCTTATCTATTCCACCTTAAAACTTTATACTGTTTGATGCAATGAAATACTTTAAAACAACTTAAAATTCTTCTGTTCGATGTCTTATTGTCTTATAAGGACTTACAAAAATTAAATCACATAATTTCACTTGTCAGATACATATATACCTCGAGACAAACACTTATTTTGTGTCTCATCAGTACAAATGCACACCGTGTACAAAATAATTGTATGGGGTACATTAAAAGAATGAATGAAATATTCATAATTATACTACTATTCACCTATTTAGCTCAGTCTTTTTTCATTAGTGCTATGCATTCTTCATGAATGCTCCGGAGCATTCTTGATTAGTGCCATGCATTCCTCACCAACTTTTCCTTGTAAACTGTTTTTTTAATATAGTTTATTATTGTTTATTTTTTGTTATGTATCTCCAAAATATGCATCTATATGTGGTGGTGCTGTTTTCAATATTGGGTATTTATGATCTTTGAAAATGTTCACTTTCATTATCAAATTTTATAAATTTCCAACGCTTATTTACCAAATACTATTTTGCACTATTATTGATGTTATATATGTTATGTCATCAATTGCAATTTTTTTTTCTTAAACTTGCATATATAACGTCAATTACAGTCCTTGTCAACGTGGGAAATAATAATTATTTTGATCAGAAGATTTAATAAATTTTGTTGAACTTATTTCTCAAGTACCCAAGTCGATCTATTTCTATAGTTTGATATTACACGTTAACTTACAGTGAAAATTACCATGTACTATCTTACAAACTGTCTTAGCAAGAGACTTTGTTCTATTTTTTGGGGGAAAAGACAAAAGAGTATCTGTGTACTACGAATCATACAAACAAAAGCTATAATTAAAAAACCAGCTCCAAAATTTGAAGCTCAAAAATACAATAATTTTTTTTAAAGAAAGCTAATGAGAAAAAAAGGAAGTATAACAACAAACAGTTTATTCCATTAACCCATGTTGTAAGTGGTATCATAACCTATTTCAGTTATATAGGATTCTTAATTTTAGTGGAAGTGAGAAATAGAAAGGAGAAAAAAGGGAGTCTCTATTTTTCATTAGATAATTGATTATTTTCTTACATATAAAGCAATTTTTGTACTATACATATGCATTATATATTATAACATTAATTTACCTCTAAAGTCCATCTAAACATTTTCAAACCTTATAAAATAGTTATATTAACAAATAATCCTATATCATATTACATCACAAATACTTACCCAACATAAACATTCTAGAAAAAAAAATTAATTTTAACATCTCTCTTAATTAATATTTTTATATGTCATGCTCCACACAATTCTCGAAAATACACAAACTTGTTCCATGAAAATACTTCAATGAAGAAGTCTACTATTTGATTTTCGGTTTTCACATGTTTCATAAGAACTTCATCTTCAAATACTTCTCGAGTGTAATAAATCTTGAGATTAATGTGCTTTGTTAAGCTATAGAATATTGAAATAACATGATGACAACATGTGAATTTGTTGGCGCAAAAGAGAACTGTAGTCATATCTTGTTTTTCCTCTATGTTTTCTAAAATCTTGGTCCTACATAACTTGTTTTGTTGTTTCATTTGCCAACGCATATTCAAGTTTCTCGGAGAAATTCATCATTCTATCTTGATTCATTGATGTCAAAGAAAATACTCCCGATCCGAGCATCAATATATATCAGATTTAATCTTCATGTCATCCATGCTATGGTCAAAATTATCACAAAATCAAACAACTTTACATTTTCCATCTCATTTCTCGAATACATGAGTCCGAAATCTCCAATATCTTGTATTTACCTCGAGACACTTTTTTCAATTACAAAATTCATTTTTCTCAGTCGATGCAGAAAATGAAAGAATAATCTCGACACATTTGAAAACAAATCTTATAGTGGCAAAGATCTAACAAATTCTAATAAAAAAATTTAAATAGCAGATAGCACATTCATAACGACAAAACTATTTTCATAGTGGATATAGATGCTATTGCGGCTCTGTGTGTTGATGCCATATTTGAATATTTTGACTATTTTATAAGTTATAAAGTAAAAATATTCAACAAACGATGACAAAAATTATAACAATAAGTTATGTTGTTTATCTAAATTGTTTGATAATAATTATGATAACTCAGTCAATAATTATCAACAATAAAAATAAATTAATTCTATATGATTTGGATTGATTTTGTATGAAATTTAGTTCGATTTAAAAATATAGTTATCTATCCAAGATTTTAAAACATACGAATGAGAAAAAAAAAATAAAATTACCCCAATATTAATTTATGAGCTACCTATATCATACAAAACATATAACTTTAATTTTTAATGATTACGACCCCTAATACTAAGAAATAAAAATGATCAATGCTTAGCGCCCTCAAGCGCAAAAACTTTCATTATTTACATATTTATTTAATAGAATATCTTCCTTTATGAATTATGAGTTTTGAAAATAATTGATTCTCACTAATTAATGCAATTAATTTATAAAATGATGGTAGAACATATATAGCTTGTATCAAGTGTTAAATTAGTAGCATTTTTGAAAAATCAGGCGACTATAACTATCTTAATTGTTATTGTACAAAGCACTAAATTGCAAAAAAAAAAAAAACAAACAGAAAAAAAAAAAGACGATAGCTCCATAGCGTTTATGATTCAAAAATGCCATATTGGTCACTATGAACGCTATTTAAAACTATGCTCATAATTAGTGTATTAATAAAAGTACATGGTACGTGAGTACGGTATGGATGTCACATGTCTAGACACGATCAAAATACGGTACGCGTGCTTAGACGTATCATGTTTGACATGCTACATACCGTACTCTTATAAGTGTTGTGTTAGACGATAAGCACATTGAACATGGCACGTTCAAGTATTTAGTTGGCATGTGGCATGTCTAAACACGTCAATGCAAAATTAAAAAAATAATTGTTATAATATATTTTTAATAGTTATTACAAACGCATTTAAATAATATATTATTTTAAAACAATTCTTCCATTCTATGAAAATTTTATTTTTTTATTTTTCGAATTTTTAAATGTTTTTTAACAATTAAAAACAAAACTTTATTTAAAAAAATTAAAATACGTCCAAACACATATAAACATGTGTAGGCACGGTATGTCAAGACGTGTCGTGCCATTAAAAGTATCATTCTTAAGACTTGTAAAAAAACACGATGCGACACGACACGTGTTAATCTTTATACAAGATTGCACAATAAGACACGTCCCGCTGACACATGCATGCCTGACATGTATAGACATAGCACGATACTTTTATAGTTCATTGCTCATAACCAAATTTCTATAAAGTGCCGCATCAACAATATCACTACAATCTACTTTTACCAGATTTTTGTTCACTAACGACAACATATAAAATCAGATTATATTTATCCATTTTGTAGTGATAAAATATAACAAATTTCCGATTAAACTTCTATAAAGTACGATATCGGGAATATTTTGGACGTAATTCTTTTAAAAAAAACACCATTTTTTATTAATCATTTTAAATATCAACAAAATAATAATGCAAACCCAAATCTTTTATATCACAGTCCTGTGTCATCATACACTTTCTCAATCTATATTACTCGAGGGTATATCAACATACATTTTTTCAGTCTATGGGTTAGCTAGTGTTCCTAATCATCGAAATAACCACTAATCCCACTAACCCACCCATCCATCGCAACAAATCCATGGTAATCGGGTATGTTTGGATCATGCAAGAATTAATGCAAGAATAGAGCAATTGAGATTAATAAATGAGCATAAAAGTAAAATAGTGATATTCGGATTAGTGTGATAATAATGTTAATGTACGTGGTGCTATTTAGATTAGTGAAAATATTATTTAGATTTTGGAGTAGTGTGGGACTTTCATTTTTCTCTTTCTCTTTACATACAAGAATAGTCGTCAGTAGCAGAGCCATCCTTTGGCACAGGGGGGCATTCCCCCCCCTGATTTTTTTTTTTTTGCAAAATATACCTAAGAAATTATATTATTGATGAAAAAATTATAAATATATACTTAAATTTTAGTAGAATTATAAAATATATCTTTAAAATTATTCTTTTAACATAAATAACTATAAAAATATACTTAATTTTGAAATAATTATAAAATTATATCCTACCCTGAAATTTTGCCTAATCCTAACTTCAAATCTGACTCCGCTCCTGATAGTTGTTATTCCATCTTTTACAAAGAATAATAAAATAACGTTGTTCTCAGATGTTCTGATAACAAAATAGTTATTTGGATTAGTACCCAAATGAGAATAGCAACTGAGAAATCAGATATTGAACTATATAAGAATGACTCATTTCTTACCTTGAGTTTAATCAGATATTGACATTCATATAATTTAGATAGTCATAATGTCCTACTAAGAAAATCTTATGATTTGTGTGTCAAAAGAATTTCAGCTCATTACCAATGTGCGCGAATCTATTAAATCATATACAAAAATAAATCGGAACATGTTAATTCCAACTATATATGAACATATAAGGATTA
Source organism: x Bolboschoenoplectus mariqueter (assembly GCA_037678475.1). NCBI lineage: Eukaryota > Viridiplantae > Streptophyta > Magnoliopsida > Poales > Cyperaceae > x Bolboschoenoplectus > x Bolboschoenoplectus mariqueter. The sequence goes on from CM075255.1 coordinate 3,473,110, forward strand.
GACGTGAATGTGGATATGGATCATGCAATATACATGTTAATTTCAGGCGCCACATATGAATATGATATTATTAGATATAGATAATATTATTTCAGAAAAAAATCACATTTTGGCCATCTATATATATATGGTACAATTAGATGTGTTTTCTCTTCGCTGTCTTACTATTTTGGAAAATCTCTCTTAAGAGTCAAGAGCAAATGCTTTTCTAATCTCGCACCTCTTTCGAACCTCTTACTTCGATTATTTTTGAAAAAAATCATATCAGAGATGCCTTGTGGAACAAATAGAGAAGAATCACATCTTTCAAATTCTTAAATTTATAGGTTTATTGTTTTTTAAATTTTATATAATTTAAGTATTATTTATTATTTTGTGAAAAATAATCAAAATTGTATAAAACTTGTAATGGATCAAATTTAATGATTTTTCTATCAAATAATATGTAAATTATATAAAATTTGAAAGACAATCAATTTAAAATATAACAATATGTATATAATTTTTTTTTCTATTTTTCTATTTTTTAAGATTCTTTTTTAACATATTGGAAAAATCGTTATCAAAGAGATCCCACTCATATAAAACAGTTTGCCTACTATCTCTTGCATACAGCATTTATAACATCAATATTACGTACATGTGTATGGCCCATTTAAATATTTTCAAACATAGTACGATAATTATACATATACTAACAAGAAGTCCACTATTTTACTATATCCATATGACAAATCTAACACAAACACATAATAACAAAAATATCAATTCAACAACAAAGATCTAAGTCATCTAACTATTTCATTGTATTTTTAATTGTGATCAAGCCAAAATTATTGAGCTGGGTTATCTATTCCCAACAAGATAAACATATATCTTCAATATACAAGTTAAAAAAGGGAGAGTTTTATATATACCCTAACAAATTTTCGAAATTACATACTTTCTCTCTAAAATTCATAATATCATATTTATCCTCCCAAACTATTAAAAATTCCCATATTTATTCAACATATTATATTTTCTATTAAAACTAAGTTCATACTTATAAATTCTTTATTTACACTTATTGAAAATAATATATAGATGCAACTTTTTAAAATTAAATTCTCAGTTTATATACTACGGATATAGTTACAGAGCATTAACACCAATCCTTGAAGATTTTAAATTCTTTGAGATTGAAATTGAATTCTCAGTAAATGAAAAAACTGGATGTGAAATATATTTGGTACTTAGAGAGTTATTACTAGAAAATATGAATGAGAAAACTCAAAAATATAATAATCATAAAATATATATTAAAATTTTAGATTCAATATTAAAATATTTAATGAGGTTATTTGAAGTTTTTGAATATATTTGATATATTATAAAATTTTGTTGGATAAATATGAGAATTTTCATAATTTAAAATGATAAATATGATATTATAAATCTTAAAAAGAGAAATTTTAAACTCTTAAAAGGATATACATGAAGTTTTGCCTTTAAAATAAAATACGCATACTTGCAAGTTGCTTTTTGTGCAGCTGGATTATTCGTCAGGCAAGGGGGCCAAATTTAGTAGATACATTGAACATATTCATGAAGTGGTAGAATCAAGTACCAAGTTGCTGCGTCAAAATTAAATCTCTCAGTTTTAAGGCATCCCTAGCTACTTTTTGTAGCTGTTGTTGTCAATAAAATTCTCAAAAGTTAGTGGTTTCAGTCGGCCAACTAGCTGTAAGCCTTGTTGTTTTGGCAAGTGGCTCAATTTTAAATGACACATTATGGAAATTTGCATAAATATGACACTAAATTACAAAAATGTCCCTTAATGTCTTTATTGTCGGTACCTTTGTAGTCCATTCATATAAACTGTACCTTACTAGAGCTCCGCAAAAATCTTATTCTGTTTTAATTAACAAAATTCTTTATTAGGTGAAGTTTGACGATGACTGGTGGAAGATTTTTGTGAGTATTTAAATTTGAGAGACTTAATCTTTCTCTTTATATATCTAAAAAATGTTATTGAATAGAAAGTCAAAATCTTTGTTATTTGCTGATGTGGAGTTGCTAGCTCCCCGGACTTTGGAGACAAACTACAAATTATAAGAACGAAGTCATTACTAATTAAGAAACAAAACGGAAATATAATTCAGGATTATTGTCAGCAATTACTAGATCATGTACTGTTCTTAGGAACAAATAAACAAGAAAGAAAGAAAGAGGAGGTTGAGTGAAGATATCTTTAGAAATGTCTTCAATGATGAAAGTAAGTCTAGACGAATAATCCTTCTTTAGAAATGTCTTCATCACCTAATATAACAAATAAAAGAATATTGAGAAAAAAGCGAAAGAAAAATGTTATCAGATGCTCCTTGAAAGGAGGAAGAGGACTTTAGTAAGCATAGACGTCATGGCAAAAAGGGTAAACGAGAAGAAGGAAATAAGGAAAAAAGGTGAAAAATATAACAACTTGGGTACGGTTAAAATGAAGGATTTACCAGAATTTTTTTTTGAAAATTTAGGTGCAATGACACTAAACCTTGGATCCTCTATGAACTTTCTTACAGAGAACATGAAATTTTGAATGCATTCGTATATTAAAATATGAAGATAAAAAAAAAACTATAACTGTGCCATATTTCTTTTTCCCTGTCGAACATCTGAAGTAATTTACTGATACCAGGAAGGAAAAAAATGAAAGGAAATGACATGAACACCTATTAAGATGATGATAATGTCACTATTTTGACCTGTACAGGCTTGAAATTAAATGTAAAACAAAATACTCGTAGCTAGCTAGTAGGTGAACTCTCAATAATAATGAATTCTTCTTTGATCTCAATTTGTTCATGTTTGACAACAAGTTTTATGTCTCAATTAAGCTGGTTGAGATCAAAAGATGTGTCGCAGTTCAAGGACTCAGTTTTATATATATTTCAAGTTGTTCGTGCTTGAAGTTGAAGGGTAGAAACAAATACAAAGTTTTATTATCCGGGACAATCAAAAAAATTTTGACACAATTTCTTAGTTAACAAATTGTTGAAGAACATAATATATATAATTATATTAAACAATTTAACTATATAAATACCATAGTTAAGAATATGTAGCTATTCGACGTACGAGGAAGTCCTGACCGATTGCTATAATTACATGGGCCCCTCTGCCTTTATTTCTTATTTTATGAGAAGTATGTAACATAGCACAATAATTAACTCAGCATCTTTTCAATTTATATGTATTTTCAGTATTACTTTTGTGCCAATCTTATGCCGTTACAATCTTATTAATTTTAATTTGGTACAAGATAAGAATCAACATTTAATCTAATGATAAAAATAATACTTTCTGTATGGTAGGTCACAGGTTCGAAATCCGAATAAAAAACTTTTATAAATATTTAAAATTAAGTAACTTTGATCTTTATCTTTATCTGAAAAAAAAAATTTGATGCTAAACTCTAAAACATACTCTGAAAAGTCCCTATTAAAAGAAATGAGATTTGATGCATTTAATTTTAAGATTTTTTTTGCACTCTCAATTATGCATATAGAGGTGCTATCAGATCGGATAAGATCCGGATACTAGTATATTTAAACCCTTATTAAAAAAAGAATTTGAGTCCAAATTTTGGATGGTGAACTTTTTATCTCAAATCGTATCGTTTCCTGGTCCAAGTGCCATGTTTAGTAGTGCACCCTTCAGATCTAGTAGTTCGGATATAGAAAGATAAAGAGTCAACTTATATTTTTTTTTTATCAATGTAAAATTAAAATAATAATTATAAATAAAATCGTAATACGACTGTGTTTTGATCAAGTTATAAAGCATATCGGTACATTTGGTTTATTTATGAATATTATATGATTCTTTGCTATCTATGTCTTCTGAAATATCTGCAGTCAAAATCTCAGATATCCTTTAAATTGTTAAATTAAATAAATATCTCTGTATTTTCTATACAAAATCTTTTTATTGAAAATTTCACAAAAGAATCTCTTTTTTTCCAAAAACATTATTAAACAATCAATTGGAGTGGCAAAAATATGTGTGAAACAATGAAAAAATGACAACTTTAATTTAATTGTATTGCATCAACCCAACATTTCAAGTAAATTTATCTAACTATTACTCACTCAATCCAAATTTTTAGCTATTTTATCAATTCTTTAATTAAAATTAATATATAAAAAAACCGACAATTTTATGAACATAAGTGAATATGTACTAAAGCCATAATAGCACTGGGCGTTAATCAAGCAGCTTTAATAATGCTATGAACAAAGTAATTGATTTTCATGATGCTTAACAGTTAACAATGGACGATATATTTCTCCTTGAGGCACCTAAAAAAGCCTCCTTTTTTTTTGCTCATATATATTTCCACATAGACTTCAAGTTGTTCCTTTCAAGTAGCAAAATGTGCTGTGTAGGGTTACTCTTCGTTTATGCATAAAGTTGAGAATCGAACCAATGAGCTGATGTGTCGTACTCCATGCATGTACGATGATTCCTTTTCAGGAATTATACGAAATTAAATAGTTTGGCAAAACTTTTAAGCAATACAAATACAATATAATGGCTAAATCAATGATAGTTTTATTCTTAAAGCAAGAGCTAAATAGTACTGATTAATGCTAGTTAAACACTAAAATATTAATAGCTAGATTATTTTTGAATAAAAAATGGAGTTGAGTTTTAATATTAATAAAAAAAGAAGGGGGTATGTTTGTATTTTTTTTATTTTTTAATGAAAGAAAATATTTTCATTTATATATGAAATGGAAGAGGTTATTTGTTTCGTTTAAAAATACATGATCGTGTTTGAAATTCGATTACAATTGTTACAGTAATTACACTTTTCCCCTTTTTTTATTCATAAAAAAAATTGACATTGATGTATGAGTCGGGCTACAGTGCTTCCATAAGCATTTCAGCGAAGCATTTACGGGTCAAATTTCAAAATTCTGTATCCAAAATGGTGATCCAAATAGCTTGATAAATTCTTCATATCAAAATTTTATAAATACTAAAATTTATCATTTTTAGAATTTATTTATTAGTTTTAATGATTTTTGAAAAATGACCATTTTTACCTTCAAATATTTGTATTTTCTTTTATTTTTAGAGTCATTTTATCAAAAATAATTAAAAATGGTAGATAAATTCTAAAAAAAAATTTAGTATTGTTGATATGAATAATTTATTAAACTAATTGGATCAACGTTTTGGATACGAAATTTTGAAATTTAATTTGTACATATTTCGAACCGAAATATTTATGAAAACATATTAGTCAAACTCTTGATATATCATATATATTACAAAGAAAAATATTTGGGAGATACTAAAATTGATACCAACTTTATTATTCATATTACTTGAATTATTATTCAAATTAGTTATGCAATTTATTTTTTACAATATTTTTATTATTCAACTCAAATACTATTAATATGAATAATAACTCACTTAAATTGAATAACAAAAGTATTATTATTCAAATAAATTGTACAACAAAATCGTTAATATGAATAATAACTCATTTAATCTGAATAACAACTCATTAAATATAAATAATAAAGTCGATATTGATTTTAATATCTATATATCAGCCTCCTGTTATAAAACAGACCAATTTTAGAATTCGGTGGCATGACTCTGATGCACTGATTAGATTATCCTTGCCGGCATCCCTTAGTTACCGCCAATTCTGATTTGCGGACGCATGTTTCCATCTACTAGCCGAGCAATTCTTTTGGAAATGATTCTAGACAAGCGAAGGAAGGAAGACCCGCCCGTGCTTATCCATTGCGCGAACAAGTGGCCACTACGTTGTCCTACGAGCATCGAAAGCCGATGAAGGAAAGAAGAGAACAAGAAAAAAAGAGGGGCCAATACAATGCATGTGGACCATTGTGTTTTCTTGGAAACTGTGGACCAATATGGTAATAATAAGGGAGAGGGGACTAGGGGAAGCATCTATTTGGGAGCTATTTCCAATGGGTCCACTTTGTTCACAGGGCAAAGAAGGAAAGATGGAATGTTACAAATTCACTTCCATTCTTTGACGACTTTCCTTTTTAAGCGAATTTGTCGTCTCGATGCATGTCCTACTGAGAGTAATGTAAATTTGTGCTGCATTTTTTTTTAGTGATACAAAAAAAAAGGTTTTATAATTATCTTTTTGATTTATGAAAAATCATTTTTATTGTGTTAGCTTATTCTTTCAATTATTAGTTAGGTTCAGTTGTGCTGCGCTTTAATTTCAAATTAAATTATTTTGTCCGTCTTTGTAATTTAGATGAACGCATAACGAGTTAGTTATGTGCTTTATATATAACATGGTTTTAATTACACTTCACTGTAACATTTGAAATCCCTATTCGACAACATAATCTTATATATATCATAAAACCATGGAGATACATTGAAAATCAATTATTTTGACAACTTAACAATCGTCAAAAAAACTTTAATTTTTTTAAATCCGAACAAGTAAAATGTAATTAATATATACTTTATATATACCATATATATGTAAAATAATAAAACATTTTGAAACATTTATCATTTATCAAACTATATAAATTTTATAATCATTCATATTTGATCATATTTAATAAAATATTAAATAATATTTAACTTTTATGAAAGTTTATACGCTATCAATTCATAAGAAAAACGTGTTATCTTTATAATTTTTATTTTTTATTTTTTTCACACGATTTGAGAAAACATTATCAAAATTATTAATGAAATTAATTGTCAAAGATCTCATTTTATTAAAAATTGACTTGTTATCACTTATTCAAAGTCTTTGTTGGGAAATTATTTTCTTAATTGATGGTCACTCTATTACGAAAGATCAACATCAAGCAATTTGGCAATCAATCTGTCCAACCAAATTGCAAGCACGTGCTCGTGCCTATAGATTAATTAGACAAAATTATAGGGACCTCTATGATTTTGATCTTATTGAAATTTATCCTACCTAAATTAAACAAAAAGATCAACTTTCTACTAGAATTAATGGAAAGTTCCATACTACAATTGAATGATTCAATCTGATTGGATTGTAGACACACCAATCCGGTTTCATGTCGGTCGTTATATTTTATTAATTTTTTATTCCGAAGAACACCACTCATGCAGACTCAATTACAACCGTGCCATTAAGGAATAAATTAATAATAAAGTAACAGTGAACATGTGGTCATACTGTGGGTCCGGGTGAATATATTTTTGTCCTTTAATTTGGTGCATGCACTGACTTTTTCTCAGCAGGTTGGCCCGCCAAGTTGCCCAAAACCTGGTGGTTTATGTTCCCCAAATACCAGGTGGTTTTCTGTTTTAATTCTTGAGTCTTTGACACGCCTCATCCTTTTGCAGTAATAATAATAATAATACCGAGTTTGTGTTTTCCGATGCACGTGGGTTTGTCTCACCGTTTGTTTATAAACGTCGGGCTCACAGTGCATTTTGTACATGGTGATACCTCCGAGCTAGGGACCGGTCTTAGAGTCTTGAATCACCTCAATGCATGTGGGTGTTCCAATGGTTCGGTTTATTTAATCTTCAACCGAATTGAATCACGTGAATGCATGCGGGTGTTCTAATGGTTCGGTTTATTTAATCTTGAACCGAATCATTGAAGTCTTGAATCACCTCAATGCATGCGGGTGTTTCAATGGTTCGGTTTAGTTAACCTCGAATCGAATCATTGAAGTCTTGAATTTTCAGCATGCGGGTGTTTCAATGGTTCGGTTTAGTTAATTTGAACCGAATCATTGAAGTTTGAATTAGAAAGTTCGGTTTTTGCGGTTAATTGGTCCAGTTAGGTTAAATTTTTGAAGAATTTTGGTTTTTAAATTTTGGTTCGGTTTTGATTTTCCAAAACCGAGTAAACCGAACCGACCGAATATAATATACACTGCTGATTTTTTTTGAAATTAAATTAAAGAAAATTTTTTATTTTGATGTTTTAGAAGATCTAAACAGTTTATATGAAATTAAACAATATATGTAATGAATGTTAAATGTATTTGCACGTGTTGAGTTTTGACATTTTAAAAATTAAATATTTTTTACTTCAGTTCAATCAAACAAATCGAAATTTACTTTAGTTACTTCGGTTCAGTTGTTATTCAGTTGACAAATTTAATTCAAATGGTTTGGTTAGATTTTTAAAAATCGAATAAAACATCAGTTCGAGTATATTATTTTAACCAAACCGACTGTTTGAACACCCCTATGCATGCCACAGTCGGAAATTCTTCAAGATGCTATCTTTTTTGTTTGCTGAGGAAGTATCCAATGTCAAATGGTATCAAATCAATGTTAATAAAAGTGAATTTAAATTTTTTTTTTTGGAATTTCGAAAAATAAAATTAGTTACTTAGCGATATTATATGGGTGAAGATTTCTCAACAATAATTAACTTGACAATATAGATAATGAATTTTTAAATAATTTGATATTTTTTTTAAAAAAATAGAACAAAATTATAGTTATATTTTTTAACTTATAGATTGATTGTGTTATAATTTTCATGCAATTTATGATTATTTGATATTCCATTGATCACTAAATTTAGACCGTTGCATATTTTAACTTTCATTGTTTTGTTAATAAAATATCAAATGAGACATGAATTGTATAAAATTTAAAACATATTCAATATATAAATTCAAAAATATATCTATAAGTTTTTTCTATTTTTAATATTCTTAATTTATCTAAAAAAATATTATCAAGGTTGTAAACTTAATAATTGTCAATGGATTTCTACTAATATTATATATATTGTATAAATATTAATTCTAAAAATATATTATTTCAATTTTATTTGAAATTGTATTAAGAGTCAATAAAATCAATATTTTGACAATTTAATCCTCGCTATCAATAGAGGACTAAAGTTAAAATCTTATGAAATGAATTATTGAGATAATTTAGAATGCATTTGATTGTAAAAAAAAAAGTTGACATCACTTAACACCAATAACCATCATTACCAAATCACAACTCTATTTTAAATATTAGATATAAGTTCGTCCAGCCAATTAAAAATTGACATCTAATATACTCTACTATATTATCAAATCCATTCTACTTGGTTTGATTTCGTCCCTAGTCATTTAAATTTTTTTAAACAAATAATATTTTTTCAAATTATTAAATTGCAACAACTTATTTTTCAACTTTTAAAAGATCTTTACTATTTTTAATTACATTCCACATTTGATATATACGTGGGAATTCTTTGACGTCTATTACTTTGATAATGTTGGCAACAAATTTTTAAATAATTTCAAAATAATTTCTAAAAATTATTAGAAGTACAAAATTATTTATAGACGTGTTCGTAAAGTTATAGATTGATCGTGTTTTAAATTTCATATAATTTAAATGTCAATTGATATTTCATCAAAGACCGTTAAATATGGACCATCGAAAATTTCATCCAATTTTAATGGTCTTTGATGAAATATCAAATTATTATTAAATTATACAAAATTTAAAACACAATCTATCTATAAGTTTAAAAATATATCTACAAACTCTTTCAATTTTTATTTATTTAGAATTGTTTAGAAATGTATCCTCAAGGTTATCAAATAAATAATTATTAATGAACCCCCACCCTTAATAGTGTGTTTTTAAGCTCGGCTCGATTTCTAGGGTTAGCGCGCTTAGTAAAGCTTGGCTCCTTAGCAGTCCTAGTTGGAAACTAGAGATGTCACTTTTAAAAACTTCTAAAAAAATCTGTACATGTTTTGAATCTTAAATGGGGACATTTAAGATAGGGTGCTTTTCCAAAATACTAGATCAAGAATAGAAAAATTTTAAAGGGAGCTTAGATATAGGTTTGTCAATAGATATTCATAATTTAAAAATGAAATTCGAATAATTTATTGGATCCACTTATAAATTTTAAAAAAAATTCACTTTATTTTAAAAAAATTTGCATTTGGATCATATATTTTAAGCTTTTTATAAAATATATTATGATAATTATTCATTTTGAATTTTTATAATGATTTATAACTATAATTATAATCTACATAAATTATCTCCAATGATGATCGACATTTTCTATTCTATTATTTCTATAATAATTTTAACATATATCCAATTCTGACAGTACATATTAAAAAAAATTATTGCGATAATTAGAACGCATTAGTTTCACAAAAGTTTATTTTTATATCTTGCTATTTAATTAAACTAGAGTTGTGATGCCAATTGATATTTTTTATAATCTAAAATTGTACACATTTGTTAATGTTAAACATGCAATTTTTTTTAAATAGTGGTATTACCACTAGTTTCATCTGAATCTATAACTGTTTTTTTAATACCACCACTATTACAAAAATAACTTTCGTAAACGCCCTATTAGCAACGTTTATTCAAGAAAAACGTTAATGAAAGTATCTAGTGGGAATTCGGAAATTTATGTAAAAAATTTAGCAATGGTTGTTAAGAAACAACCGTTCCTAAATGGACATCCAGAAAAAAAAACAAAAAGACTTTCAGCAAAGGTTTTTTAAAAAAATCGGTGCTGAATGTCAAACCTTTAGAATTGATTTTTAAGAAAAAATCGGTGCAGAAAAGTTATCCAGAAAATAAATAAAAAAAGAAAACTTTTAGTACCGATTTTTTCAGAAAATCGATGCTGAAAGTCACCTTTCACAAACGGTTATTTATATGTTGGAGGGAAATCTCCTGTCAGTGAGACCTTCGGCAACTATTTTGCTTAGTACCCGATGATGAATCTACTTTTTTTTATATAATGCGTATACATTTAGCACTTATTTTTTCCTCTTATAATCATTGTCAGAAGTCTCAATACAGTTCCTCCCCCCAGAGCTTCTTTGCCATTTCATACATATTTTGCCGAAAGTCTCTATTAACTTCACCAGAACACACAGAACACACAATTAATGCAATTAAATTAGCTTCCACCACCAAGGACACACACCAGCATTTTCGCAACACCAGCACCAGTTTGCACACCCTAACCTTAGTCTTTGTCATTCCCTATTATTTTAAGGTTAATTTAATTTTTGTATTTAGTATATATTTAATTAATTATATATACTAATTATAACTGGTGAATTATTTTTTAATCATATATTATTATATAGCATAATTAGTTATTAACAGCATTTGAGATGTAGTAGTATTGTCATATAAACACTAATTTATTAAAACTTATATATTTCATTAGATCGGTACTCGTTCGAGATTAACCCAATAGGGGGTTAATTTCGAATAGTCCCTGTTAATCTGGTGTTTGAGAATAAAGTGAATACTTTGTTTCATTCAGGATTTGTAAACATATATGAGCTAATCTGGTATTTGAGAAAAATCCGGCATTATTTTCCTAAATTGTTCTTAAGGGTACATACGTACATGCACGTATGTTCACTAATAAGACAAAGTATTTAAATAGTAGGTCAAGATGGTTGGTCAATCCAAAGTCTCCTTTATATATTCAATCTTGAAATCTAATGCTACATGCATAATTAAGAATATTTTTTTTTTGCAAATGAATCGTAGTAATTGGATGTATAGAATTCAGCGGAATATAATCGAATATTTGATAGGACTTCATAATTTTGTGTATTTTGCCGAGGAAAATATGAGACGGATCGGTGACCGCACAATTCTATATTCTTATTATGATTGTTAGAACTTACGAAGATTTCGGAATATCGAAGACATAAAAAATCATTTAATTCATCATGAATTTAAAAAATGATACACCCGATTATCAAAATCCACAAAATTAATAGAGAAGGGTTGGAGAAAAAGGAATAGATATATAATACGTAGATAAAGATACCTAAAGAAATCAAAGGTGGTGCTTTCACATCAATATTATATTCTGGTAAGCATAAATTAAATGTTCTACTTTCCTCGAGAAAAGGATTGAAATGTATGTATTCGTAATAATGTATATAGGTCTACATCAGATACCAATTTGCAGATTCCAACGACAGATATATCTCTGAAGTACTTCAAGATGACACATCGCCTCCCTTTACAGATATATCTCTGAAGTACTTCAGCATGCTGTCTGTTGCAGTAAATGATACATTTATCATATATAATTTTTGCTCAGTTCATTCTCTAAAATAATTGTCCACTTCGAAAAATATGAACTCACAGAAGATATATTGTTTTGCTGGTACTTCTCCCAATCTGCAGTACATGTGTGTTCATCCCTACTAGTACAACTATTAGGTATTATTGGAGGCCCATATCCTCAGTTCAAACTCAGTATACCCGAATTTAGAAGTTCTTATATATTTTCATGCACTTGATAGTTTTTGAGGACTTCTTATTAGAAATAAATTTAATTTTAGCAAGTCAAATATTGAAAATAAGGAAGTAATTAAATATACTTGAGTCTCTTATAGTTAAATCAAGAACGTCATATACATGAATTTTTAGATTTTGTTAGGTAGTGCAAGAGATGACATATATAGCGATTCATGTCAACAAGAAGAACATCATCTAACTAGCGATCACCCGTGGACTTTTCATTCAGTTAATACAGCATTAGATTTTATGATAATAGTCTAATACCAATCTGATCTCTTTGAACAAATATAGGAAAGGTATGGCCCTTGTAATCAAGCCCCCTTGTTCTTCCTAGTCTAGCCATCAATTTCACAAGACTCGACAAGAATGTCGCTTATTGGGGAAGGAAATCTTAATTGAAGGAAAATGGTATGCATCTTACATTGCTTAATTTAAGATAGCATGGTTTTGTTTGGCACCAGGGAATGTTTTATTTTAAGTATGCACTTCCTATAAAGTTCTTTTGTGTAAACTTTTAGGCAAATTTAGGGTGATAGTTGCACAAAAAACATCAGGATGCCTTTGACACTTTTCTGTCAGAAAGAGTACCAAAAGATAGGATTTTGAACTAGCAGATATCCGAAAAGTGTCAAAGGAATATCGTTTCCTTAGAGAGATTAAAAATTCTAAATGTTAATTGGCAGATAAATTTGGGTAAAAGCTGATAAATACTCCAGGTTTGGTACTCAATTTTGACTTGAAACATGAGGTACCTAGTTGTGAAATAATAAAAGTTTGCCGAACCTTCTGTTTTAATTAACACCCAAATTTACTCCAGTTTTGGTATGACCTTGCACTCAATTTGGACTTAAAACATGAGGAGCTTAGTGGTGAAATAGTAGAAGTTAGCCAAACCTTCTATTTTAACACCCTAATCTCAGGGTTAAACGTGTTTATCATGATCATTGCCAAGGTTTTCTGAGATCAACTTGGTTCGAATAGCTGTAAATTTTTGAATCTTTAATTAGGACATAAAGGAGTTTTCAATCTTCCTTCCAGTAAAAGTTTGTGGCTTCCTTTCCTCCTGAAATTATATGTTTTGTATGCATTTATTTATTTATCTCTAAATAATTAGGGATCACTTGATGATGGTTATTTTGACATTTGATAATGGTTATCTTGACAATCTGATAATGGTTTTCAAATAAATTCAAAAAAATCTTAAAAATAGAAACAAATTTATAGACATATTATTAAACCTATAGATTGATTGTGTTTTAAATTTCATACAATCTGAACTTTCTTTGTTAAACCATCAAAGGCTTTTAAAATTTATGTAATTTGCAACGGTCCATAATTAAAGGTCTTTGATACAATATCAAATGAAACTTAAATTATATGAAATTTAAAACGCGATTAATCTATAAGTTGAAGAATATATCTATAAATTTTTTTCTATTTTTAAGAAATTTTTATAATTTATATGAAATATCATTATTAAGATAGCCAAAATAACCAATGTTAAGTGATCCCACCTCCCCCCACCCCCCCAACAATTTAAATAATATAAAATTATTCCACAGCGTGAAAATTGGTGGTTAACTAGATAATTGGCTTCACTAGGCAATGGTAGATCAATCTTAATTACTTTGGAGGAACAGATGGTTAGGGGAATTAACACTTCAATATCAATACCTTGACCTTTATGATTTATATGTAGACAAGAATATTACAGTTTTGGAAGTATTGACAAATAATCATATTAATCAGCAATTTAGGAGACAATTAGTGGGCAGATTATATATACATTTTGGGAAAATTTGTATTGCTTTGTGTAATATCGAGCTATCTGATGAATATGATAATATCATATGGAGATGGACTGATTCTCGTATATTTAGTGGATCAGATCTTATTATTATAACTGGTAACATTTTGGTGGACAAGCTCCTAGGCCGCTGAAAACTAGAATCTGTTTGTGGTTGGTTCAAAGGAAAAAAAATAATGACCAAAGATAATTTAGTAAAGAGAGGATGGTCAGGTTGTACCAAATGTGTATTATGTAATGCAGATGAATATGTAGACTATTGATTTGTTACATGTAGTATTTCATCTTTTTCATGATCATAAATAGCTCGTTTCAATTTTTTTTTCCTTTTCTTGAGAATTTCATTCAAGACTTATGGGATTTAGATAGGCTTATCCCATTAAAAGATAGTAAAATAACTGAATTAGTTAGAGCTGCTTTTATGTGTATAATTTGATTAGAAAGAAATAGGCTTATTTTTCAAGGGGGTGTGATATCAGGGTTTTGTGGTATCAAAACCTTACTGGTACCATGGTTTTTGTGGTATCAAAAACCCTACTGGTACCAGGGTTTTGTGGAATCAATATTAGTTTCAAATGAAATTGGTGGCATGACCACCTATTCAAAAAAAAAAACTAGATAATTGGCTTAGGTAGTATAATGATAAGTATTAGATTTGACACTAGGCTTGTTTGCTCTTAACTTTTGGAATAGACCTTTGTTATGATGGTTGTTTAGAATTTCACTCCTTGATAATTTTTAAATGCCACATCTTGTATCACCATCAGGAAACTGTTAGCAAAATAAATTTTCTACATTGAACAAAGCAGAAGAATCAAAATTTGAAGAGTCAACATGCTTTGATCTGAAGAATATGTAAGAAAATTTAATTTTGTTCTAGTCTGTGATAACGGGCCGTGGTATCAGAACTCTTATTTGTGGCTTGTTCATATATTTTCTGTGTAGTTGGATATATATGACTTTGATTACCAATGTGGTTTAGGTATTTTTTCCATTAGTTCTATGGTTTTAATTATCTACAGGCATCAAGGTGTGATGTCTATTAAACAGTTTGTTTCAATAGAAATATCCCCTATTTGAAAAACAAAATAGGTTAAGTAACTTGCAAGTCAAATATTTTACTTCAAGGATCCATCCAAATTGAGGTGAAATGTTTGAGGAATATATGATCAGATTTATAGTTTCGTTTTAGTTTCGTTTTGTAAAGAAGCTAGATTGTGATGTTTTCCCTTAATTGATTCTTGAAGAGAGAACAAACTGCTTTTAGCTGGAAAATTTTTTGTACATATTATGGTGTTTTTTATTGCATCTTCAAGTTCGAATTAGACTTCCAAAAATAGAAATTTAATTACTGTCGACATAGAGCTCATCAATTTTTTGAAATCTAGTTTGTCAAGTTGTGTTCAATTACCATTTACAAGTGGAACTGCAAGCGAATAAGTTTTGGAAGAACGGATGCTAATGCCATACGACAAATGGAAGAGACTCATAATTAGGAGGCAGAGGCAAGTAAAATTTTTGCACATTTTGGTTAATTCATGAACAGGACGGATGGATCTGCATAGATCCATATTTTATATACCCTTACTATATTAAGGTAAGTTTATAAAATCATAAACCCTGACATGGTTGACCTGGTATTCTACTTTTGTGACTGAATATGCTTTGCCTGGTCGGTCCTTAGCATTAGCTTAAAAAAATTTACTCATTGGATATCTACATCCGACGACTTTGATATTTATATTGTTCCCAATTGACAGAAAACATGTCGAATAAAAATTTTCAATAAAGTATTATAGGCGAGCTGAAGGCTGATTTTTATGTCGAAATTTTTTTTTCGAAATTACAAAGGCTTAAAAGAAATTTTCTACGGACTTTTCTATCGAAAATTATGTATGTTTGAAGTTTGATACTTCATTTACAATTTTATGAAATTTCGGAAATTTTTTTATATGGTATCTGAAATTATTTTTTATTTTCCAATTTTGACTATATTTTATAAAGCATACAAAAATTATTAAAATTATTATATACATTTATATTAGTAAAATTTGTTGTTTTAACTTTGCTATAGATCATTTTTTTTAAATTCAATTTTGATTTTTTTAAAAAAAATTATTTAGCTGAAAAATTTTTGTGTTGAACTATAGATCGGATTCTGAAAATCCAGCATTCTTTGACTGGTTTCTCAGAATTCGGTCAGCATATCAGCCTAACCGATTTCTGAGAATTCAATCTTCATATAACTAAATTTTAGAAAAATATTCTTTTTGTTTTGTAATTTCAATGATTTTATTTCATGCCGAAGAATCCCCCCATAAAAATCAGCCCGAGCTGAATCAATTAACTTGAGCATAATGTCATATGACAATCACTTACTGAAAGATCTTTGTTGGGAAATTGTTTTCTTAATTTATGGCCATATATTCTAGTACTGGTTCCACTGTTCTAGCTACCAAAGCGCAATGAATTGATTCTCATAATTAAACACCGGCCGTTCAGCCGTGGCTCACTTGCAGCCATATCAATATAATAAACTAATAATAAAGTAACAGGGAACGTGGGTTATTAAATCATTATTCTTGGTTATGCTGCATATTTTAAATTCATAATAATCAGGTGCATGCACTGACCAACTTCCCAACTCCGGCCCACCAACCTACCCATTACCACACCGGTGGTTTTATGGACAGAAAACTAGGTGGTTTTATGTTTTTGAAATCATGACAAGGTACCTTTTCAGTACCAAGTTGTTCTTCAACTGCTCGTGCGTTTGTCTCACCGTATATATTTAATATAAATATAAAAGTGGCGTTAATTTGTTATGTCTTGTCGTATGATGAGGAGCCTGGCATAGATATAGCGCCTTTTGTATCTCAAACCTGTTTGCCGGGGTCCAGTGGCCGCAGAATACAATCCGAGCTAATTCATTGGCTAAGATTTAAAAATTAAATCAAACAGTATTTTCATTGCACATAGAATAGAATAAGAGACTAAAGTTAACTTAAGTTTAAACTATATATATATATATATATATATACATTCTTTTTTATGATACATATTTAATTTAAGTTGTTGATTTTATAAGAATAAGAAAGTCATTTTATATCATAAATTAAATTTGGTATAAAGAAATACGACTATTGGAAGGTTATTATACCATATCATCTAGAATATATGTTTTTTAAAGACATAATTACTTTCTGGCATATAATATTGGAAGGTGTCTTGATCTCCTCGCTTCAAATTTAATTTGTTAGCAACATAAGTAAGCATATCTGTAACACAGATTATCTCATCTACCTTCAACTCAAGATTGGTGTTCAGATATATACCTAGAATATGTATATATAATAATATTTTATTAATGGGTTATTGGGTTTATATATGAATTTGTTATCAATGATATACCAAATTTACGATAAAACTTCTGCTTTTTAGAAGTGTTGAAACAAAATTAAAATTTAGACTAAAATCAAATTAAAGACAATTCTTAAGTTTAATACTTTAGTACTAAATCTTTTTTTAATATAAAAATTCTTATTAATCTCGATATTTATTTTTTTAAAAAAAATTTATGGGACTTAAACATACACCTCTTCTTAGAAAAACGAAACCTATCACCACTATATTAGACTTACGATTCACTTTAATACTAAATCTTAAGAATAAACTTCCTTCGTGAATATGGAATAAGTTGGATGAATCTTTTTTTATATCTTAGGGAAAAAGAGCAAAACATAAATATTATGTTTTTTTTATTTCCACTTATATATATATATCTAATCATTATGATTTTTATATTTATTTCGTTTATGTTAAGTTTGTAGCTAGAAGTGTCCAGTAAAAATAAACTTTTAATGATTACACACCAAGCTAGGCTCCAACTCATCACAAATTAACTCAATGACTGGATCTTCTATGGATCTTCTATTTTGGAATTATTTTAATGACAATACAACTGCTTAATAAATGATTCCCTTGATTTAGCATGAATTAAATCCGGTTCCTCCTTTTTGGATCTATCATCTTCAATTCATGGAAAATTATTTTCAATTATATATTTTTATGGGTCCAATATATCTCTATTTAATAAAGTTATAAAATTAAAATGAAAAACTTGTCTCATCTATCATAACGTGATTGGACCACAAAAATGAATGCACAATATTAGTCTGACATACACTAAAATTACTCTATCCTTTTCTTTACTGACATATCTATTTAATTTTTACTTCTTTCCGTACCATAATGTGGGCCCCTTTCTCAGCCGTACATGTTAATTTTGGGAAATAAATTCTAAAACAAGCTGAACCCAACCAAGTCAATGTTTATCCATATATGGCAAATAAGTTGGCTAATACATAAATATCCTGTGTGCGCAATCTATTTAATGGAAAGACAGTCGACAAAAAGTTCCCTTTATTTCTTAAAATTTAATGGAAAGAGAGTACACAATTTTTTTGTTATTAATATTGATACATTTTATGTTTGTTATGTGATTCCCTTAAATGTCAATTAAGCAGTCTAGATGAATACTAAAAAGACACGTACGTGCGTAGCATACTAGATAGTCTTTTGTTTTAAATTTACACCTATAGTATAATGTGGAAATCCTATAAGACAAGCTTCCAAATATAATATTAGATAATTCATGTCTCAAGCTATACTATATAAATTTCTTTTTTTTTATTCTTACTTGCAAATCTATAAAATATTTTTGTAAACAATGTACTGTTTTCTATATTGCGTAATGCTATTCTTTTAGCCCATTTTAGCCCATAGATTGGGGTGTAAAGTTATGGAGTTTTAAGTATAAAATTATGTCACCATAAGTTATTATTATTTGATCGAGTAAAAGTGAGAGAATAAAATAAAAATAACACTTGTATTAGTATTATCATATTAAAATATATAAATAATAACAATAATGTCCATAATAAAATTAATTTGATCACAACAACAACAATAATAGTAATAATAATAATAAAAATAATAATAATATAGCCACACCCGTATCGTATCGGATACGATATCCGCACCCGCACCCCTGCAACATAGATAATGATTGGTGATGGTGATGATAATAATATTAATTTTATCATGAATTGTAGAACTCCCGACTCCATAACTTGAGGATTGATTTATTTCATCTTGGAAGGCTCCTTAAGTTATAGAACCATATTCGGCTTTATTCTCACTTATGATTTCTTAAATTATGCATGTTTTACTCCTTAAGAGAGGTATAAAGAATTTATTCCTCACTTATGCCTCAATCAAACATGACCTTAATTCAAAAGCCTGCCTCACTATTTTTTACAATTCATATTTAACTTTTTTTTTGGAACTCTCAGTTCCAGCATATTAATTTCTATACTTTAATTACATATATCTACAAATGAAAGTATGAACACTACTTCTTTATCAATAAAGATCATGTTATAATACAATTATATTTTTTTTCATAAATTCAATTAATTATTTGCATATTTCGAACAGAATTTTGGGTTCCACAAATTTGAGTATCTGCAGGATTTACATTTCATAGTTAATTTTTTTAAATTTATTCTTTACGCGGATCAACTTCTAAAGAAATTGAAACGTCCTAAATCTGAGAAGTACAAAATGACACATGCACGCAAATTATAAAGTTTTTTTAAATTTTGATAATTCTACAATTAGATATTTTAATTTTGATGTAATCACATTTTTACTTATACATATTCACAAGCGATATATTAAAATAAATCTTACTTTTGCAGATTTATAAGAAACCGGTGAGAAGTGTTTTTTAAAAATAAATTTACAAGGATTACTCACTATTTCCTTGATTTTATTAATGATATTATGTTACATGAAAATTCACACAAACAAGCATTCCTTGAAAACCGTAATATTGTATTGTACGAGACATCTGTAATATTTAGATAATCATAGTGTATTGTCAAATATCGCCTATGATTTATGG
Organism: x Bolboschoenoplectus mariqueter; assembly: GCA_037678475.1. Lineage (NCBI taxonomy): Eukaryota > Viridiplantae > Streptophyta > Magnoliopsida > Poales > Cyperaceae > x Bolboschoenoplectus > x Bolboschoenoplectus mariqueter. The sequence goes on from CM075255.1 coordinate 3,493,212, forward strand.
GATTAAAAAGAACTTTACTTTCACTAGAAAATTTTAGCTGCGCTATGTACAAAATTATTTGATCCGATTATTTACGAATGTAATATTTTTATAAATAAAATTGATTTTGCAAATACTTCATCACATGATAATAACAAAAAACTTTATTATTTAAAAATATTCTAATATATTAAACCAATTTAATAATAACAAAATAATTTATCGGATCTAAAACAACATACTACTCAAAAATTTGTTACATTTCACAAAAAATCAATTTAATACATATTCTTATTGCCAAAAAAAATATAATAAAACTAAAGCTTCAAGTGAGTAAAAAGTTTTTTAAGATGATCTTGATTTTTAATATAAATTTTAAAAGCAAACTAAAATTAGATGAAATAAAACTTAATTTCTTAAGATAACTTAATTGAATAAAATTTTTGAAGTCATTAAATGTAAAAATACCCTAAATGAATGAAACAAAATTTAAAACTAAAAGTTGAGAGGGGAAAATATCATAATTAAGCTGAACTCAAATGAAAAATATCACTTATGAAAACTTAAAGGAACATTAAATAAATTAAAATATGATGTTTAAATAATAAGTTTATCATTATAATATAATGACAAATTAAATTTTCATAATAATTCAAAACTACATCCTTCTTATGTACTTTGCGGGACTAATCTCCGACCTACAGCCCTAAAATTAATTGGTAAACAGTAATTAAAACGGGCCTACAGGCCCTAAAATTTTCATCCGAAGAGAGGGAATGGAGGGCTCCCGTAATTCTTGACTTGGTGAGGAAGATTAAAGCAAGTAGAATTCAATGGATAGGTTCATTGAACGACACAATTACTAAATAATTATGTCTAGATATTTCTTGATTCATGGTAGCCACTTATTAAGGGATAAGTTTGTAGCTTCACACTAGAAAGGAGTCCTAGGCAGCGGATATTTGAACAGATGTCATTTCTTCCCCAAAGTTTGATGATTGCAATAATACCCCTCTCATTTTCCCTATATTTAGATAAATCAATTATTTTCTGTAGATTGATTAAATCAAATCAAATAAATAATAAATACGAAACAAGACTAAATTTTATTTATTATGTTGAGCGATCGAATCACGTCTACTTTTAAAAAAAATAATACTAGCAATCACTTCTTAAAATCTTCATCTTGCTTGGAAGTAAGAACAAAGATATTGCCAATGGTGCTTTATGCTAGATCCTTGATTTTTATCTCTTGGAAATTTTAAAAAAAAATTATTTTCCCTAATGAAAACTTAAAACCTTCAGTATCTGTATTCAACTATTTATATATAAAAACTTGAAATAAATATAAATACAATATGTCCACTCCCTTAGTGACTCTAATCTTAGCGTGGGTGCGCATTTTGCAATTAGCTGGCACCGATTTCAGTTTTTTCTTTTTCTTTAATCAATCAAACAGTTAACTACCAGTACCACTGTTTTCCATATTATGAATATATTTTCTTAATTATTTCCTAAAGGTTTAATTAAGAACTAGTTGGTTGTTTCTTACAATAAAAGATTTTGTTGGTAGCAGCTAGCAATTAGCAAACACAAATTTTTTGTTGGTAGCAGCTAGCAATTAGCAAACGCAAATTTTGGTGCGTGCACCTAAATTTACTCCACTCAAGTTGGTCCGCTAAGTGGCCTGAAACTAGCAGTTCATGTCCCCCAGACCAGATGCTTTCATGTTAGAAGATTGTAACACTTATCTTTGCAGTACAAGTTTCTCTTCACGGAAGGAACGTACGTTCATCTCACCTACATATAGCGGAAGTGACAAATTAACCATACCATATTACCATACCTCCTATCAAGAGGTTAAAAATTGATATATTTTATTCTGAAATATATTCAAATTACTCCATGGCAACAATTGGTATATTAATCCCCTACAAATTGATTATCAGAATTGGAAAATGTTTAGGAGGTATCAAAATTGATATTGATTTTATTATTTATATTATATGAATTATTATTTATATTAACTATCTTATTTTTATAATATTTTTATTATTCAATTCAAATATAATAACTCATTTAAATTGAATAATAAAAATACTGTACAAATACGTTATATAAAAAAATCATTAATACTAATAACAATACATTTAATATTGATTTTAATATCCGTATATCACCTACCGTTTGAATTTTCCTACCTCCAATTGCAGGAAAGCGAAATTCCCTTCCCTCTTCTCGAACGAAAACAAAAAGCACATTTTCCGAAATCCGAATAAGGCCCACTCCAGCCCTTTGTGGGACTAATCTCTTCTTCTCCATTCCACCTCTATACCTCCATCGTCTTCAACCAGCCCTATGAATGACCACCTCGCTTGTTTCTTTGGCATTTTGTAGCTCCAGTCTTATGTGCTGTTTTACACTGATCACGCCAGTGAGAGTTATTTCCTCTCTGGTAATGCTCTTTGATACCTTCTCAGTTTTTCTAGCAAGGGACAAGTTGATTAATTAGTTGCTTTCTAAAATTTGGGGTCAAGGGATCACGATTCTGTTGGTATGTTCTCAACTCTAGTACCTTTTTAATTTATCTTGTTATTATTTTATGATATTGTGCATTTACTTCCTTCATGTGCTTGTCTGTGGTGTCAGTGGTCATCTTTTAGTTGTGGAAGAGACATATGTAACCAGCTAACTATACAAAATATTACAATAACGCTAGACTAGAGCATCTCCTTGAACAAATTTTCTTCCTGTCCCAGCAGGATTCAATCCTCTGTACCCCTGTAGGGTGCCCAAACCAAATCCACCGCACTGCCGCAATGGTGGCACTTGTATTATCTGAAAAGTGAAAAAGGCATAAAAAATTACACCACCAAGCTAAATAAACTACCCAATTTGTAACATAACATTGCTTATTGCACATCTGAATTTTATGAATTCTATGAAACAATTGAAGCTAGCCTTACATTGTTAATGATTCTTAATTTTAGCAACCTATTCCCAAGTTTTCTATGCCTTTTCATGTCAAAATGCTTCTGCTGTACCCATATGTTGCATGACACAATATGGTTGATCTTTCATGTTATATTTTAGTTTATATTGGTTCAGTATTTCAGTTTTTTTAAATGCCTGATTGTCAAGTTTTAATGAGTATAATAACAAAAACTGCTTCATGATTTTTTTTTGGTAGGTTATTTTCTTTAGCCCCAGAACATTGCAAATTTGCAATCTTAATTAGTCTTTTGAGATGAAAGAAGAACCTAGAGTCAGCTGATTGGCTGTTTTGTTCTGTTCTGAGATACGACAAAATTGATAGAGAAGCTGGAGACAAGAAAGGGACAGATAAATTATTTGTAAGTATCTAAAGATCAGAAGTTGCACTTTCACATGAGTAATATTCTGGTAAGCATGAACTAAATTAAAGGTTCTACTTTCCTTATTGAGAAATGGATTGAAATATATTTATTATTGTTTCTTTTAATAAAACTGGTGATCATCCCTCCTGTTACATTGAAACAGATTTGTTTTGACATCATAATCGTACCATCTGGTACCAAATGTATCTTACACACAACATTACTTAAAAATAAACCTACATTGTTCATCTAGAAAACATATAGTAACCATTTGATGATTGTGTTTCAAATTACTAAAAGAGATATAAAGAGGGATCACTTGACAATGGCTATTTTGACGATCTTAACAGTGAGATTTTGAAATAAATTTGCAAATATTTTTAAAAAATAGAAAGTTTATAAATATATTTTTAAACTTATATGTTTATCATATTTAAATTTCATACAAATTAAATTACATCTAATATTTCATTAAAAATCATTAAATATAGAATGTTAATGATCTTTGATAGAGTACGAAATGAAATTCAAATTGTATGAAACTAGAAATAGAATTAACATATAATTAACTTCAATCATATATCTATAAAAAAAATTCTACTTTGAAAACCCATTTTCAATATTGTCAATATGTATATATATGCACATCAGCTATCACTTTACATATTGCATTAACGGTTACAGAAGGTGTTTGTGTGGATTTGCTATTGTTCTCCATAATGATAATGCATGTCTTCATCCCTAGTAGTACAAACATAGAATAAGTGCTTTGCTTGTATTAGGTATACAAAGGCTCGTATGTTCAATTCCAAACTCAACCCAACCAATTTGGAGTATTATTTACATGCACTTGAAAGTTTTTCAGGACACGTTATTAGAGTAATTAATTCAATTTAGTTAAATATTGAAAGTAAGTTGGTAAATATATTTGATAGATCTTTTAGATAAGTTAATTAGGGTTACAAACCATTAGGTATGTCATGTAGTGCAAGAGATGCACTTTATTATTTTCTGTGTTAAATGATAATTAGTCTATGTATTCAGTAGATTTTATGTTTTGTTAAGATCGACTAGTAAAATCTATATCAATGAACAGACACTTTATTTTGGTAGTATATATGAATAAGAAATAGAAAAGTAAGGGAAGAAATACTTTGAATGTAAGTGCATGGATGTCATTTTGATCCTTGACACCAATGATCTTTAAACTATCACTTTACATTTTGTTCCTCAAAGTTTTATTTTGTATCAAATTGTTCATAATTTCATATAATTATTATCATTCAAAAAAATATACAAAAATCCATGTAATGGATGTCATTATTGTATGTACTAGTCATAATATTTATGTAAATGTTATTTTTAGTTAATTTGATGACATGTGTTAATCTAATTAAGTGCAAATTTTTGATAAATAATGTTATAATAATGGAATTAAAATCATATCATATGTGATGTTCGTATAATTTTTTTAATAAATGATAGTATAATGTTTCAATAAATGTCAATATATATTGTATGATTAATTTTGTACAATAACTAGAGTTTTAATACGCACAATTATAAACTAGTAATACTAAAAGTTCATTTTTGTAATTTTTCTCTTATATATTGAGTAATTTTTCAAATATTTTTTCTAGGAAATAGTATGTGATGAGCGCGCAAGGAGAACATAAAGGAACTATAAAAATGGTAAAGATAAACAAAAAGGTAAATGAAGTAGATATATGATGAAAAAATTTAAGTGAAAATAAAATGGAGACTAAACAATGTAAGCGCACCCAATAACTGAAGGTAAAGAAAATAAACAAAAATAAGATTTGAAATTAAAAAATTGTTAAAAATAATATGTACAATTAGAAAGAAGAATAAAAAATGAGCACTAACTGTTGGATTTTCCGATATTCTAGAAGAAAGTCTCTATCGTGTTAAAAAGAGTTAATAGGAGAACTGGTGACACAATCAATGTTGGTGATGTTTTGGTAAGGACGTGTAGAAGACCATGAAAAGTTAATTCGGAGTCTCATGTGAACATGAATTCCATAAGAGATGTTGACATGGTTATTATGTCTCTCTTGAGATACAAGACAAGATATGGAGTCCTAAGTATTATGATGTTGACATTATCGTCATGAAGTTTTAGGAGTGATAAAATTTGCTACATTAACTAGCCTTTGCAGCAAGTGTATCAAACAACTTAGAAAAGGTGGGAGGATATGTTTAAATTAGGATAAATTGATGTGAAGACACGTATTATTGTGGCATTTTTATAGGTTATGAGACCATATCGAAACACATTGTGTATCTAGGGAAGTAAGTTTACTGTAGACTCAACTTAGATATGCTTAATAAACTCGATATATGTTTATACTGTTATTAATTTCACCATATTTAATTGTATATAAGATATTTAATTATAGGGGGAGGGGATCACTTGACAATGGTTATTTTGATAATCTTGACAATGGGATTCTTAAAAAAAGTAGAAAAAATCTTAAAAATAGAAAAATATTTATAGATTGGTTTTATTTCAAATTTCATATAATTTAAGTTACATTTGATATTTCATCAAAATCTGTTAAATATGAATCATTGCAAATTATATAAATTTTAATGATCTTTGATAGACTATCAAATGAAATATAAATTATATGAAATTTGAAACACAATTAATCTAAAAGTTCAAAAATACATCAATAAATTTTTTTATTTTTAAAATTTTTTTTGAATTAACTTGAAAATCCTTTGTGAAAATTATCAAAATAAGTATTGTCGAGTGATCCTTGCCCTAATTACATTAGTAGTCCAAAACTGCGAGTATCATAGGACTTGCACTGGTTAGTTAATATTTTTCTACGTCAGTCATTGAATGAAACAAGTATTAATATTCTATTTTGTTTTCACGTAGAGCATAAAGGTGGTTTTTTTTTAATTGTGTTAAACAAGGCTAATTTAGCATGTGCTCCTCCATCAGTCAAGATCTGATATGTGCTCAATCAAGTAAAGAACGGACAGTTACATTATATTTTAGCTATTTAAAAATTTCCAAATGCTTAAATTAAGTTTGGCTAGTCTGTAAGATTTACTATGTATCAAAGGTCTAAATAGCGTTCATAGTGGCTGCTATAGTGCTGCGATAGCATTTTCGGATGATAAACGATATGGTACTATTAGTTTTTTCTTCAATTTAGTGCTTTATACAATATATAACAGTTGGCTAGATAGCAGGTATAATTGATTAATAGCTTACATATCTTACTGTTAGAGGGTTGTTTTGTTAACTGCTTGGCCCAAACTGATTTTATATAGATGTCTTCATTAATTAATTATAGAGTATGGATAGATTTGTCAATTGGAACTTTTATAAAAGATAATATAGATTAAATAACAAAAAGTGGATAAAAAAGTAAATCATTGGTTTCGATGGGGAAATATAATATTTTTGTTGTTTTTATGAGAAAATTAAAAATTTAGAAAGTTTTGATGGGTACACACAGGCAATTGACACTTGATTATTCAAATTGTGGCATGATTGCCCCCATGTATGTATTGAACTCTTAACAATTAATACTTACTGCCATAGCTTTCTACAATTGAATATTTCTTGTTTCTTGATGGTCATTCTCTTTGTTCCCTTCATCATGAAATCTTCCTAATACTTCTATTTTGGTAAGAAAATTAGAAATATTTCAATATGGAAAAAGTTTTGAGTTTGTTTCAGGAAAGTGGAACTGGAAGCAAATGAGTACCAGATGAATGAACAATGCTTCCAAAATGTATGGGGATGCCATAGGTAAAAAGGGGACTCATAAAATGGCACAGGCAAGTAATACATTTTCACATTTTCCTTGATTCATGAATAGGATGCATGTGTCTATATGGATCAATGTTTCATATACCCTTGCTCTTAATTAGGTCTTAATTAAGATTCGTTTCTAAATTCATAAATCCTGACACGGCCTTAAGTAAGAGGGTATTAATCAAGCTAGCTGAAATCAACTTGATCAGTTTTATGCGTTGTCAGTGCATGCACAATGCAGCTTATGGCTCTAGTTTCACAAGCTACCTTCCAAACAGAATAGAAGGTACCTTTTACTTGACCAATAAAAGAATACAATGTTAATAGTCTGGAGGTGATGATACCATTCAATTCATCAGTTGGATAAAGCTTATTAATTAGTTTTTTGGGAGTTCATTATGCTGAAAGTTGTTGTTAATTAATATGGAACCAGGAAAATTTTAGGAAAGATTTACAGGGTTAGTGACTATAGTTTCATGTACAAACTCATCAAATTTTCTTAAGTTTTATATATGTGTATATATATATGGAGGGATCACTTGAAATGGTTATTTTGACAATCTTAACAATGAGTTGTTAAATAAATTTGAATTTTTTTTAAAAATAGAAAGAAGTTTATAGATATATTTTGAAAGATTAATTTTGTTTCAAATTTCGTACAATTTAGGTATCCTTTGATAGTCTATTAAAGACCATAAAATTTTATGCAATTTACAATGATTTTGATTTAATAGTTTTTTATGGACTACCATATGTCACTTAAATTGCGTGAAACTTGAAACACAATCAATTTATAAATTCAAAAATTCAAGAATACGTCTATAAATTTTTTCCTATTTTTAAGATTTTTTAATTTATTTGAGATGGCAAGATTTATTTGAGATCAATTTTTACTATTTTTAGAATTTATTTATTATGTTGATTTTTTAAAGATAGTTCTAAAAATAATAGAAAAATACTAATATTTGTATGTTAAATAGGATCATGGAGCTCTAGAATGGGGATATTGAGTAAGGCTTTAGTCAAAGAGACTGATGGTATAACCAGGTTCTTCAAAGTTATACTTCTCTTCCCCTAGCCGAGTTCATATGACAAGAACATAAATGAGAAACAATACAATTATTTTTTTTCTCTATTTACACTGAACTATGTGAAGTCTAGGCTTAATAGCTCATCCTTTCGTATCCCATTCAGTTCATTTCCAGAACTTCCACATTTAGAAAATCCGTTCGTATTTATTAATTTCACTCCATGGAAGCCATATATGATCATTCTTTTCATATTGTTTCTTTTCCTCTAGATATTCAGGTTTTATCTAATTTCGTAAAGAATCTCGAAGAGAGATTACTTGACAACGAAATTTGAAATACAATCAATATATAAATTCAAAAATATATCTGAATATTTCTATATAATTTTTTATATTTTTTTTCAAATTTATTTAAAAATTTATTATTAGAATTATCAAAATAATCGTTGTCAATGTTAAGTGATCACTCCTCAAGAATCTTACTGTTTTGAAGGATCTGTCTTAGTAGCGAAAGAACGTTCGCCAAGCTATTCAAGGAACTGCTTGCTATCAATGTTAGTGCATATGCTTCTAGTAAGCTCACATTGTATAATTTTCCTTTTTTTTAATATAAAGATGGAGTTTTAAGTTTTTTAAATTTAAATATTCATAAAGAATTTTCATTCGGATTTCAAATTTATAATCTCATATAAAAAAAATATTATTTTTATCACTAAACCACTGGCCCACATTGTATTCTTGGCTTTAGTTAGCTTCACTTGCAGGATAAATTTGGCAATAATTTGCAGAATAAGTGTGGTAACAAAGCTTTAGCTTCCTTTTACATGGATTCAACTTAAAATTTACTTCAATTTAGATCCTCAATTGTCTAATTTTAGGGTTCCACAGAGTACCGGAAATCCTGATCCAAAATTTGTAAAAGTTATTCGGCCAAACCAAACACTATGCATTTTCAGGAACACTTTGTATTTTAGTTTATGTCAGTTTCTGGTATAACATAAATGGTAAAAGAGAGCTGATATATAAATATCTTCATTAATTGATACTATCTAAATATTTTTAATTATTTTATTATATAATTTATCTGTACAAAATAAATTATATAATTAATAATCTTTTTAATATAAATAATAATTTATTTAAAAATAATAAAGTCGATATAAAACTTAGTGGTTCTTAATCTATAATGATCCACACACACAATACAAACCTCATGGTCTTGTAATTGGCTAGGTCGGTTAGGAAGGTTCTAGTTTACAATCTTACAGATGCATATTGATTCTTGCACAAAATTCTCTATATACTAAGTTATTAACCGACATTAGTCACATATTTTTAATTTAATATTTTAATACATTAAATAGAGGTGTCTGGAATTCTTTTAATTACTTATGTCGGTTAATTTAGAGATTTGTAGCATTTAGAGTTTTCATGCTTGATATATAGCAAAGTTGGGTTTCCACATGGGCTTCTAGAAACTAAGTCCTCGGCTGCTATGGTCCATATATCATCATAAAACAATAATATATTACTAGATGCTATGACTCTCACAACATGTACCAAGAAAATTTTATGGAGGTGCTGGCGCTGGCGCTGCCTTCTGGTAAAACGGTACAGATATCTGGTTTCTGGTTTCTGGTTTCTTTTAAACCTTGCATATGATTGAGGAACCATTCTAAAGAGTACCCAAACCAATTACAATTTAAAAAGTGATAAATAGAGAACTGAATTAATGTATTCTCGACAGGTTTGCCAGGGAGTTTCTTGTCTGAATTAATGTTTCCTTCTCATTCTCAAAAAGAACAAAGTTTATATATGTTACCACTGAGTTTATGAAGTTCGTGATGAACAATAGAGGGACACACAAAATTGTTGCATTTATGGGTTCATCAACAAAGTATATATGCTATTATTTTCTTTTTTTTTATTGAAAAGTTGGCTGCAGAAAAAGTATGGTATTATAGCTTACTGTTATTGAAATCGTAAGTTTAGCATAGTGATAATAGGCTTCACTTCTTTACGGAGAAATGTCAGTTTAAATTTCGTAAAAAATATTTGAAAAAAAATAAATACCGGAATTAATAGAAGTCTTTATTTCAAAAAAAAAAAACCTTACTGTTTATTGACTTTCCGAGTCTCTGTTACCTGAACTTATACTTCTGTTTTGAATTTCCCTTTCTTTATCCTCATAAATACAAGTTATGATTGATGGTACGTATGGTTATTGAGAGTTGTTTAAGTCAAATCAGTAATAATTAATGTTTATTTATCTCACAAGTTATATGAAGAACTATAGACATGTTTCTGGTAAAGTTCTTCTGTGTTTGACAGGAAATAAGAAGTCAAGATTAATTCACAAGCAGACAGGAACCTCAGTTTATTCTAAAGAGTTCATATGTTTGCTGTTCTAAAATATTTATAAATGATAACATAAGGAACGCCTTAATTTGATGAGGATTTAAATAATTAGGTTGGAATTGTAAACTGACAAGTTAATGAAATTAGCTTGACCTTATTTTTGCATGGTCGATGATTATATTTGATCACTGTATATTTGAAGTGTTAATGAAACAACCTAACTTGACGAGGACTCAAGACTAATCATATGGCTGGAATTTAACTAATTTGTAACACAGCGATCATTCAATTATTAAATTAATTAAATTTGACTATTTTAGGGCTTGACCCTTATTTTCTTCTGGAAAAAAAAAATATCACATTAACTGTCAACTCGAGACAAGTTTAACATTTGGCCTCTTGATATGAAAATGAACCTTTTATTATAAAATATTAATATTTCACTATATTTTGGCCACCTCATATTAAATGAAATTAATGGTTTGATGTAGCTATCTTAAATACAAAAATTGGTGGCCATTCATCGTAACGTCAATACTATTATCCCAAATACAAAAAATATGTAATTTCGACGACTTTGTAACATGGTTGATGATTGATTCACTCATGGTGGAGCCAGAAAATTTTTAAATGGAGATCACATATCGTATAAAATCTTGTTATCAGTCCAACATTATAAAAAATGAATAACATTTTAATCATAGGGTCACAATGAAACAATTTTTAAAATTTGTGTGTTTCAAATATGAATTTTCTTCACAAAATATTTGTAAATATAAAAAATATTGCACATTCACCTTATTTGACACACTTTTTTTTTTTATAAAAGATGAGTCTAAGTTATTCAATTTTAAATGTTCATAAAATATTTTCATCTGAATTTTAAAACTATAACTTCTCACATAAAAATATTTTTTTATTACTAGATTAAAAGATTGATTCTATTTTAATTACTTGTTTCATAATTGAAATATACAACTGCACAACACTTTCTAATTAATCATATAACATTAAGTATACAAAATACCTTCTCAATTATTTTAATAAAACTAGCGGAAATTGCCAACTTTATTATCTATGTCCAATTTACAAATGCTCGCTACTTGATTAAAAGAGACAATTTGGGTGGTGGCATGGACGACAAGCTCTTTAAATGCATCAATATTAAATTAATAAATACCACAACATGTCTGGCAAAACCAGAAGTTGTTTCGATCAAAGGGGGCCGAGCAGGGAGCGGTACAAATCGTTGATAATTAAAGCCGGATATATAAACATCTGAAAACAATATTTTATTAACGAATTGGGAGAGAGAGGTGTGTACGTGACATCAATAATACTGGAAGAGTCAGGGACCTGAGAAATAAATGATAGTTGGTGGTTACAAAAACAAGCTTAAATGTTATCTACAAAATAAAATAAAGAAAAAAGGAAGAAAATCAGATTCAATGCATACAACCCAAGTTGGTCGTACGAATTCTGCCCCTGCTAAACAAATGGACAATGATATTTGCAACTTGCTGTCTCTATAGATCTGTATTCAACTATCCCTTTGAGCGAGCGAATGTGATAAGTTCGAAAGGACGATGGCGATTACATTTTATATGACAGAAAATGCTGATTGGATGAGCCGCCGCATCATATATGAGCCAGTTGGCCGACACAGGTTCGATGAATGTGGAGAGCAAGTTGCTGAGAGGGGGGTGCCAAGTTGACGCCAAAGGGGGGAGCAGGTGCAATGTACTGCATTTGTGGTGGAGTTGCATCGCCATTTTAGGAAGGAACTGTTAAAAATTGCACACTATCTACCCTCCTTCTGTCAGATGTTGATGGCGCTGCCTTCTATGCCTAATTAGTGATTCCTCCCCTAGTTAATTAACCTACTTTTCCTTCATTTCTTTCTGTCTTTCTTTCTTTCTTCGTCTTTTTTTTTCTTTTATTGGACTCGGTTTCAATAAATCCTCTCTGGCTAAGAAACTTTACGAGCAAATAATCTTACGGAAATTCTTATGTGGATGTGCGTTTGTGTGTGTGTGCGCATATATATAGAAAGTAAAATTAGTATAGGCTTAACCTCAACAATTTTTTTAATGAATTTAATTAAAAAAGTAATCGAAACAGTTTGAAACAATAAACCCGAGTAGCTCAATAAATTTTTCATATCAAAATCTCGTAGAATATTAAAATTTTCTATTTTTAGAGTTTTCTAACTATTTTTTTCAAATGTTTGAAAATGATTCCAAATAATAATAAATAATAAATATTTTTATATGAGAATAGGCTATTTTCAAAAAAATTTGAAAAAAATAGTTAGAAAATTTTGATATTCTATAATATTTTGATATTAAGAATTTATTGAGCATATCGGATTTGTCATTTAAAATCATTTCAATTATTTTTTGAATTAAATTTATCAAGAGACTTGATGAACTTAAACTCAATCTAGATTTACTATATATATATATATATATATATATATATATATAGTTTGGTTAATGCGCTTTCATAAACATTTTTTTTATAATAGTTGCATGTGATTATTGAAAGGTACGAAAAATAAGTCTGGAAACTAAAGCAGCTATTAATAGTTTGAAACAATTTTTACTTCGTACAAAAAAAAACTATTCTTGATTTGTTTATATCAAAATAATAGTTCTTAATAATTATGTCTAAATTGAAATACAAAGTTAGACATTATGCAATATTATAATAAAGTGAACAATATACGACAAGCGAATGTGCATAATATAATAGTCAAGGATATATGAAAAGTTATGTGGGATTTGGTCATATATATCAGGCCCGGCGGATTTATGGGGATGGAGTATTTCTCATATATATATATATATATATATATATATATATATATATATCGGATAGCCGATCAAATAATGAACAGCATCACTATTGTGAACAATATCATTTTTTACCATATATAATCATTTTGAATAATATTTTTTTAAGTTATAAACTCAAAAGAGATTCAACTAACTGAAGATGATAAAGAACTAAAAGAATTAAATTACATGAATAATTAATTTTTTAGGCAACCAATGGATTAATTATCAAAACTAAAATTTTAAATTTTAGATACTTTCTCTATTATTTAACATGAAAATTCCTATTGCACTGTTGATCGAAATTATAGAGAAGGTATTTTAATTATAACTTTTAATATTGATAATTATTGATTTATTTATCAAAGTTCTTAAATAATAACAAAATATACCTAATATTGAATTAACAACTTTCATAAGGCATTTTCAATATTAGATGGCTGTAATCACTACATTAATTTTCCTTGTACAAGATACTACTTTATTTATTTTAAAAAAAAAGCTGATACATATATATAGTTATTGATACCGTTGTCGATATGAGTTTTATTATACATATTAAATGAGATATATTGTATGTTAATGATTTTATTATATGAACTCATTTTGTACAATACTATCATTTTTCAACTTAAATGAATTATTATGTATATAAGTGATATTTAAATTGAATAATAAAAATACTGTATAAAATAAAATCATCAATATATATAATAACTCATTTAATTTATATAATAAAATTTATATAGTATTAATAATAATATACAGTATTTATCATTAATATTTGTTAAGTGAAGTAAGGGTGGAGTGAGCCCTTCACTCTAATCCTTTCAAATTAGAGTAGATTAAGATGAAATAAGTGGATTAAATGGTCAAGTTACTTCACCAATTTTACTTCACCTCAATAGGTGAAGTTAAGTTACTCCACTTCATTAAGACTAAAATATCCTCATTTAATCTTACAATTATTACAATTATTGTCATCACCATCACCATCACCATAATAATTATTGTTATTATTATTGTTGTTGTTATTGTTATCATTGTTATTTTTATTCTTGTTGTTATTATCATCATCATCATCATCATCATTTTTATTATTATCATTATTGTTGTTATTATTGTTATTATATTATTATTATTGACATAATTTTTGGAAGCATTTTGATCTTTTAGACTAATTATTACTTCTTTAATATTATTTTTTTTTATTATCTTACTCTATTCCATCACCCAACATCAATATATTAAATGTAAAATAAGTGAATTAATTATTACTTAATCTACTTAAAACGGAGAGATTAGGTCTTATTTCTCCGAGCGGTATAAGTTTTTGAAAAAACAAAAGTATTGGGTACGGAGGTACGACAGTTTTGCATCTAGGACCAAAAATAGTGCGCCAAATTAATCATGCTGAGGAAGCCAGGGGTCCACGTGGACTAAAAGTTCAACAAAATTACACCGAGTTCCTCTGCAACATAAACCCTACCATTACATAGCTCGCAATTATTCACTAACGACCGATCTATTCTGAGTTACTCTCGACCCCAAATCACCATTTCACTGAGATATATTGAAAGGCCAGAAGATCGATCTCGCTACACGCGTGCGTACGTACACCGCTGCAAAGGATGTGTGTGTGTGTGTGTGTGTGTGTGTGTATGGCCTCTGAAAAGCAATCTGTTATCATTATGACATGTCACTCACGAAGAGCTCCATCAATGTGACTATTGTATAGTAGGTTACAGCGTACTGGATTTTTTTATTGAGTTATTACTGCGCAAGTCCTCGTGAAACATTTCTCAAGGAAAAAGAAAAGAAAAAGCATAATGGTTGTACCACAGTACCAGAAAGAGCGACACGTAGGACGAAGAGAGACAGGGCAAGCTGGCAACGCCTCATAATTAAGTTTTCTCTTTTCTTTCCTTTTTTTGTTTTTTTTTCTATTTCTAATTTTTGAAAGGCAAGGCCTTTAGCAGTTCTCATATAGAACTTAAGAACCCAGTCGTAAACAATACGGATTTTTATTTTCTGCTACATAATATTTTGCTATATACGAATGAATAAATTATAAATTTTTTTTTTGAAATGTACATTACACTTTACATTACACGAATTTCAACTCAATTGAATAGATAATAAGTTACGTTATATAATTCAGTGCAGCAGAGAATACGAATCTCCAACAACACTCGCAGTAGAAGTCTGATTTTAGCAGCTCAGCGCTCCGATTTGTAAATGGGGAATACTGTCACTGGTGTAGTCCCATGCAACTCTCATGGTATGCTCTCATGGTATGCTGTCTCCATTTGAGGGACCAAACACTTCCTAGCATTGTATCAGAGAGCTTGGAGATCTAGACCGTTAACTAAAGTGTGAATAATTAAAACTCAATAATTGATGTATCACATGATATGTAGGTTAATGTTAATATGTTGATGCAACTCCATATATATATATATATATTTTAGACATTTGTAATAATATATTGCCAATTTATGCTTTTAATATATCTCTGTTCAAAAAAATTTCAGATTAACTTTCTCAAAAAAATAAAAAAAACTAAGAGTATATATAGGTATTCACAAGGAGAACTCCACGAAGTTCGCATATGCAATATGTTGTCATCCATAGACAATCGTTGACACACGCATGCCAATTAAATGTTAGTTTTCAAACTTTTCTTGAACAACATAATTGTCAGTGTCGATCTATTGATGGTGCTACATATATTTATTTTAATCAAAAATTGATGGTGCTGTATTCTTTTTTTTTCATCAAAACTGATGGGCTATATTCACTTAAATAATATGGAAAGAATGTTCTAAAGAGCAATGTATGCCAAATTATTTTTTTGTAGAGGCAATAATTCTTTTTTTTTGGTAAAAGGCGTAGGCAATGAATTTGGTACAAAATTACAAGTTTGAAAGTACGATAACGGTTTTGTGCTTAATGATTGAGATTATATATTTCATGAGAGAGGTCATATGTAGAAAATTTCATTAAATTTTGTTTATAAATATTTAAAATTAAAGATCTTTTACTCCATTTTATCTGATAAACGAGCTATGAAACACAACTTCACATACACAAATGAGTAATTAAAGCGCTAGTGGAGGCTCAAGGTCATTAGTAAGGATGTAAATCTAACCCGCTTAACTTAATTAATCCAATAGACCCAACTAACCTAATCCAAAAAATTACAAATTTTGAAAATTTTGAACTTAATTGATTAGGTTATGAATCAGATGTTGAATAATCTGACAATTAAAGTTTGGGTAGAATTTAAAAAAAACATTGAGTAAAACTCGAACTGATCATTGCACATTATTTTTCTTAAAATAATTTATTTTTATATAACTATAATAGTAATATTATTAAAAAAAAATAAATATGATATTTTGTTAATTTTATTTTTTAATTGAATTTGTTTATGTCATTGTTAGTTAGAGTATGTTACTTTTTAGTTATATTTTTTATTATAACTTATTTTTACTTACATTTTTTTAAAAACGAAACTGTCCAAATCCGTGAAAATCGGCCGCCTAACATAAAATACGAATTGAATGATTTTTATCATTGATTAATTAATTATGGATTAAAAATATCATAATCTGACTATAATAAATCAGATTGATGACGTACATAAAATCTGATCAACCTGACTCTACACCTCTGATAATTATTAGGTAGTGGAGCATATGCACACATAACAATACAAACACGTAAAATGAAACTAATTGAATATTTTTTTTTTCTGAATTCTGGTTTTCGTTTCATGATACATTATTTATCCTCAAAAACACTGTTCTTTAGATTATCAAAATGTTCCTATCTGGCAGACTCTCATATTGCAAGAAGAAGAATTGATATTGCTTTTCAGCACTGATGTTATCCATCGGTATCGTTCTTTCATTAAGTTCAAAACTCGTCTTTGTTGACAAATTCTGTTGTGTAATACTTTCTCAAGATTATTTCACATCTATTTTGAAATAAAATCTATCAACAATGGTTAATTTGACAATTTTGATTATACTTTTAAATAAATTCAATAATTTTTTTAAATAGCAAAATTTCAGACGTATATGTTGTTAAACTTATATCTTAATTGTGCATTAAATTTCATAAAACTTTAGTTTAGTCTGATATTTCATAAAAAAGACATTAAATTTAAACCATTAAAAATACAAATTATTTTATTGAATGATAAAATTTGTACCACATTGCATTATTTTTTATGAGCATAATATACATCATATAGTATTGATTTCACCTTTGAAATGTCAAAATTTTAAATTAGAAGCAACTTTTATGATTTTCAAAATTCAAAAAGTTAATCCTAGTACTATACGAAAATTCAAACAGCCAACAGGTCTTCCATCTGTGCACCTCATCAATATCATCACCTTCTTACTTTACCTGCATAGTTTCTGATCATATGTTCTTTTGTTTCTAGTCACTGCATTTTCATGTCCATATATGAAATAGACTTAATGAAAATTTTATATAATATTATTTAGATATCATTTGATGAAAGTGTCAAGAAATGTTAATTTTATCCTTGAAAGCAGAACAAATTAATATATATGAACCATAACAACATATGCATCCAATTTCATGCTTTTAATGCAACTGATATGTGCCCCCATATAATCATACTTATTGTGTTGGATTTAAAAAGTAAGATATGTGCATGGGCAAAAGTGTGTCTACTAATTATTGATGATTTGAAACTGAAATACAGTTTCATTAAATTAGTATAAGAGTCTCTGTTATTTTTACTATGTCACTCAATAGATTGCTGCTGCAAAAAAATACTAAATTTTGTAATATTAATCAGCAAAACTATTTAAATCATTATCGTTGAGTGTGTGCAAAAATCGAGAGAGTATATTTTAATCCAAGATTTATCTACAAAATCATGGATACTTGTAACAAACCAAGAACAACACCCAAGAAATGTAAATCTGAATAAACAAAATTAATCTCAATCATCACAGCATACATATATGGTTGATGGTTCTCAGCATCAATGATCAAACAGCATTACATTTTTAGTCGAGGCAAATAATCTAGAAAAGTAAAACATAACAGAAATTAGATGCTAACTAAACTATAGTAGAACTGAAGAAATTGGAAGTAATTAACAGTAATCAAGTAACTGGGCCTAGACAGTTCCTTTTGATGATACATGTTTCTTTTGGAAGCAGCTCAGTCTCCCTTTCTCTTTTCCCCTTTCCAAATGTCTCGTTGAATTGTGAAGGCCAGTTGCCTTCTGCTTTACAGATATCCACTCCAAAGAGCCTAATAGTTACCTGAGCATGGTTATGTTTCTCGATAGATGTCGGAACAAAGCTAGCTACATGAACCGGCTGAGGGAAGATGTCGATCAAATACTGCTTGAAACCGGCTCCATCTAAGGAGCTCCAAAAGCTCACCACATCTCCTTCTTTGACCCCTTTCTCCTTTACAAAGAGCCTCCAACCTTTTGTCATGACATAGCTCTGGCTACTGTTCCAGTAAGAGTATGTGAATCTCCAAACCTTCCCCTCTCCATCTTGAAAATTGATAGATATCTTGTCATCTTTCCTAATTGGGAAGTGTTTCTCAGCATGTTGTTTTGGGATCACTAGCCTATTGAGCTTCCCCACATCACTGGGTGTCACCGTCTTGTTAAATAAAAATTCAAACACGCATTTATTGCTTGGTTTTCTCCAATGGAAGTCTTTGCCCAATAGGTGCTTCCGTCGGCTATTCTTAAGTTCTTCATTGTACGTGTGGTTGCGCAGCATGCGCACTATCTCAGCCTTGGTGTGTGCCGATAGAAACGACAGCTCGATGGCACCGTCAGGATCGGAATTACGAAGCTGCTTGAAGTTGGTGGCGGCTTCGACACCCCGAAAGCGCAGTGCAGCTATGTCGTAGACCTGAGCCGCTGCTACCTCATCAGCGAAGGTGCCGAGCCAGATGCGGCGGTGGCACTCATAGATTTGAGCTCCCCACCGGCCGTTATGCTGCGGCACGACCCCCTTGTAACGGGAAGATTTCAACTTGCAAGGGTTCTCTTTGGATGTGAATCCCTCAGCGGGGGACTGCTGCCGACGGAGATTCGTGTTCATTGATTGTTCGATTTCTTTTGTTTCTCTTGGATTTTCTAACGGAAATGGGGGAGGGAGGGGCAAAAGAGTAAGATACTATTTTATAATTGACCTCTGATGTGTAGCAACCACTTGGAGAAGCATCGATAAAGGCCAACTAAATAGGCCAACCAGAATTATTTATATAACCTTATGCAAATGAGGAGATTTCACTATCACATTAACATGATTAATATTCATTTATCACAACATTTGCATCGATGCTAATTAATTAAAAATCTTAATTCTTATGATAGTATGTATCATTCGAACTGAAATTAAAAATTATACATGCATTGTATAATTTAGATTTCGTGTGTAATAAATATGGCCAGTTTAGAATATGATTCATTGTCTACCAAGAATCCTTCATAACTCAACTACGAAAAAATTTAAATTATTTCATAGAAACTCACACAAATTTTAAATTGAACCGAATCTGATACATGTTTAATTTAAATATAGTAAAAATATAATAATAATAATAATAATAATAATAATAATAATAATAATATTAATTCTAGAAAATATCTAATGAATGTAAATTAAAAATATAATAAAAATATTATAAAAATAGAATATACAATAAAATTATTAACATAAATAATAATTCATTATCTTAAATTAAAAAAATTAATATTAATAATGATATCACGATATCTAAATATCAACTTCTCTTCTTTTTGAGGTGAAGAAAAATCTCATAGTGTGCAAAGCGAGACATATGCCACGCAATGCTTATGTCTAGCTAGATTAATAAGGGGGTTCATATGTTCTTCATTTTATAATTCTCTGAAAAACCTAACAACAGCTTGGTAGTGTTTAAGGAGTTGGTTGGCAATTTAAGCAAGTTGATATACTAATTCAATAACGGTTATCACTTATCACTAATGATATAATAATTTATTTAATCCGTTCATAACTTTTTTACTAGTCACTATTTTTAATATATATAAAGTTTGACTAATATGTTTCCATAAGTATTTCAGTTCGAAACACTTACGGGTCAAATTTCAAAATTCCGAGTCCGAAATGTCGATTTAAGCAGCTCAATAAATTCTTCATATCAACATCTTGTAGAATACCAAAATTTACCATTTTGAGGATTTTGGAACTATTTTTAATGATTTTTTAAATATGACCTTAAAAAGAATAGAAATTTATTAATATCCGAATGTCAAAAAATGGTCATTTTTAAAAAATCATTAAAAATAGTTTCAAAAACAAGATTTTGATATGAAGAATTTATTGAGCTACTTAAATCGACATTTCGGATACGGGATTTTGAAATTTGACCTATAAGCGTTTCGAGCCGAAATACTTATCGAAACATATTAGCCAAATGCTTACATATCAAATTTTAAAATCCCATGTCCAAAATATCGATTTAAGTAACTCAATAATTTTTCATATCAAAATTTTGTAGAACACCAAAATTTATCATTTTTAGAGTTTTTGAACTATTTTTAATGATTTTTCAATATGACCATTTTTTGACATTCAAATATTAATATTTTTCTATTATTTTTAGAGTCATATCTAAAAAATCATTAAAAATAGTTTTAAAATCCTAAAAATGGTAAATTTTGGTATTCAAGATTTTGACATGAAAAATTTATTGAGCTACTTAAATCGACATTTTGGATACGAGGTTTTGAGACTTAAACCGTAAGCTTTTCGAGCTGAAATGCTTATGGAAGCACATGCTTACGGGTCAAATTTTAAAATTTTGTATCCGAAATGTCGATTTAAGTAGCTCAATAAATTCTTCATGTGAAAATCTTGTAGAAAACCAAAATTTACCATTTGTAGAATTTTGGAACTATTTTTGGTGATTTTTTAAAGATGATTATTTTTTGACATTCAAATATTAATAATTTTCTATTATTTTTAGGGTCGTTTTTAAAAAGTCATTAAAAATAGTTTCAAAATCCCAAAAAATGATAAATTTTGGTACTTTACAAGATTTTGACATGAAAAATTTATTGAGCTACTGAAATTGACATTTTAGATACCGGATTTTGAAATTCAACCCATAAACATTTCGAGCCAAAATACTTATGAAATCACCCAAGCTTTATTATATATATAACTATCTCTTATTTTTTGTACTACCATTTATTATTCATCATTTATTATTGATGTTTAGTGCTGCACTTTAATTTTTATATTGTTTGCTTTGTGGTTCAAATTACATGTCATTGTTAGAAGTTCACGGACATTCGTAGAAGATACACTGGACCTCTCCGCTAAAGATATTGCTTGTACAAAATTTTAACTAGTCAATGATAATTGTTGACTAGTCAAAATATTGACTCTAGTCAAAAGAATTGTGTTATATTACAATAGCATTTTCCATCTAAGACATACATATGGATAGAATATATACTCTATATTAGTAGTCGAAAAAGTATAATAAAAAATTTTATTACATGAATTGTAATTAAAATAAAGGAAGATGAAATAATGTTATTTTTTTTCTTGTCTCTTCTATTGTTCCAATGATTTCTTGGAACAAAAAAGAGTGCCTTTTTCGATATGATTCTCAATAGCAAATTTTTATTGAACGAATCTTGAAATAAAGAGAAATTATTCTGGCATCTCATATTTTATATCTCTCAGCAAATTAAAATATTTATACTAAATAAATTATTTATTTATATCTGAATTTATAAGTGTTTTATAATTAGTATAGAAGGTGTTTATCATTTTTTTCTTTCTAAATGATTATAGAAAAATTCAAATTAAAAAAAATTATTGCACAAGTAAAATATAACCTACATAAATTTTAATCTGAATAATGTAAAGTATAAATATTTTTATTATTAAGTATGGATATTTTCTCAAAAAAATATAAACACATTTTTAGTACGGATAAGAGGTGCATTTAAGAGTTACAATTATCACTCATCTTAAACAAAATACCCTTCATGTCTACTAGAATAATAGAATGATAATAAAGGATGGACAAACTGATTGAAAGATGCTAAATAGTTACAAATCATCAGACCAAAGAAACAACATACACAAATACTGTGTTATGATGATAATTAATATTATTCTTTATCATCTAATTTTATCTCCTAAACATGATATATGAGAATATAACAATTAGTGCAACCTTCAGAATGAAAAAAATCCTATGAATTCAATGTTAATGCTCTATTATGATCACTATAATGTTTCTTATTAGTAGGTCAAAAATTCAAAAAAATCCACTTTCAAACAAAATATGTGAATAATGATCTTAATTATTTATTTCTAGAATAATCTGTTGATATCAAAATCGAATAATTGAATTTGAGTTGGGCTTTACAAGATCAAGATGCTAAAAATTCAACATTTAATGTGATCCATTTACATTATTAATTATAGGCTAATTCTATTATGGATCAAAATTCGTATAATAGACGAAAAAAATCAAATTAAAATTAACAGTCATGATTCATTAACCACTAATTAATTTCATCTAGTTTATTGAGGTGAATGCATTAGAACTAATTAAATAATAAGTCCAGTTATTCATTTTTAACCTTTAGATTTTCAAATTATTTATAGGACAACCACTATGATAATGATAATACATTAAAATTTATGAATATTGAATCCCCAAGAAACACTCAGTATATATTGTGGCTGCTATTTTTTTTTATATTTTCTTCATTATGTTATATATACATATAAATGTTGCATAGGAGTGGAACTAGCAGAGACTGAAAAAGACTACAGCCCTCTAAAAAAATATTTGAAATATATAATTATATTAAAGATAATATATTTATTTTTCATTAATTTTGATTAAATTATGTGACTCATGTTGGGGATGTTTGTGAGAAAAAAAAAATGTAATCCGTTGGCTACAAACTAATTAAGTTATGGTCGACAAATAAAGACAAAGTGGGATATTTTTGCTCCCCCATAGTTGCTAATTAATTAAACAAAGAAATTAAAGATTACTGAGATAGAAAATCAAACAAGTAGGCATTAAACAGTTCGATCCCGTGACCTTAATTTTACTATTTGAGATCAAGTACCATTTACTCTATATACCTCCATGCTTTTCATTTATCTTTTACTTCTCTCTATATTAACTGCATGTGATTTATTTATTAAACGGAAATATTGATTGATGTATTTTCTTCAAAGTATTGTTGATCCAGTAACCTAAAAAAATGTCAATTTTCTTGTCCATTTATTTTATACAATTAAATCATGTAATCTTTTTGTTTCATTTATTTGATTCAAGTTTCTTATTAAAATTTCTATTTGGTTCTGGTGCATGCCTTCAACTTTTAATTAATTAAAAAAAATCAAAACAAGACGGATGAAATCATGACAGAATAAATGCATACCTGTATAACTTTCGTTTGTTGTAATAAGTACCAGTACGGTTGCACCAATAAATTTTGACTGATATTTTGCTTAATTGCAGGATTCAATGGACACCTGCCTTTGGCACATGCTGACAGCCACATGCTCGATCAGAACAAGTCGTTGGACATGTTCAAGTTGTGGTTCCACTTGTCGATACCAGGTTGTTTTGGGACATTGCAAAATATGTAGTTTGTCAGACACAGTGACAGAACTTCAATCTGCAATGGGAAAATGAAGCAACACCTTTTTGTTCAAAGTTGATTTATATTTATAGTATGTGTAGTATGGAGATGTCCCATCCATACAAAAAAAAATTGGCATAAAATATCTAATTTGGCAAGGCCATCCATCATCAGGAATGATAATTATTACAAAATAAAACTTCAAGTCATAATAATAACTAAATGTACCAGTAACTTCTATATATAGGCCAACAAAGAAAAATTAATTACAGAATTTACAAAGCCGTATATAGGTCCTGACCATATTGCTATTAAAAAGGACCACTAATTGCTGTTGTATATGTCACCAGTGTGCCAGGCGTACCAGAACAAGCTACAATTTATTAGTACTTATTACTCAAGTTTAGAGCCCGGTAACGATTATGTGAAGAAAGTATATAGATATAGATATATATATTGTTTTTTTCATTATTTTTAATTTTTTTCATGGCTATTTTTTGTTTGTTTGGTTTCTTTTGTCTGTTATAATCTTTTTTGGCAAGGAACGTACAATTTTTTCTTATACCTTGGAAAAGAAATTTGATCAGTAAGAAAGTACCAGTCCTTAACGTACCGGTAAACACTATAGTAAAGAAATATATAATTAAATACATTATTTAATAATGGTTTGATTTCCGAATATAATTTTTCTGTAGCATATACACTGTCACAACTGCTGCTATCACCATAAATATCACGTTTTAATATTTTTTTTTTCTTAATTGGAGAGTTAAATAAATAATAAAAAGGACAAATATGCAAAAAATTACAGTATCAAATATAACATCATGGGACCTGTTCTAGTACATATGAACTCAATCTAATGCTAAATATCTAAATAATAATTTTCAAGACTTGTTTAACAACAATATAATTATCAAATATTTAAAATAAAAAATATTGTTCTTATTCATTTAAAAAATCTGGATAGGCAAAAAAAATTCACAAAACTTTTCAGCAACATTTAGAAAGTTACTTTTATGAAGTGTATTTTTGCTGAAAGTTCTCTGTTTTTTTGTTGAAAATTAATTGTTGGAGATGGAAATCTATACTCCATAAAAAGGATTGAGTCTTTTAACATATCAGCTATGTCACATCATCAAGTTTTTCATCCAAAAATCAATTTTTATTTAATTTTTTTAACAACAAATATATATTTGGACATTAATATGTGAGGTCAAATTTATTTTTCCATAATAATTTAATGTGTAGGTCTAGAAAAATAAATTTCTTTCATTTTTTATGAAGATCAAATTACTGAACAAAAATAGTGTTTCAAGGTCTCACATTTTATTATTTGTGATTATTTTTTAAATTTTTATAAAGGAACTTACTGATGAAGGAAATTTAAAAAATGAAATAATTTTATAATCACAATTTACTACCAACTAACATAATTAGATTATTAACGTACGTGAGACATATATTTTCAAAAAAAATCATATAACCATTAATACACTAGGTAATTTTATTCTGTAGCAAAACATGGGGAACAATCCTAGTATAAATTGAGGAGAAACTTTCTAAGCACTTTTACATAACTTTTTTTATTAAGATAATTATGGGATCCATTTAGGGGACCAATAATTTTCTGGCAAAAAAGTAGAAATTAATTAAGAAGAGAAGCTGTGCTTAATAGTATCCAGCAAAATCTTAGAGATTATTCAATATATAAATACCATCATTAAGCACTAAATTCTGATGTGTCCTCCACTGTTACTGAATCTACAATTTGTTTCAACTATGTACTGCTTCCAAAGCCACTTGCATTTTAATATCACAAATTAAATAGTCATTATATTTTGGTATTATTTTCTCAAGACGTCAGCCAAATTAATGTTCATCAAAATAAAAAAATATATATATTATGTTTAAATTGGAAAAACAGTATTTCATGCGAATTAAAGAATGTCCACTTAGGTAAAAGAAATCAAAAGTTTGATTTATTAAGGAAAACTTAAAATTACCGTTTTCATGATATGACACAGAATTTAGTGGTCTTAAAAAATTTTAATTTCAAATTAGTTAGAAAAAAGAAAATTAAGAAGACCAATAATTTTTAATCACACATGGTACAGCTAGCCTCAAAGAGGTGGCAAGTATAACCTTATCTATTTGAAGAATATTATTTTTCTTAGCTGTTACTTGATAGTTAAGTTAGGTTTAAGTCAATTAATTACCAAATTAAGAAATTAGTCCACCAATATTAGTGGCCGGGGGCAGTGCGGGCAGTGCGGGCAGATGGGGCCAAGTCCGCTCAGGCCCTCATATATGAATTGAAAATTTTTGTTTTGTTTTGTTTTTTTTGTTTGAACTTTTGTATTTTTTTTATATTATATACTATATTGTTTTGGATCTTGATAATTAGCTCCATACAAATTGCCCCATTATTTGCCTCAAACTCAAATATGGAAGTAAGAGAAATTAAGTAGATTAAAAAAGGAAAGTCTGTTAGTCACTCACGTAATAATGATGTAAGGCGTTATTAACTGGATAAGTCCGTATTTTGAATGTTAATAAAATTCAATTTTTCATTTAGAAATCTATGCTTCCGTTATGCATAGCCAATAAAGATATTTTTCATGTGCAGATTGTCAAATTTTAATATCTCAAGTTGCAGATTGTCAAATTTTAATATCTCAAGTTGCAGATTGTCAAATTTTAATATCTCAAGTTGCAGATTGTCAAATTTTAATATCTCAAGTTGCGACCTTCAATTGCACTCTCTAGTTTTATAAAAATGAAGAGACAGTTCATCAAATGACTATATCATATTCCATCAAATAACTATATGATATATGAAAGGAAAAATTATTACTTTATTTCCCTATTAAAGTAATATTTTTTATCAAACTAATTGATATTTAATGAAGTAAATATTTATATCTTACATTATTATAATTAAAAAATTTGCAAGTGGTATTTTCATTTGTGCAATAAATTTTTTTAACTTAAATAAAAATTGAAAAAATAATAAACATTTATAAATACAGATACAAATAAATTATTATTTAATATAAACACTTTGACATGCAAATAAAATATACAAAACATAAAGTATATGAATAATTTCTCATTTTTATTATACATGTAAAAATGATGATCATACTATACTAACCAATTATTTTGCCCCTACCATTTTAGTTTTCTAATAAGTAATAACCTGTCAAGCTTTAATTGGGTATTAAGGGATTGATGAAAATCAAAATCTCCAGCTAATTAACCGGAGAGACAGTTGTACACATTTGTACTGTTATACTGTCAATGGCATAGGATGATAGCAGAAGCTTCAGGCCACACGGAGCGGAGTGAAGCTTTGAAAGAGTTTTCAAAAACCACAAAGCTTATGTTTGATTTTGATAAAGGTAATTTGTAAGTTAGCGCATCTCTGCACTAGTACTGTCGGTCCCAATGTAAAAAGGTGGCAGTGGAGACAAGCCAGGTTATTTCACAATGGCAACTAGCTGCACAAGATCACAGTACTTCTGCGAGGAAAACATATGGTTCTCAGAAAGATGGTACCTTGGGAGTTTGGATTCTTTGGATTGATAAGGCGGAAATTGGGCCCAATAATGTTGTTGTTTTCTTCACTGAAACTATGAAAAACAGTACACGGGTTAAGTTACGGAAACGAATAGAAAGAAGGAAAGAGAGGGAGGAGGAGGAGGAGGAGGAGGAGGAGGGGCAGAGCGGGCAGTACACGGGCAATACTATGCACAAGGACTTTTCGAGGCTTCTCTTGCTAGGTGAGGATGTCAGTACATTCAATTTTGGAAGACCAAGTTGTTTTCAGAATTGCTTACTCCTGATATGGAAAGGACTGTTTTTTTCAGGATTAGCCCTCAAAAAAGTATTTATTCAAGAAAATCTGAAATTTACATGCAGTGCTACTTTAGGAATAAATAAGTATTTCTTCAAGACGTTAAGACTCTCTATGTATAATGAATAACAACATAATTAACTGTATAAGAATCTCTATATGTGACATGATTAAAAAATCTTAAAATCTAATCACTTTTATGAAGTGTAGATTTACCCCAAATGAAAACTTTTAAGAATTCAATAGAATAGAGTTCAATAGAGATGATTTATAATTGAATTTTTGTGATCGGATTGTAATATCAGTAAAATATAATTCAATCTCAGTTATTTAGAAAAGACACTAATATTTTCTTAAATTACTTCATTGTCATTCATCTAAGCTTTGAGAGAGCAGTAGAGGAAAGACATATTCTCTTGTAAAAAAACAAAAGGAAACCAGAAAGAAGAGAAGAAAACGAATAATACACTGTCGAAGATTTCAAACCATGTCTAACTTTTGAAATCAACACTTGATTCTTCTACCTTGAGACAAAGAAGAAGAGGTTACTATTGAAACTTTGCCTCAGTTAGAGCAAATTTTGTCAAATATCTTGGTTTTCGGATGGATTTCCAGACGCAATTTGGAGGGGCCGGAATCACATGAAATCTTTTTTTTCTCGTTTGATTCTCTCTTCCGATCAGCGTAGACGCGCGAATAAGAATTCTCTTTCGCATTTTAGGCAGAATGAATTGATTCCGATCAAGGGATTATTACTATCTCATATTTCTTCACTTCTAGAATAATAAATACTGGAACTGATTTTCAAACTTCACCTCCAAAAATATGTTTACCGAAGAAAAGCAAATCGATTAAATGATACACACTTTTTATCAATAGATTTTACATGTAGAGTTTTTGGAAACAAATAAATATATTTTTCAAAATGTTAAAATTCTAAATAATAGAAAACAACATAAATCTATACAGAGTAATTAAAAAGGAGTTGTATCACTTTAAAAATTTTACTATATCTCAGCGACATCAAATATATTTTTAAGTGAAGAGAGAGAAACAAAAAATATGAGCCATCCGATTAAAATAAATATTAATAAAGAATTATATCCAACGGTTGATAGTGAAAGTGACATGGCAAACTTTGAAATCCAACCATTTTTATAAAGTATAGATAATTGCTTTGTTACTTTTTGTGTCCGCTTTCAAGTAATTCTCACTCCCTAGGAAGTTTAAAAAGGAAAAAAAAAATTAATTGATGGAAAGAATAAAACGTTATTTGTACTCTCATCTTCAACCCAGTCCATTTAATATGGAACATTTTTTTGGGAATATAGTTAAAAGATACTAGTAGTATATATAATAGGTACTAGGTAGTGTCTTCTTTTCTGTTTTTCCTTTATTTTTTCAAAATTGTGATATTTTTTTTTATACAAATTAGTGAATAATGAAATAAAACAACAATAATTACAACATCATTTACCAGCATCAAAATAAATTACTCTATAACCCAGAATCATATAATTGCAATTAAACCTGTCATCCAGGATGAAATTAATAGATCTCACTAACATTATCAAATCAATGAGAATGAGAACCGGTATATATCGAGTCTCAGCTGCCTACAATCAATAACATCATTGAACAAATATTTTCTATTTAAATATCATAATTACACTCAACAACAAAAAGGATAGAGAGTATGTAAAATTCAATTTACCAAAAGGGTCCCTGAAGTTTTAAATTTTATCCATTTAGAGGTTCTGCCAAGTGCCAACATTTCCAATTCTGCACCAGCCTCCCGTACCGGTCCTGTTTCAGAGCTCTATTACCTTCCTCCACTTGGCTTTCAATCTAAATTTTCTTCTTCTTCAATTATTTCTAAATGTTACAGATGTGTTCTGGCAATAATATGCTTGCTTGGATACTGTCAAATTTTTCTACTTGACCCCTTCAGAGTCTGAATATTCCTTCATGACAGTTCTACTGCTGTCTTCGTCAGCATTGAAGAAACTTTCTCTCAATATGTTTTTGAGAAAAAGATGAAAGTCTAAGCTATTTATTATTAAATATCTATAAAGAACTCTCATTTGAGTTTCGATCTTATGACCTCCTATATGAAAAATATTATTTTTATTACTAGATCAAAGGCTAATTCTCTTTTCACTGAAATTTGTTTCATTAAATGAGTTTATGGGATACCTGTTTTGGAACAAAAATCTTAAGATATCTCTTAACAGCAGCAAATTTTCTTCTTGTCAGTATTATGTTATGGTACTGTGTACAGAATTGTTACTTGTTATTCTTTGAATTGTTGACTATAAACATCTTTTTTTCTATTGTGATTGCGTACAGAAAAGAAAAGGCTAATTAAGGCCTAATCTTGTTTGAGTTCTTTTTAAGTCCCTCACTATTAATTGGAGCTGGTTATGCATGGTTTGAGTCAAAATTGGGCTAAAATTTTCTGTACTGGGAAATTATTTTTTGTTATTTTTCCTTGTATAATTTGGGCCAAGTGAAATTAAGCCGAATTTCGTGTTATTTTATGTCTCGGATCTAATGTGGCAAAAATTAAAAGATAATCATGTGACGGGTCAAATAATGTAACGTGTCACTGACAATTTTTTTTTATCTTGTGTTTTACGCCCCTTCGAACATGTCTTTCAAAGTGTAGTAAACAAGCTAAAGCTAGAACAATAAATTATAACTTTTACGATATTCTTTTTTTTATCTTGCGTTTTACGAAGGATACAAGTTACTTTTTTTATCCTCTTTATTTAATTTTTAAATATGCTTGATTTTGTTTGAAAAAAAAAAGTTCTTTGGAAAGTTACCTCTCATTTGGACTTATTAAGTTATATTCACATTACCTTTCATCAAATATAACTTTATACTATAGACAACAGAGAGAATATGGAATATAACTAATACCTTGTTCGTAGCAAAAAAAATAGTTTCTCATAATTATTTTGAGTTTTCTTTAACCTTGGTCAAGATTGTTTTCTTAACCAATTCAGCCTAATATTTCATTTATTTGTTTAAAATAAACAACTAAACAAACCGTTAATTATAAAAAAAATAGAGAAAAAAAATAAACAAGTCATTAATCAGCATGCCAAGTTTCAAGTACTTGTATTTTAAGAGTCAATATCCTCTGTATTGGTCAGCTACTCCATCGAACGGAGTGAACAAAAATTGAATGGAAGAAGTGCTCCATACACTGTAGCGGATAATGTTGAGATTGACACTGAATGATTTTTAAGGAGAAATTTTTATTCAATATAAATGAAGAACTACAGAGAATTTAAACTTGTATTTTAATGGGTTATTCACTGTTCAATCCATAATCTAGTTCTATGACTTTATTAGGCCCAATTGGTTTGCATTAAGCTCACTAAATAATAAGTACGATATCCCAAAACCACAAGATTTAGTAACATTTCGTTTAAAGATGCATTAGAACTTCAGATACACTCAAAGTGTTACTCATACACCTGTCGAGTTAGTTACGATGTGTGCACCTTAATTTGTAAATTAAAAATGGTAAAAATTAATATCAAATAAATATAAGTTGCAACGCAAACGAAAGGCGCGGGAGGGAGGGAAACGAAAATATTTGAACCACGGCGCAAAAGGGGGAGAAATTCCGAATTATTTTAGAACTTTCATCACATCTCCAGTTCCTATCTCATTTCGTTCTGTCCATTCTATCTCTATGCGCAGGGGAGGCACCATATCCTTTTAAGATATACTCCGTCAGAGTAATTAATTAATCAAAATGTAAGATACAATAAACTAGTGTGGCGTCACGAAATTGAGACTGTAACAAATGGACGTCTCCAGTTAAATAAAACGGAGGTAACTACACGATGCCTTTTTATATGTCCCAGTACCTTTCTCTTGCCTCCCAAATTCCCAAATCTCTCTCTCTCTCTCTCTCTCTCTCTCTCTCTCTCTCTCTCTCTCCCCTTTCTCTCAATTCTTCTAGGCATGGCTGTGACAAGTAGCGAGACCAGCGTGGCTGATGAGGGAAGCACTGAAGCAACCTTGTGTGGCGCCAAAATTACAAAGAAATCCCCATCGGTGAAAAAAAGGAGCAAAAATCCGGATGTGCGAGTGGTTGGTGGTCGCATCTACGATCCGAAAAATGGCAAGACTTGCCATCAGGTAGCAAATCGAGCTATTTGATCTCGTATATTCAACAGTTTTCACCTCAAATTCTTCTGATATTGTAAATAGGACCAACTGTAATTTGTATTGATCCCTTCAATTGAAGATCTGAAAATGCTGTTTATTTGCAAACATTCTGCTTCAGTAGTCTCTCAGAAGTTTCCTTTTTCGTAGGGAGACCTTATTTTTTGTGAAATTGATGGCTGTATGGTTTTGTAATAAAAAGAACAATGCTGATTTAGTGTGAATTTGAACTGGATTTGGTTAGAAACCTGTACCAGTTCTACCGGGGCTACACTGTTTATGAAACTTCATGTTTCGGATTGCTCTACAGGCTTCCCTTAAAAATGTGGGATGAGGTGTGATTACCTGTGATGCGAATTGCCACACAACCTGCAATAAATTAAAGTTGATTTTTCTACTGAAGGAACTTCAGAATTTGAATATTTAATGCAGAATGCTGGGTGGAAGTTGAGAATTGGTTATTTCCATAATTACAATAATAGCGACTTTTTTCCGTTGCAGTGTCGGCAGAAAACTATGGATTTCATGGTTGCATGCACACAAATGAAGAAAGATAAACTCTGTACGATTAAATTCTGTCATAAGTGTCTCTTCAATAGGTAGATATTGTATTATCATTAATTAAGTTGATGTCTTAATGAATGTTTTCTCTGTCTAATTTATTATTTTTTTATGATGGTCAGATATGGCGAAAAAGCAGAAGAAATGGCAAAGTCGAACAATTGGATATGTCCAAAATGCCGCGGAATTTGCAACTGTAGCTTTTGCATGTCAGTTGCTTTACTGAATTTCATTCAAACTAACCTATTTTGTACTTTTTAAATAATAATATGATTCTTATTATTTTATTAGTATATCAATATTTTTTCATCTAAAATGCTCGTAAGAAATGCTTTGGTCGTGTCAATCTGCTAACAGATTCTAATATTGAAGGAAGAAGAGGGGGCACCTTCCGACTGGTATTATGATACACACGGCCAAGGCTACTGGCTACTCTTCTGTTTTTGAGTTGCTAGACAAAAGGGGCAGTGAGTTTATCAAAGCAAGCCCAAAGGTTTTCTTCAGTTCCCAAGTACACAAAAAATCACTTTATTTTTTTTCTGAAAAAAGTATTTACTATATATTGGTTAAATTCGAAGGTCGCTGCCCCTCAAAAGAGGAAGCATGATGAAGATAAAGAAAACAAAGGTGAAGAACCAAAAGCCAAGAAGCAGCTCTTTAAAAAGCCCAGAAAGGAAGGCCGAAATGAAAATCCTGATAAACAAGATTCTACAAATTATGTAAAAATGAAAGAAAATTTGGAAGGAATGAGCAACAATCCTATTAATAAAGTGGAAATCTCAAAGCTCAAGCCATATTTGAGGAAGCATTACGAGGCAGATGTAGCCATGAAGCGGCTAAAGGAGCTTGAGGAGGAAATCATCACACTTCCTTGTGGTAGCCGCTTGTCAGAGGTCATGGGTATTGAGATGGATCCAGAGGATATTGGGCTAGCTTTGCAGTTTTTGGAGTTCTGTGCTACTTTTTCAAAGGTTGTAATTCTATAGTACTCTTTCAAAGGTTGTTGGAGTGGAAGATATGAGTGTTTTCTTAATAGTTGACTGCTTTTACAAAAGCTAATTATAGCTACCTTTATTTTTTTTTGTAGGTTTTTAATATTAAAAAAGGGCAACCTGAATGCATACTCCAAGAAATTGCAAAAGGCCGTGTGGGCCGTCGTGGTCTCTCCTCTGCAAGTATACAACTTCAAATTAATCTTCTCTCTACAATCCAAACCGACAGAGGAGAATGGTATGTATAATCTAACAAATGGTAACCAGTAGAATTCTTGCTTTCAATGCATCTGGTGATAACTTTTATATGTTCTGTAGACCTGTTTCTGGATCAGCAAAGAAGGGAGTATCATTGTTCAAATCTCTGCAAAACTTCATTTCTGAGTCGGAATATTACTTTAAGGGCCTACCTGAAGATTCCCTAAGTGATGGCATTTTGGGATATGACAATCTAACTTCTTATTGGAAGTTGCGCATTTTGAATTTTCTATGTGATGAGACCCTCTCGACAGAGTAAGTTGGACTCATATCTCTCTTAGTAGTTTTTGTACCAGTATGTCAGAGTCATGTTTGGATAATTAACTAGTAGCTTGCTGTTTTAGGAAAGTGAGATGTTTTATGGATGCTGAAATTTTAAAGTCAAAGGAAGAACAGAAGTTGAATGGTGAGAAGTTTCTTGCTGCCAAAAGAAAGGTATGTTGAATTATTTTTCTGAATCACAGCAATCTGGGGCAGGCCCTGAAAATAATTTACATTGTGATGTTTACTTGTGAGGGCATAATCTTACAATAATTTTGGATTACAAGCATAGTCTTGATTTTGACTTCTCACATATGAAAAAGGCAAGGCATATAGTGCCTTCAGTGGAGGGTGGGGGAGGAGGGTTTTCTTTTTTCTTTCTTTCTTTTGGAGGGGGATGGCAGGTGCCACACACTACCATCCATAATTGTCTCCACCGATGATACCATTCTTGGTCAGTGTACCAGGCTGTGTTTGCAAAACTATTATGATACCTTTTGTTTTCATGGATTTGAAGTAATGCCAATTTTGTCAAACTTTACAGATTTTCGTTGACACTTGTTTCATTGTACTAAATTATTGTAAATAACCTAAGAAATTTGAAGTATAAAACAACAACACAACAAACAAATTTATTATGGGATCAAACTGGAGGTTGAATGAAAATACTCAATATATCAGCGGTACTAGATCTTTGTATTAATATGGTTGTACCAGTTACACCTTAGGTGCATAAAGAAAACTGTAATTATGTCATTAGGTGCTGAAAGGTATTGTTGGTGTTCTTGCATATGTAGAAACTTTCTAATCTACAAAACTACCACCACCCTAGTCAGTGCCAGTGTCCCCACCAGTTAAGAATGATACAGATTTCTAGCTGTTATGCATTTAAAATTTTGTGGTTATCTGATTCAGTATGGATCAAGGCTTAATTGAGCTCAGATAATCAAGTTCTGGATCAAAAAAGCAAAACAAAACCAAACCAAACCAAACCAAAAAAAGTAGAGCCACTATTTTCTGGTATATGATGTACTAGGCATGTACAGGTATTGGAATGACTGCAAACTTAAAAACTAAGACGTAAATTAATCTTTGAAATGCAAATGAGCTCCTAGTGGGATATCTGGATATTGAAATTCTCCAAGTGGCCGTTATATGAGCTGTCTAATTCTGCTGGGTTAACAGGTATTTTGGGCATTATGAAAAATAGAAAAATTTAAATCAAAGAGACAAGTCGACCACGTGAATGCAGTATATTACAGTTGGGATATTGATAAATAGGGGCATCTGAAGGTTGAATTTATTGTGAGATAATGGAAGCTACAGTATGCATGATTTAAATTTCTTGTGGTTATTCAAAATTAACCCCATAGTGTAAGTGTATTTGTGGTGATATATAGTACCTCAAGGCGGAACTTTATCTTGAAGTTGCAATTGATAGTTAATGTGAATACCATGCAGGAAAAGGAGATTAAAGAAAAGTTGAAGAATGATACAGCGAAGGCTATTCTATCAGAGAGAGATGGTGTTGCTCTAACAATTGAAGAACATGCTAGCATTGTCTCAAAAATTAAAGAACAGACAGAGAAAGCTCAAGCTGAGCTCTCTGAAACAATGAATTCATTGTCTCTTGGTATGCCTTGTGGTTATTTCTTTTTCTTTTTTTTAAATATGCTTTATTTTACTTTATATATGTGGTATACTAGTCTGATGTGCTGACTTCAAAATATGTTCTTTTTCTTAAAATTTGGATGGTGAAATAATAGACAAAAAAAGAAGTGCATTTGGAACCGAACCTATGATTTTGGAAGGCAGTGGCTGTGTGTACTGGAAGCTCAATGGCTATGCAAATGGCTCTATGATCTTGCTCCAAGGTTAATTGCACAATTTGTTTACTATTTGTCTTCTGTCAAAAAAATAAAATAAAAAATTATTGCTCTGAAGTGATGGAAAATTGATTACTTAAAATTTTTTAATCAAGTTTATGCATGTGCTCTTTTTTGAAATTCTTTTGGTCTATTAAAAGCTTATAAAAAGATGGGTCTAAAAGTGAGGTACTTCATGCTGTAGTATACTGTTAATTCCATAAGAGAAAGTGATATAGATCATATCTTAGGATACCATCTTGTTATTGAAGTTTTGGACTAATTTTCAAACATTTGAAAGCTGGAGACATGAAAATTGAGGCATTTGAACCATCAAAAAGAAAAAAAGAACATCCCGCAATAATGGTTTGTGCAGTTATTGTACATCAAACATTTTCTTTGTTTGGGATGGGAAGGATTATTCTGCTGTGTATCAGTTAATAGTTTATTACATTAGTAGCATCCCATCTCCATAATAAACTAATCAATAGCTTCCTTTTATGTTCAACATCTAGTTATATTTGTGTATATTATTTTTGTTCTTTCCACAGATCTGGAGAATTGGCACCAGCTTCAAAATGGTGACAAGTGGTATTCTTTTTCAGAAGATGATGAGAAAATTATTGAAGGACATATATCTGTTGTGAGGTAAATGACCAAAAATACCCTGCATGTTCATTCCTGTTTTTTCATGTTTCTTTTGGTATATTTTTGTTACTTGTGATGGAGTTAACAGCCATGATCTTGGTGATTAAGTTGCTTACGTTTATGGTCCTATGGATCGCTCCACAACGGTGACCTGTTTAGTGTGCTAAAAAACTGGGGAAATACATTTTTTGCTATCACTAGTCAATAAACAGGTTTACAATCATACAATCAACCAGCCAGCTTGACCTCAAGTTGTTACATATCAAAACGAACAAATAAGTTTTCCATCTTATTGCATCCCTGATGCTATTAATAGGAAATGGCAAAAGAACTTGAAGAATGCTCTACGACCACCTCGGAAAGAGAAGAAAAACACCTCAAATCAAGACACGCAAGAACCAGGTCTTCATTAGTTTCTCCTGTAATGTTTGGCAGGTAAGGTACTATTGTATTCCTTTATTTTCTTTTTCACACGATATCATTTAATTTGCACTGTGATTCCTGATGATATTTAAAGGCCCCGTTTTTCTTCTCTTTGTTACTTTGTAGGTTTTGTTGAAGTTAATTCCATACTGGTGTTAGCTGCTTGAAGAGTCTGGAGTAGTTAACCTTCTTTCTCTTGCTCTTTCTTTTTTTTTTTTTTTATAGTCCTATTACTGATTTACAATTGGTAAATGCAGTTTAGAAAAATGATTCTCTGTCTATTATTTGTCTTTGGTTAGAAAGATAGGCTTAACATATAGAGGCAGTTGAGCTATATTCCATTTCTGACTCAAAAGTTGTAATCTGACCAGTGTTTACTTGAATCTATGAGAGAGATGTAGTTAGTTTTCTGTCCTTTTTCATTCAATTTGTAGTATCATGTTATTAAAACATAATGGGATCAACAAATAACAATGCATATATGTATGTATGATCAAACATGGAAGAGTGGTAATATGTAACATGTGCTCTCATTTTGTTTATCATGATTTTTTATAAGCTAGTTCTAGAGTTATTTAAACTCTAAAGCAAATTGGATGGCCTTGCATTTCTGGTTGAAAAACAAAATCCTACCCTATTCTATTGATTTCCAACCATGATTTTCAC
Organism: x Bolboschoenoplectus mariqueter; assembly: GCA_037678475.1. Classification (NCBI taxonomy): domain Eukaryota; kingdom Viridiplantae; phylum Streptophyta; class Magnoliopsida; order Poales; family Cyperaceae; genus x Bolboschoenoplectus; species x Bolboschoenoplectus mariqueter. The sequence goes on from CM075255.1 coordinate 3,530,985, forward strand.
AATAAATCGAAATCTATCCCACTTTAATTTCATAAAATCCTTCCCTGCTCTTTAGTTTCTAGGCCGAATTTGAATTAAATACCAATGGCTACTTCTACTTAAGCCTATTGGATTACATTTTAGATTCCCAGTTTCTTCTTCTAGGATTCCTAAGCCTTTTTCAATGGACCATTAGACAGCCCATAAACAGTCTGGTTTTAACAATTTTACATACAATGTCCATTTCAAAACAAATATAGGTTTATCAATTTTACATACGATGCCCATTTCAAAACCACATCGCGTATTTGTGCATCCTTATGAGGCACATAGTCCTGATTGGGAATTGTTATTGCTTAAAATATCCCTAGAATTATGATGTCAACTATTTTTATTTTATATTAACAACATTAATGCATAACGTCTGACCAGAGAACTTAAAAATTAAAAAAATCAAACACGGATCCTTCTTTGATAAAGTGGTTGTACTATCACCTATTAAAGAAAATTTAAAGACATTATCTTAGTGCCAACAGTGGAAATCTATAGTAGAAGCAACATTTAATTATTTCTAGGCTTTGTTCTTTGTGAAAGTATCTTGCCAAATTCTTGGCTTTGTTCATTTCTTTTAATTATTTTCTCCCCCTTTTAATGAGGCTGCGTGCATTTTGCATTTTAGTACATTCTTTAAACTGTCCATCACCTTTTCCTCAATGCTTATTTTGTATTATTATTTTTCGGAAAAAAAAACTGTAAAGCTGCCAGAATTAATTGGGAGCTGATATATAGATTACCATCATTGATATCATCATTGATATTGATTTTGTTATTCAGATTAAATGAGTTATCATTCACTAGTGATTTTATTATGCAATTTATTTATATAGTATTTTTATTATTCAACTTAAGTAAGTTATTATTCAAATTAGTGATATGTGAGTTAAATAGTAAATTATGTACAAATAAGTTGCATAATAAAATCGTTAATATGAATAATAGCTCATTTTTACATGAATAATAATGTTAATGTTGATGACGGTACCAATAATGGTATCTCTCAAACATTTTCTTTCATTAATATTGTTTGACATTCGTATTAGGATTTTTTTTCTTTTCAAAAGATTACTTTTCTACTTTGGATATACAATTGCAAGGTCTTCTTGACTGTATTAGTGCATTTCTCTATATATTCATTGATACGATTGGACAAGAAACGAGCATATAACTAAAAATAAATATACCCAGCAAATTCTGAATTCTTATTGAAATTTGTTATAACGTAGTTTTTGTCATTCTAAAGTGTAAGAAAGCTAGTATTGAAAATATTAAATCATACTATTGTGAATATTAAATTATACCAATTGGAACTTGTTTTTGAACGAGTGATTAATTCAGCAGTTTAATTTCTTGAACCGAGAATTGTACAGCTTTGATTATTATAACCAAAATTACACAATCCAATGTCAGATACTCAGATTTCACGGCTGTTTCCTGATAAGTCGACGGAAACTGACAATCGATGTGGTTTTTCTTCACTAGAAACACTCTAATCTCAGTTCTTTGATCTATTCTCTCTCTCTTTTAGAATATTCAGGAAGTATAATTAAATTAGGAAGAGAGCAATCAATTTAATCAAGTAACATAACACATAATTAAAAGGGTCAAAACCTGAGAAGGAGAATGCGTATCGGACCCATATCACACCCGAATCTGCACGCATTGTTTGGTGCACCCGCACTGGGCAATAGAGCCAGAGTGCAGGTGCACTCAACTCTGGTGCAATCCACACCAGCTTCCAAGAGCTTAGGTGCTGCCCGCACCCAGCTTCGTGAGCTCGGTTTCGCCTTGTTAAGTGTGTTTTCATGGTACGGTACTGGTACGGTACTGGTTCGGTACACTCTGAATTTGATTCCAACATTAATCCTGTACGGCCTCAAAACATCTAAAAATATCATACTGCATATCTCCACATCGATTTTTCCAAAATCAAATAATTATGTTATATTTAGAACATAACAAACACAATATTAATTGTTCCAGATTTGAATCAGCTAATTGAATTACATATGAACATCCATTGACAAAACCCTAAATGCATGCACTAGCTAGTAACTCAAAATTATTTTACCCCCACCCCACACACAAAAAAAAGTCTCTATATAAGAGGTGAAATTGTACTATTGTAGTAACGGAGGTCATCTCCAGTATAATACAACTGTATACATGTCTGGCATATTATACTTCTATTTAGCATGTATTGCCTAATATGTCTTAATTAGTATTACACATATGCTGGTCGTATGGGTATCTAAAATTGTCAACGGGAATATCCTTGATAGTTCCAATATTAATAAACCAATAAAAATATACTAATTAATAAATAAGAACCCAATTTCTTTTTGTCCGACGCTTGCCATCAATTAATGTTTGTGGTTGAACATGATCCAGAAGTCGTTGAGATATATGGATCTTTTGTAAAATATAAATTCAATGCTTGCCATCAAAATCTTTTGGTTCCTGGTACCCTTTTTTTTATGTTCTTTTTTCTAAGCACAACCCCCATATAGACGTAGTACAAGTAGAGTAACACTTTTTGTTGGAGTACAACTGTACAAGTTGATATAGTACATGCCACTAGGCCAGTTTTCGCCGAAATCTGCAATGAGAAAAGAAAAGAGGAAATACTCAGGCAGGCAGGTTTAAAAAAAAAAAAAAATCAAACTACAGTAATTTAAGAACACTTCAAGGTGATTAGGTCATGAAAAAAACAAAAAGATGCACTGATTAATTAGGCTCTAAAATTACAGATAGACTAGACAGTTGGCATATATTGGCACATATGTTCCTTCAACTGTATTCCTTGGTTGTTGATCTCTAAATCACAGTATTTTTTATTTTTCATTTTGAAATAAGGTTTTCATTAGTCTCAACATTTATTTTTTTAATTATTTTTACAGGATTTAAATTTGTGTCTTTGTTAGAGAAGCAAAACATATCATTATTAGACCTATGATTCATCTATAAATCATAGTATAGTTGAGGCATATGCTGAGGGGGGAGATATATATAAAGATCATTTTCTTTCACTATCTGACAAATGGTTACCTACCAGTCATATTCTCATTCAGATATATTCCCCTACAAAGGACCAAGAATTCCATTAGTTGGATGTGGACAGCAGGAACTGAAGGCTTATACAATGAGATATATACCAGTACAACTCAGATTTTAGAGGGGTAAGAGTTTCCATCTGTAGCAATAAACTTTGAAGGGTCCCTATTCATTTCAAAATCAGAGCCTTTGTTTGACTAGTGTCGAATAGGAGGATTCTGACAAGGAATCTTGATCTGCATAAGATCAAGAGGCTAGGAAGATGCTCTCACATGCATTTTTTTCAAAGAAGAAGAACATATATATATACACCCAACTTTTCCTGCATTAATTGCCCTAGCCAACCAATCTGAGACAAATTAATTAACTGGTACCTGGTGTTTGAACTTACAATGTTTACATCAACTTTGGAAGGAATATAATTATACATGTAGCTGTGTTATTTGGGACCTTTTGTAGGATTTACCAGGAGAATGAGCTTAACAAACTAACCTTTCAATCTAATCTGTTAATTTCCAAAATCTGTCAAGTCTCTAAAAAGGATAAGTAGGAAATTGCACAAACAACAAAACAGGTCTTGAATGGCTGATTAATCTTTTGGGCCATATGTGCAATTAGGTCGGCTATTATATATATTAGATGTTTGATATATTATGTTGAACAGGGATGCAGCATGCATGCTTTGTTTGTTGTTTTTCTTTTTGTATCTATGTTGAAATATTTTTAGATTTTGCAAACTTTAACTTACATGATTTCATGTGGAATATTGGAATTGGTGGTCCTAACTAAGAGATCACTATTTTGATTTAAAAAAAACTTTAATTGAATAATATGTTTATATCTTTGATTAAATAATTAATTAATTATTAAATAGGACAGTTTTATGTGGCAAAATTAATTTCTCATGTTCATAACACCACGCAACAACTCTTTTACAGTTGCCTTGATTTTAATCACATACTTAAAATCAGATGGTGACTTCAGAACAAATAATAGGTGTGTAAGGACCAAAGAGTTATGTTAGTATATTCCCTAAATATTCCGTCTTATCTCTTCCTTTTTCAGTGAAAATATAGAATTAATAAATAAATGGAGGTCAGTTAGATTAATTATGTGACCTTAGGTACTTGTGAAGGGGCAATTTGACTTTGATCAATACATAGTACTAAATGTATAAATCACACAAGTGATAATTCTAACCTCTACTAAATGAAGTCAATTGCAGAATAAGAGAAATAACAACTGTATTGACTGGGCAGTATACTAGAGGAATTGATTCACTGGTAGAAATAAATATAATTAATTTAAACAAGGAAAAGAGAAGAATGAAGCAAAACAAATGACTTATGCACAAATGCCCTTCGAATATTCTTTCTTTGTAATGAGGCCATTTCAAGTTATGCAACTTCAAGCGAAGTCATTAATTCCATCTTATAGAGTACTGTCATGGCATCCACAAATGAGCATTTCTTACTTTTTTAGGTGTTCAATGAATCACCAACCAACAAAACTTTGGAGTGTTCTCAATTCTTGGTACTAATAAGAATGCAGGAAAGATTAGTGATAATTACACTTCTTATCCGTACCGTTTATCTATATCCCAATCGTGTTCATATTTTTTTTTGAAAAATATTTATATATAATAGAAAAAAGATATTTATATCTTACATTGTTAGCATCGAAATTTAAAAAAAAATGTATTTTAAGATATTTAATAGGGTCTCTAACTTTGATTTTTATATATATGACCATTCGAGAAACAAAAAGTAATAAATATTTTGTATACCTGATATAAATAATTTTAAACAAAAAATATAAATATTAAGTGTGAACACTTTTGGAGTGTGGATAAGGATGTAAAATTTGAAATGCAAGAATAATTTCTCTTAATGAAAATCGAGTTTTGTAGCTAAATTAAGTTTTCCAGGTAAAATCGAGTTGTTTAGACAAACTAATAATAAATGGAGTTGTGGAGGCAAATTTTATTTCTCAAAACTCCATGAGGTTCCAGGTAAATAAATTAAATTTTCAATATAATATAAATTGTTCCTTATATCTAAAAGTTCTTCAAATTGCTCATTAATTGATTACTGGCATTATACCATGGAATGATTCAAGTTCCATCAAAGATGCCTTAAGATTCTTTTTTAGACAATGTATGCATGGGAATATCCTAATTGAAGAGGGAACATTCAAAAGGATCTTAGAAGGATGTGCCCCAAAGATAATTAATTAAACAACCCTGCTATAATTAAACTTATCTTAGATACTTTTTAATTAAGCCTTAATTAACAACAGTTTTTAATCAAATGGTTAATTAAGGAGGTTGCATGCTGGTGACAAAAAGACGCATCTAATAATGGCATTTAATTATGTCAAGTTGAGTTATTGGGGGCAGCCTGTTAAATTAATTAAGACCTAATTAATTAATTAATTAATTAATCAATCTTGGATCACGCTGGCATATATATATATTGGATTCTGGTCGGAATAATTTAATGGAGAGAATTTTATCTCTTATATATATATATTCTTTGTGAAACATGACCCTTCAAATTTAAAAAATAATATATACCAACAATGGAGTTAAACGTTCTCAATTGTTATTTTGTGGTATATCTAGCGATTTATGTTCACATCTTTGGATCTTCGCTCGTAAAATTATTGGAAACTCCGAACATATTCTAAGTATATTTTAGAGATTTAGGTGCCTTATGGATCTTTGTTCAAAATAAGAAGAAAAAATTAGACAATATTAGAGTAACTAAAACGTTGGCTTTAATTTAAGGGATTGTTGGAGATTACAAATGTATGGTATATATCAGGTCTATAAATTCACATTCACTGCCTTATCTTTTTTTATGGCACATCTGTGCCATAGTCTTTTTATAGGGAGCTAATATACAGATACGATTGTTGATACCGTCGTCGATACGGATTTAATTATATATATTAAATTAGTTATTATGCATGCTAATGACTTTATTATACAAACTCATTTTATACAGTATTGTCATTATATAACTTAAATAAACTATTATATATATTAATGACTTTATTATGCAAACTAATTTTATACAGTATTATCATTATGCAACTTAAATAAGTTATTATGCATATTAATTATATTTAAATTAAATAATAGAAATATTGTACATGATAAAGCCATTAACATACATAATAACTCATTTAATGTATATAATAAATCCCGTATCGATAACAGTATCAATAATGATATTTTCATAACATTTTCCTTTTTTATATAATGTCTATGATAAATGAGACTCAATAAAATATAAATTAAAAAAAACCCTTATAACTAAATCTAAATCATTTAAATCAAATTGAATTGTTTAAAATTAATGAAAACGGATATGTCATTGAAAAAAATGACACTGTATTGTCACCCCGGGTCCATGGTATGTCAGACGCTGTGCTTGTTGTGCATTTGATTTGTCCATTGGACTCATCAAGATATTGTTGTATTGAAATTTGAGACGAGCAATTACATTTAAGAAAAATAAGGATACCATAACAATTGTTTTTTTTAAAAAAATTAAAAAAATATATTTATAGACATCTTATTGATCTTGATTTTGTTTCAAATTTTAAGTCAAAATAATAAATACGGGCAAGAAGGAAACATGAACAAAATTACTAGCTTCCAACAAAGTTGAACTCACTGAGTGCCAATTTGTGTTAGATCAATTAATATTCATCTTTATTGGACCTTTTGCCTTATCGTTAAAGTCAGGTGCCTAACATTGACAATAGAGGTGAAATCCATGATGAAAATTCAGATCTAGAAGCATCTTTTTATTAACAACTATTTCTTATCCTCATCTCTTGGCTTTTACCCTCTTTTTTCATTCATTCATTTTTGTTGTACAATGCAAGAGCTCTGTATGGTCAAATTAATATTTACAATGCCTCAGATTTTGTTTGTTCTCACATTTCTTGATCCACTTGTGCGGGTTCCACAAGATTAAGTATACTATAAGTATTTATTTTGAGGCATTTCATATTTTTCTTCAACTTTTTAAAAGAACTTCTATGATAGGAAGTCATAAAAAAATATTGACTTTAAAGCACTCAATAATTTTCCCTATTGGTCCACCGATATTCATTCGTACCAGTTTTTTCAACTTTTCTTTTAATATATCGTTGATCCTTAAAGATGCTCTTGAAATTACTTTTTACCTTGAAACTATGGCTGCCTTCTCAAATGTAATTAATTTTTTTAAATAAAAATAAAGATAAAAATAATTTAAATTTAAATATTCATATTTTTCATCTGAATTTTAAAACTGTAACCTTCCATAACCATATGGAGAGTCAAAGATAATTGATTTATAAATTCTCTTGAAATATCGAGTTCCTTAAAAAAAGTAACATCTACATAGCAAAACTCTTTTTTTAGTTTGAAATCAGTCCCTACATGTGACCGAAATTATCACCTGACCGCATGCTAGGGTTTTCTGGTTCAATCTTGCATACACAGGATTGATTATCTTTTCATTTTTTTTTTACAACAACTATATTTGTTTAGATAAGAGCTTGCTTGGTCAAATTTGTAAATCTAGACTTGACGCGTCATTCCAATCCATCTACCAAACAAACCAAATAATAGCGCATTGTATCCATTTCTATTTGCTTCTGGAACTGTCCCAAAATTGTCCCCACAAGGCTACACTGCTTTAATTGTTCAAGGGAATAAATTTGAAATGATTTTTCAAGCATACAAATCTGTATACTCATGTAAAAAGCCACTACACATGTATCGCACCTCTACTCACAGGAACAAAAAATGGCAGATTGCCATGGAAAAAAAGATAAAATAACAATACAAACCACAGAGAAGGCCCGAAATATAATTAACAAACTGCACTGAACAGTCAAAAAGGAGGGGATGCTGTGGTCGTTTGCGAAGAAGAAGATGTTGAAGGAGATGCGGATTTAGGACTGATCGCATCTGCATCCGCATTGCATCTCGGTCCATTTACCAACGGTCTTTTGTTACTTTGTTGCTGAAGAGATGGCACGGAAGCTACAGGTGTGTAAATTTTAGAGGATCGAGTTGTTATATCGGCTGAGGGCTGTGCTACAGCAGCAGCTGCTGCCGCATAATCTTGTGGCGGGACCCAAATGCCGCCTACTACTACAAATTGTGGACCGGGTTGGCTACAGTTGGTACTGCTTTGAGCTGCTGAGTTCGGTCGCCTTGTGTGTAGTCGGTATTTCTGTTTGTGTAAAAGAAACAGGTTAGAACTTCATTCTAGACATAAATATTCTTTTATTTGTGCAAAAAGAAAAGAAAAGAAAATGCTTGTGCATTTAGCAGTACTCTTTTTTTTTTCAAGTTTTTTTCTTTTTCGGTACTATTTGTTCCTGAGGAAAGAAAGATAAGGTATCCTACTCAGAAGATAGAACTGCACAGGTACTTGATGGGTCCACAAAGATCATCCATATCTCAAAATCAATGCATTTGATTTGTGACTGGTCCCCGTGGAAAAGAAAAGATCAAACAAAATTTTAAAATTATGTTTCAAATCTTAGCATGTGGTCCATGCTGCAGATCCAGATATACTTGGAATATTCAATCTAGTATTATTAAAATAACCCATTCTTAAAAACTTTGACATTTATCTATTAGTACTGTATGAAGGTGGTGAGAAAAATAAGACACTGAGATTGAAACTTTCAAATATATGGTCAAAGACCAAAAACAGAAGGTTTTGATTTAATTCAGCATAATCTGGTAGCAACTGACTTTCATTTTTCTATATTTCCCACAAAGCACATGCATAATGGGACTGGGAAATTATAAGAATTATTAGGAAGCATGGAGAGAGAATATTCCAAAGAAGACAGCCTTGTCCTTTCTCAAGGTTTGAAAAGCCAATAGGAGCATCCTATGCTGTGTTATTTTATTCTTATTCTTTCAGTCTATTGATTTTTCCTGAATTGCATTTGAAGCAGCCTATTAATTAAAATAATACAAGTGGAACAATCAGATAGCTCAATATAATCAACTTCTGGGTACTGCATACATGTAAGAACTTTTGACACTAAGTTCATATTAAATGATTAAAATTTCTTTCTTTTTTTTGAAGTAAAAATGATTCAAATTTCCTAGATGCACCGTTACACCGCACCAATTAAAAATAAACACCAGCATGCAACTGTGCCTAAGGCCTTGGTCAATGCAGTAGACAAGGACTTGCATTTCATGCATTCCAACAGACAAAAACAACAGCCGCCCATTTTTCTAATTAATACGATTCTATAATTTTTTTTTCTAGCTTAGGTTAAAAGGAAAAGAGAGAGAAAAGAGATGTTAGGTATATGGAACTTTTCCTTGTCTTTAAATTAAGAAGATGAATCAAACTAATAATGAGTTCAGACTAAGAAATTGAGCATAATTACCTGGAGATGGCTCTTCACCTCATCATTTGTTAGTCCATCAACCTTCATCAACTCTCTAATTTGCTTGGGGGTTGCCACTGCATTTTTTTTAATTTAACGATTGCATATAAGCAATTTTTCATGAAAGATGAAAGAACAAATATTTTACACTTATGCTAAGTTATTACCAGCATACAAGTATAAAAAATAGTACATATGTAAAGGAAGGTCTAGAATGGCTATACAAACAATTACAATCTAAACTACAGCTTTAACAACCCATTACTATTTTCGGTTCGTTTCAATTATAAGGGATATACTCTTTAGATCTATCAACAATTATGGCTCCATTCAGAATTCCCAAGGACGACTTTCACAAGCTAAATTATCTGATGCCACCACTACTGACCCTATAGATTTGCTAACAGTAACAATAAGGAGTTCTATTTATTTACTTCTCTTTTCTGAAATTTGTTCAAAAAAAATAAAAATCATTTCAGGTAAATGAAAGAGACAAACCTTGGGATCCACCGAGTTGCTGAAGCGCATGCAAAAACCTTCTATGAAGCTCAGGCGACCAGCATCGCCTAGGCTTCCTGTTATTTTGAGATTGTTCTTCCTTTCCCTTATCATTTCCTTGTTCTCTGTCTGTCTCTTTTTCCTTTTCTTTTTCTTTCTCTTTTCTCTCACTTGCAGCACAAGCATGGCTGCTGGTAGCAGCTGCTCCACTGCTGACGCCGGCACTAGAGCTGGTGGCACCCGCTGATGTGGCCGGAAGTGGTACGAGCTTTTCCTTCTCAAATGGTTGGAATGCTCCTCCCATCTTTCGCGCATTCACCGGTATAGGTTTACAAGGTGGCTCCTAATTTTCAGAAACAAAACCCAAATATGAAACTTAGCTTTTGCACTCTAAGAACTATAAAAAGCTTAATAAAACTGAAAGAAACAAAGCCAAAAGCCAAGATGAAATGCTAGTATATACAACTTGATCGCTCCGAGAATAAAAGAGAGGAAAATGAAAAATAACAGAAGAAATGGAATCATTATTCATTAATTAGGAAGGCCTTACTGTATATATAGTACGAAATAGTGCTAACAAACTTTCTAAATTACATGATAAATAAGATCAATACCAGAATACTTCTTACTATTTACCTGAATTTCCAGGCACAACAATTTAAATCTGCAAAACTTCAGAAACTTGCAGAGCTGAGCTGATTATCAATCAGCCCTAAAGGGAAGAAAAAAAAAATAGAGAATGATCCTTTACCACTGGTGGAGGAGGAAGAGAGGAATCAGGGTCTTGATTCCAGAGCTGGACCGATTGTAGCCAATCGGTTTTCTTCTCGGAAATCTCCATGCTCACACCTTTCTTCACCTCATCATGCGCACTCTCCTCTTCAGACGAAGAAGACAGACACGGTTTAAGCGATATAAACTCCTCCAACACCGGTCCGTCGCTCGTTGTCTCCTCACTCGCCATATTCTCTATCTGATTCTTTACATTCTCAATCGCTACATTTACACAAGAAAACAAAGGTTAAAAATCAAATAAAGTTGCAAAAAAATCAGTAATTAAATTCAAAGCACAGATTGATCTGATTAAAAAATTACTTTGTGATACGAGCTGGAGACAAAGGGGTAGCTCCCGCTGGAAGACTTGGATCTTGCGGCGTTCCTCTTCGAGAGCGTGTATGTAGTCTTGATATCTTCGAGTTTTCTCCATCAGATCCATGGAGGAGATCACGGTTTTTAGATCCTTTAGTCCGTTTTTATTCTCTCTTCTATGAGAAGCGAGGAAGGAAAGAGAGGGAGAGGTTTGAGAGGGAAGAATGAATGGGATAGAAGAAGAAGAAGAAGATGAAGAAGGAAGAAAGGAGATGTAATGGGAAAGGGAATCGGGGACGGGGCGTCGCGTAGGGAACCGAATCTTCGATTAAAAGAGTAGGTGTGTGGGGGGAGAGTAAATGACAGAGAGAGGTTTTTTTCCCCTCTCCAGTCCTACGAAAACCGACAATAGGAAAACCAATTCAAAAATGGAGATCTCCATTTAAGCGTAATGGAGAGGATGTAGATGATATTTAAAGTTAAGTTTTGAATATTCCGCGGTGCGATTCCGCTACGATGCGCTGGAGCTGACAATGAGGGTTGGGACGAGGGGATAAGATCAAGCAACCGAATCAAGGAACGAGATGCGATGGATCTAGAAACGGACGGCTGAGATTAATTTCAAAGATAGGGGGAGGGGAGAAGGGGAGAATCGGTCAGGGAATTGTCCGGAAGGAATCTTTGTGAGGAGATAGCGGACCTGCCACGCCTTGTCGGGATAGAATAATCTAGACGAACATGGTGTACTTCGTACGGAATGGACTGGTTGGTGCGACAAATGTTATGGATACCCAGCTTGCACCTGGAAGTTACTTATTTAGGTTAAAATGCAGTGATCGTTAAAGAGAACTTTTTTTTTTTTTCACAAACATTCTTAAAAGAAATAGTTGTGGAAGGATTAACGATGATCTGATATATGTGTGCAAAATGATTACAAGATAAAAAAAAAAAGTAACTTTTTTTCTGAGGTGAGAATAACAAGTTTTTAGAATTGAAAGGTAAAAACTACTAAGTATTTTCTTTTCATAAACATTCTTAATGTCTGAATGAAGTAAACGCTAAAATATAAAAATTATTCTATATTTACAAAATAATAAATCTTATTTAGCATTCATGTATTTGTATAATTTATATTATTTCACCAACATGGTAAATAACGTATTTTAATTGTATTTTCATCATCTATCACTCTAAAATTAGCAGTTTAAGTTAAATTGATTGTTGGGAAGGGACGAATTGGGTTTTCCACACATCAAAAATTCGAAGAGGAGAATTGGAAGACAAGAATGGATTGTTGTTGCAAAGTGAAATTGTATGCAATGTCATAGCGTTAATCGTTTGTTTGAAAATTAGCAAACTACACGAAATTGAGAAAATGAAGATTTTTTTAATGTTTTTGATGAACAAATGAAAGTTGTGAATAAAGATGACAATAAACAATAATATACTATTTAATTTTATTATTAATAGTTCATTTCTTAAAATTTAAAGGTAATTAGATGCTTATTTTCTCAAAAAAAATGTGCAATATATTTTATTTTACACAAATCTTTTTCGAAAAATCAACAAAATCTAGGCATACTTTACTGCATTTCGATATAATCTTTAAAAAAAACCTTAAAATGAATAGTTATCATTTTCACATTCAAATTGAAACATATAGAGTTCTGAATTAATAAAATAACTTCAACTCTAAGGTGCAAAGATATTTTGTCATGAGACAAATTAATAGTATTAATTGAGCTTAATAGTCTGAGACCAATTGCCACGAAAGTTTGAAATAATAATTGTAAATTTTAAAAACTTAAAAAAGTAATGGTCACAACTCCAACAGTGACATTAAAGAAAATGACGAAATCACCATTTTTATATTTTTAACAATCAAAATCCAAACACTTACTATCTTCACAACACTATTTTCTATAAAACAATTACATATAATAATAATAATCCTATCATCATATATTTCTATTCAAAATTACTATCATTTTTTTTGTCAATGTAACAAATATACAATAGGGAGTTGATATACATATACTAAATTCGATATCAATTTTATTATTCATATTAAATGAATTATTATTCATATTAATAATTTTATTATCTAACTTATTTATACAATACTTTTATTATTCAAATTAAGTTAGTTATAATTCATATTAATGATATTTGAATTAATAATAAAATACTATTAAAAATAAATTACATAAATAAAACAATTAACATAAATAATAACTCATATAATATAAATAATAAAATCGATATACATCTCCCAAATATTTATCCCTCCAGTGGCGCGCAGTCGATTGTAAACGCCTAGTCCGTACGGCATGGACCAGAGACGACACTCGACTCACTTATTCCGAAGGTAGCTAATTATTATGCGAGACGAGAGAGATTCGAGAGAAATCCTCTCGGATTGATTGATTGATTGATTAATTAAAGAAACACAACTAATCACTTTCAATTTACTGGGAGGAGAAAGAAAGGGGGGGGGGGGGGGTTGGTTGTATCATGTATGGCTCTTTATTATTGCACGCAAATGGGGTCAGATGCTGCTTTCATTATTTCATCTATTTTGGCTCTTGGGAGATTCCAAGAGTCATCTGAGACTGCGGTCTTATTTTGGAACAGGGACGGGGTAGTTTTAACGTTTATCGAATTACAATTTAATTTAATTTGATTTGATGGATAAAATAATTGTTTGATTTGATAATATTAAAATTAACATAAAAATTTTATTTTTATATTTTAATAATTATATAAATTATTAAATTTGATGATTTATACGTGATTTTATGCATTGAATCAAAACATGTTCCCTCTTGGATTCCTTCCCTGGTTGGTTGATATACAGGTTGCTTCTTAAATTAGTGCAATTGGTTTGGTACTTTGGTGAAGGAATCACACAAATGAGTACATGACACATGTAATGTAAGTGGAGAGGCAAAAGGAATCTGATTGGCGCGTCTAAGATTCGGTCCCGGTTTCATATTTCATTTGCGTGAGGTGTGAACGATTGAGAATTTGAGATCTTTGTTTGTTTTCAAGATTTTTTTTTTTTAAATATTAAAACGATTGGTAGGTAATTACGTGCAAGAATATATAAAGATATTTTTTTTGTAGCATGCAATTATTTTTTTTATGAAATATTTATTTGATATTTTTGAAAAATACTGATCAAATTAAAATATTTTAATTATGAATAATGTATTTTCTGTCATTTTGGATATGGTTTTATATAAAAATTTTAATAAATTGGAAATTTGAGTGGTTATTTATTAGAAATTATTGAAACTCATAGATTGTTTGATGACAAATTAAATAATTTTAAATTCATTGCAATTTGATGTATCATATATTTAATTATTGAAAACACATATGTAATATAACTTTTCAGTTTAAATAATATTTATTAAAATATCAAATTGTTGTACCAGAAAATATGAATTCACTAAGACCACCACACTTAAAATAAAACTGAAACAAAAATACACTGTTATTCATTTGTTTTTTAAAAGATTATTAGTGATTAATTACTACGACGTGTAAAGGATAGCAACAAATTGTGACAATTCTTGAAAAAAAAATTTATAGATTAAGTTTAGAACATTTTTTTTACCGTTAAACTCTCTGATTTAACATAAGAAATCATTAATGCAAGACTTTGGAAGGAGAGAAAGCACTTTTGATTTATCACCCTTTATATGATCCACATAATATTTTTTTTAATTAAGGGTTCTTGTTAGTCTCAGTATTTATTTATTTTTAAATATTTTTTGTGAAATTTGAATTTGAGAGGCGAGACCTATCATCACTGTGCTAAGTCTATGATTTTGATCCCACGATATCTAAATAACGATTTTTCGTTTCGCGTTCGAAATAGTTATTGCTAGTTTTATGCATTTTTTATAGCTATTAATAATTGTTGAATGTTTCTAGCATATATCCAACTCTTAAGATATATATTTTTAATAAATATCAGTCAAATTAAAAAAATAAAATTATAAATGTTCTTTTATTATTTAGATAGGATATCAAATTTGAGTCAATTTGAAATTTGATTAATCGTTCATCCGTAAAGTTATTAAAATTCTATTGTTAAAAATTTTAAATTATTAGATGAAACACTAAATATTTTTCAAATTGACTCAAACTTAATACATATTTTATCCAAATAATTAAGAATATATCTACAATTTTATTCTATTAATTTGAATATTATTTTTTTAAAAATATGTATCATAAAAATTAAATATATTATATAAGTTGGGTGTACTCTAAAAAATCCATAATTATTTTAAACATCAGTTTATTATTTAGGTTGAAAAAGGACACTTATTTGAAGAGAAAAAACGCTTATGCAATCATCATTCTTCTTCCTTTCTCTTTTCTTTTGTTTTTTTCTAATTATTTTTTTTGTCAAGAATATTTTTACTGTACATCCAAGATTTCATATACATTCAATTTTTTGTACATTCTATGGCTATTATTTAAAGTTAAATCATTCAATAATCTTCCTTTTTTAGCGGAGAAAGGACAATCCTGTCAATTTATTCACTAAATAATAAAATGATATTATCTGCATTAAATATACAGATCTGAATTCCAAAAATGTCTTTCAACGGAAAGTTAAAAAAAATGCAATCGTTAAGGGATCAAAAATGGAAAGTTAATAATCATGCATGTGACACTACTAAAATTTTTAATATTCACGTGGGTATACAATATTAATAATGTGGGTAATTCAATTCACACGCAAATAACCTTAATTTTGAACTATATTTACGTGCATATACTAGACAATAGCGTGAAAAGTATTTACGTGTGTAATTATGCACACAAATGTTGTTCACGCTAATGTCTGGTTATATAGGTATACGCATGTAAATATAGTTTAAAATTAAGGTTATTTGTGTGTATATTGAACTACCCACACAATTAATATTGTATATCCATACTAATATTGAAAATTCTAGTAGTGTGAGTGCTATATCTTATGCGATATATTGCCTTTAGTAGCTTATTATCTACATAAAATGAAGGCACAAACTATAAAATTTGAATGTTTGAAACAGACCTCGTTGATATCACAGTAAAAGCGACAAATTTGGTCTCACCAAACTGATGAAGAAATTTAACTAGTCTCTACTTATACTAACTAATAAGCAATCAAATAAATTTATTTCTGAAACAAAATTTGCAACAAAAAGTGCATCATGTAAAGTAATTAGATGGTAGTATCAGATTTCCTTTCAAATAGTTTGAGACGGATCAAAATTTCTCTGCTTAATTTCATTTTTGGATTTCAGTTCCTCCATGGATGCAAAATCTAGCTACTTGTTCAATTTGTTCCTAATTTGTTCAAACATGATTTGTAACATTTTAATCAGGATTAGAAAACTGAAGATCAGAAATTATGAACTTGGGACACAAATTGTCCATTCCTTTTATGAAAGATTCTTAATTTGATATTATTATTGAAGATGATTTTTCTATCCTTTATAAATTAACGGCTATTAGCTAAAATGTATATTAATAATCGGATGTACGTTTAAAGTTGAATGTACCTTCAAAACACTCTTTTATCAAATTTCTTTTATAATATCGGATGTGGGAGGCAACAATATAAAGTACATTTTTTTTTTCAATTAGGAGATTTGATATTACAATTTGTAATGTCATATGTTGCAAAAATTTTCTCCATTTGATGAATATTACAAGTTTAAATTCTTGATCAATATTACAAAATTTTAAAGGAAAATATTTGGAAGATATCAAAATCGATACCGATTTTATTATTCATATTATATGAGTTATTATTCATATTACATAAATTATTATACATATTAACTACTTTATTATGCAATTTATTTTTAACAGTATTTTTATTATTCAACTCAAATACCACTAATATGAAAAATAACTCATTTAAGTTAAATAACAAATTAAAGTATTATACAAATAAGTTGCATAATAAATTCGTTAATATGAATAACAAACCATGTATATAAATAATAAAATCAGTATCGATTTTGGTATCTGTATATCAGCTCCAAATTCTGAAATCTTAATGATGAAAGTTAACTGTTGATGTTGTTCTTTTATCTAAAAGATGAGAGATATGTAAAATGTTACAACTTGTGAATTAATTGGTTTTGTAGAGATCAAGAAGTCCAAAAATTATTTATTATAGAATATTTAAAATTGATATAACATTTATTATTATTATCAAGAAAAAAAATTAATGAGAAGACTATATATTAGGTGTAATAAGAGAAAACTTATTTACTGATTGATATTTTCAGTTCTTGATTGATGATTTAAAAATGTTTGAAGGTAATTTTAGAAGCAATATAATTAAAATTATGACTTGGCTAATTAAATAATTACAGGTTGTTTATTTCGGCCATAAACAAAAAAAAATGTGGTTAAGCATGGTCTTTAAATGTACAATTTAATTATTCCTATCACAGTTTGTCAAAATTCATTTAACTTTGAATAAATAAAAATGTCCTGGGAACATTGTATTGCACCTAAGGTATGTGTCTATGTGAGATATGTCCGTATTTGCTAACTTTCTAATCAATAATATAATAAATTAATTAATTAACCATATAATAAATTAGGTTTGAATTGTCCCCAACGAAATCATTTTTTTTCTTCTTTTTTTTGGGAATGTCAAAAGAATATCCTTTTGCCAAAAAAAATGTAATCTGACTGGAATATTTAAATGTAAATCATATAATAACAAGCCAGCTGGATTAATATTCAAATCTCTTTTAATGTTTATAGTTTATGTATAATTTTAGCGTCCACGTTACCTTTCAAAAAATATTCATACAACTAAAAAATTAAAAAAATAAAAAGATGCAGTACTTTGTTGTGACCTCAGACTAATTAATTAAACAAGTCTTCAATTTTTTTTTTATCTTTTTCCCCAAATAGTTGCATCACTTAATAAGGTACATTAATAAACTAAATTAGGTTGTTAGAGTAAATCATCATTTAGCTTTTACATTTTATACATTTTAAGTTACAAATTGATAATTAAACGATCATATGTACTATGAACTGGTAGCGTCTGTATTAATTATTTGTTGTGACAAATGTCTGATTAATATATATATTTTTATTTATATTAAAAAATAAAATCATCAAACTTAAAATATTCATAAAAAAATTTCATTTGAATCGAATCTATAACCTTCACATAAAAATATTTATTTTCAGCAGTGGTCCAGTCGATTTTCAACTATTATAAAACTATATGTTATCCACTATTTAAAACTTTGGTCAACGTATGACTTTATAATAATTTGCAATTTTTAAACATCCTACCAATTAGAGCGATAACGTCTTATTTGCAATTCGAAACATATTAAATTTAGTTTATACTTAATGAAGAAAATATTTGTTTATATTTAATAAAGAAAATATTTATATGTAGTGTTATAAAAAATAAACATTAAGAAAGTTTTATTTTACTTTTTTGATAAAATATTTAACTTAAATTTTTGTATATAAATTGTGAAAAAAATAAGTAGAAACTTTAAAATTTGTGAATTTGAATATAAATAATTTGCATAGTAAATATATATTTTTTTACCAATTATCGCCCTTCTTAAAAGTATATTCAGTCAATATTCATATGAAGCAACTCGATGTATCATCTAAGCACCGCTCATATGTAGTACTTTATGTGTAAAGTGGACAGTCCAACCAATTCAGATCACTAGATGCTATTCACATAACAGATTTACTATAACGAATAACACTAAGATTCATGATGAATAGAGAACCAATATTTAATCTAATGATAAAGACAATACTCTCCATATTAGAAATTACAAATTCAAAATCTAAATGAAAAATTATTTATAAACATTCAACGATTCATGCTGAATAACCTAGATTTTACTTACGCCACTTATATTACTATACTATACAAGAAAGTAATATCAGACTCATCACTCATAATCAGATAACACAAACAGCAAAATAAGCGTCTTTTTAATTTCCTTTGACCAATCAATTTTTTGAGAAATAATTTTGGGGAATATCTCATCTCCTTAACTCTTATTTTGCATATTCATTTCAAAAACTTTTCAATTCAAGACAACAACCATAGTACATCTGCACCAATAAGTGATAATACTTGTATATCTCTAAACTTCCTATTACATGGTTAATTTGGTTAATTGCTAGTTTTATCAAAATATATTTTCTAATTTCTTTCAGTGTGGTCAATAAATAAGCACAATGGTTTGCTTTGACTTCCAACTATATTTCCTCTGTTGTCGCCATTTCTAATTCGTTGATGCTTCCAATAGAAAATTAGGAAAACAAGTTTCTTTTTCCGTAATCATCTACTTAACTAATTAATTATTAATTAACACTTGTCTTCTTATTCATTTCCCATATATAAGGAGATACTCTTTAATTTCTTAACGGATATAATTTTTTTCTGTTTGTTTGACAATTCAATCGTTAGCTAGACCTTTCCTTTCGTACAAGTTTGGCAACTTTTAATTTGTTTATTGTAATTCTTAAATAAATTAGTTTTAAGTCGTTATTTAAGTTCATTCGGGTAAGGCATGTTTTTTTAAGATAAAAACGATAATCAAATTATTCAATTTTAAATATTTATAAAAAATTTTGATTCCGATTTTGAATTTATGATCTCTCAGTCTGATGGAGAGATGGACTTTGGCACTAAACTAAAAGTTTAATAACTTGAGAAATTATAGTTTATTTTGTTGATTAAAATATTTTTGACATAAATATGAAATTATGCCTGTTATTTTTAAATTTTCATAATCATATTTAATTTTCAAATCTATAATCTCTGACACAAATAATATTATCTAAGCTAATCATTAAGTTTATCTTAGTCGTTTTCGTTAATAGTACTATATAGTTCATGTATTGCAGAAAAAAAAAACAAAAAAAACAAGAACAATGATTTAATTGAGGAATCAACAAATGTTAAATTTTTGTTAGAAAATGATATTTTTCAAATAATAG
Source organism: x Bolboschoenoplectus mariqueter (assembly GCA_037678475.1). Taxonomy (NCBI): domain Eukaryota; kingdom Viridiplantae; phylum Streptophyta; class Magnoliopsida; order Poales; family Cyperaceae; genus x Bolboschoenoplectus; species x Bolboschoenoplectus mariqueter. The sequence goes on from CM075255.1 coordinate 3,551,115, forward strand.
AGTTGGTGGGACCCATGGCATTTGAAGTCATTAAAGCAGGACCACAAACACTGTGGGCTCAGATGCACCAAATTTGAATCATCTAATTAATATTTCAAAATTTTTCCATAAAAAAATTATAACTCTTTGAATATTCCTTCATCCAAGTGATTATGTAATTCTGTTGTTATTCCAGTTCCAGACTATGAATTATATATTTATTTTTTAAATATGGACTGTCAAATTTAAAACAAATTAATGTGTCAAATTAATTAATTCTTTGATATCACTTAGAACTGAATTTTAATAATATTTTTTACCAAATAAGAATTGTAAACATACCTCCACAGTCCAATTACTCATACAAAGAATGATCTGTAAATATGCTATTTGGACCCCATCACCACAACAATTTGTCAGGATGGAATCTCTTCAGCTGTTGTTTCTTTAGCAACTCTATCATTAAATATAAACACCATTTTTGACTTAAGACAGAGAGTTCATATTCTCTATTATATTATACCATACAACGCAGTATTGTATCTATCTGATTAGATCAAAATTCGTACAAAATAAATCTAAAAGAACCCGCATAATCCAATTCAATTTGTATGTCATACTGCGTAATAGAAGATTAGAACTCCAACACACATCATTTATCACCTTTTAAAAGTGAATTTTGGCTATTATTCCTTCCCAAAATTTATTCTAGACTCAGTTTTAGTAATATCAGAAAATTAGTTAACTAAATAATTTCAAATTTGACAACCCAAATAAAAATTAGAATAATGAAAGCCAAATTTGAGCGAAAACCAAAGCATCCATACTAAATTTTAACAATCTCTTCATAAAAGTTGAAAGCATCTGTTTAAATATATATTTAATGCACTGACATAGTGTCAATAATATAGTAGCTCAAGATTCAAGTCTACAAGTAATAATTGATTAATAACTTCTCACTCTCATACTAACATCTAGCCACACACTTAATTCTTTTTAGATAAAGATAAGGGTCAAAACTATTTAAATTTAAATTTAAATATCCATAAAAAACCCTCCATTCGGATTTAGAATCTATGATTTTCTATACAGAGAGTATTGCGTTTGTCACTAAATTGAAAATCGGTTCTCATTTAATTTTATTTCTTATAGATCCAAATTTATCTTTTACTTTTATTGTTTTAAACAAATTTTAGTTTGGCCATCTCAAAATAATACTCTACTAAGTTTATAAGCATTTCTTATATACAAAATTGAGTGCTTTCAAATTTATCAGGATATGCATTAATTTGAAATAGGTTGAAGCATAGACGAGTACAATAATATTGGTCAATAAATTTTGGGTCCATAAGATAAGGAATCAATTAATCGTTATTGGTTAATTAATTAAATAAAAAGCTTACTTTTTAAATTTTTGTTTGTTTGTTTCTTTTAGAACCAATGGACCTTTTATATAAAATATTTGATGACTTAATCCGATTTTTTTATTTAAAAAAATAATATTCAAAATTAAATAAATAAGAAAATGGGATTAAAATATTTCATGTTTATGTATAACCAAATTTTGTAAAATTTCTTTTATCATGGGTGGTCATGTTCACTAAAAAAGGCATGTCCTGATAAAAAGTGCGCACATAATCTTAGCCAAAATGAAGGTCCTAAAAGTGGGACTTGGTGGACAACATGGCAAATGAAATCCGGACACTTTAACCCATCAAGGACCACAACAACCACATGAACATCCCCAAAGTAGTAATACACTGACACGTACGGTCGATACTGCACGCAATAAAACAACCTTTGGGGGATGTGAAAGGCCAGAAAAAGAGAGGGAAGGGAGCCTCCATGCAGTGAAAACGCTGCAATTTGTGTGTGTGCTGGACGGGGAAAACATTGACTGACTGCAAGTAAATGGTACCTTTGCAGGCAGCGTACTTATCCCGTCACCTGCTTAGTTCACTGATTCCGTGGAAGTTTGCACTCCTCTCATCTCTCTCTTTTATGTTCTTGATTTATTTTTTTTTCTTTTTCTTTTTTTGGGTGAAGTTGGGCGGTATTTAAATGTATTGAAAATATTATTATTGATGCTGTTATTGATATAAATTTTTTATATATGTTAAATGTGTTATTATATATATTAGTGATTTTATTATTCAACTTAAATATCTCTAATATATATAATAACTCATTTAAACTGAATAATAACAGTACTACATAAAATAATTTTACGTAATAAAATCATCAATATGCATAATAACTCATTTAATATGTATAAAAAAAGTTCGTATCAATGACGGTATTAATAATATCAATTCACAAAATGAAATCGTTGTTCCATTGGGTTTTCTAATTATTTCTCAAAGGGTCAAAATATGAAATGTGGATCTACTGCTACAGTGTGATCAGAGATTTGGAAGTTTGGAATCATCTACCATGAGAATTTTTAATTTCATTTGTTAGTAATAAAATGGAATAGAGGTAATTGCATTAATTGCTATGCAACTTTCGTGATAATTTGCTAATGAGAAATTTGAAATTTAATCTGAACATAACTATTCAAAATTTGCGAGAATCCTAGATCGAATTATCTAAAACCCATAACAATCCGAATGAAAGAGAATTTGAAAATCCAAACCCAGCAAACTTAATTGAGAGGATTTGAGCTAGGAATTTAAATAGAAAATATGATCTTCATTAAGTTTTGACCCAACTCACATGTACATGCATTCTTGAAATTGGTGTCAAAATATTTTAGTGTCAATTGTTTAAAAGTAACTAACTAAATTGTTCTTATTTAGTTGTTCAAATCAGTGCTCAAATTGAAGGGTTTACTTCATAAATGGAATAAAGTTGCCCCATAATTGAAGGGTGTACTAACAAAATTATTCCTAATTAATTTTTATCATTTAGGTTATATTTGGAAAGAAGATAATTTCAGAATAACTAGAAAATAAAATTATTTTTTATGAGAAACAGTGATAATTTTATTGTTTATTTATTCTCCTTCCAAATAAGGTCTCATGATAAGAAAATAAATCGTGCATTTTTCAAAAATGAAAAGAAATGTCAAACACACTTACTTGTATATATGTAAAATGATGTTTTTTCTATGATCGTGTTTAGGGTTTAGAGTTTAACTATTTGATTGGGTTCAATATATGATCGCGCCTTTCATCCTTGTTGTTGATTTACATTTTCTATACTATTTTAATAGTATAAATATCGATTTTAATAATATAAACATTATACTTATATAAACACCATACGCAACAATATAACACTGAATCCATTAGTTAAATATTCTTTTTAAAAATATAAACACCACATATAATAGTATAAATATATGTTTTAAAAGTACAAATATCAAGTTCAATACTGTAAATATTTATTTCGACAGTAAAAATATCGACTTTCGTACTAAATCACATTTTTTCAATAGTCCAAATATATGATATAAACACTTGCTGCATTTTAAATATTAATTACGAATGTAGAAAAATTCTCAAAAAGAAAAAAAAATAAACCAATGGTGATTTGAATAATTTGGTCAAAAATAAAAAAAATAGAAAGTAAAGGAAATTAAGCGTCTAGATTTAAAAATCTTACTTACAAGTTATGACCATTTTATTGAACTTTTGTGGTAATTTGCCTCTACGATGAAAATTCTCAATCTTTAAAGTTTGGAAAATGTTATAGAGATAACATTATTGATACCGTCATCGATATGGACTTTATTATATATATTACATGAGTTATTATACATATTATCGGCTTTATTATGTACAATATTTCTATTATTTAACTTAAATATTAGTAATATGCATAATAACTCATTTAAGTTGCATAATGATAATATTATATAAAATGAATTGCATAATAAAATCATTAATATACATAATAACTCATTTAATGTGTATAATTGAGTCTGTATCGATGACGGTATTAACAACCGTATATGTGTATCAGCTCCCTTAAAGTTTTTCTTTGATTGTATTTGTATTAATTAAAATCAGATCCAACCAGCTGTCAACAAATTACGCACTGGATCGACTCAAATAAGACCATGAATGGAAGAATATTTAATCCAAATATCATATTTCACAGATAGGAATAAATGTGAGCAATTGGGTCTGCATGCCAGTATATTTTTCGTTTCGTATCTGTGATGCATAATTGTATTTAATTATGTATAATTAGCAGTTGGTCAAATTGTCTGAGGAGGACAGTTAATTCCTTTTTTTTTTGCGTTATTTGTTGTAATTGTATTAATTATTATTGTGTGTCATTATCTGTTAATTGTTTGGTTCAAAATGTTTAGAAGACATATTGAGTCTGGTTCAAGTTCAACAAGCATGTCAACTTTTCTTGTCTTAATTAATCAAAATTTTAGTCTCCAACTATTACTAATCCGTATGTAAAATAATTTGTTTTGTTATGTTGGGGTGTTTTGTATTTTCTTTTTATTATTCTTTACTATATTGAAATAGGAAATAATTTATGGTTTAGGTTTTAGTATGAATTATTTATTCTTTTTGAAAGTTTATCATTTAATTATTTATAGTTTAGGGTCAAGTCAGGTTCAAGTTTGTTATATAATTCATATTATTCTTTACTATATTAAAAGAATAAATAATTCATTTACTATAGAAGACAATGGTCATTTTGACAACTTCAACAATGAATTTTAAAAATCAAACTAGATTAAAAATAAAAAATACAGTTAAAATTCATACAATTTATGTATTGCTTGAAGATGCGTAAAAAATTCCAATATTTTAAATCACTTGATACATAATGAAATATACATTAAAATCTCATTATATTTACCGTTCATTTCACAAGTGAAGTAAAATTAAAACAGAATAATTGTTAAATCATTATAAAACATTTATGTTTGATAGTAGTGAAATAGTTAAAAGAACTAAGAGTAAAAAATATTAAAAGCTGTGAAATTTAATGATTTAATTTTACTCTACTTTTATAAATATTTAACTTATTTTACCTTAAATCATTTTCGTTTAATGTTTAAAAACTTCTCAAAACACTTAAAAAGATCTCTACTTCACTTATCAAATAGGAGGTATAGATATAATATGCGGATGTTATAAATTATGCATATAATGTCGGATTCAAATTTAAGATTTATGTTCAGAGATTACAAAAATTGTCAGATGATACATCTTTTTAATCGAACGGCAGTACATTGCTCTAAACAACTATGTCAAATCGAACATATATATTCGGATGCCTCATGTATAAATAACCTTATCCTAGCGTTAAAAACCATATCCAGCACTTACCTCCATGCTAATGCAAATTTATGGCCGATATATATGATTTTTTTTATTAACTCGGATTAAGACCTAGGACTAATTAAGAATTAGTTATTGACTATGGTTGATTCGTATAACACCTCAATTATTATAGTATAAATGTGAGGTTTTTTATGGACTTTATGAATGGAAAATGTTATGGAGATACCATTATTGATACCGTTATCGATACAGACTTATTTATATATATTAAATGAGTTATTATTCATGTTATTGACTTTATTATATATAATATTTTTATTATTTAACTTAAATACTATTAATATGCATAATAATTCATTTAAGTTGCATAATACAAAATGAATTTGCATAATAAAACCATTAATATGCATTATAATTCATTTAAGTTGCATAATAATAATATTGTACAAAATGAGTTTGCATAATAAAGTCATTAATATGCATAATAATTCATTTAATGTGTATAATTAAGCCTGTATCGATGACGGTATCAATAAGCGTATCTGTGTATCAGCTCCCTTTATGAATATCATAAAAATTGATATGAAATATAGTAATAATATATCATAATTAAAATGTACAAATACAAATATAAATTCTCTAACTGACAATAAATCAAACCAAGTTCCAAAAAATATCTCATTATTTTTATAATGATATTGCATATACACATTTTTTTTCTAAAAAAATGCATAATGGTAAGATCTCATTTTATTCATTCTTTTATAATATGTATAAGAAATATGATTATCATCTTAATCAAAATTTACCTATATCCAATCAATTAAATTATAAATTTGCATTAATTTTCAAATCATACGTACTCACGTTGATGGTGTAGTGATTTTTTTTAAATAAGGGTTTTTATTAACTTCGACAATTATTATTTTTTAAATATCTTTTTATGAAAACTAAATCGTTGTCTCTTTGTAAAAATATAAAATTCATCACCAACAGTATTAGACTTGTGGTTTATTATTAATACTTGTTCATTTACTTGACATAATATTAATTGCTTCTGCAAACTTTTCATATATTGTTTTTGCATTTGCAACAAGTTTTAGGCGCTAATTAACCAAATTTTGTCCAAATTGTTGCTAATCAAGCAATCAACTAAGATCTTAGTTCTCACAAAAAACGCGAAATCGATACTTTGTTAACCTTACATGACGCTTCAAATTAACAAAGATTGAGCTTCTAAAATTTGATCTATAATTCACAATTAGATGAAAACTGCAGATTTAACACAATAATAATAAATCTCGACTCTCTATAAAGAAATCCAAATTCAAATTTCGAGATTAACGAATACTCTTATATGAAAAAAAAATTCACGATGTTAGTTCAAAGTCCAACCTTGTAAAATCGCGATACAGTAATATTGACTAGTGTTCATATCAGGGAATATTTTTTCACCTCTTCTTCAAGTCATGGTTTGTTGTACATGATTTAGGAGACGGGATTTTTATTAAGTCTTTATTTTAATAATTTTTTTCACAACCTTTAAAAATAAATCTAAAAGTTAAAATTCAATCTTACGAAGACAACCTTTATAGTTTACATATTATGTTTATAAAATATAATAAAAGTTAGTGTATATTTCACCGTACATAGCCTTGAACTTTCAATAGTTTGAGATTAACAATCATTTATGCATTATTAAATATTAAATTGTATGAAATTTTATTGTTAGACTGTATATCTACATGTCCAACAAATATACCTATAAAGTTATTTTAATTTTGTTTAATTATTTTGAAAAATAAATAAATTGTCAATATTTACAAAGCAATCATCATCAAGTAATTCATCATCTTCTGTAAATTATATAACTCTTAATGAAATCTTTACATATTATATTTGTCCATGTAAGCATCTATACTTTAAATCAACTAAGATTTTTGATAAAAATCCAACCTTATACTCAATTTTGAATATTTTTGTTTTTGAGATAAAAGATGAGAAACCAATCAAATTCAAATGTCCATAAAGAGTCCTCCATTTAAGTTTTGAACCTGCAACTCTCCATACATAAAATATCGTCTTTTATCACCAGACTAAAAGCCGGTTCTCTCAATTTTGAATATATATAAATAAAATTTTAAAAGCCATGCCTAAACTTTTTTGATAAAGACTTGTATTTTAAAAATGAAATTTGATTATAAAGATCAAATTTTGAATATAAGACAATTTCATTTTTCAAATGAAATTATTTGATTCTGCAATTTTTGCAGCTTAAAAATCAGCCTCTCTACTTACCAGAATGCCTTTAGAATAATAGGTTTTATCTACGAAGTGACCTATCATCATCATTATTATTATTATTTCTTTTTGTAGTATGAACTATGAAGTGAGCTATTGAGTACTTTATATATACAACAGACTTATAAAATCCATTTCAATGGTCATAATCTGTTTGCTCATTATAATGCATTTTTCATATAGTTTAAAGATCCTCCCACATCAAAATACAGTATTAGAAAATTAATTTTTAATTTAATGATAAAAATAATATTTTTTATATGAAAAATTATAGATTAAAAATTTGAGATAAAAAAAATATGATATTAAACATCTTTGTACTTATTACGTGTGTCAGATAAAATTGAAGTTGTAGAGTAGGTTAGAAGCCTTAGGTCACTTTGTACTTTTATAAGATATAAATAGGTACCAATCTCTTTCCTACTTCATTTTCCCCAAACATAGTTCAAAAAATGACAAATTCTTCCTTTTTTAACTGAATTACTTGTTCTGATTTTCTTCTTAAAACGACAAGAGGCCTAAAATTTGGCTAAAAAAATGGATTTTACAAGCTAAGCAACAATCCCCATCAAATTACTATTCTGAAAATCATCATTTTGTTTTTTGAATAAAGTTAAGAATTAAAATTATTTAAATTTAAATATTTATAATAAAATTTTATTCGGATTTCAAATCTGCAATATCTAAGATGAAAAATATTATCTTCATCATTAAATTAAATATTAATTCTTTAAAAATCATAATTAAACATGCTCACACTCTCTATCAAATTATTATTCTCACAAACTAAATTAGAATTATATAAATTATTGTTCTCCCGCTCTTTTCCAACTTCCCACAAAACAAAAAATGAAAGAATTATCAGTAGAAAATTACAAAACAAACAGAAAAAATAAAAGGAAAAAAACCTTCTTCGATCTGGTCTTCCAACTTCTTTTTTTCTATTTGATTTTTCTGGGGTCGTCTTAAAAGGAGAGCTGAAAGCCTGAAACAAACGACTATACAATAATAATTAAACAATAGAAGCGATAAACAAACAAACAAATAAAGAATAAAAAAAAGAGATCTGTATTTGATTCGGAGGTCGTAGTCAGCTGCCGTGTCGTTGATCTTATCTCTATCTCCTTCTCCGGCGATGACGTCAGCATTTCCCATTAGAGCTTGCCACCTCTCTCTCTCTCTCTCTCTCTCTCTCTATCTCTATCTCTATCTCTATCTCTATGTATTCTATTCTCTATCTCTCTCTCTCTCTTATTAGACTATTTCAATTCCTGTCTCTCTCTCTAACCCCACTAACTCTTTATACCAAAGATTCATTTCTGCACGCGACGCCTCGACTTCGTGTACTTTTTACCCTTCTCCCTTTTTTACCCTTCTTTATTTTCTTCTTCTTCTTCTTCTCCTTCTCCTTCTCCTTCTCCTTCGTCTGGCCGCCTCTTCTCATCTCTCTCTCTTAATCAATCTCTCCTGTCACTTCTTCTTCTTCTTCTTCTCTTCCTCTAGCACCTCGAAATCAACGTTGCATGCGCGCCCCGTTTGACACCGAATCTAGCTATTGATGAGCGGTTAATTGCTGATCGATGGATCAGAAAATGACAGACAAGAGAGAATACCTGAGCGCTCTGGAAGAAGAGAGAAAGAAAATTGAAATTTTTCAACGAGAGCTTCCTCTTTCCCTCCAGATTGTCAATGAAAGTATGTGCGCTTAATTCATTAATTAATTAATTTTTTCTTTGTTTCCAGCTAGCTAGCTACCATGCGCTTTTACAACAATTCGAGATATTATATATATATATATATAGCATTTGTTTGTTTTTGTTGAATCTGATCTTAAACACTGCTAATCAAATTGCATGAGAACCCATGCTTTTTAAAAAAAAAAGTAAAAGAAGGGAAAAGTTCACCCCTTTTACAATGATTTGGGTTTTGAATTGTTTTTACTTTACTTTTCACAAACATTTTCTTTTATCATGGACTTTTCTTTGTTATATGTAGCAATTGAGACTTTAAGAAAGCAGATAGAGGAGCAGCAACAAGCAGTTGGGGAGGAGTTTACTTCCATAAATCTAAACATCTCTTATTCTGAGAATGATGGGATTGATCATAATGATGAACAAGATAAATCTGACAAAAACGAGAAGGATTGGTCCTGTTCTCTTAGGCTGTGGAGTCAAGATTCTGAAAAAGACAACAGTACAACGGTAAGATATGATATGATATTTTCAGACTGCTAATGTAATTAATTATAATGCTACAAACCAACTTTCCAAAAGCATCATTAATTTTTCTACTTCTATATATATATATAGCAAGCTTAATTACATTCAACAAATTTAATCTGTTTTCATGATATATACTTGTTGAATAATATTCTTTTTGTTAGAACTCAGGAGCTGAACATATTTTCTTCATCTAGAGCTAATTAATTCTCCCATTAAAAACTCAAAATATGCGTAACATTTAAAATTACCTATTTTGTTTAACTGTGTACAACAATTGATTTTATTTTTTTCCTTTTAAGGATAAGAGAACAAAAGAAGCTGTCTTAGTCGATGATAGATGTGTTAGTGAAGAAGGATTTAGCAATGGTCAAGAAGATGATCAAAATAAAATTGAGTCGAAGGAGAAAGACAAAGAGAAGGAGACAGAGGAACAGAAATCCGAGGCTCAAAAGAAGACAAGGCGGAGCTGGTCACAAGAACTCCACCGCCGGTTTGTGAGTGCGCTTGAGCAACTCGGTGGTGCACATGGTTAGTTCCAAGCAATTAATTTAACTTTCTAATGTTGTGAAGTCTAAAACCAAACAATAACCAATAAGGAAACAAAATGATTTCAAATGTTTCTAAGATAGGTACTGGTCCCTCCCAAGGCTAGAAATTTAGAAACTACCCCTATTCTATTAAAAAACACTCCTAACTAAACAATGGTCTATATGACAAGATCTGGATGTAAGCGGCAGGAATCTACAAAAAAACTTTAATTTGTTGTTATGTTGCTTAACCAAGCTCTCAAATTAATAACTTTTTCAATAAAAAAGTTGATTCAACTTTCCACCTCCATCTGCCTTCAATTCTTTGCCAAAATTTGGAAATATTGTAAGTCTTGAACTAATGGTTGCAGTGGCGACACCAAAACATATCAGGGAGTTGATGAAAGTGGATGGTCTTACAAACGATGAGGTCAAGAGCCATTTGCAGGTAAGATCAGTTGCATGCATGTATATTATATCATTTGGAACACACTGTTTTCACGCAATGCATTAGATTCCTTCAGATAAACCCACCTTTAGCTTGACCAATACAATTCCGTCACCTTAGTATTATGCTTTCTATTCTTTTCTTTGAATTTTATGTCAATACAGGCTTTTAGCAATAATAGATTATTACATAATTGACATTATTTTTGTTTGATGGGTTATTGATATAAACTTATTAAGGATTTATGATGTGTGTGTGTGTGTACAAAGATATCACACACAATCATAGTTGGGTTTTGTTCCTACTTATAGAGGAAATTAAGTAATGAATAATCTTAAAGAGACCTCGCTGTGTTTTATTCATAAATTGTTTAGTCATTAGTTGGATAAATAGATGGGCACTTAGGGAATTCCATCTGTTTTGAAGGAGTTTTACTCGGAGAGCAAATGTTACTGTACCAAATGTGTTCCAATTAATGAGGAAAACTACATTTGATTGTTTTGCGCTGGTATGTTATAGGAAATCAATTGATACTGGAAATTTGAAATATCTACTTCTCTATGCAACTTTTGGTTTGGAAGTAGTTATCACCCACTAAAAAGTTCTTCAATCTAAATTATACAGTATGAACCATGATCTTGCAATATCTATGGTCAATTCTTGATATAGACTACCTGTCTAGATCCGATTTGATATATGATCCTAATCTAATCCTTATCCAAAATTTTTTAGATAAACGTTTATATGTTCAGATACAAGCACAAGTAGCTCTATGATATGGTAAATAACTTAAAAGGATAGATAATGTACAAAGAATCATTCCGGCTACCAAGTTGACAAATAATCATTTGGACTACCAAGTAGCTCTATGCAATACCTTCACATTTTGTTTTAAAAAGTTGAGGCCTTAATTTAATTTGTTTCACTTCTACTTCCTGTGAATAGCTCCTAAATTCTCGGTCTTGTTAACACTTGGGATCGAGATAAATGCCTCTCTGCTTGAATTCTTTCCTGTCGTCACAGTCTTCAAACTTGATCAAGGAAACTTGACTCTTTTCAAACAAAAAGGTGCTAATATTTTTTTTCCAATAACTTTTCAGAGTTTCATTTTGGAAAGGAGATCCTTTTGTTAAATTAAATTTATAAAATCTGAGTCAGGTACTTCCAATAACAACTAATTAATTTTGGCAGATGGAAGTAATAAAGTCAGGCGTCACAATTTTTCTGGAGTTCTATTTCTTTTGTTTTATATGAGGAAAATTTTAGATGGGATTCAATATACCTTATCTTTCAAGTAAGTCAAGTGATTGTCCTAAAAGTAAAATTGGTTGGCCTCATATCAGTGCAACTCAATTTTGGCTTTGGGCGAGTACGATTGATAATCACTATTTTTCTGGCCAAAAGTAAATATAAATTGTACATGATATTTCCTGTTAGAGTGAAATTCTGACACTTAAAAAAGGTGTAAAAAACTTGGTGTGACATATGTCGAGGAAATTGGGAATAGTTATGGTGATCATACAAGTACAGATATTATTTTTCCACCAGTGCTTGATGCTTTAGATGGCCTGTACATTTCAAAATAAACATTGCAGGACATTCAAATTTCTTTGAACTTTGGCCAATTAAAGTTTGTACCTTGTAGCAATGACCTTATTGGACAAAATTAAAGTTTAATGTTTGGGGTGGCTCAAATCAGACTTAAGGGACCTAATCAATGAAATGTGATTTTACTGTTGAGTAATCTCACTAAAATTCACTGTACAGTTTATAGGTCATGCATGTGCGCTTGAACATGCATTTTGTGATTGTTATATTTTGTTTGTTTGTGCACAGGAAAACAAAAACAAATGTCAATTGCATTTGTTAAGCTCGTGTTTTCTTTTTGACATTTTATGAAAGCTTCCATATTTTTCTTCTTTTTGGTTGAATTTGAGAGCAATAATTTTTCTCTTTTTGGAAGTGCTCATGTATTTCTCAAAATTTACAGAAATATCGACTGCATACAAAGAAACCGAGCTCAAGAGTACGAAGTGGCAGTAGCAATGACTATGCACCACAAGCTCCTCAGTTTGTTTTAGTTGGAGCTTGGGTCCCTCCAGCAGACTGCAGCGGCAGTGAGGACAGTGGCGGCCCCACCAATATAATACATCCTTCCTTGGTATCGCTTTCATCACATTTGATACTTCCCCATCAGAACAGAAACAGGAATTTGCATGGATCACCGAACGGTCCACTGGATAAGTGTCCAACTAGAGATAGAACAGCCAAATCAGCCTCTTCACGAACAACACATGCCTCATTATAGGAAACTTGAAAGTAAGCTTTGCTTTCTCATCTTAATTTCAACAAGTCATGTTTTGGACGACTATATTTTCTTTTTGTTATTTGCAATAAACTTTACTTGATCATACTTATGTGTCACTTTTTTTCTCTGGGTAGTTTCTAGCATACATTCATTTTTATGGTGCTTTTGTTTAATATATTGAACTATGTTGTCCGAAAAAAGAAAATTTATGTAGAAGATGTTCTATCCATAATTTAGATATGATGTGTGTGAAAACTGCCCAATTTAGAATTCATTTAACCATACACCAAACCAGGTTAATAATTTGAATGCTTTTGTTTTAATTGGTTTGTTGGTGGATGACTAAAGAATTCTCAAATTAGACCAAAAATAACGTCATATGAAACATCTAATAGGCTCATTGATGAATAACACATCTACAACTTTTTACTTTGGATAGTTTTTGACGAGTTTTGCCAAAAATATCATAGAGAATGGATGTACACTTGAATTACCATTCTTCATTATGGTCCTATAGATGTCTATAACTGTTTTTGCTAATTTTTGAAAATTTTCTTTGCCTTTGATTAAAAAAAATGTCAGAATTATTAACTGGTGTCACTTTGTGATCCCTACCATTTTTCTTTTCTTTCTCTAATGAATAATGATACATTCTTTTGATATCTTTGAAATATTTTTCAAGCTAAAAAGCTGCAACTGTAGATGTGTTCTTTGTTATTTAAACAAAATGCATATAAAATTTAGGAAAATGTTAATCAGTCTGAAAGTCCTTTTGTCTTTTTATCAAAGATTTGAAATTTTTGAATGAGACCAATGTTTACATAGACTATATATGATGATGAACATTACACGTACTTTATTTTTTTATTGGAACAATTTGAGAGACCGTAAATGTCCAAATTATCAAATAATTGTACCATAAAATAAATTAATGTATACCAGAACTACCCTTATTTCTAATATCCAACTAGTCAGGTCCTGCATCCAAAGGGCATAGCTAGGTCTTTTAATGCAACATTAACCAACTTATAGATATAACTCATTTGTTTTAAAAAATGAAGAAAGCTTATTAAGCTTTCCAATTTGTTATCAACATGCCATTTTCTTAACTTGTGTTAAACAACATGCAGATATTTTAAGCTACCAAAATATGAATTACAACTGAAGATAGAGCTCCAAGAGGAAGTTATACACAAGCTAGTTCAATAATCCGTGGTATAATTTATTACTTGTGTTTTTGTAATTTGATTGATAGAGTTGTGGTTTTGAGGTGTTTTGTGTTTGATCAGAATCTAATCTCTGACAGTTGTCCCTCCTACGAATCATCAGCTAGTAACACACATACGTGTAATGTAATTTGTTTTATGATTTTTTTGGACCGATTCAGATATAATAATAATTCACGATGTTGGTTTTCTCTTTTTCCTGTAAATTATGTTTGTACTTTGTGTGAAGAGAATTTTGTTATAATTATCTCGTTCTTACTTGATCATATACATGTATTTGCATGATAATTTGAAATATATACTTGCTGGTTCTGATTTCTGAATCATATATATTTCACTATCATCGTGTTTGGCGTTAGCTATCTTAATTAGATGCAATTTCCAAGGATTTGTTTGAAATTGATACCTATACCTATGATCAATTTGCATGGTGGGGTAAGCGAATAAAGCTGCAAAAATTATTTATTTATGTAATTATTTTGGAACATTTGTTAAGATATTAATAGGCAAATATTTTGTTCTCAGGATGTCTAAATGAACATTAATTCAAATGTTTAATTTTCATTTCGTCATTTCTTAGTTATAAGGTACAATTCTATTTTCAAATATATAAATAACTTATTTATGTTATATTATGGGTATACATATTAATACAAATTAAAGTCAAATTTTTCACAGAAGTTTGATTGATTGGCTGCATTATAATTAATTATTGCTTGACACTATCCAATGAGTCTGCCAAATTAAGCACATATATCATTTTTACAAATTAAGACTCCGTTATTTTGATACACCGTCCAATGGAATTAACTGATCAAAGTATGTTCAAAGATTTTATATGAGATATCAATAATCTTTTGCATGTAAAGAACTAAAGATAAATAATAATGTTTTATCAGCTGGTTGGCATATACATTTGTCACCTCTTGATTAAAAAGAACTTGATCCAATTTAGATATATAAGTGCTAACTATATCACAATGTTTGGAAGCAAAAAAGAAAAAAAGAAGAAGAAAAGTTGACAAACGGACATCGTTGGTCACCAGTAAAATATTAGTTAACCTGGTTATCCGGAGAAACATTATAAAGATTTGAAGATAGATGTTGATGAATTTTAATCAGAAAGTCATTGGCTGTAAACTAGAATTAATTCGCAATAAATTGCTTATTTGACTCTGAGGAATTGGTAAGTACTAGTACTATCTAGTACCTCAATGCCAAGGATTCAACTCTGGAAAAACAAACACAGTACAGTTCTAAACATAATTTGGTTTACCAGTACCAGTACCAGTACTGTGCTCAACAATTAATAATTAGTTCACCCACTTTGCAATCACTACCTACAAAATATTAGGTCAATTGTTAAAAAATGTGTGTATTATCACGAGCTAAAGAGATAACATTAAATATACGGTCCTCAAATATAGTATTGTGTGGATCAGGTCGCGCACTAATTGCAAGATAAAAAAAAAAAGATTAGAGATAGGTTCCAGTGTCTATTTTATTTTATTCTATTTCAGTACTTTTAATTTAAGGGATATATATATATATATATATATATATATATATATATATGCTATGCTTTAATTTAAGGCCGCTAAATTTTATCCAATGTCACTTTCTCCGGCGCCCCACCTCACATTAATTACTTTTATATGGGGCAATTAAGTTAGGATGGGTATGTTTGACAATTATTATTTGGATAATTTCGTCAATGATTTTTTAAATAATTTTTAAAAATGAAAAAAAACGTTTATAGATATATTTTTGAAGTTATAGATTAATTGTATTTCAAATTTCATACAATTTAAGTATCAATTATTATTCTATCAAAGAACGTTAAGTATGAACCCTTGAAATTTTTGTCGAATTTTAATGGTCTTTAATGATGTATCAAATAACATTTAAATTACATGAAATTTAAAACACAATCGATTTATAAGTTCAAAAATATATCTATAATTTTTTTCTATTTTTAAAATTTTTTTATAATTATTTAAAAATCCGTTATCAACATGTCGTCAAATAAATACTTGTCAATGAATCCCCTCCCATTAAGTTATTGTTGTATGTATACTTTGTATTGTATATTTTTATTTGTTATGGTACAGAATACCTTTTAATAAACCGTCCTATATATATCGTGTATATATAAGTTATTGTTGTATGTATACTTGGATTGTATATTTCTGTGATATATGGTACATAATACCTTTCAATAAATCGCACTATATATATCGTGTATATATAAGTTATTGTTGTATGTATACTTGGATTGTATATTTCTGTTATATATGGTACAGAATACCTTTCAATAAATTGTATTATATATATCGTATATATATAAGAAACTGGTCCAGTGGAGGTTGAAGCCAAGTTGGGACCGTCGTGTGTTGATCTGTCTACACTGGGTGGAGCCAGCCTATATGTTAGAGGACATAGACATATTTTATTAATTATTTTGTAATGAAGAATTATAATATGGACGAGTTATTTAATTATTATGGTGTGTGGAAATTAACAAATTATAACAAAATTGTGATACAATTTAACCAATAAATATGATATATAAAACCGAGATAAAGATGTAGAACTTTTTTTTTTTTACATATTTCGGAATTTGAAGAGCGTATTCGTCAAACTTGAGCAATAATCTTACCTTGCCAAATTTTACCTGATATGTATTAGCTACTTTCTTATTATTATTATCTTTTTTTTTTATGTAAGGACTTTCATTAACTTCAGAATTTATTTTTTTAAAATATTTTTTGTGAGACTTAAACATATATATCTCCGTAGAGAGATAGAATTTATCATCATCTGTGCTAGACTTGCGGTTCCTTATTATTGTTATCTAATTTGGGTTAGCAACTGTTATCTATTTAATAGAGTTGTATTGAGAAACCAAGAAAATGAATAAAAGAGAAACTATTATATTATCCGGTTTCTTATATGTACCTTACCTTTCTTAAACTTTTCAGTTTTACATTTTCTTGCATTAAATTCCTTACATTTTTCTTAGAGTTGTATGTACATTTTGCATACCATCAAATAAATAAAGAGTTTTTTGGAAAAAAAAAAATTTAACATGTTACATGAATCTTAATGCAGTCCAACTCATAAAATCTATACATTACAACTAACAATCCAGCTCATAGCACAATAAAGGATATTATTCTATTTTACTATGATCTAGCAAAATCGAAAATCAATTTTCAGTCTAATAAAGATAATTTTTTTCTTATAAGAAGTTGCAAGTTAAAATATGAATGATCTTTTTTTTAAATGTTTAAAGGTGAATAATTTGATCCTAATTTTTATCTAAAAATGATTTAGCAAAACCGCTTTCGAATTTTTCGACTTCATACAAACTAACAAACTAATGACTCTTCTTTTTTGTTTTATTAATGATATTATTTGATTCTGACTATTATGCTAATCCTGTTCATTATCAATGTGCACTATATAATATTCTCTCTTTTGACAATGCAAATCGACTCTTATTGTAATGGTGCCTCCTTTTCTTCTATATATCCCTAATTAATTAATGACTAAGTTAATTAATAAGCACAATTAAAGCATATGCTAAAACTAGTATTATTCTGCTATGTGATGATTGATTATCAAAGAATATTCGTACCCCAATCAATGTACTTGATATCTAGAATATTTTTGCTTTTTCTTGTTCTATAACTTTGTACAGAGTATCAAAAGATCTTTTCTTTTTTCTTTCAATAAAACATATAAAACAAAAGTACAAGTGGAAATGCGCCTTTCGTGTTATACAGATCAACTAAATAGATATAAAGATAAGGCGTTACAATTGATGATTAACAGATTAAGGCTTTCAATTTTGAATCTAACAGTTCAAAGAGCGTCTTGTATAAGAGTTGATATTTGGATCCCTAATGGACTCTAACAACATTGTCCAACTATACAAAACCGTTAAAAAAAAATATGCAACTGTGTGTTCTCTCATCACTGCTGGACACAACATCTTTATCCTGGAAATTGTTAATTTAATTACTAATTATCACATCATAAATCCAGCAATTTAATTTCAGAATATCTCCATCTAAACAATTGTTAATTCGTTGACGTGATAATTTTTAAATGGTAAAGAAAATGATTTTAAGCAATTTCAGAAATGAAAGTATTTTCATATCACTTACAAATGAATCACAAATACTTATATGATCTTTTAAAAAGACTTACTAAATTAGCAAGTGTTCCTCATCTCTGAAATTATAACTACAATTGCCACATAGGATTTAACAAGTTATTTACAAGTAAGATGGACAAGCTTCATATTATTATTCTGTTAAGTTTTGTTAATGCTGATTATTATTTGTAAATTATGATTCTATTTTGTGAGGAGAGGCCAAAGTTTTTCTAATGATCTTAGGAATAAGCTCCAGATTAGATCAGCTCAGTCCATTTAGATTGGTAGAGAGTATCCCTTTAGCATCTACATCACAGTATTCAACATGCATGACCTATTTTTATTTCTATTGAGATGCATCACTGGCACCGCTTCTTCATCAGTAATTTTCTCGGTGCATCTTTGAACTACAATATAACTTATTTTGTATAATATTTTTATTATTCAACTCAAATATCATTAATCTAGATAATAACTTACTTAAATTGAGCAACAAAAATACTATACAAATAAATCATATGATAAAATAATTAATATAAATAATAACTCAATAATCTGAATAATAAAGTCAGTGACTAATAATATCAATAAAAATCTCTGTGTGTGTTATTTGATAAATCTGTATATGAGCTCCTTTGTATTTGGAGAAAGAAGGCCTACATCTCGGAGATATTATCTCATGGTGCATGAACATATTTGATAAGAAGAGGCCCAAACGGCCCAACACAAGTACCTCTTATGCATGATGAATGTGTGAATATTTGCAAAAAACAGTGAGGATGATGAATGATGAATGTGTGTATATTCACTGTACCACCAAGTTGTGTTACTTGATAAATAACAACAAACAATAAATATTGTGAGGATTCTCAATTATTTTATATTTTATACACTAAATTTGATAGTTTACATAATTACATTACTATAGTAAATAAATCAAATGAACCAAAAAGCTTAAGCTAAACTATGAACTCTTGCTGTTTCAGTATTATCTATGTGCTTCAGCCACAATTTTCATATGTCATGAAATTCAAGATATTGAGGAAAAGGAGATCTCCAGTGGTAAGCCTGGCTTAGGCTCCAACAACTTTGCATTAGGTATCTCCTGTGCCAACATCTCCTGAAAAATGACAATTACATGTTGCTCCTCTCAATTAATATAATCATCACATAGGAGCAATAACCGATATGAGCATAGATTAGAGTTCAAGTACTTCAATAATTTGTCTTAAACCATATTGTAGTATGTGTCCTAACAAAGATGACTACAAGATATAATTGCAAATGACATCATATGATGTAGGAAGGAAAGAGAAGAAAAACAAAACCGAAATTTAAACCTGAAATGCTTCCATGGTACCAACAGAAGAGAGAATGCTAGACAGTATCCCTTTTACATCTACATCACCATTTCTCATTGGAACTATATACCTGAAAGTATTAGCGGGACCTGGTTCATTTCCTCGAATTTCAAAATAAATAAACACAATTATTTTACTTAAAATGTTTTTGCACAACTTTGTCCTAAGCTTCAATAACCCTGACACTTTGTAAAATCCCAGATAAACACAAAAATTGAATGTACCAGTACGTGTTGTTTTTGTGTGTGTGTGTGTGTGTAGGAAGGTATAGGGATAGACGGTACTTTGCTTGTAGTAATTTAGCTAGCTTAATAGCATCTTCTTGTCCGGAAACCAAAGTGAAGAAAGGAAGCACTTGTTTTACAACTGGTGTAATTACTACATCGGCTCGATAATTTTCTAGAAAGGATTCATTATATACACAGTGCGGTTCATAGTAGAGTGACGGACCATTTTCTCCTGGCTTCACAATGTACCTAACAACAATCAAACAGATCAATAAATCTTTGTCAGAAATAATTAAAAGAAAATGGGAAGTTTATCATACCATCCATCAGAATTGTTCAATTATAGTCCTGACCAACAAGTATTGTGTATCCTCTAATAGAACAAAAGGTAACATCAAACTTCCATTGTTTTCCATTTTACTATAGGTAACAACCAAATGATCTCCCTCCCGCCCACCCCACCCCCCCAAAAAAAAAAAAAAAAGAATACTTGCTCATTTCGAAGAAAGGGAAGGAGGGTATTTTGTGTGCCCTATTTTTTTTTTTTTTTGAAACAAAAAGACAAACCAGGAAGGATGATGACTGGGGCGCTTGTTTATCAGCTTTGCAGGCTACAAATATTTTGAATGCTTTATAGGGAAAATCAACCATTTTCTCATTTCTTACGATTTTTCAGGTTTACTAGGATACAAATTGGAAATGCCCATTCCACTTTGTGCCGAGTTGCCAACCATTTTTCATCTGAAGTTCTTAAACTCAAAAAAGATTGAAGTTGCTAACTTAAAACGGACGATGAATTGAAGTCAAATTAGAACTTTTTCATAGTTACCCATTTTCTGGCCGCTGCCAAGGAGGGCCGAGTACAGGCCCTGCAGTAGCACAGATGTTGACCTTTGTACCACTTCTTCCTTCTAAATCTGTTTTTTCACCAGGTTCTAGATATGTCACCTGAAAATTTGTCCGATATTTCTCTATGTTCAGTGATTTTACTCTATTTATAGTTTAATCCATAACAAAAATGTTGTAACAAATTATTTTTTTTTTCATCCAGTAATTTACTTATACTGCAGGATTATCATAAGTACCAAGTTTACACAAAGGAGAAAACAAATTATACAAATGAACAAAAAGAAATGAACCTACATTACGAAAGAGAGGTTGCAAGATAGATTCCGCATTAGGAGTGGCAACTACAGGCAAGTCAGGGTTTCTTTTCGAAAGAGGGGTGAGGGTTCTTATGTGGCAGTGATCGTCAAGACTCTGTGTGATTAGCAAGCAATCCAGCTCTGGCAAGTCATCAATCTGCCATTTCCCATTTCACAATTTGGGACAATTCAGCTAAAATAGATCAAATAGCTTCTAGTTGTATGTACCAGTTTCTTGAGTACTGGTACTGGCAAGCACATTTATACAGAAAAATTGTAAAATTATATATAAAGAAGGAAGAATCAGACTTATTGAAATACCTTAAAATTTCTGAGGAATTTCTTTGCACCATCAAACATCCATGGTGCACCGAAATCCAAATTCCCAACCAAGATCGGATCCACCAGTATATTAACCCCACTGATATCCCATATCCAACTGTTTATCTAAACAATAATCAAAAAAAGAAATCAGCAGCAGCAGTAGAATATAAGAACCGATATATCAATTCAATTCGTATTGCATCCATACTTCACATAGAAAAATAGAAAAAAAAAGTAACTACTACCTCTAGATAAGTGAGCCTTATAGATCTAGAAGTCGCTGATACGACAGGAAGGGAAGAAGAAGCAGCAGCTGAGGCGGATATCCTCAGACTCGAACAAGGTCTCCTGTCGTTGATCCTCGTGTAGCGCTTGGCGTGGCAGGAAAAGGAGAGGGAAGAGAGATTCACGGCCTGGAGCGCCATCACCATGGAGAGATTAGTGAGGATAGGTTCCTCTTCCTCTCTCAATTGCTGCCATGGAATTCGCTTTTTCTGTGGTGGGGTTCGAGTCAACAAGAAGTCAATGGAAGGAGGCACCAGATATATTGGGGAAGCGGGGGGCGTGCCAACGCCATTGGACCAAAATTATGTCCGATGGGAAAACAACCGTTCAATGGAATTAAGATTCGCACAAAAATTTCGCTTCCACGCTTTAATAATCGTGTGAATTATCAGATTTGATGATCCAACGGTGATTGTTCTTTCGGAGCCACCCGTATCATAGAAGGGTAAAATGGTCATAAGAAAAAAAAGAATGGGCTATTAGGCCTGGTTGTGGACTAAGCTACTTATCGTTGCGGTTTATGGATTTTACATCCTGCATTTTAATAAATGCAGCCCGTTATTGGTTGGGTTCTATCCGTCTTGATTTAATTGAACAAGATTTCAAACTTGATCAGACTAGAACCCAACAGCCACAATGTTATTGGAAATCACATTTTTTTTTTTGAAAAAGATGAGGGTCACGCCCTCAAATTTCATTAAACATAATCACAAATAGTGATCCAATTTTACACATACACACAAATTAGATGTGATTATGTACAATGTAAAAGAAATGAGAATTTAAGTGATTTCTGTTGTTGTTGTGAACCAGTCATTGTGCTCTCTCAGTATTTCTCTAGCTGTATCAATTATGTCCTGTTTTTTTTCAGCAAATATTCTTCTGCATCTTTCTCGTCATATTATAAAAATTGTTGTTATCTCCATTTGTCTCCAAAAATTTTCTTCTTGAAGCGAGATTAGAATTTTTTTTGATTCTAGGGTTGTGTACCTATTTGGTACCATTCTTGATGGTGGCTGGATATCTACAATGTATCTTCGGAGTTGTGATGTATAGTCGCATTCACTAAACAAGTGTGTCACTGATTCTTGATTTTGTCTGCACAATTGACATATATTTGGAAAAGCCTATCCTTTTTTGACCAGATCGTCAGTGGTCAATATTTTGTTCCTTATCATTAGCCATGTGAAGATCATAACTCTAGGTGGTGCCCTGATACTCCAGATGTTGTAGATATCATTTTGTATGTATGGTGCATGAGTAAGAAATTTGAAAGCAGAGCTTAATGAGAATGTGCCTGTGGAATGCCTTATCCAGTTAGGTTTATCTGGGACCCCTTGAGTTATTTGAACTTGATGTAGTATTGTGATCAATGTGTTTAGCTCCTGTTTTGCCTGAATTGAGAGTGTTCCAGTTGTGTGTAGATGTCATGTACCTTGTTGGTAGCATTGAGCTACAGAAATGTTCTTGTGTGTTGCATAAGTGTGCAAGATTGGGAATGAATTGATGAGTGGTTCATTTAACTAATTGTCATGTCAGAACTGAATGTTTGTGCCTCGTCCTAATTGAAATTTGAGTGATATATGAAATATCTGAGCCAACTTTCCAATGTCCTTCCAAAATTGTGATGCATTTGTCATGTTCCAAGGTCTGATGTGATCTTCTGTTGTCCTAGTTATCTCTTTCCACCATGTATGAGTGTAGTTTATCCAATGCCACATCCATTTGAGTAAGAGTGATTTGTTAATCTCCTCTAAGCTCCTAATTTCAAGACCTCCAAGTTCTTTTTGGTCTTGTGATAAGTTGCCAATTTGCTAGAAAAATGGGTCTTTTTTGACCTTGTGATTCTTTGTGTCCATGCCATAAAAACATTCTATGGATTTTATCGATTGATGTGGTGACCCATTTTGGCAAAAGGAAGGATGACATAAAATACACCGGTATCGCTATCAGAATCGAATTTATCAATACCAGTCTCCCTCCAATTGACAACAAATCTGCTTTCCATCCTGCTAGCCTGTGCTGAACTTTTTCAATTGAGGGGTATATGATGCTTTTGTCAGTTTCTTCTCTGATAAGGGTAAGCCAAGATACATCATTGGAAAAGTGGAACCCTTACATTGTAATGTTGTTGCCAAGGAAAACACTATGTTGGTTGTGTCTGTTGTGACCAAAAGTTCAGATTTTTGTAGATTTACTTTTAGTCCTGATAACTTTTGAAAGATGTTTAGAATCAATTTGAGAATTTGCATTTGTTGTTGTTGTGCTTTGAGGAATATCAATATATCATCGGCGTAGAATAAGCATGTTCTGCATCTTGAAAAAGGTGACTGAAGTAGTTGCAAGTCATTCGATTTGGTGATCCACCTGGCAAGAAAATCAATTGTTATGTTGAATAAATATGGTGAAATTGGGTCTCCTTGTCGCATTCCCCGTCTCAAGTCTATGTCCTTGCCCACCACTGAATTAAGTATCACTTTTGATTTCCCTTGTAGTACTAGGTAGTAAATCCAGTGTGTCCATTGTTGAGAAAAACCTGCTGCTTGTAAGCGTTTTATGAGAAAAGACTATTCTATGGAGTCAAAAGCTTTATGCATGTTGGCTTTAAACACTGCCATCTGCTTAGCTTGTCTTTTTGCTGCTCTGATGAGTTATTGTGCATAGTGAAAGCCTTGGGTAATGTTCCTGCCTTTAAGAAATCCAATTTGAGTTGTTGTCAGTATCCTTTCCATGTGTACTTGCATCTTGTTTGCTAGTACCTTTGAGAGTATTTTCGGGATGCCATTAATGAGGCTTATTGGCCTGAATTCTGATGGTCTAGTTGATGTCTCCTTTTTTGGTATTAACACTATATGAGAGTCATTTAACGGGAAAAGCGTGAGATGCTGATTCTCAGTGATAGTATTAAATACTTGTTGCAATTCTGGCACTAGGAGTTCCTTAAAACACTGGTAAAATTCCCCTGTGAACCCATCCGGCCTGGATTCTTTATTTTTTGGCCAAGCATCTATGACTGCTGCTATTTCATGCTGCGTGATGGTTGCTTGCAAGGTTTGTGTATCTTCTTGAGTCATTTCTTGTGCATTGTATATTCTATCAAAGTCAAATGTAGCTGATATTGGTGATTGTGTACCCATTAAGGAGCAAAAGTATCTAAAGAGTATTCCAGCCTTGGTGTTGTGATCTTCATGTTGTTGCCCATCCTCTTCTATGGTAGCAATCTAGTTGTGTCGTTTTTGAGTTGAAGCAATTACATGAAAGTAGCTCGTGTTTCTGTCTCCATGCTGTATCCATGACCTTTTTGCTCTCTGCTTCCACATATGTTCCTCTAAAGTTATAATTTCAAGTAGCCTTGAGTTAATTAACTTTTTTGTGAGTTGTTCTAGCTCTGTAAGTCTTCTCCTCTCCACGTTTCAGTCCAACCAAAGCAGTACAACCTTGCATACCTCCTTCTGTGATGTCAAATTGCCCACTTTCGTTTTCTTCCACTCTTTGATTGTATTCCTGAGTTTAACTAGCTTGTTGTACAACATAGTTGGATTATGTGCTAATGGTTCCTGCGACCAATTGACTTGCACCAGTGTATTAAAATCTTTCATTCTTAGCCAAAAATTTTCCATCTTGAATGTATTTGTAAGTGGGAAGGTTGTTGAGCACTTGCATAAGACTGGACAATGGTCTGAAACGGTTGTTGCTAGTGTTGTTTGAACCATATTAGGGAAAATTTGATTCCAATCTGTAGAAACTAGGAACATGTCTAGTCTGGCGAAAGTGGGTTGCTCTGTCCCCCTACTCCATGTATACTGCCTTCCTTGCAATGTTAGGTCCATCAGTTGTAGTGAGTGCACTAATTGTCTGAATCCTACATCAGGTCCCCTTCTTGTATTTGACCTGTCTGACCTCCTTATTGTCTGGTTGAAGTCTCCACAAAGTAGCCAAGGTGTGTTGTCGTGTGGTTTAGCCTACGTCATTTCTGCAAAGAAGGTGTCTGTTGGTTGCTGTCGGGGGGCCATAAACTCCTGTCACTCTGATTTTGGAGTTATCCATGTTGATCTTTAAATCCACTGTGACATAGCATGTTTATTCCCTTTTGTATGTTTGCATGAAGATGGTTGAGTTCCATGCTAGAACCAACCCCCCTGCTTGGCCATTTGCTAAGATATGAACTTGTGAATCCAATTTTCTGTCTAAGGTCTCTTTCAATAAGATATCAGTTAGGCTACTGAGTTTTGTCTCTTGTATGCACAGTCTGGCCTTTCTGATGTTATTATATTGCGCACATTTTGTCTTTTTTGATGATCATTTAGACCTTACATTCCAGGTTAAGAAAGAGAAAGTAATAGCTTCATTTCTCATCATATCGTAATACAACCAATAACTTAAAAATGCTAAAGATAGAAAACTAGAATCACAGAATTCCACACAAAAAGAAACCCCCAATTCCTAATTCTACAAAAACCTGTCATATAGGGCAAGATTTTAATTCTTTAATAGCTCGCTCATATCACTTCCTTTGGCATGGCGGCCAGATGACGGGGCGGAACGGTGTCGTGAAGTGGTGTCTATGGAGTGCTTTCCTGTGAGTTGGCAAAAGCTTGATCGACTTGAGTGAGAACTCCATCGTCTATGTGTAGACCTGAGGCATGTAGCAGTGTAACGGTCTAATCTGCAATGAGTGGTGTGTCTTGCTCTTCTAGCGGGAAAGGTAGCAGAGAACTCTTCGCTTTTCTATTGTTGGAGAAGTTACGAGCTGACTGTGTTGTGCTCTTCCAGTTGATTTGTTCTATCATGCTTCTCTTTTTTGCCAGCCTTGGGCTTCTTCTTGGTGAGGGAGTTAGCCTTTTGTGTGGTTGGTCCCCTACTTACTCCTCCAGGGCAACCTCTTCTTGAATGATCTCCTATAAGCCCAATCAAGACTCTTGAGTGGCCTCCTCCTGTAGACCCAATTGAGGCTCCTGAATGTTCTCCTCTTGCAGATCTAATTGAGGTTTGTGGACGTCCTGTGGGCCCCATTGGGCCTCCTCTTCATTTGAACTCAACATCAGAATAGGTTGTGGTGATGCTTCCTCAGATGGGTTGGTAGTTTCTATGTGAAGGAGCATGAAGCACGTTATAGCTTGGAATTGTTGAGTCTTGGCTGTCATTAGGTGTATTGTTGTGAGGCTCGAGAAAGACTTGAGGGTGACTGGTGTGGCTATTGCAACAGCTACAGTGAGGGATGGTACTGAGTTGACAGTGATAATGACTGCCTTATAGAGTGTATCGGTAAGTTGCAGGTAATCTTCAGTGGTTTTGGGATGGATCATTGTTATGGCATGCGCTGGTGTAGCAGTGCATGTTGCTTTGACCTCTTGAGCACTTTCCTGTGCCATTGGCTGTGTAGCTTTTTATGTGGCTTCCTTCTCCTTTGGAACCCATGTGGTGGTGATTCTCTTGTCCAATTTGGGTCGTCGGTCTTTGGCTGGCACCCATTTCCATTACGAGCTTCTTGGGGACCTTGCCGAGTAGTTTGTAGACATTGATCGGTGTGTGTTGTTGCCGTCAGAAGAAAGTGGTGAAGGGTGGTGCGGTGGCCGACGTTATTGACTTGGCTTTTCTCTTCGGTACCTTCTCCTTGGTGGTGGGTCAAAATTGAGGAAAAAAGGATCATTTCCCCAAAGTCTCCAGTGACGAAGGATCACTGTAATGGGTGTTGCATAGAACCCCTCGCGAAACATGAGTACGTGAGGGATAGTGCGGGGGTGGTCGCACGCAACAAGCGCCATGATCTCCATGAACCTTCCTAGTGGCAGGCCAAAAGGTTCTATTTGAATAGGATATCCGAAGCATTGTAGTAGTCGTCCAATTTCATCTCTCGTCCAGGCTTGAAGAGGCGCTCCTCTGAGTTTAACCCACGCTTGATGGGTTGGAGGATTGTAGGCTATGCCGAATCGTGATCTCCATTCATGCACCTTGAATTCGACATCTAGGTGTTCAATTCTGAATATGTCATGTCTGACAATGGAGTCTCTGAGTCTTTGTCCCGGGCATACAAGGACAAAAGGAGCGATGGTGGCAGGGTGAACCGCATATTGGTGAGGTTCCCATCCATATGCATTTGCTAGTGTGACCGCAATTTCTCTTAGTAGGTCAAGGGTTAGCATTCCCCTGGAGAGGATGATCAGACCCGTCCTATCAAGGTATCCATTCTCATTGTTGAGTTGTCTTCTTATTGGAAAGAAGGTGTCTCGACTGGCGGGGCGTTCGGCATGAAAATTGAAGTCCATTGTTTTTGGATTTTGGTTTGTGTGATATGTTTGTTGGGATTTGGATTGTTGTTATGGTTTGGCTTGCTGAGGAGGAGGCTCTTTATATAGCCTTGATTTGATACATCTTGAAGATCCATGGCCAGATTTTTTGTAGGTGAGGCACTTAATTGGGTTCCTGCAATTACTCTTGTGGTGTCCCTTCTTGAGACATCGATAGCAAAGGTCATCTCGCTTGGCTTGGGCAAGGGGGGGGTGGAGTAGGGTGGCGTTAATGTTTTGTTTTCGTACGTGAGATGACAATTTGCCATTTTGACGTCGGTTGAGGAGCTTTAATGAACCTTGGTTTGCGTTGGTACTTGTTGGAGTCTTCAATGTGCTGTGGTGTTGTATTGTCTTGATTGTGTAGTAGTTTAGCTGGTATGGTAGGTAAGCTCTCTCTGAGTAGAGCTTGCTTGAAAGTTCTTTGGTTGGATTGAAAGGGATTTTGTAGGATTTGGGGGTGTACGGAAGATTTGGAGGGGTTATTGCTTGCTCCTGTAGGGTGGTGGGATGCTTTGGTTCCATTAAAGTTTTGGTAAGCTCCATTAATGGCTTGGTGGGTGGGTGAGGGAAAGGGGTGGTAGAGTTGCTGTGGTGAGGTCGCCTGTGTTCACCTTCGGAGTCACCTGTGTAGTCGTCTTCATGACCTCTCCTGTAGGACTGAACTTATAATATGTCATATTTCTTGTTATGATTCATATTTTCTACTACGTTATAATATATAATATAATATATTATTCATTTAATTGTGTTGAAATTCATATAAAATAAACTATAAAAAACTCTTCATAATTCATTCGTGATACGCATAGTATTATGTAGTAAAAAATCAAAACCTTCATTATTATAGGTGGAAGGAAGGAAGAGCAAGATGAGACGAGCTTTTATAAACTGAAAGTTACATTTTTTTTGTTATTTATATTTTGTAATTTTTATAAATACAAGCTTTCTGCTTCGAAGAAATAGTTTACATGATAAAATAGTGGGTGTGGATTTAATTGCTATACGTTTTGTCTAATTGTCATTTAGCAACAAACATCTGTCGAGAATTTTATATTAAAAATCGTATAATCAATTTTATATTAATTTAATCATGTTTTTCTATAATATAGTAATTCGTATACTCTTTGTTTCTATTCATAAAATAAATTACATTATTAGTTGTGCAGAATAATCACTCGACAATCATTTATTTTGACAATCTTTTATTTACTCATTGTTTTTTCTCGAAAAAAATAAATTACACTATATTTACTTATAAGAAAGGAAGACTAAAATGCAACGCGTTATATAGATGAATCCGTATAACGGTTCAAAATCTCCAATTTATAATTAAAAATAATCAATCTGAACTGTTCAATGTAATATTCATATCAAAATCTTATAAAAGACCGAATTTTATGTTTTTTTTTGAATTTTTTTACTATTTTTTTTGGATGAAAAGAAAATCAATTGATTTGAGAATTTTGAGTATCCAATAAAATCGATTTTCTTCCCATTCGAAAAAAGTAGTAAAATTTTTTTTAAAAAAAGTAAAATTTTGTATTCTATAATATTTTAATATGAAAATTACATTGAATAACTCAAATTGATCGTTTTTAGTTTCAAATTTATGATGTTGAGCTATTGTATGAGTCCATTCATACAACATGTTATATTTTAGCACACCTCCTTATAAGCAAGGATTATTTCACATTATGATTTTTTAAATGTTAAAAAATAAAATCTATACTTCACTTTTTCTTTGATTTACGCGGTGATCTTACCCTGTACGTAGTCTATGTCTGGGGAGGTGAAATCCAACACTATAGACATGACTATAGACATGAGAAGTGTTAATTGTACCCCAAAGAAAATCCCTCAAAATCATCCCCAATTGTTTTTACTATAAATGATAAACAGTTAATTAGTATGTCAAAAATGAAAAAAGAAATGTGTTCAAAATCGTCATAGTATGAAGGTACTTATACCTTGTCATATGAGTGTTTATATCTAACTGCATGAAGTGTTTATATCTTATCACATGTGTGTTAATAATATTAGTTAAAAGGTATTTGAACATGATCATGAGATGTATTTATATCTAATTTAGAGAGTATTTATACTTAGTTGATAGAGTGTTTATATTAGTCACAAAGGTGTTTATATCTGATTATTGAGAATACGTTATTGCGGGCTATAACACACTGTTGCGGGCCATAGCGCCAAGCTCGAAGATCAAATATAAAATACCCCTAGTATTTATATTAATATACATGAGTGTTTATATCTAATCATATAAGGTATTTATATCTAGTTATCGGAGTGTTTATACGTGCTTATGTAATGCAAAATTTGCCAAAAATAAAAATATAGCTAAAAAGGAAAAATGCTGAGATGGAGCAGTTATGGGATGATTATGGGGGACGGACTTTGAAGGAACAAAACATATTCTCTAACGTCAAATGACATAAAATTCAATAATATGAAATTAATAATTTTTGATATATTATTAAATGATATTTAATTTATATATAATTTAATTCCTAGATTTTCTATATGTCCAATAACATGTGTGTATATATATATATACATTTTTTTTACTTTTTACTTTATTTAAATTGATTTTAAATATCATTGTCTCAGGTTATTCCTCTTTTATTAAATTTTTTTCTTCTCTTGTATATCTCAACTCATCACTTTCATGATTTTATTGTTTCAATTTTTTTTTAAATAAAGATAAGAATCAAAATCAATTAAATGTTGTGTTTACCACCAGACTGAATCTTTCATCGTCCCAATTCTGAAATCTGAACCATAGGTTGCTTATGCACGGATAACCACCGCAGTACAAATTGCCCAAAACAGAAGAAACAAAAAGTAAACAATACCAAAACAAGCGACCTTGATCTTTACTGACAATCAGCCATGACAGCCACAGCCACTCCTCCCTTCATTGATCCTCACCACATCCTGGAACTGGAGGTCTCCAGTCCATCGGCCCCACAAGCATCCACTCAAGCAACCCCATTGGATCCTCTCCAGATAAGGCGCTCCCAGCCACGGTCCCACCTCCACGACTCTGTGCTTGGTACATACAGTTTCTCTCGCTCCATCAATTTTCGTGTGCTTGTTTTGTGTGCGATGGTCGCTTTCTTGTTCGCTTTCTTCTCTTGTTAAAACCAAGCCAAACCAAACTCATTTAATGCGGGAGAAGCTCAAGTACACTCATGGGTCTCTATTGGTCCCTGATTAGTGTTCATGCTTACTATAATTGCCTCTGTTGTCCTTAATTATTATTTTTTATTTTGTAATTAGTCAACTAAAGGGAATGCAATCCAAGTAAGTGTTAAGCACTGGTTTCCCTTTTCAGTTTTTCATTCATATTCGATATTTGATACTTTTTTCTTTTAGTAATTTTGTGTTTTTTTCCATCTTCAGATTGATGATGAGGTTGGTTTCTCCTGCTACTAAATTGGGTCAATCACATCAGATTACAGTGTTGCCATGTCAGCACATCAAACATGTCAGTAGGAGAAATTCCATCTCGAGGTTTGCGTACAAGGGAGATTCATCTGGAGCCGGAGACGGAAACAAAGGGAGGCAGCTGAAACAATTAGATGATTATTTTGAGAAACTCAGTCTCAGCATATCACAAAGCGAGAACGCAGTCACTGGAAATGATAAGATCGGGGTTGTTGATTCCACTGCCGAGAAGTACAATCAAATTAGTGACCTGATTGCTGATGCAAAACAATCAATTCGATATGAGAACACCGAGAACAATAATAAGAGTGACGTTACGTTTCTTTTCAATGGAGAGAAATTTAAGAGTGTACAAAGTGAAAGTGAAGATTCTGATTTCTGCTTGATGTAAGTCTTTCTGTACTTCAATGTATAATTTCTATATATGAGCTGCTTTTGAGCCGACTAATATATATATGTTTTTTTTTAATGTAGAAATATTTTGGTGGCAATAAATATTGCCGTTCTGTTATTTGAGATAGCAAGCCCGATAAGGGATGATGACCTTGAGTACGTCTCGCTACCCTTTTTCTATGGTGCAAAGGTCAATAAATTAATTCTTCTAGGGGAGTGGTGGAGACTCCTTACTCCTATGTTTCTGGTAATTAATTTCTTCATTTTTTTCTGGTTGAGGAAATAAATTAGTCTTTTTGGTCTCTTTTGCTGCTATTTAATTTCTAAAATAGAAATGTGAAGACCATAAGTGAAAAAAATAAACAGTTGAGTAGGTTTGAGGTGTAGGTCCATGCCCTTTTGTTCAAATTATTTAACAGAATGACAAAGTTGGTATTTATCATTACTGAATTCTAATAGGAACCAAGCATCAAATAATTTGACGTTACTAAATGGGCTGAAAAACTGATAATACAAGCCATACATATTACCAGCATATTCTTAGCTTGTAGTACACACAGCGAGTTTTCGTTTTTTTTTTTTTGCTAATCCTACAGTATATGCACATGGCTAATGTTGCTTTTCCTTTTTGTAAATACCATATTAACTGTACAAAACCACTTAACCAAGCATTTCTGAATTCCAACTAAAAGGGAGAGATTATTCTTGATTCAATTAACAGCACTCGGGGTTCTTTCATGTGGTTCTTGGATGCTGGGGGTTGCTGACATTTGGGCCCCGTGTTTGCCGAGCATATGGTCCTGTAACTTTCTTTCTCATCTACCTACTAGGAGGGATATGTGGCAACTTCACGAGCTTTCTTCACACTCCTGAATTAACTGTTTGTGGCACGGTGAGTTTTAAGTTCTGAATACTAACTTTTCTGGTCTACCTACTTGGATGTAGATGCTGTACCAGTCAGCTTTGTCATTGTTACATCACATGCTGGCACCAAAATCTTGGTGCTGCTTCTGTTTAATTTTTCTTTCTATTTTTGTTTTAGGATTATTTTAATGATGCCAATATCTTTCAAGTCCATACTAGTACTGGTAACATAGTGTGGTTGCAATTTTTTTAACTGCTTACACAGTTAATCGAAGTCCATACTTTGGGCTTTATTCATACTTATACAGAAACTTGCAATTGGTCATATAATAAAAAAATGTTTCCAAACCCCACCAAACTCAGATCGGTATATCTCTATACTACCCAAATTGTAACTCTTCTACCTGGTAATTATTAAGTTCATTCTTTGTTTCTCATAAACCAGGGTCCCTTGTTTGCTACAATTGGGGCATGGCTTGTATATCAAGTACAAAATAAAGAGGCAATACCAAAAGATGTATTGGAGAGTATGTTTCAAAGAGCTGTGCTTGTTACTGTTCTAAGCTTCATTTTAAGTTGCTTTGGGAGAATAGATAACTGGTTAGTCATTCTCTGTTATGCTTTTTTTCTTTTTTGGATAAAAGTGGACCATGTCCGTGTGTTTCATTGAAACAGAAAATGTTTGTACAGCTGGTACCATACTATAACATCATATTAACTTATAATCTTAAAGAAAAGACTAAACCTAATAGAAACATCTCAGCAAATCCATAAGAGCAACAACAAGAAAGACTGCAACCAATCACAAAGTAATGCGAAAACAGAAAGATACGGACTGTCATATGAAAGACAATCAATCACATTCCATTGCATCATATTTCTTCAGTAATCTTTCTTCCATACCCATTGATGGTTGCCAGATCATCCTCCTCTGCCTCCATAGTGGAATTTGTAAAGGGAGGTCTTCCACATGTGGTGGCATGATACATGTCAATTTTAAAAATATTGTATCTCCTTTCTTTTCAATTATTTTTGTGCATGAAATGTTTCATGTTTTATTTATGTGCATTATATGCCCAATCAACACTTGCCTCCTTTTCCCCTTAGGTAATTCTTCATTGTGTTGTCTTCATTGTGTCTCCAATCATTAATATTTCAGAGTCAAAAAACACTCCGATTGAAACCAAATGCTACGCAGCCTCTCTTATATTTATATGTAAGATATAGGTTGTGGCATATGGTGGCACCAAACATTTGCAATGCCAAAACCCTCTAAAAAAGTTATACAAAAAAGTGTATTTGTTTGGAAAATTTTAATAAAAAGGTCTGCTGGTGTAAAATAAAGGTATTTTGGGCTTATAGTTCTGATCTTTTTTGTTCGTTCTGAAGGTCACATCTTGGAGCAACTCTAGCAGGGCTTGCATTTGGCTATCTCACTTGTCCTAGTCTTGAGCTCGATAATGCAAATACCGCTTCAAAGGAGGGACAAAAGGAGGGGGTTGCTTTGTTGCCAAGAAGGACCAATCCATGTAAATCTGTGGCTATATTTACCATCTCGGTAATTTTGTTGGCTTCTCTTGTTGTTCTATATGGGATGCAGCCCGAGATGTTAGATTTTGAGTGAGTCAGATTAGATTATGTAGTTTGTACCATAGATATTAGATTTCTGGAATTGACAAGGTGTTGGTATTGCAGTATCTTTTAAACCTTCCTAATTTGCTTTTTCTTGAAGTTAGTTTGAGTTTCTTGTTTATAGAAAAAAATTGTTGATGTTTCTAAAATGCCCCTTTCTTGTCATCATTCTGTACTATAAATTTGTTGAAGCAAGCTGTGGCATGAAACATATATTTCATTGGTCAAAAAGTTTCTAATCGAATCAACACAAAACAATCTTAAAGCAAAATAGAATTGTGACCTTCCATATCAGCATTATTCACAAATTACATTATTTACATTCTTAACTACAAGATATGATCTATATATACATGGGTATTTCATTACATTCTATTAATCCTGGTACTTTTGGAATCTTCTATCTACTAGTGTATAGAGATCATTTGTTTGCAAACTTTTCAACTTGAGAAATGTCAAGGCACTCCTTAACTCCGCTTGCCAGTAAAAATCTGAAAAAAAAAAGTGCAAAAGTTCAGTATTGTTCTCAGTAAATTCAGTTTAGCTTGTAAAGTCAAATTGCATGGATACCCTCTGAAAATAAATTATTGACCTGTCCAGAAGAACTTTTGCAATGGATTGGCAACCACCTACAACTGAAGATTGCATATTGAGTGCTATATTCGGGTTATGAACACTTTGTCGGATGTGTATCCAACCATGCTGTCCATGTGCATCATCAGAAATCTTGGCCCTGAATATTATTCATTTTTTCCCAAACATTCGTCAGTAATTTAGAATATTACCTGGAGACCAATGCAATGTGAATCCTACAAATATTTTTTTTCGTAATATTATATCCTGCTTAATCTGTGTTCATAGAGTACCCCACAAAGGCTGGTACTGGTTTGTTGTTCTGGTGAGGTAAATTTGAAGCCAAAACCAAAACTTATTTTTACTAAACTGTGGCCATTTACTTCCAGACCGGTAATGTAGACATGACTTGTGTGGTGTTCAACACAGATCCATGTGTTAAGTTCAAATATTCTTCTCATTTTAGTTAACATCTCATGTTTTCATTTCCTAGCCATTCTCCTAGGAAGCAAAAAAAATTTTTGAAGGAAACTAAAGGTGATATACATATAGTTTATTTACTGAAATACCTGTACATATAGGCATCAATATCAGCTGGTGTCTCATTTGTGTCTACGAGGCATCCTTCCTTTACCCAGCAATCACCGCATTCATCAAGCTCCCATCCATTAAATCTACCCTCCTAATACAAATGTAATAGATTTTTCTTATATTGTAAAAGTGTAGTGGTCTTTAAAATTTTATACCATAATGAAAATTTTCATTTGGAAGCATATTACATACCTGAATGTATTCCTTCAGAGTCTGGACTACTTCCCTACCCTTCTCTTTTGCGTATCTCGGTGGAGTCACTATGTTCAATCTGAGTTCGACCGAATCAGCTGGCTCTTTAAGATCCCTAATCAAACTACCAATTCCTTCATCTATTCCCGAAAGTTTCATGCGCACCATCTCTATGATAATCTTCACCACCATGTATGCTCCTGTGAATAGTTTCAAGGACTAATTATATGTTCTAATAAATTAATTGATTGTATTCATCATTTGCATCACCCTTTTAGCAAATTAACTTTGCTAGAGAGAAGATGACTAACCATCATCTAGGAAATAGTTTTCTTTAAGAGCGCCATGGCCGGTGGTCTCCATCATGAGGTGTGTCTCCACACCATCTTTATTGAGTTGCACTCCCTTGTCAATGACATTTCGGTATCCAACTCTATATAGGCAGTGATGGCCTCCCCTCTCTGTGATGAACTCTGTCAACCCCACGCTGGCTCTGGCATCTGTCACGATAGTAGTACCTGCTCAATTTGCCAATTTGACTCAGTTATGTACTTCTTTATTGTGATATTTAAACATGGAGAACATCAGCCAGATATTTTTATTGCCTAAATTAAATGTACTTTTTGCATACAACCCTATGTTTCATCTTGTTGATTCTGGCAATGACTCTTACAATAATCACTTTTCAGGCCTTGATCTGGACAACATATGCCCAATATTCGCCTTTTCTTTTTCCCTTTTTTTTCTGTGAAAAATATAATACCAGTTTCAGTAGGTAACCATTAGGGCAAGTAAGCTTGTACCTGGGTGCTCCCTTAGTACAATCGCTGACATTAAAGCAATCAACCTGTCACCATTGATGGTGACTCCAGTATCATCAACAACGCCACTGCGATCAACATCAGTATCAAAAACCACCCCAAGGTCGGCGTCATTTGCTAACACAGCCTCACGTGTCAGTGCCATTGCCTTGGGATCCTCTGGGTTTGGTGTGTGATTCGGGAACATGCCATCTGGCTCTAAGTGGAGACTTCCGGTAGTGTCAGCTCCTAGCTTGTTCATCACAGCCCAGGTGAAGAAACCGGCAGAACCATTTCCAGCATTGACTATCACCTTCATAATAGGCACCGATATGATATGGCTAGTAAATTTCAAACATAATTTATTCAATTACCAAATTTTTTTTGGTGTGGGGATTCTACCTTAAAGCCCTTGAGAGGAGTTTCATAGTTTGTTGGATGGGCTATCCTTTCTATGATTATTTTTCTTAGGTGCTCGGCATAGGCGCTCATGAAATCAACCCTTGTCACTGCCGGTGGCATCCCAGAAACTCCGATTCCCAATTTTCTTGCAACAAACTTTCTTGCTGCTCTTTCGCATATCTCTTGCACATCATTTGACCGTAACCCACCTTGCCTTGTGAAGAACTTCAATCCATTTCTCGTGTATGGCAAGTGCGAAGCTGTCATCTACAGTTTAATTCATGATAATCTATTTAAGATAACATTTTTTTTAGCATGATATATTAAACTTAAGCAAATTGGCGTTTGATTTTGTTAAACCAAAGAAAATTTTAGAATGTCTGCTGTCAAATAATAAATAGAAGCAACAACCTGATAAATTCAAACCAAAACTATCCAACCAAAAATAAACCAACACCAGATCTCAAAAAAAGAAAATTAAAAAATAGAAATGAAGAAATAACAACTGAACAGAACACAGACCTCATACAAAAACTGGCCGTAATGTAGGTAAGTTCTGACGGCTCGGACCATATATGATCGATGATATCTTAGAAACTCAAGTTTCTAAATATATCAAATCGGCATAGATTTCTTTTTGTTTTTCTTATTTGAACTCAGTGTACCTTCTTTTAACTTACTGGACTGTTTTTATCATTCAAAACTGTTTTCTTCTGCATCTTTGTAAGTGTTAATTATTTAATTGCACTGAGAATTAATGACGACATCACATCTTATTACAGTTTTGTGTGTCATCAATTGAAAATCTATTCCATACAAACACATGACTCATATAAATCATAAATTACTTAAAAGTCAAACAAGATATCTACCATAATTGAAGCATCATAGTTGAATGGTGTTAGCACAGTGCTCATGAAGCAAGCTGGTGTTGTAGCCAGTCCCATATCCACCACCACACACCCTGCCTTTGCCAGACCAGAAAAAACTGCTGCTGACAACCGGGGACCAGACAATCTCGGATCCCTCCCAAGTGATACATGGACCCGGGTTCCAGCTGCCATGTCATCATCTCCATCTTTTTTATCCCTAAGTACTTTCTCTGTCACCCAATCACCAAAGCTCTCAGCAATCGCTTGTGCTGCCTGTGGTGTCAGATCCACTGTTCGGCCTGGCTCACCATCCAATGCCACACCACGTACATCGGAACCATTTTGCAATCGTCGAATTATGTCACCTATTACAATTAGTGAAAAAATAACATTATAACATGGATGTTGCCTGCTAATACATACAATGAAGCACTTCTTTTACCCTTTTTGTATTACCATATTCATCTGAGGCTGTGATCCCGATGGATTCAAGCTGGCTGGTTCTTGGTTTCTGGGTGAGTGTTCTTGGGCTGGATATGGTGAATAGGTTTGGTTTGCATTGGTTCTTCAATGCAACGTAACGGAGAGAAGAAAGGATAGATGTTCTTTTGGAGTTGTAGGAGATAGTTGGAGCTGAAGGAGATGTGCTAGCTGTTGCCATTGTTTCTTTCGTTCCAAATTGGAGGTTACTTTTGAATGATTTTGAGCTATGGGGTTCTGAAGAAATATCTTGCATGCATGACTTGTCACTTTCTTTTTGGACTGGAATAGTATACACTGAGCTTTTTAGAATGGACCAGTAATTAAATATGTTTGTTTCTAGTTCTCATACTTATTTGTTATTTTAATATTGATTATGTTCACAACCAATCCTTGAATTAATTTGGCTGTGATACAGTGTACACAATGCATGCTTCTAACATTAGCATGTTTTCTTAGTCCAAAATGAGTTTAAGAGTACAGATAACATGCTTTATTACTTAATATTGTCTTGTCCATGAGGTAATATTTCAGTATGTAACCAGTAAGTAATTAATAACTAACCACAGTTTTCAGATAATCAAATGCTTAACAATCTAATGCAACCAAAAGCCTCGATAATAGAGCATAAGACGAATTATCTTCAATCCTTTTCTTGAAGGAAATCCAACAGAATTAATATCACAGCTTGAAAGATCTTCTATAGTCTTCATTTACAAAAAAGAAAAAAAAAAAAAAAGGAAAGATCCGTCTTGTATAATCTCACGTGTTATTTATCGACCAATGGAAATATCTCTTGATTTTTCCAGTGTACCGCAAGCAGACGAAGAAATTTAAGGGTTTTGGTTGTCGGGATCGATTCTTCAGAGAGATGATACATGATAGCTCTGGTTGTGAGGTCCAGAATGTAGATTGAGAGTTTGAGGGAGATAGAAAGAGAGGATTTGGAACGTAGTGGAGATAAGCTCTGGATATGGTGCTTTGTGAGGCCTAAATTTAATATCTTTTGAGAAAGAAAATCAATGCAAGGCATATATATGCCTGATAGTTTTGTTTTTCCAAACATTCATATTTTGTCTCTTCATATACTTTTGTAAATGCATGTTTTATTTTTCCTACTAGCTATCTAAAAGTTAACTTTCAGTTAGTTATTGAAAGAATCACATTTAATTAATATAATTAGTTAAAAATACTGTCTTGTCCTCCCATATGAGAGATCATGGAAAAGTTTGTATGTTCTAATTAAATTCAATAATAACTGCAAAAAGACTATTTGCCTCTAATTAAAATTCAAAATCTTTGGGCTTATTAGTTATTAGACCCGCCCTATCAACACCCAACAAATGTATCAATCACATTGAAAAACAGGGTTTTGTGATCTGTACATGTGGTTCAACAGATGTCTAACTCCACAATTTGAGGCCTAAATGGCACATATTTTTGGGATACAACTAGTCGCACAAAAATAAAGAATAGGCTGATATTTGTCAAAAAAAGGGAATTCTGATTTTGATTTCATAGTTTACAAGTAATCGATACTGCAAGCAATGGAAGTTCAGATTACCTTATTTTGCCAGAATATATTTTGTTATTAATTTTTTTTATAATTGTTTTTCCAGAAGTGATACTATTTTGATCAGCTTTGAAATCGAACCCATTTACTACTACAAGGGTACCAGTGTACCACCATAATATCAAACCTTTGTTAGCACGGAACTCACAAGCATGAAACCATGCACTTACCGAAATTTCTGCAAGATGTGCAAGGATTTATGCTCATATTGTGCTTGGCAATACAAATTAAGGATACAAATCTCAAAATCTAAATACTCCATCTCCTCCTAACTCCACAAATATATACACAAAAAGTCCATACGGATACTCAACAATCTCAAAGCACACTTGCAAAATCAAACACAAGTTCCCCATTTTCGAACTCTTTATTTTAAAAATGCTCTAAACCCCTGGCACCAGGGATTGTTATCCATGTCAACCTCAGTTCAATCTCGCCGCATTCAACTTTCTTGAGACGAAGAGCCAAGTCTTGCATGACCTTCCCCTCGGCCTTGTAAATGCCGCTCTCTTCAGCCAGGCAGTTTTGGCGGCTCGGGATGATCTTCTCAATCACGGTGCCGTTTGGCACGTTTGAAAGGTCACGCTTCAGGACTTCGATGAACGGGCGGATGTCAAACTCTGCATGGCCCATACTGTCATCCTTGCTGAATAAGTCCTTGTCGTACACATGCTGGAAGAATTACCATGGCACAATTATCAACACAAGATAGATTTTCTCAGTTAAGTGCTGTCAAAGTTTTCTGTTATTTGATTTCCTGTTGCAAGGCTAATCCCTAATACCACAGTTACAACTACAATGAGGTAAATGAGTTCCAATGTGTAATATGTCCCACATTAGCTTCAATTGTGCAACTAAGTCCCTTTAATGCGAAAATGTATGACATGAATGATGTTCCACAAAAGTGACTTGGACCTCAATTAACTCTTTTTCTATGCTTTCTGTAACCTTAACATTGCAACTGGACACAAAACAACCGAACAAAATTGTGAATTTGCAGCCAGAGAGGTATATTGCTACTGGACCGAAAACAAGTGAACAAAATTGTGAATTTGCAAGGGCCATAATATTTACTGAGCACAACTGCAAGGGCCATAGTATTTTCTGTATCGGCAACAATTTTGGGCCAAAACTTAAAACGAGTGCTTTAACACCTAAGAAATAATAAATAATGCAAATGACTACAAAACAATAAATGATTAGCAAATACAACTTACAATGCTGATAGGAATATTTGGATCCTCGATAGAAAGCGTTAACTCTTCATTCCACTCTGGATTTGTATTTTTCTTTATCACTTTTGTCTTCAGTTTCTGTCAAAATATTAAAAGAAGGTATTATAATCTCATGACAGGAATCCCATAAGACGAGCAATTCATGAACAACACTATGTCCCATGTGCCACTTAGAAGTAAGAAACTGCCCAGCCCTCGGTACCATCTTACCCACAACCCATGGTTCACAAATTTCACAACTTGAGAAACAGGTTGTGGCTGCTTGACCCAATCCACAATAGACAAACCAACCAACCATGCTCCCGTTGGTACCAGTTATACAAGGCCGGTTCGAACCATCAGATTTAAAGCAAAGCATCAAGGTGCTGAGAAAAACTGCTTTGCCAGAAGATCCCCAACAAATTAGAACATGCTGCCCTGAATAACCCGCTGATGCATATCTGCTATCGAAAGTTTCTACTTATGTTTTGGGTGTGCCCTTTTAATTTCTTTTTTGTACGCCAAATTTGTACGGAACTTTGCATACTGTTTGGGTTTGGATTAAGGGGATTACGGTTCAACTCCTTTCATGTATGCAGAGATGACTGGAAATCTCAGCCCATCTGATCTGAAATTGACAAGTATCTTTTGTCTGGAACTCCCAATGATGTGTCCATAGTATTGATAGGAGCTGAGAGATGGGGCTGGAACTAATAAATCTATAGACCAAGTCACCTTGGACACCCCAACAAAATTCATGATATACTTAATTAACAAATAAATCAATTCACTTTGGAAACCCCCACATAAGTCACCTGTGAAGGTGACACTCAAAAACTTAATCACCACCACAATTATGAAGCCCCCAATTCAGGTGCTTTATTTAGCATCATTGTCATCTATTTTGTTACAATTTTTATGTAGTTCTTTTTTTATAGATCAGATATTTTATTAATTTATTCCTTCACAACTAACTGATAACCCATTCCACTCAGTCAAGGGATCCACTTTCCATAAAATATTTAATGGATTCCTTTAGGAAGGCTCCTAGCCAACCAATGTGCAGTTGAAGCACCTAGAATCTTACATTAATATAACCCAAAGAATACATAGATTGAACCGTCCAGAATAAAAAAAAGAAAATGTTATAGAGATATTATAATATTATCATTAATACTGATTTTATTATATATATTAAAAATGAGTTATCATACATATTAACAATTTTATTTTATAAAATATTTCTATTATTTAACTTAAATATTACTAATATGTATAATAACTCATTTGAGTTAAAAATAATAATACTTTACAAAATAAATTTACATAATAAAATCATTAACGTACATAATAATTCATTTAACGTATATAATAAATCTCATATTGACAATAATATTAACAAACGTATCTGATACTGTATCAGCTACCAAAAACAACGAAAGAGAAAGAGAAACCCAATACACCTTCCTTAATTTAATAACTAACAAGGGTTCCCAATTAAGTCAGAACTAATTGCTATTCTTGCTGAAGGATTCAGAGAAGAAGACACAACAATAAGGTTGATAGTAAAAAAGAAGAGCACAGGATCTCTCCAAATGGTAAAAACTGGAGACGTGTCAAGATAAAAAAACAAAAGGCTAAACATTTGAATCAAGAAAAAACAAGGAACGAAGATCAATGCCTGAGTAATTAAATAAATAGGAATCAGTCTCTCCTAATAAGTGCATATGATGATATGAGCTGCCTCTTTCTTTTTCTCTTCTGATTATTTCATATATGCACTGGTCCCTAATAAGATAAGATAAATCTAGTAACTTTTACTTGTATGTATAATTTTTTTTTTACTATTCACCTTAATTTTTTTTCAATTGTAATTTTCCTTTAGCTCGATTGCAAAGAAGAAGAAGTCAACGGACATCTCGATTTGCTAAAATCCTACCTCTTTTGGGCGAGAGATTGTTAAATCACTGAAATTCAAATCAGACGGTTTTGGGATCGCTTTCTCCCCTAGCTCCCCGAATAAAAAACGATCAAACCTTAAAATTCAAAAATTCACATTCACGATCGAAGGAAAAATAAGCTCAAAAAGCCTCAAAATTGACCAGAAAACAAGAACTAATTAAAAGAGAGAAGAAAAAGAAGAAGAAGAAGAAGAAGAAGAAGAAGAAGAAGAAGAAGAAGAAAAGAGAAACCTGTTTGCCCATACGCAAAACGACGTAAGGATCGCTGCTGGATACATCTCTCACGGCGAGGTTCAAACCTCTCATCACCTTCACCTTCAACAAACCTAACAAGTGCTCAACCATTCTCTATATCTCTCTCGATCTCTCTCTCTTTCTAAGTCTCAATCTCGAGCTCTGTTTCTCAGAAAAATCAGTTCCTCTTTTGGAGAAAAGAGTAAGAAGAAGACTCCCCGAGTGATTGATTATAAAACGGAGGTTAGAAAACGGAATTGGTGCTCCGTTCTTTCTTGGCAAGCACAAACTCCGGACTCCGCAGGTAATAAAAGAGTAGAATTACTGAATTCAAACAGAGAATTAAAATTAAAGTGAAATAAGAATTAAATTATTTTAAAATGTTAATATTTAATAATAAGAAAATAAATAAATGAAATAACGAGAGTGAAATATATTAAAAGATAGAAAATTTGATTATTTTATTTTATTTTTATAAATATTTTAATTTATTTCATTTTAAATTATTTTTATACTACCAAATCGATTTCTCAGAAATGATTCTCATCCCCCGGCTTAGTAACATTTGTCGCGCTATACGAGATTTATATAAAATTAAGTGTAAATATTATATAAAATATGTTCAATAATGAACTTTATATAAATTCAAATACAAATTATGAATTTTATATAACTGAATCCTTTAATCGCACTACTTACTTGGATCTCAGATATATTCATATTTCTATCAGAAAGTATTTATATCTGATAAGAAGAGTGTTTATACTTTATATTACTGATATTATAAGTTTTGTAAACTGTATTTTTACTTGTATAATAAAATTTTTAACTTAAATTTTTCTATAATCATTCATAAAAAAATAATAAATATTTTTTATATTAACTATAAATACTTTCAAATTTAGATATAAATAAATTAATTATTTAATATTAATATTTTTGATGTACAGATAAATGATACGGAATATAAAGTCTAAAATAATTTGTCTAATATATTTATATCTCTGGACGCATGTTTAGAAAATAATGTGACCTACTAAAAATGATGGATATCTCGAACAAAATTATCGCACGCGATGATTAGCTAGCTTTGAATATATAGTTTTTTTTTTTTGTTGAGGC
Source organism: x Bolboschoenoplectus mariqueter (assembly GCA_037678475.1). NCBI lineage: Eukaryota > Viridiplantae > Streptophyta > Magnoliopsida > Poales > Cyperaceae > x Bolboschoenoplectus > x Bolboschoenoplectus mariqueter. The sequence goes on from CM075255.1 coordinate 3,595,540, forward strand.
TTACATTTTTAATAACCCCTAAATTGTCACTAAATAGTTTGTCACATCTAATTGTAAATAATTAAGTTTGTTAGCCGACCATTACAAATCACCATATTTATACTCATTTTAAATCAATATCAAACATTCAACAATTATTATAGATGTATTAGAATAATTTAGAATGTTACCGAACAAAAGGAATCTTCTCTTCTTGTCAGTCAATATTAAACGGAGAATATCGTACTATTTTTCTCATAAAATATTGATGGACAAATGATTTTTGTTTAAAAATATAAGGGCAATGTCTTATAACCCTTCCGAATTTTTAATTTAAACTATTAAATTTATGATAAATTATTAATTTATTATTAATTTATTATTTAATACTCAACTATAAATCATATAATTACTAAAATATTCTCATATATCTATAGTATAATATTTAAAATATTTATATAATAAAAAAAATTTAATTTATAAAAATTTATTTACTATTTTAAATATTATAAACACTTAATTAATTAAATAATAGACATACGATAGAAAGCAACATTGAATCAAACAGATGCTTCTGACGAGTCAATTTGACTAAATATTTTCATCTTTATTTATCTAAAAAAAAATATGATAAAACTTAACTGGTCGTCATTTCTTGCTCATCCTTTTTTTTTTACTCGTTCTTTGTTGTCACCTGAAGAAGAAATATACCGCCTTCACATGTACGTTGTTGTCAAGTTTACTTGTTCTTTGTTTTGTTCGTGGAAAAGTAATTGCCTTTTTTCCAAGTAATTAATTTGTCATTCTTCCACCAATTAATTATTCATAAACTTTGCCCAATAACAGGCGTTGATTTGATCCAATTTAAATAAAAAAGAAAGCTTATTCCTAATAAAAAAATGTGAGCGGTGAGATTTAAACCCAAAATCTATATAGAATGATAGTTTAGTGAAATATCAACTCATCCAATCATTTTTTATATAATATTTGTGCAAATAAAAAATATATATTTTTTAAACGTGTTCGCACCAGTGTCATGTTTCTAATTTTTTTTTGAAAATATTATGTCGTGTCATACGGATATCGTACCGCGTCATATAATTCTTTAGTTATGTTCAGACATAATAAATATTTTTATTAAGATTTTATAAATTAAAAAAATTATTATATTAATAATTATTTTAAAATATAAATTTAAGCACTGATCTGAATTTGTCAGTACTTAAATCTGCCTCTTTTATGCAAGTTCTTAATCAATGCTACTACGCTATCAGAAATCTGATTCTTTCTTTTTCTTTCCTTTTTCTTAGTTTGGATGTTAAAATCTGATTTGGTAAAAGGGGAATCCTGGATTTTTGTATAGTTGAGTATTAACGACTTAATCTACTACGAATGGAGAGGATCCGGAACCTATTCACCAAATCACGTCGCCAAACCACCACCGCCATTCATCGAAGCGAGTCATTTCAATTGGAGCAGATCCAGATCGACTAACAAAAGCGATTGGATGGATGAATATGCTTCACTTAAGGTCAATATCTTCCATGAATTCATCACTCATTGAAAGAATATATAGATCTTATTAAAACACTAAATAAGTGTCCAAAGCAAACTTTAAAGTATACAATTCGTAAAGAACTATCATACGCTCTTTCAAAGTTTTTGCAACGTCTACTAGCTATATCTTTGAAGAAAAAGGATAGGATAAAATCCATATTTTGTTTTCTTTAATTAATCGTATCGAAATTTATTATTAATCGACATTATTTATTCGTATATCGGAATTTACATCTTAATCTTCTATCCGCTCCTTAAAAAAACCTCCTCGATGAATTAGGCATCCTTAATTTTCACTTACGAACTAAAATTTCCGAACATAAACTCCTTAATTTAATCTGTGTTAAGGATTAAAAATTAATTGCAAGACCACAGCCAGGTCTAGCCAGATAGTTGATAGGAAACCATTACTTGCAAGACCACTGTTTTCTGGTCTTAATTATTAATTTGAGGAATATATAGACATATGGTACCAGACTACGAGGTAGCATTGAATCAGGCAGGTACAACCTGACAAGTAAACTTGACTATGCATTCGTTTTTTTTTTTTTTTTGTCCTTTCTACTCGGTTCTTGTTGTCCCGTGACGAAGAAGAAATCGCGTTTAACAAGTCATGATCAAATATATATTATGTGTTTGTAAAATCCCTTTAAACCCGTGAATTTGTTAGTGGAAAAGAAATTGGCTTTTTCCAAGTGGGATTTTGTGTTTGTTTTCCGTGAAATTAATTAATCCAGGAACTTTGCCCCAGTAACAGGCGTTGATTTGAACCACCAATTCAAATAAAAAGAAGAAGAAGAAGAAGAAGAAGAAGTGATGATTGCCTATGGCATTACTGTGTGAGCATTTATGTATAGCCATATTTTCAGGTATTGGCCATGAACTAACTAGCTGGTTGCCTGTGGTACACAGATTTGATAATCATTTTTATATGTAAAATTTTTTTTATTTTTTTTTATTTGGTAATCTACTAACTTTTCAAAAAAAAAGTTCCATGTTGAAGCTCATTTTTTATTTATATTTCAAAATTTGAAACTCAAATATATCGAATTCAAACCATTTATTTTATTCATTTTTATGAGAAGTGCAATTTTATAATTTTTTGAATTCATTTCATACTAAATTAATTAAGGCGCCAAAAAATGAATGTTTTAAATTAATCAATCGCAATTAATTCGATTCATTCATTTTTCTACCACTTAATTTAAAATAAATGAACTTTGAAAATCATAAAATTTTATGTGCACACTTCTTCCTGAAATAAACAAAATCAATACTATGAATTTCATATTAAATTTTAAATTTTAAATATAAATAAAAAATGAGCTTATAATATTTTTTGTGATTAAAAAAAACCTTATTATAAATTAGAATCTCTTAACAAAAATTAGGATATGCATCATACATGCATGTTGAGAAACCCTAATCCATGGATCCACAACAAGTCGGTGTAATAATAACACCAATATACCATCCTTTCTCCTTGTTGGTGAAAGGTGTTAAATACTGTTTATGCTGAGAGGTGGGGCCTGTGGGGTCAGATTCTACTATCATGCTCCTTTCCAATCAATCAAGATCAGATTTATCTGGACTGAGCGTTGACTCCAAAGCCAAAGGACTGGATAGGAGTTGAAGCAAGTGTTTAATTGAAAGTCACAACGCTTTTTAAATTTGTTCTCATCTTAAAAGATTCTAAGCTTTTTAATCTCACTTGATGATGGATCCTCTAGTTTAGTTTAGAACGCGTTCAGTTATCATGAAATTAGATGAAATGAAATTTTATGAATATAAAAATTCATAAAATGTTTTAATATGCATAATGAAATCAGTATTATTGACAGTATCGATGATTATATCCGTTAAACATTTCCTAACATTCCAAAGAGTTCTACCAGAACAAAAACAAAAGACTTTACATACAATTAGGGGCAAATTAAATCAAACTGGTGTTATGGATTCTTTAATTTTGTCTCTCTTTATTCTTTTGTTATGTACATTTTGTATTAACATTTATGCAGATTGTGTCGGTGCCGGTGAGTGCGCGTGTTTCGGGTCCTCATCCAATGTACTCTCTCAAGCCCACCATATGACTTTTGAAGCAACTGCACTAATCCATTCTCTCCGTTTTTATCTGTTAATTTCGTAGTGCAATTTCATGGCATGAAAAAGAAGATTGCGACAATGATCACCGTTGAAGTCGAAAGGCAACTCCAACGCTCAGCGTTCTAAAGAGATGACACATATCATCACTGCTATCTAGTTTGTCTACTATGATACCCCTAGTTGTAAGCAGGAATCCGATATCAAGTAGAGAATGCGGGTTGTCAATGTAAAATTCTTTCTTCTTGATTTCAATTCCTGCTCTTTGGTATTCCACTGCCCGATACCAGCCAAGTAACTGTCGACTGCTTCATCAGAATGAAGAGGATGCGATGCGTGGAGCTTGACGTTAGAGTGAGTGCTCTTGATCAGCAGTTGGTTCAGCTTGAAGTACATGTGACAGAGGTGCAGCAGATGGTGAAACTCTTTTGGCCTTCTGAACTTATTAATTGCTAGGAATACAATTTAATTTAGAACTCCGTTTTCTCAATCAGTACAACTCCTTTGTGAATTTATGGTGCCAGTATTGGTTTGGAAGAAATGCCAGGAGTATGTAAAGGACGTCTCGCCGCTACGATTATCGTTTCTTCCTCAGTTCCAGTGATGTCTCCTTTGTTCTTTTCTAACTTAGTAAAAAAGAGTACAAATATATGATGAGTTCAAGTGGAAGGAAACAATGGAAAATATCAAAATACTTACCAATTGGCACATGAGTACTGTCCCCAAAATATATGTGTTGGTAGCTCTTATGGGATTGATAAGATTGCCAGAAACAATTAAGAGAACAGTTAGTGTTACAACCAACTTGGGAGGCATTATTGTTGCTCCTTTGATCTATATCTTTTGGTTAGTATTGCTTACATATCTGTTGTGTTTGTATTGAATTTAGTGGCTAGAGGTAAGGCATATCATATACCTTTTGGTTAGTATTTCTTTTATATCTTTTTTCCTTGTTTCCCTAGCTTTCTAACTATCTTTCTCGGTCCATCATTATTTTCTGTAAGGCTAATTATATTATGAATCATAATATGTATTATATACAAAGAAATCACACTGAAATTAAGTAACAGTTATGAGTCATTAATTACTGAAATTTTTTATTCATAGTTGGACTTCTTTTTTTTTATTATGAGCCCAGTCAGCATGAATAGTTACTAATTTAGCAAATAATAAATCTTACACAACCCATGACAGCCCAGCCATTTCACCTGAAATTAGCATTGTTAGCCCAAGCTAACTCATGCCATCTAAACCTAACTCTAGACCTAACTTACGTACATAATAAAACTGGAATTAATATTGGGTTGTTGCCACCAGGCCAACAGACTATTTGAGTTATATGATTTTGTATATTTGCAGTTCTTGTTTTTGTATAGCGGTACATCATACATACTATTGTTCAACAAGGTTATGTACTTTTGTTATACTATATTTTATATATATATATATATATATATATATATAATTGGTTTGGTGAATGAACAAGTAAACAATAATATAGGATAGAAGCTTAATTATGATGTATAAAAAGATCAAAAAGTTTTCAAAGCTTTATGTGTACCGTTCATATTTCAAAGTTTGTAGTGAGAAAGAAAATGATTAGCTGAGTAAACATTTATATAATACTGAGGGTTTCAATGTCACAAACATTTTAGTCCCAACAAATACTACTAACTCACTTTTTATTTATATTTCAAATTTTGATATCCAAATTCAAAATCAAATCATTGATTTTAACATTTTATAATTTTGTAAGTTCATTTTATACTAAATCAAGTGGTTAAAAAAATAAATGTATCTAATTAATTATGATTTATTAATTTTAATACTTTTTAGCACTTGATTTAGTATAAAATAAACTCTAAAAAATCACAAAAATTTATGTGTGTATATTTCTCATATAAATAAATAATATCAATGATCTTGATTCAACGTTGAAATGACAAATTTTAAAATATAAATAAAAAATGTGATATTTTGTGATATGAAAACTTATGATATTAAAAGCCTTTACTAATATAATAATGGATCTTCAATACAAGTTGGCATTCAGCGAAGTACTTTACTTATAGTGGGCAAAAATCCCCTTCTAAAACCTCATGTCTGAATCTCAATGATGACCGTTACAGTAATAATGTGTAATTTATGTCCACTTTATTCTCTGAAGTAGTTGCCCTCTTTTAAGGATATGGACTCTCCTATAATTCAACATAGAACAAAACACATTCCAATCAATAAAACATACTGCAACGACTGAATAATCACGTTTTGATCATTTTACATTGATTGAAGAGTTAAATCAAGCAAATGGCCCTTGATTGAAATAGCATTTGCATTTGGTCACCAATGTGACAAAACTCTCTGCATCCTATGCAACTTCAAAGACCAAAGTCGCAATTCTTCAACTTATTACCAAAATTACAAGAATGACTTTTGAAGCGCCACCCCCCTGTAATTTGCTATTTGATTCTATTTGATATTTACTCATTCTGTGAATGTACTTAACATTGTGGAAGAATAGAGGAGTTTTAGAATAATAGAAGAGAAGCCCAGTTTATGAAATGTCCCAATTAAACAAAGTCCAGTTGCTTTCCATAGTAACAAACTGTTTCATAAACTGGAACTTTCCAAAACCATCACACTTGCGTATCAACAAAATTTTACCTACTTTCCAAACTGGAACTTTCTTCATGTCATTCGTTATTCATTAAAAAATGAGTAAAATATGGCAGATTAATAAGCAATTACCAAAATTTACCTAGTTACATATCAGCAAAACCAAATTAATTAAATATACAAAATTGACAACCATTTTTATTAAACTTCAACAAGACCACAAAATTGCCTACTCTTTTTTTTGGAATCCAACAGGAACTCCTAAAGAGCCAACAATAACAAACCAAAAAGCAAAACAAAAAAAAAAAACTCAGTACACTCAGTTCAACTACTTCAATGCTAAGACAAAACCACCAAAGCAAGATAAGCTTTATTCTGTTTATTATCATATAACCTAATAATGCCAGAAAATCAGATCCTGAAACTAAGGAGCTTGTTAAGACCCTTGTTAAGACCCGATTTCAAGCTTAACGAATACCCTCGTTTACCTGCTGTAACGGACCGAGACACGGCCTTCTCTTCTACTCTCTCTTCTATGGCTTCTATCTGCTTCTTGCACAGGAGAAAATTTCTGGCACCGTCAAAGCTGATTGCATATCCTGGTTCCAAAGCTGAAAATAAGAAACAAAATCATAGGTTAGAAAATAACAATCATATACCAGAATATGCTTATAAGTTCTGACAAAATAGAAATAATGGTATTTACAAGTACACGTATGCAAAATGCAGTTTTTTTGTAAAATTTGCATCGTTTCAAAAATAAAAACAAATTATAGCATTATTTGCCTTTCTAAATTGGTAATTATGCCTGCACCCTAAATTAATTTATTTAACCGCAATTCATTTTTATTGTGAATTTTATCATGCCACTTCAAATAAACAAATTTAAGTTCCAGAAAAGTGGAAACCTAATTTCTAATTTTTCATGGTTCTAATTAGGAGGTTTCAAGAATCAAGAACCAAATAATAATAGATTTTCCATTCATGGTCCTGGTGCCAGCATAAAATTTTCTAAATTCTTGTGTTTTCCTTTTGTTTATTTTTGTAATGTAATTCCCGTGCCATGTTTAACCAGTATTTCCACAACATGATAACTCAGATTCAAACAAATATATATAACATGATGGACAACATATTACATATAGAATACAACAATTGGGGTCAATTTGCAAATTTTCAGTATTACCCCCCATACTATTTTATTACCTTCAGAAACCTGTCCATCAAAAGAGCATCATAATTGCAATAGAGAAACAGAATTTAGAACAAAAGTTCATCAAAATAAGAGAAAAATCAGTTACCATCAAATCCGCCATTAGCGTGGTAGAGAAGGAACTCGTCGAGGTCGGTTCCGAGCACAGGCAACCTTCCCTCTCTCGCATAGGTCTTGAGCGCCGTTCTAACGACGCCCGACGCCATCTCTCCTTCGTTGACAAGAAACCTCAGTGGTCCCGCGCTGCCATACACCGTGACCGTGACAAGCAACCTGCCACACCCCTTCACTTTGTTGTTCTGTCCTCTCTTAATCATCCCCATTGCCACAACTAAAATCTATCGACTAATTAACTTCGCAAAACAGGTCTCGATCTCTTTTGGTTGAATCAATTCACGGATCGAGGCCGCGGCAGCGGTAGTGCCAGCCCTGCATGCACGAGGCGTAAGGGGAGGAAGAATTGGCGAGAATTGGATCGTGCGATCTCACCATTCACGATCGAGGATGAGAGGGGGGAGGAAGCGAGGAGGCGCGTTGGAAGAAGAGACTCAGAACAGCTTAGAGCGAAAGAGAGAGAGAGAGGGATTTGATTGTGGAGAAAACAGGGGACGATTTGGGGCTGTTTATAAAGGCAAGATAGAGATCGGCTCAGCGAACGAAGATTTAGCGGTGCCTGAAAGTCCGGATTCTCTGTAACAGAGGAAAACTGTTTTACGATGTAGTGACAGACTGACAGTACTCTACTCAAAATAGCAGAGTTTAGACCCACAGGTCAGAGGATATTTACTTTGATATACGTGAAAACATGGCACAGTAAATCCTAGAAGTTGATACGGCTGGCATTTGATTTGATTTGACGTTCCGTACAGAGCGGCGGCTAGGGTTAATGGCCGCGATTTAAATATCGGGTCTACGAGGACCAGCGGGCAGCGGGCTGCGCGGGTCACACCCGAAACCCGATAAGGACGTGACATTCTCACCAAACTCACATGCTGACGTAAGCGCATATTTAATAAACATTTACACTTTATAATACATGTATATTAATCCAAATCTTTGAAATATAAAATTTGAAATTGACGGATCAAATTTAAGTTTTTGAGTTATCAACATTTGGTTTTGATAAAATTTAACCGGATGCAACTTATTCTCAGCATCTCAAACTAGGTATAACTTTGGATGCAAGTTTTATCAATTAATAAAACATTTTAATATACTAATAATATCATTCCTTTTCAGGAAATTCTAAAAACAAATAAAGAAATAAATAAACAGAAATTCTGAGATGCCAAATTAAATTAGAAACAGGAAGTTGGTTATCCCAATTCCTTGTCTGCCATCATAGTAAGAATTTGTTTTAAGAAATGATTTTTTGACGTCATGACAAACATGATTTGTTTAATTAAAAAGGGGAAAAATAATATTGTTTATGAGGTACATTTTATCACATGGCTAGTACTATGATGCATCTTGAAATTGATTTGCACTCTGACTGTTGCACATGATTCCTTATTTTTTTTATTTTTTAAATATATTTTAGAGTACAATGCACGTTGCAAATCTTAAAATCTGTCAAAAAAAAAAAATACAAATTGATCTATTGTCATTCCATGTGAAGTTATGGACTTCATCAAAATATTGTATTTGTCATGGAATATATGTTGAAAAAAATACATTAAGATAACCCAGTCAAACATTTTGTTCCGTAGATCCCACAAGAAAAAATTTTTTTTTTGATACATGGAATCTAATTATATGAGGAAATTAAAAATTGTATGTGTCATGCCTGCTTTGGATTTAAAATAAGAGGAGTAATAATAGTATCTTTTAATATCTTTTATATATATTACAGATATATTTATATTTTTTTAAAAATATATTTTATATCTAAAAGTGTTTATATTTTATATTATTAGAATTAGAATTTGATTTTACTTTAGCAATAAAAATTTTAATTTGTATTTTTGTATAATCATTAAGGAAAAAAATTGATAAATACTAACTATAAACACTTATAAATTTAGATTATTTATATATTTGATATAAATATTTTTAATATGCAAATAAGGGGTACGAAATATAGGGTGCAAGAATAAATTTAAAACAAATAAGATTATTTCTTAAAAATTTCAAATTGATATACTGACACAACAAACTTTAATTCCAGATGTTTAAATTAATGGAATAAATTTACAATCTCAATAAATAAATAAAGTGGTAATGTCAGTATTTTTTTTAATTTAAAGCACTAAACACCTGTAAAATGAGATTAAATCAGTGTACCTAATTTTAATAAATGATGTGTATGAATACCTGCCCTGCCACATTTTGATGTGCTTATTTTAAAACCTAGATATCATTTATATAAAAAATTAAAAATTTTACTCACTAAATAAAAAAATTGTCCTGACCTTCTTATATATGCAAAAAATTAGACTTAGAACATGTTAATTAATAGCTGATACTAATTAATAAAGCATAGGAAGAGTGGCGAAGATAATGTTCTCCGTGCAGGAGATCGTAGTTCAAAATCCAGAGATAAATTCTCTATAGACATTTAAATTTAAGTGATTTGATTCTTATCTTTATTTCAAAAAAAAAAGCATAGGGAGACATCCGCATTAATTTAGACCATTTTTATCTCTGTAATTGTAAAAATTAAATTCATTTACCAAATTAACAATTTTCTTTATATTAATTTCAAGATGTTTTCATACCTGCAATTTCATTTTGCTAGCATGGTAAAAGAAATTAATTTTTCAAAATTAGAATGAGGACAATATTTTGACAACTGCAAAGATACTCATATTATTTGCAAAGCAATTCAAAAACTTTATATGGTGTCACTTTTAAATAAATTATGAAAAAATTCAATTCTTTTGCATATAAAATGTGAATGAGTGAGCACAAACAAAATTAGCTTTATTTCTTTACAGGTTGGTTTGCATGTATTTTCATAACATATCTTAACTAGCATTACATATACCTAATTAAATTAATTGGCACTTCTTCAATTAGGTAGCTTTGATATAGAGACACTTAACAAAATCTCTTTAAAGAAATAATAAAATAAGATTATGAGAATATTAATTCGGTGCACAGTTTCGTCTACATTAAAACAAAAATAATAAGTACAGATTATCAAAAAAAAATACAAAATAAAACAAATAATAAGTACAGCTATTTATCAAAATTATAATATCTGATCCATGTTGGTTAAGTACTGAACTTATAGCATTAATTAATTAATTAATTAAGCTTCTTCTTGCTCCAAATTTTTGTTTCTTTATCAGAGAAATTAATGTTTATTATAAAGAATAATTGGAAAAAACTTGTATTTAATTTTAAGATGTACATGAGAATAATTCCAAATTCTAAAAAAAAAACCAGAATTTTCTTTTGTAATTTTGTGAAAATAAAACCATTCATGTGGGTATGCTAACGACAATTTGCTCAATCAATCAAGAAATTTGGTGCATGTACCTCACAAGATAATAATAATAATTGGAAAGTATATTTTTTTTTTTTTTGCTTTTTTGCGAGAGAAAAGTTCAATGAAAATTCCAAAAGAACGGCTCAAATTATTTATACCACATGGGTCTTAGGTTTCTTGTTCCCAAATATCTCAATTTATATTTTATATTTTTTATCTGCATATTATTAGTTTTTATACTAAATAAATAAATAATTTATATTTATATTTATAAATATTTATAGTTGGTATAGAAAATATTTATTATTTTTTTATTCGTTAGTGGTATAAAAAATTTAAAGTTAAAAATTTTATTGTACAAGTGAAAATAAAACTTACAAAATTTTCAATTCAAATAATATAAAATATAAATATTTTTTTGAAAGAAATGTAAATATATTCGGGGTGCAGAAAAAAAAAATCTGGTGAGACAAATACATATTATGCAATAATTAAATATACAATTTACGAGAATAATTTGTCAACTAGGTTATTACTAGGTGTATATTTAGAAGTGGTTCCTATATTTAATATGTCTAAGATATAAATAAATATTTTTATATTAATTTATAAAAAATTCTCTCATGAATTGCAAAGTAATTTGCATATGTACATGAATTTAGCATTTTATACAATGATTGACTTTAGAATTGTCAACATTCAAATTTTGGTTGAGTGTAATTTATATATTGTCTTATTTTAGAATTGCTTCTTTTCACTAGATTTTTTGGAGTATAACCAAAAAAAAAAAAACCCTAATTCTTTATATCATTTGATCATGTCAACAACAAATTTATTTGAAATTATGACAATTGATAAAATATTATTAAAATTAAAAAATAAACTCTACATGTGTTCTCTATAACAAATTTGTTGTGATTTGAAGTATAATTTTCTCACAAATTGAAAAATATATGATTTGATATTAACATTACTATACTTTTCCTGATTGTCATGATTTTAAAACTTTATTTTTTTGGTCATCAATATATTCCTTTAATTCCTAGCTAATTCATATTATAACCAACAATTTCTGTATCTAGTGCTTCAATCTTAAGCATCAAAGTTAATTAATTACCAGGAATTCAAATAGTTGTCGTTAAATAACAAACCTCATTCTCATTTTTCCAATATTTAACTTTTGTTTCCGATTTTAACCCTTTATTCCAACTTCCCCTGGTTCTATCCGGGCAGCAAAACTGTTTCCCTAGATGCGGGCTGCTCTGACCGGAGCGATATCTAAGAAGAAATAATGCATAACGGTCAAGGTTAATTAATGACCGATGTGAAGTGGTTATGATCTCTCTGACCTACATTTAATTAGGTCATATCAGCATCCAACGGCTAGTCACATTTAATTATGTCTCTGACCTACATTTAATTATACCGTCAATCTCTTATTTTGTTAGTGCATTTTTCATGGTAGATTTTCTTCTAAATAATTATATTTCATCAAGAAAAATGTAACGTTTTATAGAAGTTTAAAAATGACGTGTCGTGATTAATCTATGCATACGTAACGCGTCTCATATGTTACGTAACGGATATCTTAAAATGTCAATACATATTACATGAAATTATTTGAACACGTCATGACACATCACGTGGTTATGTGAAATCAACATTTATCATTTCAAATATTTTTTAATTTTAAATATAAATATGAAATCTATTTTTTATCATAAAGTTTATGATATTTTTCTTCACTTTTCAATGAAGTTCACAAATTTTCCACATATTTATACATTTTTTTAATATTTTTTTCAATGGAAAACCAAATTTTGTGATTCTTTAATTCTAAATTATAATATAACTTCTTTGCACTATACGATAAATTGAATCCTCAAATTGGGTTTCAAAAGCTTTTATACTACAAATCAAATCCGAATCAAAATTTATACAAGCAAATTCATCTACGCAAAATCACACTTTAAGGCCGACCGCCTAATTCACACAAACCAACAATTTGGTACATGTACAAACCAGCTAAGCATCCTTTTTTTGCACACACACACACACACACACAACACAATTGTAAACCAAATTCTAATTTACAACCTTTTTAGATGTAAAATATAATAAAATACTAATTTCAGATTATTTCTTACCAATTTCCACACATAAATAGTCAATGTCGAGTTGGTCCAATCTGTCACTCCATTTTAATGTCTTTTTCAATTCCTTGAAATGTCAGTAGGGACACCTATTGAAAGAGGCGTATCATATGTATCTGTTTTATTTATTGACTTAAAAAAAGAGTTTGAGTTGAAAATAAAAAAGAATTAATTTAATTTAAAAATAAATTATGACGTAAAATTAATTATAATTTTGTAATTTAAATAATAATTGGTTTAAAAAATGTATTTTTTTGTGTAAAATTTTGGATGGAAAAAGTAATCGTGACTCAGATTTGTTAAAATAATGGATAATTAGTACTCAGATTTGCATAATTTGGTGGGTAACTAACCAATTTTTTGGCTATAGTTTTTGAAATTTGAAGGCTTTGAACCATGACCAACCAAAAATTATCCATCCATTATCACAATTCCATGATTAATTAATTTCCACTCTCAACGTAGTCAATTCAAAGAGGTATTTAATTGACTCTGAGAATTTGTTATAAAGGGGAAGATTCCTTGCATATTTCAATGATTTGGAAAGGAGGAGGAAAAAAAACATATACTATATTAAAATAAATGAGCAATAATTGTGATTTTGCACGATTTGCATATTGTCAAAATTAAGATTTGACGTGGTATTAAAATAATGGAGAGAAATTGACTTCCGGTCTATTATATATTTAATGGTGTTTATAAATTTGAAGAACACTAATTGGAGAGAGCACTCCATTGCACTAAATTATATATTTTTTTTAGCCCATGTAATAAATATAAGTTATGAAGAGTTTTTTTTTTTTTGAAAATAAGCATGATAAGAAAATTCTGTAAAAAAAAGTTTTTTTTTTTTTGCCTTTTTATATTGAGTATGGAAGTATAAGGTTTGTTGTTTTCGATTAATGTGTAAAGCCAAGAATTAGAAATTTATATTATACATTTTAATAAAATTTGGAGACTTCATCTCCATCTTTTCATTAAAAAAAATTATATTATACATATAGCTTATTTTTTTTTTCAGAACATACGGTTATATATATTTTACAATAAAATTTCAAATAAATGGATAAAATAAAAGAGTAAATTCATATAACACATTCTCTCTATTTGAACATTTAATCAATATGAAATATTTTTATGTATATATATATATATATTTTGTCAAGAGTTAATATATTAGTTTATTTATTCAAAAGCTATTTCTATGACACCAATTAAGATGCTACATAAGGTCACAAACACTTCTCACACTGAAAAAAATTTAGGAAGCTAGATTTGATCCAAAAAAACAAAAATAATCACATATACAGGTTTGAATTTTAAAAAATGAAAAAGTTAATTGAACAAACTGAAATTGATGTAAGGGTTTTGAAACACATGCTCTTATTGTATGAAAAAAAATCTCAACTATCTAGTGAAAATAAAGGGTTCCGCATATTAATTTTTTTTTGATCTATATTTTCATATTGCAACATACAATCTACATGTTCATACTATAAATTTATCATCACAGATTGGCACTGTTGGAAGAATTTTATTTAATAATTAAGAACTAAAATTGCCCGTAGAATGTAAGATATGAAGTTTTTGCAAATACAATGGGATAAATTAAATTCAAACACCCAATAACACAAATCATAAAAATTATATCATATCAACTTGAAACTATTAAACAATATTTTAATAACAAACATTTAATTTTATTGATATCTAAATCATACAATAATATTACCAACCTTAGCCACTATATAGTCAAAAAAGAAAACATGCATGCCAAAAGTAAATTAAAAAAAAATTACTACTATAGCAAGGTTAAATATAAATTAAAATATTTATTTGCAATTACAATTTATAATGAAAAAAATGAATATTTTCTAAAACAAAATAACACTCAAATTATAACATAGCTTATTGTGTCCAAAGGTAATTAAACATTTTTTCATTTATGTGTTTTTGTATGTTGTATGGATTGTTATTTTGATTGAATTTTCTATGATAAATTTTGTATTGTTTTAATTTTATAGTTGAAAAACTAACCAGTTTTACAACTCAAAAAAAAAAAAGATGAATGATAAATTAAATACCATAAAGATAACTGAGTAATGATAATGAATAAAATATAAATAATTAATGAGAAGGATTTCAATGTCACAAGTGTTTTATGTCACAAATTGTCACACTCTTCTGTTTATTTATATTTCAAATTTTAACATCCAAAAATCAAATTCAAACCGTTGATCTTATTTATTTTTATAAGTGATATATGCATATAAAATTTCATGATTTTTTTAGTTCTTTTTATACAAGATCAGTGGTCAAAAAAATAAATAAATCTAGTTAACTATGATTGATTAATTTTAATACATTCATTTTTTTTTATCATTTGATCTAGTTAAATTGAACTTAAAAAAGCATGAAATTTTATGTTCATACATCTCTCATGAAGATAAATACTATAAATGGTTTGGATTTGATTTTTGAATGTCAAAATTTGAAATATAAATAAAAAAGAGAGTTTATGACATTTTATGATATTGGAACCCTCCTCATAATTAATTTATTTAATTGGCTTAATATAGCACATATTTTATTTAACTTAACATTAAAGATTAAAAAATCACAAATAAACATTCATAAGGCAAATGAAACAAAAATAATTTGATATCAATGACTAAAATATAAAATTTATCTTCTATCAATTTTAATAAGCTTGGTTCCAGTAATATAATAATCACGCTATTTATAAAAAAAAATTATAGAATGATCTTTAATGGAATAAATCTTAGAAAGATAATTAGCAATATGTTTGTCATTGATTGATTTTCAGGTACGATTATTTCATTTTATTATTTTCAATAAAAATTAGATTAAAATATTTAAGAATATATAATCTAATATTCAAAACATGTGGGTCGGGTTAAGACGGATTTTTGAAATCAAATTTATAGACCGACTCAAACTAACAGGTTGGCTAAAGTTCGAATCCGTACCCGACCCGACAACATCTTAATCGGGTAAAAACGGGATCGGGTACGGGTCGGATGCACATATGCACCGACTATAACAAATTTAGATATCAATTAATCTCAGGGACTAATTTGCAACAGTTACAATTAACAATTCTCTCTGTTTTCCTTCAAAATACTGTTTGATAGAGAACAGGTCCCACAATTTTCAATGTGCTAAATTTCTAGTGATTAAATTTCCATTGAATTTACGTAAGATCAGTACCTACGCTTTTTTTCTAATTTATATGAAGTTTCATTATCAAAATCGTCAAAATAATTATTGTCAGGTGATCTCTCTCACTTAAAAAATACATGGAAGTTTGATATAGATTTGTATCAGACACTGAATTTTTTTAGTACCAAGCAAGCATTTTTTTCCTACCATTATTAGAAAAAAATATATATATTCGTTCTGCTCTTAAAAATAATGCTAGGTTTAATAATTAAAACATAGGAAGAATCATGAAAAATTATTTGTTTTGGTATCTCTCGTCACTTATCAGCACTGCTTGATTACTGGTTGTATCAGAACTGGTAAGCTCTTTCCGCTGGATTATACTTCAGAGATTATTAAATACGCAAATGCCAATTAAAATTTATCTCCATTCTGATGATAAAACATAGGGAAAGAAGTAATCAAACAATGTATGTTAACTAGTCGTCACATTTTATTTTATTTAATGAGGAAGGATCACTTGATAAAGGTTATTTTGGTAATTTGGACGATGGACTTTTAGTAAAAATCAAATAAAATTAAAAATTTGAAAAATAAATTTAGAAGTATGTTGTTAAAATTATAGATAACGTAACAATTAATTTCATTTAATTTTAATATTATTTAAAGTTTCACCAATGATCATTAATTTCGGATTGTTGAAATTTCAAAATAATTTTATGTACCGTAAAACATATATTAATTTTGATTTTTTTTTGTGTAAATATAATATGTACATAATATAAATTACACATATAATATTATTTTTATTTTATTTCATTTTAAAAATTACCAAAATAAAAAATTCTCTAGGGATTCACCTCTTATTTAAATTATGTCATATCCTCGTGCAAAAAGGAAAAGAAGGATACGTAAAGTTTTCTTTAATGCATCAACACACATTTTTTAAATTAATTATCCATCCTTAACTTCTTTTTTCTTTTATATCTTTTACACTTTTGGGTATTTTCATACCATTTGTTACTTAGCTCAATTCCTCTCCCCACCAACGGCTACTGGTTGCTCTGTACTGGTACATGTTCACTTATGCATCCAGCCAATTCTGATTTATTCACCTTGAAAAAGCTGTACCATCTGCTCTCCTTTGACAATCACTAATCCATTAATCTTCTACACAGCAGAGACAGTTGCATGCATGTGAGACATCATCTGATTATATAGCATACAACAAATTTCAAAGATACAGAGTTTTGCATCAGTGGAAGAGTCACAATGCTGTACCAGTCGGAGCAGTATTGTGTCGGTGCGTGAGTTTCGATCGGCAAAGATGCTGCACAATTGTCTTTACAAGTCCAAGAAGACTTCTTTCTATTGCAGACAATTTAGCAAATCTGAGCAGATACTGGTAAAGTTTCATATACAGACATACTGGTTTTGTACTTTTCCAAATTCCAATGTTTGTAATGTTTTGTATTTTTTTTTTCTTTTTTTGAGGGTTTGTAATGTTTTGTAACTTGATGAAACGGGGCTAGCTACATGATGAATTTGTTGTTAGAAGTTTGATTCAATGAAAACTCAAATTTCTTTTATGCAACTCTTTTTGCTAAAGAATTAAACTAACATCAGTTGCATTTCTTTCCACAGCTATAAAAGCTTTAAATATGCACAGCGTTTATTTTCTTAGTAGAGAGAGAGAGAGAGAGAGAGAGAGAGAGATGAGTTAGATGTTGGTATTTTTCACTTGAATTCAACTGTAATAAGAGGAATATTGAAGCTTTATCTATTTTATATTCTTATTCTGAATTCTCAATTTGGCTATATTCTACACAATTTATTCCTCAACTTTTCACAAACAAAATCTTTAAAACGAATAAAAGAAAATATTTCCTATAATTATTAAAAGATACTACGTCAACCTTTTCCAAATTTATGTATGTAATTGTTGAAAGATATTATATCAATCTTCATTAAATTTACATATGGCCAAACAATTCCAACTTACCTTCATCGAGTATATTAACAAAAGTATATGATACGTGAACACGATACTGATTGTATATGTCCGGACACGGCTAAAACACATATATTTGGACATGCCGTGTTCTTATAAGTATCATTTTAGATGATAAACTTGTCTAAACACGTCTATAAATTTTTAAAAAATAATTGTTATAATATGCTTTTAATAATTGTTACAAGTACATTTTTAGAGAATATATTATTATAATTTGTTTCTACATTCTATGGATTTTTTTCCTATTTTCTATGATTTTTTTTATTTTTTTCAAATTTTTAAATGTTGTTAACAATTAAAATCAGAAATTTAAAATAAAAAATTTAAAATATGTCGAAACACATGTAAAAACGACATGTCAAGACGTAACATATCGTTAGAAATACTATTCTTAGCACTATTATAATACATATTAATTTTTACATATGTTTACATGATACAATACATCCGGCTGATACATATAAAGCAAAACATGATGAGTTTATAGTTCACTAGTTCAGCCTGTCTCACTTGATTATCTATATGCACTAAGATGTTCATTAATTTTTGTTTTTACCAAATTGTATCAAAGTTAAATTTCGAACAGTTAAGTAAGTTGTAAGGGTTTAACATTTAAAAAGAAAAAACTAAAACATAAGAACCTGGTGCATTAACTTTAGATTTCCAACCCACCACCAGCAAAAAAAATACAAAACCTAGGTACATGTGAGCTATACCTATGTGAGCCACACAGTGAGAATGTGTATGTTGGGACATGCTTAAATAGTTAAAATTAAATTAAAACTCTGGAGCTAGCATTGATGTGCCACAGGAGGGACCACAGCGCATGTGACACATCCACTTATTTCAGTGTAGATTCATAGCAGCTGTGGCTGTGGCCATGTGGGCTTTGCTGAGCCCATTTCTGTATTATATAAATAACATAATTACAAGTCTATAAGCCTATATATGAACCAAACCACATCACATCCAACTATGAAACCATGCTCAAAAGGTTTCTAACTTTCTGTGAATTTAACTAGTACTTACTTATTACCAAATAATATACATAAAGAAACACCAACAGGGGCAATAAATATTTGCAAAATTTTAATCAAATTATATCCTATCCTGCTAGCAAAATCTATTGCTAGCTAGCACTAGTTCACTACTGTACTTCAATAACTGCGCCATGTGATGTGAGGGTTAAGTACCGGGTACCACACTGTACATCCAAAATGAGACAACACAACCTGTATAGCCTCATACGGATGAGATAAATGCTCGGTACAGAGGATCCGGTACAGTCACAAGTGGGACCTGGTTCCTGGCTGGTTAATTTTAACTACTGCGCCTTTCTACATCTTACATCATTATTACTACCTCTAAAAAGAGAGACAGAAATAAAAAAAGAGTTACTAATAATACTGGATTTTACACAGTAGATGATGCCAGAGAGACATGAATTGGCTTTCACACTCACAAATTGGTCCTTGGTTATATTTGTTTGTATTAGAATAATTGCTTTATAGACAAAACACAAACACACGCACAAAATAAAGCCAAAATGACCTTTCGGACCGTTGGCTTATCTGATCCCCGCACAAATCAAACAAACGAAAAAATTTCAAAACCAAGAAAAGAAGAACACAAAGTCACAAACCTATTAAAAAAACAGCTAGGTCATATGATATCAGTTTTGGTTCTTTTGCCTTTTTACCCTTGAAACAATATTATATATGTTTTACCCTTGAATTTAATTAGGAAAGCATGATTCTAAATCTTACTCTAACGCATTTTTTTCCCTCCAAAATCAAGTCAATTTTAAGAGACTGCAAATTCATAAAAGATTGTCTTTTTTCTTTTTTCTTTTTTTGGAAGATTATTTATGAAAACACTCTACAATGATTTTAATGAACAATTTACAGTTGTATCTTTTTCTTTCAAGGGTGAAAAAACAAAATACCAAAACCTAGAAAACTTATACATCTAACCTCCAAAGAAATTTGAATCCACACACTTCTTCCTAATTAAGCTCCTCCAGTGCTGGTGCTGGTGCTACATTGCTCTGATGGTCTCGACTGGAGAGGACCCGCGTTCACCGGACAATTCGATCCAGCAAGAGGCAGCACCATGCAATTATAAGAGAGACACAGTGCAACCGAGTCAGGTAGCGGATCGGGTTGAGTCGGAAACTCCGTTAAGAAGTTATGTTGTGCATAAAATGTAGTCATTTGCCCCGTAAAGACGCAACGTGCCACCTGACCTGGCACCGATCCAATTAGCCTGTTGCTGTTTAAGTACAATGCACTTGCTGGAGCTAGCTCTGCTGGTATCTGACCAGTAATCCCATTGTGGCTTAGATCTATGACTGCCCATGATACAGGTGTTGTCGTCACTGGTACGGCGAGCGTACCGGTGAAGTTGTTTCTATCAAGAAAAATGGAGGTCAAACTTGGAATAGAGAACACATTTGAAGGGATTTGTCCAGAGAAAGAATTCATGGACAGATCGAGGAATGCAAGGTCAGGAACTGTTGTACCAGAAAAGGCGGTTTCGATTGTGCCACACATGGAATTATCTGCAACAGAGAGGTACCTAAGTGTCGCTGGCAAACTGGGAAGTTCACCATAAATTGAATTATGACTAAGGTCAAGATGTAAAACTTGAGAAGTAGAGAAACCGGCGGGTATCTCACCGGTGAGACCGCCATTGTTTGAAAGGATTAGAACTTTCAGACTTGGAGATGATGGTAGAAGGAGAGAAGGTGGTATCAGGCCAGAAAGTCGGTTATTGCTAAGATCCAATGTATGTAGATCTGGTAACCCAGCAAGTGAATCAGGTACCGACCCGGTAAGCAAGTTGTTAGTCAGAGAAAGAAGGCGGAGGCGGCGAAGAGAAGAACCGAGAGAAGAAGGTATCTGCCCGGTTACCTGACCAGGATACAGAACCAGATCTGTTAATGAAGTAAGATTGCATATGGAGTCTGGTAGAGTACCAGTGAGGCCGGGCGAGTCGGCAAGACCGGTACCAAGTGTAAGAACTGATACGCGAAAGAATTGGCTTGATGGGTTTTCTTCCTCAGGAGAACAAACGACTCCAGTGAAGGTGGTGCATGGGTCTCCACTGGAGAAGTCCCAACTGGAGAAGAACTTGCTTCCAGGGAGGCCTTGGAGCGAGTTGCGGAGGTCATGGAGAGATGAGAGGTCCGTTGGATGGAGAGAGGTTTGCTGCAGAGAGGGAGCAAATGCGAGGAAGAGCAACAGCAGAGAGAGCGAGTGGCATGACTTGGCCATTGCTAGCTGGAGATAGAGAGAGAGCAACAGAGAGAGGTGGGAACTAGGAAGGAGACAAGGAATGGTGTTTAAAAATTGAGTGTTGGAATGGGTTTGCATTGGAAGGAGAGAACTGAAGGGATGAAGGTTTTAGATCAGAAAAAAAAGCAAAAAATTTGAAGTGCCAGATCAAAAATATATTGGTGATCCTGGAATCATGCTGAATTTGTCACTGATGAGTGGGCCATGAAGTGAAGACCTACCAGCTAGGCCATTTCCTGGCCATTTCTGGAAACACAATGTACTATTTTCTTGGACGTAGGGAAGCTGATACAATGGACATGGTGCATGTGTATCGTTCATGGAATCATTGTACTGGTTATTTATTTTGAGTCTCTGATATTTACTTTGAGACGAGTTCTATTTATTAAACAAGGGAGGTCACTTCATAGTTATATATTTGAACAGTACCAAATAATAAAGTATAAATGTGGAACTGCAAACGTATGTATGTCGATAAATAAATTATTAGATTTGATGATATGTATTCACCAGGACTTGAGATTTTAGAGGCTCAAAATGAGCAATTCTTAAACAATACAAATGACTTAGTGATAACTAGTTAGGATTGTCTCTAAGAAATCATGAGTTTAAACTCTCATAAACATGAAAAAAATGTTTGAGCTCTACTTTTACTCAAAAGAAAAAATAAAACTAAATTCTTAAACAGCATTCAAATTGCATAAAAATTAATTGTTAGAGTATCTATATGATCAATAACATATGTATAACTTTTGGCTTCAATTTTCAATTTTATTTGAATTGAATAAACTGTTGTCAAAATAGTCAAGATAATTATTGTCAAGTCATCCTCCAATTAAATAACTCAAGTGAATTAAGTCATTATTCAGGTGTTACACGAAAAAATGCATGCATCTTTGATTATTGCATAAAAAAGGTTAAAATTAGAACTAACCATTTATAGAAAATAAAAATAAAAAAATTTAAACATCTTCTCTATAGTTTATATAAGCTATATATATATATTAAATGTTATACTATATTAAAAATGGTCGGTCATAGATGGAGCGACTTAAAAAAATTAAATGCTAACTAATTTTCAAGTTGCACCAAAGTTGATACGCAATCTATTGAAAATGATAGAAAAAAGTATTTATAATTTATATTTTATTTTGATAATCATTTTATATGTTATACCCATAGATAGATAAATGTGACTGTTAGTCAATATATCCCTTCCTATTTATAAATATGTGAATAATATTTTTTTCATTATTTCTTTTTACATTTCAGATAATAGTTAATATGAGAAAAAAGTGTTTCAAGCAAAAGAAATATGGGGGAAGGAAGATCATTTCATATGATTATCTTGATAATTTTGATTTTTGAAGGCGATTTTCTAAATAAATTCAAATAAAGGGATAAATTAAAAAAGTAATATATACGTATGTTTTAGGAATACAAATAGTTTAACAATCAAATTTTACGCATTTTAAATATCGTATGATAACACATCAAATAATATTAATTTAAACTGTTAAAACATTTCAAATCACTTGATGTATGATAAAACGTATATCAAATTTCATCAGTCTTTATAGACATTATGAACACATCAAATTGATCATACATGTAAAGTTGTATCTCAAACTAAATCTATACTTCTAAGATTATAAAAGAAATGACTGTCAAGATTATCTCCCCTTCAAGTACACTCAAAGAAGACCTACAAGGAGTCTACCAAATCCAATCCAATCCAATCCAATCTTAAGCATTGCTATTTTTAACACTGCATGCAACTGTGCTCACTGCTGCTCAGGGACAACAAAAGATCAAACAACATCAGGTGCTAAAACTAATGAAGAAAATGGGGAAAAAGGTGGTAAAAAGGGGTGGGAAAAAGGCAACAGGATGGGAACTCCAATGAGTTACTGAGATCTCTCTGATGCCAGTGTCGTTGATCTTATAAACGTAATAATCCATTGGTCGGTAGGTTGGTTTCTCTGGCAATAAATCGGCTAAAAGAGGAGTGGGTCAGAGAAGAAACACAGGATGCATGCAAAAATGCAAAATGATAAGTACAGTGTTTTGAAAAGGTGAAATTGATTGAAGGGAGCGGATCCTTAACTACTAATATTATTTTGATAATTAATTTTTAAATAATTTTTAAAATTTTTCAAAAATAAAAAATTGACAAACATATTATTTTATTTATAGATTGATTGTGTTCTAAATTTTATGTAATTTAAATGTTAATCAATATTCCATCATAATCGTTAAATATAAACCATTGTAAATATCAGTAATTTTGACGACATTGGATGAAGTATTAAATAATACTTAAACTTTATGAAACTTAAAATACAATCAATCCATAAATTAAAAAAAACATAACTATAATTCTTTATCTAAAATTTTGCAGATATTATTTTAAAACTTATTATAAAGACCATTAAAATAATAGTGACTAAAACCTCAAAAATGAAGGGAAGGAAAAAAAAGGTGTGGTGGAATGCATGTATGAGTGCGAGAAAAAGGTCGACCAATGACGATGATGATGCGTGTTCGGAGAGATGTCGAAGGTCCCCTCCTCATGCATGCACCAACACTGTTGCCAGTCGGAAATGGTCTCCTCTCCTCTCTCAATCTCAATGTACGAATTTGCATTTAGATAATATATCCAAGTGAGATGTATTAAAGAAACTTTTATCTGAATAATTTATCTGTTAGAGAGAGAGAGGTGCATTGAAGAAATTTTCGTCTGAATAATATATCTGAGAGAGAGAGGTGCATCGAAGAAATTTTCGTCTGAATAATATATCTGAGAGAGAGGTGCATTGAAGAAATTTTCGTTTGGATAATATATCTGAGAGAGAGATATGGAAGAAATTTTCTTCTGGATGAACATACTGGTTTTTGTTTTGTGAGATATACATCGAACATTTTTTTTTTATCAGATATGTTTGTTGAGCTGGAGTCCATAGGATGAATTTGTGTGAAATAAGTACTCTTCTTGTTTGATATGATATTTTAAATATTGGCCTAAGCTGGCTAGCTACCATGTATAATTGTTCTTGATTTGTCGCTGTGTGCGTCCATATAAATGTTACATAAATGATCAGGCTATGATAAATCTGAAATGAAAAAGAAGCAAATAGACCAAATAAATCTGTGAAAACTGACAACCATAGAAGAATTTCTTCACAAATTGAGAGAATCTGAAATCATAGCAGTTTGGACTTATTTTAGCTGCTACTGGGGGGAAGAACAGGGGACCGGCCTTTTTTATGGGGAAAAAAATAGAATATTATTTTTTAAAAAAATTATGTATACATTTTATTTATTTGATTCAAACAATAGTTATGCTCGTTTGTTATGATATATATTGCATAATTTTCATTTTCTCGTTCCTTTTATGTGGGATTTAATAGTTCCTCTCTAATCCTGACTGTTATTATTTTCAAACTTTTTTTAAGATAAAAATTGAAATCAAATCATCCATTTTTAAATAAATATTCATTAAATAGGATTTCCGACCTACCACCTATCATATAAACAAATATTATTTTTATTACTAGAGCAAAAACTAATTCTTAGTATTATTTTTAAAAGTTTTTGCTTTTGTTAATTACATCATTTTCAAAAGTTGTTGCTTATGTAACATGGTATTATTGTATTTATATCAGGTGGTCCAATTAAATTATCAATGGACAGCTTAGAATCAACTATTGATTCTCTGGATATATATACATACATATCTATATACATATATAATATATTATATAGGTTAAAACCTTGCCCTTCAGTATTAAAATTTGTGTTTTTTCTACCATCCGATTTAGACTGGAGTACTTTCTATTTGCTTTTCTATTTGCTTCTCTTGATGAAATATCAGAAATTGTCCCTTTTGAGCTAAACAATTTTGTAGCATTGGATGGAGTGTGTGAAATTTCCACTTGTGTTGCATTCATTTACAAACATGCATGTTTCATTGCACAGAGAATTAAAAGCAATAAACAACTCATTAAATGAAGGTAAGTGTATGGCATGTTACTCCTGTCAGCAACTTGGGTTAGTAGTTTAGTTTAAATGCCAGTGTTTGGTAGTAAGAATATTTGGTTTGGATTCAAATAGTGCTTTTGAATTATTATTGTTAATTGTTGTACAAATATTTGTATTTTGGGAGAGTATAATTTATGCTGAATCAATATCTGTCTGTCAACATCCGAATAATAGATACCATTTAATTTGATCTACATATTAAAACTTTATAAAATATCAAGTTTTTTTTTAAAAAAAGTTCACTATTTTCATAATATTTTACTATTTTGTCGAATTACTTCTTTGTTATATAAAAGCCAATAATCATCCATAATGGTTTTGAAATTTGATATACATTCTATCGAAATAATAAATAGTATCAGCTTATTATTTTCATAATCAAGAAAAAAAATTCAATTGTAATGATGAGGGGAGATATCCAACGTCTAATTTCCAATGACATCTGATAACACTAACTCATAATAAACATTTTCTTTTTCAAATTATCAGTTCAAATTGTAAATACATCACACATTCAATAAACGTGCTTAGAGAAAGCTTCAAATTATGTAATTTTCTTATTTTCACTCCGGATGATAATGAATTAAAAGTGGATTGTATGATTTTTTTTCTCTTAATAATTATTAATTTGATAAAAATCAGTTTTTGATTTAGTGGCAAAAACAATACTTTTCGTATAAGAGGTTGCAGATTTGAAATCCGGATAAGAATCCTTTATGGATATATAAAGTTGGATAACTTAGACTTTCATCTATATCTAAAAAAAAATCATTAATTTGATAACCTTGACAATAGATATTTAAATAATTCTGAAAAAAATATAAAAAAAGAGAAAAAAATTATAAATATATTTTTGAACTGTATTTTAAATTTCATATAATTTAAGTATCATTTAATATTCCATAAAAAAACATCAGAATTACATGATATTTACAACGATTTATATTTAACGATCCTTGATGAAATATGGATTGACATTTAAATTATAAGAAACTTAAAAGAGAATCAATCTATAAGTTTAAAAAATATCCCTATAAATTTTTTTTCTATTTTTAATAATTTTTAAAAATCATTTCGAAATTATTTAAAACTTTATTGTCAAAAGAAACCCCACATTTTTTTTAATACCGATAGAGAAGATATGTATGTATCTTGTTTAGGTGACAGAGGTAGGAGATACATAAATTTTCATTTAACGGTCTCAAAATTCACATTTATTGTTTAACACGGAGATGGAAATTAGGGTTAGTGAGATTTCGTTATGGGGACCATTCAAAAAAATATCATTTTTTCTGAAAGACATTAAAAGAAAATGTTGGTACAGAGTTAAGAATCCAGAGTGATGGGTGTAAGAATATGCTGTTTTTTTTTTTTTTTTTGGGGGGGGGGGGGGGGCAATTAAGTTTTTTTTTTGTACGAACATAGAAATTATGTTGTGACCTGGAGGCTGCAGAGAGTTCACTATGGGGCCAAATTTAGAAATATTCATGAACTTGTAATTTTGCATAGTTCAGATAAATTCAATTTTTATGATATATTTAATGATATTTCAAAAAAAAAATATTTACATAAAAAATGTGCTTTTATTAACTTAGAAATAACGCATATTAAATTTGAACTAAGTTGATATTTAATTTGTTATTAATCACAAAGTGATTAAAATTAAATCAATAAATCTAAAATTGTTCGAAGAGAAATTAAATGTCCTTCAATCGGTTCAAATAAAAATGTCAATAGTGAACCGATTTACTCAAATGACGGACCGACATAACTTAATTTTATCCGACCCGATCTGATAGCTTCATGCACAGGTACGAGACATTCCATATTTTTAGACTAGAGATAAGTCAATTTAGACGGTATTGTCAAATGAGTTTTCATTATGCAAACGATCTCAAATTTTAGGAAGATTTCTGGATTTCTTGCAGTATTGGAAGTTTGAGTTTGCACATTAACAATCACAATCAAGCAACAGAATTTTTTCATTTTTTTTTGTCACAGGTGATGCTGAGAGGAGAATTCAATGTTTACATTTAATAGCACCGACTCAAAATAAAAGTTCCTTTTGTCAAATTATCAATTCAAATCAATTAAAAACATACGATGCCTTCAAAAATTAACGCATATTAGATCACATATATTTGTTTAATTAGACTTCAAAGAGACCATCTTATGAAGCAAGATTTTTGAAATTTTCACTCAAGATTTGTGAAACTTTCACAATGATTAAAAGAAGGTTGCATTAATTTGTTTAGAAAGAGCTTCTAAGGCAAGAAACGGTCGTAATTTGCACTCAAAACAACAATGATTCTTGTAATACCACTAGAGAAGGTAGGTACCAGTGCAACTGATAGCATTAGAGGCACTAGGTACATAAATTTGCATTTTAGAGCTCTCAATTGGTGCTGGTACGAAGATGGATTTTATGATTTGGAAGAATTCCTTATGGGGACCATTCAAAAAAGATTTAAAATTTTCTTCATAAATATTAAAATAAGATTCTTGCTGCAGCGTTAAGAATCAAGAGTGATAGGTTTAATTAACTATTTTTAAGAAATTTGTTGTTTCAGTTTATTATTCCAAAATTAAGAGCATCATGGAAACTATTTTGCAAATGAGGGTTTTTGGTGTTACAACAACATTGTAAAACATTGTGATTATGTGCATTTTAGAGCATCATGAATATTTGCACTGGATGCCTGCTGGGAATTTTGCACTACTAATTTTTTATATCATTGATTAACAACCAGTTTATTGGCCGAATTTTTTTATTTATAAACATCTAAAAATATCAGATTTTTAATTTTAAGCCATTCAAAGTTGGATTTTGAATTCTAAAAGGGACGCCAACGTCCACCTCAAACACGAAGGACGCCATCATTAAGCCACGTCATTTTATAAAGTCGGACGCCAGAAAAAAAAGCGCTCACGAGTAAAAGAATGAAAGAAGAGAGGAGAGAAGTGAATGCACCCAGCGCACCATCTTTGTTTCACATTAAACATGATAATGGGGTCGGTTCACATGCTCCGGAACCACACAAAGGAGAGAAAAGAGTCGAGTCTCATTTAATATGACAAGTGGGCTCCCTCTTTCTTGTTTCAATGCCAAACGGGACCCATCACCCATTTATAAAACTCTCTCTTCCCTCTCTTTCCTTCATTGACGAGTGGGGCCCACGAAACAGATCCGCCTTCTTCTCCTGTCTTCTCCCTTTCTTCCCAACGCGCGCTAATTCCAGAAATTAAAAATCGCAAATTGAAGAAGAAAGTCTAAATTGTTTCAAGCCAATCCTGTTTAACATATTAAAGAGATCACCAAGGAGAGTACATCGGAGTTCGTTATTGGGTGAAAATCAAGCGCTGAAAGCTCTAACTTAATGGACCACCACTTGCGCTCGGGTGCACACCGGGTGAAGTCGGATTGAGTCAATTGAGAACATGAGAGGTCAAACTAGCGACATGACACTACTTGGCAATGTCTAATTGGGATGATTAAACTTGACAAGGGTCTAGAACATTCGGATGATGCATGAACTCCAAGCCTGCCTTAAGATGACGCTGACGTCCGTTTTAGAATTCGAAATTCAACTTTGAGTGGCGTAAAACTGAAATTTGATATTTTTGGAGGTTCGTTAATAAAAAATTCGGGTTTATTGGGTTGCAACTTTTCTTGGGCTGTGTGGAAACCATCTCTTTATTTATTATTTAACAAACCTTGCATTACTCATTGTGCAACAAATGGTTCGCATGTTATAATTGTAAGGCCTGATTGAACGATAACATATGAAGCCAACCCAAAATTGATAAATTTTACAAAAGCAATTTCCGTTTGGTCTAGTCGCCTAATTGAGGCAGTTAACGGGCTGCCACGAAGGCAAAAACAGACACCTTTGTCCTATTTGTTATTTTATTTATTCAATCATATAAGATGTAGTTATCATGCAGGAAGTCTAATTTTAATAAGTATAATGCTCCGTGCAAAAAATTACATACATATTTGAAATTCGAGAAAATGGATGCTTAACATAATTAGATCTTTATTTTTGCTTCTGTTATAAGGTCTCTGTTTGAAGTCTAGAAGCATGTTCAACCTAAAAACTATATTCACCGGGTATGTTCTACAATGAAATTCAGGGGTAAATTGCATCATGCAAACAGAGAATTGTAGAACACAATATATGCTAAAAGCAAACCAGAATATTGGTAGCTGTGAAACATTTGTAACGTTACCTTGTCACACAAAAATGTGAACCCATGAAAGATATCAGTATATTTCAACCTACAGAAGGTTGCAAAGTATTATAAATAAGATAGACGATAACATAGACACCAAAATACACTATGTTACATTAATTCTCTTCGACTGATTCGAGTGATTTCCATTTTCATGAACACGTTTTAAAATACAAGTTCTGAATCCATATTATTCCTCTCTCAATGATTACACACTAAATTTCACAAAAAAACAAAGAAATATAAACTGGTCAAGAAAAAGGAGAAATTTATCAGAGTGGCTATAACTTGAACTAGTGTTGACAGTGTAGTTCTTAGCAGAGTAGTGAGGGATGAAGATATTCCGAACGCATATTGATAGCCTTCAATCGACTTTAAAAATTGATTATAATAATTTGGGTACCCTAAGTAATTTGCCCAAGTCCACAATTATATGTGATATAGCAACTCACCATAAAATGCAGATCCACTGCAACTTTTTATGTCAGAAGTCTCTTATGCCATCCTCATTTCTCCTTATCATTAATATGAAATGCATTTAAGTTATAAATTGGTGGGCTAGCTAAGTAATGGCTGACAACAACAAGTTCCAATTAATCTAACCTTCACTACTTGATGAAAATATAGTTCCATCTAATTGTCATCATCGTTTTGGTTTTCAAGTTTCAAGCTTCGATTTAATTTTCACGTCAGTATTACGTAACCCTAAAAACAACACCTGATATAGACATCTAACCAGTTAAAAAGTGTCGATAGAATTTACAACAGTGATCAAGGATATGACAGTGCCTTAAATACCAAGGACCAGCAACTCACAAAGCACCTCTAATTGTTTTGAACAATACCTATCCGGAAACACTCTAACACGGGACCTCGTACTAACATAGACAATGTAAGTAAAACCTATTTAAACGAGGAGCAGTTGTGGTTTTACCTATTTCATAATGCTTAACAAGGAAAATATCATGCAACTCATCAGAAGCCATCAGTGGTGTTTGCAAGGAGGAGCAAGCCAAAAACCGACTTAACCATACACAATTCCAGCCATCCACCGTTCCAATAAAAAAGCAGAGCTGATAAATCTGACAAAAAATAAATTTGAGAGCAAAGGACAACAGCAAAACCATAAAATCATGAAAAAAAAATCAAGATATGAATTATTTATTCTTTAGCAGTAGACAATCTTTTGACATGGTCATAGGTGTTAGGTCTCTGCTGCCTCTCTACAGGTCAGGATCACTTGGTTTGACATCAGCTCCAACAAATGTAGGGATTAACTATAACCTATTGAGCACTTAACTACGCCTAATTTAAATATCACACCTAGACAAACATAGATTAGATTTTGGAGTTCTGCACTGCTTTCGGTAATGCGAAAAGGAGAACGTGAGGCGCTTGGCGACCTAACATGCCGGAGTCAGGTGGTCACCTCTGGAGTCTGGAGTAGCTATCTCAGCTTATTTCAAAACCGTCTCTTTTCAGGTCTGATCATCACCTAACCTATCAAGGAACAAGAACAAAAAATAAAGTGAAAGAAACAAAAAACATACATAGAGAGAGAATAACCCTTAACCCAAGTGATAGGAGAGAGAAAGCAATGAATTTACATAAGCATTCAGATCGACATCACCAGCTAGTTCATTGCCAATTTAAGAGAGAATTGCAAAGCCAGCATACAAGGCAGAAAAAGGAGTTATAACCAGCCAAGCATTCATTCTCTTTTCTCAGCTCTATACACATACACCCAAAACATATACAGGGATTAATGATAAAGTAAGATTCAGGGACGAAAATAATTTAAAAGACCCAGAGATTGTGCTAAATCTACCTAGAGGTTTATATCGGCTGCACTCACCACCCACAGATCCTGCCAAAATCAACGATTTATTGGTCAAAAAGGAAAAGAAGATTAGACAAACCTATTGTGATAATAATGAACAAATAAAAGGACTACTGATATAGTACCGATATCTTTTATTTTTGCTTCAGCCATACAAGTCTCTGTTTAAACTCTAATTTCATTTTCAACCTAAAAAATATAATTCTTGGATAATCGCCGCAATGAAATTCAGGCAGACATTTATGAAATAATATATTGCAAAAAAGAAACCAGAATAACAGTTGAATGAAGGATTCATGAGATATCAAACTTAATGTTGTCTTGGACAAACACATGTGACTGTGTATAGTCATGAGATGCCAAATAAACATTGCAAAATTTAAAATTCAAAGTACTAATTTATAGTCACCCATATCAAACTTGCTGGTTATAACAGACATAAATTCACTTCAAATAATAATTCACAGCATTGCAAGCCCCAATCAGCATCATTCCAATCACCATCCTTCATTAACAAGACAGAAATGGTACTGTTAACAGAGATAATAAATGAAGTTTGAGCTGTGCTGATAAAAATTTGAAGTGAAATTTTGAGTTCAAACTTATCTTTGCTTGAGTATATTAAAGAAAAAGAAATATATTTTCTTTAGGTTCTTGGACCTAGGTGCTAGTACTGCCCGCAACCACATTGCCCCATCCCCTAACGGTACCTGGTTAAGTAATCCACAATACTATCAAAATTGGCACATAACAATAAAGAGAAAGAGAAAGGCAATCTTCTTTGCTTCAGGTCCGACCATCACCGAACCCTGAGTCATCTTTTATAGATTACAAACAAAGTTTGGGTTCAATCTACCTCAGGGTCCCTGTAGGCTGTACTCGCCACCCACCGTTACTGCCAACATAATGACTTATTGGTTCAGATGGAAAAGAAGATCAATGTATATGGTGATAACAATGGAAACTTAGGAGTCATGTTCTCTGATATGGGATTAACTGAACTTCAGTAGAGCACAGTAGAGCAGTTAAACTTTTTTAATCATAACATGAATTTGGATTCACTTTATACTCAATTGGTAACTTTGTACCTGATTAAAGCCAACCTGACTCATTCTTTCAGGGATTTTACTTTTGCATCATACAAGATTATTCTTTCTCGGGAGTGGCATGATGGAATTGTTACCCAAAAGGCAATCATTTGCCTGTCTGGCACAGTTGGTCAAACATTGGTCAGCAAGCTGGTGTGATCTAATTTCTATCTGGGTTTTGAATTAGATTTAGGTTGGACCAGGCTATGTGTGTACATGCCTTGGCTCTAGAGGTGTACAGAAAAAATCTAGGCCCTTAATTTCTATTTGTGAGCTAATTTCTCATATTACCCTTGACATTTAATGTGTTAGGCAGACGTGCAACTATTCTGTGAGGTATTTACTGCTTTACTGCTTCGCCTGAAATGTAGAGCTCACATTTTCTTCAGAAGTTGGCCTGGGAAATTAGCTCCCAAGTATAAATTAACAGCCTAGATTGTTTCTGTACACCTCTAGAGCCAAGAGGTGTACATAAATAATCACCAGCTTAATAGCACACTTGCATGCATAATGGGGAGGTTAGATTCCAAGAGGAATATTTTATTTTTCTTTTTTCAAATATTCGTGTTCCTTTTTGGCATTATTCTTTTCAGTAAGAATTTAATTAGGCAGGCATTACAGTGATGTTTATTTATGAAAAAAGTATTCTTACGGAGTAGATTTTAATTACTGATTCTACTGACAACCTACATATTCATAGTTAAGCCTACATAACAAATGTATCCTGCTATGGCCCATATTTTATTTTTCTCCTTTTTGCTTAAATGCTATTTTTTTTGTCTAAATAAGATAGCTAATGCATATTCTGATTTTAGGATTTTTGACGTTATGATGTTAATTTCATCTCATTTTCACTTTAGATATTAATTTATTTATTTCAAAATTAGAGTGCATATGGCTTTTGTGCCATATAGCAAGAGCAGAGATGTAAAAGCATATTCGATGGTAGTACCATTTTTTTTTTTTTGGTGGTGGTTGCGGGAGCTGGGTTGATGAACTGGTTTTACCTCTGTACTTAAGTGGGAGATGTAATACTTTCAGGGTGTTTTGATGGTGCCACAGTATATCCTATCTCTTCGGGTTTTTATTTGGACCTTGAAACAATCCACAAGTTACATATAGTAAGTTGTCAGTAGAAGCAAGCAACCAGCGTTTTTTAGTAGTTTTTTTATTTTTATTTTTTGGGTGTGGGGAGGTTGGCATGGTAAGACCAACTTCATTTTTTTTTTGGTGGTGCTTGCTGGAGCTAGGTTGATAGGTTATACCTCTGTGCTTAAGTGGAGATGTTAGTACTTTCAGGGTGTATCGATGATGGCCCAGTATATAAATATCTCTTGGGGTTTTTTTGTTTTTTTGGGACTTGGCAACAATGATAAGTTACCAAAAGTTTAGTAAAAGGAACACTGTTGGAAAATTCATTTATTTTTTTAGTAGTTCTTTTAAGTAGACCACTGAGGATTATTGCTGAGTTTGCATGGCTGAGTCAAGAACAACTTGTGATGTGTTTAAGTAGGCAACTAGGCGTCTACATTGGTACACTTAAAGATACTCTGATTATTATTATTGAGTTTTCCTAAATTCCTTGTGTCTACAAGTTGAAAGCTACTAGAAGCTGGATTACCTGAAACTCATCGGTGCAAGAGCTGGGGTGATACAAACCCGAGAAAATCTGAAAAAAAGAACCTACACCTGTCGTGGCGGTACCTTCTGGTAGAGATGATTTTTTGGTCTGGAGTGATGCTTCCATTAGTTTGTGTTGTTCCCAAACGGTGACTAATGTGTGCAATTGCCAGAAAGACAAATTGGCATATGATTACTGGTCGTATCTCAATTTGAAGAATCATTGAGTACAGGTGTCAAGGAGAAATTGGTCGGGGCAGCTTGATTTGTATTCAACGTTAAACAATGATCGACTCTCTCATTCCCAACTGATTATTGTTCTTTGCAACCTTGTAAACTACTAGTGTTGTAAGTAAATTCTAATAGTTACTGGAGTGGCAGCATTTTGTGTGATAATTGCTTCATGATGAACAAAGAGATTGGGCTGGAGAGCCATCAGTTGCTGAAGAACACATGGAGATTGCAAATACAAGAACTCATTAGGCTGATGGTCCCTTCTTTTTTGAGTAGCACAAACCAGTAATGGTGTCATCATCCATAATTGGATCTCCTTAATTAGGATTAACGGAGCAGGTATTGGTACAGAAATGCCTTATCTCAAAGTACATGAATTTCCTTCCTTTTTTCATTTTCTTGAGTAATTCTTCATGCTACACTTCAGTTCAGGAATCGACTAATTGTTATTTCAGTCGAGAGTTTCAAGGTTTGTAAATGGAAGTTGAAAACTCGCAAGTATATGTACAAGAAGATCGTCTTGCCGGGGGCAATGCAACCTCGAATAAACCCCATCAGGTGCTTCTGCAGACATCCTGCTTCTCCATCCTCAGAAGGCATCCACAATTATCAATCACAGTTCTAATTAAAGTTCTTTCACCTAGTAGGGTTTGGCTTCTCTTCAATTGCATAAGATTATTTAATGGTTCGTGGTAAAATATGACCGTCCTTTTTGGTTTCATGTTGTCCAAACCAACCTGTACTGGAACATTAACCTTCAAATCTTTGCAAACGCAAAGCTATTTGATTAGTAATTGCTTGAACAATCCCATCTTATATGCACATTGAGATTTAGGTAGCACATCGGTATATAATGCCGGTAGCTTTATCCCTTCCTTTTCTATTCTATACATATTCCATGTTTTGCTGCATGCCATTTTCTCATTCAGTAGGAATTTGTACCAGTATTCGTCTGTTAAATACTATCTTGTTGTATATGCACGAGAGATGAGATTCCAAGGATTGAAAGGAGATCTGGGGAAATACTTGATAAATAAACGGTGTGCTGGCAGATTCCGTATTTTGAGCTCGGGTATGGAAGCTACAATGGCTGAACCTCATGTTATTCCCTTTTGTGATGTTGTACTGATGCATTGAAGTTTGGTATACTGCCCTATGTGGTGTTTTTTTTTCTATGCCTTAGATGTTGTATGTGGATTTTTGAATTGTTTTTAGACCTCAATCATATTTTCTGCTTATTGGTGACATATAGTTGCTAATTGTTCCAGAGAAATCTCAACGAAACAATTTAAGTTATATATTCTGGTTAATTTTAACTCATTGTTTTTCTCCGTTCTTAGGCATGAGATATTTGGGAAAATATGGTCATGGTTAATTGACTAATACATACCAAGTTTTATTCAATCGAATATTTGCGTAAGATATTTTTTATGTGACAGCTATTACTCGTGTAAAACCAACGGTGTGACTGAGATAGCAGCTGAAATCATCGTACCAATAATACGCTGTGCTACACGGTGTAGCGCAATAGAGGATTAATTTACTATCTGGCATTACAACATTGTAAAATACTGTGATTATTTGCATTTCCCATGAATATTTGCATTGGATGCCTGCTGGGAATTTTGCACTAGCATATTTAATATTCTTTACGATTCAATTATCATATTTCGGTTGCAACTTTTCTTGGGCTGTGTGTAAAACCTCTCTTTATTTAACAAAACTTGCATTCCTCATTGTGCTACAAATTCATGTGTTATGATTTTAAGGCCTGATTTGAATTACTAACATATGAAGCTAGCCCAAAATTGAATTCCTCATTGTTGGGTCTAGTTGCCTAATGAAGTCAGTTAACGGGCTGCCAAAAAAGGCACAAAAATACATCTTCGTACTATTTATTATTTTATTTCTTCATTTATATATTTTTAACAATTTCATCTGTTTAATCCAATTAACCGAAATTCTGCAAACGAAGGTAGTTATCATGTAAGAAATCCAACTATAATATGTAGAAATGCTCCGTGTAAAAAATTACATGTTTGAAATTCGATTGAAGTATTTTTTATGAATATTTTAAGTTGAATGAATTGTTTTCACTTTTGTATAAAAAAAGAAACAAAATTCTTTTAGTTTTCTAAAAGTGATGGAATTTTCATCAAAAGTACAGTTATTACTAACCTAAACTCATTAAGAATGTCGTGAGCTTAATTTAATGACAATCAAATTGGTTTCAAACAAAAACTTAAAAATTCATCTAAATCTACTTGACAAATTAAGTGTTTGCTTTCAAAGTTTTTTTTGAGTTCATTTTTTTTTTGTAAATCAAGATACTGAGAATTCAATTGTTTTGGCATGCTCTTTCTTTATAATAACTATGACTACTTTTTGGATTTCTTCCAGAAAAATTATTTACCGAAAAAATAAAATTTTAAAATAAACTAATTTCTAACCACAAACTTACATCCGGCAAATCTAGAAACAAAACAAAAATTTTTCTCAGAAAAATAATATAAAGTACTATTATGTATAATTAAGTAGACCAAATGTTCTAATTAAATATGAAGAAACAAGATTGCTACTTTTTTGGATGAAGATTAAAAGCGAAAAGGATGTCTATAAGAAGGGAGATTACAAATCTATGATATTAATTGTACCTTAGAAAACAGTTGACTGTGCATTTCAAAAAAGTATTTCAAAATGTGTGTCTCATGTAGGGAAAAGAATTGGGCTTTAGTTTTTCTTTTTTCTGTCAGTATAAACACTCACACGGCCTGGTTTAAACTGTTTTTTTAATTGGTACTTTTTTTTCTTTTTTATTTTTCTCAAATGTTAGAAGCTTTTGTCAGTATATTTGTCATGGAATGTTGTCTCTTGTTCTTTCTCGGTGGATAAAATTACTCGGGAGATTCTGTAACAAAATTTGAGTTCTGAGTCTGACATTTGCTATGATTACTGTGTTGACTGCATTTTTATCTCATTGTTTGACTCAGAATGTTACATTTTTAAATTGTTCTGTTTTATTTATAGTTACAAAAAGAATTTCGATTTTATTGAGAAACGAAGGCAATTTGTGAATAATTATGCCATCACAACTATAACGACATATATGACAATTGATAACATAGAATTATACATTGCTGTAATGAGAAACACAAATTATTTTTTTAGAAAAGATGGGGTCTAAATTATTCAATTTTGAATTATCTACAAAGACCTCTCTATTTAAATTTTAAACTTACCACCACTCACACGTAAAATAGGACTTTAATCATCAGACAAAAAGATTGATTCTCAACACAAAATGTTTTGAAATTTACACAAGTTGAAATGCCAGAGTTGCACAACCCGGTACAACCTACAATTCACTGAAAACCAATAGAATTTGAGAGAAATGAGAAATCATAACCAGGTACCTTTATCTCTTCTGTTTTGCATTCATACCAGAATACTGTAGCAACAAAAAGAGGGGCGGTGTGTATATTGTCTTTCTTGCAATCTCATAACATTGTTTGCCACTGATGTAAAGAATACTGTAGCAACCTCCTTTTTTTATTTTTCAAGGCCACATTATGTGGTTATACGTCTCACTGAAATTAAATTATTAATTTCAGCCAGGTTAAGCAATGAAAAATGTAATTAGAATTTAGATGCGTTCAGATGAGGAATTCTTTATGGATATTCAAAATTGTGTGATTTGATTCTCATTTTTATTTCAAAAAAAAAGTAATTGGTTGCAAGTATATATGTTGTTACTATTATCATATGAGCTCGTATTAGTTTAATTCGACTATATATATATATGTATATATACCTTGTCAGTTGTCAGCAATTTAAATTAGTGGGATTATAATAAAAATGCCACATTTTATTTGTACATAATTGGAGTAGGATATATTTACCGGAAATAATTTTACAGAGGTAAATTATTATGTACAGAAAAGATGGCACAAAATTAGGGATTCTTAAATATTCATACTAACTCTTTTAAAATTTAAAAAAAAGAAATTATACCTTACGAACATATAAATTCCCTACTTCAAAAAAAATATTTTTTGTGACTGTATTTGGTATACTAATTCCCTGTCCATTAAAAAAAAAGGTGCCACAAGTAATAAAATTTGATAGCTCTACCTTCATCTTTTTATCAAAAAAAAAATGCTACATATGTATGCTCCAAAATAGTACAACAAAATGCCTACAGACTGTAACCCAAAAAAAAAAAAACAAAAATTGAAAAAAATGTCTAACAAAAAAAAAAAATGGCAGTCAACGCCACTAGTAGGTTCTCTAACTATTATGATTTTGACTAGTATAAAAAAGAGGCATCATTCCACATGGAGCACAAACTGCACAAGCATGCAACAAGGTAATGCAATGACTTGTTAAAATCTGTCAAGTGTAAAGTCGTAGATTTCCTGCGTACGTATTGATATCCGGTGCAAGGTCAAACGCGGTGCTTTCGGTTTGTTAATAAATAAAAAAAAATTTAATGCTTCTTGGTAGAATCCGTGTATATATATATATATATATATATATTGTATAATTGTGGATTCACAGTTTTCTCATGTCAAAGCTGTATGCAATTATTTCAGTAGTGTCTAGATTTTTATAAGTAGCATAGGTGGTTGTGATAATACTTTTTTTTTATTTTTTTTATATTTTTTCTTCATATTGGAAAATTAGAGTAATTTTTTCTTTTTTTTTTCTGTTACTTTTTTTGTTTGTCAAATTATACTTTTTTTTTCTGAACTAGATCTGTCAAATTATAATTGTAAATTAACAAAAAAATGAATAAGTTTCTAAACTTATACTACATCACCTATGATCTTACCGTCTTATTTTTTTTTTCTCTCTTTCTGATTTATCATGATCAGTCAATCGTATATTTATAAGTTTCTTTTAATTTAAAACATAAATATTTGATATATATGCCTGAGATGCAAAAAACAAATCTTAGCAACATCTATGCTAAAAGTTTGGTATTAAGGAAAAAAAAATTATTTATGCTCAAAATTTTGCTCAATGCAAGACTTTTTTTTATATACAAATTGCTATATTTAAAAAAAATTAGTTTTTTTTAATAACAAAATCCGCAAATAACCTCCAATTAATTACACATAATGTTGGCATACTCTAAAGACATTTATAAATAACACTACACTGGTACAAGATAATCTTTATTTGACAATTAATTGTAAAATTATCCTATAGAAATATCAGATAAAAGTACAAATACGAGAATCTTTATTATTGTTTTCAGTTATGTTATTCCAAATTAACTGTATATGCAATTATATATTAACCAAAGAAATTTAATTAACAGATGGAGATTTAGGCGCTAACATGCGTATATGTGCATTTTACAAAGCATAGCAATCCATAATTTCTTTCTTAAACTAGATCTCTTGTGGCAATTGCATTGGTAGCATTGGTAGCATTCTCTGAACAAATTTCCAATTAATAATTGCGAACAACATAAAATTGGTGGTAGTTTTTCAATACTTATGCAAAAGAAATTTTAATTTATTTTAGAATATGTACAAGGCAATGTGATGAAGAGCCGATATATGAATAGAAAATAATATGCTGATATGCCGCACAATATGTTACACAATAGGCGTTACATAAAACCCAAACTTATTGTATTTGTGCTAAATCATGAGCTAAGGAAATGCTAATTGCATTTTATTAATCGGCTGGTGGTGGTTCTCTTTCACATCCACATGTAGTAATAGTATATATATATCTCTATATATATAATAAAGTCAAAAATCCAATTCATACACATCCCATGATTATATATTAAAGTATATGTATTAATTGGATTCGTGAAAATGTGTGCCAAAACCGTGCCGTTGCATCTACTCTATATTCAATTTTTGCGCATTTTTAAGCTTTTTTTTTTTTAATTTTTTACAGCGTTTCAGACTTAAAACATACTCGACCCCTGACACTTTCTCGCAACGAAAATCAAGGGAATAGATACAAAGGAACTAACTTTATTTATTGCATATATTTTATAGAGAGAAATACCTTTTGATATTTTATAGAGAGATATACCTTTTGATCATAAAAAGTTCATTTCTAGAACCTTGCTCATGATCAGCTTTATATATACACTTTTGCAATTGGATTATGTATATAACTAATTTACTGGTACAATTTCTTTTTGACTTGAATATATATCATGAGATTGCATGGAATATTGTTTAATTTGACGCCAGTGCAACTGATAATTAATTAGGTGAAATTTGAGTAAAATGCAAGGAAATTTAATTAAGAGAGTTTGATGCACACAGCTAGCAGCATTTTTTGTACGATTCAGAG
Source organism: x Bolboschoenoplectus mariqueter (assembly GCA_037678475.1). NCBI lineage: Eukaryota > Viridiplantae > Streptophyta > Magnoliopsida > Poales > Cyperaceae > x Bolboschoenoplectus > x Bolboschoenoplectus mariqueter. Next base: position 3,636,467 of record CM075255.1, read on the forward strand.
AGAAACACACAAACCAACAATTTCCTAGTTTGCAAAAAATGGCAAGAAATAAGAATGAAAATGACTTCATGATTTTGCACAAATCAGTCATTTAATTAAGTAATTAATTGAAGTCGGTGTGGAGCACCTGTCTCTTCACAAAGTAGGATTAGTTGATTGAACAAATTAAACATAGTTAAATTGCTTTCAATTACTTGCTTTCTTTTCTTCTTTAATTCACTCTTTAACTCAAATTCAAGACATAGATATTACTTTTTCTCAAAACTGACTACACACCAAAAATTCAGGAACAAATACATACATACAAACGCATGAACAATATAACCTCACGCTCAAAGTACAATAATTATTTCTCTGATCCCATATTTTGGACATATATATCCCTTTTGAACTTACAGAAAGAATATGATTTTTCTAATTGCATCAAGCAAAGCTAGCTAGCAACCTGCTGGTAAGAGAAGCACTCACCGAATCGGTTGGTTGCATGCATCGATGGCCTTCATATATAGAAGCCGTAGCCGTAGCTGTAGCCGTAGCGCTTAGTGGTGTAATGGGTTCGGACCAGTCGGTACCAATCTCTTTTGCACACCATATCGCGGGTCGATCTCATCACCTGGGTCTGGACTCGGTTTCGGCTTGTAACCCTGTAAAACCGGTGCATTTACAAGTTGTTGATGAGTATGGTGACGATGATGCTGGTGATGGTGGTGATGATGATGATGGTGTTTTTTGTTGCTTCGCGTCAAGTCTGTTGTAGATACTAACAATCTGCGTGAAGATAAGATGGAGTTTGTGTCGCTATGGCAACCATGAAGAGAGAGAAAGAGAAGTGCAATAAGTGAGAGAAGGAGAGAGGTAGTTATGATGGCAGTAGAGCTCCTCAAGGCCATGGTGGGGGAGAGGAGAGAGAATTGGGGTGGGAGAAGGGATTATTCATGGGGTAGTGGTATGAGATCTAGATAGAGAAATTAAGAGAAAAGGAAGAAGAAGAGGAGGAGGAGATGGATAGAGTGGGATAGAGGGTTTGACAGCTTGAGATTAATTAGTAGACCAAGAAAAGAAAAGAAAAATATATATTTATGATGAGAAGAGAAGGCTTTGAAAATGGACAGTGACACTTGCTTACTTGGGACTCCATGTGTTTATAGTTGGTCTATTTATCAATTTTACCCACTCAAAAGTTCTATTTTATTTTGTAATAATTGAGAAAATTTTGGGAATTATTTCTTCACAAAAAAAAAACACATATTATTCTTCTGGTTGACATAAAGTGTTTTGCATAATTTTCTTAAAGATAACTTTTTCTACCACTGTTTGAGAATGACATAATATGTGGCATTGTTATGTTTTTTTTTCTGCCATGTATAATTCACTTACAACAATTTATACTAATTAGCATCATATAATTAGTTGTTATAATTTTTATCAATAATATGAAAAAAAAATCTTGCAATCTTTTTTGTGGCATGATAAAGAGAGCCAGAATAGAGAAAATTTCAACTTAATTACTGGTCTGTATTTGCATAAAAAGTTGCATGAGAACTTTTTTTCCTTTGAAACAAAAAAAGTAATTAACAGTGATGAAAGATTAACCTAACTCAAGATGAAACAGACATTTTAACTGGTATCATCATTAATTACAGATGAGCAGAATATAGTTTTTTTTTTTTTGAACTTTGCTATCCCTTAGAAGCTGTTCAATTTTTCTACTCCAACCAATATTCAAAATTGTATAGAAAACTTATCATAGAAAGCATGACATAAATAAATACTTCGTATTTGAGGTTCCAATAGTGGTCAAAGGATAATTCAGCATGTTTAACAGGTAGATAAAGCAGCCAAAAAAAATTATGATTTGGGCATTATTTAATCTATATTTTCAAAACTTAATTATGAGAAATAAATATTAGCAACACATTTCTAAATACTAAATAACTAGCATATTATATTATCATTCTTTATCCATTATAAAATCTTCTCCAATTGATACCATACTTCAACCAATTAGCATAAACTAATTAAATACTCCCACAAGTTAAAACACTGCAAAATCTTAAAATTACAAATACTAGTATATACGGTTCAAATTATAAAACGTCATGTAAAAATATAAATACAATGCAATTTTATCATTTAAAGATTGCCAAGTAAAGAATTCATATCCATCGTTATAATTTTCTATGGCACTTTACTGTTCTTGAATCAATGACAAATGAGAACCATAAATTAATTATTAAAAAATTCCCCATAAATTAAAATCTGAATTATTATGATGAAAAAAGTTCATTGTAATTCTATGATAACAAACTACTATAATATTATAATGATAGCAGAGACGGACTCCCCAAGTAAATACAGAACTTTATAGGTGCATCTGGTAAAAGAATAAACTATGATTTTTGTTTGAAGTTTTGAGTCTTTTGGGGCGGTTTTTGTGCAAGAAAAAAGACTAGGAGGCAGAGTTCCGCATTAGTGGAGGGGAAGGGGAGAGCCTTAAGACTTGTTTCTTAGAAGGAAAAAAAAAAAGAAACTAACTTCACGGTCAAGATAAAGGCGCATTAATTCACCAAAAGAGGTGCATTCCAAATGTCAAAGCATTTAGACAAGACTTACAAATGGGACAATATCTATCTCTTATCTAAGCTTTTTTTTCACTTGAGAACTTACAACGGTGGAAATTAACTGTCCTTTTTTTTTTTTTGCATTTGTCTTTTGCTTAATTAAAAAGATTTTATCTTTCTTTAATCATTATGTATGTTCATAAATTAACTATGATTTAGACAAGACTTACAAATGGGGCAATATCTATCTAAGCTTTTTTTTCACTTGAGAACTTACAACTGTGGAAATTGACTGTCCTTTTTTTTTTTTGCATTTGTCTTTTGCTTAAAAAGATTTTATCTTTATGTATGTTCATAAATTAACTGGCCAATCTGGCTCATAGAGAGATGATTTCAAGGAACAAGTAATTATTTGGAACTACCCTACTTAAAATGCAGTTGAATTGTTTTTTAGCTAGATTGAATTAATAATTAATAAATTAATAAAATCTTGGAAGTTCTTTTAAATTGGTGTTATCTGCTTAGAGAAGCAACAAATAATTAAACAAATTAAAAAAATGCATGCCTTAGACAATATGACTTCAGAGTGGAAGAATTGCTTGTTGAATGATGGGATGGCTTGATGGGATAAGACTTGGATTAAGAAAATGAGGAGATAATAAAACAAAAATAGTGAGAATTAGCTGGATAGTACGTAATATGGATGGAATGCTTGTTACATCAAAGCATAGAAAAAATGAGAAAAAGTCAAACAGTGGATTTCTTTATTAGTGTAAGCAAACCTTGACAAATGTTGAGATAGACTTCAATATAAAAATGGGATAAATGACTTTACCGACAGTTGATTTCTAAACAAAAGCAAGGAAGTGATTTTCATACACATACATTGCAATTTGCAAAGCGTTCCTTATTATTCCTCATGGTTGTAACTATGATAATTCTATGAAATACTTGGAGAGAAATGTGCTAGGATAACAAGACTATAATAAGCTATTATTTTAGAATAATGTAAATAAGAAATGAAACCCAACATATTTTTGTATACCCCTAGTTTTGAATTGCTTCTGAAATAATGTTGTTGACTTAGGATCAATGAAGTACCATTAATCACTTTAATAGCATTAAATGAAGCTGTTTGGACAGCCAAATACCAAATTCCTCATATTACCACCGACAAGTATTTGTTTCATTTCTGTGAAAAGAACAAAATTTCTTATGATCAACACTCAAATAACTATAATAAACATCAATATGAAAAGAAAACAGCTTCCCCAAATAATACAGTGGTATAGTTTGTTCCACATAAATTGCATATGATGAGGCAAATCAAAATCCTTTTCAAGCATAAACGATCACAAGGATAAAAATAGGAAAAAGAAATCAACTACACATTATGAATTTATGCTAAGATCAGGTACGCTATACCTAACCATCTTTGAACTTTTGGTAAAATGAATTCCTTGCACTCAACACTGTCGAACAAACAACAACATAAAGAAAAAAAAGAAAAGGACATTACATTACCCAAGTACTGAATTTTATTACCAAAGAAAAAACACAACCTATCTTGATCTCAGCTCCATATTACACAATACACACATGTGACTTGCCTAGACATAGTAAACTCACACAGCAGAACTATGTACAAATAGTAACCAAGGAAAAAAGAAACATCAGGTTTTCACATTTGACACTCAGAAGATGCTATCAGGATAGAAAGAACTAGTATGAAAGCTAAATAGGAAAATTACATCGACCAAATAATAGACCTATGTTTCCCTGAATTATCAGAACCGTGACTGGTTTTGCCAAGAGGATGGTTTGACCCGACTTGCCATCACCGCAGAAGCTGCAGCTGCATTAATTTTTCTCCTCTTGGCCTCCAGTTCTGACCGACTGGAGAAGACAGTTCTTGAAGATCCTGGAAAAATGGAGGAAGCCTTTATGGCCGCCCTTTTGTCCCTTCGGTTCTTCTCAAATTTTGAAGAGAATTTTACTGCAGCTGCAGCTGCAGTATCTTCTTTTGATGGAGGTAAAAGACGCACTCCCAGCCCCATTTTTCTTGCAGTGTCTTTTTCTTCAGATACACGCTTTTTTTGGCTCTAGAACAGAAAAAACAAACACGGATTAGAATTTACAGACAAAATGCAAATTATAAAGAGGGAAAATACACCAGATGTACCTCAACTATGCAATCTTAATTGAGTACCTCAGCTTCAACAATGCCCCCTTTTTTTTTCTGAAGTCAAACCCTTCTACTTTCAGACTTGTCAGTCCTATGCAGAATTGCTATTTCGATAATATACTTTTGCAAGGATTGAAAATTAAAAGGAAATTCACAATCCTCGCAATATTTAAATAGAAGGACTGATAGGAAAAGACAATAGTTAGGGTACTCTGGTGCACTTTTCCCTAAGAATAAAGAAAAAGGTTGGATAGGAATTCATTTGGTAACCCTCAGTCGGTCACGAAGAGCTCTATTCAGTGTGTAGTCATTAGCGTGGCGTGTGTCTGACATCTTTTGTAGCCGCACCAGCACTGGCTCAGCCTCTTTCTTCTTGCGCAAGTCTTCTTCTCCATGCTCCAGTCGGTAAAAAGGATCAGACAGCTTTCCTCTCTCTACAAACAATAAAACCTTTAATTAATAAGAAACTCTTGAGGACTGAGATTACTACCTAAATTATGGTAAGTACCATAAACAACAATGAAAGACATGAAAATATCATATATGATCTTAGCCGTCACATATTCTTCCAAGCGTGTAACGAAGTTTCTAAGAGAGGTATGTAAGCACTTTCAGTTTTGTGTTTCACCTTTGTTGGAAAAAACTAAACTAGTCATCACATTTATGGGAACAAAATGAGGCATTTCTATTTTCTCATTTTTCAGTGGTGTGAAAAATATTGTTCTGAGATCTTATTAGGGGTACAAGTGAAAGTTTGTGGGAAGTTATTTTGGACAAATACCTTCATCAGCAGGAAGTTCAAATGTCTCTGCATCTTCTACATCATAATCCTCCGTTTTACGCTGGGCCCCGCTTACTATGACATACTCAGTATTCTTCGGGTCAGTTTGTATGACGATCTCATGCTTACAGCATGCTGACTTCATCGTAAAGCTCCATATCTACCCCAAATCAAACACAGAAATATACTTTATCAAGATAAAATCAGCTTCTAACAACCTTCACTAAGCACAAATCGACTAAAATCAGCCAGAAAGGTTTTATAAATGTTTGATTTCAAATTTACATGAACTTGTTACACTGATTGGCCAATAATTAGACATATTCCAACTTACTTTTAGTACTAATGGTGTGATACTGGGAAATATTCTGGAACCTGATGGATTATAATTGCAAGCATGACAATGATCGGTATTAATTGCAAAAACACAATTCTGGGAGTAATTTGCATATGTAAACTCCCCTTGGATATAAGACCATGAGATTATGAACTGTACCTTAGTAGAATAGTAGTTCCCAACTTGCTTTTTCTCAGCATTAAACCTAACTCCCTTGGCAATCATGGAATTGCACCCGCCGCACCAAATATTGAAAGGCATTTCGAATCTGAAATTGAAAGCAAGTTTCAGAACCTATTTGCTAGCAAGCTGGCACAAATATGTGCATGTAAAATGTCAAAAATGAATTTTGATTAGAATTTTACCTTATTATCAGGATCCCTTGGTCTAGTTTCCTTGCTCGCTCCCTCAAAGCATGTTGCCCATGAAATTTGTTGAGTGAACCCTTCATACCAATTAGAATAATTAATACATAATAAGCTTAGGCTGTTGCAAAATACTGAACAAGAATATAATCTAATCGGTAATAATCATCATACCTTTTTCGGGGACCATTCTGGCGGGTAATAGAAATTATCTGCTCTTGCAGCGGCTAGTGACGACTGCAAAATTGATAAAAAGAACAAATTAGAAATTGCACAAGAATTCAATTTGCGGATGATTATGCAACTTTTCAAATATAAATTGTCACAAGTATATATCATTGCTTGGCAGGTTTACGCAAGTTACTGACAACAAAAAAGAATGGTATATATGCTCCAACAGTTAATTGTCAATCGGTTCTGTTCTATCCAAATATTCCCCCCAAAGATCTTGAATTATGCCAGATTTTCATTTTAATCTAACAAAATCTCCCACAAATAAAAAAATAGCTCTCAATCCTACGACGAGGAAACTCCAAATCAGAAAATTAACGCTCGATTGGACACGATTTATCTCCGATCAACAGCATAACAAAGGAAATTTCAATTAGGGTTTCCAACGCATCCAAAGCGAAAAGCAATCAAATTAGCACAATAAACAGCTAATATCCGTGGAAGCAAACATCCCATACCATTGTCGATCGTGAGAGAAAATCCTACAAAGAAACGCGATCGCAAAGCTCGCCAAAATTGGGGGAGGAGTTCTGGTTTTGCTTCCTTTCTCAAGCGCAAATCAGAATAGGCCAAGTCGAAATTATGATCCGATTAAGAGGAGGAAGGTCGGAATTATAGGTTCTGGTTTATTTATATTGGGCTTAAACGGGTCTCAACCCATTTCGGCCCAATTTGAGGCATTATTACTATTAGATGCAATCTCACTTTATTTTTCTTCAGCGTCATGTAATAATATCATGGCAGCTGATATATCATAATTCATATTCATTTTATTATTTATATTAATAATTTTATTATATAATTATTTACATAGTATTTTTATTATTCAATTTAAGTAAGTTATTATTTATATTTCCATGATATTTGGCTTTCCGTTGATGAAGATTCGGGAGATCATTGACTAATAAGTTAAAGTCCTTTTAATTTTTTTTTTTGTTGAGAAAGTACCAAGAATTTGCATTGTCTTGAGTTGTAATGCTAACTATATATTGTCATCATCATCAAAATATTTCAACTTTGGATGATTATTTTCAAAATTCAATTTGTATAAAACTTTTTTTAAACATTCTCACATTTGAGTTGACAACACTGTAATTAGTTCTATTAAACATAATAAGACATCGACAATCGATTGCTATATATAACCTCGCATGTTTGATTATGCAGACACAAGAATTTATTCAAGAGATGAAGCACTACCCGATACACTCCACCAGACTTTTGGACGCACCAAAGGCACTCTCTGATGTCGTCGAGTCTCTTATTGGTGCAATTTATGTTGATACAAACATGTCTTATGATACTGTTGAGAAGGTATGTGTGCGTGTGCATTGTATATTAGTGTGCATAAAAGATATCTGACAAGTGAGCCCAAATAAAAAAAATATAGAGCCAGCTCTAATAATATATGGTACCAGTGTTTCTGATAGAGCACTTAAGTTCCAACAAAAAAATAGCCCAATCAAAGTTATAGAGCCAGTTACATATTTACCTTATACTAACCAGCTAAATTCAAATTCAAATCTCTGCTGCTACATGCAGTACTTGTACTTCTCATTATTATTTATTTCGATTTGAAACTTTCTCTGAAAACAGATATTCAGGAGACTATCACAACCATTCATCACCATCGATGTTCTAGGAAAGCACCCGGTAAGTGAGCTCAATGAGATCTGCCAAGGTTTAGAACACGAGTTGAAAGTCAATAACATGTGGGCCCAAAGCCAAACTATAGAGGTCCTCTTAGATGAGATGGTGATCGGTAGTGCGACTTATGGCCGTAGGAAGGACGTATGTCATAATTGTGCAGCCAAAATGGCTGTTGATCGAATCAAAGAGTTATCGAGAGAGAACAAACTAAAGCTCAAACCTAAGGCTGATAGTTAAGAACTTGTAATATCTCAATTCTACTTGTTTTGTAATGTTGTGTGATGTTTAGAGTCTTGACGATAACATGAATGTTGTGTGTTTGGGTTGAATTGTTTTATTGCGCATTGATTTTCAGAAAGGGTGCCATTTGTTTTACTTCATTGAATATCTCCCAGTTTTATTAAACAAGAGTTTAAAATATGATCTGATTTCATCAACAAGCAATTGGTTCTGAATGGATACATAGCTGAATAAATAATAGTGTCAATTCAAGTTGCTTCTCATTTGATGTTTTAGTTGTTAATTAATGATATAGTATCTCAGTTTTGAACTCTTGGCTTGAGATATCAGATTTAAAAATTAGAATGGATGCAAGTAGGAATATTGGTTGGGCAAATAATTGTTGGATCTGAATTAACAAATAGAAGCAGAACATTCAATTAGTGACAACAGAAAGATGAAAAAGATAGATCAATAAATTAGTGCAATTCCCAAACTGATTGAACCTCTGCTCGACTTCTTTTATGGAATGCACGTTATCTGACAATATGTTTCTTTATTGCCAAGAAAAGGAAAATCAATGAGTTATGTCAATTCACAAATTATTTATAGCGGTAGAGATTTTGTCATCATGGGCTGTCTTTACCAACATACTTCATAGCTTGATCGTAATACACTGGTCGACAAGATATTAATATAAACTAAACACCAATCACATATATTGATATGATTCCGTATATAGAAACAGAATACTGACAATGCAAAATTATGTTCTTCCCTTAGATCATAAGGCTAATTTTATGCTACAAAATTCTTCCCTTTAACTCCTCACAATGTTTATAAGAAATCATATATATGATCACTATCATGTCTTATGATCATAATATGTCTCATCTCAGAATCATATATAGTGATCACGGCTTTTCAGCGCTGATATTCCAATAAAATCAGACAACACAAACAACCCAACAAACCAATACTACTACACAAAACTCTGAAGTCAGCTATTTTACATGAAATACAACTATAAGGCTTTATAACGAAACAGGCCATGGAGTCCACATGAATGCACACAGCACACAAGACTGATATTGAGGAAGCTGCACAAGATCTTTCTGTACATAGATATCCCTATATCTATCTCTCTCTATCTAAAACAATGAACTTTCCTGGCAGGAAAGAGGAAGCAATAGAAGAGTGACAAAGAGATCAAGTATGAATGTTGTGTACATAACTTTTTAATATCAAATTGAATAAATCTTAATAACTTTTAATATCAAATGGAGAAAATCTTAATCGAAACATTAAAAGAAGTTTTGCATGTACAAAGAGGGTGGAGAGAGAAAGGGACAGAGAGAGAGAGAGAGAGAGAGAGAGAGAGAGAGGTTTGCATGACAATCACACATATATCATCCGATTCTTATTTAGAGTATAGCATGAATTATGTGAATGATACTAACTACATTTATTATATATATGAAATCGATATCAAATATTTGAGTAAATAAATTTACTTTTGTTTTATAAAAAGAATTTTCTATTCACAATTTTTGTTTATGATTCGGACTGTTGCAATTAGATACCAGAGAACATCAATAAATCTTTATGATATATGTTTCAAGGAATAATTTGTATTATTTCATTCGCTAATTAAAAGCTTCACTATTGACTATGGACTTTTATGCATCTTGGGAAGACCCTTTTTTTTAAAGTAAGTCAAATTTATTACACCTTTTATTATTCGAATAATAAGTTATTTATTACATGCATTTATGCATTTGGTTACAATATATATAATGCAGTGGTAATATTTAAATTTTGATAAGTAATTATTATATCAAATTATTCTTTAGATATTATTATTAGAACAATGCTTTCATTTTTTCTAATAAAATAATTTTGTGTATAAATCTTTTATTAAATTGAATGAAAAATCATTACCACCAAAACTTCACATCAATAACTATTTTGAAAAACTAAATACATACAAATTGACAATATTTTCAAAGTTAATTAAATTTCTCTGTAGAATTTATTGAACAATATAAATCGAATTTTTCGAGATAATAAAGTACATTTTGCTATTTTTTTTACTATTTTTGCTTTATAACTAATTAATAATTGCCCTTCCCTTTTCCCCTTGCATTAATAAAACTTTCCCTTTTCATATCTTGCCCTATTATTTTTTTATTATTTTTACTTGATGACTAATATCTTTGATATTTTTATAATAAGTTTTTTAATGAAATATGTCGGATTTGTAAAATCCAACTATCTAATATAGATCTTGAATTAAATGGGTTTTTTCACAACTAGAGCAGAAACTTTGCGATTCGTTGTGGTTTTTAATAAGAATATAATTTATAGTTTATTGAAAGAAATATAACAGTTAGCAATAAAAAAATGTATTTTAATAAGTATGAATGTTTGGTAGGAATCAATATCAAAATAATGCAACAAAATTATAATGGTTGTTACTATTTAGTAAATTTTTATCAATATTAGTAATCAAATATAATTTGTTTTTGCATTTAAAAGTATGTTAGTCATTAAAATTCAAAAGATTCATTGAGAGCCCTTATTTTAATATTACATAACCACATACTGAACAATAGGTGAACTTGTTCTGTTGATTGGATATTTGGATGTTTCGAACACAAAAACGTATCATATATATGAACCAATTACAGGTTTGCCAAGAATAAAATAAATTATAGATATATTTTTTAAGTACATTTTATATATAAAACAATTACAGGTTTGCCAAGAATAAAAAAAATAATTATAGACATATATTTTTGAAGTACATTTTATATTAAAAGCAATGATGTATTGAATATGTCTTATTTTTGAAGTACACGGATCTGAACTTCATCAAATTAGGGATGTGAAAATAAAATGTTAGAGATGTCTTATTTTGTACCAAGTTTTTAAGTATATATATCGGAAAAGAACAAAATAAACTACATTTTTTTTGCTTGTCCTTTTTCGGCCTAACGCAAATATAGAAGAATCAAAATAAACCATTCCTTTCTAAAAAAGGAAAGTCAAAAGTTCAATAAAATATACGGGCAATTAAATAAGATGGATAAAAATAAAACCAACAAGATCACCTACACTTTTAGTCGGTTTCAATCTATTTAAATAGATTAGATGATACACTTATTTTTCATCTGGTATACGTCAGCCCTTTGTTCTTATTTTCATCTCTTTCTCCATCCTCTCAATATTTTACAAAAAACCTTCTCATATTTGCTTTTGCAATGGCTTCCACTTCCTGTACAGATTCAATGCAAGAAAACAATGAAGTAACAGAAGTTGAGCAGAACGAGCCCGTCTGGATACCGATGAATGATTCACATATCGACAGAGTTGAGGAAATCCTTGGCTACAAGTTCTCCGACAGGAGATTAGTTGAGGATGCCATGACACTCAGGTCCTTCTACTACCCATTGAAGCCGGCGAAGTCGCATGGCAGGTTGGAATTCCTAGGAGATAGCTTGCTAAATTATGTCGTCACTACTAAGTTGTTTTTTGCTAATCCGGATTTGAGTCCTGGAAATTTGACGCAACTTCGTTCTGCCAATACGGATAAGGAGAAACTGGCTCGAATAGCCATTGTGCATGGATTCCATCATTTAATGCGTCATAAAGAGGCACAGCTTAATACACTGGTGAGATATTAGTTTTATGAGCTTTTTGTTATTTTTGTGAAAACTTTTCTCCGGTATTTGATTTCTTTTTTTTTTGTGGGTTTCTCTCTGAAATTACTGCTTTAGGTGCGTATAATCTACATCAAAGAAAGCATATTTACTAGAAAGTCTGTAATGTTTTACGGAAAGATGTTAAAATTGGGGGAAGAAAACAGCTAACAAATTTACATAATTATTTATTCCATTATAACATTGATTACGATTTATTCCATTATAACAAATTTACATAATTATTTATTCCATTATAACATTGATTACGATCCACTCTGTTTATTTATTTTTCCTTCAAACTTGAATGAATTGACTTCAACATTAACATACACTTTGAATTAAAACTTTCTTTATTTTCCGAGAAAAAAACTATTTGTTGGATGTTGTTTAGATATGTATAGTTCAATATTGGTAATTTCTAAAACTTAGTAAGTTGAACAGTATCATCATTTCATTATTTTAACTTTGAAATAATTGTATTAGAGCTGAGATTTCATGTTTGTCAATTAATAATATTTCGGCTAATAATAAATTAAGATTCATTATCTTACAAATATTTAACCTCCGAGTCCTGTTTTGCAGAAGTTAAATAAATAAAATGTTCATGGTTTTCTTATTTTCGAGGGTTTGAAAGTGATTGCATATGAAATCTTTGCGTAACTAGAAAAATAATAATAAATAATACTCAATCTGGCCCAAAATATATAACGAAACTTGCCCCAACAAAATATATAATGAAACTTGCCCCAACCCCCCAAACAACCCCCGACCCCCCCCCCCCCCCCCAAAAAAAAAAAAAAAAAAAAAACCACCCCAACCAAAACAAATAATAATAATAACAACAACAACAACAACAACAACAACAACAATAATAATAATAATAATAATAATAATAATAATAGAGAAATTATTCTTGCACTCCACATTTTACATTATTTATCTGCACACGAAAAAATTTATACTAAAATAGATAATTTTATTATATCTGAATTTTTAAGAGTTATTAATATAGAAAGTATTTATTACCTTTTCTTTTTTAGATGATTATAGAAAAATTCAAGTTAAAAATTTTATTATATAAATAAAAATACAACTTATATAATTTTTTAATCATAATAATATAAAATATAAATAATTTTATTATTAGATAAAAATATTTTTAAAAAACATATAAATACATCTGAAGTACAAATAAGAGGTGCAGTGCAGTTATCAATAAGTAGAACGACTCTTAGGTAATAGAAATATCGTTACAAAAAAGGGTGGTTTTCGTAATTAAGACGTAGCCCGGAATAGAAGAAAGATTGATTAGTTGACTAGCTGGCAAGACCACCTACAACCAGCTATTTTAACTTGTCAACGCTTACAACTATTTGTCTATTTCTACAATGTTTAATTTTGTTCACAATAAAAAAAAAGGCTTGATATTTCCATGATATTTGGCTTTCCGTTGATGAAGATTCGGGAGATCATCGACTATTTTTAAAGTCCTTTTAATTTTTTTTTTGTTGAGAAAGTACCAAGAATTTGCATTGTCTTGAGTTGTAATGCTAACTATATATTGTCATCATCATCAAAATTATTTCAACTTTGGATGATTATTTTCATAATTCAATTTGTATAAAACTTTTTTTAAACATTCTCACATTTGAGTTGACAACACTGTAATTAGTTCTATTAAACATAATAAGACATCGACAATCGATTGCTATATATAACCTTGCATGTTTGATTATGCAGACACAAGAATTTATTCAAGAGATGAAGCACTACCCGATACACTCCACCGGACTTTTGGACGCACCAAAGGCGCTCTCTGATGTCGTCGAGTCTCTTATTGGTGCAATTTATGTTGATACAAACATGTCTTATGATACTGTTGAGAAGGTATGTGTGCGTGTGCATTGTATATTAGTGTGCATAAAAGATATCTGACAAGTGAGCCCAAATAAAAAAAAATATAGAGCCAGCTCTAATAATATATGGTACCAGTGTTTCTGATAGAGCACTTAAGTTCCAACAAAAAAATAGCCTAAGTAAACTTATAGAGCCAGTTATATATTTACCTTATACTAACCAGCTAAATTCAAATTCAAATCTCTGCTGCTACATGCAGTACTTGTACTTCTCATTATTATTTATTCCGATTTGAAACTTTCTCTGAAAACAGATATTCATGAGACTATCACAACCATTTATCACCATCGATGTTCTAGGAAAGCACCCGGTAAGTGAGCTCAATGAGATCTGCCAAGGTTTAGAACACGAGTTGAAAGTCAATAACATGTGGGCCCAAAGCCAAACTATAGAGGTCCTCTTAGATGAGATGGTGATCGGTAGTGCAACTTATGGCCGTAGGAAGGACGTATGTCATAATCGTGCAGCCAAAATGGCTGTTGATCGAATCAAAGAGTTATTGAGAGAGAACAAACTAAAGCTCAAACCTAAGGCTGATAGTTAAGAACTTGTAATATCTCAATTTTACTTGTTTTGTAATGTTGTGTGATGTCTAGAGTCTTGACGATAACATGCAATGTTGTATGTTTGGGTTGAATTGTTTTATTGCGCATTGATTTTCAGGCTGATTTTCAGAAAGGGTGTCATTTGTTTTACTTCATTGAATATCTCCTAGTTTTATTAAACAAGACTTTAAAATATGAGCTGATTTCATCAACAAGCAATTGGTTCTGAATGGATACATAGCTGAATAAATAATAGTGTCAATTCAAGTTGCTTCTCATTTGATGTTTTATTTGTTAATTAATGATATAGTATCTCAGATTTGAACTCTTGGCTTGAGATATCAGATTTAAAAATTAGAATGGATGCAAGTAGGAATATTGGTTGGGCAAATAATTGTTGGATCTGAATTAACAAATAGAAGCAGAACATTCAATTACTGACAACAGAGAGATGAAAAAGATAGATCAATAGATTAGTGCAATTCCCAAACTGATTGAACCTCTGCTCGACTTCTTTTATGGAATGCACGTTGTCTGAAAATATGTTTTTTTATTGCCAAGAAAAGGAAAATCAATGAGTTATGTCATTTCACAAATTATTTATAGCGGTAGAGATTTTGTCATCATGGGCTGTCTTTACCAACATACTTCATAGCTTGATCGTAATACACTGGTCGACAAGATATTAATATAAACTAAACACCAATCACATATATTGATATGATTCCGTATATAGAAACAGAATACTGACAATGCAAAATTATGTTCTTCCCTTAGATCATAAGGCTAATTTTATGCTACAAAATTCTTCCCTTTAACTCCTCACAATGTTTATAAGAAATCATATATATGATCACTATCATGTCTTATGATCATAATATGTCTCATCTCAGAATCATATATAGTGATCACGGCTTTTCAGCGCTGATATTCCAATAAAATCAGACAACACAAACAACCCAACAAACCAATACTACTACACAAAACTCTTGAAGTCAGCTATTTTACATGAAATACAACTATAAGGCTTGATAACAAAACAGTCCATGGAGTCCACATGACTGCACACAGCACACAGCGCACAAGACTGATATTGAGGAAGCTGCATAAGATCTTTCTGTACATAGATATCCCTATATCTATCTCTCTCTATCTAAAACAATGAATTTTCCTCGCAGGAAAAAGGAAGCAATAGAAGAGTGACAAAGAGATCAAGTATGAATGTTGTGTACATAACTTTTTAATATCAAATTGAATAAATCTTAATAACTTTTAATATCAAATGGAGAAAATCTTAATCGAAACATTAAAAGAAGTTTTGCATGTACAAAGAGGGTGGAGAGAGAGAGGGACAGAGAGAGAGAGAGAGAGAGAGAGAGAGAGAGAGAGTTTTGCATGACAATAACACATATATCATCCGATTCTTATTTAGAGTATAGCATGAATTATATGAATGATACTAACTACAGTTATTATATATATGAAATCGATATAAAATATACGAGTAAATAAATCTACTTTTGTTTTATAAAAAGAATTTTCTATTCACAATTTTGTTTATGATTCGGACTGTTGCAATTATATACCAGGGAACATCAATAAATCTTTATGATATATGTTTCAAGCAATAATTTGTATTATTTCATTCGGTAATTAAAAGCTTCACTATTGACTATTTTTTTTTTGAATCGTGGGAAGACCCTTTTTTTAAAAGTAAGTCAAATTTATTACACCTTTTATTATTCGAATAATAAGTTATCTATTGCATACATTTATGCATTTTGTTACAATATATATAATGCAGTGGTAATATTTAAATTTTGATAGGTAATTATTATATCAAATTATTCTTAATATATTATTATTAGAACAATGCTTTCGTTTGTTCTAATAAAATAATTTTGCGTATAAATATTTTATTAAATTGAATGAAAAATCATTACCACCAAAACTTCATATTGATGACTATTTTGAAAAACTAAATACATACAAATTGTCAATATTTTCAAAGTTAATTAAATTTCTCTATAGAATTTATTGAGCAATATAAATCGAATTTTTGGAGATAATAAAGTACATTTTGCTATTTTTTTTTACTATTTTTTCTTTATGACTAATTAGTAATTGCCCTTCCCTTTTCCCCTTGCATTAATAGAACTTTCCCTTTTCATATCTTACCCTATTATTTTTTTATTACTTTTACTTGATGACTAATATCTTTGATATTTTCATAATAAGTTTTTTAATGAAATATGTCAGATTTGTAAAATCCAACTATCTAATATTTATCTCGAATTAAATGGGTTTTTTCACAACTAGAGCAAAAACTTGCGATTCGTTGTGGTTTTTAATAAGAATATAATTTATAGTTTATTGAAAGAAATATAACAGTTAGCAATAAAAAAAATGTATTTTAATAAGTATGAATGTTTGGTAGGAATCAATATCAAAATAATGCAACAAAATTATAATGGTTGTTACTATTTAGTAAATTTTTATCAATATTAGTAATCAAATATAATTTGTTTTTGCATTTAAAAGTATGTTAGTCATTACAATTCAAAAGATTTATTGAGGGCCCTTATTTTAATATTACATAACCACATACTGAATAATAGGTGAACTTGTTCTTTTGATTGGATATTTTGATGTTTCGAACACAAAAACATACTATATATATGAAAACAATTACAGGTTTCCTAAGAATAAAAAAAATTATAGACATATTTTTGAAGTACGTTTTATATATAAAACAATTACAGGTTTGCCAAGAATAAAAAAAAAATAATTATAGACATGTATTTTTGAAGTACATTTTATATTAAAAGCAACAATGTATTGAAGATGCCTTATTTATGAAGTACACGGATCTGAACTTCATCAAATTGGGGATGTGAAAATAAAATGTTTTTGAGATAAAATGTTAGAGATGTCTTATTTTGTACCAAGCTTTTAAGTATATATATCGGAAAAGACCAAAATAAACTGCATTTTTTTTGCTTGTCCTTTTTTGGCCTAACGCAAATATAGAAGAATCAAAATAAACCATTCCTTTCTAAAAAAGGAAAGTCAAAACTTCAATAAAATATACAGGCAATTAAAAAAGATGGATAAAAATAAAACCAACAAGATCACCTACACTTTTAGTCGGTTTCAATCTATTTAAATAGATTAGATGATACACTTATTTTTCATCTGGTATACGTCAGCCCTTTGTTCTTATTTTCATCTCTTTCTCCATCCTCTCAATATTTTACAAAAAACCTTCTCATATTTGCTTTTGCAATGGCTTCCACTTCCGGTACAGATTCAATGCAAGAAAACAATGAAGTAACAGAAGTTGAGCAGAACGAGCCCGTCTGGATACCGATGAATGATTCACATATCGACAGAGTTGAGGAAATCCTTGGCTACAAGTTCTCCGACAGGAGATTAGTTGAGGATGCCATGACACTCAGGTCCTTCTACTACCCATTGAAGCCGGCGAAGTCGCATGGCAGGTTGGAATTCCTAGGAGATAGCTTGCTAAATTATGTCGTCACTACTAAGTTGTTTTTTGCTAATCCGGATTTGAGTCCTGGAAATTTGACGCAACTTCGTTCTGCCAATACGGATAAGGAGAAACTGGCTCGAATAGCCATTGTGCATGGATTCCATCATTTAATGCGTCATAAAGAGGCACAGCTTAATACACTGGTGAGATATTAGTTTTATGAGCTTTTTGTCATTTTTGTGAAAACTTTTCTCCGGTATTTGATTTCTTTTTTTTTGTGGGTTTCTCTCTGAAATTACTGCTTTAGGTGCGTATAATCTACATCAAAGAAAGCATATTTACTAGAAAGTCTGTAATGTTTTACGGAAAGATGTTAAAATTGGGGGAAGAAAACAGCTAACAAATTTACATAATTATTTATTCCATTATAACATTGATTACGATTTATTCCATTATAACAAATTTACATAATTATTTATTCCATTATAACATTGATTACGATTTATTCCATTATAACAAATTTACATAATTATTTATTCCATTATAACATTGATTACGATCCACTCTGTTTATTAATTTTTCCTTCAAACTTGAATGAATTGACTTCAACATTAACATACACATTGAATTAAAACTTTCTTTATTTTTCGAGAAAAAAACTATTTGTTGGATGTTGTTTAGATATGTATAGTTCAATATTTGTAATTTCTAAAACTTAGTAAGTTGAACAGTATCATCATTTCATTATTTTAACTTTGAAATAATTGTATTAGAGCTGAGATTTCATGTTTGTCAATTAATAATATTTCGGCTAATAATAAATTAAGATTCATTATCTTACAAATATTTAACCTCCGAGTCCTGTTTTGCAGAAGTTAAATAAATAAAATGTTCATGGTTTTCTTATTTTCGAGGGTTTGAAAGTGATTGCATATGAAATCTTTGCGTAACTAGAAAAATAATAATAAATAATACTCAATCTGGCCCAAAATATATAACGAAACTTGCCCCAACAAAATATATAATGAAACTTGCCCCAACCCCCCAAACAACCCCCGACCCCCCCCCCCCCCCCCAAAAAAAAAAAAAAAAAAAAAAACCACCCCAACCAAAACAAATAATAATAATAACAACAACAACAACAACAACAACAACAACAATAATAATAATAATAATAATAATAATAATAATAATAGAGAAATTATTCTTGCACTCCACATTTTACATTATTTATCTGCACACGAAAAAATTTATACTAAAATAGATAATTTTATTATATCTGAATTTTTAAGAGTTATTAATATAGAAAGTATTTATTACCTTTTCTTTTTTAGATGATTATAGAAAAATTCAAGTTAAAAATTTTATTATATAAATAAAAATACAACTTATATAATTTTTTAATCATAATAATATAAAATATAAATAATTTTATTATTAGATAAAAATATTTTTAAAAAACATATAAATACATCTGAAGTACAAATAAGAGGTGCAGTGCAGTTATCAATAAGTAGAACGACTCTTAGGTAATAGAAATATCGTTACAAAAAAGGGTGGTTTTCGTAATTAAGACGTAGCCCGGAATAGAAGAAAGATTGATTAGTTGACTAGCTGGCAAGACCACCTACAACCAGCTATTTTAACTTGTCAACGCTTACAACTATTTGTCTATTTCTACAATGTTTAATTTTGTTCACAATAAAAAAAAAGGCTTGATATTTCCATGATATTTGGCTTTCCGTTGATGAAGATTCGGGAGATCATCGACTATTTTTAAAGTCCTTTTAATTTTTTTTTTGTTGAGAAAGTACCAAGAATTTGCATTGTCTTGAGTTGTAATGCTAACTATATATTGTCATCATCATCAAAATTATTTCAACTTTGGATGATTATTTTCATAATTCAATTTGTATAAAACTTTTTTTAAACATTCTCACATTTGAGTTGACAACACTGTAATTAGTTCTATTAAACATAATAAGACATCGACAATCGATTGCTATATATAACCTTGCATGTTTGATTATGCAGACACAAGAATTTATTCAAGAGATGAAGCACTACCCGATACACTCCACCGGACTTTTGGACGCACCAAAGGCGCTCTCTGATGTCGTCGAGTCTCTTATTGGTGCAATTTATGTTGATACAAACATGTCTTATGATACTGTTGAGAAGGTATGTGTGCGTGTGCATTGTATATTAGTGTGCATAAAAGATATCTGACAAGTGAGCCCAAATAAAAAAAAAAAAAGCCAGCTCTAATAATATATGGTAC
Organism: x Bolboschoenoplectus mariqueter; assembly: GCA_037678475.1. Taxonomy (NCBI): domain Eukaryota; kingdom Viridiplantae; phylum Streptophyta; class Magnoliopsida; order Poales; family Cyperaceae; genus x Bolboschoenoplectus; species x Bolboschoenoplectus mariqueter. The sequence goes on from CM075255.1 coordinate 3,656,736, forward strand.
CAGTGTTTCTGATAAAGCACTTAAGTTCCAACAAAAAAATAGCCCAATTAAAGTTATAGAGCCAGTTATATATTTACCTTATACTAACCAGCTAAATTCAAATTCAAATCTCCGCTGCTACATGCAGTACTTGTACTTCTCATTATTATTTATTTCGATTTGAAACTTTCTCTGAAAACAGATATTCACGAGACTATCACAACCATTCATCACCATCGATGTTCTAGGAAAGCACCCGGTAAGTGAGCTCAATGAGATCTGCCAAGGTTTAGAACACGAGTTGAAAGTCAATAACATGTGGGCCCAAAGCCAAACTATAGAGGTCCTCTTAGATGAGATGGTGATCGGTAGTGCGACTTATGGCCGTAGGAAGGATGTATGTCATAATCGTGCAGCCAAAATGGCTGTTGATCGAATCAAAGAGTTATTGAGAGAGAACAAACTAAAGCTCAAACCTAAGGCTGATAGTTAAGAACTCCTAATATCTCAATTTTACTTGTTTTGTAATGTTGTGTGATGTCTAGAGTCTTGACGATAACATGAATGTTGTGTGTTTGGGTTGATTTGTGTTATTGCGCATTGATTTTCAGGATGATTTTCAGAAAGGGTGCCATTTGTTTTACTTCATTGAATATCTCCCAGTTTTATTAAACAAGAGTTTAAATATGAGCTGATTTCATCAACAAGCAATTGGTTCTGAATGGATACATAGCTGAATAAATAATAGTGTCAATTCAAGTTGCTTCTCATTTGATGTTTTAGTTGTTAATTAATGATATAGTATCTCAGATTTGAACTCTTGGCTTGAGATATGAGATTTAAAAATTAGAATGGATGCAAGTAGAATATTGGTTGGGCAAATAATTGTTGGATCTGAATTAACAAATAGAAGCAGAACATTCAATTACTGACAACAGAGAGATGAAAAAGATAGATCAATAGATTAGTGCAATTCCCAAACTGATTGAATCTCTGCTAGACTTCTTTTATAGAATGCATGTTATCTGACAATATGTTTCATTATTGCCAAGAAAAGGAAAATCAATGAGTTATGTCAATTCACAAATTATTTATAGCGGTAGAGATTTTGTCATCATGGGCTGTCTTTACCAACATACTTCATAGCTTGATCGTAATACACTGGTCGACAAGATATTAATATAAACTAAACACCAATCACATATATTGATATGATTCCGTATATAGAAACAGAATACTGACAATGCAAAATTATATTCTTCCCTTAGAACATAAGGCTAATTTTATGTTACAAAATTCTTCCCTTTAACTCCTCACAATGTTTATAAGAAATCATATATATGATCACTATCATATGTCTTATGATCATAATATGTCTTATCTCAGAATCATATATAGTGATCACGGCTTTTCAGCGCTGATATTCCAGTAAAATCAGACAACACAAACAACCCAACAAACCAATACTACTACACAAAACTCTTGAAGTCAGCTATTTTACATGAAATACACTATAAGGCTTGATAACAAAACAGGCCATGGAGTCCACATGACTGCACACAGCACACAGCGCACAAGACTGATATTGAGGAAGCTGCATAAGATCTTTCTGTACATAGATATCCCTATATCTATCTCTCTCTATCTAAAACAATGAATTTTCCTCGCAGGAAAAAGGAAGCAATAGAAGAGTGACAAAGAGATCAAGTATGAATGTTGTGTACATAACTTTTTAATATCAAATTGAATAAATCTTAATAACTTTTAATATCAAATGGAGAAAATCTTAATCGAAACATTAAAAGAAGTTTTGCATGTACAAAGAGGGTGGAGAGAGAGAGGGACAGAGAGAGAGAGAAAGAGAGAGAGAGAGAGAGTTTTGCATGACAATAACACATATATCATCCGATTCTTATTTAGAGTATAGCATGAATTATATGAATGATACTAACTACAGTTATTATATATATGAAATCGATATAAAATATATGAGTAAATAAATCTACTTTTGTTTTATAAAAAGAATTTTCTATTCACAATTTTGTTTATGATTCGGACTGTTGCAATTAGATACCAGAGAACATCAATAAATCTTTATGATATATGTTTCAAGCAATAATTTGTATTATTTCATTCGGTAATTAAAAGCTTCACTATTGACTATTTTTTTTTGAATCGTGGGAAGACCCTTTTTTTAAAAGTAAGTCAAATTTATTACACCTTTTATTATTCGAATAATAAGTTATCTATTGCATACATTTATGCATTTTGTTACAATATATATAATGCAGTGGTAATATTTAAATTTTGATAGGTAATTATTATATCAATTTATTCTTAAGATAATACTATTAGAACAATGCTTTCGTTTGTTCTAATAAAATAATTTTGCGTATAAATCTTTTATTAAATTGAATGAAAAATCATTACCACAAAAACTTCACATTGATGACTATTTTGAAAAACTAAATACATACAAATTGTCAATATTTTCAAAGTTAATTAAATTTCTCTATAGAATTTATTGAGCAATATAAATTGAATTTTTGGAGATAATAAAGTACATTTTGCTATTTTTTTTTACTATTTTTGCTTTATGACTAATTAGTAATTGCCCTTCCCTTTTCCCCTTGCATTAATAGAACTTTCCCTTTTCATATCTTACCCTATTATTTTTTTATTACTTTTACTTGATGACTAATATCTTTGATATTTTCATAATAAGTTTTTTAATGAAATATGTCGGATTTGTAAAATCCAACTATCTAATATAGATCTTGAATTAAATGGGTTTTTTCACAACTAGAGCAGAAACTTGCGATTCGTTGTGGTTTTTAATAAGAATATAATTTATAGTTTATTGAAAGAAATATAACAGTTAGCAAAAAAAAAAATGTTTTTTAATAAGTATGAATGTTTGGTAGGTATCAATATCAAAATAATGAAACAAAATTACAATGGTAGTTACTATTTAGTGAATTTTTATCAATATTAGATAATCAAATATAATTTGTTTTTGCATTTAAAAGTATGTTAGTCATTACAATTCAAAAGATTTATTGAGGGCACTTATTTTAATATTACATAACCACATACTGAACAATAGGTGAACTTGTTCTGTTGATTGGATATTTGGATGTTTCGAACACAAAAACGTACTATATATATGAAACAATTACAGGTTTGCCAAGAATAAAAAAAATTATAGATATATTTTTTAAGTACATTTTATATATAAAACAATTACAGGTTTGCCAAGAATAAAAAAAATAATTATAGACATATATTTTTGAAGTACATTTTATATTAAAAGCAATGATGTATTGAATATGTCTTATTTTTGAAGTACACGGATCTGAACTTCATCAAATTAGGGATGTGAAAATAAAATGTTAGAGATGTCTTATTTTGTACCAAGTTTTTAAGTATATATATCGGAAAAGAACAAAATAAACTACATTTTTTTTGCTTGTCCTTTTTTGGCCTAACGCAAATATAGAAGAATCAAAATAAACCATTCCTTTCTAAAAAAGGAAAGTCAAAACTATAATAAAATGTACGGGCAATTAAAAAGATGGATAAAAATAAAACCAAGATCACCTACACTTTTAGTCGGTTTCAATCTATTTAAATAGATTAGATGATACACTTATTTTTCATCTGGTATACGTCAGCCCTTTGTTCTTATTTTCATCTCTTTCTCCATCCTCTCGATATTTTACAAAAACCTTCTCATATTTGCTTTTGCAATGGCTTCCACTTCCGGTACAGATTCAATGGGAGAAAACAATGAAGTAACAGAAGTTGAGCAGAACGAGCCCGTCTGGATACCGATGAATGATTCACATATCGACAGAGTTGAGGAAATCCTTGGCTACAAGTTCTCCGACAGGAGATTAGTTGAGGATGCCATGACACTCAGGTCCTTCTACTACCCATTGAAGCCGGCGAAGTCGCATGGCAGGTTGGAATTCCTAGGAGATAGCTTGCTAAATTATGTCGTCACTACTAAGTTGTTTTTTGCTAATCCGGATTTGAGTCCTGGAAATTTGACGCAACTTCGTTCTGCCAATACGGATAAGGAGAAACTGGCTCGAATAGCCATTGTGCACGGATTCCATCATTTAATCCGTCATAAAGAATCACAGCTTAATAGACTGGTGAGATATTAGTTTTATGAGCTTTTTATTATTTTTGTGAAAAATTTTATCGGGTAATTTGATTCCTTTTTTTGTGGGTTTCTCTCTGAAATCACTGCTTTAGGTGCGTATAATCTACATCAAAGAAGGTATATTACTAGAAAGTCTGTAATGTTTCACGAAAAAATGTTAAAATTGGGGGAAGAAAACAACTAACAATTTTACATTATTATTTATATCATTATAACATTGATTACGATCCACTCTTTTATTAATTTTTCCTTCAAACTTGAATGAATTGACTTCAACATTAACATACACTTTGAATTAAAACCTTCTTTATTTTTTGAGAAAAAAGCTATTTGTTAGATGTTGTTTAGATATGTATAGTTCAATATTTGTAATTTCTAAAACTTAGTAAGTTGAACAGTATCATTATTTCATTATTTTAACTTTGAAATAATTGTATTAGAGCTGAGATTTCATGTTTGTCAATTAATAATATTTCGGCTAATAATAAATTAAGATTCATTATCTTACAAATATTTAACCTCCGAGTCCTGTTTTGCAGAAGTTAAATAAATAAAATGTTCATGGTTTTCTTATTTTCGAGGGTTTGAAAGTGATTGCATATGAAATCTTTGCGTAACTAGAAAAATAATAATAAATAATACTCAATCTGGCCCAAAATATATAACGAAACTTGCCCCAACAAAATATATAATGAAACTTGCCCCAACCCCCCAAACAACCCCCGACCCCCCCCCCCCCCCCCCCAAAAAAAAAAAAAAAAAAAACCACCCCAACCAAAACAAATAATAATAATAACAACAACAACAACAACAATAATAATAATAAGAACAATAATAATAATAATAGAGAAATTATTCTTGCACTCCACATTTTACATTATTTATCTGCACACGAAAAAATTTATACTAAAATAGATAATTTTATTATATCTGAATTTTTAAGAGTTATTAATATAGAAAGTATTTATTACCTTTTCTTTTTTAGATGATTATAGAAAAATTCAAGTTAAAAATTTTATTATATAAATAAAAATACAACTTATATAATTTTTTAATCATAATAATATAAAATATAAATAATTTTATTATTAGATAAAAATATTTTTAAAAAACATATAAATACATCTGAAGTACAAATAAGAGGTGCAGTGCAGTTATCAATAAGTAGAACGACTCTTAGGTAATAGAAATATCGTTACAAAAAGGGTGGTTTTCGTAATTAAGACGTAGCCCGGAATAGAAGAAAGATTGATTAGTTGACTAGCTGGCAAGACCACCTACAACCAGCTATTTTAACTTGTCAACGCTTACAACTATTTGTCTATTTCTACAATGTTTAATTTTGTTCACAATAAAAAAAAAAGGCTCGATATTTCCATGATATTTGGCTTTCCGTTGATGAAGATTCGGGAGATCATTGACTATTTTTAAAGTCCTTTTAATTTTTTTGTTGTTGAGAAAGTACCAAGAATTTGCATTGTCTTGAGTTGTAATGCTAACTATATATTGTCATCATCATCAAAATATTTCAACTTTGGATGATTATTTTCATAATTCAATTTGTATAAAACTTTTTTTAAACATTCTCACATTTGAGTTGACAACACTTCAATTAGTTCGATTAAACATAATAAGACATTGACATATATAACCTCGCATGTTTGATTATGCAGACACAAGAATTTATTCAAGAGATGAAGCACTACCCGATACACTCCACCGGACTTTTGGACGCACCAAAGGCGCTCTCTGATGTCGTCGAGTCTCTTATTGGTGCAATTTATGTTGATACAAACATGTCTTATGATACTGTTGAGAAGGTATGTGTGCGTGTGCATTGTATATTAGTGTGCATAAAAGATATCTGACAAGTGAGCCCAAATAAAAAAAAATATAGAGCCAGCTCTAATAATATATGGTACCAGTGTTTCTGATAGAGCACTTAAGTTCCAACAAAAAAATAGCCTAAGTAAACTTATAGAGCCAGTTATATATTTACCTTATACTAACCAGCTAAATTCAAATTCAAATCTCTGCTGCTACATGCAGTACTTGTACTTCTCATTATTATTTATTCCGATTTGAAACTTTCTCTGAAAACAGATATTCATGAGACTATCACAACCATTTATCACCATCGATGTTCTAGGAAAGCACCCGGTAAGTGAGCTCAATGAGATCTGCCAAGGTTTAGAACACGAGTTGAAAGTCAATAACATGTGGGCCCAAAGCCAAACTATAGAGGTCCTCTTAGATGAGATGGTGATCGGTAGTGCAACTTATGGCCGTAGGAAGGACGTATGTCATAATCGTGCAGCCAAAATGGCTGTTGATCGAATCAAAGAGTTATTGAGAGAGAACAAACTAAAGCTCAAACCTAAGGCTGATAGTTAAGAACTTGTAATATCTCAATTTTACTTGTTTTGTAATGTTGTGTGATGTCTAGAGTCTTGACGATAACATGCAATGTTGTATGTTTGGGTTGAATTGTTTTATTGCGCATTGATTTTCAGGCTGATTTTCAGAAAGGGTGTCATTTGTTTTACTTCATTGAATATCTCCCAGTTTTATTAAACAAGAGTTTAAAATATGAGCTGATTTCATCAACAAGCAATTGGTTCTGAATGGATACATAGCTGAATAAATAATAGTGTCAATTCAAGTTGCTTCTCATTTGATGTTTTATTTGTTAATTAATGATATAGTATCTCAGATTTGAACTCTTGGCTTGAGATATCAGATTTAAAAATTAGAATGGATGCAAGTAGGAATATTTGTTGGGCAAATAATTGTTGGATCTGAATTAACAAATAGAAGCAGAACATTCAATTAGTGACAACAGAAAGATGAAAAAGATAGATCAATAAATTAGTGCAATTCCCAAACTGATTGAATCTCTGCTCGACTTCTTTTATGGAATGCACGTTATCTGACAATATGTTTCTTTATTGCCAAGAAAAGGAAAATCAATGAGTTATGTCAATTCACAAATTATTTATAGAGATAGAGATTTTGTCAACATGGGCTGTCTTTACCAACATACTTCATAGCTTGATCGTAACACACTGGTCGACAAGATATTAATATAAACTAAACACCAATCACATATATTGATATGATTCCGTATATAGAAACAGAATACTGACAATGCAAAATTATGTTCTTCCCTTAGATCATAAGGCTAATTTTATGCTACAAAATTCTTCCCTTTAACTCCTCACAATGTTTATAAGAAATCATATATATGATCACTATCATGTCTTATGATCATAATATGTCTCATCTCAGAATCATATATAGTGATCACGGCTTTTCAGCGCTGATATTCCAATAAAATCAGACAACACAAACAACCCAACAAACCAATACTACTACACAAAACTCTGAAGTCAGCTATTTTACATGAAATACAACTATAAGGCTTTATAACGAAACAGGCCATGGAGTCCACATGAATGCACACAGCACACAAGACTGATATTGAGGAAGCTGCACAAGATCTTTCTCTACATACATATCCCTATATCTATCTCTCTCTATCTAAAACAATGAACTTTCCTCGCAGGAAAGAGGAAGCAATAGAAGAGTGACAAAGAGATCAAGTATGAACAGTGCCTAGGGTATAAGAGCTTTTTTTTTTCTGAAATTGTACATGTTTTTATGTTAAAACATGTACAGGATTCAGTTGTTTCGTCCTTGGGACTGCATTCTCCAATCAACCTAAACTCTCAAAATGCGCACTAGTTTGTATACCTGAAAATATAAAAAAAAATGTTGAATTGTTATAACATAAATTATCATTCTGGAAATCTAACACCTTTATTATTATAATAGCAAACCTGAGCACTTCTAGAAGGCAATGTCACCTCTAAAGAATGACGGTAACCATCAGCCCTGAAAATTATGGAATTGAATGTTTTATCCCCCATAAAATAATTTTTGGTGTATCAATTCCAAAAGCAGAATGCCACAGGGGCATATATCAAATTTCCATAATCGCAAGGCAAAAACCATAAACATGTTCAAGTCAAAAAACCAACCTTTTATTACAGGTCCTTTGGATATACTTATCACTCCCAATCTTACCATGTCCCCCATATCTTGTTTCATCAGAATTCAAAATAAGCTGTCATAAACAAATAAAGAAAATTATTCAATAACATAAAACATCCCTACATCAAAATTCTTTTTGCAAGAACAATAGAAATGGAGGGGTTTGGTATCTTTTAAAAATATCAGGCAAGTAGGTTTGTTGATTATACCAACTACCTTTAAAGAATATATAGACATTTCATATTTACAGGGTTATGGATCACGGTTTGAAGTTTTTGTGAAGGCACTGACTGTATTATCCAATATGGACTAAAAAAATATCATCCTCGGGTATTAATATGCAATTGAAAATTAGCATAGAGAACAGCAATAGAAGGAAAAGAAACTGAGAGCTTTTGGCATGCCTGATATTCACCGGCTTCCTCCACACCAATACAATGCGATTCATAGGAATCTTCAGGATGAAAATTGAAGATGAACACAAGTGGCCCCCTGGTGTATGCTACAACCTGTCAAATTAAAAATTATTTAGAAAGCAAGATAATTTATGCCACAGTTTGGTCCTCCAACCAAGGTAGATCATGTACAGAACTTAAAGGTGTATAGGCATTCATTGTCATCTATGTATAACATGTTAAAAGTTTCTTTGGCAATTTTCCAGAAACCCAGCATTTTGCCCTTATATGGCTATTTGCAAAAAAAAAAAACAGTAGCTTTGACGTAGAAATTTTAAAATGATCATGGAATATTTTATAAAATACAACGCCTGACTATAGAATTGTTTGTTTTTTTGTTTGACAAAATTCAACCCACCTTTCCCCGTAGTCATTGATTTACTATACTTAACATTTGGCAAACTTCTAGGCCTTCAATTTTAGATAAATAAAATTAAGAAAAAGAAGGAATGAATCACGAAAGAACAACCAAACATTTACTAAACTCCTAGCATGTTGTACGATTTATCCAAAAGAAAGTTCAGCGAATGCAACTGCTTGTAAGGTTAACAACCAGAAGCCTTATGGTTGCAAGAGATACACTGTTGCATAAAGTATTGGTTCTTAAAGGGATGTTATATGATAAACTAAATGGCCTTGTTTGCAAAATGTCCAAAAACTACTGTCAAGAACTTAATTTTATATCAGCCATAGATTGTACCATAGTTAAGTCATTACAGTGCTGAACATTTGGTACACTTCTTGCCAGTATCTTTTCATTTGCATCCAATCTCATCATATCCTACCAAAGAGATAGTAATAATAATTAAAAAGTAAAATTAGTTCATAAAGTTAGAAAAAGATCGTGATGCATATTTTCCACATTATACCAATTATATGATCAAATCACTCATTACCTTATCAAAATTAAAGATGCACATATGAAGTCCTTCATTAAGTAACTCCCACTGACGGCAGGCCAAGGCCAATGAGTGGTTATTGCTTGAATTGGGAAATTCAACCCTCTTGATGAAGATATAAGAAATTTAGGTCAAATTTCAGAAAGATAAACATCACACATAGAAGGAAGGAAATGAGAAAGTTATGCTGCCTCACTTTTGGGTGTGCAAATTCATTTCCCATAAAATTGAGGTATGCACAGCCACTTGTCGTAAAAGTAATTAGTTTCATAATCTACATCAATGTAAAGTAAAATTGTTAGACAAGGGAGATGTCTGCATATTTTTATCGAATGCAACTGAAGAAAAGACCAGGGAAATTATTGGAAACAAAGTTCGGAATACACCATAATCAAGTATTTTGTTTTTCTTTTGGGTTACTTGCATGAACTTTGGTATGTACATATATGTAAAGAACCTTAGTTCTTTTACCAAACATTTGAATACTTCCAAAGTAAAATGGCAGAAACAAGATAGTAAATCATACTTTGAGCAAAGAAGTAGCTCTAACTGCGTTATCAGATGTATTCAAATCACCTCTTGCATTGCTAAGAAGAACTTCAGCAAAAGATTTGCCCCCAGATATAGACTGCAAATAAAGATTGTGAAACAAGGCACATACAATCTGGTGCAAAATATTTCTACTACAAGCATACTGATTCAAAAGAATGGAACTATGCAATGACATTTACATATTAGTCAATTCAACATCTGGATTCCAGTAGAAAGTTTAGAATAAAGCACAAACAAAATATTTGTGAGAAGAATATTGCTACCTGACCATGATTCTCAACATAGGAAATGCTATTACTTTTTGTTGTTTGGTTGTTAACCAGCAAGCTCATAATCTACAAAAAGAAGTAGCAAAAAGTTAGCAGTGATTAGCAAATATAGACTTATTAACTGAACAACAATTTTGATTATATACCTTAGTTACACTCCATTCTTTGTCAGGCGCATTTTCGAGATGCCACAACCACATCTCAGGAATAGCAAGGTTAACCCAGTAGTCAAAACCTAATCCACCTTTAGTCATCGACTCACATAATCCTGGATAATATGTGGCCTATGCAATAAAACAAGAATAATCATAGTATTATGAAATTTAAACAGATGTACAGACTAAACAAGTTATATATATATAGAGAGAGAGACAACTGACATCTTCAGCAATGGTAATTATGTCTGGATGGAGTTCATGAAGCATCTCATTTGCTAAGATTAGATAAATTAAGGCATCCCTGTCAACATACTGGTTGCAGTACCTATGTAGAACAAATTAAATTTCAATAAGAGTAAACATTTCCTCTGAGAAGATTTAATTACCAAATTTACAATTTCTTACTCCTCCAAGGAACCGGTAAAAGTAGCAAAGCCATTATGAGTATACATCATGGATGCCAACGAGTGAAACCGAAAACCATCTACATTGTACTCTGTCACCCACCTATATGCATATTTTAGCATCCCCAATATCAAAGAATAAAAGTAGAAAAAACTGGGCATGCATATTTAATAAAATCACTTGAAATTTAATAAATAATACATGCAATAGAGAAGTTGAAGAAGTACCATTTCAAATTAGACAAAAGAAACTGCAATACATCCAAATCGCCATGTTTAAATATTCTTGTGCCCCAATACTTGTGATGACCTCGCTTCCCTGTAATGCAATAAATTTTATATATGATAAAGCAAAATTATTGTTAAACTGAAGTATTGTGAAATGGGCCCCCACAAAACCAGCTAGTGTCTACATGTGCAAACCAAGAAGCATCTCAGCTCTCCCTAAGGTGTGGTAATAACCACATCCTTCTCTCTGACTTCCTTGAAAAATATCAAGATTGCTAGCTTTTGCTTTTTATTATGTAGAAATAAACAAGTAGTAGGCAATATTTAGAACTCAGTGGGGAAGGGAGATGTATATACTATAGCGTACACTTAATGATTGATGTTTTCTAGAGGTATCAATCACAATTCCCATGTTTTCTATGGGCATGTGTGATTATCTCTGGTTTTGAAGAGTCACAGGAGATATTATGACATTGTTCTGGTGTACACATAAATTTCTCCAATAAAAGACTAACTATACCTGGATGAAAGTAGCAATCATTCGACCCATCAAAAAGGGACAAACCAACTAATTCATCAGCTGAAGCATAGGAATGCACAATATCCATGAAAACCAGAATTCCTAGACCTGCCAGCAGGAGTGATAACAGACTACAGTTACAAACTTACAGTACTAAATGATCAGTTCTGCTACAATAATCCAAATTAGATCAACCTTTTTTTTTTAAAATTAGTGAGCGAATTGCCCACTAAAGATTTGTATTAATGAAAGATAAGTTTACAAGTTAGGTGTATATTACAATCCCACTAAGAAGCAGTGGGATCAAATTAAAACTACATTATATAGTATAATATAATAATTAATAATAATAAAAGCAGTTTTAATGTAATCATGGAAAAATATCACAATTGCAGATCAAAATAAACTTTTTGAATTCTAATATGGACTTTGGTAATTGTCAGCGTTGATAAATTGAGAATCGTGAAAAAAAAATAAACTAAGAACAAATAATTGAATGCTAGATCCAGAGGGCATTCAGTGTCATGCCGGCAATTGTGGATGCCAGCAGTTGCCAACGTCCAGCTTAAATTTCAAAATCTCCCTTGTTGGTGTTTACTTTTCTATATGAGCAGTGTGTATTACTCAGATATATCTGAGAATAACAGTATTACCATGAGCTTCATCGACCAATCTTTTGAAGTCTTCTGGGGTGCCAAATCGACTGCTGACAGCAAAATAATTTGTAACCTGAGAAAAAGGGAAATGTATTGTATTCTAGAAAAGAATAATTTTGAAGAAAAATGTTCAAAATGAGTAGAAATATCAGGATAAAAGTCATATGAATATACTCACTTTGTACCCTACAGAAGAGTAGTCTTTATGCTCAACTACACCTATTAACTGAATGACATTGTATCCAGCATCTTTTACATGTGGAAGTACCTAAAATTGGAAATATGATACCCATTTGATAATCATATATAAGTAATTAATATTAACAATATAAGAAAATAAAGGAAGTATTACAATCACACATCTCGGTACTTTACCAGGAAGGCCAGAAACCAGAATTATTAGCAGCAAAGAATATATTTACAATTAATTTCATGTATGCATCTGTACAGCATAATCAAGACATCATATGGCAAAATGATAAATATTTCTATGCATTGCCCCCAACGAAAGCACGGGAATAATTAAAGAATATGTTGATTAAGAACTTCATAGGGGCTTTCTGATGTGTTGACATTTTGCACAGGGTGCAAATGTCACTGGATTCATATATAATTGGTTCTTCTCTGGTAGATAGAATATATAATTTGTCTTTTTATACTTTATGATTATATACTTTGCAGGGATTTCCTGATGCGTTGAAAGTTGCATCCGGTGCATATGTCTAAATAAAATTGCCCTGAAAAGTATTAACAAAATTATTATCAACCTTGGAAGTAAATTCATTAAAAGAAGTAACTCTGGACTCCGATCCGCTAACCCCAACATGACACTCATAAATTCTGAGGGAACTTTTTGGTACTTTGGGCCTAGTATGCCTCCACCTGTACATTTCCTCAGGAGGTGGCTCCCAATGTACAGCACAAGCCTGTTGCCCTTCTGGATCTGTCATTGAAGTTATACACGAACTCTACTCAAATTACTATTAACATTTATCAGAAGTCACAAGGAAAGTTTGCATGGGTGCATCTGGAAACATGATACCATGCATATAACCAATAAAACAGAAAACAATTTGCACTCCCATAAAGTTTGCAAATCTCCTATATCTTCACACCTTAACATTTCTTCAAAGATACCAAATTAGCCTTCCTTTATTTCTCACTTATGGAGGAAAACTAGGCCAATTCCAAACATTGTTTGAGAATACAAAAGCAAGTACTAAATTATTATTTAGGGTATGTATGACAATCTTCTGTATCTTTGAGGTGACTGCAACACTATTCTTTTCACAAGGGTAGAAATGATTTTCTATTCAATCGGAGATAGTTGCATATGAAATTGCCTTAAAGATGATTACTAGGATTAATAGTTCTCAGAGACCCAAACATGCTAAGAAAACGATACCATTTGACTACATCGAAGAAAAGAACATTTACCAGGAAGAACATAAGTAGCCCAAGCTGGAACCCGCTCAAGGGCCCCCTCAGGTGTGTTGAAATAAACCCGATATCGGTCTCCATGATTTATTCCTGGCAAATATTTCTTCATCCATGCCTTCCTCCCCTTCCGCAACTCAACCCAGTATGCAATCGGTGGCTTCTTCATCTTAAATTTCTCCACTGATACTGGATCGGTCACTACCCCCAATATATCAGGCTTCTCCCCTTTATCTATAACCTCATAATTGGGCATTTTCTGCCCATCAGTTTCCCCCTTTTGCTTCTCCTTCCATTCTTTGTACCTCTCCTCTGCAGGTTTTATTTCTTCCAACTCCTCCTCAGTTTCCGGTCCATTAGGTCCAAAAAACTGTTCATACAACTTAGCTACCATTTCTAGTCGAGCCTCCCGGCTCATAAGTTCACCAGGCTCCCAATATTCATCATGTGATTTTTTTAACAATTCATCGAGTGTGATGCCGCTGTCGCCTTTGTCATAGTCGTCAATGTAGTTGTACTCTTGGAAATAGTAATCATCCGGTTCTTGGCCTTCTCTGAGTATGTCTTCTAGAATAATAAACCAATAACCGAAATCATCATGACCGAAATGCCCCTCTCGGGCACTGTTCTCAGTAGGTGACCACTGGTTGAAGTCTCCAATCAGAGAGCAATATCTTGCACCTGAAAAAGAAAAAGACAATTATGTGCATTCCTTCCTTAACTTTGTTTCTTTCTGTTAAATAAAGATGCATTATTTACTTGTTATGCCAATTGAAAATAAATAATCGAGATATTTTCAGAAAAAAAGAAATCAAAGGTGCAGTTAAACAAAATTGAGAAACCTCCACACCAATAAAACAATTAAACCAGCACAGGAAAAAGATAAAGTCAGTACCTGGGGCCCACTCCATGTAATCAACCCGATGTTGACGGTGTCTATGCATACCCAAAAGCTCATAGCTGTTGAAGAAAGACAGAAATTCGGATGAGATGCTGCAAAATATCTACTAATAATCGTAATTATGTTACCAGGTAAACAATACGGTACTGATCATCATCTTTTGAAATGCTTCATTCAAAATTTTAATTTGGATGCATACAGTCAGCTCACATGAGAGAAACAACCAAGAATGCTTCTTTTGAGGACGATCAGCATCTCGATTGTAGAATCAGAAGGTTCTTTATATAGACACAATTGTAAAATACAGAATGTAAGGAGTCACTGAAAGTGTACCCAGCAGAAGCCTCCTTCAAATCAATGAAACGAGAATACAGCTCAAACCGGCGGTCTTTGTAAGCCTTATGTCTACAAAAAGAAGGCAAATTTGTTCGTTAGTGAAGGAAGAAAAGAAAGTAAATTGAGTTGAGAATCAGTCTGACAAAGAATAAGGCTTATTTCAATGTTGACTCCAGTTAATATCCAACCACAAGTTTACAACAACAGGAGCTCTAGCATTTTCTGAACAGGAATTATTCCTGATATAAAAGCTCAATCCAGCCAGTAGTTTATCCTAGTCTGCTCTTAGTCAAAATTCATGAATCAAGATAGGAAAAGATAGTACCTTTCACGGAGAAATTGAGCAAAAGCACGGTCAGTAATTCCCATCTTAGATAGGAACCCCACAGGATCCACCTTGTCAGACTCAGGTTTTTCTCTCCGTCCTGGTGGCGACTTCGAGCGGGTCTTGGGGGATTGGTCCTGAGCGGAGCAAGTGCACCTCGACTTCCATCTCCGTTTCAAGTGACTCCGTGGTGTAGAGAAAGAGATGCTAGTGCGGCGCCATGGTTGAGAGAAAGAGCAATTGAGACTGAAAGGGGTCGCGGGGTTCGTAAGGCTCAAGCACTGAGACATTGATTTTGGAGAAAAGAGAGAGTGAGAGTGAGAGTGAGAGAGAGAGGTGCCATGGGAAGAGATTTAAGTGGGGTTTTGGGTGAGATAATACCGGGTTCGGATCTCTTTGTCGGGTTTGGGTTTTCTAGTAATCGGGTTTGGACTTGTTGGAGACTATGGGCTTTATGGACTAACGGGTTTAGAGATAGAATTCTTGATCCCCCAACAAGCCTTGACAACTGAATGAGTTTTACATTTCTGAAATTAATTTTGTAAGTATCATATTATCAATTTTAATAAGTCATTTAATTGTTGAGATGGAGTTTTTACAAATACTTAACTTAATAGTTGATGATGTCAACAGCTGTAAAAAAAAATATTGTTTTCGTCATTAATCTACATACTAGTTCTTAAATAATATATTTTTTAAAAATATTTGAGGGATATCTTTATCGATACTATCATCGATATTGATTTTATTATTCATGTAAAATAAATTATTATTAATATTAACGATTTTATTATGTATAATATTTTTATTATTTAATGCAAATGCAACTAATCTAAATAATAATTCATTTAAGTTGAATAATAAAAATATTATATAAAATAAGTTATATAATAAAGTCATTAATATGAATAATAATTTATTTAATCTAAATAATATTATTGGTATCGATGATGGTATCTATATATCAACTCCTTTTTTTCAACGTTGTTTTTTTATATGTAATTAACAAACTTTTTTTTTTGTTCATAATATAATATGTTTTGCCTAATATATTTTTTCACAACGTTGCTTTCCTTAAGTAATTGTTAACAGAATTAGTATATATTGAGACATAATTTATAATAGAGGACTTTGTTTATGTCGTTTGACCCATAAGACATCATTATTTTTTTTTAATAAATAATCACTATATTTTAAATAAAAGTTGACATCACTCTTATCGTCTATTAAGTCATTATTTTTTTAATAAAAACTTCTATTAGTTCTAACATTTATTTCTTTTTAAATCTTATAAATCATCGTTGTTTTCAAAGCCATCAATTTTTCTCAGAAGTCATCGAGTCTCATCGCTATAATTTACAAATGAATTGCAAGTGTTTAAATCAATTGCAAATATCAATTAATGTGCTCGTTCAACATGAATTGTGTGGTATAGAATAATTGTTAGTTTATTAAATTAACTTAAAATGAATTATACGGATACATAATTATTGAGTGGGATCACTTGACAATAGATATTTTCACAATTTTGATAATGGATTTTCATAAAACATTAAATTGACAATTAGAAATAAATTTATAGATTTGTTGTAGAAGATATAGATAATTTAAAAATCAAGTTTCATGAGATTTAAGTATTGTTAAAAGTTTTATGTCTCTTGATATACGGAGAAATATACACAAAATCTCATTATATTTTATATGACATGATATATTAGTATATTAATAATATAAATTATGTCTATATTGTTGGATTCAATTTAAATTTTATTTCTAAAATTGTCGAAATAAAGAATTGTCAAGCAAGCCCATCTTATTTACCCTTTATCATTAATAAAATTACAGAGACTTTTATTTATTTAAAAAAAAATAACAGTCTAATGTATCATTTTAAAACTGACAAAATTATTTTCGAATTTATACAGGGATAAATGTATCATTTTATGTAGCTCTTTTCTTTTCCTTTAGTTTGACCTTTTCTTTTCCCTCTCTTCTCTCGGACCAAAACGAAAAGGGAGAGAAGCGTTGACATTAGTTACACCGGGCCCCACAAATCCAGCCATTGTTTCGGCTTTCCACCTACAACGACACGTCGACACCGCAAACAGGAGGTGTGGTTGATTGGGACATGAGGAAAAAGAGAAGGCGGAGAAGAGGTCACGAGAAGACCATGGAAGCTTGTATTTCTCAAATAACAGAGAAAAAGGAGGAGAGGAGCAAGGGAGAGGAGGAGGAGGAGGAGGAGGAGGAGGAGGAGGAAAATTAGTCACTTTTGGAAACCTTTCGCTTTTGAATTTGAGCAATTTCGCTTTACTTCTAGAATGCAATCGAAGAAAGCCCCGTGTCAGAAAAGGAGCCAAATTTTGAGGGGGTCGTTGGTGTAATTCTTCGCAATCCAACCGCTATTTAATTGTAATTGTAATCCAACTCTCCTTTGTGTATCTTTCTTTCTTCTGATTCTTAGTCTTTTATCAATTTCTCTGTTTCTCTCCGTCCCCTTCTTTTTGAGAGCCCATGGGAAACCCCTGTACATTTCTCTCTTTTCTTTTCTATAAATTGTTACTGAGATTCACTCTCCCAATTGCACCTTCCAATCCTGCCGACATGGGTGCGCCACCAGAAGCTAAAGAAACAGAAAGGACTGAACAAAAGGAGCACCGCTCGGCCCGGCTTCCGCCGATGGAGGAACAGTCTATCAATGCTGTTGAAGAGATTATCGGCTACAAGTTCCGTCACACGAGCTTACTAGCAGAGGCCATGACGCACGTGTCGTTCTACTTTCCGATGAAACCGGACAAGTCGTATGAGAGATTGGAGTTCATGGGTGATGCTGTTCTGAATCTTGGTGTCGCATCGGATGTGTTCTTCAACTATCAAGATCTTGCACCGGGAACGATGACACGCCTTCGTGCCGCCAATGTAGATAAAGAGAAACTGGCCCGTGTAGCTGTCACACACAGGCTCCACCGCTACCTACGGCATAAGGCGCCTCAGCTGGAAAGCCAGGTCAGACATGAATTCTCTCTATTTCTGTTACTTTTGGTGGGGTCTGTCCTCTGTTCTATTGGGTTCCTTTCTTTCCTTTATTTTTTCTTTTCTTTTTTTTTGGGATATGAATTTTTGGTACATACAGTATGCATCCAAGAAAGCATCTTTTCTACAAATAGACCGAAGAATCTTTGCTATTTCTGATGAATATTTACAGAGTGTGTTAAAATTGGAACTAAAAAGGTCATTGCTTTAATTTTCTATAAGAAAGTGTTTCAATCTCTGTCAGTTCTGGTATGAGGTTTTCATGATCTACTCTCCTTTGAAACAAGAATCAAGATATATCAAAGAAGATGGCGCTTCTGCATGTCTAGCAGAAAAATAAACCCTCTCTCCAAAACACCTTAAATTATATATTAGTTCCAACATATTTGATTGACTAATTATTTGTAATGTTTATCATAATTATGTGTAGTTTTGATGTCGCATCTCAATATTTTTTTTATTTGAACCAAACTTCGATTAATACAGTATTACAGTTAAAATTTTTCAATTACTCCCTTAGAACCATTATCTTGGATCTGTTGATGGGGATTTTGCAAAAAGTAGCACAGGATATATGTGAATTTTCCTTGAATTCTGTTACATTTCTCTTTCTCTGTAACAACTTGTGTCAGAATATCTCAAAGAGGTTGCTTGGTAAAAGATATTTTACCCAATCACACAGATACTGACTGAGGGAAGCACACTGGCATAAGAAAAACCTATACCAAATGTAGGACGAAGATTGTATTTTGATTTTATTTTTTGAATTAGTAGGATGAATATTGTCAAATGTAGGAAAAACCTATACCAAATGGTGGATATATAGCTTGCTAGCATTATGAGTGCCAATACAAAAATGAAGAAAAAAGAAATAAAAGGATTAATCTGTAAAGGACCAAGTATTTTTTTCTGTGAAATCAAGGCTGGGGAGGGGATAGGAAATGAGACTGTCAGAGTCCACAATCTGACAAAAACTCATATAGGCTGCTTCAATATGATAATTTTTTGAATTAGTACTATATGATAATTAATTTTATAAGAGTTCATACTTTCTTGAGCTGTCTTGTTGTATATTTTTAATTGGGAAAAGGTTTACAGCCTATTTTTTTTAACCAAATATTCTACTTTCTGGCTAATCAAGCAGAGACTGATTTTTCTAAAATGATTTAGTCAACTGGATATTCTTTCTTTACAAAAAGGAGATATTCAGATGGTATGAACTTGTACCACTGACAAGATGAAGTCAGGTTGGTACTGACCTTGATGGCTGAGAACCACCTGATTGAATTGTAAAATTTTTCATACATGTCCCTGTGACTTGCATTCCTTAAGTAGCTAGAGACTTGGCATTTTCATATTGGACCTGAAAACTTGATACTTTGCAAAAGAATCCCTATAAAGTTCTGTTTTGTTCACAGAATCACAGCATAAGGATTCAATTTTTTATAGTATTCAGCTATTTGTGGTCGTGCGTACTTAATGACTTCCTGTTTAAATTTGAAGATTAACTTGTTTTTAATCCTAATTTTTTCCTAAATAATTATCTTCAACTTTTAATAAGTACTACAATCGTTGTTGGCGTTGTTGTTATGATTGCAAATACTACTATTATAAAAGTAAATCTCCAAAATCAGTGCCACATTACCCGAACATTCAATTTGTAGAATCATCAGTATAAATAGAGTTCTCACTTCTCAATTGGACACCTTTTCAGTTATGTTACTGATCATTTGTTATACACATTACGTGCCTAACTGAGCATTGTAATCTTGCATGGTTTATTTGTACAGATACAAGACTTTGTTGAAGATATGAAGAACTACCCAATACACTCAAATGGGCTCTTGGACCCACCAAAAGTGCTTGCTGACATTATTGAGTCTCTTCTTGGTGCTGTCTATGTTGATACCAACAAATGCCATGAGACTGTTTGGAAGGTATGTGTGTTTGTGTGCATGTTGAGTTTCATGAGACAACATGTATGAGGGTAGAACTAATTGCATATCAGTAATTAGGTATTGTGTTGTATCCTTGATGACATTTCCAGGCGGGGCACTGGACCGATACGGATAATTTACCATCCTTAGACCATAGACTAATAAATTTTTAACTGTCAGGTTTTTAACTCCGGAGTTATGACCAGAGTATGCCAGTATTAATTATATAAAGCCAGATCCATATTTTCACTTGTTGCTATCCAGCTAAAGTTGAAACCCCAGTACCTTATTATTTTTTTTGAGAAAAGTGGGGAGATCCACCTGTTTCATTGAAACAGTAAAAATAAGGTGTTGGTACCACCTCTCCGGTACCAATCACCTAATAGAACAGTTTACACATCATACTGAATTTTCCTAAAATATCACAACCTACCTACCAACAAAATACCAGCAAAAACTAAAACATAGGTGTTATGCTAAAAATTATCACCCAAGCAAAAGATTTAAAAGCACATAAAGCACATTCATAACACTATTAAGAGGTAGCTTCTTCATCTATCACAATATCTTCATTTACTGGTACCAAAACCAGATTGCTCTCTGGTTTAGGCCAAAGGGTGACTTCCTTGGCCTCCATTTCCTCCTGATTCCTTCTTGGTACCTGCAAAGGAAGGAGGTCTACGTCCTGTACATTATTATTAGTCTTCTCTTTTTTTAATTTTCCTTTACATTACATCTCTCTCAAAACAGATATTCATAAGATTATCACAGCCTTTTATCACCATCGAGACTCTTGGAAAGCACCCAGTAACCGAACTCCATGAGCTTTGCCAGAAGTTACATCACGAGTTGAAATTTAATGACAAAAACTGGGCTGAGAACCTCACTGTTGATGTTCTCGTGGATGGAAAAGTGATCGGTAGTGCAACTTATGGCCCCAAGAAGGACATCTGTCACAACCGTGCGGCCAAGGTTGCATTGGATCGGCTCAAAGAGTTGCTGAGAAATAACGAGCTGGAGCCTGCCCCTATGGCTAAATAACTAATCATTGATGTTTCCTTTTTCTTTGTTATAGTTTACAAGTGTGAATAGTCAATTTTATTTGAATTTCTTTGCTTTGCAGTAATGTTGTGATACTTCAGACATGAGTTTCATGCTACATGTAACTCATGTCTGAGATATCAGAATATGTATTGCTAGTGTGAGAAATTTCAGTTCTGTTGTTTTAAATTGACATTTCTATTCCTATACTGCTAAAGGAGTTGAAGCAAATAATTGCTGGCTTTAAACTGGTCTTAACTTTTAGTCAAATAAAAATAAAATAAATAAAGCCGGACATTTCTATCAGCACATTAGTTATCTGCATTCTTTCTCATGCCTTGTGTTTGTGTTGCAATTGAATGTATCTTGAGGAATACATTTCAGTATTTGGTTCTTACAGATATCATTTGTTCATTATCTGTTGCAATTTAATGTTGATTTTCCCATTAATTAAGGTGACATTGTTAGATTCTTTTGTTGTTTGTTCCTTTAGTCATACATGTATTTGGCTACATTTCACATAATTCACATGACAGAGAACTTGTCCTTTCTAAATTATTGTTAGATATTTATTTATGACAAGATAGTTCAATACTCAAAACCTGCTTTTCTTTTCCATCTGTATTTATGCTTCTCTTGTGGGAGGATGCTCAATATTTATTATTTTCATTACTTATATCCGCATTAACTCTGTATTTCTTTCACCAAGCATATATAGTGTTGGCATTCAAAACTACCAAGTAAGTGTAGGCCATATATATATATATATATAGCCAAAACTAAACACTTGTTGATCATGGACCTTACTTCAGGAACAAAACAAATCTGAAAAAATAAAAACAGTTGGCAATTCAGAATCAATTAACTCAATGTATATATTAATTGTAATACATACTGATGATGTTCATAAATTAAATCCTAGAATTAAAACAGTAAGAGCCATTATGCATGGTAAACTTTAATCGCACACAAGAACACTTCCGTGGTTCGAGCCTTTCCTCTACAAATGGACACCGTTACAAACCCATGTCGATTTCTTAATACCAACTTCACCTCAATTATCGCCTGGCCATTTCTCGCCTCCTTGAACAACTGATCTCGTAAGCTAGGCATCTCCATCTTTTTGCCCCCGGCGAACAGCATTGCTGCTTGTTTCTCATCCTAGTGCACGCAGTGTGCTTCTGACCCTCTGGCAAGTTGAGTTCCCTTGTACAAGACTGTTACATTTGCAACATCATAGCAGCACTTATACGGAAACATCCCGTAGGCTCTGGGTCTCTTGACAGCAAACGTGAAATTGAAGGACGGCGCAAATGTGTTGGATGATTTATTTTGTGGTAGACCGGACACAGCATTAACAGTTACCGATATTTTTGGATATGGTCTGTAAAAGACAATCATACAACATACCGCGGCTGCTAAAATAATCAGAAATCCCACGCAATGGGGTTTAATCTTTTCAGTGAATCTCTCACCATTTAGCAAACCATAATTCAGGTCGTCATCCTCATCCATGCGATGCATCTTTTCCTAATTATATATAGCGTATATATGAGAAAGAGAGACAGAGAGTGACGATGGCATGGTTAATATTTAACTGTAACCTCAAAGTATCATTGAAGGAAATAATCTTATCTAAACGGAAAGGAAAACATTTACCAGCTATTATTCGCAACCAATAATTAATAGTAGCAAAGATCGAGCAAAAGATATGAATGACATTATTTGGGGTGTGAAACCGCAGAGAAGGAGACGTGAAATTAATTTGGACAGTGCGAAGTAAAAGAAAGGAAACTAGGGGCCAGAAAGCGCAATTTGCGAATATTCTTTTGAAATTTCAGAATCTCTCTCTCTCTCTCTCTTTTTTTTTTTAAGTTTGTAATATATATATATATATAGATACAGTTATTAATATTATTGTCGATAGAGTTTTATTATATGAGTGGAGATTGATTGACTACCCATCAAAGATACAGTTTATTAGTACCGTTTATAATATACATAGATACGGTTATTTAATTTATAAATTGATTGTATTTCAAATTTTATATAATTTAAGCATTATTTGATACTCCATCAAAGACCATTAAAATTATATGGTATTTACAATAATTCATATTTAACAGTCTTTGATGGAATATCAAATGATTCTTAAATTGCATTAATTTTGAAACAAAATCAATCTACAAGTTAAAAAATATGTTTGTCATTTTTTTTCTATTTTTAAGAATTTCTGAAAATTATTTAAAAATTGGTTGTTAAGGTTGTCAAGAGATCTCCTCCTTTATTATATATATTAAATGAATTATTATGTATTAGTTATTTTATTATGTAAACTCATTTTATATAATACTGTCATTATTCAATTTAAGTGAGTTATTATGTATATTAAGATATTTAAATTGAATAATAGAAGTAGTGTACAAAATAAAATCGTTAACATGCATAATAACTCATTTAACGTATATAATAAAACTCGTATCGACGATGATATTAATAATGATATCTCCAGAACATTTTCCTTATAATAACATTTACTTATCTAAAATACAAAATTCTTACATTAATGTTTTTAAAATTTTAAAATTACATATTTTTCCCCTCCAATATTACTAATTTTATATTGGTTCTTCTAAAATAAAACTGTAATTAATATCACCCTTCTAAGACTTTCGAGTAAATTACACATTTCCCTTCTAAATTACAACTATTATATTTATCTTTCTAAAACTAAAAAACTCTCCATCTATTAATCATATATAGGTGCATACACAAAATTACATAGATGACTAATCATAATGTCAAAATCCGCATTGATCTATTAAAATTGATAATATATTAAAAAAAGCCCCCTACAAAGAAACTAACTAACATCAAACTTCCTCGTCAATTCTTCTCTGTTGGTCATTTTGGGCTTTTTCTCTTGAAATAATTGCAATTTTGTTATATATGGATTTGCACTATTGGGCTTCATGCTTCATGGGCTTGATGGATTTACATGGACCCACTTAATGTGAATGAAAAAAACAATTTCTTCAAAACCGAAAAGAAAAGATAAACAACGAAAATTCAACAATTTGGTAAATTTTACCCAAAATCCAAGTGAGTCAAATTTCGTATGAATGTTCCTCTCTGAAAAATCAGGTATAATTCCGTCAGGTGTCCACCATTTTGAAACTATTTGACTTTGGGGTACTTACATATGACCACTTGTTCCCTTTTTCCCTTCTAACTTGTGTCATTTGACTTCTTAATTTGATATATAATATATAGCTATTATGTACAGTATACAACTCTCAAGATATGCACGTTGACATGCCTAATTTAACTAAACTTGAAAACCCTTGACTTAATTCATTTTCAAAAAGGAGCTGCTAGCTGCCAAATATATTTTTGAAATTTAAATTGATTCAATCCGTGTTCCCTCCACTATACATCAACTATTTATAGCTAGCAATCTCTCCTCTCCCATGCACCAACAACCAATTAAGCTTTCTTGCCTGATCTTCTATCCAAATATCTTAGCCTAATTAATTAACCAAAGTTCCTTTGTGTTAATTAATTAGCGCACAAATAATTTGTGCTCTCATCCTTTTGCAAGCTCCAACAATGGTAGCCCAAAAGTTTCTCTTTGTTCTAGCATTATTTGCCATTAATGGCATGATGTTTTCGCTCGTTTCGTCACACCCGCTTACTGAAAAAGAAGAAGAACATGAGTTGTTCAAGAATCCCTTAACGCCAAATAAAGATGGAAAACAGAACTCCTTTCAAAATCCATTCCCATCAAATGAAGGAGACAAACAAAACTTCTTCAAAAATAATCCTCTCCCATCAAATGGAGGAGATAAACAAAACTTCTTCAAAAATCCATTCCCTACGGGTCCAGTTCCGAATGAAGAACAGCCCGCATATTCTGTGCCTGGATTCAACTACTGGTTCACTCGATACAATCCGCATGCCACTCTGACATGTGACAAGTTCCCTAGGGTTTGCCGGGAAAAGGGGAGCCCTGGACCGGACTGTTGCAAGAAGAAGTGCGTGAATGTGATGACAGACAATTTCAACTGTGGAGAGTGCGGGAAGAGGTGCCGTTTCGGAGAGACGTGTTGCGGTGGCACTTGTGTGAGTGTGTTGTATGACCAGAAGAATTGTGGTGCTTGCAAGAAGAGGTGCAAGAAAGGAAGCTTCTGCAATTTCGGAATGTGCAGTTACGCCTAGAGGATTCAATTTTTCTCTCTGTTTTTTTTATCATCATGTTTCGAAATCGAAACAGAAACTATTTGTTATTTTATCTTGTTGGTTACATTGTTAAAATTTTTGTACGGATAATTAATTTTTAATTGGTGTTAAATTCTTTTACAAGGAAAGTAAAGATTATAAAGAAATCAAAGTACGTTGATGTATTTTTTTTTATTCAATTGATATCATTTCTTCAATTGTTACATTACTATGTGCTGCTCAGGATATATATATCCACCAATCTCATAACACCATATATAGAGGCGGATCCCTACACCTAAACGACATTGATTAAAAGGATTCCTACTCGCTGAACAATAGAGAATAACTTCGAACGACATTAATTACATATGTTTACAATTAAATCCAGGTAATGTTACAAGAACAAATCAAGTCAGTCATGACTGTGCCGCCTTGAATAATGCGAGCATTTAGGCTGACCATGCCTTATTCTATGCTGAAAAGTTCATATGTTATATAACTTGTTAATAAAAATACATCATCCAACATGTCTAATATTTAGGGATGTACAGTTATGCTTAGAAGGACTACATTAATTGGTTTATTTGTCTCTTTAATTTGAAATACAAGCAACGATAGACCCATTTTTTATATATTGTTCGTGGATATAAAGTCCTCGTAGTTAAAATTTTGGAATTGGTCATTGGTTTGTCTTGCATGTAGATAACTAATTAAACATATATACCTTTCAATTTATTTGTTATTTTTTTTTTCATTTTTTTTATGATCGATTCAAGCATGTATTTCCTTTCATTTTTTTGTTGATAAAATGTTCTTCTTTAATTTGCACACCATCCTCTGTGCTTGTTTTGATGCATACAAACTCTTCTTAATGTTAGTAATTTTGTACTGAGATTAATTGTTAGCAAAGAGCGCCCGGATTTCTTCTCCTCTGAAATATATGCCGCGCGCGCTCAACATTCCTTTTCATGCATACAAATTCTTCTCACAGCACTCAGATCTGATTAGTATTTTCTTTTGCCATTTTCTTTAATAAAATGTGATTTTTTTTTTCTGAAAGAAATGGTACTGGAGACTACTACTGATAATGATTTGTATAGTCTGATGTTATATATATTCTAGCTGTTAGATTCTTTCATTAGTTTAGACCACATCATGATTTTTATATCACAAAAACTAACTGGTAATTAACATCTTAAGATTTATTAGTTATGTATCATTGATAATATTCATGTTAAATTAAACAGACGTGTTCCATATTACACATAAAATTCAATTAGAATGCAATAATATATAGTGAGTAATTTGTGTATGTTTGTCCATGATTTTAATCATCAATTTTTGTCATATATAAACCTTTAAATTAACTGATAACCTCCTAATATATGTCCTTCCAATGTTTTTGATATTATTAATTCAAAAAAAAAGATATACATGTTGTAAATATTAAGCATAAAATTCTTTTAGAATGTCTCTAATTAAAGTGCGCGCATTCTTATTTTTAATCAAAATATATATGTTACATCTATGAATTTGAAATTATTGAAAGCTGATTGATCACTTTTAATGATGCGTCCTCTACAAGTTAAAATATTTATTGACACCGAATTAAACAAATAAGTGGCACATTACTTATAAAATATTAAAATTTAATTATAATGAACTCCATAAAATAATTTACAATGGAAACACTATAGCAAAACGCATATTCTACTATATTTACATAATATATGTGTATACTTTTTCTTTTGAGTAACCAGCGGAGGTCTAGCCTCTACCTTTTTTTTTATTTTTGTAAATTAAAAAATAAAATAAAATAAAAAAACAAATATCATGATTTTATTACAGCCAAGTACTTATTTCCTTTTACATATATATCACACCTACACACTATATATAAAATTTAATTAAGATTACAAACAAGACTATGGCTACGATGCTTTCATAAGTATTTCGACGGAACACCAAGTAGTTGAATAAATTCTTCATATTAAAATTTTATAGAATACTAAAAGTTATTTACAATTTTTAATGATTTTTGAAATATGACCCATTTTTACCTCCAAAATTGGTATTTTTCTTTTATTTTTAGGATCATTTTTCAAATATCATTAAAAACAGTAGAAAAAAAAATAAATTGATAAATTTTAGTATTCTAAAAGATTTTGATATGAAGAATTCATTCAGCTACTTGGATCGACGTTTCGGATGTAGAAATTTAAAACTTTACTCATAAATATTTCAAATCAAAATACTTATCGAAACACATTAGCCAAACTCTATAAACAATATATAACAAACTATTCGAATACTTAATTGTACATCAAACTTACAAACCAAGTAGCCACAACAAACAAGTCGACTTGCATGAGATTTCTAAGCATAGCTGCACATGCCGAACTTACAGAAGCTTCCAATCTTGCACTTGTTCTTGCATGCCCCACAGTTCCAGCCGTCAAACATCACGTCTACGCAGTTGCCGCTGCAGCATGTCTGTCCAAACCAACACCTCCTCCCACAAAATCCACAGTTGAGATTATCTGACATCAAATTCACACACTTCTTCCAGCAGCAGCTCGGTCCAGGGCTTCCCTTGGCCTGACAAACCGCTGGGTACTTGTCGCATGTTGAGGTTCCACGCAATAGGTAGTTGAACCCTCTCATCGACCCTGATGCTGGTAATGCCTCAGTATAAGCAACTAAGTTTTCTTCGGCTTTGTTTTCTGTGAGAGGATTTGGTGTGACTACAGAAATAGACATGGCAATGGCCATTATGAGAAGGAAAAAGAGATATTGTTTCGCCATGATCAATTGGATAGAAATCGTGGAGTAATATTATTAAGATGTATTTGTGGTGTTATTTATGCAAGGTTAAGAGAATGTATATGGGTTTTTATAGAGTGCAAATTGGCGGGCGCGTTTAGCTGGTTTGTGGATAAGAACATGGGTTAATTTGAATTGAATTTGAAAATTGAAATCAATGGTTTCAGCTTTTGAAAAGTTGGCGCAGCTGTCAAGCTTATAGGAATTGTACAAGTAACTCTTGAATCACTACGGAGTTTTTCCCAATCTTACTCGGCCCAAGGCCCAATCCATTAATTTGTTCTACTTCTATTTTATTATTATTATGCTTGTTTTACATTTCCTTCTTCTTTTCTTTTAGTTTGTATCTTGTTGTTTTTCATTGCCATCACAGGTGTTTGATAAAATGTTTCAAAAAAACTTGTGTGTTTATCGGATTTCTAACATGGAACTGTGCCCATGATACCAGTAGCAGCTGGATGAAGCAATGCGTTCTGAAGGCCATTTTACAAATTTATTAACGTCTTGTGTTTGATATGCTGGTAGCCTGGTACAGTGGTACTATTACTATATGTATTGGTATAATGGTTTTGATTGTTTTGTCTGTATGGAAATGGAGATATATACTATGATGATTGATTTAGCTAGAGAGCATGTGTTTTAGAAGGTAGCAAAATTAATGATGTCAATGTGTGAGAAGAGGTAGTAATCCAGCTCATTTAAATTTAATTACATGGTGCTGGCCAAATAGCTTAGTGTCAGGTAATAGTGTGCTGACCAGTAATGCTAGAGTGCATGTTGTTGAAAGTGTGATTAAAAAAAAAAATTTCAAAATAAAAAAAGGAAAAAAATTATATATTGATGGTGTTTTAAATTTTATGTAATTAATTCAAGTGTCATTTAAAAATATATCTGCAATTTTACTTTTTCAAAATTGAATAATATTTGTCAAATTAACAAATTGATGTGTCATAAAAAGTAAAATTATCCATTCTGATTAAGTATTTATCATTATTTTGACGCTTGAATTATTTCTTATTCGTGGTAGCAAAATAATTCGTAATTAATTATTTTCTACTAGTGATCAGATATTGGAGGAATAATAGAAACTAATCGCTTCTTAATTTACGTTGATGCACCAACTAGCTATATATGAATTTGACCTCAATTAATTAGTATATGATGATAGCAAGTTAATTATATGGTGCATGGCTGCCTACCTCTGAAGAATCAAATTATCAGGCAGGGGCTAAGCCATGTGAGGTGGCACTTATCCAGCTGGCTCGATTTTCTTTTTCCAAATTATAAAATACCCTTGTAATTATTGATTAAAATAATTGTAAATTAAGTATCGCTTAAAAAAATGTTGCCCTATTCTGTGACAATGTGCTAGCTCCACCTCTTGACATGAGGATGAGAAACAAGTGTTAAGAAAATTTTGATAATATTATATGGAGCTAACTATAAATCAATATTTTCATTAAATAACGAAAACTCAACATTTTGGTAATATAAATGTAGATGCAATTCCAAGCAGCAAATTGAAATGTCATATATATGACATGCTAATTAATCTCTGAAAATCAGGTATAACCCACCATTTGAAAATATTTGACTTGTTTGGCTAAGTCACCTTGTTTCATTTTTCCCTTCTTACTTATCTTAACCATTTGACTAGCTTGCTTGTATATATCTAATACAGACAGTAGAACTGTCAAGTTATTCACTCTGACATGCCTAATTCTTCTAAACATGAACCCTTGAAATAAACTTTCAAAAAGGTGATGCTGCCAATACAATTTTGAAATGTACCTAATTAATTCAATCCGTGTTCTCTCCAGTATATTTCAACAACTTATAGTTACCATTCTATCTTGAGGAGTGCTAAAACCTAATTACTTCAAAGAAAATCTTTCAAAATTATCTCCTAACTATTTTTATTATAAATGAGAAACAATTAGTTAGCACGCCAAAAATGAAAAAAAAATGTGTTTAAAATTGTCCTAATATAAAAGTGTCTATATCTTGTCATATGATTATTTATATTTGGCTGCAAGAGGTGTTTATATTTTATCACATATGTGTTAATATTATTGATCAAAAGATATTTAAACTTGATAATGAGACGTGTTTATATCTGATTAAGAGAGTATTTATATTTAATCGAGGGGTGTTTATACTAGTCACATAAGGTATTTATATATGATAAGTATTCACATCTGATTATTAAGATCACATTGTTAAAAGCCGTAGCACTAAGCCTCGAGAACAAATTTGAAATACCTTAAGTGTTTATATCTAGTTATTAATATACACAGGTATTTATATCTGATCATGTAAATTGTTTATATTTAGTTATTAGAGGGTTTATATTTGATTATGAAATATGAAAATTTGTCAAAAAAAAATATAGTTAAAAAAGAAAAGTGCTGAGATGATATATTAAAGGGATGATTTTGAGGGATGAATTTTGAAGGAACAAAAGATTTTCTCTTCTTCTTCTATCTTCCCATGCACCAAAAACCAAGCTTCCATGTCTCCAATTTTAGCTTAATAAACCTAGCTAGGTTTGCTTGTATTACGTACCACAAAAAATATGTGCTATAATCCTTTTACATGCTCCAACAATGATAGCCAACGAATTTTGCTTCATTATTTTAGTATATATTACTTGCCAATGGCATGATGTTTTCGCTCGTTTCGTCAAACCCACGTAATGCTGAAGATGAAGAACAGAAGTTGTTACGGCAAATAAACAAGAAAAACAGAACTATGAAAAACAGAGAAAAAGAAGGAAAAGAAAATTCGAAATATTCGTATTGCTTACATTTCTAGACTGGTATTATACACAGAACTACACAACTCTAAGAGAGACATTGCTAGCCAGGAAGGAAAGAAATACATCTTTGCTGGGTACATAATTGTGTTTGCTGTCAATATTATTGAGTATTAATGATTTAATTATATTCACGATTAAGTATCTAGTTGATATCAAATTCAATAAATGCTTCTTTAAAACTGCACATATTCCGTGCATGTATTCAACTATTGGCTTACCCGATACAACCCGCATGCCACCCTGACATATGACAAGTTCCCTAGGGTTTGCCGGGATAAGGGAAGTCCCGGACCGGACTGTTGCAAGAAGAAGTGCGTGCATGTGATGACAGGCGATCTGAACCGCGGAGTATCGTCTGAGTGTGTGTATGACGGCAAAAGAATGAATTGTGGTGCTTGCAAGAAGAGGGTGCAAGAAAGGATCAGCTTCTGCAATGTCGGATGTGCAGTTATATATGCCTAGCTAGGTAGAGGACTCAAATTTTCTTATCAGTTTGTTCCGAAATCGAAACAAAACCTATTTCTATTATCTGCTTAATTTTTTGGTGAATCAAATTGTTGAAATTTTAGTTCTGTATAATATGTTATTGATATTGTTTCTTTTACATGCAAATAAGGAATTCAAAGAAATCCGAGTACGTTGGCTGCTGTTTGTTCAATTTTGTGATATAAACTCAGCAATGTCATGGGTATAAGTATTATTATTTATTGCTCATTGCTTTCATCAAAAAAAAAAATAACATATATTTTTCTTAGAAAAAATATATATGTAGTGTGCACTTGTTTTAAGAATTCAATTCTTTAAGACTGAATCAACTCATTCCTGACGGTGCCAAATATTTTTATGTCGGAGCAGAGAAAATTAAAATTTTGATTTTGAGAAACAAATAAGAAAAATTGAAAACACCAAAAACCGGACATAGTGAAATCTACAATGGGCAATTCAAAATCAAGCGCAAGGTCTGACTTTTGAAGTCTGGCCTAACAATAAAGAAATATATATAACACAATTCAATTCAATGTATGATTCTTTTGTAGGCTGTCAAATTTACGGTGCATCGACCGATCTAGACTTTAATCCTTAAATATTAATTTCTTATGGTGCTACATCTGGATTCTGGACCATGCAATTAAATGCACCAAACAATTTTAATTATGCATGCCATTTTTTCTATATTGCATGTACGATCAACGTTGACAATTAATTTAGATATGTAGTAGTACATTTAGTGCATTCTAGTTAGTTTTGGAAATTTATCCAAGAACATGATGCATGTACTCTTATATAATTTTTCTATTTTATTTTTCACAAATTTGTCAAATTTCTAGATCATAATAAAGCTTGAATATTACTGTTTTAAGTATATTGATATAATTTTTCTTCTTTTGCTTTTTTTTTTCCTTTTTATAAAAGTAGCAGCATTCGACTTATTTGATTATATGTCGATTATAAATAAGAAACTTAATTCATATCATTGTTCCTCACATAGCTAGATTGATATATGACTTCCATTTTATTTTGTTAAAAATTTATAAATTTTTGTACTTCATTAAATAATATTTTGACAAAGAATGGAGGTCATACAATCAATCTAGCTATATCAAGAACAATTAATATATGCTATAAGCTTCTCATATATTAATTTGGCAGATAACCGAATAAGCTGACCATAATGTTGCTACTTTTGTTAAAACAAAAAAAAAATCCTCAAATGGACAAAACAATATTATTAAAATGTACAAAATAAGAATACATGAGCTTTTCCTCAAAAAAAAAAAAAAATACATGAGCTTCATTATATGCGCATCCGCCACAACACTTACAACCACAAAAAGAATACATTATTACGATTTTATTACAACAATGCCACTTATTATTTTTGCTTACATATATCATATTGGCACACTCTACATAAAATTTAAGAATAAAAACAACAAAATAATAATCTTTCAATAATTTTACATCAAATTAGTTACAAATCAATGATGTTATTGTAGGAATAATCTTTGTGTCCCCTAATTAGAGATTACTATCTGCGTTCTCTAATTAGAGATTACTATATTTAGGCATTAACTAAATTTAGATTTAATTAGATTTAGTTTCCATGTAATCGTTTATTTAAGCATATGAAGAAAACCAGAAAAGGCTGCCAGTTTTTGCAGCACCAATTGAGATCGAGTTTTGCTGATATTTATGCGTGTGTGTGTGTGTAATATTGGTCTACACTTTGTCGGCAACTGCTGGTTGTCTCTCCGACGAAGTTCTAACAAGTGGTATCAGAGCCGGGTTCTTCCAAGGATCATGGGGGACGACAAGACCAAGGGCGTGGTCCAGCGGGTGATTCGTGAGGTGGGAACCGGGAGTAGCTACCCCGTCCTCACCAAGACCAACTACTCTGACTGGGCGCTCATGATGAAGGTCAAGTTGAGGGCTAAGGCATTGTGGAACGCCATCAACAAGGGTACTTCCGACGAGCAGGAGGATATGATGGTGCTCGACGCGTTGATGAGCGCGATACCGCCCGAGATGGTGTCGACCATCGGCTCCAAGGAGACGGCTAAAGAGGCTTGGGATGCGATCGCAACCATACGAATCGGTGATGATCGTGTGAGGAAATCAACGGCGCAGCAGCTACGCAAGAAATTCAACCTTGCCACGTTCAACAACGGCGATACCGTCGAAGAGTTTGCACTGCGCCTAAATAGCATGGCGGCACACCTCAACACGCTGGGCGATGAGGTAAAGGAAGGGGAGATCGTGGAAAAGATGCTGCGAAGCCTCCCCCCCGGTTCAAACAGATTGCGATCACAATCAAGACCCTGCTCAATCCGTCCACCATGACCGTCGCGGATCTCACCGGACGGCTACAGGAGGCGGAAGAAGAACTCAATGAACCGCCGGCGTCCTTGCAGCATGATGGGAAGCTGTACCTTACTGAGGAGGAGTGGGAGGCGCGGCAGAAGAAGCGTGACGCGGAGAAAGGAGGCGGCGGCGCGCACAAGGGAGGAGGCAGCCGACGTGGGCGCGGTCGCGGGCATGCTAGCGGGTCGTCGGGGGGACCGACAAACTCACCTAAGCCCACTGATGAATGCCGTCGCTGTGGGAAGTTGGGTCATTGGGCCCGGGATTGCCGATCGAAGCCTAAGAAGGAGCAGGCCCATACGGTCCAGGATGAGGAGGAGGCTACTCTCTGTCTAGCAAAGTGCTCACACATTCTCTTCCCACCGCTGTCGAAATCAACATCGGTGCCGCTTCCGTCCCCGATCACGCTGCTCGACAGGGCCGATCCGGTGCCGGCGGGAACATCGCACCATGCCAGCGAAGGGTCTGGGCAGGCGCCGTCCGTGGCCGAAGTCGAGATCCACGAAGAAAAGGTGTTCGCGCAACTCGGAGAAGATGAGGAGAGGGAGGCAGAAACGTGGGTTCTGGACTCCGGGGCAACAAATCACATGTCCGAGTCCAGAGCTGCCTTCTCGAAGCTAGATCCGGAGGTGCGTGGAACCATGCACTTCGGCGATGACTCGGTGACGCGGATCGAGGGGCGGGGCACCGTCGTCTTCAAGTGCAAGAACGGCGAGCTCCGATCGTTGGTCGGGGTCTACTTTATTCCCCGGCTGACAACGAACATCGTGAGTCTAGGCCAGCTCGACGAGGTCCGCTTCAAGATTGAGATCGACGCCGGCGTGATGCAGATTCGGGAGCCCGGTGGTCAGCTGTTGGCGAGGGTGACGCGGGAGGCGAATCGCCTGTACCTGCTCCGAATCAATATAGCATCACCGATGTGCTTGGCGGTGCGTGAGCGCGGCGACGAGGTGGCATGGCATTGGCACGAGCGTTTCGGCCATGTCAATATGGCGGCGCTCCGGAAACTAGCTCGGGAGGAGCTGGTGCGCGGCCTACCGGAGATCGGGAAGGTGGATCAGCTCTGCGAGGCTTGTCTGGCGGGCAAGCAGAGACGCGCCCCATTCCCAGTGAAGGCAGAATACCGCACGAAGAGGTGACTGGAGCTCGTGCATGGCGATCTGTGCGGGCCGATCACACCGGCGACCCCAAGCGACAACAAGTATTTCTTGTTGCTCGTCGACGACCTCAGCCGTTTCATGTGGGTAGCTGCGATCCCTTCGAAGGATTGTGCCGTGGCTGCTATCAAGGAGCTCCAAACTCGGGCAGAGGGAGAGTCGGGGCTGAAGTTGGGAGGGCTCCGGACCGATCGTGGTGGTGAATTCACCTCAATTGAATTCACGGAGTACTGCGCGGGAGAAGGGATACATCGCCAACACACCGCGCCATACAGTCCGCAACAAAACGGCGTGGTCGAGCGGCGAAACGGGACGGTGGTGTTAACGGCGAGAAGCATGCTAAAGGCGAAAGGGCTGCCGGGGTGGTTCTGGGGCGAGGCCGTAACCACTGCGGTGTATATCCTCAACCGCTGCCCAACGAAGAGCGTGAATGGCATGACGCCGTTCGAGGCGTGGCACGGGAAGAAGCCGGCGGTGCACCACCTGAGGACGTTTGGTAGCATCGTCTACGTCCGTAACACGGCACCGAACTTGAAGAAGCTCGAGGATCGTGGCCGCAAGATGATCTTCATCGGCTACGAGCGCGGCTCCAAGGCGTACTGCGCGTACGACCCCGTCGCGAAGCGTGTGCACATCACACGCGACGTGGTGTTCGACGAGGGAGCCCAGTGGGACTGGGGCTTGGGCGATGTCAATGACAAGCCGATCGGCGACAACGACGTGTTCACAGTAAAGTACTTCATCGCCAACCAGGGACCTCCGGTGACCGAGGTACCTGGAGCTGCGACCGAGGAGGGCGAGGTGACGTCGCCAGCATCACCTCATGCTCGCAGAGGCGCGGCACCTGCAGGACACGGCGAGGTGGAGTTCGCCTCACCACCGAGTGAGGCCAGCGAGTACCTAGACGCCGACCACAACGGCGCGCCTCTTCGATTCCGGAAGATCGACAACATCATTGGGCCGGCCTCGCCACGTGGCTTCGCGCCACGGGCACTAGTTATGGAAGAGCTCCACGTCGTAAGCTCCGACGAGCCTGCGTTGTTCGCCGAGGCAAAGCGCAGCCCCAGCTGGAGGAAGGCGATGATGGAGGAGATGGAGTCGATCGAGGACAACCAAACATGGTCCCTCACCGACCTCCCGCCCGGACGCCGGGCGATTGGTTCGAAGTGGGTCTTCAAGGTGAAGAGAGACGAGCACAGGGCGGTGTCCAAGCACAAGGCGTGCCTTGTGGTGAAGGGTTATGCGCAGCGGCACGGCATCGACTACGACGAGGTTTTCGCGCTGGTGGCACGACTCGACTCGGTGCGCCTTCTCATCGCCCTTGCGGCACACGAGGGGTGGGAGGTGCACCACATGGACGTCAAATCGGCGTTCCTGAATGGCGACCTTGAGGAGGAGGTGTACGTCGAGCAGCCAGCCGGATTCGTGGTCGCTAGCAAGGAACACAAGGTACTCAAGCTGCGGAAGGCCCTGTACGGGCTGCATCAAGCACCGCGCGCGTGGAACGCAAAACTGGACGGCACTTTGTGTTCATTCGGTTTCACGAGGAGCGCCGTTGGGAGCCTGAGGTATCTGGTCAACACCCGCCCTGATTTAGCATTTGCAGTTGGGTATGTGAGCCGGTTCTTGGAAGATCCACGCGAGGATCACCTTGCTGCTGTGAAGCGCATCATGCGCTATGTGGCTGGGACCCAAAGTTGGGGGGTTTGGTTCAGTAGGAGGGAGAAGGAGGAGCCTTATTTGACAGGTTTCAGCGACAGTGATTACGTCGGAGATGTGGATACAAGCAAGAGCACAACCGGCGTGATCTTCTTCCTCAGCGGCAGTCCGATCACCTGGCAATCCATGAAGCAGAAGGTGGTGGCTCAGTCTAGCTGTGAGGCGGAGTATATAGCAGCTGCCAACGCTGCTAGTCAAGCATTGTGGCTTGCTCGTGTACTGGCAGAGGTGCAGGGAACGACACCGAGAGCGCCAATGCTGAGGGTGGACAACAAGTGTGCCATTGCTTTGATCAAGAACCCAGTTCTCCACGGGCAGAGTAAGCATATTCGAGTGAAATATCACTCCGTCCGGGAGGTTGCAGAAGAAGGTCTGATTGATGTGGAGTTCATCAGGAGCGAAGATCAACTAAGTGACATTTTGACGAAGGCGCTTGCAAAGTCCAAATTTCATGAATTACGCGGGAAAATCGGCCTCATCGACATTAACAGTGGACACAAGGCTTAAGAGGAGACTGTAGAAATAATCCTTGTGCCCCCTAATTAGGGATTACTATCTTTAGGCATTAGCTAAATTTAGATTTAATAAGATTTAGTTTCCATGTTATTTAGTTTACATGTAATCGTTTATTTAAGCATATGAAGAAAATAAGAAAAGGCTGCCAGTTTTTGCAGTACCAATTGAGATCGAGTTTTACTGATATTTGTGCGTTTGTGTGTGTGTAATATTGGTTTACACTTTATCGGCAACTGCTGGTTGTCTCTCCGACGAAATTCTAACAGCTATAGCAATAAGCAAATCAATTCGCATTATATATTACCCTAATTAAGCATAGCTGCACATGCCATGATTACAAAAGCTTCCCTTCTTGCACCTGTTCTTGCATGCGCCACAGTTCCTCTCATCATACATAACACTGACGCAGTAGCCGTTACAGCATGTCTGTCCAAACCGACACCTCCTCCCACATTCCCCGCAGTTGAGGTTATCGGTCATTACATTCACACACTTCTTCTTGCAACAGTCGGGTCCCCCGCTTCCCTTGGTCCGACAAACCCTTGGGAACCTGTCGCATGTTGCGGTTCCACGTATCAAGTAGTTGAACCCTGATCTCATCGACTCAGATGCTGCTAGTCTGTCAGTGTAATCAATCGAATTCTCTTTTTCTTTGTCTGTCATGAGAGGATTTGGTGTGACTGCGCGAGCAGACATGGCAATTGCCATTATAAAAAAGAAAAAGAGAAATGTCGGCATTTTCGCCATTAGTTTGATATGCGTGGAATTGATGTGAAGATAATAAGATGTACTTCTAGCTAGGTTTTTGCATGCATGAAGAGAATGTGTGTGTGCTTTTATAGATGAGCAATAAATTGGCTGTGTGCTTGACTAGCTTGCGGATAGAACATGAGTTTGAAACCTACACAGCTGTAGCTTTCGAAAAATTTGGCGCAGCTATAGCAAGCTTATTGAACTTGTACAAGTAACACTTTTAATCAATCATGTATTCACGTCAAATATATAAGTTTGGCTTCTAAATTAAATTACCCTATTGGATATTCTAAAGATGTTTATTACTCATTAACTAGAATGACTTGTAGTGACAGTTTCTTTATACATAAGTACGAATTTATTTCATTATATATATGTTGTTTAATATATACGTTCGAATCTCCGAAAGTACGTAAAGCACTGAACCGTTAATTAAAAAGATAAAATTGATGTTTTATCATCTTATTATATGTTTAGACATATAATTTGTAATTATTTATACTACGAAAAAATTTATTTTACAAATTAAACATGGTAAATATTGTCCGCTAGCTATATCATGCTAAAACGCTTAATGTTAAATGATCCCCCATATTGCTACATATATATATATATATATATATATATATATATATGCCGATATATATTATTTAAAATTAATCTTGATGTGAAGTATATATATATCATTTTAAGTACTTATTATTTTCATTACTTATATCTGCATTAACTCTGTATTTCTTTCACCAAGCATATATAGTGTTGGCATTCAAAACTACCAAGTAAGTGTAGGCTATATATATATATATAGCCAAAACTAAACACTTGTTGATCATGGACCTTACTTCAGGAACAAAACAAATCTGAAAAAATAAAAACAGTTGGCAATTCAGCATCAATTAACTCAATGTATATATTAATTGTAATACATACTGATGATGTTCATAAATTAAATCCTAGAATTAAAACAGTAAGAGCCATTATGCATGGTAAACTTTAATCGCACACAAGAACACTTCCGTGGTTCGAGCCTTTCCTCTACAAATGGACACCGTTACAAACCCATGTCGATTTCTTAATACCAACTTCACCTCAATTATCGCCTGGCCATTTCTCGCCTCCTTGAACAACTGATCTCGTAAGCTAGGCATCTCCATCTTTTTGCCCCCGGCGAACAGCATTGCTGCTTGTTTCTCATCCTAGTGCACACAGTGTGCTTCTGACCCTCTGGCAAGTTGAGTTCCCTTGTACAAGACTGTTACATTTGCAACATCATAGCAGCACTTATACGGAAACATCCCGTAGGCTCTGGGTCTCTTGACAGCAAACGTGAAATTGAAGGACGGCGCAAATGTGTTGGATGATTTATTTTGTGGTAGACCGGACACGGCATTAACAGTTACCGATATTTTTGGATATGGTCTGTAAAAGACAATCATACAACATACCGCGGCTGCTAAAATAATCAGAAATCCCACGCAATGGGGTTTAATCTTTTCAGTGAATCTCTCACCATTTAGCAAACCATAATTCGGGTCGTCATCCTCATCCATGCGATGCATCTTTTCCTAATTATATATAGCGTATATATGAGAAAGAGAGACACAGAGAGAGACGATGGCATGGTTAATATTTAACTGTAACCTCAAAGTATCATTGAAGGAAATAATCTTATCTAAACGGAAAGGAAAACATTTACCAGCTATTATTCGCAACCAATAATTAATAGTAGCAAAGATCGAGCAAAAGATATAAATGACATTATTTGGGGTGTGAAACCGCAGAGAAGGAGACGGGAAATTAATTTGGACAGTGCGAAGAAAAAGAAAGGAAACTAGGGCCCAGAAAGCGCAATTTGCGAATATTCTTTTGAAATTTCAGAATCTCTCTCTCTCTCTTTTTTAAGTTTGTAATATATATAGATACAGTTATTAATATCATTGTCGACAGAGTTTTATTATATGAGTGGAGATTTGTTGACTACCCATCAAAGATATAGTTTATTAGTACTGTTTATAATATACATAGATACGGTTATTTAATTTATAG
The DNA here is from genome assembly GCA_037678475.1 of x Bolboschoenoplectus mariqueter. Classification (NCBI taxonomy): domain Eukaryota; kingdom Viridiplantae; phylum Streptophyta; class Magnoliopsida; order Poales; family Cyperaceae; genus x Bolboschoenoplectus; species x Bolboschoenoplectus mariqueter. The sequence continues at coordinate 3,697,005 of CM075255.1, forward strand.
ATTGATTATGTTTCAAATTTTATATAATTTAAGTATTATTTGATACTCCATCAAAGATCATTAAAATTACATGATATTTACAATAGTTCATTTTTAACGGTATTTAATGGAATATCAAATGATTCTTAAATTGCATTAATTTTGAAACAAAATCAATCTACAAGTTAAAAAATATGTTTGTCATTTTTTTTCTATTTTTAAGAATTTCTGAAAATTATTTAAAAATTGGTTGTTAAGGTTGTCAAGAGATCTCCTCCTTTATTATATATATTAAATGAATTATTATGTATTAGTTATTTTATTATGTAAACTCATTTTATATAATACTGTCATTATTCAATTTAAGTGAGTTATTATGTATATTAAGATATTTAAATTGAATAATAGAAGTAGTGTACAAAATAAAATCGTTAACATGCATAATAACTCATTTAACGTATATAATAAAACTCGTATCGACGACGATATTAATAATGATATCTCCAGAACATTTTCCTTATAATAACATTTACTTATCTAAAATACAAAATTCTTACATTTATGTTTTTAAAATTTTAAAATTACATATTTTCCCCCTCCAATATTACTAATTTTATATTGGTCTTTCTAAAATAAAACTGTAATTAATATCACCCTTCTAAGACTTTCGAGTAAATTACACATTTCCCTTCTAAATTACAACTATTATATTTATCTTTCTAAAACTAAAAAACTCTCCATCTATTAATCATATATAGGTGCATACACAAAATTACATAGATGACTAATCATAATGTCAAAATCCGCATTGATCTATTAAAATTGATAATATAATAAAAAAATCCCCCTACAAAGAAACTAACTAACATCAAACTTCCTCGTCAATTCTTCTCTGTTGGTCATTTTGGGCTTTTTCTCTTGAAATAATTGCAATTTTGTTATATATGGATTTGCACTATTGGGCTTCATGCTTCATGGGCTTGATGGATTTACATGGACCCACTTAATGTGAATGAAAAAAACAATTTCTTCAAAACCGAAAAGAAAAGATAAACAACGAAAATTCAACAATTTGGTAAATTTTACCCAAAATCCAAGTGAGTCAAATTTCGTATGAATGTTCCTCTCTGAAAAATCAGGTATAATTCCGTCAGGTGTCCACCATTTTGAAACTATTTGACTTTGGGGTACTTACATATGACCACTTGTTCCCTTTTTCCCTTCTAACTTGTGTCATTTGACTTCTTAATTTGATATATAATATATAGCTATTATGTACAGTATACAACTCTCAAGATATGCACGTTGACATGCCTAATTTAACTAAACTTGAAAACCCTTGACTTAATTCATTTTCAAAAAGGAGCTGCTAGCTGCCAAATATATTTTTGAAATTTAAATTGATTCAATCCGTGTTCCCTCCACTATACATCAACTATTTATAGCTAGCAATCTCTCCTCTCCCATGCACCAACAACCAATTAAGCTTTCTTGCCTGATCTTCTATCCAAATATCTTAGCCTAATTAATTAACCAAAGTTCCTTTGTGTTAATTAATTAGCGCACAAATAATTTGTGCTCTCATCCTTTTGCAAGCTCCAACAATGGTAGCCCAAAAGTTTCTCTTTGTTCTAGCATTATTTGCCATTAATGGCATGATGTTTTCGCTCGTTTCGTCACACCCGCTTACTGAAAAAGAAGAAGAACATGAGTTGTTCAAGAATCCCTTAACGCCAAATAAAGATGGAAAACAGAACTCCTTTCAAAATCCATTCCCATCAAATGAAGGAGACAAACAAAACTTCTTCAAAAATAATCCTCTCCCATCAAATGGAGGAGATAAACAAAACTTCTTCAAAAATCCATTCCCTACGGGTCCAGTTCCGAATGAAGAACAGCCCGCATATTCTGTGCCTGGATTCAACTACTGGTTCACTCGATACAATCCGCATGCCACTCTGACATGTGACAAGTTCCCTAGGGTTTGCCGGGAAAAGGGGAGCCCTGGACCGGACTGTTGCAAGAAGAAGTGCGTGAATGTGATGACAGACAATTTCAACTGTGGAGAGTGCGGGAAGAGGTGCCGTTTCGGAGAGACGTGTTGCGGTGGCACTTGTGTGAGTGTGTTGTATGACCAGAAGAATTGTGGTGCTTGCAAGAAGAGGTGCAAGAAAGGAAGCTTCTGCAATTTCGGAATGTGCAGTTACGCCTAGAGGATTCAATTTTTCTCTCTGTTTTTTTTATCATCATGTTTCGAAATCGAAACAGAAACTATTTGTTATTTTATCTTGTTGGTTACATTGTTAAAATTTTTGTACGGATAATTAATTTTTAATTGGTGTTAAATTCTTTTACAAGGAAAGTAAAGATTATAAAGAAATCAAAGTACGTTGATGTATTTTTTTTTATTCAATTGATATCATTTCTTCAATTGTTACATTACTATGTGCTGCTCAGGATATATATATCCACCAATCTCATAACACCATATATAGAGGCGGATCCCTACACCTAAACGACATTGATTAAAAGGATTCCTACTCGCTGAACAATAGAGAATAACTTCGAACGACATTAATTACATATGTTTACAATTAAATCCAGGTAATGTTACAAGAACAAATCAAGTCAGTCATGACTGTGCCGCCTTGAATAATGCGAGCATTTAGGCTGACCATGCCTTATTCTATGCTGAAAAGTTCATATGTTATATAACTTGTTAATAAAAATACATCATCCAACATGTCTAATATTTAGGGATGTACAGTTATGCTTAGAAGGACTACATTAATTGGTTTATTTGTCTCTTTAATTTGAAATACAAGCAACGATAGACCCATTTTTTATATATTGTTCGTGGATATAAAGTCCTCGTAGTTAAAATTTTGGAATTGGTCATTGGTTTGTCTTGCATGTAGATAACTAATTAAACATATATACCTTTCAATTTATTTGTCATTTTTTTTTCATTTTTTTTATGATCGATTCAAGCATGTATTTCCTTTCATTTTTTTGTTGATAAAATGTTCTTCTTTAATTTGCACACCATCCTTTGTGCTTGTTTTGATGCATACAAACTCTTCTTAATGTTAGTAATTTTGTACTGAGATTAATTGTTAGCAAAGAGCGCCCGGATTTTTTCTTCTCTGAAACATATGCCGCGCGCGCTCAACATTCCTTTTGATGCATACAAATTCTTCTCACAGCACTCAGATCTGATTAGTATTTTCTTTTGCCATTTTCTTTTATAAAATGTGATTTTTTTTTTCTGAAAGAAATGGTACTGGAGACTACTACTGATAATGATTTGTATAGTCTGATGTTATATATATTCTAGCTGTTAGATTCTTTCATTAGTTTAGACCACATCATGATTTTTATATCACAAAAACTAACTGGTAATTAACATCTTAAGATTTATTAGTTATGTATCATTGATAATATTCATGTTAAATTAAACAGACGTGTTCCATATTACACATAAAATTCAATTAGAATGCAATAATATATAGTGAGTAATTTGTGTATGTTTGTCCATGATTTTAATCATCAATTTTTGTCATATATAAACCTTTAAATTAACTGATAACCTCCTAATATATGTCCTTCCAATGTTTTTGATATTATTAATTCAAAAAAAAAAGATATACATGTTGTAAATATTAAGCATAAAATTCTTTTAGAATGTCTCTAATTAAAGTGCGCGCATTCTTATTTTTAATCAAAATATATATGTTACATCTATGAATTTGAAATTATTGAAAGCTGATTGATCACTTTTAATGATGCGTCCTCTACAAGTTAAAATATTTATTGACACCGAATTAAACAAATAAGTGGCACATTACTTATAAAATATTAAAATTTAATTATAATGAACTCCATAAAATAATTTACAATGGAAACACTATAGCAAAACGCATATTCTACTATATTTACATAATATATGTGTATACTTTTTCTTTTGAGTAACCAGCGGAGGTCTAGCCTCTACCTTTTTTTTTATTTTTGTAAATTAAAAAATAAAATAAAATAAAAAAACAAATATCATGATTTTATTACAGCCAAGTACTTATTTCCTTTTACATATATATCACACCTACACACTATATATAAAATTTAATTAAGATTACAAACAAGACTATGGCTACGATGCTTTCATAAGTATTTCGACGGAACACCAAGTAGTTGAATAAATTCTTCATATTAAAATTTTATAGAATACTAAAAGTTATTTACAATTTTTAATGATTTTTGAAATATGACCCATTTTTACCTCCAAAATTGGTATTTTTCTTTTATTTTTAGGATCATTTTTCAAATATCATTAAAAACAGTAGAAAAAAAAAATAAATTGATAAATTTTAGTATTCTAAAAGATTTTGATATGAAGAATTCATTCAGCTACTTGGATCGACGTTTCGGATGTAGAAATTTAAAACTTTACTCATAAATATTTCAAATCAAAATACTTATCGAAACACATTAGCTAAACTCTATAAACAATATATAACAAACTATTCGAATACTTAATTGTACATCAAACTTACAAACCAAGTAGCCACAACAAACAAGTCGACTTGCATGAGATTTCTAAGCATAGCTGCACATGCCGAACTTACAGAAGCTTCCAATCTTGCACTTGTTCTTGCATGCCCCACAGTTCCAGCCGTCAAACATCACGTCTACGCAGTTGCCGCTGCAGCATGTCTGTCCAAACCAACACCTCCTCCCACAAAATCCACAGTTGAGATTATCTGACATCAAATTCACACACTTCTTCCAGCAGCAGCTCGGTCCAGGGCTTCCCTTGGCCTGACAAACCGCTGGGTACTTGTCGCATGTTGAGGTTCCACGCAATAGGTAGTTGAACCCTCTCATCGACCCTGATGCTGGTAATGCCTCAGTATAAGCAACTAAGTTTTCTTCGGCTTTGTTTTCTGTGAGAGGATTTGGTGTGACTACAGAAATAGACATGGCAATGGCCATTATGAGAAGGAAAAAGAGATATTGTTTCGCCATGATCAATTGGATAGAAATCGTGGAGTAATATTATTAAGATGTATTTGTGGTGTTATTTATGCAAGGTTAAGAGAATGTATATGGGTTTTTATAGAGTGCAAATTGGCGGGCGCGTTTAGCTGGTTTGTGGATAAGAACATGGGTTAATTTGAATTGAATTTGAAAATTGAAATCAATGGTTTCAGCTTTTGAAAAGTTGGCGCAGCTGTCAAGCTTATAGGAATTGTACAAGTAACTCTTGAATCACTACGGAGTTTTTCCCAATCTTACTCGGCCCAAGGCCCAATCCATTAATTTGTTCTACTTCTATTTTATTATTATTATTTTTGTTTTACATTTCCTTCTTCTTTTCTTTTAGTTTGTATCTTGTTGTTTTTCATTGCCATCACAGGTGTTTGATAAAATGTTTCAAAAAAACTTGTGTGTTTATCGGATTTCTAACATGGAACTGTGCCCATGATACCAGTAGCAGCTGGATGAAGCAATGCGTTCTGAAGGCCATTTTACAAATTTATTAACGTCTTGTGTTTGATATGCTGGTAGCCTGGTACAGTGGTACTATTACTATATGTATTGGTATAATGGTTTTGATTGTTTTGTCTGTATGGAAATGGAGATATATACTATGATGATTGATTTAGCTAGAGAGCATGTGTTTTAGAAGGTAGCAAAATTAATGATGTCAATGTGTGAGAAGAGGTAGTAATCCAGCTCATTTAAATTTAATTACATGGTGCTGGCCAAATAGCTTAGTGTCAGGTAATAGTGTGCTGACCAGTAATGCTAGAGTGCATGTTGTTGAAAGTGTGATTAAAAAAAAAAATTTCAAAATAAAAAAAAGGAAAAAAATTATATATTGATGGTGTTTTAAATTTTATGTAATTAATTCAAGTGTCATTTAAAAATATATCTGCAATTTTACTTTTTCAAAATTGAATAATATTTGTCAAATTAACAAATTGATGTGTCATAAAAAGTAAAATTATCCATTCTGATTAAGTATTTATCATTATTTTGACGCTTAAATTATTTCTTATTCGTGGTAGCAAAATAATTCGTAATTAATTATTTTCTACTAGTGATCAGATATTGGAGGAATAATAGAAACTAATCGCTTCTTAATTTACGTTGATGCACCAACTAGCTATATATGAATTTGACCTCAATTAATTAGTATATGATGATAGCAAGTTAATTATATGGTGCATGGCTGCCTACCTCTGAAGAATCAAATTATCAGGCAGGGGCTAAGCCATGTGAGGTGGCACTTATCCAGCTGGCTCGATTTTCTTTTTCCAAATTATAAAATACCCTTGTAATTATTGATTAAAATAATTGTAAATTATATCGCTTAAAAAAATGTTGCCCTATTCTGTGACCATGTGCTAGCTCCACCTCTTGACATGAGGATGAGAAACAAGTGTTAAGAAAATTTTGATAATATTATATGGAGCTAACTATAAATCAATATTTTCATTAAATAACGAAAACTCAACATTTTGGTAATATAAATGTAGATGCAATTCCAAGCAGCAAATTGAAATGTCATATATATGACATGCTAATTAATCTCTGAAAATCAGGTATAACCCACCATTTGAAAATATTTGACTTGTTTGGCTAAGTCACCTTGTTTCATTTTTCCCTTCTTACTTATCTTAACCATTTGACTAGCTTGCTTGTATATATCTAATACAGACAGTAGAACTGTCAAGTTATTCACTCTGACATGCCTAATTCTTCTAAACATGAACCCTTGAAATAAACTTTCAAAAAGGTGATGCTGCCAATACAATTTTGAAATGTACCTAATTAATTCAATCCGTGTTCTCTCCAGTATATTTCAACAACTTATAGTTACCATTCTATCTTGAGGAGTGCTAAAACCTAATTACTTCAAAGAAAATCTTTCAAAATTATCTCCTAACTATTTTTATTATAAATGAGAAACAATTAGTTAGCACGCCAAAAATGAAAAAAAAATGTGTTTAAAATTGTCCTAATATAAAAGTGTCTATATCTTGTCATATGATTATTTATATTTGGCTGCAAGAGGTGTTTATATTTTATCACATATGTGTTAATATTATTGATCAAAAGATATTTAAACTTGATAATGAGACGTGTTTATATCTGATTAAGAGAGTATTTATATTTAATCGAGGGGTGTTTATACTAGTCACATAAGGTATTTATATATGATAAGTATTCACATCTGATTATTAAGATCACATTGTTAAAAACCGTAGCACTAAGCCTCGAGAACAAATTTGAAATACCTTAAGTGTTTATATCTAGTTATTAATATACACAGGTATTTATATCTGATCATGTAAATTGTTTATATTTAGTTATTAGAGGGTTTATATTTGATTATGAAATATGAAAATTTGTCAAAAAAAAATATAGTTAAAAAAGAAAAGTGCTGAGATGATATATTAAAGGGATGATTTTGAGGGATGAATTTTGAAGGAACAAAAGATTTTCTCTTCTTCTTCTATCTTCCCATGCACCAAAAACCAAGCTTCCATGTCTCCAATTTTAGCTTAATAAACCTAGCTAGGTTTGCTTGTATTACGTACCACAAAAAATATGTGCTATAATCCTTTTACATGCTCCAACAATGATAGCCAACGAATTTTGCTTCATTATTTTAGTATATATTACTTGCCAATGGCATGATGTTTTCGCTCGTTTCGTCAAACCCACGTAATGCTGAAGATGAAGAACAGAAGTTGTTACGGCAAATAAACAAGAAAAACAGAACTATGAAAAACAGAGAAAAAGAAGGAAAAGAAAATTCGAAATATTCGTATTGCTTACATTTCTAGACTGGTATTATATACAGAACTACACAACTCTAAGAGAGACATTGCTAGCCAGGAAGGAAAGAAATACATCTTTGCTGGGTACATAATTGTGTTTGCTGTCAATATTATTGAGTATTAATGATTTAATTATATTCACGATTAAGTATCTAGTTGATATCAAATTCAATAAATGCTTCTTTAAAACTGCACATATTCCGTGCATGTATTCAACTATTGGCTTACCCGATACAACCCGCATGCCACCCTGACATATGACAAGTTCCCTAGGGTTTGCCGGGATAAGGGAAGTCCCGGACCGGACTGTTGCAAGAAGAAGTGCGTGCATGTGATGACAGGCGATCTGAACCGCGGAGTATCGTCTGAGTGTGTGTATGACGGCAAAAGAATGAATTGTGGTGCTTGCAAGAAGAGGGTGCAAGAAAGGATCAGCTTCTGCAATGTCGGATGTGCAGTTATATATACCTAGCTAGGTAGAGGACTCAAATTTTCTTATAGGTTTGTTCCGAAATCGAAACAAAACCTATTTCTATTATCTGCTTAATTTTTTGGTGAATCAAATTGTTGAAATTTTAGTTCTGTATAATTTGTTATTGATATTGTTTCTTTTACATGCAAATAAGGAATTCAAAGAAATCCGAGTACGTTGGCTGCTGTTTGTTCAATTTTGTGATATAAACTCAGCAATGTCATGGGTATAAAAGTATTATTATTTATTGCTCATTGCTTTCAGCAAAAAAAAAAATAACATATATTTTTCTTAGAAAAAATATATATGTAGTGTGCACTTGTTTTAAGAATTCAATTATTTAAGACTGAATCAACTCATTCCTGACGGTGCCAAATATTTTTATGTCGGAGCAGAGAAAATTAAAATTTTGATTTTGAGAAACAAATAAGAAAAATTGAAAACACCAAAAACCGGACATAGTGAAATCTACAATGGGCGATTCAAAATCAAGCGCAAGGTCTGACTCTTGAAGTCTGGCCTAACAATAAAGAAATATATATAACACAATTCAATTCAATGTATGATTCTTTTGTAGGCTGTCAAATTTACGGTGCATCGACCGATCTAGACTTTAATCCTTAAATATTAATTTCTTATGGTGCTACATCTGGATTCTGGACCATGCAATTAAATGCACCAAACAATTTTAATTATGCATGCCATTTTTTCTATATTGCACGTACGATCAACGTTGACAATTAATTTAGATATGTAGTAGTACATTTAGTGCATTCTAGTTAGTTTTGGAAATTTATCCAAGAACATGATGCATGTACTCTTATATAATTTTTCTATTTTATTTTTCACAAATTTGTCAAATTTCTAGATCATAATAAAGCTTGAATATTACTGTTTTAAGTATATTGATATAATTTTTCTTCATTTGCTTTTTTTTTCCTTTTTATAAAAGTAGCAGCATTCGACTTATTTGATTATATGTCGATTATAAATAAGAAACTTAATTCATATCATTGTTCCTCACATAGCTAGATTGATATATGACTTCCATTTTATTTTGTTAAAAAAAAATATAAATTTTTGTACTTCATTAAATAATATTTTGACAAAGAATGGAGGTCATACAATCAATCTAGCTATATCAAGAACAATTAATATATGCTATAAGCTTCTCATATATTAATTTGGCAGATAACCGAATAAGCTGACCATAATGTTGCTACTTTTGTTAAAACAAAAAAAAAATCCTCAAATGGACAAAACAATATTATTAAAATGTACAAAATAAGAATACATGAGCTTTTCCTCCAAAAAAAATAATAATAAATAATACATGAGCTTCATTATATGCGCATCAGCCACAACACTTACAACCAGAAAAAGAATACATTATTACGATTTTATTACAACAATGCCACTTATTATTTTTGCTTACATATATCATATTGGCACACTCTACATAAAATTTAAGAATAAAAACAACAAAATAATAATCTTTCAATAATTTTACATCAAATTAGTTACAAACCAATGATGCTATTGTAGGAATAATCCTTATGCCCCCTAATTAGAGATTACTATTTTTAGGCGCCCCTTCATTAGAGATTACTATATTTAGCCATTAGCTAAATTTAGATTTAATTAGATTTAGTTTCCATGTTATTTAGTTTTCATGTAATCGTTTATTTAAGCATATGAAGAAAACCAGAAAAGGCTGCCAGTTTTTACAGCACCAATTGAGATCGAGTTTTACTGATATTTGTGCGTGTGTGTGTGTGTAATATTAGTCTACACTTTGTCGGCAACTGCTGGTTGTCTCTCCGACGGAGTTCTAACAAGTGGTATCAGAGCCGGGTTCTTCCAAGAATCATGGGGGACGACAAGACCAAGGGCGTGGTCCAGCGGGTGATTCGTGAGGTGGGAACCGGGAGTAGCTACCCCGTCCTCACCAAGACCAACTACTCTGACTGGGCGCTCATGATGAAGGTCAAGTTGAGGGCTAGGGCACTGTGGAACGCCATCAACAAGGGTACTTCCGACGAGCAGGAGGATATGATGGCGCTCGACGCGTTGATGAGCGCGGTACCGCCCGAGATGGTGTCGACCATCGGCTCCAAGGAGACGGCTAAGGAGGCTTGGTATGCGATCACAACCATACGAATCGGTGATGATCGTGTGAGGAAATCAACGGCGCAGCAGCTACGCAAGAAATTCAACCTTGCCACGTTCAACAACGGCGATACCGTCGAAGAGTTTGCACTGCGCCTAAGTAGCACGGCGGCACACCTCAACACGCTGGGCGATGAGGTAAAGGAAGGGGAGATCGTGGAAAAGATGCTGCGAAGCCTTCCCCCTCGGTTCAAACAGATTGCGATCGCAATCAAGACCCTGCTCAATCCGTCCACCGTGACCGTCGCGGATCTCACCGGACGGCTACAGGAGGCGGAAGAAGAACTCAATGAACCGCCGGCGTCCTTGCAGCATGATGGGAAGCTGTACCTTACTGAGGAGGAGTGGGAGGCGCGGCGGAAGAAGCGTGACGCGGAGAAAGGAGGCGGCGGCGCGCACAAGGGAGGAGGCAGCCGACGTGGGCGCGGTTGCGGGCATGCTAGCGCGTCGTCGGGGGGACCGACAAACTCACCTAAGCCCACTGATGAATGCCGCCACTGTGGGAAGTTGGGTCATTGGGCCCGGGATTGCCGATCGAAGCCCAAGAAGGAGCAGGCCCATACGGTCCAGGATGAGGAGAAGGCCACTCTCTGTCTGGCAAAGTGCTCACACATTCTCTTCCCACCGCTGTCGAAATCAACATCGGCGCCGCTTCCGTCCCCGATCGCGCCGCTCGACAGCGCCGATCCGGTGCCGGCAGGAACATCGCACCATGCCAGCGAAGGGTCTGGGCAGGCGCCGTCCGTGGCCAAAGTCGAGATCCACGAAGAAAAGGTGTTCGTGCAACTCGGAGAAGATGAGGAGAGGGAGGCAGAAACGTGGGTTCTGGACTCCGGGGCGACAAATCACTTGTCCGGGTCCAGAGCTGCCTTCTCGAAGCTAGATCCGGAGGTGTGAGAAACCGTGCGCTTCGGCGACGACTCGATGACGCGGATCGAGGGGCGGGCCACCGTCGTCTTCAAGTGCAAGAACGGCGAGCTCCGATCGTTGGTCGGGGTCAACTTTATTCCCCGGCTGACAACGAACATCGTAAGTCTAGGCTAGCTCGACGAGGTCCGCTTCAAGATTAAGATCGACGCCGGCGTGATGCAGATTCGAGAGCCCGGTGGTCAGCTGTTGGCGAGTGTGATGCGGGAGGCGAATCGCCTGTACCTGCTCCGAATCAATATAGCATCACCGATGTGCTTGGCGGTGCGTGAGCGCGGCGACGAGGTGGCATGGCGTTGGCACGAGCGTTTCGGCCATGTCAATATGGCGGCGCTCCGGAAACTAGCTTGGGAGGAGCTGGTGCGCGGCCTACCGGAGATCGGGAAGGTGGATCAGCTCTGCGAGGCTTGTCTGGCGGGCAAGCAGAGACGCGCCCCATTCCCAGTGAAGGCAGAATACCGCGCGAAGAAGTGATTGGAGCTCGTGCATGGCGATCTGTTTGGGCCGATCACACTGGCGACCCCAAGCGACAACAAGTATTTCTTGTTGCTGGTCGACGACCTCAGCCGTTTCATGTGGGTAGCCGCGATCCCTTCGAAGGATTGTGCCGCGGCTGCTATTAAGGAGCTCCAAACTCGGGCAGAGGGAGAGTCGGGGCTGAAGTTGGGAGGGCTCCGGACAGATCGTGGTGGTGAATTCACCTCAATTGAATTCACGGAGTACTGCGCGGGAGAAGGGATACATCACCAACACACCACGCCATACAATCCGCAACAAAATGGCGTGGTCGAGCGGCGGAACGGGACGGTGGTGTTAACGGCGAGAAGCATGCTAAAGGCGAAAGGGCTGCCGGGGTGGTTCTGGGGCGAGGCCGTAACCACCGCGGTGTATATCCTCAAACGCTGCCCAACGAAGAGCGTGAATGGCATGATGCCGTTCGAGGCGTGGCACGGGAAGAAGCCGACAGTGCACCACCTGAGGACGTTTGGTAGCATCGTCTACGTCCGTAACACGGCACCGAACTTGAAGAAGCTCGAGGACCGTGGCCGCAAGATGATCTTCATCGGCTACGAGCGCGGCTCCAAGGCGTACCGCGCGTACGACCCCGTCGCGAAGCGTGTGCACATCACACGCGACGTGGTGTTCGACGAGGGAGCCCAGTGGGACTAGGGCTCGGGCGATGTCAACGACGAGCCGATCGACGACAACGACGTGTTCACAGTAAAGTACTTCATCGCCAACCAGGGACCTCCGGTGACCGAGGTACCTGGAGCTGCGACCGAGGAGGGCGAGGTGACGTCGCCAGCATCACCTCATGCTCGCAGAGGCGCGGCACCTGCAGGACATGGCGAGGTGGAGTTCGCCTCACCACCGAGTGAGGCCAGCGAGCACCTAGACGCCGACCACAACGGCGCGCCTCTCCGATTCCGGAAGATCGACAACATCATTGGGCCGGCCTCGCCGCGTGGCTTCGCGCCACGGGCACTGGTTATGGAGGAGCTCCACGTCATAAGCTTCGACGAGCCTGCGTCGTTCGCCGAGGCAAAGCGCAGCCCCAGCTGGAGGAAGGCGATGATGGAGGAGATGGAGTCGATCGAGGACAACCAAACATGGTCCCTCACCGACCTCCCGCCCGGACGCCGGGCGATTGGTTTGAAGTGGGTCTTCAAGGTGAAGAGAGACGAGCATGGGGCGGTGTCCAAGCACAAGGCGCGCCTCGTGGTGAAGGGTTATGCGCAGCGGCACGGCATCAACTACGACGAGGTTTTTGCGCCGGTGGCACGACTCGACTCGGTGCGCCTTCTCATCGCCCTTGCGGCACACGAGGGGTGGGAGGTGCACCACATGGACGTCAAATCGGCGTTCCGGAACGGCGACCTTGAGGAGGAGGTGTACGTCGAGCAGCCAGCCGGATTCGTGGTCGCTGGTAAGGAACACAAGGTACTCAAGCTGCGGAAGGCCCTGTACGGGCTGCATCAAGCACCGCGCGCGTGGAACGCAAAGCTGGATGGCACTTTGTGTTCATTCGATTTCACGAGGAGCGCCGTTGGAAGCCTGAGGTATCTGGTCAACACCCGCCCTGATTTAGCATTTGCAGTTGGGTATGTGAGCTGGTTCTTGGAAGATCCACGCGAGGATCACCTTGCTACTGTGAAGCGCATCATGCGCTATGTGGCTGGGACCCAAAGTTGGGGGGTCTGGTTCAGTAGGAGGGAGAAGGAGCCTTATTTGACAGGTTTCAACGACAGTGATTACGCCGGAGATGTGGATACAAGCAAGAGCACAACCGGCGTGATCTTCTTCCTCAGCGGCAGTCCGATCACCTGGCAATCCATGAAGCAGAAGGTGGTGGCTCAGTCTAGCTGTGAGGCGGAGTATATAGCAGCTGCCAACGCTGCTAGTCAAGCATTGTGGCTTGCTCGTGTACTGGCAGAGGTGCAGGGAACAACACCGAGAGCACCAATGCTGAGGGTGGACAACAAATCTGCCATTGCTTTGATCAATGTATGATTCTTTTGTAGGCTGTCAAATTTACGGTGCATCGACCGATCTAGACTTTAATCCTTAAATATTAATTTCTTATGGTGCTACATCTTGATTCTGGACCATGCAATTAAATGCACCAAACAATTTTAATTATGCATGCCATTTTTTCTATATTGCACGTACGATCAACGTGATAACGATTTTATTACAACAATGACACTTATTATTTTTGCTTACATATATCATATTGGCACACTCTACATAAAATTTAAGAATAAAAACAACAAAATAACAATCTTTCAATAATTTTACATCAAATTAGTTACAAACCAATGATGCTATAGCAATAAGGAAATTAATTCGCATATATATTACCCTAATTATGCATAGCTGCACATGCCATAATTACAAAAGCTTCCCTTCTTGCACCTGTTCTTGCATGCGCCACAGTTCCTCTCATCATACATAACGCTGACGCAGTAGCCGTTACAGCATGTCTGTCCAAACCGACACCTCCTCCCACATTCCCTGCAGTTGAGGTTATCGGTCATTACATTCACACAATTCTTCTTGCAACAGTCGGGTCCCCCGCTTCCCTTGGTCCGACAAACCCTTGGGAACCTGTCGCATGTTGCGGTTCCACGTATCAAGTAGTTGAACCCTGATCTCATCGACTCAGATGCTGCTAGTCTGTCAGTGTAATCAATCGAATTCTCTTTTTTTTTTGTCTGTCATGAGAGGATTTGGTGTGACTGCGCGAGCAGACATGGCAATTGCCATTATAAAAAAGAAAAAGAGAAATGTCGGCATTTTCGCCATTAGTTTGATATGCGTGGAATTGATGTGAAGATAATAAGATGTACTTCTAGCTAGGTTTTTGCATGCATGAAGAGAATGTGTGTGTGCTTTTATAGATGAGCAATAAATTGGCTGTGTGCTTGACTAGCTTGCGGATAGAACATGAGTTTGAAACCTACACAGCTGTAGCTTTCGAAAAATTTGGCGCTGCTATAGCAAGCTTATTGAACTTGTACAAGTAACACTTTTAATCAATCATGTATTCACGTCAAATATATAAGTTTGGCTTCTAAATTAAATTACCCTATTGGATATTCTAAACATGTTTATTACTCATTAACTAGAATGACTTGTAGTGACAGTTTCTTTATACATAAGTACGAATTTATTTCATTATATATATGTTGTTTAATATATACGTTCGAATCTCCGAAAGTACGTAAAGCACTGAACCGTTAATTAAAAAGATAAAATTGATGTTTTATCATCTTATTATATGTTTAGACATATAATTTGTAATTATTTGTACTACGAAAAAATTTATTTTACAAATTAAACATGGTTAATATTGTCCGCTAGCTATATCATGCTAAAACGCTTAATGTTAAATGATCCCCCATATTGCTACATATATATATATATATATATATATATGCCGATATATATTATTTAAAATTAATCTTGATGTGAAGTATATATATATCATTTTAAGTATTTATTATTTTCATTACTTATATCGGCATTAACTCTGTATTTCTTTCACCAAGCATATATAGTGTTGGCATTCAAAACTACCAAGTAAGTGTAGGCTATATATATATATATATAGCCAAAACTAAACACTTGTTGATCATGGACCTTACTTCAGGAACAAAACAAATCTGGAAAAATAAAAACAGTTGGCAATTCAGCATCAATTAACTCAATGTATATATTAATTGTAATACATACTGATGATGTTCATAAATTAAATCCTAGAATTAAAACAGTAAGAGCCATTATGCATGGTAAACTTTAATCGCACACAAGAACACTTCCGTGGTTCGAGCCTTTCCTCTACAAATGGACACCGTTACAAACCCATGTCGATTTCTTAATACCAACTTCACCTCAATTATCGCCTGGCCATTTCTCGCCTCCTCGAACAACTGATCTCGTAAGCTAGGCATCTCCATCTTTTTGCCCCCGGCGAACAGCATTGCTGCTTGTTTCTCATCCTAGTGCACGCAGTGTGCTTCTGACCCTCTGGCAAGTTGTTGAGAAATAAAGAAGATTAGAGGGAGGATTAGTCTCAGAAATACTTCATCATCGACTAATTAAGGAAAATGGGACTTCATATTTTTAGACAAAATAGACATCTCAACCTTTTTCCTTTTTTTCCAGAAATATTACTGTTGGATACTCATAGTACCAACGGTACAATAAAGGTTACCGTTATTTATCTGTAAAGTCCTATATAAGGCATTGTAACTGACAACTGTATATGATATACATAGATAATATTACTCATCATCTCAGATTGTTAATTACAAAAACTAACATGGTATCAGAGCAACTCTGATTCCTAACTTCCGCAAAATCGATAGAAAGAAATTGACCAGAGAAACCAATCAGACAACTCAGTGAAAATGGCAGATGATACAACAACCCAAGAAATTACATCTCATCACAAATACCGTTCAGATTTTAACTCATCTCAAAGACTCACCAACGTACCATTGAATGGAAAAAATTACATTCCTTGGGCCAAATCTGCGAGAGTCTCACTCAAAGGGAAAGGACTCTTGGGGTTCATCACCGGCGACAAGAAAAGACCTGATAAATCAGGAGATGCCCAAGAAGATTGGGACATCGCCGATGGCCAAACTGTCACTCTGATAATGAACTCTCTCGAACCCCAACTGTCAGAAATATTCTGCTATTACGACACAGCAACTGAGCTGTGGCAAGCTATTGAAAATCAGTACAGCAACCAGAAAAATCATTCACATGTCTACCATCTCAAAAAAGAAATCGCGAGATTGAGTTAAGAAAACAGATCTATACCCGAGTTAATCGGGCATGTAAGAGCCAAATACCAAGAACTGAAAATGTTCAGACCATCAATCACTGACCTGGAGGTGCTCAAAGAAAGAGAAGAGACAGATCAAGTCTACACTTTCCTGGCTGCTCTCGACTCGAGCTACGAAGCAATCAGAGCTCAGATTCTACTCTCAGAGAGGAAGCTGACATTTGCGAGTGTCACTGCTCTCATCCAACAAGAAGACTCGAGACGAGCAGCTATGGGCACCTCCGACCTGAACCCCAGGTCAGAAGGCCATGCATTCTCAGCCTCGACCTTCTTCTCACATAAAGGCAAGGGAAAGGGGGAAATAGAAAAGTGCACACACTGTAAAAGAGACGGTCACTCTCAGGACAAGTGTTGGGTACTCCATCCCCACCTCCGGCCAAGGCGAGGAGGAGATCGAGGAGATCGCAAGAAAGGATTCTCAGCGGCGCGAGACAGAGACGAAGAGCGAGAGGGGGAGAAGAAGGGATTCTTCTCAGCAGCGCAAGAGTCAACAATTAGGTCTGGGCCCAGCTCAACAGACTCCACTCAGACCCAGCTTTCATCCCTCTTTGCGCAGCTGGCCCAAATCCAAGAGATGTTGGGCCATAAAGGTCCAAACTCTCATCACTCTTTATTTTCAAATAAAAAACCTGATCCAGCCCAAAATAAACTCAGTTTAACCAATAAAATTGAGCCCGAATCTGGAATTGAATTAAGGACCAGTTTTGTTAATGTCAAATATGCAGAAAAATTTCGGAAAAAAAATTGTGAAACTTGGATACTTGACTCAGGAGCAACTGACCATATGACCGGAAATTTAGGTTTGCTAAAAGGGTACAAAAAAATTGATAATGGGCAATATTTCAAAGTTGCTAATAATGAAAAAATGCAAATTAAAGGATGGGGCTTAGTTAGCTTATTCCAAAAGAATTATTTGCAAGATGCATTCTATGTTGAAAATTGCACCATCAATTTATTATCCGTTAGTAAACTTTCACGGGATTTAAATTGTGAAATTATTTTTAAACCCAATAGTGTCATTTTTCAGGAAAATGGTCTCTATTTCTTGAATTGTAATAAATCTAGTTTTTGCACTCAAAAGAAAGAGAATTTGAGCAATCTTTGGCACAAAAGAGTAGGACATCCATCCGACAAGATTTTAAAATTCATGTTTAATTTTTCTAGATTAGATTGTAGCAAGTGTGAAGTTTGTAAGCTTGCTAAGCATACCAAACTTCCTTTTTGTGTCTCTAATTCCAAAAGTGAAAGTATATTTGAATTAGTTCATTCGGATGTATGGGGACCCGCTCCAGTTACTTTGTATAATGGTTATAAATATTTTGTTACCTTTATTGATGATTTATCACGTACTACTTGGGTTTATCTAATGAAAAATAAAAGTGAAGTTTTTTCTCACTTTCAAGAATTCACTAATCTTGTAGAAACTCAATTTAATAAAAAAATTAAAATTTTAAGAACGGATAATGGAATAGAATTTGTCAATCAAAACCTTTCAAATTTTTTTAAAAATAAAGGAATTATACATCAAACTTCTTGTGTTTATACTCCCGAACAAAATGGTGTATCCGAACGAAAAAATCGTCATCTTCTTGAGATGACAAGAGCTCTTTTATTTCAAAGTAATGTTCCAAAATATTTTTGGTCCGATGCCGTTCTCACCTCTACTTACTTAATAAATTGGTTGCCAAGTGCCATTTTAAAATTTAAAAGCCCATTAGAAATTATCTATCAAAGAAAAATTAACATTGAACATTTAAGGGTGTTTGGATGTACATGCTTTATCTATAAAAATAAAATCGACAAACTTGATTTTACCTCTATTAAAACCATTTTCTTAGGTTTTTCTAATGAGAAAAAGGGGTATAAATGCTATGATCCAACAACAAAAAAACTTCATATTTCAAGAAATGTGATATTTTTTGAGGATGATCCGTTCTTTAAAAGAAATAAAAAAGTTGGTGAGCAAGTTGATAAAAATGATTTTGTGCTCCCATATATTACTAACCATGAATAAAGAGAAGTCTTTGTAGAGAATACTAATAATATAGGTAATGAACATCAAGATGAGGAAGAAGATGGACAAGTAGAAGAAGCAGAGATTAACGAGCAAATTGAAAATAATCAAAAGGAAATGATTTCCATAAGAAGATCAATTCGAAAAGCTCAACCTTCCACAAGGCTACGGGACTTTGTAACGTATGCGGTACAATATCCTATTCAAGATTATATTTCTTACAAAAATATTTCCAATGAACATTATGCCTTCTTAAATACTCTCTCAAAATTAGAAGAACCAACTACCTATGAGAAAGCCAAAGAAGAACCAAAATGGCGTGAGGCAATGGAAGAGGAACTCCATGCCTTAGAAAAAAATCATACTTGGGAATTATGCACCTTACCAAAAAACAAAAAACCGGTTGATTGTAAATGGGTGTATAAAATCAAATATCATAGTAATGGTACCATTGAACGGTACAAAGCTAGATTGGTTGCTAAAGGTTACACTCAAACATATGGCATCGATTACCATGAAACTTTCGCACCGGTTGCCAAAATGAATACCGTAAGAATTTTATTTTCTATTACAATTAATAATGGTTGGAACCTTCATCAAATGGATGTTAAAAATGCTTTTCTTCAAGGAACCCTTGAAGAAGAGGTTTACATGACCTTACCTCCCGGTCACAAAAAGAAAAATATCTCTAATCTTGTTTGTAGGTTAAAAAATCTATTTATGGATTAAAACAATCTCCAAGAGCTTGGTATGGAAAACTCAGTCATTTCTTACTCTCATGTAATTTTAAAATTAGTGGAGCCGATTCATCTTTGTTTATTAGACATGATGCCAATGGTACAACCGTGATTTTAGTTTATGTTGATGACATAATTATAACCGGAAACAATCAAATAGAAATTGATTGCATAAAAGGGAACTTAAAAGAAAATTTCGAAATCAAAGACTTGGGCAAATTAAAATATTTTCTAGGGATAGAAATTGCTCATTCCTCAAAAGGGCTATTTATATCTCAACGAAAATACATTCTTGATTTGCTCAAGGAAACCGGTAAACTAGGTTGTAAGCCTACCACAACCCCAGTTGATGCTAATATAAAGCTCAATACCGAGGATGGTGAACCATTAAGCAATATAAATCAATTTCAAAGGCTTATAGGAAAATTAATCTATTTAACTGTGACTAGACCGGATATATCATTTGCGGTAAGTCAGATTAGCAAATTCATGCATGCACCAAGAACACCACATTTAACTGCCATTAATAGAGTATTAAGGTATCTAAAGGGTTCTCCCGGAAAGGGAATTTAGATGCGGAAAAATGGTACTAATGCAATATGTGGCTATTCCGATGCAGATTGGGCCGGAACTTTTGATAGAAAATCAACGACCGATTTCTGCATATTTGTAGGCGGAAATTTAGTCACATGGAAGAGCAAAAAGCAAAATGTCGTGGCACGATCAAGTGCAGAAGCGGAGTATCGAGCAATGGCTTCCACCACAAGTGAACTAACATGGGTCAAACAATTACTAGCCGACTTGAATATCAAAACCGAAGGACCAATGAAAATGTTTTGTGATAACCAAGCGGCAAGGCACATTGCGGTTAATCCTGTATTTCATGAGCGGATGAAACATATTGAAGTAGATTGCCACTTCGTGAGAGAAAAAAATCAAGCCAAAGAAATTGAGACTCCATTCGTCAAGAGTCAAGATCAATTGGCGGATGTATTCACCAAAGGCTTATGTACAAAGATAGAGTTTTATTATATGAGTGGAGATTGATTGACTACCCATCAAAGATACAATTTATTAGTACCGTTTATAATATACATAGATACGGTTATTTAATTTATAAATTGATTGTATTTCAAATTTTATATAATTTAAGCATTATTTGATACTCCATCAAAGACCATTAAAATTATATGGTATTTACAATAATTCATATTTAACAGTCTTTGATGGAATATCAAATAACTCTTAAATTACATGAATTTTGAAACAAAATCAATCTACAAGTTAAAAAATATGTTTGTCATTTTTTTTTCTATTATTAAGAATTTCTGAAAATTATTTAAAAATTGGTTGTTAAGATTGTCCAGAGATCTCCTCCTTTATTATATATATTAAATGAATTATTATGTATTAGTTATTTTATTATGTAAACTCATTTTATATAATACTGTCATTATTCAATTTAAGTGAATTATTTTGTATATTAAGATATTTAAATTGAATAATAAAAGTAGTGTACAAAATAAAATCGTTAACATGCATAATAACTCATTTAACGTGTATAATAAAACTCATATCGACGACGATATTAATAATGATATTTCCATAACATTTTCCTTATAATAACATTTACTTATCTAAAATACAAAATTCTTACATTTATGTTTTTAAAATTTTAAAATTACATATTTTCCCCCTCCAATATTACTAATTTTATATTGGTCTTTCTAAAATAAAACTGTAATTAATATCACCCTTCTAAGACTTTCGAGTAAATTACACATTTCCCTTATAAATTACAACTATTATATTTATCTTTCTAAAACTAAAAAATTCTCCATCTATTAATCATATATAGGTGCATACACAAAATTACATAGATGACTAATCATAATGTCAAAATCCGCATTGATCTATTAAAATTGATAATATAATAAAAAAATCCCCCTACAAAGAAACTAACTAACATCAAACTTCCTCGTCAATTCTTCTCTGTTGGTCATTTTGGGCTTTTTCTCTTGAAATAATTGCAATTTTGTTATATATGGATTTGCACTATTGGGCTTCATGCTTCATGGGCTTGATTGATTTACATGGACCCAATTAATGTGAATGAAAAAAACAATTTCTTCAAAACCGAAAAGAAAAGATAAACAACGAAGATTCAACAATTTGGTAAATTTTACCCAAAATCCAAGTGAGTCAAATTTCGTATGAATGTTCCTCTCTGAAAAATCAGGTATAATTCCGTCAGGTGTCCACCATTTTGAAACTATTTGACTTTGGGGTACTTACATATGACCACTTGTTCCCTTTTTCCCTTCTAACTTGTGTCATTTGACTTCTTAATTTCATATGTAATATATATCTACTATGTACAGTATACAACCCTCAAGATATGCACGTTGACATGCCTAATTTTACTAAACATGAAAACCCTTGACTTAATTCATTTTTAAATTGATTCAATCCGTGTTCCCTCCACTATACATCAACTATTTATAGCTAGCAATCTCTCCTCTCCCATGCACCAACAACCAATTAAGCTTTCTTGTCTGATCTTCTATCCAAATATTTTAGCCAAATTAATTAACCAAAGTTCCTTTGTGTTAATTCATTAGCGCACAAATAATTCGTGCTCTCATCCTTTTGCAAGCTCCAACAATGGTAGCCCAAAAGTTTCTCTTTGTTCTAGCATTATTTGCCATTAATGGCATGATGTTTTCGCTCGTTTCGTCACACCCGCTTACTGAAAAAGAAGAAGAACATGAGTTGTTCAAGAATCCCTTAACGCCAAATAAAGATGGAAAACAGAACTCCTTTCAAAATCCATTCCCATCAAATGAAGGAGACAAACAAAACTTCTTCAAAAATAATCCTCTCCCATCAAATGGAGGAGATAAACAAAACTTCTTCAAAAATCCATTCCCTACGGGTCCAGTTCCGAATGAAGAACAGCCCGCATATTCTGTGCCTGGATTCAACTACTGGTTCACTCGATACAATCCGCATGCCACTCTGACATGTGACAAGTTCCCTAGGGTTTGCCGGGAAAAGGGGAGCCCTGGACCGGACTGTTGCAAGAAGAAGTGCGTGAATGTGATGACAGACAATTTCAACTGTGGAGAGTGCGGGAAGAGGTGCCGTTTCGGAGAGACGTGTTGCGGTGGCACTTGTGTGAGTGTGTTGTATGACCAGAAGAATTGTGGTGCTTGCAAGAAGAGGTGCAAGAAAGGAAGCTTCTGCAATTTCGGAATGTGCAGTTACGCCTAGAGGATTCAATTTTTCTCTCTGTTTTTTTTATCATCATGTTTCGAAATCGAAACAGAAACTATTTGTTATTTTATCTTGTTGGTTACATTGTTAAAATTTTTGTACGGATAATTAATTTTTAATTGGTGTTAAATTCTTTTACAAGGAAAGTAAAGATTATAAAGAAATCAAAGTACGTTGATGTATTTTTTTTTATTCAATTGATATCATTTCTTCAATTGTTACATTACTATGTGCTGCTCAGGATATATATATCCACCAATCTCATAACACCATATATAGAGGCGGATCCCTACACCTAAACGACATTGATTAAAAGGATTCCTACTCGCTGAACAATAGAGAATAACTTCGAACGACATTAATTACATATGTTTACAATTAAATCCAGGTAATGTTACAAGAACAAATCAAGTCAGTCATGACTGTGCCGCCTTGAATAATGCGAGCATTTAGGCTGACCATGCCTTATTCTATGCTGAAAAGTTCATATGTTATATAACTTGTTAATAAAAATACATCATCCAACATGTCTAATATTTAGGGATGTACAGTTATGCTTAGAAGGACTACATTAATTGGTTTATTTGTCTCTTTAATTTGAAATACAAGCAACGATAGACCCATTTTTTATATATTGTTCGTGGATATAAAGTCCTCGTAGTTAAAATTTTGGAATTGGTCATTGGTTTGTCTTGCATGTAGATAACTAATTAAACATATATACCTTTCAATTTATTTGTTATTTTTTTTTTTCATTTTTTTTATGATCGATTCAAGCATGTATTTCCTTTCATTTTTTTGTTGATAAAATGTTCTTCTTTAATTTGCACACCATCCTCTGTGCTTGTTTTGATGCATACAAACTCTTCTTAATGTTAGTAATTTTGTACTGAGATTAATTGTTAGCAAAGAGCGCCCGGATTTCTTCTCCTCTGAAATATATGCCGCGCGCGCTCAACATTCCTTTTCATGCATACAAATTCTTCTCACAGCACTCAGATCTGATTAGTATTTTCTTTTGCCATTTTCTTTAATAAAATGTGATTTTTTTTTTCTGAAAGAAATGGTACTGGAGACTACTACTGATAATGATTTGTATAGTCTGATGTTATATATATTCTAGCTGTTAGATTCTTTCATTAGTTTAGACCACATCATGATTTTTATATCACAAAAACTAACTGGTAATTAACATCTTAAGATTTATTAGTTATGTATCATTGATAATATTCATGTTAAATTAAACAGACGTGTTCCATATTACACATAAAATTCAATTAGAATGCAATAATATATAGTGAGTAATTTGTGTATGTTTGTCCATGATTTTAATCATCAATTTTTGTCATATATAAACCTTTAAATTAACTGATAACCTCCTAATATATGTCCTTCCAATGTTTTTGATATTATTAATTCAAAAAAAAAAGATATACATGTTGTAAATATTAAGCATAAAATTCTTTTAGAATGTCTCTAATTAAAGTGCGCGCATTCTTATTTTTAATCAAAATATATATGTTACATCTATGAATTTGAAATTATTGAAAGCTGATTGATCACTTTTAATGATGCGTCCTCTACAAGTTAAAATATTTATTGACACCGAATTAAACAAATAAGTGGCACATTACTTATAAAATATTAAAATTTAATTATAATGAACTCCATAAAATAATTTACAATGGAAACACTATAGCAAAACGCATATTCTACTATATTTACATAATATATGTGTATACTTTTTCTTTTGAGTAACCAGCGGAGGTCTAGCCTCTACCTTTTTTTTTTATTTTTGTAAATTAAAAAATAAAATAAAATAAAAAAACAAATATCATGATTTTATTACAGCCAAGTACTTATTTCCTTTTACATATATATCACACCTACACACTATATATAAAATTTAATTAAGATTACAAACAAGACTATGGCTACGATGCTTTCATAAGTATTTCGACGGAACACCAAGTAGTTGAATAAATTCTTCATATTAAAATTTTATAGAATACTAAAAGTTATTTACAATTTTTAATGATTTTTGAAATATGACCCATTTTTACCTCCAAAATTGGTATTTTTCTTTTATTTTTAGGATCATTTTTCAAATATCATTAAAAACAGTAGAAAAAAAAATAAATTGATAAATTTTAGTATTCTAAAAGATTTTGATATGAAGAATTCATTCAGCTACTTGGATCGACGTTTCGGATGTAGAAATTTAAAACTTTACTCATAAATATTTCAAATCAAAATACTTATCGAAACACATTAGCCAAACTCTATAAACAATATATAACAAACTATTCGAATACTTAATTGTACATCAAACTTACAAACCAAGTAGCCACAACAAACAAGTCGACTTGCATGAGATTTCTAAGCATAGCTGCACATGCCGAACTTACAGAAGCTTCCAATCTTGCACTTGTTCTTGCATGCCCCACAGTTCCAGCCGTCAAACATCACGTCTACGCAGTTGCCGCTGCAGCATGTCTGTCCAAACCAACACCTCCTCCCACAAAATCCACAGTTGAGATTATCTGACATCAAATTCACACACTTCTTCCAGCAGCAGCTCGGTCCAGGGCTTCCCTTGGCCTGACAAACCGCTGGGTACTTGTCGCATGTTGAGGTTCCACGCAATAGGTAGTTGAACCCTCTCATCGACCCTGATGCTGGTAATGCCTCAGTATAAGCAACTAAGTTTTCTTCGGCTTTGTTTTCTGTGAGAGGATTTGGTGTGACTACAGAAATAGACATGGCAATGGCCATTATGAGAAGGAAAAAGAGATATTGTTTCGCCATGATCAATTGGATAGAAATCGTGGAGTAATATTATTAAGATGTATTTGTGGTGTTATTTATGCAAGGTTAAGAGAATGTATATGGGTTTTTATAGAGTGCAAATTGGCGGGCGCGTTTAGCTGGTTTGTGGATAAGAACATGGGTTAATTTGAATTGAATTTGAAAATTGAAATCAATGGTTTCAGCTTTTGAAAAGTTGGCGCAGCTGTCAAGCTTATAGGAATTGTACAAGTAACTCTTGAATCACTACGGAGTTTTTCCCAATCTTACTCGGCCCAAGGCCCAATCCATTAATTTGTTCTACTTCTATTTTATTATTATTATTTTTGTTTTACATTTCCTTCTTCTTTTCTTTTAGTTTGTATCTTGTTGTTTTTCATTGCCATCACAGGTGTTTGATAAAATGTTTCAAAAAAACTTGTGTGTTTATCGGATTTCTAACATGGAACTGTGCCCATGATACCAGTAGCAGCTGGATGAAGCAATGCGTTCTGAAGGCCATTTTACAAATTTATTAACGTCTTGTGTTTGATATGCTGGTAGCCTGGTACAGTGGTACTATTACTATATGTATTGGTATAATGGTTTTGATTGTTTTGTCTGTATGGAAATGGAGATATATACTATGATGATTGATTTAGCTAGAGAGCATGTGTTTTAGAAGGTAGCAAAATTAATGATGTCAATGTGTGAGAAGAGGTAGTAATCCAGCTCATTTAAATTTAATTACATGGTGCTGGCCAAATAGCTTAGTGTCAGGTAATAGTGTGCTGACCAGTAATGCTAGAGTGCATGTTGTTGAAAGTGTGATTAAAAAAAAAAATTTCAAAATAAAAAAAGGAAAAAAATTATATATTGATGGTGTTTTAAATTTTATGTAATTAATTCAAGTGTCATTTAAAAATATATCTGCAATTTTACTTTTTCAAAATTGAATAATATTTGTCAAATTAACAAATTGATGTGTCATAAAAAGTAAAATTATCCATTCTGATTAAGTATTTATCATTATTTTGACGCTTGAATTATTTCTTATTCGTGGTAGCAAAATAATTCGTAATTAATTATTTTCTACTAGTGATCAGATATTGGAGGAATAATAGAAACTAATCGCTTCTTAATTTACGTTGATGCACCAACTAGCTATATATGAATTTGACCTCAATTAATTAGTATATGATGATAGCAAGTTAATTATATGGTGCATGGCTGCCTACCTCTGAAGAATCAAATTATCAGGCAGGGGCTAAGCCATGTGAGGTGGCACTTATCCAGCTGGCTCGATTTTCTTTTTCCAAATTATAAAATACCCTTGTAATTATTGATTAAAATAATTGTAAATTAAGTATCGCTTAAAAAAATGTTGCCCTATTCTGTGACAATGTGCTAGCTCCACCTCTTGACATGAGGATGAGAAACAAGTGTTAAGAAAATTTTGATAATATTATATGGAGCTAACTATAAATCAATATTTTCATTAAATAACGAAAACTCAACATTTTGGTAATATAAATGTAGATGCAATTCCAAGCAGCAAATTGAAATGTCATATATATGACATGCTAATTAATCTCTGAAAATCAGGTATAACCCACCATTTGAAAATATTTGACTTGTTTGGCTAAGTCACCTTGTTTCATTTTTCCCTTCTTACTTATCTTAACCATTTGACTAGCTTGCTTGTATATATCTAATACAGACAGTAGAACTGTCAAGTTATTCACTCTGACATGCCTAATTCTTCTAAACATGAACCCTTGAAATAAACTTTCAAAAAGGTGATGCTGCCAATACAATTTTGAAATGTACCTAATTAATTCAATCCGTGTTCTCTCCAGTATATTTCAACAACTTATAGCTACCATTCTATCTTGAGGAGTGCTAAAACCTAATTACTTCAAAGAAAATCTTTCAAAATTATCTCCTAACTATTTTTATTATAAATGAGAAACAATTAGTTAGCACGCCAAAAATGAAAAAAAAATGTGTTTAAAATTGTCCTAATATAAAAGTGTCTATATCTTGTCATATGATTATTTATATTTGGCTGCAAGAGGTGTTTATATTTTATCACATATGTGTTAATATTATTGATCAAAAGATATTTAAACTTGATAATGAGACGTGTTTATATCTGATTAAGAGAGTATTTATATTTAATCGAGGGGTGTTTATACTAGTCACATAAGGTATTTATATATGATAAGTATTCACATCTGATTATTAAGATCACATTGTTAAAAGCCGTAGCACTAAGCCTCGAGAACAAATTTGAAATACCTTAAGTGTTTATATCTAGTTATTAATATACACAGGTATTTATATCTGATCATGTAAATTGTTTATATTTAGTTATTAGAGGGTTTATATTTGATTATGAAATATGAAAATTTGTCAAAAAAAAATATAGTTAAAAAAGAAAAGTGCTGAGATGATATATTAAAGGGATGATTTTGAGGGATGAATTTTGAAGGAACAAAAGATTTTCTCTTCTTCTTCTATCTTCCCATGCACCAAAAACCAAGCTTCCATGTCTCCAATTTTAGCTTAATAAACCTAGCTAGGTTTGCTTGTATTACGTACCACAAAAAATATGTGCTATAATCCTTTTACATGCTCCAACAATGATAGCCAACGAATTTTGCTTCATTATTTTAGTATATATTACTTGCCAATGGCATGATGTTTTCGCTCGTTTCGTCAAACCCACGTAATGCTGAAGATGAAGAACAGAAGTTGTTACGGCAAATAAACAAGAAAAACAGAACTATGAAAAACAGAGAAAAAGAAGGAAAAGAAAATTCGAAATATTCGTATTGCTTACATTTCTAGACTGGTATTATACACAGAACTACACAACTCTAAGAGAGACATTGCTAGCCAGGAAGGAAAGAAATACATCTTTGCTGGGTACATAATTGTGTTTGCTGTCAATATTATTGAGTATTAATGATTTAATTATATTCACGATTAAGTATCTAGTTGATATCAAATTCAATAAATGCTTCTTTAAAACTGCACATATTCCGTGCATGTATTCAACTATTGGCTTATCCGATACAACCCGCATGCCACCCTGACATATGACAAGTTCCCTAGGGTTTGCCGGGATAAGGGAAGTCCCGGACCGGACTGTTGCAAGAAGAAGTGCGTGCATGTGATGACAGGCGATCTGACCCGCGGAGTATCGTCTGAGTGTGTGTATGACAGCAAAAGAATGAATTGTGGTGCTTGCAAGAAGAGGGTGCAAGAAAGGATCAGCTTCTGCAATGTCGGATGTGCAGTTATATATGCCTAGCTAGGTAGAGGACTCAAATTTTCTTATCAGTTTGTTCCGAAATCGAAACAAAACCTATTTCTATTATCTGCTTAATTTTTTGGTGAATCAAATTGTTGAAATTTTAGTTCTGTATAATATGTTATTGATATTGTTTCTTTTACATGCAAATAAGGAATTCAAAGAAATCCGAGTACGTTGGCTGCTGTTTGTTCAATTTTGTGATATAAACTCAGCAATGTCATGGGTATAAGTATTATTATTTATTGCTCATTGCTTTCATCAAAAAAAAAAATAACATATATTTTTCTTAGAAAAAATATATATGTAGTGTGCACTTGTTTTAAGAATTCAATTCTTTAAGACTGAATCAACTCATTCCTGACGGTGCCAAATATTTTTATGTCGGAGCAGAGAAAATTAAAATTTTGATTTTGAGAAACAAATAAGAAAAATTGAAAACACCAAAAACCGGACATAGTGAAATCTACAATGGGCAATTCAAAATCAAGCGCAAGGTCTGACTTTTGAAGTCTGGCCTAACAATAAAGAAATATATATAACACAATTCAATTCAATGTATGATTCTTTTGTAGGCTGTCAAATTTACGGTGCATCGACCGATCTAGACTTTAATCCTTAAATATTAATTTCTTATGGTGCTACATCTGGATTCTGGACCATGCAATTAAATGCACCAAACAATTTTAATTATGCATGCCATTTTTTCTATATTGCATGTACGATCAACGTTGACAATTAATTTAGATATGTAGTAGTACATTTAGTGCATTCTAGTTAGTTTTGGAAATTTATCCAAGAACATGATGCATGTACTCTTATATAATTTTTCTATTTTATTTTTCACAAATTTGTCAAATTTCTAGATCATAATAAAGCTTGAATATTACTGTTTTAAGTATATTGATATAATTTTTCTTCTTTTGCTTTTTTTTTTCCTTTTTATAAAAGTAGCAGCATTCGACTTATTTGATTATATGTCGATTATAAATAAGAAACTTAATTCATATCATTGTTCCTCACATAGCTAGATTGATATATGACTTCCATTTTATTTTGTTAAAAATTTATAAATTTTTGTACTTCATTAAATAATATTTTGACAAAGAATGGAGGTCATACAATCAATCTAGCTATATCAAGAACAATTAATATATGCTATAAGCTTCTCATATATTAATTTGGCAGATAACCGAATAAGCTGACCATAATGTTGCTACTTTTGTTAAAACAAAAAAAAAATCCTCAAATGGACAAAACAATATTATTAAAATGTACAAAATAAGAATACATGAGCTTTTCCTCAAAAAAAAAAAAAAATACATGAGCTTCATTATATGCGCATCCGCCACAACACTTACAACCACAAAAAGAATACATTATTACGATTTTATTACAACAATGCCACTTATTATTTTTGCTTACATATATCATATTGGCACACTCTACATAAAATTTAAGAATAAAAACAACAAAATAATAATCTTTCAATAATTTTACATCAAATTAGTTACAAATCAATGATGTTATTGTAGGAATAATCTTTGTGTCCCCTAATTAGAGATTACTATCTGCGTTCTCTAATTAGAGATTACTATATTTAGGCATTAACTAAATTTAGATTTAATTAGATTTAGTTTCCATGTAATCGTTTATTTAAGCATATGAAGAAAACCAGAAAAGGCTGCCAGTTTTTGCAGCACCAATTGAGATCGAGTTTTGCTGATATTTATGCGTGTGTGTGTGTGTAATATTGGTCTACACTTTGTCGGCAACTGCTGGTTGTCTCTCCGACGAAGTTCTAACAAGTGGTATCAGAGCCGGGTTCTTCCAAGGATCATGGGGGACGACAAGACCAAGGGCGTGGTCCAGCGGGTGATTCGTGAGGTGGGAACCGGGAGTAGCTACCCCGTCCTCACCAAGACCAACTACTCTGACTGGGCGCTCATGATGAAGGTCAAGTTGAGGGCTAAGGCATTGTGGAACGCCATCAACAAGGGTACTTCCGACGAGCAGGAGGATATGATGGTGCTCGACGCGTTGATGAGCGCGATACCGCCCGAGATGGTGTCGACCATCGGCTCCAAGGAGACGGCTAAAGAGGCTTGGGATGCGATCGCAACCATACGAATCGGTGATGATCGTGTGAGGAAATCAACGGCGCAGCAGCTACGCAAGAAATTCAACCTTGCCACGTTCAACAACGGCGATACCGTCGAAGAGTTTGCACTGCGCCTAAATAGCATGGCGGCACACCTCAACACGCTGGGCGATGAGGTAAAGGAAGGGGAGATCGTGGAAAAGATGCTGCGAAGCCTCCCCCCCGGTTCAAACAGATTGCGATCACAATCAAGACCCTGCTCAATCCGTCCACCATGACCGTCGCGGATCTCACCGGACGGCTACAGGAGGCGGAAGAAGAACTCAATGAACCGCCGGCGTCCTTGCAGCATGATGGGAAGCTGTACCTTACTGAGGAGGAGTGGGAGGCGCGGCAGAAGAAGCGTGACGCGGAGAAAGGAGGCGGCGGCGCGCACAAGGGAGGAGGCAGCCGACGTGGGCACGGTCGCGGGCATGCTAGCGGGTCGTCGGGGGGACCGACAAACTCACCTAAGCCCACTGATGAATGCCGTCGCTGTGGGAAGTTGGGTCATTGGGCCCGGGATTGCCGATCGAAGCCTAAGAAGGAGCAGGCCCATACGGTCCAGGATGAGGAGGAGGCTACTCTCTGTCTAGCAAAGTGCTCACACATTCTCTTCCCACCGCTGTCGAAATCAACATCGGTGCCGCTTCCGTCCCCGATCACGCTGCTCGACAGGGCCGATCCGGTGCCGGCGGGAACATCGCACCATGCCAGCGAAGGGTCTGGGCAGGCGCCGTCCGTGGCCGAAGTCGAGATCCACGAAGAAAAGGTGTTCGCGCAACTCGGAGAAGATGAGGAGAGGGAGGCAGAAACGTGGGTTCTGGACTCCGGGGCAACAAATCACATGTCCGAGTCCAGAGCTGCCTTCTCGAAGCTAGATCCGGAGGTGCGTGGAACCATGCACTTCGGCGATGACTCGGTGACGCGGATCGAGGGGCGGGGCACCGTCGTCTTCAAGTGCAAGAACGGCGAGCTCCGATCGTTGGTCGGGGTCTACTTTATTCCCCGGCTGACAACGAACATCGTGAGTCTAGGCCAGCTCGACGAGGTCCGCTTCAAGATTGAGATCGACGCCGGCGTGATGCAGATTCGGGAGCCCGGTGGTCAGCTGTTGGCGAGGGTGACGCGGGAGGCGAATCGCCTGTACCTGCTCCGAATCAATATAGCATCACCGATGTGCTTGGCGGTGCGTGAGCGCGGCGACGAGGTGGCATGGCATTGGCACGAGCGTTTCGGCCATGTCAATATGGCGGCGCTCCGGAAACTAGCTCGGGAGGAGCTGGTGCGCGGCCTACCGGAGATCGGGAAGGTGGATCAGCTCTGCGAGGCTTGTCTGGCGGGCAAGCAGAGACGCGCCCCATTCCCAGTGAAGGCAGAATACCGCACGAAGAGGTGACTGGAGCTCGTGCATGGCGATCTGTGCGGGCCGATCACACCGGCGACCCCAAGCGACAACAAGTATTTCTTGTTGCTCGTCGACGACCTCAGCCGTTTCATGTGGGTAGCTGCGATCCCTTCGAAGGATTGTGCCGTGGCTGCTATCAAGGAGCTCCAAACTCGGGCAGAGGGAGAGTCGGGGCTGAAGTTGGGAGGGCTCCGGACCGATCGTGGTGGTGAATTCACCTCAATTGAATTCACGGAGTACTGCGCGGGAGAAGGGATACATCGCCAACACACCGCGCCATACAGTCCGCAACAAAACGGCGTGGTCGAGCGGCGAAACGGGACGGTGGTGTTAACGGCGAGAAGCATGCTAAAGGCGAAAGGGCTGCCGGGGTGGTTCTGGGGCGAGGCCGTAACCACTGCGGTGTATATCCTCAACCGCTGCCCAACGAAGAGCGTGAATGGCATGACGCCGTTCGAGGCGTGGCACGGGAAGAAGCCGGCGGTGCACCACCTGAGGACGTTTGGTAGCATCGTCTACGTCCGTAACACGGCACCGAACTTGAAGAAGCTCGAGGATCGTGGCCGCAAGATGATCTTCATCGGCTACGAGCGCGGCTCCAAGGCGTACTGCGCGTACGACCCCGTCGCGAAGCGTGTGCACATCACACGCGACGTGGTGTTCGACGAGGGAGCCCAGTGGGACTGGGGCTTGGGCGATGTCAATGACAAGCCGATCGGCGACAACGACGTGTTCACAGTAAAGTACTTCATCGCCAACCAGGGACCTCCGGTGACCGAGGTACCTGGAGCTGCGACCGAGGAGGGCGAGGTGACGTCGCCAGCATCACCTCATGCTCGCAGAGGCGCGGCACCTGCAGGACACGGCGAGGTGGAGTTCGCCTCACCACCGAGTGAGGCCAGCGAGTACCTAGACGCCGACCACAACGGCGCGCCTCTTCGATTCCGGAAGATCGACAACATCATTGGGCCGGCCTCGCCACGTGGCTTCGCGCCACGGGCACTAGTTATGGAAGAGCTCCACGTCGTAAGCTCCGACGAGCCTGCGTTGTTCGCCGAGGCAAAGCGCAGCCCCAGCTGGAGGAAGGCGATGATGGAGGAGATGGAGTCGATCGAGGACAACCAAACATGGTCCCTCACCGACCTCCCGCCCGGACGCCGGGCGATTGGTTCGAAGTGGGTCTTCAAGGTGAAGAGAGACGAGCACAGGGCGGTGTCCAAGCACAAGGCGTGCCTTGTGGTGAAGGGTTATGCGCAGCGGCACGGCATCGACTACGACGAGGTTTTCGCGCTGGTGGCACGACTCGACTCGGTGCGCCTTCTCATCGCCCTTGCGGCACACGAGGGGTGGGAGGTGCACCACATGGACGTCAAATCGGCGTTCCTGAATGGCGACCTTGAGGAGGAGGTGTACGTCGAGCAGCCAGCCGGATTCGTGGTCGCTAGCAAGGAACACAAGGTACTCAAGCTGCGGAAGGCCCTGTACGGGCTGCATCAAGCACCGCGCGCGTGGAACGCAAAACTGGACGGCACTTTGTGTTCATTCGGTTTCACGAGGAGCGCCGTTGGGAGCCTGAGGTATCTGGTCAACACCCGCCCTGATTTAGCATTTGCAGTTGGGTATGTGAGCCGGTTCTTGGAAGATCCACGCGAGGATCACCTTGCTGCTGTGAAGCGCATCATGCGCTATGTGGCTGGGACCCAAAGTTGGGGGGTTTGGTTCAGTAGGAGGGAGAAGGAGGAGCCTTATTTGACAGGTTTCAGCGACAGTGATTACGTCGGAGATGTGGATACAAGCAAGAGCACAACCGGCGTGATCTTCTTCCTCAGCGGCAGTCCGATCACCTGGCAATCCATGAAGCAGAAGGTGGTGGCTCAGTCTAGCTGTGAGGCGGAGTATATAGCAGCTGCCAACGCTGCTAGTCAAGCATTGTGGCTTGCTCGTGTACTGGCAGAGGTGCAGGGAACGACACCGAGAGCGCCAATGCTGAGGGTGGACAACAAGTGTGCCATTGCTTTGATCAAGAACCCAGTTCTCCACGGGCAGAGTAAGCATATTCGAGTGAAATATCACTCCGTCCGGGAGGTTGCAGAAGAAGGTCTGATTGATGTGGAGTTCATCAGGAGCGAAGATCAACTAAGTGACATTTTGACGAAGGCGCTTGCAAAGTCCAAATTTCATGAATTACGCGGGAAAATCGGCCTCATCGACATTAACAGTGGACACAAGGCTTAAGAGGAGACTGTAGAAATAATCCTTGTGCCCCCTAATTAGGGATTACTATCTTTAGGCATTAGCTAAATTTAGATTTAATAAGATTTAGTTTCCATGTTATTTAGTTTACATGTAATCGTTTATTTAAGCATATGAAGAAAATAAGAAAAGGCTGCCAGTTTTTGCAGTACCAATTGAGATCGAATTTTACTGATATTTGTGCGTTTGTGTGTGTGTAATATTGGTTTACACTTTATCGGCAACTGCTGGTTGTCTCTCCGACGAAATTCTAACAGCTATAGCAATAAGCAAATCAATTCGCATTATATATTACCCTAATTAAGCATAGCTGCACATGCCATGATTACAAAAGCTTCCCTTCTTGCACCTGTTCTTGCATGCGCCACAGTTCCTCTCATCATACATAACACTGACGCAGTAGCCGTTACAGCATGTCTGTCCAAACCGACACCTCCTCCCACATTCCCCGCAGTTGAGGTTATCGGTCATTACATTCACACACTTCTTCTTGCAACAGTCGGGTCCCCCGCTTCCCTTGGTCCGACAAACCCTTGGGAACCTGTCGCATGTTGCGGTTCCACGTATCAAGTAGTTGAACCCTGATCTCATCGACTCAGATGCTGCTAGTCTGTCAGTGTAATCAATCGAATTCTCTTTTTCTTTGTCTGTCATGAGAGGATTTGGTGTGACTGCGCGAGCAGACATGGCAATTGCCATTATAAAAAAGAAAAAGAGAAATGTCGGCATTTTCGCCATTAGTTTGATATGCGTGGAATTGATGTGAAGATAATAAGATGTACTTCTAGCTAGGTTTTTGCATGCATGAAGAGAATGTGTGTGTGCTTTTATAGATGAGCAATAAATTGGCTGTGTGCTTGACTAGCTTGCGGATAGAACATGAGTTTGAAACCTACACAGCTGTAGCTTTCGAAAAATTTGGCGCAGCTATAGCAAGCTTATTGAACTTGTACAAGTAACACTTTTAATCAATCATGTATTCACGTCAAATATATAAGTTTGGCTTCTAAATTAAATTACCCTATTGGATATTCTAAAGATGTTTATTACTCATTAACTAGAATGACTTGTAGTGACAGTTTCTTTATACATAAGTACGAATTTATTTCATTATATATATGTTGTTTAATATATACGTTCGAATCTCCGAAAGTACGTAAAGCACTGAACCGTTAATTAAAAAGATAAAATTGATGTTTTATCATCTTATTATATGTTTAGACATATAATTTGTAATTATTTGTACTACGAAAACATTTATTTTACAAATTAAACATGGTAAATATTGTCCGCTAGCTATATCATGCTAAAACGCTTAATGTTAAATGATCCCCCATATTGCTACATATATATATATATATATATATATATATATATATATGCCGATATATATTATTTAAAATTAATCTTGATGTGAAGTATATATATATCATTTTAAGTACTTATTATTTTCATTACTTATATCTGCATTAACTCTGTATTTCTTTCACCAAGCATATATAGTGTTGGCATTCAAAACTACCAAGTAAGTGTAGGCTATATATATATATATAGCCAAAACTAAACACTTGTTGATCATGGACCTTACTTCAGGAACAAAACAAATCTGAAAAAATAAAAACAGTTGGCAATTCAGCATCAATTAACTCAATGTATATATTAATTGTAATACATACTGATGATGTTCATAAATTAAATCCTAGAATTAAAACAGTAAGAGCCATTATGCATGGTAAACTTTAATCGCACACAAGAACACTTCCGTGGTTCGAGCCTTTCCTCTACAAATGGACACCGTTACAAACCCATGTCGATTTCTTAATACCAACTTCACCTCAATTATCGCCTGGCCATTTCTCGCCTCCTTGAACAACTGATCTCGTAAGCTAGGCATCTCCATCTTTTTGCCCCCGGCGAACAGCATTGCTGCTTGTTTCTCATCCTAGTGCACACAGTGTGCTTCTGACCCTCTGGCAAGTTGAGTTCCCTTGTACAAGACTGTTACATTTGCAACATCATAGCAGCACTTATACGGAAACATCCCGTAGGCTCTGGGTCTCTTGACAGCAAACGTGAAATTGAAGGACGGCGCAAATGTGTTGGATGATTTATTTTGTGGTAGACCGGACACGGCATTAACAGTTACCGATATTTTTGGATATGGTCTGTAAAAGACAATCATACAACATACCGCGGCTGCTAAAATAATCAGAAATCCCACGCAATGGGGTTTAATCTTTTCAGTGAATCTCTCACCATTTAGCAAACCATAATTCGGGTCGTCATCCTCATCCATGCGATGCATCTTTTCCTAATTATATATAGCGTATATATGAGAAAGAGAGACACAGAGAGAGACGATGGCATGGTTAATATTTAACTGTAACCTCAAAGTATCATTGAAGGAAATAATCTTATCTAAACGGAAAGGAAAACATTTACCAGCTATTATTCGCAACCAATAATTAATAGTAGCAAAGATCGAGCAAAAGATATAAATGACATTATTTGGGGTGTGAAACCGCAGAGAAGGAGACGGGAAATTAATTTGGACAGTGCGAAGAAAAAGAAAGGAAACTAGGGCCCAGAAAGCGCAATTTGCGAATATTCTTTTGAAATTTCAGAATCTCTCTCTCTCTCTTTTTTAAGTTTGTAATATATATAGATACAGTTATTAATATCATTGTCGACAGAGTTTTATTATATGAGTGGAGATTTGTTGACTACCCATCAAAGATATAGTTTATTAGTACTGTTTATAATATACATAGATACGGTTATTTAATTTATAGATTGATTATGTTTCAAATTTTATATAATTTAAGTATTATTTGATACTCCATCAAAGATCATTAAAATTACATGATATTTACAATAGTTCATTTTTAACGGTATTTAATGGAATATCAAATGATTCTTAAATTGCATTAATTTTGAAACAAAATCAATCTACAAGTTAAAAAATATGTTTGTCATTTTTTTTCTATTTTTAAGAATTTCTGAAAATTATTTAAAAATTGGTTGTTAAGGTTGTCAAGAGATCTCCTCCTTTATTATATATATTAAATGAATTATTATGTATTAGTTATTTTATTATGTAAACTCATTTTATATAATACTGTCATTATTCAATTTAAGTGAGTTATTATGTATATTAAGATATTTAAATTGAATAATAGAAGTAGTGTACAAAATAAAATCGTTAACATGCATAATAACTCATTTAACGTATATAATAAAACTCGTATCGACGACGATATTAATAATGATATCTCCAGAACATTTTCCTTATAATAACATTTACTTATCTAAAATACAAAATTCTTACATTTATGTTTTTAAAATTTTAAAATTACATATTTTCCCCCTCCAATATTACTAATTTTATATTGGTCTTTCTAAAATAAAACTGTAATTAATATCACCCTTCTAAGACTTTCGAGTAAATTACACATTTCCCTTCTAAATTACAACTATTATATTTATCTTTCTAAAACTAAAAAACTCTCCATCTATTAATCATATATAGGTGCATACACAAAATTACATAGATGACTAATCATAATGTCAAAATCCGCATTGATCTATTAAAATTGATAATATAATAAAAAAATCCCCCTACAAAGAAACTAACTAACATCAAACTTCCTCGTCAATTCTTCTCTGTTGGTCATTTTGGGCTTTTTCTCTTGAAATAATTGCAATTTTGTTATATATGGATTTGCACTATTGGGCTTCATGCTTCATGGGCTTGATGGATTTACATGGACCCACTTAATGTGAATGAAAAAAACAATTTCTTCAAAACCGAAAAGAAAAGATAAACAACGAAAATTCAACAATTTGGTAAATTTTACCCAAAATCCAAGTGAGTCAAATTTCGTATGAATGTTCCTCTCTGAAAAATCAGGTATAATTCCGTCAGGTGTCCACCATTTTGAAACTATTTGACTTTGGGGTACTTACATATGACCACTTGTTCCCTTTTTCCCTTCTAACTTGTGTCATTTGACTTCTTAATTTGATATATAATATATAGCTATTATGTACAGTATACAACTCTCAAGATATGCACGTTGACATGCCTAATTTAACTAAACTTGAAAACCCTTGACTTAATTCATTTTCAAAAAGGAGCTGCTAGCTGCCAAATATATTTTTGAAATTTAAATTGATTCAATCCGTGTTCCCTCCACTATACATCAACTATTTATAGCTAGCAATCTCTCCTCTCCCATGCACCAACAACCAATTAAGCTTTCTTGCCTGATCTTCTATCCAAATATCTTAGCCTAATTAATTAACCAAAGTTCCTTTGTGTTAATTAATTAGCGCACAAATAATTTGTGCTCTCATCCTTTTGCAAGCTCCAACAATGGTAGCCCAAAAGTTTCTCTTTGTTCTAGCATTATTTGCCATTAATGGCATGATGTTTTCGCTCGTTTCGTCACACCCGCTTACTGAAAAAGAAGAAGAACATGAGTTGTTCAAGAATCCCTTAACGCCAAATAAAGATGGAAAACAGAACTCCTTTCAAAATCCATTCCCATCAAATGAAGGAGACAAACAAAACTTCTTCAAAAATAATCCTCTCCCATCAAATGGAGGAGATAAACAAAACTTCTTCAAAAATCCATTCCCTACGGGTCCAGTTCCGAATGAAGAACAGCCCGCATATTCTGTGCCTGGATTCAACTACTGGTTCACTCGATACAATCCGCATGCCACTCTGACATGTGACAAGTTCCCTAGGGTTTGCCGGGAAAAGGGGAGCCCTGGACCGGACTGTTGCAAGAAGAAGTGCGTGAATGTGATGACAGACAATTTCAACTGTGGAGAGTGCGGGAAGAGGTGCCGTTTCGGAGAGACGTGTTGCGGTGGCACTTGTGTGAGTGTGTTGTATGACCAGAAGAATTGTGGTGCTTGCAAGAAGAGGTGCAAGAAAGGAAGCTTCTGCAATTTCGGAATGTGCAGTTACGCCTAGAGGATTCAATTTTTCTCTCTGTTTTTTTTATCATCATGTTTCGAAATCGAAACAGAAACTATTTGTTATTTTATCTTGTTGGTTACATTGTTAAAATTTTTGTACGGATAATTAATTTTTAATTGGTGTTAAATTCTTTTACAAGGAAAGTAAAGATTATAAAGAAATCAAAGTACGTTGATGTATTTTTTTTTATTCAATTGATATCATTTCTTCAATTGTTACATTACTATGTGCTGCTCAGGATATATATATCCACCAATCTCATAACACCATATATAGAGGCGGATCCCTACACCTAAACGACATTGATTAAAAGGATTCCTACTCGCTGAACAATAGAGAATAACTTCGAACGACATTAATTACATATGTTTACAATTAAATCCAGGTAATGTTACAAGAACAAATCAAGTCAGTCATGACTGTGCCGCCTTGAATAATGCGAGCATTTAGGCTGACCATGCCTTATTCTATGCTGAAAAGTTCATATGTTATATAACTTGTTAATAAAAATACATCATCCAACATGTCTAATATTTAGGGATGTACAGTTATGCTTAGAAGGACTACATTAATTGGTTTATTTGTCTCTTTAATTTGAAATACAAGCAACGATAGACCCATTTTTTATATATTGTTCGTGGATATAAAGTCCTCGTAGTTAAAATTTTGGAATTGGTCATTGGTTTGTCTTGCATGTAGATAACTAATTAAACATATATACCTTTCAATTTATTTGTCATTTTTTTTTCATTTTTTTTATGATCGATTCAAGCATGTATTTCCTTTCATTTTTTTGTTGATAAAATGTTCTTCTTTAATTTGCACACCATCCTTTGTGCTTGTTTTGATGCATACAAACTCTTCTTAATGTTAGTAATTTTGTACTGAGATTAATTGTTAGCAAAGAGCGCCCGGATTTTTTCTTCTCTGAAACATATGCCGCGCGCGCTCAACATTCCTTTTGATGCATACAAATTCTTCTCACAGCACTCAGATCTGATTAGTATTTTCTTTTGCCATTTTCTTTTATAAAATGTGATTTTTTTTTTCTGAAAGAAATGGTACTGGAGACTACTACTGATAATGATTTGTATAGTCTGATGTTATATATATTCTAGCTGTTAGATTCTTTCATTAGTTTAGACCACATCATGATTTTTATATCACAAAAACTAACTGGTAATTAACATCTTAAGATTTATTAGTTATGTATCATTGATAATATTCATGTTAAATTAAACAGACGTGTTCCATATTACACATAAAATTCAATTAGAATGCAATAATATATAGTGAGTAATTTGTGTATGTTTGTCCATGATTTTAATCATCAATTTTTGTCATATATAAACCTTTAAATTAACTGATAACCTCCTAATATATGTCCTTCCAATGTTTTTGATATTATTAATTCAAAAAAAAAAGATATACATGTTGTAAATATTAAGCATAAAATTCTTTTAGAATGTCTCTAATTAAAGTGCGCGCATTCTTATTTTTAATCAAAATATATATGTTACATCTATGAATTTGAAATTATTGAAAGCTGATTGATCACTTTTAATGATGCGTCCTCTACAAGTTAAAATATTTATTGACACCGAATTAAACAAATAAGTGGCACATTACTTATAAAATATTAAAATTTAATTATAATGAACTCCATAAAATAATTTACAATGGAAACACTATAGCAAAACGCATATTCTACTATATTTACATAATATATGTGTATACTTTTTCTTTTGAGTAACCAGCGGAGGTCTAGCCTCTACCTTTTTTTTTATTTTTGTAAATTAAAAAATAAAATAAAATAAAAAAACAAATATCATGATTTTATTACAGCCAAGTACTTATTTCCTTTTACATATATATCACACCTACACACTATATATAAAATTTAATTAAGATTACAAACAAGACTATGGCTACGATGCTTTCATAAGTATTTCGACGGAACACCAAGTAGTTGAATAAATTCTTCATATTAAAATTTTATAGAATACTAAAAGTTATTTACAATTTTTAATGATTTTTGAAATATGACCCATTTTTACCTCCAAAATTGGTATTTTTCTTTTATTTTTAGGATCATTTTTCAAATATCATTAAAAACAGTAGAAAAAAAAAATAAATTGATAAATTTTAGTATTCTAAAAGATTTTGATATGAAGAATTCATTCAGCTACTTGGATCGACGTTTCGGATGTAGAAATTTAAAACTTTACTCATAAATATTTCAAATCAAAATACTTATCGAAACACATTAGCTAAACTCTATAAACAATATATAACAAACTATTCGAATACTTAATTGTACATCAAACTTACAAACCAAGTAGCCACAACAAACAAGTCGACTTGCATGAGATTTCTAAGCATAGCTGCACATGCCGAACTTACAGAAGCTTCCAATCTTGCACTTGTTCTTGCATGCCCCACAGTTCCAGCCGTCAAACATCACGTCTACGCAGTTGCCGCTGCAGCATGTCTGTCCAAACCAACACCTCCTCCCACAAAATCCACAGTTGAGATTATCTGACATCAAATTCACACACTTCTTCCAGCAGCAGCTCGGTCCAGGGCTTCCCTTGGCCTGACAAACCGCTGGGTACTTGTCGCATGTTGAGGTTCCACGCAATAGGTAGTTGAACCCTCTCATCGACCCTGATGCTGGTAATGCCTCAGTATAAGCAACTAAGTTTTCTTCGGCTTTGTTTTCTGTGAGAGGATTTGGTGTGACTACAGAAATAGACGTGGCAATGGCCATTATGAGAAGGAAAAAGAGAAATTGTTTCGCCATGATCAATTGGATAGAAATCGTGGAGTAATATTATTAAGATGTATTTGTGGTGTTATTTATGCATGGTTAAGAGAATGTATATGGGTTTTTATAGAGTGCAAATTGGCGGGCGCGTTTAGCTGGTTTGTGGATAAGAACATGGGTTAATTTGAATTGAATTTGAAAATTGAAATCAATGGTTTCAGCTTTTGAAAAGTTGGCGCAGCTGTCAAGCTTATAGGAATTGTACAAGTAACTCTTGAATCACTACGGAGTTTTTCCCAATCTTACTCGGCCCAAGGCCCAATCCATTAATTTGTTCTACTTCTATTTTATTATTATTATGCTTGTTTTACATTTCCTTCTTCTTTTCTTTTAGTTTGTATCTTGTTGTTTTTCATTGCCATCACAGGTGTTTGATAAAATGTTTCAAAAAAACTTGTGTGTTTATCGGATTTCTAACATGGAACTGTGCCCATGATACCAGTAGCAGCTGGATGAAGCAATGCGTTCTGAAGGCCATTTTACAAATTTATTAACGTCTTGTGTTTGATATGCTGGTAGCCTGGTACAGTGGTACTATTACTATATATATTGGTATAATGGTTTTGATTGTTTTGTCTGTATGGAAACGGAGATATATACTATGATGATTGATTTAGCTAGAGAGCATGTGTTTTAGAAGGTAGCAAAATTAATGATGTCAATGTGTGAGAAGAGGTAGTAATCCAGCTCATTTAAATTTAATTACATGGTGCTGGCCAAATAGCTTAGTGTCAGGTAATTGTGTGCTGACCTGTAATGCTAGAGTGCATGTTGTTGAAAGTGTGATTAAAAAAAAATTTTCAAAATAAAAAAAAGGAAAAAAATTATATATTGATGGTGTTTTAAATTTTATGTAATTAATTCAAGTGTCATTTAAAAATATATCTGCAATTTTACTTTTTCAAAATTGAATAATATTTGTCAAATTAACAAATTGATGTGTCATAAAAAGTAAAATTATCCATTCTAATTAAGTATTTATCATTATTTTGACGCTTGAATTATTTCTTATTCGTGGTAGCAAAATAATTCGTAATTAATTATTTTCTACTAGTGATCAGATATTGGAGGAATAATAGAAACTAATCGCTTCTTAATTTACGTTGATGCACCAACTAGCTATATATGAATTTGACCTCAATTAATTAGTATATGATGATAGCAAGTTAATTATATGGTGCATGGCTGCCTACCTCTGAAGAATCAAATTATCAGGCAGGGGCTAAGCCATGTGAGGTGGCACTTATCCAGCTGGCTCGATTTTCTTTTTCCAAATTATAAAATACCCTTGTAATTATTGATTAAAATAATTGTAAATTATATCGCTTAAAAAAATGTTGCCCTATTCTGTGACAATGTGCTAGCTCCACCTCTTGACATGAGGATGAGAAACAAGTGTTAAGAAAATTTTGATAATATTATATGGAGCTAACTATAAATCAATATTTTCATTAAATAACGAAAACTCAACATTTTGGTAATATAAATGTAGATGCAATTCCAAGCAGCAAATTGAAATGTCATATATATGACATGCTAATTAATCTCTGAAAATCAGGTATAACCCACCATTTGAAAATATTTGACTTGTTTGGCTAAGTCACCTTGTTTCATTTTTCCCTTCTTACTTATCTTAACCATTTGACTAGCTTGCTTGTATATATCTAATACAGACAGTAGAACTGTCAAGTTATTCACTCTGACATGCCTAATTCTTCTAAACATGAACCCTTGAAATAAACTTTCAAAAAGGTGATGCTGCCAATACAATTTTGAAATGTACCTAATTAATTCAATCCGTGTTCTCTCCAGTATATTTCAACAACTTATAGCTACCATTCTATCTTGAGGAGTGCTAAAACCTAATTACTTCAAAGAAAATCTTTCAAAATTATCTCCTAACTATTTTTATTATAAATGAGAAACAATTAGTTAGCACGCCAAAAATGAAAAAAAAATGTGTTTAAAATTGTCCTAATATAAAAGTGTCTATATCTTGTCATATTATTATTTATATTTGGCTGCAAGAGGTGTTTATATTTTATCACATATATGTTAATATTATTGATCAAAAGATAATTAAACTTGATAATGAGGCGTGTTTATATTTCATTAAGATGATGTTTATACTTAATCGATGGGTGTTTATACTAATCACATAAGGTATTTATATATGATAAATATTCACATCTGATTATTAAGATCACATTGTTAAAAGCCGTAGCACTAAGCCTCGAGAACAAATTTGAAATACCTTAAGTGTTTATATCTAGTTATTAATATACACAGGTATTTATATCTGATCATGTAAATTGTTTATATTTAGTTATTAGAGGGTTTATATTTGATTATGAAATATGAAAATTTGTCAAAAAAAATATAGTTAAAAAAGAAAAGTGCTGAGATGATATATTAAAGGGATGATTTTGAGGGATGAATTTTGAAGGAACA
The DNA here is from genome assembly GCA_037678475.1 of x Bolboschoenoplectus mariqueter. Classification (NCBI taxonomy): domain Eukaryota; kingdom Viridiplantae; phylum Streptophyta; class Magnoliopsida; order Poales; family Cyperaceae; genus x Bolboschoenoplectus; species x Bolboschoenoplectus mariqueter. The sequence continues at coordinate 3,741,957 of CM075255.1, forward strand.
AAAGATTTTCTCTTCTTCTTCTATCTTCCCATGCACCAAAAACCAAGCTTCCATGTCTCCAATTTTAGCTTAATAAACCTAGCTAGGTTAGCTTGTTTTACGTACCACAAAAAATATGTGCTATAATCCTTTTACATGCTCCAAAAATGATAGCCAACGAATTTTGCTTCATTATTTTAGTATATATTACTTGCCAATGGCATGATGTTTTCGCTCGTTTCGTCAAACCCACGTAATGCTGAAGATGAAGAACAGAAGTTGTTACTCCAAATAAACAAGAAAAACAGAACTATGAAAAACAGAGAAAAAGAAGGAAAAGAAAATTCGAAATATTCGTATTGCTTACATTTCTAGACTGGTATTATACACAGAACTACACAACTCTAAGAGAGACATTGCTAGCCAGGAAGGAAAGAAATACATCTTTGCTGGGTACATAATTGTGTTTGCTGTCAATATTATTGAGTATTAATGATTTAATTATATTCACGATTAAGTATCTAGTTGATATCAAATTCAATAAATGCTTCTTTAAAACTGCACATATTCCGTGCATGTATTCAACTATTGGCTTATCCGATACAACCCGCATGCCACCCTGACATATGACAAGTTCCCTAGGGTTTGCCGGGATAAGGGAAGTCCCGGACCGGACTGTTGCAAGAAGAAGTGCGTGCATGTGATGACAGGCGATCTGAACCGCGGAGTATCGTCTGAGTGTGTGTATGACGGCAAAAGAATGAATTGTGGTGCTTGCAAGAAGAGGGTGCAAGAAAGGATCAGCTTCTGCAATGTCGGATGTGCAGTTATATATACCTAGCTAGGTAGAGGACTCAAATTTTCTTATCGGTTTGTTCCGAAATCGAAACAAAACCTATTTCTATTATCTGCTTAATTTTTTGGTGAATCAAATTGTTGAAATTTTAGTTCTGTATAATTTGTTATTTATATTGTTTCTTTTACATGCAAATAAGGAATTCAAAGAAATCCGAGTACGTTGGCTGCTGTTTGTTCAATTTTGTGATATAAACTCAGCAATGTCATGGGTATAAGTATTATTATTTATTGCTCATTGCTTTTAGCAAAAAAAAATAACATATATTTTTCTTAGAAAAAATATATATGTAGTGTGCACTTGTTTTAAGAATTCAATTCTTTCAGACTGAATCAACTCATTCCTGACGGTGCCAAATATTTTTATGTCGGAGCACAGAAAATTAAAATTTTGATTTTGAGAAACAAATAAGAAAAATTGAAAACACCAAAAACCGGACATAGTGAAATCTACAATGAGCGATTCAAGTCTGGCCTAACAATAAAGAAATATATATAACACAATTCAATTCAATGTATGATTCTTTTGTAGGCTGTCAAATTAACGGTGCATCGATCGATCTAGACTTTAATCCTTAAATATTAATTTCTTATGGTGCTACATCTGGATTCTGGACCATGCAATTAAATGCACCAAACAATTTTAATTATGCATGTCATTTTTTCTATATTGCACGTACGATCAACGTGATAATTAATATAGATATGTAGTAGTACATTTAGTGCCTTCTAGTTAGTTTTGGAAATTTATCCAAGAACATTTTTCTTATATAATTTTTCTATTTTATTTTTCACAAATTTGTCAAATTTCTAGATCATAATAAAGCTTGAATATTACTGTTTTAAGTATATTGATATATTTTTTCTTCATTTGCTTTTTTTTTTCCTTTTTATAAAAGTAGCAGCATTCGACTTATTTGATTATATGTCGATTATAAATAAGAAACTTAATTCATATCATTGTTCCTCACATAGCTAGATTGATATATGACTTCCATTTTATTTTGTTAAAAAAAATTATAAATTTTTGTACTTCATTAAATAATATTTTGACAAAGAATGGAGGTCATACAATCAATCTAGCTATATCAAGAACAATTAATATATGCTATAAGCTTCTCATATATTAATTTGGCAGATAACCGAATAAGCTGACCATAATGTTGCTACTTTTGTTAAAACAAAAAAAAATCCTCAAATGGACAAAACAATATTATTAAAATATACAAAATAAGAATACATGAGCTTTTCCTCCAAAAAAAATAAAAATAAATAATACATGAGCTTCATTATATGCGCATCAGCCACAACACTTACAACCAGAAAAAGAATACATTATTACGATTTTATTACAACAATGCCACTTATTATTTTTGCTTACATATATCATATTGGCACACTCTACATAAAATTTAAGAATAAAAACAACAAAATAATAATCTTTCAATAATTTTACATCAAATTAGTTACAAACCAATGATGCTATTGTAGGAATAATCCTTATGCCCCTAATTAGAGATTACTATTTTTAGGCCCCCCTTAATTAGGGATTATTATCTTTAGGCATTAGCTAAATTTAGATTTAATTAGATTTAGTTTTCATGTTATTTAGTTTTCATGTAATCGTTTATTTAAGCATATGAAGAAAATCAGAAAAGGCTGTCAGTTTTTGCAGCACCAATTGAGATCGAGTTTTACTGATATTTGTGCGTGTGTGTGTGTAATATTGGTCTACACTTTGTCGGCAACTGCTGGTTGTCTCTCCGACGAAGTTCTAACAAGTGGTATCAGAGCCGGGTTCTTCCAAGAATCATGGGGGACGACAAGACCAAGGGCGTGGTCCAGCAGGTGATTCGTGAGGTGGGAACCGGGAGTAGCTACCCCGTCCTCACCAAGACCAACTACTCTGACTGGGCGCTCATGATGAAGGTCAAGTTGAGGGCTAGGGCACTGTGGAACGCCATCAACAAGGGTACTTCCGACGAGCAAGAGGATATGATGGCGCTCGATGCGTTGATGAGCGCGGTACCGCCCGAGATGGTGTCGACCATCGGCTCCAAGGAGACGGCTAAGGAGGCTTGGGATGCAATCACAACAATACGAATCGGTGATGATCGTGTGAGGAAATCAACGGCGCAGCAGCTACGCAAGAAATTCAACCTTGCCACGTTCAACAACGGCGATACCATCGAAGAGTTTGCACTGCGCCTAAGTAGCATGGCGGCACACCTCAACACGCTGGGCGATGAGGTAAAGGAAGGGGAGATCGTGGAAAAGATGCTGCGAAGCCTTCCCCCCCGGTTCAAACAGATTGCGATCGCAATCAAGACCCTGTTCAATCCGTCCACCATGACCGTCGCGGATCTCACTGGACGGCTACAGGAGGCGGAAGAAGAACTCAATGAACCGCCGGCGTCCTTGCAGCATGATGGGAAGCTGTACCTTACTGAGGAGGAGTGGGAGGCGCGGCGGAAGAAGCATGACGCGGAGAAAGGAGGCGGCGGCGCGCACAAGAGAGGAGGCAGCCGACGTGGGCGCGGTCGCGGGCATGCTAGCGGGTCGTCAGGGGGACCGACAAACTCACCTAAGCCCACTATGAATGCCGCCGCTGTGGGAAGTTGGGTCATTGGGCCCGGGATTGCCGATCGAAGCCCAAGAAGGAGCAGGCCCATACGGTCCAGGATGAGGAGAAGGCCACTCTCTGTCTGGCAAAGTGTTCACACATTCTCTTCCCACCGCTGTCGAAATCAACATCGGCGCCGCTTCCGTCCCCGATCGCGCCGCTCGACAGGGCCGATCCGGTGCCGGCAGGAACATCACACCATGCCAGCGAAGGGTCTGGGCAGGCATCGTCCGTGGCCAAAGTCGAGATCCACGAAGAAAAGGTGTTCGTGCAACTCGGAGAAGATGAGGAGAGGGAGGCAGAAACGTGGGTTCTGGACTCCGGGGCGACAAATCACATGTCCGGGTCCAGAGCTGCCTTCTCGAAGCTAGATCCGGAGGTGTGAGGAACCGTGCGCTTCGGCGACGACTCGGTGACGCGGATCGAGGGGCGGGCCACCGTCGTCTTCAAGTGCAAGAACGGCGAGCTCCGATCGTTGGTCGGGGTCTACTTTATTCCCCGGCTGACAACGAACATCGTGAGTCTAGGCCAGCTCGACGAGGTCCGCTTCAAGATTGAGATCGACGCCGGCGTGATGCAGATTCGGGAGCCCGGTGGTCAGCTGTTGGCGAGGGTGACGCGGGAGGCGAATCGCCTATACCTGCTCCGAATCAATATAGCATCACCGATGTGCTTAGCGGTGCGTGAGCGCGGCGACGAGGTGGCATGGCGTTGGCACGAGCGTTTCGGCCATGTCAATATGGCGGCGCTCCGGAAACTAGCTCGGGAGGAGCTGGTGCGCGGCCTACCGGAGATCGGGAAGGTGGATCAGCTCTACGAGGCTTGTCTGGCGGGCAAGCAGAGACGCGCCCCATTCCTAGTGAAGGCAGAATACCGCGCGAAGAGGTGACTGGAGCTCGTGCATGGCGATCTGTGCGGGCCGATCACACTGGCGACCCCAAGCGACAACAAGTATTTCTTGTTGCTCGTCGACGACCTCAGCCGTTTCATGTGGGTAGCCGCGATCCCTTCGAAGGATTGTGCCGCGGCTGCTATTAAGGAGCTCCAAACTCGGGCAGAGGGAGAGTCGGGGCTGAAGTTGGGAGGGCTCCGGACCGATCGTGGTGGTGAATTCACCTCAATTGAATTCACGGAGTACTGCGCGGGAGAAGGGATACATCGCCAACACACCACGCCATACAGTCCGCAACAAAACAGCGTGGTTGAGCGGCGGAACGGGACGGTGGTGTCAACGGCGAGAAGCATGCTAAAGGCGAAAGGGCTGCCGGGGTGGTTCTAGGGCGAGGCCGTAACCACCGCGGTGTATATCCTCAACCGCTGCCCAACGAAGAGCGTGAATGGCATGATGCCGTTCGAGGCGTGGCACGGGAAGAAGCCGGCGGTGCACCACCTGAGGACGTTTGGTAGCATCGTCTACGTCTGTAACACGGCACCGAACTTGAAGAAGCTCGAGGATCGTGGCCGCAAGATGATCTTCATCGGCTACGAGCGCGGCTCCAAGGCGTACCGCGCGTACGACCCCGTCACGAAGCGTGTGCACATCACACGCGACGTGGTGTTCGACGAGGGAGCCCAGTGGGACTGGGGCTCGGGCGATGTCAACGACGAGCCGATCGGCGACAACGACGTGTTCACAGTAAAGTACTTCATCGCCAACCAGGGACCTCCGGTGACCGAGGTACCTGGAGCTGCGACCGAGGAGGGCGAGGTGACGTCGCCAGCATCACCTCATGCTCGCAGAGGCGCGGCACCTGCAGGACACGGCGAGGTGGAGTTCGCCTCACCATCGAGTGAGGCCAGCGAGCACCTAGACGCCGACCACAACGGCGCGCCTCTCCGATTCCGGAAGATCGACAACATCATTGGGCCGGCCTCGCCGTGTGGCTTCGCGCCACGGGCACTGGTTATGGAGGAGCTCCACGTCATAAGCTTCGACGAGCCTGCGTCATTCGCCGAGGCAGAGCGCAGCCCCAGCTGGAGGAAGGCGATGATGGAGGAGATGGAGTTGATCGAGGACAACCAAACATGGTCCCTCACCGACCTCCCGCCCGGACGCCGGGCGATTGGTTTGAAGTGGGTCTTCAAGGTGAAGAGAGACGAGCACGGGGCGGTGTCCAAGCACAAGGCGCGCCTCGTGGTGAAGGGTTATGCGCAGCGGCACGGCATCAACTACGACGAGGTTTTCGCGCCGGTGGCACGACTCGACTCGGTGCACCTTCTCATCGCCCTTGCGGCACACGAGGGGTGGGAGGTGCACCACATGGACGTCAAATCGGCGTTCCTGAACGGCGACCTTGAGGAGGAGGTGTACGTCGAGCAGCCAGCCGGATTCGTGGTCGCTGGCAAGGAACACAAGGTACTCAAGCTGCGGAAGGCCCTGTACGGGCTGCATCAAGCACCGCGCGCGTGGAACGCAAAGCTGGATAGCACTTTGTGTTCATTCGATTTCACGAGGAGTGCCGTTGGAAGCCTGAGGTATCTGGTCAACACCCGCCCTGATTTAGCATTTGCAGTTGGGTATGTGAGCTGGTTCTTGGAAGATCCACGCGAGGATCACCTTGCTACTGTGAAGCGCATCATGCGCTATGTGGCTGGGACCCAAAGTTGGGGGGTCTGGTTCAGTAGGAGGGAGAAGGAGGAGCCTTATTTGACAGGTTTCAACGACAGTGATTACGCCGGAGATGTGGATACAAGCAAGTGCACCACCGGCGTGATCTTCTTCCTCAGCGGCAGTCCGATCACCTAGCAATCCATGAAGCAGAAGGTGGTGGCTCAGTCTAGCTGTGAGGCGGAGTATATAGCAGCTGCCAACGCTGCTAGTCAAGCATTGTGGCTTGCTCGTGTACTGGCAGAGGTGCAGGGAACAATACCGAGAGCACCAATGCTGAGGGTGGACAACAAATCTGCCATTGCTTTGATCAATGTATGATTCTTTTGTAGGCTGTCAAATTTACGGTGCATCGACCGATCTAGACTTTAATCCTTAAATATTAATTTCTTATGGTGCTACATCTTGGTTCTGGACCATGCAATTAAATGCACCAAACAATTTTAATTATGCATGCCATTTTTTCTATATTGCACGTACGATCAACGTGATAACGATTTTATTACAACAATGACACTTATTATTTTTGCTTACATATATCATATTGGCACACTCTACATAAAATTTAAGAATAAAAACAACAAAATAACAATCTTTCAATAATTTTACATCAAATTAGTTACAAACCAATGATGCTATAGCAATAAGGAAATTAATTCGCATATATATTACCCTAATTATGCATAGCTGCACATGCCATAATTACAAATGCTTCCCTTCTTGCACCTGTTCTTGCATGCGCCACAGTTCCTCTCATCATACATAACACTGACGCAGTAGCCGTTACAGCATGTCTGTCCAAATCGACACCTCCTCCCACATTCCCCGCAGTTGAGGTTATCGGTCATTACATTCACACACTTCTTCTTGCAACAGTCGGGTCCCCCGCTTCCCTTGGTCCGACAAACCCTTGGGAACCTGTCGCATGTTGCGGTTCCACGTATCAAGTAGTTGAAACCTGATCTCATCGACTCAGATGCTGCTAGTCTGTCAGTGTAATCAATCGAATTCTCTTTTTTTTGTCTGTCATGAGAGGATTTGGTGTGATTGCGCGAGCAGACATGGCAATTGCCATTATAAAAAAGAAAAAGAGAAATGTCGGCATTTTCGCCATTAGTTTGATATGCGTGGAATTGATGTGAAGATAATAAGATGTACTTCTAGCTAGGTTTTTGCATGCATGAAGAGAATGTGTGTGTGCTTTTATAGATGAGCAATAAATTGGCTGTGTGCTTGACTAGCTTGCGGATAGAACATGAGTTTGAAACCTACACAGCTGTAGGATAATTAATTTTTAATTGGTGTTAAATTCTTTTACAAGGAAAGTAAAGATTATAAAGAAATCAAAGTACGTTGATGTTTTTTTTTTATTTAATTGATATTATTTCTGCAATTGTTACATTACTATGTGCTGCTCAGGATATATATATCCACCAATCTCATAACACCTTATATATATAGAGGCGGATCCCTACACCTAAACGACATTATATAAAGGGATTCCTACTCGCTGAACAATAGAGAATAACTTCGAACGACATTAATTACATATGTTTACAATTAAATCCAGGTAATGCTACAAGAACAAATCAAGTCAGCCCTGACTGTGCCGCCTTGAATAATGCGAGCATTTAGGCTGACCATGCCTTATTCTGTGCTGAAAAGTTCATATGTTATATAACTTGTTAATGAAAATACATCATCCAACATGTCTAATATTTAAGGATGTACAGTTATGCTTAGGAGGACTACATTAATTGGTTTATTTGTCTCTTTAATTTGAAATACAAGCAACGATAGACCCATTGTTTATAATTTTATATTGTTCGTGGATATAAAGTCCTCGTAGTTAAAATTTTGGAATTGGTCATTGGTTTGTCTTGCATATATATAACTAATTAAACATATATACCTTTCAATTTATTTGTTATTTTTTTTTTCATTTTTTTTATGATCGATTCAAGCATGTATTTCCTTTCATTTTTTTGTTGATAAAATGTTCTTCTTTAATTTGCACACCATCCTCTGTGCTTGTTTTGATGCATACAAACTCTTCTTAATGTTAGTAATTTTGTACTGAGATTAATTGTTAGCAAAGAGCGCCCGGATTTCTTCTCCTCTGAAATATATGCCGCGCGCGCTCAACATTCCTTTTCATGCATACAAATTCTTCTCACAGCACTCAGGTCTGATTAGTATTTTCTTTTGCCATTTTCTTTAATAAAATGTGATTTTTTTTTTCTGAAAGAAATGGTACTGGAGACTACTACTGATAATGATTTGTATAGTCTGATGTTATATATATTCTAGCTGTTAGATTCTTTCATTAGTTTAGACCACATTATGATTTTTATATCACAAAAACTAACTGGTAATTAACATCATAAGATTTATTAGTTATGTATCATTGATAATATTCATGTTAAATTAAACAGACGTGTTCCATATTACACATAAAATTCAATTAGAATGCAATAATATATAGTGAGTAATTTGTGTATGTTTGTCCATGATTTTAATCATCAATTTTTGTCATATATAAACCTTTAAATTAACTGATAACCTCCTAATATATGTCCTTCCAATGTTTTTGATATTATTAATTCAAAAATAAAAAAAAAGATATACATGTTGTAAATATTAAGCATAAAATTCTTTTAGAATGTCTCTAATTAAAGTGCGCGCGTTCTTATTTTTAATCAAAATATATATGTTACATCTATGAATTTGAAATTATTGAAAGCTGATTGATCACTTTTAATGATGCGTCCTCTACAAGTTAAAATATTTATTGACACCGAATTAAACAAATAAGTGGCACATTACTTATAAAATATTAAAATTTAATTATAATGAACTCCATAAAATAATTTACAATGGAAACACTATAGCAAAACGCATATTCTATTATATAATATATGTGTATACTTTTTCTTTTGAGTAACCAGCGGAGGTCTAGCCTCTACCTTTTTTTTTTAATTTTTGTAAATTAAAAAATAAAATAAAATAAAAAAACAAATATCACGATTTTATTACAGCCAAGTACTTATTTCCTTTTACATATATATCACACTTACACACTATATATAAAATTTAATTAAGATTACAAACAAGAGTATGGCTACGATGCTTCCATAAATATTTCGACGGAACACCAAGTAGTTGAATAAATTCTTCATATTAAAATCTTATAGAATACTAAACGTTATTTACTATTTTTAATGATTTTTGAAATATGACCCATTTTTACCTCCAAAATTGGTAATTTTCTTTTATTTTTAGGATCATTTTTCAAATATCATTAAAAACAGTAGAAAAAAATTATAAATTGATAAATTTTAGTATTCTAAAAGATTTTGATATGAAAAATTTATTCAACTACTTGGATCGACGTTTCGGATATAGAAATTTAAAACTTTACTCATAAATATTTTAAATCAAAATACTTATCGAAACACATTAGCCAAACTCTATAAACAATATATAACAAACTATTCGAATACTTAATTGTACATCAAACTTACAAACCAAGTAGCCACAACAAACAAGTCGACTTGCATGAGATTTCTATGCATAGCTGCACATGCCGAACTTACAGAAGCTTCCAATCTTGCACTTGTTCTTGCATGCCCCACAGTTCCAGCCGTCAAACATCACGTCTACGCAGTTGCCGCTGCAGCATGTCTGTCCAAACCAACACCTCCTCCCACAAAATCCACAGTTGAGATTATCTGACATCAAATTCACACACTTCTTCCAGCAGCAGCTCGGTCCAGGGCTTCCCTTGGCCTGACAAACCGCTGGGTACTTGTCGCATGTTGAGGTTCCACGCAATAGGTAGTTGAACCCTCTCATCGACCCTGATGCTGGTAATGCCTCAGTATAAGCAACTAAGTTTTCTTCGGCTTTGTTTTCTGTGAGAGGATTTGGTGTGACTACAGAAATAGACGTGGCAATGGCCATTATGAGAAGGAAAAAGAGAAATTGTTTCGCCATGATCAATTGGATAGAAATCGTGGAGTAATATTATTAAGATGTATTTGTGGTGTTATTTATGCATGGTTAAGAGAATGTATATGGGTTTTTATAGAGTGCAAATTGGCGGGCGCGTTTAGCTGGTTTGTGGATAAGAACATGGGTTAATTTGAATTGAATTTGAAAATTGAAATCAATGGTTTCAGCTTTTGAAAAGTTGGCGCAGCTGTCAAGCTTATAGGAATTGTACAAGTAACTCTTGAATCACTACGGAGTTTTTCCCAATCTTACTCGGCCCAAGGCCCAATCCATTAATTTGTTCTACTTCTATTTTATTATTATTATGCTTGTTTTACATTTCCTTCTTCTTTTCTTTTAGTTTGTATCTTGTTGTTTTTCATTGCCATCACAGGTGTTTGATAAAATGTTTCAAAAAAACTTGTGTGTTTATCGGATTTCTAACATGGAACTGTGCCCATGATACCAGTAGCAGCTGGATGAAGCAATGCGTTCTGAAGGCCATTTTACAAATTTATTAACGTCTTGTGTTTGATATGCTGGTAGCCTGGTACAGTGGTACTATTACTATATGTATTGGTATAATGGTTTTGATTGTTTTGTCTGTATGGAAATGGAGATATATACTATGATGATTGATTTAGCTAGAGAGCATGTGTTTTAGAAGGTAGCAAAATTAATGATGTCAATGTGTGAGAAGAGGTAGTAATCCAGCTCATTTAAATTTAATTACATGGTGCTGGCCAAATAGCTTAGTGTCAGGTAATAGTGTGCTGACCAGTAATGCTAGAGTGCATGTTGTTGAAAGTGTGATAAAAAAAAATTCAAAATAAAAAAAAGGAAAAAATTATATATTCATGGTGTTTTAAATTTTATGTAATTAATTAAAGTGCCATTTAAAATATATCTGCAATTTTACTTTTTCAAAATTGAATAATATTTGTCAAATTAACAAATTGATGTGTCATAAAAAGTAAAATTATCCATTCTAATTAAGTATTTATCATTATTTTGACGCTTGAATTATTTCTTATTCGTGGTAGCAAAATAATTCGTAATTAATTATTTTCTACTAGTGATCAGATATTGGAGGAATAATAGAAACTAATCGCTTCTTAATTTACGTTGATGCACCAACTAGCTATATATGAATTTGACCTCAATTAATTAGTATATGATGATAGCAAGTTAATTATATGGTGCATGGCTGCCTACCTCTGAAGAATCAAATTATCAGGCAGGGGCTAAGCCATGTGAGGTGGCACTTATCCAGCTGGCTCGATTTTCTTTTTCCAAATTATAAAATACCCTTGTAATTATTGATTAAAATAATTGTAAATTATATCGCTTAAAAAAATGTTGCCCTATTCTGTGACAATGTGCTAGCTCCACCTCTTGACATGAGGATGAGAAACAAGTGTTAAGAAAATTTTGATAATATTATATGGAGCTAACTATAAATCAATATTTTCATTAAATAACGAAAACTCAACATTTTGGTAATATAAATGTAGATGCAATTCCAAGCAGCAAATTGAAATGTCATATATATGACATGCTAATTAATCTCTGAAAATCAGGTATAACCCACCATTTGAAAATATTTGACTTGTTTGGCTAAGTCACCTTGTTTCATTTTTCCCTTCTTACTTATCTTAACCATTTGACTAGCTTGCTTGTATATATCTAATACAGACAGTAGAACTGTCAAGTTATTCACTCTGACATGCCTAATTCTTCTAAACATGAACCCTTGAAATAAACTTTCAAAAAGGTGATGCTGCCAATACAATTTTGAAATGTACCTAATTAATTCAATCCGTGTTCTCTCCAGTATATTTCAACAACTTATAGCTACCATTCTATCTTGAGGAGTGCTAAAACCTAATTACTTCAAAGAAAATCTTTCAAAATTATCTCCTAACTATTTTTATTATAAATGAGAAACAATTAGTTAGCACGCCAAAAATGAAAAAAAAATGTGTTTAAAATTGTCCTAATATAAAAGTGTCTATATCTTGTCATATTATTATTTATATTTGGCTGCAAGAGGTGTTTATATTTTATCACATATATGTTAATATTATTGATCAAAAGATAATTAAACTTGATAATGAGGCGTGTTTATATTTCATTAAGATGATGTTTATACTTAATCGATGGGTGTTTATACTAATCACATAAGGTATTTATATATGATAAATATTCACATCTGATTATTAAGATCACATTGTTAAAAGCCGTAGCACTAAGCCTCGAGAACAAATTTGAAATACCTTAAGTGTTTATATCTAGTTATTAATATACACAGGTATTTATATCTGATCATGTAAATTGTTTATATTTAGTTATTAGAGGGTTTATATTTGATTATGAAATATGAAAATTTGTCAAAAAAAATATAGTTAAAAAAGAAAAGTGCTGAGATGATATATTAAAGGGATGATTTTGAGGGATGAATTTTGAAGGAACAAAAGATTTTCTCTTCTTCTTCTATCTTCCCATGCACCAAAAACCAAGCTTCCATGTCTCCAATTTTAGCTTAATAAACCTAGCTAGGTTAGCTTGTTTTACGTACCACAAAAAATATGTGCTATAATCCTTTTACATGCTCCAAAAATGATAGCCAACGAATTTTGCTTCATTATTTTAGTATATATTACTTGCCAATGGCATGATGTTTTCGCTCGTTTCGTCAAACCCACGTAATGCTGAAGATGAAGAACAGAAGTTGTTACTCCAAATAAACAAGAAAAACAGAACTATGAAAAACAGAGAAAAAGAAGGAAAAGAAAATTCGAAATATTCGTATTGCTTACATTTCTAGACTGGTATTATACACAGAACTACACAACTCTAAGAGAGACATTGCTAGCCAGGAAGGAAAGAAATACATCTTTGCTGGGTACATAATTGTGTTTGCTGTCAATATTATTGAGTATTAATGATTTAATTATATTCACGATTAAGTATCTAGTTGATATCAAATTCAATAAATGCTTCTTTAAAACTGCACATATTCCGTGCATGTATTCAACTATTGGCTTATCCGATACAACCCGCATGCCACCCTGACATATGACAAGTTCCCTAGGGTTTGCCGGGATAAGGGAAGTCCCGGACCGGACTGTTGCAAGAAGAAGTGCGTGCATGTGATGACAGGCGATCTGAACCGCGGAGTATCGTCTGAGTGTGTGTATGACGGCAAAAGAATGAATTGTGGTGCTTGCAAGAAGAGGGTGCAAGAAAGGATCAGCTTCTGCAATGTCGGATGTGCAGTTATATATACCTAGCTAGGTAGAGGACTCAAATTTTCTTATCGGTTTGTTCCGAAATCGAAACAAAACCTATTTCTATTATCTGCTTAATTTTTTGGTGAATCAAATTGTTGAAATTTTAGTTCTGTATAATTTGTTATTTATATTGTTTCTTTTACATGCAAATAAGGAATTCAAAGAAATCCGAGTACGTTGGCTGCTGTTTGTTCAATTTTGTGATATAAACTCAGCAATGTCATGGGTATAAGTATTATTATTTATTGCTCATTGCTTTTAGCAAAAAAAAATAACATATATTTTTCTTAGAAAAAATATATATGTAGTGTGCACTTGTTTTAAGAATTCAATTCTTTCAGACTGAATCAACTCATTCCTGACGGTGCCAAATATTTTTATGTCGGAGCACAGAAAATTAAAATTTTGATTTTGAGAAACAAATAAGAAAAATTGAAAACACCAAAAACCGGACATAGTGAAATCTACAATGAGCGATTCAAGTCTGGCCTAACAATAAAGAAATATATATAACACAATTCAATTCAATGTATGATTCTTTTGTAGGCTGTCAAATTAACGGTGCATCGATCGATCTAGACTTTAATCCTTAAATATTAATTTCTTATGGTGCTACATCTGGATTCTGGACCATGCAATTAAATGCACCAAACAATTTTAATTATGCATGTCATTTTTTCTATATTGCACGTACGATCAACGTGATAATTAATATAGATATGTAGTAGTACATTTAGTGCCTTCTAGTTAGTTTTGGAAATTTATCCAAGAACATTTTTCTTATATAATTTTTCTATTTTATTTTTCACAAATTTGTCAAATTTCTAGATCATAATAAAGCTTGAATATTACTGTTTTAAGTATATTGATATATTTTTTCTTCATTTGCTTTTTTTTCCTTTTTATAAAAGTAGCAGCATTCGACTTATTTGATTATATGTCGATTATAAATAAGAAACTTAATTCATATCATTGTTCCTCACATAGCTAGATTGATATATGACTTCCATTTTATTTTGTTAAAAATTTATAAATTTTTGTACTTCATTAAATAATATTTTGACAAAGAATGGAGGTCATACAATCAATCTAGCTATATCAAGAACAATTAATTATATGCTATAAGCTTCTCATATATTAATTTGGCAGATATCCGAATAAGCTGACCATAATGTTGCTACTTTTGTTAAAAAAAAATCCTCAAATGGACAAAACAATATTATTAAAATGTACAAAATAAGAATACATGAGCTTTTCCTCAAAAAAAAAAAAATAATACATGAGGTTCATTATATGCGCATCCGCCACAACACTTACAACCACAAAAAGAATACATTATTACGATTTTATTACAACAATGCCACTTATTATTTTTGCTTACATATATCATATTGGCACACTCTACATAAAATTTAAGAATAAAAGCAACAAAATAACAATCTTTCAATAATTTTACATCAAATTAGTTACAAACCAATGATGCTATAGCAATAAGGAAATTAATTCGCATATATATTACCCTAATTATGCATAGCTGCACATGCCATAATTACAAAAGCTTCCCTTCTTGCACCTGTTCTTGCATGCGCCACAGTTCCTCTCATCATACATAACACTGACGCAGTAGCCGTTACAGCATGTCTGTCCAAACCGGCACCTCCTCCCACATTCCCCGCAGTTGAGGTTATCGGTCATTACATTCACACACTTCTTCTTGCAACAGTCGGGTCCCCCGCTTCCCTTGGTCCGACAAACCCTTGGGAACCTGTCGCATGTTGCGGTTCCACGTATCAAGTAGTTGAACCCTGATCTCATCGACTCAGATGCTGCTAGTCTGTCAGTGTAATCAATCGAATTCTCTTTTTCTTTGTCTGTCATGAGAGGATTTGGTGTGACTGCGCGAGCAGACATGGCAATTGCCATTATAAAAAATAAAAAGAGAAATGTCGGCATTTTCGCCATTAGATTGATATGTATGGAATTGATGTGAAGATAATAAGATGTACTTCTAGCTAGGTTTTTGCATGCATAAAGAGAATGTGTGTGTGCTTTTATAGATGAGCAATACATTGGCTGTGTGCTTGACTAGCTTTTGGATAGAACATGAGTTTGAAACCTACACAGCTGTAGCTTTTGAAAAATTTGGCGCAGCTATAGCAAGCTTATTGAACTTGTACAAGTAACACTTTTAATCAATCATGTATTCACGTCAAATATATAAGTTTGGCTTCTAAATTAAATTAAACAATTTGATAGTCTAAACATGTTTATTACTCATTAACTAGAATGACATGTAGTGACAGTTTCTTTATACATGAGTACGAATTTATTTCATTATATATATGTTGTCTAATATATATACATTCGAATCTCCGAAAGTACGTAAAGCACTAAACCGTTAATTAAAAAGATAAACATGTTATTATATGTTTAGACATATAATTTGTAATTATTTGTACTACGAGAAAATTTATTTTACAAATTAAACATGGTTAATCTTGATGTGAAGTATATATATATATCATTTTAATGCTTGAATTATTTCTATTTATTTGTAGTAAAATAATTTTTAATTTTATTATTTGTACACTTCTGATCAAAAGTATTAATTGGAGGAACTTCAATTTTCATTGATGCCCCAATTAATCAGACTATGAGTTGACCACACGCAATAAACAGTCATAGCAAGTTACATGGTGCATGGCTGCCTACCTGTAGACAATCAGAGTACCAAGATGAGAACCAGTTGGCAATAGCCAATTCTTGCGAATTATATCTCATTTCGTACCATTTCAGTAGGTACCATACAATCCGAAACCAAAAATGAATGGTACCATATATGTCCATACTCAACTTTTAATTTAATTTGTTCAATATGATATTAAATAGATAACTAAAGAAAAGAAAAAGAAAAACCACTAACATTATGTTCAGATTGTGAATGGAAATTCTTTAATTTATATTTATATTTACACCCTTTCGTTCTTCACTGAAACTAACTGAAATATATTTCAGTGAAAATGTGAAATACCACTGCAGAGACATGAAACCCCTTAAGGATGTTAAATGCTGACGGATTAATTGCGATATTTATAATGTAATACTTTCATTTTTTTTTTCCATTTTTTTCATTTTCCCTTCGATATACACTAAGATTCCATCCTTAAAGGCTAATTAGGTGCATGCAAAGTCAAACTCATACATAGAACAGTCAAATAGTCAAATAGTTAAATACGTGTTAGCGGATAACCATAATCCTATATTGGAAACTAAACCCCGCCTAATTTTCATATACTTCTTCACAAATCACAGCTAGCTGGGAATCTGCAGGAAAAGAAAGAAACAATTCTAACTTTAATTCTAAGTCGTTGGATTAACCTGAGATTCTGTAGGATTAAAATCCGACGACGATTTCTAGCGCATGGCCTTTTCTCTTCTGTATTCTCGTGTGTCTTTTTCTGTGTATCTTTCCTGTAACGGGTCCTTCTAGGGTATAAATAATGCGTAAACGCGTCTTCTACACCGTTATCCAGAACAAACGATGGAGCAGCAAACCAAAGAGGAAAAGAGTTAGACGCACATGTGGGGCCCAGCACTCAGTCCTGCATCCAAGAGCTGACTAGGAAAGAACAGCTGGCAGTCCACTGGAGGAATGGACTGTCTGTGAACCGTCCGATCTGAGCAACTGAAGAATGTAAATCATGACAGTCGTCTGATTTCTTCGCATTATCACCGCTTCTTTTTTGTTAAAAATAAAAAGAAATTATTATGCACTCTCACGTTGTGCTGTGCGAAAAGTGGAGACAATATTTATTATTTTTATATTTTTGAATAATTATAAAAAAATTTAAATTAAAAATTTCGTTATATAAATAAAAATATAGATTATAAAATTTTTAACTATAATAATAAGAAATATAAATATTTTAAAAAATATATAAATATATCTGAATATAAATAAAAAATAAAATTAAAAAGCACAATTATTATTTCTTATAAAAAGAAATAATTTATATGTTTGATGTTCCGTGTAACCATTCATGCAACATTGTCACGTCCCAAATAGGCTCAAGTAACCTACATGCTGCACCCACCATGTTGTGTCTCCAAAGTTTTTTTTTGTTTTTAACATATTGTTTTTTTTTAATTTAATGATTTCTGACGAAACAAGTAAAATGAAAATTAGTTTTACTCATATTTACTATATTTTTCTTTAAATTTGTGCCCACAAAATGCCTCTTCCAATTCATGTCCTAATTAATCTGACTTTCTTTCCGAACAAACGAACTCAATAGATGAAGAAAATATGTTCTTTTGCTCATTAAAAATTGAAGCTCACGAGATAGTAAATTCGAAATTTAAATGAAGAATTTTTTTATAAACATTTAAAGTTGATATTTTGATCTTTATCTTTCTCTTAAAAAAAAGAAAAAAATTGAAGCTCACTACAATATCATTGTGGTTATTACAGAATAACTAGCGCCATTACAATATAATTCTATTAAATAATAGAAGATTCTTTGTCAAAATTTAGAATAAACATATTGTCACATATAAGTCTTTAGAAACAGATTTCCAATTTCAACAAAACAGGACATCCTCTCTTTCAAAAAAAACAAAAAACAAAAAAAAAAGAAATTAAGAAAATTTGTAGTTCTAGGTTTGCCTCTCAGAAGTATCTATTTTCATTGCTTTGAACTCCACAAGTCACAACTTTATTAGATTTTAGTTTCCTTATAAACCACACCAGAGCTGCAATCCCAACAGCGCCAGCAACCGAAAATACAACAGTTCCTGTAAATATCAGCAGTTCATTTCACACATTATATATATAGTCATGAATATTTCTATGGAATCATAAATAAATATTTAGTACAGACATGTATATATATCTATATAATTTGATGATGGTATTAGCAGGGATTTAATTTGACAAAGGTTCTTACCAGCAATCACAGTTGATGATGTTCCATGCCTTGATTTAGCATCTGCCAAGAAAATACATGGAAAAGAACATCGTAATGGAATTTAATAGAGAAATTTTCTCAACTAGATGTCTTTTTTATAAAGCCCAATTAGATGTTTAGTGATTTATCTTGAGGTATAAATCGTGGGTCTGACCTGACTTATTTGTCAGCAAGTACAGGCTTATATATTTCTTTTAGGGGCTCTATAACTTGGTCCTGCACCAAAACCTTCTCAGAAAAAAGTACAATCTATGCCATGTTAAAAACTGATTGTATTAACTTTTTAAAGAAAAGAAATCAGAACAAGCTGATCCAATAAGGTGTGTATGATTGTTATTTTTAAGACATAATAATTATGATAAGCCAAGGGTAATATATCATATCAAAAGCTTTACAGAAATTATTTCACAAAGTATATAAACAATATCTATGATCAGCAAATGTGCAATTTACCTGTGCAAAATGTGGTTGAGTTCCCGTCCTGGCACAGACAAAGGAAATCCCTCGACTCGGTGTCAAACCCACAAACACCACCACCCTTCCTCGTATCCTCACATTCGAGGCACCGAATTGTCACTGGGATCTCAAAATCGACCCTGATGCCGTACTCCGGAACCTGATCGTAAGGTGGAATGGTCGTCCCTATGGTCCGCCAGTACAAACCGGTGTATGACTCACAATGCTTCAGCATGAGCCTCAGAGATTCAGAGGCCTTTGGGTAGTAGGAGCAGCAGCTGATGTTGTTCTCTAGCAAGGCGCTCGAGCAGCCTGGGAGATTGCGGCACAGATATCTGCAATACAGAAGCAAATTTTAGGGAAATTATATTGAATAATTGTAACGTACATCCAATTTTTAACATACATTCAATTCTTAAAAATTATTATTTAAATTAAAAAATAAAATTATAAATGTATTTCTAATTAATTAGATAGAATATATATCAAATTTGGGTCGATTTGTAAGAAATTTTGTCTTCTATCAAATAATTTTAAAATTTTAACGGTAGAATTTTAATAAATTCGTGATGAATGACCAATCGAATTCTAAATTGATTCAAAATTGATACATGTTCTATCTAAATAATTAAGAACACATCTACAATTTTAATTTTTTAATTTAAATGATATTTCTCAAAAAGATATATTAGAAGAGGTGGATAAATTATAATTGTTGGATGTACGTTAAAATTACTCATATTTTATTAGATTTTTTTTTTAACTAGTTTGATTCTCTATGAGCATAGCACATAAGAATGACAATTCCTAATAACAAATTGTTCAGCAAAATGTAAAATAACATAGTCTAATAAAATGACAATGCTTAATTAGTGCTTGAGGATTAGTTGTATCTTACCCTGAGCTGTCACAAGCAGAGCCACACCGGTCGGGAAATCGATCACAGTAAGCCGGTTTAGGCTCGACGAGCACAGAATCCTTGTCACAATTGAAAAATAGGTACTCATTCCTCGTTGAAAGGGAGAACCTTTTACTGGTATCAAGACTGAAAGGTGTTGCTACGAAACTGGTATCTGACGGATTTGCACAACTCCACATTGCTGGGTCTTTTATGACAAGATGTGGGTCGGTGTAGTCGATGGATGAAACAGGGTAAGACCCGGATGGGGTACGAAAATGGAGGGTCGATGAATTGGTACAGAGAAGCAAGTTGCGGTAATACGCACTACCGCAGCCGTCATCTATGCTCAACGGGTAGTGAATTGGAATGTCACCGCAAAATGTACGACAAACGGTAGATTGAGAAGATGTTGTACTGATAATAGTGGAGATATAGAAAAGGAAGAAGAAGAAGAAGAAAGCCATGGAGTGGAAAGAAAGCAAGAACATTTCCAGTGTTGGTTTTGTGTTGTGATAACAAGTAATTGGAAATGAAAAAGGATAAAGTGCAAATTAAAGAGAGGCCTAGGGATTCTGTTAATACTTTTGCTTTATCGCTTTATCACCTTTAATTTGGTTCTGTTGTGGTCGTATAATATATTTTTAAGTTTGCATTGATGAGTTATTAGCATTAAGAGAAGTACTAGCTCTAGATTGCTTCAAACTCAAGAAATGCATTTTGATCGACAGGATTACACTATGATTTTCTTTTCTTTCTTTCTTTTTCTTTGTTTTGCTTTAACATAAATTTGAATATATTATGGGGCCATCTTTTTGTATCAGTTTCTTAATACTTTGTGCCTTAAAAAAAAGAAATTATGTTTGCCAAATGTTGTATTATGGGCCTTCATCCCATGAGGTGCTGAAAGAAAGGAAGTTTATTATCCCAAGATAAATCATATTATTCCAAGCCCATAAAATCAAAGGCATGCATTAGCAAATCTGTTGCGCAGAAATTCTCCCACTGAATTAAACCAAGGTGTGTAAACAATGCGCAAGTACTGGACAAAATACAGTTCTAGATTCTTAATGAAACAGTGAGAAAGAATAGTAGAAAATAGAAGTGCTTCAGAATTTGTACCGTTTCCTCACTATTCTAATTATGATCTGAAAAATGAAATAGTGGAAGAGTGAAGTTTAATCTATTCCAATTCATAAAAAAACACATCTATTTCATTCTCTTCATGAAATTGAGAAGAATATATTCCATAAATTAAAAAAGAGTCTAAAGTGTAAAAACGAGAAATTTGTCTGCAAATTTTTAATTTTACTTTTTCACAATTCCATCGATCAGTTCCAATCATATTAGAAATTTATTTCAACATAATTTCTCTATGTCTTGTTGTCGAGCGGACCCTAAATTTGTAAATTTTGTGAATGTTGTCAGTAACAAGCCACATATTTCTTCTATGGTAAGAAACTTTGAATGTGTGTTATTACTGTCTTGTGTTACATCGATCCCTCTTTCTCCTTGAACTTGTCACGAAAATCTATAACTAATTTTATCAATCTGTTAACTAAACCATCTTTCAAAGACTTCTAATAAGGAAAAGCTCATATATATTCAGAAACAACAGAAAGCACTTCATTCACTAATGTAATTGGTCTGCCACCAGTACAGTGTAAATGTGTACGTAATGCTCCTTTCCAATTCTGAAATTTAGTCCCTATCTTATCTAGCTACCAATACCATCTCACCACACTGGTAACTGGTGACCTGATATCATTTTTATCATACAATAGCAACTCTAAATATGTAATGGATAAGATAGAATTAAGAGGAATCAATAAAGTCTTACTAAAGTTAATCTTAGTAATTACTCACAAGTGAGAAGACCTCAAATGCCAGTAACTAATGCTCACTTTAGTATACTTTATCGTTTCTATATTTCTATGTTTGGTTTTAAGTAATTCATATAGTGTCGTCAGCATTCTAAAGAAGGCCCAAAGTCTCTAAATATAATTCACCATTATGAGGAAAGACGGATATGATGAGGATGGAAGTTGAGGAAAATATATATTTTCTCAAGAAACTTATATAAGTTTTAAAGATGAGATTCTAACAATATAATGCACCATTATAATGAATGCATTATAAAAGATGAATATACACTTAAAATTACTTTATACATAATTGAAGGTTATGATCGATAGCATATATATAAAGAACTTCAGGGAGACCATGATATTCCCGGTAATATATTTCCAAAACAGATAATTAGATATTAGCTGTAAATTCAAGAACCAATCTAATGGTCTTACTTAATAATAAATTATATAATTTTTTTCTCAATTTTCTGAAAGTATTGTTTCAGGTTATAGTTAAGACCTGTTACATATACAAAAGCTTAGTTTAACTATATTTGTATTCCATGCTCCATATACGTAAAGGTAATGTTAAATTACTTCGAGGCGTTGATTGCTGCTAAAATTATTGTATAAATAAATTATTTTTGCATCCATGTTTTGCGTTTTTTTATCTTCACATTAAAAATATTTATACTAAATAAATAATTTATTTATATCTAAATTTATAGATGTTTATAGTTAGTATAAAAGTTATTTATTATTTTTTCTTACTTAAATGATTATAGAAAAGTTATTTAAATGATTATAGAAAAACTTTATTACACAAGTAAAAATACAACTTGTATAAATTTTAATTCAGTTATGTAACATATAAACACTTTTTTTATTAGATATAAATATTTTCTAAAAAATATATAAATACATTTAGGGTGTAGTTAAATTGTGTAATTATCACTCCTCTAATAATAAATCAGATTTCTATTAATGTATCAAGGTACCATCATAATAAGAAAATAAGCGTGTTTCTTATTATTAGTAAAACAAAAAAAAAGGTGGTAAATTTTACCATAGGGCTATTTGGCAAAAAAAAAAAAAAGGTAAAAAGTATAATGGAAAAATGACTAATCCGCATAAATATATACTACCAAAATAAGTAAACAAACATAACTTACAAAATGATATCGACACAATATATAATAAGAGCAATTTATTATTTACTACTGACAAAAATTGCCTCAACCTTTTAGATGCCTCCATGGAAGCTTTCCATTGGACATAGAAGCCTCTCATATATACTCACATTTACCTCCCAATAAATTCTTAGTTTACGTGCCTTCAAATTGATTCCTTTGTTTAGGTGTTCTAGAAAGTAGTTTTTAAGAATTTACTATTTTTGAAAACAAAAAAAAACTCATAATCAGAGCACCACCCCCCCTTTTTTCCCCCTCAAATCCAACAATAAACACGTTTACCAGAGTTTTATTAATTGAAGCCTGTTCTGTCTCTCCCTCTTGCTCTCCCTCCCTCCCTCTCTCTCTCTCTCTCTCTCTCTCTCTCTCTCTCTCTCTCTCTCTCTCTCTCTCTATCTCTTCCAAAATTTGGAATCGTTTTGCATGGGTTCTCTGAAGTAACATCACGTAAATAAAGGTGGTATAAGTGATAAAGGTTTGAACTTTGAAGCCAGGCGAAGAGATCTAACCAGGAAGGAGATCATAACATGGCAACCTTGGAAAAGAAAGAAACCAAGAAAGATGAAAGAGTGCCCTTTTACAAGCTTTTCACTTTCTCTGATGGGTACGACAAGGCCCTGATGTTTGTTGGGTTTATCTCGGCAATTGGCAATGGTCTTGCCATGCCGTTGATGACTCTCATCTTTGGTGAATTGATCGATGCGTTCGGAGGTACCAGTAAAGATAAAGTTGTGCATGAGGTTTCAAAGGTGAGAATATTTTAATTGGATTTAGGTTTTCAAACAGCAAATGAAACAGTATAGAAAAATTAATATTGAATATTATTTTCTTGATATGTTTCTTGAAATAGCTTTTTTTGCATTCTTATGAAATGTAGCTTTTGTTTAATTAAACAGTTTGAAAGGGGCAAAAAATTTATATAGTCCTTGCATTTACATAACTCAAGATTTCCTTCTTTATTTATCTGAATTACATTGACGATTCATATCATGGAAAAGATATAACAATTCTGGCTAGAATTTATTTATATCATGGAAAAGATATAACATGTCATTATAGAGAAATCATTTCTAAAGTTTAAGCCAGTAAGTGACATTTGATCTTGTTTCATTTCAGATAGCTTTAAAATTTGTATATCTAGCTGCTGGATCAGGTGTTGCAGCATTTCTTCGTAAGTGCATTTAATCCAGGAATACTAATTTAATTAAGTGCATTTAACCATTTAATTAAGATAGGATGCCTTATACCAACTTGACCAAACAAAGGATAATATGTCTTAATCTTATAAGCTTTTACAATTGATTATATTCCTCATTGACATGGAAATATCAACTTGTAACTGAGAATTGTTCTGATTTCATAAATCAAGATGAAGAGTCCCAGTTGACAAATAGGAATTGTGTTTCCTTTCCTTTTAAACTTTTGATGGCATTAATATTTGAATCGACAGAGGTGGGAAGCTGGATGGTGACTGGAGAGAGACAATCGGCACGAATTCGAGGGCTGTACCTTAAGACAATACTTAGACAAGATATAGCATTTTATGATACGGAGACGACAACTGGAGAAGTGATTGGGAGAATGTCTGGTGACACAATCTTGATCCAAGATGCCATTGGTGAGAAGGTAAGGTGAAGCATGCATTTTTTGTTGGTGTCAAATAGACACAGCCCAGAAAAGCCCAGTCCAGATTTAGTTTCTTATTAAGGCTGTTGAGACTAGGTAGAGAAATCAACTTCTCCTTGGTAACAAACCCGCCAAAAATCATGGGGGTTTTGGTTTTCTCTGGTTCTGTTTACACTGTATAAGCCAATGAAAGAGGATGAGACGGAGAGATGACTAAGAAGAAGAAAAAGAAAGAGGAATATATAGTGACCATGTCGGATGTTTGGAAACCCAATGGTGGGTCTAAACTTGTTTGGAAAATGGAACCTTCCTTTGGTTTTTGTGGTGAGATATCTAATCTCTCTCTTGTGGCCTGTCTGCCGGTACGGTAATGTTGGGTGTGTTTTGATCCTCTATGAGTAGTTGAAATGAGTGTGCCTTTGGTGAAGCTCTACATTTTGTAGAGAGATTTGAGGTCTCCGGTTAAGCCTCTGTGGTGGATCAGTCAGTGAATCCTTTGCACATGAAACACGCAGAGATCAGCGAAAGCTTCGTGATTTTTTTTCGGTGTCAGGTTTTCCTTTATAAACGAAACAATGTGTTTTATACCTCATTATTTGTTTCCTTTCTTGTATTTTTTATTTGGCGCCCACAAGGTATTCGACAGAATGTTTGTTCTTTATCGGGATTAAAGATTTCAAGCACTACAGAATTGAAGATATTATTACTTGTATTTATGCTTCCTTTTATGATAATAATCTGTTCTCATCAATTTCTTTTCTTAGGTTGGAAAGTTTCTCCAGTTGGTCTCGACATTTTTTGGCGGATTCGTGATTTCTTTTATCAAAGGATGGCACCTAGCTATTGTCTTGCTTGCCTGCTTCCCTCCTATAGCAATCGCCGGTGGGGTCATGTCAGTTCTCATGTCAAAGTTTTCAGCCAGAAGTCAATTGGCATACAATGAAGCAGGAAATGTTGTCGAACAGACCATAGGGGCCATTCGTACTGTGAGTTCATGAATTCGATTGTTACATTTCAAAACTTTTGCATGCGGTTATGTTTTATTGTTTGGTGTTTTGCTATATTTTACTCAAAATTTCTTCCAGAAAATTGATTTTACCTATAAATCTTACCTTGAGAGCATTGAAGGGATTATATTTTGATTTGTTTAAGCTTAAAGCTTGAGTGATGCCGTCATCTTACAAACACCAATTTGCTTTAAATTAAATTTGCAATGAACTCCTGAAATTTTAGGTCATTTCTTTTACCGGAGAGAAGAAGGCAACTGAAAAGTATGACAAGCTTTTGAAATCAGCTCGCAATGTGACAGTACAGCAGGGTGCAGCAGCAGGAATGGGAATTGGAACAGTTCTTCTTTGTTTATTTTGTAGCTATGGTCTAGCCATCTGGTACGGATCAAGACTGATCATAGATAAAGGTTACACAGGAGGCACTGTCATCAATGTAATCATGGCTATCATGACTGGTGCAATGTGAGTTTCTCTAATTTTATCCCTAATTAATGATCTGAATTTGGGGTGTGAGCCAACCCTCAATATTGTAACTGAAAAGTTATCATTAAATTAATACCCTTCATTGTGCAATTGAGCATAATACAGCTTTAATTTAGATTCACAAGATGAGACGAGAAAAAGAAGTAAAAAGGAGAAGCTCAAACTAATAAGATATAGTTCTAATAGGGGCTTGAATTCTCTATATTGACTAAATCCTTTTGCTCTTGACTTAGCATGCAGAAGTAAAATGTATCCTCATCTTCAACTTCTTGTGTTACCACATTTTGTCCAGGTCACTAGGCCAGGCATCACCTTCAATAAATGCCTTTGCTTCAGGTCAAGCAGCAGCATACAAGATGTTTGAGACAATATATCGTGAACCCTCGATTGACTCGTATAATCCAGATGGCATTGTTCTAGAACATGTAAAAGGTGACATAGAACTCAAGAATGTGTGCTTCACCTATCCTGCAAGACCCCACCAACTAATATTCGACAATTTCTCATTGTTTGTGCCACATGGCACAACCATGGCCTTGGTTGGGGAGAGTGGGAGCGGCAAATCAACTGTTATTAGTCTAGTAGAAAGATTCTATGATCCTCAATCTGGTGAAGTTTTGGTAGACAGTGTTGATGTAAAGAAAATGAGATTGAGTTGGTTAAGGGAGCAGGTCGGGCTTGTGAGCCAAGAGCCAATTTTGTTCACAACTACTATTAGGGAGAACATTGAGTATGGAAAGAAAGGTGCAACAGATGCTGAGATCAGGAGAGCAATTGAGATGGCCAATGCTGCAAAGTTTATTGACAGGTTGCCGAATGTAAGGAACTGGGAATTTTGTTGCTTTTATCATTTGCTACAATCAATGTCGAATAATAAATTTAGGTTCTATAAATGGATAGGATCTCTTGTAGGGGCTTGATACAATGGTAGGCGAGCATGGGACCCAGATGTCAGGAGGTCAAAAGCAGCGGATAGCAATAGCTAGAGCTATCCTAAAGAATCCCAAGATTCTACTCCTTGATGAAGCGACAAGTGCTCTCGATGCAGAGTCTGAAAAAGTAGTACAAGATGCTCTTGTAAAAATCATGGTCAACAGGACCAGTATAGTTGTTGCACATCGTCTTAGCACCGTAAAAGGTGCAGATGCAATATCAGTGGTGCATCGCGGGAAGTTAATCGAGCAAGGTTTCTTCTTTGGTTTTTAGTTTCCATCATACAGTAATCAATTTGTTGATATATTAATTTAGTCTTTGTTTATTTTATTCTTCTTTTGTCAAACAGGCTCGCATGCAGAACTGATAAAAAATCCCGATGGTGCATACTCACAACTCTTACGACTACAAGAGTTGAATGCACAAAAGGAAGAAGCGGCATTAGCAATTGAACAGAGAAACTCTGCACAATCCAATGGTTCAAGAGCTTCTTTTGAGCGATCAATGTCCAGAACATCTCACAGCTTAAGCCAAAGACGTTCTTTCTCCTTGTCCTTCAAAAATAACCATTCTGCACGAAACAGTTTTGATAATCAAGAAAAACTTGGAACTGAAATACCAGAGAACAGAGATGTATCAATCACGCGTCTTGCATGCCTCAACAAGCAAGAAACACCAGTGCTGTTACTCGGTACCATCGCGGCAGCTGTGCACGGAGTTATTCTACCAGTGTTTGGCTTGTTGCTCTCTACAGCTATTAAGATTTTCTTTGAGCCACCTCATCAGCTGAGGAAGGACTCGAGGTTTTGGGCTGGTATTTTTGTGATTCTAGGTGCAGTAGGTTTCTTTATACTCCCTATTCAATATTATTTGTTTGGATTTGCGGGAGGGAAGCTTATAGAACGGATTCGTTCGTCATGCTTCAAGAAAATTGTGCATCAGGAAATTGCCTGGTTTGATGAGCCGTCACACTCTAGGTACAGATTTCAAAGTGAAACAATTCTTTCTTTTTCTGGTACTTCCTTTTTTCTGTATTATAAAACAGCTTCTTTTTCAGTGGTGCAATAGGTGCAAGGCTCTCAGCAGATGCAGCGGCCATAAAAGGACTTGTCGGTGATTCACTAGCGCTAATTGTCCAAAATCTGGCCACAGTTACCGCTGGGTTTGTTATTGCAATGGTTGCCAATTGGAAGCTGGCTTTAATTGTGATATGCATCCTTCCTTGCATCGGTGCTCAGGGATATGCTCAGATGATGTTTCTGAAGGGATTTAGCGGTGATGCAAAGGTAAATAAAACTCTCTATTCAATAGCTTGGATTAAAATATAAATGATAGCAAACAATTTGAAAAAAAAAGAAAAGAAGGAAAACTGGATACAAATTAAAGAATTAAGCCTCTCTTACTGTACCTTCTGTTTTAACAAAAGAATTGTATTTCTGTTTTGAAACAGAAAAAATATGAAGAAGCCAGCACAGTGGCAAATGATGCAGTAAGCAGCATACGCACTGTTGCCTCCTACTGTGCAGAGAAGCGGGTACTAGAGGCTTATCAGAAGAAATGTGACGAGCCGGTGAAACAGGGAGTGAGGCAGGGACTTGTAAGTGGAATTGGCTATGGCATTTCTTACATGCTGCTTTACTGCAGCTATGCTCTTTGCTTCTATGTGGGCTCTCTCTTTATTCACAATGGAAATGCTACCTTCAGCCAAGTATTTCGGGTCAGCACAATATTATGTATTTTTTCTTATTTAAATTATAGCCCAAAGCCCACTTTGCCACTTAGTAGTTAATCCTATAGGCCAGTGTGCTAACACATTATTATTTCTTTTGATAAAAATAAACTCTTTTGTTTATTCTTGTCTGTATTTGATAAATAGTTCTCTGTTAAAAATTACCTGCTCTTTTTCTTTGCAAAAATGTTAGGTTTTCTTTGCATTGACCATGGCGGCTGTGGGGGTTTCAAATTCAAGTGCACTGGGTCCTGATATGAACAAAGCCAAAGACTCAGCAGCTTCAGTCTTTGAATTTCTTGACAGAAAGTCTAAGATTGACTCGAGCATTGATGCAGGTCGGGAGTTGGCGAATTTGAAAGGGGAAATTGAGCTCAAACATGTTGCTTTCAGGTATCCAAACCGGCCAAATGTGGAGATTTTCAGGGACCTCTGCTTGAAGATGCCATCTGGAAAGGTATATTAGGGTCATAATATGTTCAAAGTTCTAACTACCAAGCTGAGTTTGTTACCAAACTGAAGCCTGATTAGTATCATGCAGAAATAACTGTAGGAATTAAAATACAGAAATACCAGTAAACATATGGAGTTATGAATTGTTATATACATAGCAACAAACATCACAATAATTCTTCGCTATATCGTACTATATTCTATGTAGTACCATAAATCATTTTTTAAATGAGGTTTTCTTCTGTTTATTTTTTCTGTACCATAATAACTTCAGATAATAGCTGACTTCTTTTTTTTCAATTAAATCTGACTCAGACTGTTGCACTAGTCGGGGAGAGTGGAAGCGGCAAATCAACAGTGATTGCACTGCTAGAAAGGTTCTATGACCCTGACTCCGGTTCCATCTTTCTTGACGGGTGTGACCTAAAATCTTTCAAGTTAAATTGGCTGAGGCAGCAAATGGGTCTTGTCGGACAAGAGCCGATACTGTTCAATGAGAGCGTAGCAGCCAACATAGCCTATGGAAAAGAAGGCAAAGTGACTCAAGAGGAGATTGTTGCAGCTGCAACAGCAGCAAATGCACATGGGTTCATATCCGCCCTCGCTGACGGGTATGTTTGAGCTTTTACCATTTCATAAAGTTGTAGTGCAACTTTGAATAGGTTGTTAATTTGCATGATTACCTATAGTCAATTCTGAATTTCATTCCATAATTTTACCATACAAAACCAAAAAATCTGGCCAGTGCCTATCCATATTTTTTTTGCTATTTTTCAAAGTTTCAAAGTATGCATTCTGACCAAGCAGGCTTGGAAGGAGCTTGTGGAAAGAGCAAGATATTGAAACAAAATAGAAGAAAAAATAATGGTCATATTTTTTGAGGTTGAATAAATGTCTGTTTTGTTGAATACATGGTCAAAAACAGGTATAACACTAATGTGGGAGAGCGGGGGCTCCAAATGTCAGGTGGCCAGAAGCAGCGTATTGCAATAGCCAGAGCAATCTTGAAGAACCCGCGAATTTTACTTTTGGATGAGGCGACAAGTGCACTGGATACCGAATCAGAGCGAATCGTGCAAGAGGCATTGGATAATGTAATGGTTGGTCGAACAACAGTAGTGGTGGCTCACCGGCTGTCAACTGTCTCAACCGCACATAAAATTGCAGTCGTCAAAGAGGGGGTAATAGCCGAGCAAGGGAGACACGAAGATTTGATACAGATAGGAGATGGCGCATACGCTTCACTGGTTGCATTGCATTCTAGTTCTGCTTGAATCATTATTCAATTTTGCTGAGATCATCTTCCTTTTTTGTTAATGAAAATATTGGTGATAGTTAAGGGATCGATTGTTAGTTAATTTGTTTGTAGTGTTGTTAAGATTACCACGATATGAGAGATGTACATAATTATTATCAAATAAATATATTAGTTTATAAAATCAGCAGCTAATTTCCATATATATGCAAAATTATTTGCATCTTTCTAATTAAGTACTGGAGATGGCTCATAAATTTAATTTCCGTATATAGAATTACTTGCATCTTATTATTTCATTAGTAGGATACGTTTTCAATAGTTGAAAATTGACGTTTTGGTTTTTTGAACTTTTTTAAAGCTTTCAACTTAATTGTTGAAATTGATCTTCAAATTTCAGAAGAAATAAACAAGTTGATTCTTACACTTTGAGAAAATTGGTTCCTGTGGTACCAGCTTAATTGTTGAAATTGGTCCATGAATTACTTTTTTATTTTCTCAAAACAATAATGCATGAAGAAAATGGAGGTACTATACTAATTATTAGAAAAGATAATTAGTCTAGGAAGAGTGAAATTAAGTTTGAGTGTGTGAGAGAATGAGATGAGTCCCACCAAATCAACCAAACTTCAGCAATCACCAACCAATAACGGCACTGTGAAGCTACCCAGGTTGCTTGCACACTTGCAATCATTGGAAATGTGCTAAAACAACGAAAACAGGTTGCATATATATCTGGCAATGATTTGGTAGCAATAACTAATAAGCTGGCAATAGCAACACACTAGGATGGAGGATGGAGGATGGAGGAATGAGGATGAGGCATATTCCTTCCTTCGTTAGCCTTCCAAGTTTTCTTACTTCTTTCACGCAACTGAGCGTTTCCAGCCGTACCGCTATTGGTCTCGTGCTAAGTTAGTAATCGGGCTTGGGTTTATGCAAGGAAAGTATTTCTAATTATTGAGTATAGAAAAATGCCAGAGTGGACAGTAGATGAACTAACAGTAATATTTTTTATTATTTCATAATGATTATTTTATAGTTATTATATTCCAATGTAAGGATAACAAAAAGTTGGTACCGTCTGGCATACAAACAAAAACTTAGAATTGAAATTTGATCACTTGAACAGTAAGTTAGTAACAAACAGTAATTCTAATAAAACAACCAAATTGATGATTAGAAAAAGGTTTAAAAGCGAAAAGGTTTGGGTCCATGGAATTCAACTAATATGTCAGGTGCAAGCTGCTTTATTTATTGAGAAAGTGCATGACTTCGTCTGGATGACGTCATCTTTCATCTAGAAGATAAGTCAATTATAGTGACAGCTGAGAAGGATAGGCAACCCAAAAAAAAAACAGAGAGAAAGAGAGAGAGCTTAGAAGAAATTTAATTTAATTATATCAGTTAATGAAAAAGTTGGAAAAAAAAAAAGGAGAAATAAACTAGATGCTCGAGGAGTACATGAAATTTTTCTTTTTGTTGATAAAAAAGAGAGGAGCATGCCCCACACAAGCATGAAACTTTGGATTTGGGAATCTTGGTAATATCCAGGAGATTTTCATAATCATTAATTGTTGGTTTTTCTGTATTTTTTTTAAAGGTACACAACAATGTACAATTTCCTTTTTGGTACGTTTAATTTGAGGAATTTGGATTGAGGTCATGATCTCATGCTCCAATTGAAATTGTATTGCCTTTGTCAGTGCCCACAAATTGAATGACCTATTGCATTTAATTGGAAATATTTCCTTATTGTTCAATGAAATTCAAAGATATTTATATCATAAAATCCGGAATGTAGTATTGACTTTTCTTGTTAAAAAATCAGGCATTATTTTTTGATAAAATTAAGACCCATTCATTTTAATAATTTTTTTTTAAGAATTTGCATTTGGAATTTTTGTTTGGCTGTTTTTCTGTCACTAGTTGTTTGTCAATATCATCTACAACAACCCTATTTTATTTTATTTTCTACAATTAGAAATTTCTAACTCGGACACTGTTTTGTTCTTTTGATTGTGATTTTTTATTGATTGAAATTAATTATCCAAGATATGCATGTATACTGTTAAGCAACACCAATAAATTATTTTAAAAAATAAAATAAAATTTCATGATGATTTCCTTTAATTCTCTAGATGGAACGATTCTCACAAGAATCAGTTGTACCAAACGAGTCTTATTAATTTAAAAATTCGTAATAAATTTCTGACCATGCACCAAAGAATTTTTTTTCTGCTTGGCGTCTTGTACTTTTTCTCTATTTCTCTTTTTCGATTTTCCTCATTTTTTGTGTTCTTTTTTTTATTTTCTTATGTAGAATAATTTTTTTTTAATAACAGGTCAACCAACATACAGACAACACCAGCAAATTAACTACTTTCTTACTGTTAATTACTTATTATTTTCTACTTCAGAAAGTAATTAAATTGTACTTAATTTCTGGTTCTGTGCAAATAAAAAAATTATTTGAATTTTGAAGTAATTAACATGAATCATCAATTTCAGTGGCGATTATAGTACTGATGGTGAGGTGAACTAATTAAATATTAATCAACGCAGAAACTGACTCGCTACATAAAGAGCCACACTGATTTTGCTGCCAGAAATGAAGCTTCCTTTGTTTGTCATCATGCCAGTTTGGGAATAATCTCATGGAATAAGCTTGAAATGAGAATCAACATGTTTTAATCATCCAAAGCAACAAAAGAAAGGAATTCAGCACAGAATTGAAGCTTATTCCAGGAATATTGTTCCTTGATCTCTCCAATCAAATACCTTCATACTTTTCAATTCTTTACAAAAGAAAAGAGAAAAAAGAAAACCCTAAAGCTAGGAACTAGCTGAGCTACAAACCTACAATCAACCAATCAGAGTTCTCAATTCTGATTCCAATTTCTTTCTCATCTCTTTCTTCATCAATCCATAATTCTCTGTTGTGACATTCACCCCCTTCTACAAAATTAGAATTACCACAGCCATGTGGCTTGAACTGGAATTCCTCTGTTTCCATGTGACCTCCAACCAATTTCACCTCTTCCTCTTCTTCTTCTTCTTCACCCCCACTTGTTGTAGGAGCATCACCAACGAATGCATCTTCGCTCTTGCATCTTACGGTCACCCACTCTTCACCGTCGCTCCATACGGGCCCCGCGGCTGACCCGTCATGCGCCAGCGTCCCCATCCTCTCCAGCGGTTCTGATTCCGGATTATGTGTCAGAGACTCCCACATTCCCTGATCAAGGATACTCTTAGGAGAAACCCATGATTCAATTCCAATCACACTCTTTTCGGACACCGAATTCTCTGACGTGGCAACAAAGGGATGGTTAATTAACTTCTCGGCCGACCATCTTTTCTTGGGGTCTCTGATCAAACACTTCGATAGAAAATCCTTTGCTTCATCTGAAATCCAACTGGGAACCGCCGGCACATCGGAAGAGTAACCAATGTGTCGAAGAACTGAGAGTGGGTCAGAGAACCCCGACCAAGGGACTCCTCCGGTCACCATCTCGAGGACCGTACAACCAAGGGCCCACATGTCAGCCGGTGCCCCCTGCTCCTCCCCTCTGGCCACCTCTGGGGCCATGTACATCGGAGTACCCCTTATCTGAGAACCGGCATGTTCACCAAATTCAATCTTTGCGCACCCAAAATCCGCGATTTTGGCATGGCCATCTGACCCGATAAGCACATTTTGTCCTTTGATGTCGCAATGCACGATGCCTAGACCATGTAGGTACACCAATCCGGAGAGAATTTCAAATGTCCAGGAGCGAATGAAGGATTCCTTGACGCACCCATGCTGTTTACTAACCTCGTCAGAGAGAGACCCACCCGGCGCATACTCCATGAACAGATCATAGCACAATTCTTTGGTATAAGGGTTCCTGGAGATGTCAGAGCCGAGGTAGGAGATGATAAAGGGGGAATTGAGAGAGGAAAGGATGCTCTCTTCTCTCTTGAGGACCTCAGCACGTGACAACGGAACTGATTTTACCGCGAACACTTCACCAGTGGTGGAGTTGGTGCCAACCGAGACGGTGGCGCATGAGCCGCGGCCAATCTCATGGCCACGGCACCACTTGTTGATCTCCATTGGTGAACTTGGAGAGAAAGAGAGAGGTATATAAGGGTTTGGTTTCTCTCCGCTCTCTCTTTCCTTGCTCATTAATTCTTCCTTTCTATTTTGGCGAAGAAGGAGAAATAGCTCTGATGCGCTTATATCGCACCAGGTCGCTTTTCGCTTGGTAGTTAAATTTAGGCGGTCCACACAAAGAGAGTGTTTATGGCCTAGACCCGGTGTTTGTATTTTTGTAATTGTATTACCACTTTACCAGGTGAGAAAAGAAATCATCTCCTTAATTAATTCGTAATCTAGAAGGAAAAAAAAAAAAACTGAGAAAAAGATCGTTGCGGCTTGTACGGAGTGGGCCCCGCACGAGGTCCATGCGCCACTCAATCCAGCCACGTTTTGTATGCTGCTTCAGTGCTTCGCATTAAGTCATTTATCTCAAATTTAAAAAAAGAAACGGGATGCTGTGGCGAAATTACAGCCGTCTGATTTGATCGGACGGCGCGGATTGATTATCTATCAGGCACGCAATAAATGAGGTCAGAATTAGAAACAAAATTTTCCTATTGAGACCTTGTTACAAATTAGACGGCTGCGATTTAAAAATAGGAAAGCAATTTTCACGTGGCCTAAAAAAAGGCTCAAGTCCAATATTTGTGGAAGGAAGCTTGGCGTATTTGTTGTGCTGTCGTTGCTTTCCAAATTTTGAAATAACTGTACTATTTTTTTTTTCCAAATTTGAGACTCAAAATATATTAAAAAAATGAGGAAATTTCATGTAAATCATATGAAATGTGCATAATTACATTTGAATTTTTCATGTTGCAATTGTTTTCGTTTACCCTTTCAAAATGCAAAGGCAACTGAACTTACCTATTGAAATTAAAGAATCTATTCAAATTTACCCTAAATAAAAAAAAATAACAAATTTACAATTAAAAAGTATATTTCCTTAAAGTATGCCAAATCATGATCTTTCCATATAAACAAACTCCCGATTTCTTTCTGCATATAATCCCTTTCATCAAATGGCTTATAAACCAAAATAAAAATCTTGATTCTTTAAAAAATATGTTTTCGTTTGTTATGATTTTTTACCTGGCACATCCATCTAATCATAAATTTATCGTCCCCTATCATTTCAATGCAACGATACTAACACTTGAACAAGAAAAAAGAACAACCATACATATATATTTCTTGACAAGAAAGATGCTCTTGAAAGTATTGATTTGAATTTTGAGAGCTGGCTGGTGGAGCGTTGAAGTCCCCAGTGAGTCATGCCCCAATTATTGGCATCTAATTTGTTCGGTTGACTTTCAGGTTGCTAACTCCTCGCGGTGCTTCTTTCATTCCAATTATTGGCATCTAATCTGAGCCATCCCTTCCAGCAGTCGGTCCGAGGATATGGGGCGCTGTTTCACGAGCCGCGTCTCGGAAGCTGGAACAGATCTACTACTACTCGCGTTGGATTTATATGAATTCACAGATCTACTACTCACTGAGCTTTCACTAGTCAAGTATATAAATACATTGGCGGATAAACCCACCTTATCTACCAGTTTACCTAGCTGCTTTCAATGCCAGTCCAGTACAGTAGTACCGTACAGGCGACGTGTATAACCGAATTGCAACCGTTGGAAAATAATAACCGACCGACCAATCAGCAACACTGGTTTGATGAGAGCTCTCTCCAACCTAACAGAATCGGTTGGAGAGGAGAGGAGAGGAGGCAGCACAGCACTCTTGGCATGACTCTCAACCATCAACGATTCCCATTACTGTCGATCCTTTGCGGCACGGGCGACATGTTGTTGTGTCGCGAATCATTAACGACGATTTTTTACATGCCACACCGTTCGCCGCTGAGTGGATTATGCGACGGATGTGACGGACACACCCTCGTTTATTTATTTATTTATTTATTGAAATTAGGTTCCGAATGGAAGACAATGTCACGCTTATCAACCACGCTGCAAGTGTAGGCCGGATGGCGCATTGATTTTACTACAACTATGCTACAAATTCCATAATTAATTTAATTCATTCAAACCATGTCTCAGCATTACAAAGAAGACTGCACAGAAGCTGCCACAGAAGAACGAGGAAAAGTGTTTGCCTCATAAAATGATGTGGACCTACTATAAGGAAAAAAAAAACACTAGCCAGATAATAGGAGAAAAAGGAAAATGGCAAAAAGTAAAAAATAAAATAAAATAAAAGTATAGGCGAGCCTTCTGAGTTAAGTCACATGATATGGTGTATGTATGTATGATTTCCAAATTTGAAAATTTTGAAATTTGGTGGAATAATAATGAAGAGATGATTGGCCTCCAAGCAAACCATAAACAGTTGATTCGGAGTGTAAATAAAGATACATTCACAAATTGGGAAAAAAAAAATGTGGCTATATAATTTCACTATATTGATCCGCTCTTGCTTGATAATTCATGTTTTATTTTCTTTGATAGTGTGTCACTTAATATAATATAATTGGTTTTATAGTTTATTAGCATAGTGTAGTGAAGTTCAGGGTTAATTAAAAAATTTGTGATTTGAGTGTAATACGAGTATTGAGATCAGAAGCTCATTTTTATAACCCATATAATTATATGAAAATTCTGATTTTCTTAGAAAATATAAAATAATGGGAAAAATTCAAAAAATATATATATATATATATATATATTAAGTGTAAAGCTAATGAGTTATTCGCTAATAATTCAGAAGAAATTTTAAAATTCGTTTAATTTGCCTATTCATTTAAGAAGGTGTTGAAAATAAATAATTCATGAGTAATTTACACTTTATTGATGAGTCATATAAAAAGTTAAATTATAGTTGAAAAAACAAGTAAATTAACCAACTCAAAATTCTCCAAACCGGACACCTGTCCCCTTTAAAGTCTATTTTAACTTCTAAGTAATCTCTTCTATTATTTTTAAGTCAAAATTGGAAACAAAAAAAACACACGTGTCGACCTCTCTTTCTCAATCTTTTTTACTTTTTTCTGACATTTTAATTGGAACAGTGTTGTGCCACTTATGCATTCTTTTCCCCTCTTACACGTGGCATGAAGCTCTGTCCTTTTCAAATAGAAATTTACTTGAATTGCATTAAATTTAAGGATGGAGTAACTATTGACAATTTTTATAATAATTGAAAATATTTTTTTATTTTTGAAATTTGAAAAGTGGAATGTAATCTACCCATGTCATCCATATTAATTAATATTTAATAAATCATCAAATAATAATTAAATTATATAAAAATTAATAGACAACTAAAAATAACATGTTAATAAATTTTTACTTTTAAAAAAAATATATGTTTTGAAAAAAGAGCGTCTCTGTTTGTGGCCTCCAAGTTAATTAATTAATTAATTAATCAATCAAGCATCACCAATCATAGCGCGCGTTTCTCACGATCTCTTCGCTCGCCACGTGGCCTCATTGCCAATAGAAACTGAACTACTTATACCTCATCTCTTTCTCTCTTCTTTCGTGTTGTACCAAAGAGACCCTTGCTTTTGATTTCTGCCACACTCAAAAACAGAGCATATATATATCTCTTTCTTTCTTCCTTCCTTTTTCTTCTACAAAGATCTTTTCATTTCCCCCACAGAAGCATATAATAAAACCCAGTAACCTACCTTCATCACAGAGGAACTTCTCTGACCTTCTCATTCTCATTCTCTCTATATCTCTATTTAGCAATGGTTGAGTGGCGCCGTGGCCACCCAATAGGCCGCGGCTCCTCGGCGACAGTCTCTCTCGCAACCAATCTCCAATCCGGAGAACTTTTTGCGGTTAAGTCCGTCGAATTCTCTGATTCGCATCGCCTCCGGAGAGAACAGAGCATTCTTTCTTCTCTCAATTCTCCCTTCGTCATCTCCTGTCTCGGCTCTGATATCTCCAGGGATGCTTCCAACAATCAATTGTGCTACAACATGTTCATGGAGCTTGCAACTGGTGGGTCCCTCTCTGACAAGATAAGAAGATCCGGCGGTCGGTTCGATGAGCCCTCCATTCGGTTCCACACCTACCGAATTCTCTCCGGTTTAACATACCTTCACAAAAATGGCATCATCCATTCCGACATAAAGGGACAGAATGTACTAATTGATTCCGATGGTAATTCAAAGATCGCTGATTTTGGGTGTGCGAGGAGGGATTGTACCGAGAAGCAATACTCTCAATCATGTGGCACACCAATGTATATGGCGCCAGAGGTGGCGAGAGGGGAGGAGCAAGGTGCGCCAGCTGATGTGTGGGCCCTTGGTTGCACGGTCATTGAGATGGCAACCGGAGGCATCCCTTGGCCGGGCTTCTCTGACCTGGCCTCCATTATTCACCATATCGCTCATTCCTCTGATGTGCCGGTGGTACCTGATTCAATTTCAGACGAAGCGAGAGATTTTCTTAACAAATGCTTGGTACGAGATTCAAAACTGAGGTGGTCGGCCGAGAAGCTGCTCGAGCATCCTTTCGTCGCCTCATCAGAGAATTCGGTATCAGAAAAGAGCCCGATTCAATCACGGGTTTCTCCTAAGAGCATCCTTGATCAGGAAATTTGGCAGAGTATATCAATTGATTGGAAAGAAGAGTTAGCGGAGAGGATCGAGATCTTGGCCGGTGACGAAATCGACGGTCCAGATTGGAGCATGGATGAGAGCTGGATTAATGTTAGAAGCAATGGTGGGGAAGAAGAGATAGCTACTCTGTGCACCAGTGATCATGGTTTTGATTTTGTAAATTTTGTAAATTATGCCATTGTTAGTTGTGAGAGAGATTTAGAAATTAAAATTTCAATTGATAATTGTTGTTGTGACTCTGTAAGTAAAAGCAAGGAATACTGTTTTAGATTTTATGATGGAGATTGTAACTTTTTTCATAGATATTTTGTGTTCATATCATTTTCTGGCGCAACTGCCTCAGAATTTATTCTTCCTTTTTTACATTGGATTAATTGCAGAAAGGTACTAAAAAGTTTTACTAATTTGATCTTCCGGTTGCAAATTATTTATCCGTCATTCTGACATGACATATTATAGAATTGTTTTTGAATATTTGTTCCCAATTATATAAAGAATAATAGTAATAATGTCTGAAAAATATTAAAAATTATATATGAAAATAAATGCATACATATAAAAGCATTTATTGTAGGCTGAATGCATGTTGAGGAATCATATGAAACATGGTACAATTTAAGTGTCTACATTTAATGTTCGGAACGTTGTGTGTCTAGATAAAACAACTCTAGATCACTTTCATGTAGATTTATTTACTTTTTTTACATAAAACATGTGTTCAAGCTAATTCCAATATTAAATATTCACAAAAAAAAAAAACTTCCAGCCAGTTTTTGAATATGTAACTTCTTAAACGAAAGAAATTGTCTTTGTCATTAAATTTAAGATCGTTTTTTTTACTGACATGTAGATATTTAAATATAATTTTGTTCTTATTTTCAAATTGAGATGCATTTATTTTAATAAAATTTTGC
The DNA here is from genome assembly GCA_037678475.1 of x Bolboschoenoplectus mariqueter. Taxonomy (NCBI): domain Eukaryota; kingdom Viridiplantae; phylum Streptophyta; class Magnoliopsida; order Poales; family Cyperaceae; genus x Bolboschoenoplectus; species x Bolboschoenoplectus mariqueter. The sequence continues at coordinate 3,781,744 of CM075255.1, forward strand.
GTAGATCTTAAAACAATTTTGAACGATTTGTTTGAGCATGGTAGGGATTTCTTATTTTGCAATTCCTTGGTGCAAGTTGTTTGATTTATTGGAATAATTTTTCCAAGTCAAATAAAGAAAAACAAAGAAAGAACAAGTTCTGTCAGTAATAAACCACAAAATAAAATTAATATCTTTTTAAGTGAAAGAGAATGGGTTGAAACGGAAATAATACAAATTGTCATTTTCAGAGCCAAGATCAAATTTTGAACTCATTTTAAAAAATAAATATTTAAGTCCTAGGACCTATGACCTTCTCTTTATTTCTTATTTATTTCTCATAGCTCATGTGATTGATGCTCTGTTTCCTAGCTTTTGAAATTTGAATTCATAAGCCACGAGCTATTTAAGGTGCCAATAATCAATTGGCACTCTCTTGTGATAATAATTAATCATCAAACTATTTGTTGGTTTTTTTTTTTTTTACTTTTGTGTTTCTGGAATTCAGATTCGTATTCTTCGCTACACTGTATCGTGTAACGCAGTATGTTGTCCGTCCAATCGTATTAAAATTTACGTAAAGTAAATCTAAAAAAAAACCTATAATCTATCCATCTATATGCTGTACAATGCAATGCTACGTAGCAAAAAGATCATGACCCTTGTGTTCTAAAGTTGTTTTCATAGAATCAATTAATAATTCTTGCAACAAAAGAATAAATTAATTAATTAATTCTTTGTTGGTTTTAAGTTTTGGTTTAAGATGCTGATTTTTCATAGAATAAATACTTACTAAAATAAATTTATATCATATCAACATACGTAAGAAGACAAAAAAAAATCTTTTTGGTGTACTTTTCATTTTCTCCGCAAGCAAGATTTTTGTTGCTTATTTTTTCATTTCATTTCATTTTATTTTTAAATAAAACATTTGGAACCAAAGGAAAGTATATTCAAAGTTTCAAACATAAGCAATTGAATATTGAGATATGTTGGATTTTTTCCCGGATTAAAATTAGAGAAAAATAATCGTTGAATAGGCATGAATATGAGTCCAAAATATCCTTTATAATTAATTGGTTCCTGAGAAAAAAAAAAGAAAAAGAAATGGAATTTGGTTGATTTGGTAGAAGATTAGTTTCTGTTAATTATTTGGTAAGCTAATTGGAACTGTATGACAAGACCTCTTATTATATGTCATACATTTAGATTTAGTCCAATTATTTTTTTTACAAAGAGTTGAATTTGTATTTTTTTAGCAACCAATTTGTTATGGCTTTCTAAAAATATATATTTTAATTGTTCTTGCAAGAAGAATGTTCTTCCAATTCTTTTAAAAATATATACTTAATTGTTCTTCCAATTCTTTTAGAAAAGCATTCTCATAATTGAAGTCATGTTATCCACAGTACACAAAAGAAATTCAGAACTTTATCATGTAAATTGTTAATAACGACTTTTATTTAGCAAAAAGGAAATTAAAAGAGTTTCACATGTTGAATGTGTAAATTGTTTTGAAACAGTCACAGTGTGCTGATAAATTAATGAAAAATCAAATGTCATAATCATAACAGATGTGACCACACAAACAGGTGATGGTTCAGTGCAACTAATACTTGATTTAAATGTGATGTAAATTAAAAAAATGTCTAAATTAACAAGAAATCAAATCCTATGATCACAAGTATATAGAAATACAAACAAACTAAGCATGTAATAATGTTTATGTAAAGTAATTAATTTATTTTGTGAAATTTTCCTCAATGATCAGCAAATCTTTGTGTAAGATTCCTAAGAGCTTTAATTAATTGTATACGCCAATGATTAATTACTATTTTAATTAGAGTAACAGTGAAAGCAAGTCCCCAAATATTCCCTTGCGCTTATATTATTTAATCATCGTCACCAATTAATATTTCCCATGTCAGATTTAATAACATGTGTTTTTCCTTTACTTTTTTTTAATACAAATTACTATGCATCCCCAATTAATTTTTACTTTTTATCATATTATTTATCTTGTTTAATTATTTAACTTAACAAAGAGAAGAAAAAAATTAGTTTATCTTGACCGTCAAATTTTGTGCACCAATTGGACCAGAAGTTAAAAAATAAAAATTAGAAGAATTAAAACCGTTATTAGGTAAAAAGGCGTTGGGTTTAATGGTACCAAATAAACGTACTTTATACGAGTATAGAATTAAAAAAAAAAACAATGGTAGAAAATGAGAATAGCTCCATTGATATTATTTTTGTTGCTTTTTGTTTGGTGAGCTAACTACTGGAGTGTGACATTGCATCACCCCTCCTCTAAATCTAGGTTAATGTTAATACAATATAATACTAATTAATTAATCATCAAATATCATTGGAATGAGATGAGATGAGATTAATTGCTACCAATGATTGAGATTGATTAGTGGTGGGTTTTAATGAGGGATCTTTGCACGTGCTTATAAGGAGGTGACATGTGTGTATATGTAATCTGGGAATCTTTTGTTTTTGAATTGGGGGAAATCAAAAGAGAAGGTGATAATTATATATATATATATATGTGTGTTTAAGTGATATGTTTCAATAAGTATTTCGGTCGGAAATATTTACGGGTCAAATTTCAAAATTTCGCGTCCGAAACGTCGATCCAAATAGCTCAATAGATTCTTCATATCAAAATCTTATAGAATATTAAAATTTATCATTTTTAGAATTTATTTATTATTTTTAAAGTTATTAATATGGAGTCATTATAAAAATATATTTAAGAATAAATTAAATAAAAATCATGTACAGTGGGAATTACATATAAATTTAAATTTATATAAATTTTTAAGGATCAAAATATAATATCACTGTGAAACTTGCAACATAAGAATGATCTTAATTAATCCATAACCATCAATTAACACTTACACTTTTTTTGTAAGAAATTATAAAGCCACTTGGGATAATAAAATATGTATTTTTTTCTGTACATATATATATATATATATATATGTATGTATGTATGTATGTATGTATGTATGTATGTATGTATGTATGTATGTATGTATGTATGTATGTATATGTATATATATATATAGATATGTACATATATTTCTGACATTGCATCTCGGTCAATAATTAATCAAGTTATATATGGAACAATACATTGACATAAATCTGACCTAAGAACCAACTACGTAATAATGCTACAAGTTGAGTAGCAAATTGCTTTTAAATTTAAACAAACATATACAAGTTGCTGGCCCCTCTCTGATATCAGAATTTTCACACAGGAGGAGGTTGCTTACCAGTAAAAGTGAAAAATCACTTTCATATTGTTAGAGAAATTAGATAGGGGCTGTATGATATAATATGCACTCTTAGATATGAAGTCTGGTATATTATTATGTAATATCCTCACCGAAATATATATTTCAGAGTAATTTTAAGAATTAATTACTTGTATGTCCATCAAAATATTTAAAATTACATATCTTTTCATCAAAACTTGAAATTCTTAAAGTCTTTATATATTTCTCTTGGCCTTTGTTTAATTAGAATAATGTTAAGAAAATATCACTTTTTCTTTTTTTGAACTTCTGATGGGAAAATAGTAAATTTAGAAGTTTTGATGGACATGTGAGCAATTACTCCTAATTTTAAATGCTTGATAAAATTATAAAATGTTGAACTAAATGAAATATTTTTCCATATATATTATCTTAGGGAATTTCCTGCTTTTTTTGTAATAAGGAAAAAAGCAAGAAAAAAAAAGAAAGTTGCAACTTAGGCAAGGACGGATTTAAATAGAGACAAATTCAGGTCAGTGTCTGAATTTATTTTTCAAAAATAATTGTTAATGTAGTATTTTTTTTTCTTTTAGACATAAATTTTTATTGTGTTTAGATTTAATTGAGAAATTGAATTAATTATGTATCTAATTATTTAATGCTTTCATATTTACTTAGCATCCTGAATCCACCTGTAAACTCACCTAGTGTTTGGACAATTCCATCTAATTCAACAATCTGAAATACATAAAACAATTCCTTATTTTACTTACATGACTTCAAATATAAATTACTTGTTCCCATTATTTGTTCATGACAATTTCAGAAAAAATATATATATATATATATATATCATTTTGAATCAGCATTCTTGCACAAATTCGTTTGCAAATCACATGCATAGATAGTATCTAGAGCGTCGATCTTAAGAAAGCATCATACAAATAAAATAAAAAAAAAAGACAAAAACCAAAAGAAAAGAAAAAAAAAAGATAATAAGAAAGAGAGGAAGAATAGCATTATCCCTATTCTAAAAAAACCAAAAAAAAAAGAGACATGATCAATCCTTGTTAGCTTACACGCATCCTTGCACCTTTGTAGATTCCATCCCTTCGCTTGCAAAGGAAGGCGTCACCTCACCACACACCACGCCACACGCCACACCACACACCACACCACACCACCACAAATTAATTATTAATTATCATGGAATAAAGAATAAGACCTACGAGCCAATAATAACAAAAAAAAAAAGAAAAAGAAAAGGAAAACTGCGCTGTTATGGAGCCCAAAATATTGCTCGCCAATCGCCGTTAAATGTTAGCGTGACAGGAACAGGACTACTACAGGGAGTGATTCGTAGCTACAGAAGATTTTGCTCAGAATCTTCCCCAGAAATCTTGGATCATGTTATTATTGTTAGCTCACCTATGTATGGTACAATTATTGTACAGATTGCACAACTAACAATTCTTTCTTTTATTTACTTTTTTTTTATTTTTAACCCAACTAAGTAATTTGGTGTAACAGTCAATGCCCCCTGCCTAGCCTAACATCCCTTCTCTTCTCACTTGACACATGGTCCAGATTTTATGAATCACTTCTTTTTGCGGCAGTTTTACATGCATGTAATTAGCACCTGCGTTATATTTTGAAAATATTAATTCGCCATGTTTCTTACATATATATATATATTTTGAAAAGAAATATAGACTTTTCAACTTTAAAGTTCCAATGAAAATGATTCGCCACAGAGATTACTGCATACCAGGCGGCACAGTAGATCCGCTGATGCTGATGGTACCTTTCATTTCGGAGGAGGAGGAGAATAAATAATAATAATAATAATAATAATAATAATAATAATAATAATAATAGCAGGCTGGTGGGGATTGCATTGGAGGGCTACAAAGGAAGGATTGTGGATGGAACAGTACCTGACTGGCATATTCTTCCAATCCCTTTAATCCAAAGATTGATTTCCGATCTCCGATCTCTCCGGATTTGTCGGCGCAGCTTCCATGATGCAAAAGTTCACCTTCGGATTCAATGCTCCAATTTCATTTATGTCTTCTTTATATTAATAAACTGTGTATGTGTAAACATACATACATACATACATACATATATATATATATTATGTACCACAGTAATGCATCTGAGAAGGAGATAAACAAATATATATATGTCTAATGTTTGCTTTGTTATTATGAAGAGTAAGTAAATTGCATTATGATTATAAATTTATAATAATAAATGTAGTTAGAAAAGCGCACTATGAATTGATAATTTGAAATTGTGGTATATACTTGCCGGAGCTCTTTAGAGTTGGGTAGGCACGTGAAAGAAAACATGGTAAGATTCTCTATAGTCATTCCAGACTCGCTCGCGTGTAATAACCCGACAATAAGCCCCACAAATGATACAATAGCTTAGTCAATGACCCGTCACATGTTTGCAACTTTGAGATCCAGCAATTAAAGAAGCATGGAGAGAGTCTGGACTGAGCAGAAGCAAATGACTGAATGAGGAACGCTTGTACGGCTGGATGTGGGGCCCACTGCAACGAAATTAATTATTATTATTATTATCATCATCATCTCCATGAACTCGGTTCACGAATTTTTGTATCGTACACCTGGTTCACAAACTACCTTATTTCGACAACGAAAAACCTTCACCACCAAGCCAAGACTTCACACGCAGTATATAAGTGCGCTCTCCACCGTTGCAAGTTAATCACACTCACAAAAATAGAAACAAAAAGCAGAGACAGAGAGAGAAACCCACAATTATTCTCTCTCTCTCTCCCCCTCTCTCTCTATCTCTCTCCCTCATCCTGACATCCTCTATCAAAAATGGAAACCCAGAAATGGCGCCGAGGAGGCATACTAGGCCATGGCTCGTTTGCAACCGTCTCAATTGCGACGAACCCTGCTTCCGGGGAATCGGTTGCAGTAAAATCAGTTCCATTAAGTCGAGCTGAAGTGCTCAGGGGAGAACAGAGCATCCTTTCTTCTCTCGATGATTCGCCCTTTATCATATCCTACCTCGGCTCGGACATCTCCGATGATCCTTCCACAAATCAATTGTTCTACAATTTATACTTGGAGTATGCGCCTGGTGGGTCGCTCGCTGACGAGGTCAAGAGACAGCATGGCCAGTTTGCCGAGTCCATCGTTCGGTCCCGCACATTTGAAATTCTCTCCGGATTGGTGTACCTACATGATACAGGTATTGTGCATTGTGACATCAAAGGCCAGAATGTGCTTATCGGGTCTGACGGCCGAGTGAAAATTGCGGATTTCGGGTGTGCGAAGAGGGAATTTTGCGAAGATGCGGGTTCCAAGATAAGGGGTACGCCGATGTACATGGCCCCAGAGGTGGCGAGAGGGGAGGAGCAGGGAAAACCAGCTGATGTGTGGGCCCTTGGTTGCACGGTCATTGAGATGGCAACTGGATGCGCCCCTTGGGCCGGATTTTCGGACCTTGTCTCAGTTCTTCACCACATCGGTTACTCCTCTGACGTGCCGGTGGTACCAAATTGGATTTCGGAAGAAGCAAAGGATTTTCTTTCAAAGTGTTTGATCAGAGACCCCAAAAAGAGGTGGTCGGCTGAGCAGCTAATTACCCATCCATTTGTCGCCTCGTCAGAGAATTCAGCATCAGAGAAGAGTATGATTGAATCGTGGGTTTCTCCTAAGAGCATCCTTGATCAGGGCATTTGGGAGTCTATGACACTCGATACGGAATCAGAATCAGTGGAGAGGATCCGGTCGGTGGCGTACGGCGCCATTGTGGGGCCTGATTGGAGCAACGGTGGAGATTGGATCATGGTAAGATGTAGAAGCGAAGATACATTTGTTACTGATGCTGCCACTACAGCAAGTGATGGGGAAGAGGTGAAATTGTGTGGGGGTCACATGGAAACAGGGGAATTCCAGTTCACTCCACATGGCTATGACTCTGTTATTAGTAATAATGATTGTTTAGAGAGTTGTAAATGTGATAAGAATTGTAGATTTTCTGATTTCAATAATGTTTTGTTTAAGAGAAGGAAGGAATTGAGAATGAAATATTTAATTGTTTACACCTCTGTCTACTCTAGTTGGCAGTTTACTTTTGCACTTTCTTATCTTCTTGCTTTAATTTGATTTTTTTTCATGAATTTTTCTTCTTTTTTTTCCCTCTTTTTACCCTTTTGTGTGCTGGATCATGTGCTGAGTGTGAATAGCTGGTTCAAGGTGGAAAACCTGACTTATCTTCTGATGACATAAAAAAAAAAAAAAGCTATTTCTATTTAAAAAGTTTACTGTTAAAATTTTGATCCATTTCATCTAAATTTAACTTGACAGTAATTGATTGGTGCTTTTGTAAATTGTCTTTTATTAAATTAGCTACTGACAACTGGAAATCATTGATGCCCATTTCATCTCTACTTTGGCACTGATATTCTGCATGTGACCTCTTTTACTGTTGGTTTTTCCCATTCAATGCAGTAAGGCAAGCTGATCTTTTATTATTATTATTAATATTATTATTATTATTATTATTATTATTATTAATATTATTATTATTATTATTAATATTATTATTAATATTATTATTAATATTATTATTATTATTATTATTATTACTACTACTACTACTATTACTACTACTACTATTATTATTATTATTAATATTATTATAATCATCATCATCGTCATTATTGTCATCATCATCATCATTATAACTATTGTTGTTGTTGTTATTTTTTTTTTTTTGAAAATGGAGAAGGCTACTCTCAGATATTTTCTTCATGATTTTTTGAGACATTTTTGTCAAAATGGAATTTTAAGGAACTAAATTTACGTGATTAGTGACAAATTCTTGGCCGAATAGATTTATTGGTCTTTGACAGATGATTGGTTAAAATTAGATGGAAGGTAGGAGAACACCGTTGATATTTATGTATGCTTTTTATTAAAATAAGATATCTAAACAACCATTATATAATGTGAAGCTGAGCTCACTTAAGCACATTGAGGTGGAAAAGCTCAAGATTATATTGAAATTAATGTTATTAAATTTTTTTTAAAATAGTGGCAGGTTATTTGCATAGAGGTAGCTTACAATTTGCTCAAGAGATTTTTCATTTTTGGTAATTGTATGACCTCAACCTAGTCTTTTCAAGTAACTCCTAAGAAATATATACTAAATCAATCTAAATTTATACTTTGTTTTTAAGTTTAACAATTGATAATTTTATATAATGGTTTGATTTGGTTCTTAGTTCTCCTAATTTCTTGTAGTTGGGTTGACAGAGACAGCATAAAACATTGCAATAATCATGCATCTAAAATCTTTAAGATAAATTTTTTTTTTAAAAAGGTACATGAAACATGAACAGGAGAAGAAATTATGTATTGGACTAAAAGAAACACATAATAAATAATGCAGAAGTACGAACGATCACAATAATTTCGTGATTGATTGCTTTTTTTTTTTCAAAAAAAAAGAGAAGCATTATTTGTCTAATATTATAGTAAAAAAAAGGGATCATATATTATTGTTTAACTTACATCACAACAATATTTAAATCTTCCAATACGACTTTTTCATCAATACTAATTGTTTAGATAACAGTGAGAAGACACAACAATTAAGCAATCAAATCAAATTATAACCTCCTAACACTCAAAACACTCTAATTCCCTAGCTAGTGGTACCCACAAAGGTGGTTGGTTGTATGTTATGTTAACCCTTCATTTAAACGCTACACATAACATAACATAACATAACATAACATAACATAACACCTTTTCTCATTATTATTTCTTGTTTTTTCTAATATATACTTTCTCTCTCTGGAGATATGATATAAATTGGGGGTCATTGTCACTGGAAATGAACGTAAACCTCGGAACGCAATCTTTTTGGATTGGTGGTAGTGTAAATAATTAATAGGGAAAGAAAAGAAGAGAAAAAGAAGAAGGATTTGAATTTAAGCGCGTGTGTGTGTGCGTTTGTGCATGGGCCACGTTTTGAAAGAGAGAAAATTGACTTGACAGAGCACACGTCTCACACCTTTTTCTTTTCTTTGTTTGGTGTGCCTTCACTCTCCATCATGTCTAGATTTCTTCATATGATACCATATACCAATTAGTCTAATTTCTTTTCAATTCTCATAAGAATTATTAATTTGGTAGTAAATGGTAATGATGCTAGGTGTGTTTGGTACAAGTCGGCAGACTTTTTCTTCTTATTCTTCTTTTTTTTTTAAATTGTCAAAAGTCGTTTTCTTATTGTTTAATTTTTTAAGAGAAATATGAGGAGAATACCATCATTAATACCGACCATATTATTTATATTACATAAATTACTACTTATATTAATGATTTTATTGTATAACTTATTTTATATAATATCTTTGTTATGAAACTTAAATACCACTAATCTAAATAATTTAACTTAAAATTGAATAATAAAATTATTGTACAAAATAAGTTATATAATAAATTCATTTAATTTGAATAACAAAATTGATATCAATGACGATATCAATAATACTATATATATATCAACTCCTTTTTTAAAAAAAATAAGGAAAGGTATTATCCAGTACCCTACTTTTTCTTATTTTGACCAAAAAATATTTTTTCTTTTGGAAAGAATTTGCAAAAGAAGAAAATGATTTACAATATTTTCAATTTAAATTGACTTATTCAATTACAGGACTTTCAACTTCTGTCCCGCAATTACAATTTTTAATAGAGAAAATACCAAATTTCGTTTACATGTCACTGTCTCTTAGATATCTGCTATCCATGGTATGATATGGTGCTTGAAGAGAGCGATTTTTAGGTGCACTGGCCTAGACTTAGTTCTTGTGGAAACTCTAGAAGGAATCACACCAGGAATATAGTCCAACATACAATTTTTTTTATTTTTTTGGCCCACAAATTTTCATCACAAAAAAGCATTTACACTTTACACATCTCAGTTAAATAATAGGAAGTTAAATGGTACGTCAGTTTTAAATAATGAAAAAATGGCAGGAATTAAACTTCACAAAATATATTCTAGAACATTGAGATATATATATATATATATTCACATATGAGTTTTTTCTTTCTGAATGTTAAAAAAATATTACCTTACTACCATATTTTTTTGTATAACTTGGTAACATGAATTATATGCATATGTCATACCTCATAATATTTGCATGGAACCATGTTTCTGCTTTGCTCTTAAAAATAAAAAAAAAATAAAAAATCAAATGAAGAAGAGAATTGCACCTTGATGGGGACTGAAAAATTGTAATGAAAGAAACAGAGGAGCCACCAGTAAGCCATTGCACGTGCCTAAAATTTTAATAATAAATAATAAAATGCATTTAGCATGCCAGTTAATTATGTCTGTTAGGTACATCAAATTGTCTCTTTCAATGACCTTCAGCTATTAATTCCTCTTTACCTCATCATTTATGGTTATGCTAACAACACCTTGAATCAATGCAACCAATAAAGTAGCCACCTCTCCTTTTTTGAAAGGTTCGTAGTAAAGTAGCTACCTTGTGACCACTATTGTCAACTCCTATATTATTTATTATTTGCAATTTATCAAGACAATATATGGTTAACAACAGTAAAATTAAACAAGGATAATTGGCCATCAAACATATAACTTTGCACTTATATCAGCAGCATGGGGCTCATCACAAATTTATGATATAACAAGAGATATGATAAGTAAAATAAACCAAGAAAATGAAAGTGTATCTAATTATTCCATTGTAAACATAGATTTTTCCAAAACTGTTGTTGGCTCTAGTATATTAGAAAGTTCAGATAATATTAGGGGCATGGAATCCTCTATATTTAGCAAACTCAATGGTTGTGATCCTGTATTGTGTCGAAATCAATGGCTCAGATGTGCAAAGTATGAATAATAATAATAGCACTGTGGAGGAGCCAACAATACTAGGAAGTCCGTTTTTTTTTGGGACACAGCAAGAGGCGCAACAATAAAAAAAGAGAAAAAGCAATGTGCTAGAAACCATCAGATTTTAATCCTGCATGAATCACAGAACAATCCAATGGTCTAAAAATAAAATTGGAGAGAGCTAATCCCGTCCCTGCCTTAAAAGGGGTATAGATGACATTTTTTAAAAACCATTTCTTAAAATATTGCATCGAACTAATCAGACAACTTTTTGTCTAACCCGAACAGAAAATTCTAAATTGTTTTTCTTTCAATTGGACTATGATTATGAGTAATACCTAAGTAGTAAATAATTCCTTAAAGCTCCAATTTTTCCCTGTTTCTCTGTAAAACTCTCAAATGGCTTTTTATAATGGTGTAATCAGTAAATTCTCACAGGTCAGTAGTCAAGTAGACAGAATACTGATATACATAAAAAAAAGAAACAGATAAAAGATAAAATAGAATTCAGGTATATTCATACCTTTTTCTTTCTTCTTTTTTTTACTTCTTTGTAGAATCTTGACTTGCTTTAAAACCCCATGTGCTCAAAATCCTAATCCAGTGCATCTTCTGTCAATGACCTGATCTGAATCTGATAAAACCATCACATAATTGACCATAGCCCAACTAAGAAAACAGAAAAAGACCAAACAACCAGTAATTTGTGTGGCACCATAACCAAAAATTTGAAATCTGAACCAGTAATGTCAACTGCACTGAGAAAACAGCACCCTTCAATCCATTCCATCAGGATACTTGGAAAAAAAAAATCGAAAATGACATTCATCCCCATTTCCAACCCGACTAAAAACAAAACCTGAACCTGACTGTGACCTGACATAAAACCTCAAAATCAGATGACCTAAGGCCTGAAATCCATAAACAAGAATGAATAAAACAAACAACCTACCAAAACTTATGCAATACCTAAAACGATCAAAACCGAAGAGACCTAATACGAGTCAAATTGACGATAATTGAATCTCAAATAACCAATGAAAGAACACCTGATGACATCTCCTGTTTGTTGCCACTTAATTTTTCGGTTAATTGGTAATTGACTTGACTGACATTGATATTACCAGCACTGTTACTACGTTACTGTCAATCAAGTCTTACTGATAAACTAAAATTTTACCTGGTATTGGTATTTACTGACAACAATAAGCTTTTGCTATCACAACATTTTTACAACTGTGAAATGAAATGAAATACAACCTTTCTAGAATATTCCACCTAATCCAAAACAGTTAGAATTGTTCAAACCAGTCAAATCTTAAGCACTATTTTAACAGTGCTCACCAAATCTCGAATGGATCGATCATTTGCGATTGTTTTGTCTTCAATTTCAAATCTATTAAATTTTGCTCCTGACGGCACAAACACAGAAGAAAGCAACAACGATTGAAACCGACCTACACTTATCGTGGTAGCAAGAGAGAGAGAGAGAGAGAGCGAGAGAAACGGAAGCGTGGATCAAGAATCGCCACACAATCGATCGGCGTGACCTGATTGCAACAACATTGTTTATACGACGAGAAAATGACCACATTGGCAGAGACCTCTCCAACGGAGACTGCCATGTGGGCCATGTTTATGTTGAGCCATTTTTCTTCATGACCCCTCATTGGGCTTTTCAGATATAACATAGTTTTATTTGTAAATTAATGGATCTTTTTGTAAATTCCCAATATCAACTGGATCAAGACGCATATTGTCAGTATAAACACAGCCCAGCATTTTGTGTTATTTGAGGCCCATAAACATAGAAACTATTGATCGGTTTGATGCTGATATTCTTGTTTAATTTAATCGTTTTCAAATTTTAATTGAGTGATGTATTTGCAGATGCGACTTGGAAAATTCAAAATACATATATTAAATATTTTTTAACATTAAAAAAAAATCACCTCCTTGAGAAGTCAAAATATTGATTTTTAATAAACCCTTACCCTTACCCTTCATGGAGGAACAGAAAATAAATTTTTATTAATTTCTATGGCCTAAATTGAACTAGTTCACATCACAGCAATTAAATGGACACAAAATTAAGAAGTCCAATTTGCTTTTGCGTAATAATGTATGGATATATGGATAGATAGCTTCGCATTTTGCATAGACTTCAGCAACAGTTTAGCATAAAAATAATTAGCAAAATTTTTTAGAGCAAAGGATGTACGGTTTATAAGGTGTAAGAATTACTGCCTGTATATATGGAGATATGGTGCTTGTTGCACTTCATGAAAATTTATAAGTAAAACAAGACGATTTTGTTTGAGTAAATACTAAACCCTGAAATAAAATTTGAAAGAGAGGTTCTCTCTCATTTCTTTCTATCAAATAGAAGCCCATTAATTTTGGACTGAGCCATCTTTGGAGAAATTAAACCAACAATTATGACAAAGATAATAATATAATATTTATTGATCAAGTGCAAGTAAAAAAGAAGCTAGGTAGAATGTTTTTGCAATACATGATGTCAAAATTACTAAAAATCTCATTTGAATTACAAAATTGTGAACCAAATAATCACATGATAAATTAAACCAGAGCATCTTTAATTATAGAATGTCCTTCAGTGCAACCCTGGCTGCTCCACGCATTTCCTACATAAATTTAAATAGTTTAATTTCCTCTCTTTTCTTAGTTATATACATAAATTGCCGCTAAGATATTGCTGTGTAAACCTTTTGTAACATGATTTAGGTTTTGAATCATTTTATGATTTTTATCACAAAAAAAAAATTTAAGAAAGAATCTCAAAAAGCACAAACCCTTTTAGTAGGTGTTGCTCTGTTGTTGATTGGCAGTGGAAAACCTCGCTCATCGTAAAGTATAAGCCCGCTGAACCTCGGCATTTCGCATCGCTCCCCCATCAGTACCCGTTTCTGCCACAGAGGTTGCACCGGTGTACTCGCCATGCCTCCGTATCCTTGCACCGCGGCCTCCACCTCCGCCTCCTCCATCTCCAATTTTACACTCTGAAAGCAACTCTTCTTCACCCCATCTCTGACCCGACACAAGTACCCGAGCAAAAGAAGTTTCTTCACTCCATCCACAATAGAATTTGATTTATTGTGAGTGCGCTTCTTGTTTTTGAGAGAGATGGAAGCACAGAGACCCATGATGGAGCAAGGCACCGAGAGAGAGACAGAGAGAGGTATGAGGTTGATTGGAGAGATGGGGAGTTATAGGCTTGTGATAGGGTTCAAGCAATGTGTGCCATTAGCAGAGTGCTCTGTTTTGGCGCCATGGATTTAATTATGGTGATAAAAGAGGGCTTTTATTGCTCCGTTCCATGATTTAAAGTGGCAATTGGTTGCTCATTGGTGTTAGTTTGCTAGATAAGGAAATGTGGAAAATTGATTGATTTGGGTTTTGGATTTTGGGTTTTGACAATTGGCGATCCACTATTCCATATAACACGCTATTTTAATTTTCTTTTTATTGATTTCCCTAGTTAATGAAATAACAAACATTTTTTTTTTGGGAGTTGATACACAGATACAACTATTAATATCGTTGTTAATATGAGTTTTATTATATACGTTAAATGTGTTATTATACATGTTAATGATTTTATTATGCAAATTAATGTTGTATAATACTGTCATTATTTAACTTAAATGAATTATTATGTATATTAGTGTTTTTTAAGTTGAATAATAAAAATGTTGTATAAAATAAAACCGTTAATATACATAATAACTTATTTAATATGTATAATAAAATTTATATCTACGACACGACAGCATCAAAAATAATATTTCATAACATTTTCCTTTTCTTTTGGTAAAATTTCATCCCATTACCGTACTTATAACTATATATAACATATGATTTCGAGCTATGATAGTTGAATCGCATAAATCTTCAAAAATACTCTCTAAAGAGTCAAGATATGGTGTGATGTATTCATTGCAAATAAGATGATTTCAATGTTATGTCAATATATCATAGCTATGCTACAGCCACAAGAACCCACAATTAAAAAATCAGACACAAACCATCCAATTGCAAGTAATTATCGGATCCGGGACCCGTTTAGTTTACCAATTTGCCATTCATATATAGCTTAGTGATGTCTCCATATGCTTAGTTTGTTGTAGGTTGGGCTAATAATTGGTCCCCTTTTGAAGTAATAAACAAGAAACACAACAACAACATACGCATTAGTTTCTCTTCTGTTGTGTCATGCACTTACCATCCCATTCAATCACTTTAATTATGAGGACATTTGTTTTCTCTTATCATGCATGCAGTGACGGATCCAGATAGTTCAATATATATGAATATAAAATTGAAAATACATACATATTAATCTTATTAGATATTAAACCTAGGTAGTTTAACATTAATATATTAAATTTATTAGTTGCCCACTAGGTTAGTTGCTAGGTTTTATATTGAAAAAAAAAAGTAAGTCACTTAATCTGATGTTCTTATATTATGTTACCAATTCTTATGAAATACAATGATAAAAAGGGATAAAAATAAAACTAACGAATAAAAAGAAACTTGAGAACAACTTGTTGTATTAGTTTTCTTGTATCCAGGTGATGTAGAAATTCATTAGCAGATAGGAACCACTTTACTATTATTATGATTATGATAATGATGATTATTATTACTATTTGTATCGCCTTTTGTTCTATTAAGGCCTCCAGCTCGATCGTCCAGTACCGAAGAGAAAGCAACCAGAGATACAATAAATGAAGGAATCGGTGAGAATTGCTTGAGCAGGAGAGAACTCGTGAGTATAACCGCTCAACACTATTTGCACCGTTCTGGCAATAACTTGGGACTTGAAGTCACAGCATATATATATTTCACGCGTACGTCAACATTGAAGATATAATATAGCTAGAGGCTTCAATGCACATTAATTTAAGAGCTGAGTGAGTGTACGTCTTTGTCATTGATTTAGAACTGAATCTCTTGTTGCTTGAATCAATGAATGAAATAATGGATGAGTGAAGAGTGAAGAGTGAAGATCAATTAATTTCTCTGTCTTGAAAGTTAAGATGCATTGGTTCCTAGTTAAATGTTACCCCCAGTCTATATATGATAGATATATAGCAATAATAACAACTAGGATCTTAGTTCGTACGTTGATTTTGTGTGGTAGTTATGTTCTTTTACTTAAATTAATGTTAATTACCTATAAAAAACTTTCTTTTTTGTTGATAAAAGTGGAATATATCCACCAATTTCATGGAAACTGAGAAAAGATGTAAAAAGCTTTAACTTTATACAATTAATATGTATTCTGTTATTTTTCTTAAAAAAATATCAATTTTATATACTTTAATCTACAGTAAATCTGAAAGGTTAGATAGTTGATACTAGAAAGTCTAAAAAGGTATATTTATGGAGTTCCAAATTGATAACGACAGGAAAGTTAACTAAATATTCATAAAATATATTCAATATTAGACTCATTTTTATTCAGCTTAAAAAAATAAAATTGTGACAGCAGATATTACATAATCGAAAATTTTGTATTTGTGATCCATCTTTCCGGTCGAAAGTTGGATCGTGCTACTATAACCAAAGGGGAATCGCTGCTTCAAAAAATTGGAGACGATGATCCAACAACGATCCCACTATTTAATATTTTCCGAGAAAGCGGAGAGCGCAAGTCCTCGTGATCTCAGGTGCAGAAGGAAAAATGGAAAATACTTTTCCGTCGACATGTCCGAGCAAACAGCACGAACTATGCCATGTTCTCCGGTTGTAAAGATTAGACGAACAGAAAGCCTCCAGTTCTCCATCCCGAACCACACGCCGGCTGGCCTCTCATCGAGTCTAAGTTGCAGGTGCCGGCCCCATACACGAGTTGTTGCTTCTTTTCAGTTAGGGTTTTCTTCACCTTTTCACTCACTTCTCAGTTCAGAGAAATAGTGCAATGCATGCCTTGAAGAAAAAAAGATCCTACTGCTCAGAAACAAAGTAAAGGAGATTGATGGCTTCCCTGCCTCAGAAGTTCCCCAAATTTCTGGTGAAGAAATTTTGCCTCTGATAAACTAAAAAGCAAAAAGGTATTTCAAGCTCACGACGACTTGCTGGTTAAATATTGGGCCTCGGTAACATCTTTAGTATTATGAAACTTTTATTTGGACCATAGAAATCTACAAAAAGCTCATTTGATTTTGTTTCTTTTTGGGTTGTGATTAAATTGATTTTGCTGTTATGAGTTTTAGGGAAGGGTTTAATTACTGAGGCATACGATATATCTTTTTATCAGTGCGTTTAGTTATTTTTGAGACATGAAATATATATGAACTAGTATCATTGCTTCCTCTCTGATCTTCTCTTGAGAACCTAGGATTGTTTGTGGTTGCGCAGGAATAGCTGGGAAGGATATGGATGGGAATTAAAATTGCCAGGGTTCTATTTTTTGGCGGCTACCTTACATTTTATTATGTAATACAATTTTTAGTTAATAGTAATCCATGGTCAGAATATTATAATACTTAAAGCTTTCAAATTATTGCATCTGCCATATCTTATCCTATAAAAAGAGGAGGGATCACTTGACAATGCTTATTTTGACACTGTTGGCAATGGATTTTTAAATAAATTAAAAAAATTTAAAAATAGAAAAACTTTATAAATATATTTTTGAACTTATAGATTAATTATGTTTCAAGTTTCATGCAATTTGAATTTAATTTGATAGTCCATTAAAGACTAATAAAATATATAAAATTTATAACAATTTATGGTTAACGATTTTTGATGTAATATCAAATATAACTTAAATTATACAAAATTTGAAACATGAACAATATATAAATTTAGAAATATGTCTATAAATTATTTTATATATTTTAATTTTTTTCAAATTTATATGAAATTCTATGTCAAGATTATCAAAATAACATAACCATTGTCAATTGATCCCTCCCCTTCTGAAAAAACTTACTTTTCTATTCATATGATACTCCATACCATTCTTAAGCAATCCAAACAAATCTAGCTTACCTTTCAGTGCGAGGGGTAAATGATCTCAAGCGTGAAGCCAGGTCACCTTTCTTTCACTTTTTTTTTTTGACACTCGAATCACCTCCTTTAAAGGTGTAAAAAGAGACGCACTAGAAGTAATTTCTTTTCTTTATGGAGCATGAAGTACAAACACACAAAAAGAACTGAATAAATTAATATACAGTCTGAAATCGCTGTTGGAGTTGCTGTTGCAGAAATTCTATAGCATGTGATCTCGGCCGTTCGATTCGAATTCAAAACGTACGGAATGGTGTGACTATTTTTAGAGAAATTTTTTTGAGATTCATGCAAATCAATCTTTATTGAACGGTTCAGATCAGCACGTGATCTCGGCCGTCCTATTTGAATTGAATACTTATGAATGATGCGATTTTTTAAGAAAATCTTTTTCAGATTCATGCGAATCGATCTTTATTAAACCGTTCGGATCGTGTGTCATATCTTTTTATGGCAGAAAAACTGTTAGCAGGTAGCAGATTTGAATTCGTAAATGCCGGGAATATGCAAATGTCGATCTCTGCACGCTTGTTAATTGTCAGCATATTTGTGATTTTGTATTGGAAAAATGAGCGCACAAAAAAGAAAATTTAAGAGCAAAACAGAGGATTTTAACAACCCACGCCAAGAAACCCCATTGGCTGGAACTGGAGAAGTGTAGATGCCGCGGTGACATCACACCATGGTGATCTCAATGTGCATTTCTTTTCTATTCTTTTCTTTATTTCAGATCATAGTGCGTACATGACTACACGTAAAAAGGTACGACAGTAAACTTTAGAAACACATTTGAGAAAGTATTTAACTAATAAAATTATATTAATTGGAGTCAGTAAATGCTGTCCAGCTGTGAATTATGTGGAATCGAAGGTGAAGAGCATGCATATATGCATGCACCTGCTGAGCTGAGTTAGCAAAAGCTCCGTCTCTGTATATTAAAATGTTTTCCCCAAATTTAATTAATTAATCTGGTTTAAGCTAGCTTTATTAAATTTGGAAATTGATAGTGATAGCTTCTTGTAATGTAGGCGTGGGCGGCCATGAATTTTTAATAGCTCGCCGATTTATTTGTAAAGCTTCTAAATATTAGTTCTCGAAAGAAGCATGCTTCATGAAATGAAATATGTATAAAGAAGCGTGTGCAATGCACAGCAATTATTGTTGTACTTACAGAAGACCATTATCGTTTACATAATACTGGTATATATAGTACACAAAATTTGATCAAACTATATGGAGGATAGTATGCATCATTTGGGTGAATATTTTCTGGGCACAATTAATTACATTTTTCTTAAATTAGATCCCTAAGACAAAATAATCCTTACTATATATATTTGAGTTGAGGGATATAAATTAATTAATAAAGGAAAAATATACAAATGCCTCAAAAAGAAACAAGGGATGATCCATTGACAATGTTGCTTGTCAGCATGCACTAAAAAGCATTGACTGAGAGCGCAGTTCTTGTCAAATCTTGACAAAGAAAAAGAACTATACAACCTAGCTAGCTAGACCACAATCGCTTATAAATAGCAGATCTCTCCCGTATGTCATTTGCACCTCATCTCACAAAAGATCAAAAGCTGATAAATTTTGTGAGACTTAAGACCAATATAATCAAATGGCACCAAACCATGGCCACTTCACCAAAACTAACCACCAAGTCCCCATTTCAAGTCTTAACCAATCAAACACTAGCACCACTACTGGTACCGGTACCTGTACCAGAGCCAGCAACACTGTCTCATCAGGTTCTGACTTATCAATCCTTACGAGGTTTCATGCCGGATACTTCCGCATAAGCCTTGCTCTTTGCAGCCAAGCTTTGCTCTGGAAAACCCTAGCTGAGCCCACAACTGATGCTCGTGCGCTTAGTGCCATAGTTCGAACCCTACCTTCTTTCGCTTTTATCCTTCTATGGTCGATTGCACTCCTGACTCTCCTCCTACAATGCTGTCTCTACCTCATAAGATGTCTTCTTCAGTTTAGAAGCGTGCGTGCTGAGCTGGCGCATCATGTCGGAATGAACTACTTGTTCGCTCCATGGATTTCCTTTCTGTTGCTACTGCAGTCTACGCCTTTTATTCGGCCAAGCAGTCAGTTGTATCGAATACTGTGGTGCACTTTCTCAGTGCCAATAATAGCTCTGGATGTGAAGATCTACGGGAACTGGTTCACTCAAGGAAAGAGATTTCTGTCAATGGTGGCCAATCCAACTAGTCAGATTACAGTAATAGGTATTGACTATAAGCTATCTTATTTATTCATCATGGTTTTATTAGTTGTGCATCTTACTTTGAAGGAATTTTTTTTTTTTTGAAATAAGGGCTTTTGTTAGCCCGAGCATTTATTTTGTTTCAAATATTTTTTGTAGGATTTGAGCTTACGTCATTCTATAAAGAAATGATATCTATCACCGTTGTGTTAAGCTTGTGTTTCCTCTGAAGGCATTAATTGGCAATAATTTGTGATGAACTATTTAAACTTTTAGACAAAGAGAATAGATTTGTTTCAATAAAAGGAAGTTAAAAAGGAAGAAGATCTATAGCGAGGAGTTTTGGTGGCAAATCACTGTAAGACCTGACCCTTGAGGCACGAACATGTGCAGTATTGTACAAATAAATAATAAATAAATAAATATTAAATCAAATCACTATATATTCAATTGTCAACAAGCCAGCCATTAGATGAAAGATCACGCCAAAGGAAGAACCAACAGTTAATTAATATATGCATCTATGTTATAAATTTATCATTAACATGAACATATATTGATGGTCTGATTCTAACAACAGGTAATCTAGTCGGGGCACGTGCGGCGGCACAAATGGGTTGGAGAGAAAGTGCAGTGTGCATGTTTTCTCTCGGCATCACGCACTACTTGGTGCTCTTCGTCACGCTATACCAGCGCTTTCTCGGGAGTGACTCTCTGCCGGCGATGCTTCGTCCGGTCTTCTTTCTTTTCATAGCCGCCCCGAGCATGGCGAGCCTAGCATGGGACTCCATCTCCTCCAGCTTTGACACCTCTTGCAAGATGCTGTTTTCTCTCTCCCTCTTCCTCTTTGCCTCCTTGGTAATATTCTCTTGAAAACTTTAGCAAATATCTTTTTTGATTTTAATTAGTATTTTTCTTTCCTTTCTTTGTCTATATCCATGCATATATAGGCTTAGTGACATTTTAAAACACACGTTGCCCCTTTAAGTATGCCAAAAAGACAAATGCACCTAATCTTTTGATCATTATCAAAATACATAGTTTGGAATTTTGGGATTTGGGTCGTTTTCTTGAAAAATTAGCATAGCCAGCTATGCT
Organism: x Bolboschoenoplectus mariqueter; assembly: GCA_037678475.1. Classification (NCBI taxonomy): domain Eukaryota; kingdom Viridiplantae; phylum Streptophyta; class Magnoliopsida; order Poales; family Cyperaceae; genus x Bolboschoenoplectus; species x Bolboschoenoplectus mariqueter. Next base: position 3,803,287 of record CM075255.1, read on the forward strand.
ACCGTCATATAATTAAAAAAATTAAGGTCATTTTTTTTATGTTCAAAGCTCATACGTAGAGGAGAATAAAATAAGGTTCATGAACTCTTGGAGGTGGAAAAGAGCAACTTCTCCTTGTTTTCTCTTTTATAGGAATCCAGATCCTCTCAAGCATGGATGAACTCGCCACACCTTGTGACGAGTGACTGACAGGTGGACCCAAAATTAAGTATCCATAGACCTAACCACTTTAAGATGTGCGGGTCCCAGGCTTCAGTGAGTTGCCACACACACTGCCAGATGCTGTATTGGCTCTTGGTAACTTCAACTCATTTTATATGTTCAAAAAATTTATGCTATCCTCCGTAGCGTAGAGTATGCCATTTATTATTCCTTTGAATTATGGGAGCGGGATGGCCTGGATGTGTACTCGCAAGTACACAGATTGTCCCCTGATTCAATTAATGACTCTCAACTCTTCGGTGGGTGTACGGAGTCAAGGAAAATGGGAGATATCAAAATCCATGTTAATTTTATTATTTTATATAAATTATTATTTATATTGTAATTATTATTATTATTATTTATATTAATTATTTTATTATGTAATTTATTTTTAGTATTATTTTTATTGTTTAATTTAAATATTACTAATATGAATAATATTTTATTTAAATTGAATAATAAAAATATTATATAAATAAATTGTATAATAAATTATTAATATAAATAATAATTTATATAATGTAAATAATAAAATTAATATCGATTTTAATATCTGTATATCACATCTCTAAAAAATAATTTTTCTTTAATTTTCCGTGTCATAAAGATGCAAAGAAAAAGTTACTCTTGTGGGCTCACGAGTAAAAGAGATACTGTAAACCTATATAAGTTTTCACCATTCCCTTATTGTATATCATTTTTAACTATTATGTATACATATTCTTATTTATTTTAGCATTGAGGATAAGTCTTAAAATTTTTTCAGAACTTTCTACTTGGGACAAACTTGTACATCACATATAATACGTTTATACAAATTTATATAATTAAAAATTCATATAACATTTCATACTGAAATTGTCAAATCAGAACTTACAATTAATGTTGATGGAATTGTTATAGTATAACAAATATTAAACTATGTTGATTTCATGATTTTGAAAGGAGGTAAGATATTTCAGAAAATAATATTTTTTTTACAAAGTGAAAACATGATTTACATAACTTATTCTAATAATTTAATAAAAATGATAGTTGAAAATATATTGATTCATCGTTATTTATGTAAAATAAATAATACTTTTTTTTTGCTTTGACAACAAAATTATTCCTTCGAAGTTATATATATATATATATATAAGGTGCTATTTAGTAATTTGTGTGAGATAAATACTTTCAAAATTTTAATATATGCATAAGTTTATTTAAAGATTTGAAAATTTTAATAAAATCATAAAATCAACAATAGCTTAATCCTTTTAATATTAATTGGTTCATTTTAGGTGTCCTAACAATTCCATAAAAATTATATCTAACTTTATTTTTTGTAATTTAGGAATGAGGTACTATCTTTGTAAATCTTGCTTTCTGTCTATAAGAACAAGTGTATTGGATAAAAATATATATATATATATATAAAGAACATATTGGAATAACACCAAATTTCTGCTTTTGATTTACACAAGATTTACATGATATATATTTTGAAACTTTGAAATTGATAAACTCGTAAAATCGATATAGTTTAATGATAGTTTTTTTCCATTTTATTAATAATTGAGTCATTCAAGGTGCTATAACAATTTCATTAATACTAAAGTAGATAAAGGATATGTATGCATAATAGTTTTAAAACAATTATTTAGTGAAGGAATGGTGAATTCCAATAGAATTCATACATCTTTTTTACTCGTGGGGAGCACAGAAATTAATTGTTTATTTTGCTTTCATCTTTGTTGCACCGAAATCAAGAAAAGTTAACTTTCTAAACTCTAAAGAGAGAGAGTCATTAATTAAATCGATATCCGACAGTCTACAATTAATGAGACTGAACAATCAGAGTACTCATGGCTATACTCACTCCGTTCCCTTTAATTATAAATCAAATTAAATTACTATGAGATCGATTGGAGATATTAATTGGCAACTTAATTTATGTGATGCATATATATATATATATATATATATATATCAATTAGGTGTGTAGAATAAAAATCAAACAAATCGTTTGATTTTCTGATAAAATTTTGATAAAATGGATCATTTAAAATAATATTTAAATGCACGGACCCATCAAAAGTTCGTGATATGTACAGTATATACGTAGTTGATATTGTTTAATGATGACTAGCTAATTATAAAACATATAAATTTCAATGTTGATAGATTTTAATATTGGTTGTCAACAACTAGCTAGCTAGATTCTTTCCCTGATGACAAATTAGGTTGAAGTTGTGTATTGCCTATTTTCCTATATGTGCCGTATAGCTTGCTACTCAATGCCTTGAGCCTTGTCAAGCAATACATTGACTATTTTACATACCTCCACCAGTCACTACCTTAAGCCTCTCAAGCAATTATTTATTAGTCCATATATATATATATATATGCAGATCCCTATCCGCTTTAACAAATCAAGTACATTGTACGGATGCACACACACACACACACACACATATATATATATATATATCGGAGGTTGACTCCATTGATGGCTGATCAGATTACAAGGAAAGCAACCTGATATCACATTACTTTCACTTTCATGTATTTATATATCCTTTGAATAAGAGCATATGGGTCCCATCAAAAGTTGACAATGAGAGAAGAAGAATCTAGAGGGGGAATATCCACAACATAAAAGAGAATGGTGGATAGATCGGATCAGTCAAGTACTGTATGGTCTGGGTCCCCTCAACAGTCACTTCCAGTTCTTCATATATGCCATTCTTTTTGTTCTAATGTATTGTTCACATTAGATTAGCATAGATAGATGTGAGAAAACATTTCAAGTTCTCAACAAAAGTGGCATCCCTAACATGCAATATATAGAGTTTTCTATCTAGCTGGTTTCTGGTAAGATCAATATATAAGTTCCCGTACGTACTGTTGCACTTATCCTAGGAAAATGCAAAAGCTAAGATCATATAATTAGACCCTTTCCTTTAGTAATATTTGTGTGTATACTTTTTAGGTCAGAGCATAAACCTAGACCTAAAAGGGTACCGTGTCAGCAACTAGCTAGCATGGCATATAGAAAGGCCAGTTGTGCGCCACGTCAGTACTTCATCCTGTTAGTGGGTCACCACTGATCACCATTCATCAGTCATCACACCTCTAGTGCTTGATTAAAGCTACTTTCTCATCTTGCTTTAATTCTTGTGTGTAATTTATTCTTTGTTTACGTCAATGAATTAATTAATGGTGGTTGCATTCCATGAACTCACATCAAGAAGATTCGCTTTAGTTTAGCTAAATACTTTAACTCATAAGGATCATTAGTTTTTTTATTTAATTTTATTTGATTTAATTATATTCTATTATTATCATTATTTTATTTTTATTTTCATTTTTATTTTTTTGCTTGAGAATCAAAGTTCTTAATTCACTACGGTTTGAACCCTAAGTTTCAAACCAACAACCTTTCATACACTGAGCAAAAAATCCTTATCTATTTGCAGTTTCATTTTAAAACAATCTTTTCTCTAGAGCTGTTGCATTAAGTTCCAACAAATTTGTAAAATAAAGCCACCGTACCAAACATTAATAATGAACAAGAAAACATTTTTCATTATATTTTCACTATGCATATTTTCTGACAAAAGCCCAAATAATTTTGTCAAATTATACGCACATTTTGAAGAACAACATCTCTTTCCAGCCAATACCCCTTATAAACATCCCATTTAACTGCCACACAAGCAAGCTCACTTTTTTTTTTAAAGTAGGAAGAAAAGAAAAGAAATTAAATAAAAGCAAATAGCAGTTGAAGAATTTTTCAAAATAAAAATCTTGATTATCTTAGATGCAAGAAGTTGTGAGAATATTCAAATTAATGTCAAGACACTCAAGCTAATGATCATTTAATTAAATTAATCCACTTTATTTAATTTGATTACTAATTAAATTTGCAGGTTTCCAGACCAGCATTATTCAAAAGATCAATGAGACGGTTTAGCGTTGCATGGTGGGCGTACTCGTTCCCTCTGACGGTTCTCGCATTAGCTGCCACTAAGTACGCACAAGACGTGAAAGGCGTAATGACAAACGTACTGATGCTCGTTCTCTCGGTTCTCTCGGTTGTAGTTACACTTGCACTAATGGTGTTCACTGCTCTCAAAACAAACGATATATTACCACATGACGATCCCTTCGCTTCTTACAGTATCGCAAGAAGTACCTCTAGCACGTAGCTAGTAGTTAATTAAGGCAGATTATAGTTTAACTAGTTGATGGGATACAGTGTTTATTGAATAAGCAAAGTAATGTGCTACTATGAGATATGTTCATGTGTTAGGTATATGCATATAAACTATCAATGACTAGTGGCTCTTAGTTGGGAAAATAGTAAAAGGTGTCTGATGAAAAATAATATCTCATGGATGTGATAATGTTGTAACATATATATAGAAGTGTGATCACCTGCCAGTTAATCCAACTAAGATTGCAATCTCTGGCATAATGCATATATATGTGTACAGAAAAACTGTATGATTTTGCAACTTGTAAACATCTCTGTTTATGGAGAGAAGGCTAATGTAATTTAAATTTGAGAAGGATTCAAATGATTCTATTTTTTATGTCTGTCTTATGCTTTCATTTTTTAATTTATTAATAACAAAAATTTTAAAATTGAAATGTCAAAATAGAACTATTGAATATGATCTATATTATATTATTTTCATGTACATAAAAAATTATTGATATTTTGACTTTCATTTTATATGAATCGATAAATTAAAAAATTAACGTCTAAAAATTATTCATATTAGTATATTCTTTGCAAGTTTTTGACGTTAAATGAAATAATATTAAAATATCATAATTTTTTCAAAATAATATATATTACCTCTAAATTAAAAAGTAAAGCATCATAAAAATATAGAAAAATAAAGAAATTTGAGTCCTCTCTTTAAATTTACTTCTTTTCCTCTATATATACTAATTAATTAGTTTGAGCTTGTTGGGTGTCACAATCATATCTTGTATATTTATACTTTACTTCCGTTTTCTCCGAAAATTAAGAAGAGATCCAGGGCTTATCTGGGGAAGGTATAACAGTCTTTTCTGGTGTCTGAAGCCACTGATAGTGAAGCATGAATGAATTGCTAGCTCTTTTTCCAAAGTGCCAAACAATGAGACAAACAGTATCAAAAAAGTAAAAAAACAAAAAAAAAGCCAATGAAACAAATTAAACAGTTGAATTAATTAATGAAACAGCTTGCTAGCGTTGGTGCTTGAGTTTGGTTCAAGTGCGCCACAAGCCAACAACCCCCCATGTAGTGGAGCTATATAGGTTTCGTTAATTAATTATACTTCCAGTAAAAACTCATTCATTTCATTTATCTGAGTATAGTTACGTGCTTTTTTATGAATTAAATTTTAAAATTTCGTACTTAAATTTTTTATAGAATATTAAAACTTATTACTTTTAGAATTTATTTATTATTTTTAATGATTTTTGAAAAATGACTTTTTTTTACCTTCAAATATTAGTATTTTTATTTTTAGAATATTTTTTCAAAAATCATTAAAAATAGTGGAAAATTCTAAAAATAATAAATTTTAATATTTTATAAGATTTTGATATGAAAAATTTATTAAACTACTTTGATTGTTATTTCAAATATGGGATTTTCAAATTTGATCTGTAAACATTTCAAATCGAAATACTTATGAAAACATATTAGCCAAACTCCATTTATTTTACATACATACATACAACGTAAGTTCTAATCTTTGATAAAATGGTATATGCATCTTTTGGATCATCAATCAAATTGTACTTTTCCTATTGGCTCGTTTAAACTTTTGTCTTTTAAGGTCGTTAACAATCCGATTTTTTTTATGTAAGACAAATAATATTTAAAATTAAATAAATAAGAAAATCGGATGAGAAATCACAAATATAGGAGAGACGGATTTTCAAAATCCGTCCCCAAATGTATTTTTAATCTTTCATTATAAAAAATAATATTTTAATGTGGGACGGGGTTTGAAAGCCCGTCCATCAATTCGGAAAGCTCGTAAAATAAAATATTAATTTTTATAAAAAAAATGTTAAAATCGCGTATCGAGTTTCAAACATACATAACTTTTGATAGCAAAGTCCGTAGAAAATGTTTAATATCAATTCGGAAAGCTCGTAAAATAATCTATCCGAATTTATATTAAACGTTTTCTACGGACTTTCCTATCAAAAGTTATATCCGTTTGAAGCTCGGTACGCGATTTTAATATTTTTTTATAAAAATTAATATTTTATTTTTTGAAAATTCGTCCATAAAAAAAATATTTTTTTATTGATGGACGGGTTTTCAAACTCCGTCCCACATTAAAATATTATTTTTTTATAAAAAATGATTAAAAGTACATTTGGGGATGGATTTTGAAAATCCGTCCCTCCTATATTTGTGATTTTTCATCCAATTTTCTTATTTATTTAATTTTAAATATTATTTGTCTTACATAAAAAAAATCGGGTTAACAATCGTCTTATATAATTAGCAGAGAAGATATGTACATATGCATACATAACATACAAGATGCATGCATGCATACAACATGCTGTTAAGTCAGGTAAAATAACACTGCAACAAAAATTTAAAAGATGAAAAAGCAAAAACAAAAAATTTGGGGGATTCATGGTGTAGACATGAAATTCAATATTAGATATCCCTTTAGGCTGGGTACTGTTTTGGGATGTTTTATTTTCTTTTTTTGTGTGCTTGAAATTGGACTTTTAGGGAAAAAAATTCAAAGTCAGCGATATAAGATCACCTTGTCCAAAAAAAAAAAGAAAAAAAAGAAAAGAAAAACTAAGAAACCTAAATTTCTTTACAAAAAAAATAATTAATAATAGAAGTGTTGGAAATTCAATGGGTCGTCTTGAGAAAAATGTCATGTCATTATTTGACAATCAGCAGTACAAATTTGCCCGTTTAATGAATCAATAAGTTCATATTTCTATGATGGATGTAGATTAATAATGTAGTATGAAATCTAACATATAGAGACAGGAAACCCAGCTCATATTTTTGTGTATACTAGGTGGAACTTATGAGAACACGAGAAAAAGGGAGGCCATTAATTTTGATTTCATACCCTGAAAAATGTTGAAATTGTGGGTCCGATTCGTACCAATATAAACACTAAAATGATTTCTTTGTTTACCCAACTTCTAAAAGAAATCAAAACAAAAACCCATAGTTCATGTTTTTCTCTAAAAAAATGTGGGCGACTACTAATTTGTAATTTCATAAATGTTTCAACTTTCGAGTACATAGTTTTAGGCATGATATCTGTCCCATGCCATATCATGGTCCCTTCCAGGGTATAAATGGTATTAAGAGGCTTTATAGGTACAACAGGGTCAAGAAAGGAATTATTGAGGTTGAAAAAAAAATAAGCCTAAATTTTAAATATATAGAAATAAATTAAATAGAGTTGATAAATTTCAAACACTAATACGAAGAAGTCTTGTTGGTTGCGTGTTTCTCATGTTAATACTCCAAATTATCATTGATATTTATTTATTGTAGAAAATTAAAGTATATTTATGAAATTGTGAGTACTATGTTTAAAGAAGAATTCTCCTTATATGGTGCGGTGAATTTATGACAATTTTCTCTCAAAATACTTTGATTCATGTCTCTTTTGATGTGATGCACCTCACAGGAAGAGCGAACTCGAATTTAATTACAAAAATAGCTCAAAGAAATTACAATAAAAATTATTTTACTATATTCTCAAATATATAATTTTTTAAAGCATTTTGTGTTTGTTATTTTCTGTTGCATATTTTTTCTCTCACCTTCGATTTTTCCTCAGGTGCATCATTGCATGTACATATAATATATGATTGGACCGAGTGAAATTAATGCACCCTTACCGTGTTAAGCAATAATGCAACAATATAAATTTCTATTAATTATTTCAATAAAATCTTTGTAATTGTCAAGATCACAAACGGTTGTTTCTATGCTCCAGCAAAAAGGTTTAACACTCACCAGTTAACGTCATGTAGTTAAATGAATTTCTATAGACAAATGTTGCCATTTATTATTAGTTTAATTATCAACAGTTACTTAGATTAGTAAAGTCCAATGAGTGGCCAGCCCAAAAATTTAGAATTGCTTTAAGAAATAAATGATATCTGAATAAAATCTTAAAACATATTAAATTTGATTAAAATTTCTAACAATTACATCATAGACCTCATTTTTCCTAATTAAGAATTGCTTGAATTCCACTGATAACAGATGCCTTCAGACTTGGAGAAACGGGTGAATTTCCAAAGAAGCCATCATAAAGAGCTGAGTTCACATTTGACGATTCTATTTCGGCATCAACACTAGATGGCAATCCATCAGCTGAAATGGAAATCTGCAAATAGTAATACAATGCGCTGTACCCATTAGTCTGAAGTTTAATCTGATAAACAAATATATAGAAAAGAGAGAGAACTGCATATGATGCAGTGGTAACAGTAAAATTCCCTAGTTATCCAGAAATTCAAAAGACTTTGTTACCTTTTTAACATTTTCTAAATAGCCATAATTATGAAAATTCAAAACAGGTCTGGGTCAAAAAGCTTACCTGCTCAGAATTGTAAGCCATTGACCATGTTGACCGTACAGGAAACTTAAGAAAAAGGAAATGGAAAATAAATAGGAGCACTAGTACCTGCCAATACCGGTATTGACTGGTAAGGGACAATTAAAGTTAATAAAAATGGACTATCAATTTATCACATACCAACAACTTTGAAGGTTCTGCCCAAGTTAGAAAAATGGATGTGCCTTCCTTGAGGTTCCGATCCATGAAGGCCGTACGGAAGACCAAAAGAGCAGCCTCGTCAGTACCAGTCAATGTTTCGACTCTTGGTGTGATGACATCATTCAATGCATCCCAAAATGTCTTTCCATCGACATTTCTGACGAGCTTTATGTTTAATGATTTCTCACATGGCGCTGTGTAAATTAAGTTATACTGTTACGATTATACACAAAAATTGCTTTACATTGGCATCTTAAGCTCATCAAGCCTGCTTGGGAATTTTGATTTTTTCCTTTCTTTTTCTTTTTTGGGTTATCTGGTAATTAGACTAATACAGAGTGGAACCTTGTGGCTATATTAATGTTAACAGGAGGCTTCATTACACAACTGACAGTCAAGGATAAAAATGGCTGTAACATAACTGATATAAGTGTATAAACGACGTGCCTTTATAGATTGAGTTGAAGACAGAGGAATCATCCTTTTCAGAGTTCCCTTTAAAGGGAGACAAATGTTCTTTGACAGAAGGATCTATAAATAAGCCAGCAGCATAAACCTTTACACCAATAATTGCAAATACCTTCTCTCTATAACCTAAAAATTACAGACAAATAATGTACAAGTATCTCTTTAAACAGTAAAGTTTAAAGTTCAAACTATTGAGCTAGAGTGATGTTCAATAAAATCATAGAATTAATTTTATGTAACTTGTGCAAAATCAAATTGTTAGGTTTCATATAATAACCTAAAAGTCCTTGTTGCCACAATCAAATTGATATATGGTGGAGATTAGTGAGCCAGTGTGTACATTCTGGTACGACACCAGACTGGTATGATATAGAGACCTGATCAGCAATTAAATATCTCGACTCTTCTGAGATATTAATTGCAAGTCCATGGGGATAGCAAAATCTGACCACATTTCCCTGAATTAGATAATTAACAGAAATGCAACCCCAATCAACATGTGAATTGTGAAAATGAGATGACCAGAATCTGATATGAATGAAGCAAATCATGAAACAGCACCAATGCTAAATGATCAGAACCCTTAAAATGACCGGACCCAAAACCAACTCGACCGGATCCAAACCAGACCTTAATCTCCAGTTCTGGCACCTCTACATTGCGTGCTAACCAGAGAAAAAGCTCAGTACCTGTTCCAAGAAGAACTAGGGATTTGGTGCAACCCGGTACAGTCACCTCCTTGGGGAATTTCACCTTTGTCGCAGGTTCAGCTACAGAATCAACACTTCCAACTACAATTGAAAGGAATAGAATAATAGTCAGAACAATTCTCATAATACACTGGATTTCAATAAATCTTCACTGACCTGAAGCTCTTGGTGCAAGCGTGATCGCGTCATTTCTAAGAGACCAATTGAAAAAGGAGCCCGAACTGGAAGGATATTTCACTCCATTTCTCAAGAAATTAAGAGAAATACGATGAGAAATCCCCGACTTAAATGTAGAATTTGCGACTGCTGTGGGAAATGGAGCTCTTACCGAGGCTAAACCCGCCATTTTCTCTCTGGTTTAGTTTTCTTTTTGTCTGAAATGCTGAGATGGAAATGGTGACAGCTGTGCAGTGTGACCAGTGTCCAAGTGCCACTCTGATGGAGGAGGAGGTGTGCTTTATCCGAGTTCATGTTTCTCTTTTTTTCAAATTCAATTTCAGAGAAAACAAATTTGTTTTTCAGGAGTGCTACAAATAAAAAGCACCATTGGACCAGACCGTTCATGGACCTGGCCCATTAAAAGTAGGCTTTTTTAGACTTAAATTAGAAATCCAAAATTTGAAAGTAGTAAATTAATTACGCCAATGGTCCTGAAAACATTAGTTGCTCATTTTCCTATCAAATAATGGTGCCCCAATTTTTATGGGCCAGCACAAAAGTTTTGGAATGATGCAATGAAATAGAGGATATGAATTTTTTTTAAACAGGTTATTTTTCTGAAATTGATTATTATACTGGTATTAAGTAGAAAATTATATTTTTAAGAAACTTTGGATACTTCAAAATAATGGGGACAAAAATTAGCTGGTACCATTTTGTTGTGCAATTAGTTAAGTTCTAGAATACAAGCAGAAAATATAGATTTACAAATGTAGTTGTAAGAAGCCGTCTCTTATTCCATAAATTTTACAAAAGTTTGCTTTACCCCTGATGATGATATGCTGTACAGTGTGTACCCAATATTAAATTTATACTGAGAGATCAAATCAATATCGATATTATGTTGTAGAACCCACAAATTAAGCAATGTTTTTAGAGACGTGCGTACAATGACAATCAGTTGGATATGATTAGTGAAAGAAAAAAAAATAAAACAAAGCTCTAATCAGTTGGATATAATTGATCAATATTGCTGATTTTAAACAATGCAATTTTTAATTTTGCTTTTTGAGTCCACCATGTATATATTTTTCTTTTTTCTGGTCTATGTTACATGCTGTTAGCAACTTGAATTTGACTATCTTTGAAGGAAAAAAAATCTAATTCAGCAAAACCACATTCTAGCCGTGCAATTTGTTCAAGTGGAAGAATAAAAGAAAAAAAAAATCTCGTCTTTTTCTCGGAGATATTTTGGAATCTGAAAATGCCACCCACGAAGTCTATCCAGAGGGGTGAGAGAGCTCCACGTCACCACTCTCCATCTTCTCAACCTATGAAAACAATCTAAAGAATGTTCTTGGATGAGAAAATTTATCTTCCAAAACTACCCTCCAACTTCCAACACTTCAGTAAGTATCTCCTCATCGTACCGCCTACCAACCAGCCACGTGTACCTGAGAATCCAAGTCTTGCATCCCTTCAGCCAATCAGAAGAGAGAAAAAGATTTCAAAGGATAAGGGTCACAAATTAAATCCAATCTATAAAAACTCCCCAAATAGGTACCCAATTTATTGTGTCTCATTCACAACAAACAAAGCACCACCAAAGCAACAACTCTCTCTCAGTACTTGTACAATGGCTCCAATGGCTGTCTCTTCTCCTTCTTTCCTTGGTGCCCCAGTCAAGCTGGGCCCATCAGGCTTTGAGGCCTTGGCGAGCAGCCGTGTCACCATGCGCAAGACTGTCGCCAAGCCAACAGTCTCTGGCAGCCCCTGGTACGGCCCTGACCGTGTCAAGTACCTCGGCCCATTCTCTGGTGAGCCCCCGAGCTACCTCACTGGTGAGTTCCCTGGTGACTACGGCTGGGACACCGCTGGCCTCTCCGCTGACCCCGAGACCTTTGCAAAGAACCGCGAGCTTGAGGTAATGTCAAGATCCTAATTAATTCATCAATTAACAAAAAATCATTATTAATTCAAGTAAAATTGAACGACTCTAAAATTGTTGCACTTGTTATATGCTCTTAGGTCATCCACTGCAGGTGGGCCATGCTTGGTGCTTTGGGCTGTGTCTTCCCTGAGCTCCTTGCCCGCAATGGTGTCAAGTTCGGTGAAGCCGTCTGGTTCAAGGCTGGCTCCCAGATCTTCTCTGAGGGAGGTCTTGACTACCTCGGCAACCCCAGCCTAATCCACGCCCAGAGCATCCTGGCCATATGGGCCTGCCAGGTCATCCTCATGGGAGCCGTTGAGGGTTACCGTATTGCCGGTGGTCCCCTTGGTGAGGTGACTGACCCACTCTACCCAGGTGGCAGCTTCGACCCATTGGGCCTGGCTGACGACCCTGAGGCCTTCGCTGAGCTCAAGGTTAAGGAGATCAAGAACGGCAGGCTCGCCATGTTCTCCATGTTCGGATTCTTCGTTCAGGCCATTGTCACCGGAAAGGGACCTCTTGAGAACTTGGCTGATCACCTTGCCGACCCCGTGAACAACAATGCATGGGCCTACGCCACCAACTTCGTGCCCGGCAAGTGAGGAGTGATTTGTTGTGTCGGTCCGTTGATTGGCGGGGTTGCAGGTTGGTATCTCTAAGAGAGTGTTGGTCTGCATGTGGCTGATTTCTGATGATCTGTTTAAGATTGTTGGTGTTGTAAACTAAAAAACTTTTGTGCAGTACATATCATCTTTGTTCTTTTTCTTATTACTCTTGTCATGATGCTTGTTTCATCTCGTCCCCACGACGTCTCCTCTCCACGCCAAAAAAAAAAGAAACAAACACACACACACACACACAAAATAACTATTAGAAACATAAATCCATTAGTACATATGAAGAAGAACCCGTTTTGTGGAAAAGAGAACAGTGAGCAACATGAAGAAAAACTAACTGATAGTTAGAAAAAAAAAATTATAGTGAAAACACAATAGTAACTTAATTGTCTAACTATTTATTTTCCTCCAGCATTAGAGCAATCCGCACTTGTTAATTCTGAAGTGGCATTTACAATTACAATTTTAATTTTAAAGATGTGAAACACTTTCTAATTTAATAAGTTTTTCTAAAATATCATGTCAGTATTTATAATTTTTTTGAAATGATATAAGCATCTTCATTCCTACAATTATAAAAGATTTCTCTTTTTATGAATTAGAAATTGCAAGATCAACAAATTAATAATTGTAGAAATGGTACAGATGGAAGCATTTTAAATTAATATACAGAAAATTGTTAACTTTTTACGTAAAAATAAATTAAATTTTTACAATTACACAAATAGAGATGCTCTTAGTTTGTCACAACTAATTGTTCACAAGCCTTATCAATTAGTATAATGGGTTAACCTGTCTTGATCGACTGGCTGTTTCTTGTATGGAAGTTTTCTGAAGGTGTAACAGTATACAAGAGAAATTGAAAGGATGCAAATATTTCTTCAAATCCCACAAGATAAAATTGGAAGCCTAAGTGGGGCAATTGAGTTTGTTATAATTGTTAGGTACTTTTCATAATAGGAATTCTATCTACAACGTGAAACGTCTCTCATTGGTTTTTGGATTAGTTTTCACCAATCTGTGAAATTCATGGGACAAAGAAAAGGAAAAACAAAGACAAATTGGCCATTTTCCTGCAACCAAGAATTTGATTGTACAATAGTTGCTAATCAAAGTGCTAGGTATTATATTCAAAGCGATCAGAACTGAAAATGTTCACGTCCCCGAAATATACTAGAAAAGTAGAAATACAGAATCAGGCAAGTAAAAGATAGATATGTCCTTTATTACATTATGTTTTTGTACATAGCCTTCAATGAGATGGATCAAGCAATTTGAACGCATAAGATAGATGACAATTCAATGCTATCTCCATCTTGAGGCCACCTACTAGATGTATGCTATAGGAAGCAAACAAGATGAAGCATATATCAAGCACTTCTAGAACTTTGTAAACTCTTTAAATCAGAATATATTTTTACACCTCAAAAATCAAAACTTAAAATTTTCTTTCAAAAGTTCATATAAGTTTCCAGGGAAATGCATAAACTTATTACAACTTCTGTAATACTCCAAAGTAGTATCTACATTACACAACTATAAATTGCATGAGGCAGTTCTACTCTGGCTTCAGCTTCAATGATGCACTGGAAAGGAAGGAAGTGAAAAAAAAATTGTAAAAATTAAATTGTGGAAAATGTCTTTCTACTTTTCTCAGAAAAAAAGAAGAACTTTTTACTTTTCTTTTTCTTCTTTTTTCCTTATCAAAACTTCAATAAACTATTTCAGAACCTGTTCAAAGGATAACCATCTGACCAGTACAGAAAATAGCAGTACCTCATATACTGCTACTCCATGGTTTTTGTTAAGACTTTGTATTTCAGAATTAAGACTAATAATACAATGAAACACCAAAAGAACCAATTCCCTAACCCTCCCCAAAAGAAAAATAAATAAATAAATGTCACTGGCCAGTACCAAACTCTAATACCATTGCTACAACATATTTTGCCCACATGGCCAGAATATTTGACCCAAATTGAACATATAGCTAAGAACTATTTTTTTTTATATTTACCTGTTAATACAATATCTCTTTCCAGTAGGTGGTGGCCCATCATCAAACACATGGCCAAGGTGAGCATCACAAACTGCACAAAGAACCTCAGTCCGAGGCATAAAAATAATGGACATGTCCAGTTTGGATTTCACATTATTTCCAATAGGTTGGTAGTAGGAAGGCCAGCCAGTTCCACTGTCAAACTTGGTCTTTGATCTGGCAAAAATAAATAAACAAAAAAGATTGAACATGAAGCTAAACCTGAAGATTAAATATTTAAAAAAGAAAATATTGAACTCGATATTGTGCTCCTAGTCAACCCTACTGTACTTATACACACTTGTATGCACAACCCTGGAAAATTGGAAGTTTTTCATACACACAATTAAAGCATTTAGCAGTACGAGTTTGTATCAAACTTGAACCGTACTATTCCAACTTGACCTATTCAATCAGATTCCTATAAGAAGGGCCCCTAAAATCTAAATCAAATCAATCTGATCCACTTGTTTCAAATCACCCGGCCCGAATTGGAATAATAAGGTAGGTAACATTCCCTAGCAATACACCTCTAATGTTTTCCTATCCTGTTTTCAATGCAATACAGAAATCCCTTCAGTTCTTGTCTTTTCACTTGAATGAGATAACAATGATGAATGATGGTTAGTTTTGCAACTAGTGCAAAAATTAGAAAACTAATTAGACAAAAGAATTGCTAATCTTTTATAGGCATACGCACAACACTTTCAACAGGGGTAAACAGGAACATGACTCGAAAAACAAAAGAGTACATAAATTGATCAGAGAATTAAATACTTACTCAAATAAGGGAGTATCGCAGCATATACAACGGTAGATGCCAGGTGTTTTGGTATTCCAATATTCACTGTCAAAAACATTACATATTAACAATTAACAAACAACAGTGATACACAAAATTCAATCAAATGAAAACAGAGGAATGCAAAGTTCATGTGGAAGTAATATATTGTATTGAACCCCATGATTAAATTAAGGGACAATTTCACATGTACTGTCATCACATATCAGAAAATTCTGCATAAAAGTGGGTGATATGGGCAATAATTGCCTGTCCTTTTTATTTGAATTTTATGTGCATTTTGCAAGGATATAGATCAAATATTCCCACAAAATTGGTTAAGAAAGAAGAAGTAAAATCAGAGAAATGAGATGATTACCCAGTAAAAGCCCTCTCAGTACCCTTTTGGCGAGTGACATAATACTGTTGATCAGTTAGGCGCTCCTTCCATTCTTCTGCGCTCAAGGAATTGAATCTAACCTTCTCCGCATCTGTCATACAAATAAATCGCACGAAATCAGAAACATACAATAAAGAACAGAGAATAAACTTCTACAGCTTTAAAAATTTAAGAAAAAAAGAGGAAGAAAAAAGCAAACCTTGAACTGGTTCGGGTCGCTGGGAACTGGAAGAAGAGGCGCTTGAGCCCATGGCACGAACAGAGACGTTCTTGTTAAACGATCGCGGGATGGGGACACGAGAAGTAGAACTGGAGACAAATGGAGAGGAGATAGGACTGGAGCGGAGAGGGTTCGCTGCTGAGAGATGAACTACACCCGCTCGAGCGGCCATGGCTTTGGTTAAACTTAAAGCGGAGAGTCGAGAAGAGGAAATCTCGACTTGGTCCTAGCAAGGAATGGAATAGTTCTCTCTCTATTCTCCAGTGAAGACGAAAACGGATGGCCAAGGGAAGCGTCTTAATCCGAGAAAATCAGAAATGTGTGGTCGTGATCTCGTGAACAAATGGAGAGGATGTTAATCCACATTATTTCGAACTCCCCCTACTGTGCGGTCGAAACGGGCACACGATGATGCGAAGTGCGCTCGAAACACGCGTCTGTTCCGAGTTCCGAGTTCCGAGTAGCGTAGGTGCGCTTAATCTTAGTCGTTGGATCGTGATCCGACGCTGCCAAATAGAAGTTGTTATCTTTTTGTCAGTTCCGTAACTTGCTGTTTTTCTATCTCATTTCGCTTGTCTTCTATTTACTTTTTGCAAACTTCTTGAGAAATTTTTTTTATCCACCCAAAATCCATCGTCCAAAATAATCTCTTAACTATTTCATCTCAGTATTTTTTATTTAATTATATTTTTATTTTAAACAAATTTCACATTTCATAATTAAATAAAAACACTTCAATAACTAAATATAAATACCTATATATATTAATATAATACTAAACTTATTTTACATTTAATCTTGTAGCTTGATGTTATATCTGTAATAATATGATATCAATAATCAAATATAAAATCTATCAGATATAAACATCTTTTATGACTAATATAAATATCCTCTCAACTAAATATAAACATTCTCTTAATCAAATATACACACACCTCATCATCATATTCAAATATTTTTTGACTAATAATATTAACACAAATGTGATATGATATAAATATCTCCTGTGATCAGATATAAATATTTATATGATAAAGTATAAAATATCTATTTTGAACATACTTTTTTTCATTTTTTAATATACTAACTAATTATCTATTATTTATAGTAAAAATAATTAAATAATAATTTTGAGAGATTTTTTTTTTTGAGGTATAGTTAACCCCCTTCTTTCTTTTTTAAAATATTTTTCATATTCTCTCTTTAGTTGCTTTTGGACAGAGAGGTTCTGTTGTTCCTTGCTTTACAAGGATCGCCAGTTTGTCATTTTCTGCAAAGAAGAACAGAGGAGACCGGAGACTTATCTTCTTTGGAAAGCCTGGAGCTTCTATCGACGCACAGAAATTGAAGCCAAATAGAAAAAGTGAGGTGAACTCTCATTTTTCTATTTGCAAGAATAAAAATAAAAAGCTTTCTCATCTTCCCTTCATAGGAGAATATTAAGGTCTTTGTTTTTAACTTTAAGCAGTTGATTGATTATTTTCCGAATGTCCCTAGGATTTGTTTTGGTGAATTGTGGTAGTTTTGTTCCTTTTTTTTTTGTTTGTTTTTGTTTGGGTTCTCTTTACAGAGAAAAAAAATTGTAATAAGACAAAAAAGTTGATGTCTTTCTGTGCAAATTTTTCAAATTAAAGGTACGCCGAGATTGTAGCATTTCGACGTAAATGGGGTCTCGCCTCTTACAGGTACCATGCTTATTGAAACGGTATCCATCTAAAATGCTTGTTGGATACCAGCCAAGACTTTGATATTTCTCTACAATTTAATTATTTAGTCTTCAATTACACCAAGCCTTAAATCATCTAGGAAGAAACTTAAAAAGAAGAAGAAGAAATTTCAACCCAAATGGTGAGGGTTTAGGGTTTATCTAGACCTTTATTTTTTGAGTTAAGATATATATTTATGCATTTATTTATGCTATTAATAGATGGGGGCGATGAATAGTTCCATGAAAAGAGAATAAGATATTAAAGTTTGCAATATTTTAAATTCATCACCTTAATGCACCTCAATGCTATCTTTTATTTATTTACATTTTAATTTATTTTTCAGAACGGCATACCAATTGAGAGAGAAGCAGCTGATGAAATACTTGAAGCACCATTCACGCAAGAAATGTTCATGAACGGGTTTAACTTGGAGCCATTTGTAAACGAACTTGCTAGGATAAGACATAGCATCAAATGCCTTAAACAGAAGCATGGAGATAAGGTATATTTCAGTAAATTTATTCCATCCCTGTACCAGTGTTGGGCAATATGCATCGCTGTTTCTCACTTTGTTCCTTTCATTTTTTTTTTTGTACTATTAGAAATTGAAAATTCGACCACAATATGAGCAAGAGATTGAAAACACGAGGAAGAAGTATGATTTGTTTCTCAAGATTGAAGATGCAGCTTTTAAAAAGGATAAGGCACTTCTGGAAGAATTAAGACAAAAGGTTGAGAGAGGTCTATCAGTGGATAAAGAATTTAAAGCACATTTTGTCGAACAGATGAAGGCAGATGCATCACATGAAGGTAACATACTGGTACCATCAATACAGATGAAGGTTTGTACTGGCACCTATCTAGTTAACACAAGTAGAAATGGAAAGCAGTAAATCCCTGATCGATTGGTATTAACAAGATAGGTTTAGGAGTCAGGGCAACCAAATTGAGATATTGGATCTGTTATGGTCAGTACCAGCCAAAGGGTTCATGCAAATTCAGGATGTCATATGTGCATTTAAGCAATTTGTCAACATGTTTTTGGTTAAGGATTTGGTTTTCCTGTGCCTGTATGGTTTCCGTCATGATTCCACAATTTAGTCAATACCTCACCATCTTGATCACCTCATGCGACCTCAACTGGCACTAAATACCACATGCTGACACCACTGCACTTAATGGCGCAGGTCCGGTGCAAGGACAGCTCAGCAACTTCATGTTGGGTCAAGCTCCTCCCAGATATCAGGTTGAAATGCTCAGAACAGGCTCCATTTTGGCACCTGCTCCTCCCAGAGGTGTGGTCGAACGACTCGACAGCAGCTCCATTTTGGGTCTGGCACTTAGCAGGACCCTCAGAAGTGCCATTGAGGAACCCCCTGGTACCTGAAGTCATCTCATGTCTTAGAATTCAGCTCGCCGGTTAGTCTTTGTTCTCATTGAACCGACGTTCTGACAAATCTTGTTGCCAGATATCTACTTTCTGTTGATATGATGTGTTTACTCGCGGAACCGACATGATAGAAAAGAACTGTTGGCATCAGGACTGATGTTCTGAAATTTTGGGTAACTTCGATCTTTTATGTTTCTTTTTACTTCACATAGAGTTTACAGAAATTGTATGGATTCAGTGAGAAAATTTGGGCTAAATTGTCTTGGTTGCAACGACTACTGCAAATTAAATTCCAAGTTTCATGTGCAAATTAAATTGACTCTGGCGCCTTTGCTTGCTTTTTAGATAGAAATTTTATTTGTTTCGGAAGTTTACTGTTTTTGTTTTATTGTTAAAATGTACTGCATACAACATGGTATTTCATTTATTGAGCCTATTACTGTTTTTTCTGTTAGATGGCTACTGGCGATCTATTTTTTTCTTTTTTCTTTTTTAGGACAGAGATCATTGACAACGATTAATTAGTCTGAGAATTTTGACAATCATTAAAGAGAACTTCAATTCTTGAATTCGAATAACTAAAATGTAATGTACATATTATGTATACATCATAAATATTAAAACTAATGCTGTTTGATGAAACATTAAATTATGTTTAAATAGCACCAAATTTTATACGCAACCACTTAAATCTCATGTTGCAAAGTGAACTTAATATACATGCTCGCATGGAGGCGTGGCTTTGTAAAGAACAACCAGGCACCAGAAAGTTGGAAAATTATTGTATTCCTTTCTTTTACTCTGTAATTTTTACAAGTACACGCATTGTTTGCTTCTTATAAGATCAACTTAAATTACGCTGTATTAATTGATTCGATCTTCCCCAATTCTGGTTTTTTCAAACTCCGCTTCTGAAGAATAACATAATTAAAAGTTCAAATGTATCGTTTGAATACTGAATTTTGAAATATCAATATCGAAGAAAAGGGCAAATTATGATAAGGGTGGCATAGATCACTTTGATAATATGGACAATGATTTTTAAATAAATTGAAAAAAATTTAAAAATAAAAAAAATTATAAACATGTTCTAAACTTATATGTCAATTGCTGTTCAAATTTCATGTAAGTTAAGTATCACTTGATATGGTATAAAAAATTATTATAATTATATGAAATTTGTAATGATCCAAATTTTGATATGGTATCAAATGATGTTTAAATTATATTGAATTTGAAATACAATTGATATATATGTTCAAGAATATGTCTATAAATATTTTTACGTTTTTAAGATTTTTTTAATTTATTTGAAAAGTCATTATAAGAATGTTAAATTAACGATTTTCAACGGACCCATCCTATAATAATTGATACCATTCTCTTCACTGAGTTCTATGGCGTGATTCAAATACTAGAGACTTAGCGTCTCTGTTGTGTTTTCTTTTATTTTTTTTATTGTGAAAATGTGATATGATATCGAATTCTACTGTAGCACGTGCGTGATACGAAGATTAAAGGAAAAAATTGTGGAAACCGTTGATTTAATGAATGATTTAGATATATACTGAGCTGCGAATAGATCCCACCTCTCCAGGGGCAGTAAAGTACAAATAAATCATGCTCACCTCTTTCTGGTGTCTCCTGTCCTCATTTGACTTTCGCCTCATGCTGCTATCACCGTATTACAAAATCAATATAAAATTCTTCTAAGCGAAGCGCCTGAGAGAGAGACAGAGAGAGCGAGCGAACTCGGATGCTAACTATCTCATCCCGTCATATCATCCCCTGCTCTTTTTCTTCCTCCATTAAAGTTAGTCCTTGTTTTCTTCTGTATTTTTAATTTTTTTATGCCGTTAGTTGTTTAATCTGATCTAGCTCAAGATTTGAAAGCATTGGATTCGATCGCGAGTATTAATTCCGAAGGAGATCGTGTGATTTCTTTTTCTTGCCTTATATTATCCGACTTTTATTCTTGCAATCGGATTAATTAGTTGATTTTCTCCGAGTTCAACCTAGGAACACGATAGAAAAATCGAATGCAAATCTCTCTAAGCTTGTAGTAAATTGTCGCCCAGCTGTTAAAACTAAAGTTGACTATTGAAAAGAGTTCCTGAAATTTCGTGCCTCTAGCTACTCTCTGTCTCTCTGATAAATATGTAAATTTGCTGGTACGCAGAGATTCGCATGCTAATATGTTGCAACTTTTTTTTTCAGATGGCACGCTCAGCACTCAATGAAATGACCACATCAGGTGCCTTTAATCGGACGCCTTCGACCTTTCGGAATTTAATCTCCAAAGATAAGGCATCCCAGTTCCCGGCTGAATCAGGAAGATACCACCTCTATATATCTTACGCATGCCCCTGGGCTTCTAGATGCTTATCTTTTTTGAAGCTCAAAGGTCTTGATAGCTCCATTAGTTACACGGTAGCTGATCTTCACAAAATTTTCAGCATCTTAAGCACAATTCAATTAATTGACTTAATTTTGACATCATGAACAATTTTGTACCTTTTAAGATGGGGGTTCAGAGGACTTCTCCACATTGGTACTGGAGTTAACATTTAATGAAAACCCTAGATAAGGTGCTGCTCGGCAAACTCAAACTATCAGTTTCATCTAAATAAATCTGTATGATTTTATTAATTTGCAGTCAGTAAAGCCGATATGGGAAAGGACAAAGGAGGGAGAAGAGCATTTTGGATGGGTTTTCTCAACCTTTGGCACAGAGGAACCAGGTGCAGATCCGGATCCTGTTAATGGGGCCAAAACCGTTAGAGAACTATATGAGATAGCTAGCTCAGCTTACAATGGGAAATACACTGTTCCAGTAGGTATTCTAATTGATTATTCAATTTAATGGGGCTATCCATGTTGGATTAGGTCTACAGCTTATTTTTTTCAATTTTTTTTTTAAAGCAGCTGCCTAGTGTTTGAAAATAGTTGTGTTGGTATTTGGTTGGACAATGTTTTTTTATTAACTGAAACTCCTAGTGTCAAGTTGACAGAGGCATTCATGGAAGGGAATTTTATTATCTTAATGGATAGATATTGAAATTGCAATATCTATACTGTCTGGCATGAATTGTAAGAGTAAATTTGGTCCTAACCATGACCTGCTGGGTCAAAACCCGAACAAGACCAGATAAGTGCACTTGCAACATACCAGTAATGACTTGCATTTGCTTGTGATATACCCTTCATGTATTTAAGTTATCAAGAATCATTATCAGATCCAGTTTGTTAAAGTTTCCTGGCTATATTTTGATATCCTTTTGTAGGTTCTGTGGGACAAGAAATTGAAAACAATTGTAAATAATGAGAGTTCAGAGATAATTCGGATGTTTAACACGGAGTTTAATGATCTGGCTGAGAAGCCTGACTTGGATCTGTACCCGGCCCATTTGCAAACTGTTATAGATGAGGTCAATGAGTGGGTATATGACTCCATAAATAATGGTGTTTACAAATGTGGTTTCGCCAAGAAACAAGGGCCTTATGATGAGGTACTCTATATTCTTCTTCTTCTGTACTCGTTTGTTTTCGGCTGTTATGTACTTGATACAAGTATTGGTTTCTGTTGTGATGGTTTACTATTTAAATGGGTCTTCCTTGGATCAACTTTTACATGTTCACTGAGAGGCAATTTGGCAACCTGAGCTAAATCTTTTTGGATAATTATTTTTGGCATCTATAAAACTTTGTTGATGCATACAGGTTTTGTTTCAGCAGAGAAACAATAACCAGTAAGCAACAATTAGTCAGATAGTTAATTCCCCAATGATTTTATTACCAGTAAATATTTCAATTTGGCCTCTCAACACATTTGTCCAAATTAGTTCCTCGAATTGAAATGAAGTCGGATGTCTACACAAAAGTGAATAGATTTGTCAAATAGTCAGTCTCCAATTTCCCCAATTTTGTCACATTTGTTATGAAGCATCTAATCCCACAAACTTTTTCTTTTTTGAAAAATTCCTTATGTTAAAACTTTTAGAAGTTGAGATCCAATACCCAAATTGGAGTCTTGGACAAAAACAAAGTGAAAATTGAAAGGATCAAGTTAACAAATCACCTTTACTCCTTGTGTGTTTGAACCTGAAATTAGAGGACAGAGGACCCAAATTGTATGGACAAAAACAAAGTTAAAGCGTCCTTAGAGGGACAAGTTATAATTTAACCCACTTCGAACAACATTTAGGTGGGTGTGGTTTTTTTAACTGTTACCCATTAGAACTTTCGGCTGTTTAAAAATAATGATAACTTCATCATTTGATATGACTTAAATTTGACAACTATTTTGCCTTGAATGCATTTAATGCAGTCTGTGGAGAAGCTATATAGTGCCTTAAACAAATGCGAAGAGATTCTAAGCAAGCAAAGATATATTTGTGGCAACACACTCACAGAGGCAGATGTACGACTGTTTGTCACTCTGATTAGGTTTGATGAGGTACAAATTTCAATTATTGCTGTTTCTGTTATTGCTCTAATTACATGCAAGTAGTCTGCCATGTTAGCGAAGGCCACTAGGGTATTTCTTTTTTGCTATTAACAACCAAAAAGTTCTTTTGTTATTTTATGCAAGTGACATCAAACAGTTAGATAAACAATATACATATTCCATCAAACATTGATGACAATCCTGTCCCTATACCTAAATCTTGTCCTTTTTGTTTCTGAAGCCCAAATTGGAATAAAATCAAGCTAAGTATATTAGCTAGCTATTGAGTAGTTTGCAAACTGGTAAAGTTACTGAATAAGCAAGTTAAGCCAAACAGTCGTGTTGGTTATTACGTTAAGCCTCGGTTCGAATTGTTTGCCCTCATTTGCGAGCAACTGTTCGGAAGTAATATTAGTAGTAAGTTGATTTGCAAGAGGCCTTTTATTTTTACATCATTGTGTACTAGCAAAGTACTAAACAGGATCTGTGAGTATTTCCATTAACAAAAATAGAACTTTCTTTTGTAGGTATATGCCGTGCACTTCAAATGCAACAAGAAACTCTTGCGTGAATACCCAAATTTATTCAACTATAACAAAGACGTATATCAGATGCCTGGCATGAGCAGCACAGTTAATATGGAACATATAAAGAAGCATTACTATGGTAGCCATCCTTCGATAAATCCATTGGGAATTATCCCAGCTGGACCTAATATTGACTATTCCTCCCCCCATGACAGAGAAAGGTTCAGTTCTTAAGAAGGGACATGAACTTGTTCGTGTTATATATTTGTATTTTCAAATAAAGAGTCTGTTGACTCTGTTAGACGTGTTTCTTTCCTGCATCTTGTGTTGAATTATGTAAAAATACTGTAGTGTGCTTTAATATTTTTGTATGTTTTTTACTTCTTTTTGTTATAAGCGGGCAATAAACATTTGAGAGTGAAATTGTGTTCCTTATACAGGGTAGGTCAGGATGTTAGAGAAGCTTTAATGTTGATTACATTGCGCTGAGATATTTTTCTTGTTTCTCTTTTGTCGCATCCTTGTCGTGAATTTTGTGCTCTAAGTTGAGTTGCTCGTTACCTTACTTCCTGTTTGTCAAATTAAAGGAACGTACTTCGATAAAAACTGGTTGTACAAGAAACAAATTTTAAAAATAGCAGAAGTGAGTATTAAACTTTTAATTTATTTAGGGGAAGATAGATGAGAAAAGTAAAAATCTATCGTCTTCTTTTACAAATAAGAGCTTGTCAGCGCTGGTGTCACGCAACTGCTCCGCACACAAGCCCATTATACTTGATAGATAAAAGCCCAATACAAAATAAAAAAATATAGAACATGAAAAGAAAACGATGAAGCAGCCTACTAAGCCCACATTTTGTAGCCTCTAATTTACAAAATCTTCATCACTCTTGAGAATTTGCGTCCAAAATTTTATGGGATGTAAGATTTAATATGCGTACAATTAACACACCTGCTTTTATATAGATTGGTTGTGTTCGAAGAAGCTGATTTTGGTTACTACAAGTAAAGATCAAAAGGATAGCCAATAACGTACTTTTTTTATGGGTATATTCTTTTTACTCTTTTTCGGTCATTTTTTTAACTTTTTTTTTTCTATGATTAGCTTTTCTTGTTGATTTGTGTACAATCCCTTGTAGCTTCTATCTGAAGAATATGATTTCTTGTACATTTAATCCCATGCAACAAGAGTGCACGATTTTGCTTATAAGTTCAAAATGATATTTCACCGCAAAGTTGTGGCGGCAAAATTATTTTCCTTTCATTTGAACCAATGTCAGCAACAGTATTGAACACATAATTCAGGCATTACAACAGCACATAATTCACTCCTAAGCTTAATTTTACTTTTCATATTTATGTAAACTGTAATTTCTCTATATTATAACTCATTCCTAGCATAACAGATGTAAGAAAAAAAATTGATAAAAACCAAAAAGAATGAATCCTGTCTGATTTTCAATTCCTTTCGTTTGTATTCCATGATAACTCGAGCCAAAAAGTTTAATTGTTTTATCCACTTCGGTTTTCTTAGACCTGTTAAACAAACAAATTAGAAAGAAACATGAATTTAGAATAAACTTACACCAGTACTATCAGTATTATATGGTGGTTATGGCTGAATTGGGACATGAATACCAAGGCCAACTTTCTTGTGCTGGTGACATATGGATGCAAGTTAACTTCTATACCAATTCTTAAAATTCAGAACAAAGCAATAATGTTACAACTTACCAATAATTTTGGGATCAGAAGCAGAACTAAGGACACACAGTACAAGCTCAAAAATATTGTTGTTCCAGCAATGAAATTCTGGAGTAGACGCTGGTTATTCTTTGTTGGTACAAACGCTACTTTGAGTGCATTAGTGAGTTCAAATATCCGATATGAAATCTGGTCAAAGGCAACATCATGTCAGAACTAATTGGATATAGCATGCATTTGGGGATACAAAATAAAGATCAAAAAATTGTAGATATTATTGCAAGAACAAGAATATGAGCATAAAATAGAGAAGGCATAGTCATCTCAGCAGATTCAGTGCTTAACCAAAGGTACTATTTCTCTCTCATATCTCTTCTTCCATTAACTGATTTAAAATTTGGGATAAAAGACAGTTGAAGTTCTAATGACTACTTAGAACAAAGGGCAATAGTATAATTCTTTGTTTTTTCTAACACCCAGGGTGCTCTAGACCTTCGCTTTTTTGCACACACTAGCATCTGAAGTTTAGAGGATTATAGAAAAAAGAAAAAAAAAAGCTTTTGCTTACACATATGTAGACCGTGGAGGTAAGGAGGAAATTGACAAGGGGGTAATTGGGGATGAAGCAAAGAAGCCACTTTGGCTGACCATTAGGCACACTGGACCTGAAGTTTCATTCACAAAAATTATAAATGAAAATTATTTCCACTATGTTTTGGTTGTAAAATATTTCAACATTCTTTTCTACACAACTTTCTTGAATGCACTCTTTTTGCAGCATTTGGTTTTGACTTTTTCACAGATGAGTTCACCAACTGCAAGATTAAATGCCCCTATAATGCAATATCTGTTAAAGAAATAGGTGCATGTTAAAATAGTATGTAAAGTAATAATTGTGATACCATACAGGGATATTTTCAAACTGCAAAATGTTAATTTGACATAAGCTTTGAATTGCACAGCAGTTTACATATTTCCTAATTAAGACAAATGGTACCTCAGCCAGATATGAATCTGGGATATGTAAGTCTCCAATGTGATCTTCCCAAGCCACCTAAATTAGAAAGAGACAAACAAGAATTAATGAGAATTTTACCAGAAAGAAAATTCCATAAAACACATAAAGACAAATGAACCAAACTTACGCTATGAGAGTTAGGGAGTAACTGCGCAACTGTTGTGTGAAATTTCTCAGGCAGATATACACTCTGTTATTTGATGACAAAAAAAGGAAGGTTGTTCACTTTCCAATTCACACTAGCAAAAAGTTAGCACCAAAATTGAAAGGAAAATTAATATATAAAAATTCTGAGAACTAACGTGATGGGGATCCATGAAGTATAGGGATGATATTTGTTGTAAGTTAGCTTGTCTAGTTGGTATATGTATCGGTACCACAGGTAGCCAACCTGTCATAGAACATCACATCACAGATACAAAATTTCTATATATGAGTAATGAGTAACATTTGAAAGCCATAAATATAGTATATCTTACAACTTACCAACAATGAAATAGATACTATAGTTGTCTTAACAGTTCGTCTCCTTTTGGGTTCTGTTTCTTCTAATCTTTCCATCAACCTCTCAACCTTCAAATAAGAAAACAAGAGTTGAGAGAGAGAGAGAGAGAGAGAGACTCCTTGGCAGCCTCTGCCAAGCTTTTCAAGAAAAGAGAGAGAGAGAGAGAGAGATCAAGGGGGGGATTATTAGTGTGTCAACAGAACTAGAGTTCAGCATATACATTTGGATGGAAGTAAGCATATAACATTCCCACTATCCAGATATATCGGTCAAGACCAGATCTGAAGTGCCACTCATGTAATAGGGGCAGATTTGTCTTACTTGGATTAGGATCTTTATACCCTACAAGAAAATGGAAATCAAAAGAGTAATCTACAAGAACTGTCATTAGTATAACTGTTATTATGATTGTTCATCATCATGATTGTTGTTGTAGTTGTTACAATCATTATTGTAAATTGTTATCATTACTACTTTATGAATTGTTATTATTTTATTATTATTAATCATCAATATCATTATTATTAATTATTGTTATCAAATTGTTACTTTATGCATCTGAACACCTTTCAATTATCCAAAAGCAACCATCATAGTATCTCATGGAACTGAAGGAAAGAATAAAGAAGAATGATGCTAACCAACTAGAAATGTTAAGGGGCTCCAAACGGTGTCAAAAACACCAGGCACTTCCCAGATCATAATCACCATCAGAAAGCAGGCAATAAGTTTAACTGTCATGACAGCTTTGATCTCATTGTATTTGTTGAATATGCCTAATGTGGCATAAACCATGAGTGTAAAGAGTGTATGCATGGGACATATATAGTACAACATGTAGTCATTGTTCAGTACTATGCAACAGAAGGCCACAAAAAAGTTCAACCGCCACATCATCTGCAAAAAGAAGTACATATCCGTCTGCAAGATTAGAGCTGGCAATATCTGACCATTCCTGCAGGTCCAAAATACTGATGGACTTGCACAAACATTGGTAAAAAGCAGACGGAGAATTGTGTATTTACCCAAAGTCTTGATGTATTGCTCAAAAATTCTTAAAATTTACTTTGTTCAAATTAGTCCTTAAGAAATTTGACTTGGTTCCCTTTGGTCCTTCCATTACTCTAGTGTAAGTTACAGCATCACAGTTAAATTGACATGCAGATACAAAGAAAGAGACATGATAAGAACTCATATTTCAGGGCCCATCGTTGAAGCTACATTTCACATCATCTCGCGAACTACCAAAAGAAACTGACGAACAGATTTTGCTTTCTTTGTAGTTCCAGCTTCAGATTGCTTTGAATTGGGTCAAGTTGGGTTCTTGTAGATTGTTTTGTGAGTCAGTCAGGTTTGAGGTTCCTCCTGGTAGGGGTCTGGTTTGGTTTTCAGTCATTCAAAATGTTTGATGAGTTGGGCTCTGATTCAGCTGATTTTGAATTTAAGCAGATATTGTATCAGATCAGATTATTCATTCTCTGGTATGAACTGCTAAGTTTACTTGCTTTTGTATTATACAGGGTTATCCAAAGAATAAGAAGTTTATCACAGCTCTAATAAGGAAAGACAATACCTGGGCAAATCGAGCAATGCTAAAATCTTTGCGTATATAATAGTATGAGAAGTTCCCAAAGCCAGTCATCCAAACATAGGCAGCAATAAATACACGTATAGCATTATATAACTCTGTTGCGGCAAAGTAGTGGTACATCAAAAATAAAACCTGGTTCACAAGACAAGAAGACAGAAAGGTAAACTATAGGAACTACCAAACTTACCTGAGCAATACAACTGGTTTCTTGGGAATTGAGTACAATATGCCTTTTTATTTTGGAAACAAATAAGCAAAATGCCCCCAGTTTCTGTTTGTTGATAATAGGAACTCATACAACTAGTACCCTCTAGAAATCCAAAAAACATATTCTTTTCTAGACTCATCTAATTTCTATCAGAATTAAAGGAAACAGAGATATCAGCAGATTTTTGGGAAAGAACAGTTTGTCAAATCCATTACATCCCAGATTTTTGCGTTTCCATTTCGTATTGAACCCTCAGACTGACTGCAAATTGCACTTGCAATTGCAATTCATCAATGAATTGTTACAATTGAGTTAATTATGTCAAATGATATGGGATGGAACAGGAAAATAAGGGTGTGTTCCATTTTAAATTATTTCTATCCAAAATCTTACTCTAACAATTACAAGAACATAGTAGGAATAAACCAGAAAAGCTGATACACTACCAGATCAAAAGAAATTGATTCAATTTTTACGAGGGTTATTCTCGTCCTTTTTCTTCTTGCATTTAGGCATTTAACAGACTATTGAAATTGATATAACTAATAAAGACCTAGCTCAAAAAAGAAGTTGTTATATTGTTTTCCCACCAAGGACTATTTTGGAAACTATGAAGTTTTTTTTTCTGAACTCCTTCATCCTATGATATTTCAAGAAAAATCTGAAGACACCGACCTGCATCCAACCTTTCCACTCTTCAGTTTGATGTCGATTTAAATAAAGAAGGGGCTTTCCAGTGAAAATTGACTTATCATGGTGCTTTTGTAGAGAACATAAACCTGAAGCCATTAAAAACAGCAGATAAAGAAACAGGAAAAGGTCCCGGCTGTAGCTCTGCATGGTCAAAAATTAAGAATGAGAAAAACCATATTAACTTTAAAAGAGGGAAAACTGAAAAATAAAAAACAATTCAAATTTCATCTTGAAGTCACCTTTTGAGTCTGAGGAAATATTTCTGTGCGATCACATAAGTAAAAGTAAACAAGGAGCCCGCCAAATTCTGCCCTGCGGTGAATTTGTGATCCATAAAAGAATTCTATAAGATCGGAGGAAAAAACGTTCACAGCTCACAAAAGACTTACATTGCTCTTAAAGTTGCACGATTTTCAGTAAAGAATGGCTCGTCCCTTTGTAAGAACCTACAAGAGGTTAAGCCTTGAGAGATCAGAAATTAGAGTCATGTAGTACTTGGCTAGATTTTTATATGCCAGGAAATATTGCCTTGACAAATTTGCCATGACCGATGTCTTAGGAGATGCCTCTTTTGTGAATCCTCCTTCAAGTAAAATTGTTTTCCCGTCCTCTTTACTAGTTTGATTTTCCAACTCTACCAGATTTGCATCAGAATCTGAATGACTGAGAAACAAAAAAAAAAGTCTGAAAAATGTGAACAACAACAACTATGCAAATGTACAAACCAGTTTCATTTGTAACTTGTAATAGTAAAAAGTACCGATATAATAAATATGTCAATTGCATGTATGTACATTCACAGTGTCCAAAATTTTATTTGAATGTGGGAAAAAGATAAACAAAGAATTATGCATTGCTTAACTAGACAAAAGAAATGGTAAAAAGCATCTGCAACACAGAAATTATAAAGAAATAAACTTATGATGATTTGTGATCTGAATTTGAAACCAAAAATTGAGAATTAATTAAGAACCAAGGATCTTACACTTTTTTATGAGGAGGAGCTCTTTTATAATGGAGCCATTCAGAGTATAGCCAAGAAACTAATATAACTTCAAAGCCTAGCAAAAATGAGAGCTGCAAAAATAATGCAAAACTGAGTAAAATGCGGTTGCTGTCTCAATGAAATAACGCTCGACTCTTAAGTACCACATCCATCAGGTCTTGTACTGGTACCCCACAGTACCAACTATTAATGTTGCTTATAGGCTAAGATAGAAAATTAAGCTCTGTCATAATAGTATCAGCTAATTGATTCAGACAGACAGCCCTGAGCAAATCTAGATTGAATGTAACCTGTGCTCTCAGGTGGGGTGGGGGCGTGTGTAACAGGTCGTTGCATTTCAAACCCAATGTGGGTCCCTCGGCATATTTTTCCTTGATTTGAATTTCAATGACCCAGTAACACCCCCTACCCCCCCCCCCCCCCCCGGCCCCAGTTATAATTATAATGAAGACTTATTGTCTAGCTTTGTTCCTTCCTTATGTGCAGTGCATTTATATTTTGGGGAAATGTTTTTTTTTTCCAGCAGGACCATTTGGCCTCCAGCTCGCCTGACAATGGCATAGCGCCATGTGGAATGAACCCTGCTCAGAAAGTCGGGACAAGTGTGAACAATGTTCTTTGTCCAGATTTTTTTCAATTCATACATGGCTCCACACCATTGATAGGCAAGCCAGGAGCGAAACTGGCCCGGCAACATTTAGTAAACCCTTTAAAATTTATAATTTCAAAATAAAACTAACTCCAGCAAACCATAACACACCACACAAGCAACAATTACCTGTCAGCACATGTGAAAAAGCAAAAAATAAATAAAAAAAATCAAGTGGCACTAACCTGTCCAGGAGTCCAAGGCCCGGACTCAGCCATCCTTTTTCTTCCTAACACAAAAAAGAAAAAAGTAATTTAAGAAGTCGTGAGGAAGTGAACGTAGAGTACAACAATGAAATGCTGAAGGCTCACCTTCGGTTTCAGGTCTTGCAATTAGATCTCTCTAGCTGGTGCGCAGTGCGCAGTGCGCTTTCTTTTAGCAGCGGATCCAATGGCAAGGTAGAGGCCGAATCTCATGCGGTTTGTACTCCGTTCAAGTCAAACTCGCAGAGAGAGAGAGAGAGAGAGAGAGAGAGAGAGAGAGGTGTGGTCTTGAATGGGATCTAGACCCCAGGCTAGGCGAGGATATCTGAAGCAATACCGAAAGAGAAGAGGAGAGGAGAGGAGAGACGAGACAAAGTCAAGAGTTATTGGAGGAGTTGTGAAGAGCAGAACACTAATAAATAGTGAGTAATAATAGTCAACGGAGAAATGGTTGTCTAGGGATGAGCACTCCCCACCTACTATTAAGTATTAAGTGCTCCCTCTGTTTTTCCGCCTCTTTTGTTCTCATTCGTAATGGTTCTGGAAATTAAGTGCTTATTATGATTCCGTGAAAAACATTCTTTATAAATTAACGTCACACTTATACATATGATTTTCTTAATTCATCAATTTAACTGAAATCTAAGTATATTCAATAAGATAATTGAAGTTCTTGGCAAATGATCAGGTATAAATAAAATGGAATCATCATTTTTCACATCACTTATGATGAGGAATGATCGGTTTTTAATTTTAGCAAACTTGATGCATGTCCCATCATTATTGTAAAGTAGTTATATGATAAAAATGTCAACATGAATTGCTTATGAATTGCTGCTGCGCAATTTTTCAGAAAAACTTTACATTTGCTTCAGGTCTCACTTATGATTTTAGTTTTTTATTTGTTTCCTGCTATAACTTTTTACTTGACATCTTAGATCCACCTTTACAATCAGTCGATGAGTGCGCTTTCTTTTCATTTGGTCATGAAAGCATTTCGTGTGAGAAATGAGCTACGAACTTAATGTCATTTTTACAAATAGAAAGATTGCAGATGTTATGTATGATCAGATCAACTTTTTTTTTTAGTTCATACATCATTAGACGTTCTTTTATTTTGAAATTACTAAAACAAAGTTAATTGAAGTGACCATTTGACTAACATTTCCGAACTTCATTTGTCATTAAAAAATGTTTTTGCAATATAAGAAAACCCGACTCGGGCTACAGGTTTTTAAAATAGAGGATGCCAATTATTGTTCAAATTATCGTCCCATACAAACTTCATTCTCTTTTTTTTTTCTTCAAAGTTTTTGTATTAACTTTTCAGATGTATATAATAAATCATGTATGGAACAAAATTTGAACAATTCTTCCTGAATAATTCAAATCATTCCCCTTTAAAATATGGTTTTATCTCAAGGAAAGAAAAGGAAACACGGTCGGATTCCTAACTCAAAAAATTCTAGATTTATATCTACTGGTTGTTTAGTTCTTTCTCTTGCATTTGCAAGTTTCAATAGAAACTGGTGGAGTAACCACTATTTGAGAAAAAAAAAAGGAGAGGAAAAAAGACAGCAAAGAGAAGGAGAAAAAAGGGTTATTGAAAAGAGAAAAAAAACGGGGGGATATAATCCGGAACGAGCACAGTTTGACAGATGCCGCTATAGTACAGAAAGTATCAGCAATACCCAGCACGATTTTCCTCATAACCCCCCCCCCCCCCCTCCATCCTCAAGCTATGCCTCTTTTGAATTTTTGGAGAATAGAAAATGCAACCAAACAACTTTCTTTTTCAATTGTGTCTTCTATTCTATTGCATGACAAGTTACAATTGAACAACAGAAATTATTTGCCCCTAGACCAACCTCCACTTTTACCCCCGCTCTTATGTTGTAAGCAAATATCAGTGACACAGATATCCTTTGATGCGGCCTTGCACATGTCATACACTGTGAGACCCGCCACAGAAACTGCAGTCAAGGCCTCCATCTCGACTCCTGTCTGACCAGTGCAACCCACCTCCCCCTCTATCTCCACACTATAATCCTTCTCATTAAGCTTCAAATCCACTCTTACATTACTCAGCACAATATTATGGCACAAGGGTATAAGGCTACTTGTATTTTTAGCTCCCATTATACCAGCTAGTTTTGCAACATTCAACACATCTCCTTTGGCTATTTGGTTTGACGCTACTAATGAGAAGACCTCTGGGCCAAGAAGTACCCTGCCCGTGGCTATGGCAACTCTTTTTGTGTCACCCTTGTGGGAGATGTCTACCATTTTTGCCTGACCTGTACTGTCTACGTGAGTGAGGTGTGATTTGGGAATAGACTTCAGGTTGGATTCTGGTTCAGTGAGAGAGCTTGGAGTTGAACTTAGAGAACTTGTAGGAGGCGTTTCACCAAAAATTGACTCTAATTCCTGAGATTTAGATGATACCATCAAGACAACAAGAATGAACAAACTATTGACAATAAAAAAAAAACAGTTTGTACCTGTAGCTAGCCATGAATGTACCTAGAGGTGGTGGCAACAACTGTGCAAGTGCAGACTAGTCAAATGAAGCCCACAGCCATTTTTGCTCAGGTTAATTTGGAGTATAAGGTCATTTTTTGGGTTCAAGCTGTTTGTAATTTGTGTCAACCCATTTTGCAGTTTGGATCAATCAATTCAGTTCGCAGCTCCTTTGCTCAGGTTGGGTTTCAGGCAACTGCTTAGGTATTTGGCTCATTTCTGATTATTAAGTACAATGAATCAGACATATCTGAAGTCATTTCAGTTATTAACCCCAACAAATCAAATTTCAAGTTACGTTGAAATTATAAGGTTAGGTTGAACTATATCAGCGATTCAGTGGGCAGGTTAAGGTTTCTGGTTGGTGGTCACCTTAATTAGTAAGTCAAATTTCAGGTTGGTTCAGGTTCCTGTCAGATTCAGTTTGGATCTACTCAGATTTAGCTCTGGTCAGATTACATTCAGTTCAGGTTTGGATCCTTTAAAAAATCAAATCTGTACTAGTTTTAATTCAGGTTCAGACAGATTTTACCTTATTAAGCTCATCAATCATTGGATCTTTGACCCCATTGTTAATGAATCGCCTCTGTAAAAACCAATGAGTAGCTATTCCCTTCTTAGAAATGGTTCGATAAATAGACATGGATTGCTCTCAAATGAAGGTAAGCTGTAAAGGCACAAGTATTATTTTTTATTACTATTTTGCTTTTGGGTGTGCGATCAGCATGCTAGTTATATCCGAGAGACTTGAAAATATAGTAGTCATGCATTTAAAACCAGAAAACTAAGGGAATATTTCCTCATAGACTATTGTTTTAACTGAAGTCCTAATTATTAAAAATTTGACATTATTAAAACTCATGTTTTCTTTTAGCCTTCTTTTTTTCTGTGTACGCAGGAAAATTCAGACCGTACATAATGAAAGGAAAATACATAACTCAAATCAAAATCAAACCCTTTGCTTTCTCTTAATCGTGTTAGTTTTCACTATTCATTGTGATTTGCAAAACTCCACTCGAATCCATCTTGCTATCCTCTAATCCATTAAATATTCCTCCCTAATAAACCTCACGGCCTTTTTTATTTGATTAATGAAAATTAGTAGGCATATGCTTACTTCCTCAAAAAAAAAATTGCAATAAAGCTCACAACCTCAGCCGCCACTACACTGAAAAACGAAATTACCTTGGCCAACTATTGAAAAACCTGAATAGCATAATTCAAGTTCAACAAAATCCTAAAAATAAAACCATTGTTTACTCTTCAGCCAGCCATTGGCAAACCAAAATTACCACAATGCAAAAGCCCAAGCTAGTGCCTAAATGCACAAAACTGGCCTCTTCTGCAAGCCTGGTTACAAAAATCAGTACTTGATTTTGAAACGTCTGAGACTTAGTTAATTTTTTTTGAGAGAGTAGATCTAAGTTAAAGATTAATGAAATGAGGGTATTACTGGCAATGGATGAAAAACCCCTGCATTCCATCTTGGGGACCTCTGATGGAATGCATGTTTCAAATTCAAAGTTCAAAGGATCAGGCTTGGTTCTAAATAATAAACCTAAACTAATCATATGGAATGGAGCCAAAACTAGAGTCGTTGCTATGGCGTTGTTCAAATAGACTAATCTAGAACCAACATTTCATCAAACACCTTACAAGCCACCAATCCAGAGTGGCCATTACACTCTCATTTTGTTTAAAAGACAAGAATCAAACGGCGACAATTAGCTCGTAATATACCAAAATAAAGACATTAGACAAAAGTAGCTCTAGCCAGTGTCATACGAAATGACACTGAGGCGTATCTTCAATCACATGTGTGAACAATAAAATGGAGAGAAAGAGAATTAGGCAAGGACAATAGATCTAACCTGGAAGCAATTGGAAAACTGCTACCGCACTTGACTATACTTCAATTTCACAAATGAAGTGAGCAGAGAGAGTGTATCTTGTAGGAACTGTGGAGAAGACGAAGACGGAAGCTTGAAGGGGAGTGTACTGTGCCATGTGCGCACAAGAGGTACTCTCTGTAATTAAAGAGGAGAGGAGATGTTGTTGGGCTTGGAGTATGTGTGGGCTGGACCTAATTAATTCATTAATTAATTAATCCATTAGGAAGTGGGCTGTTGTGAGGAAGCTAGAGATATTGATCTCTTTTCTTTTTCTATTCTACTATTTAGTTATTTCCTTTTCTATTAGCGTTTATGTTTACAAAATGTAGCTGTATACTGTAGTGTTTGCATAATTAAATGTGGTAATCCTCAATAACAAAGAAGAGGAGAGAATATTGAGAGATTTGACCAATTAGAAAAAAGTTGTTTTTTCTACTTTTACCTTGTCCTCCTTTTTCTTCTTTTCTTCTCATTTTTCTACTATTTACAATTCAATAAAAAATACAAAAATACTGAAAACATAATTTAGATTGTTCATCTACTCAAGGGACATCACAGGGAAATGGTGGTGGTTGCAAGCACTAGAGGTTTGGAATCTGAGGGGAGAGAAACAGAGAATGATCGGACTCGGTAGATGGCCATTCTGATGTACTCAGATAATTGACCCTGACTTGATGAATCTGAACTGGTCGTCTGCATCTAGATGCATGATCGCACGCATCTCGGTGCAGACAAACGGTTTAGATACAGATGCCGGAGTCAGCACGCCCCTTTTCATTTCTTTCATTTCTTTTCTTTTTTTTTTGTTTTGTTTTGCCCTTCTCAGTGTGTTTCTGATTTTTCTTTCATAAAATATACCCATACATACCTCGATAAGTCGTCAATGAAGATCACCATTTACTTCAAACCACTCATAGATGGTTAGATCAGACCAAAGACATCTGAGTGAACCGGTTCCAGTGGCTCCCTGTCTCAAAATTTGGATTTCTCATAGGAAAGTTGATAAGCCTTGCCAAATTAGCATCCAACACAGATTATGTCAATCCGCACTTTCACTTCAGGTAAACCTTTGACCATCAACTTCTCGACAATCATCTTCAGCTCATGATAGCTCACATGCTCAAGTTGTGCGTGCCACAGATTGGGTATCTCGTTTCTTTGAGTCTTGTCGGTGTAGGCTAACTCTACCGACATCACATAGGTCGACTGCATCTTTCAACCTTCCATTACGGGTGTGCCCATTGCCTTTAGGTTGCGGTAAATATTTACTTCATGTGGCCCAAACACTACACAGTTCCCTTGTGTTGTTAGTTGTTAGTTGAGGATCCAGTTACTGCTACAACACAAAGTAGAAGTGCAATTGCGTATTTGCGTTATTCAACAATGTGCCACAAGATACCAAAAAGTTACCTTACGTGTGTCAAGCGTCAACGATGGAGTTTCTCTCTGCAACTGCATTTCTTACAGCAGTCGCTCTATAAGGAATCTATAGCACAAGTCAGAGATAGTCGGCTCTGACAAGCACTTCAGGAATTCAAAAGTTGCAAAAAAGAAAAAAGTAAAAAAAAACTGCTTCACTCCCATATCCAAAGAGGCTTTAAATCAAAACTTCAGAAAAATCAAACTCAAATCCTTCCAGCAAGTCAAAACTACGATAGCAATGTTATATTATGGTATAATTTACAAAGCAATGATAAAAGCAGAAACAATCATCTCCTATCAGTATAGGGAGAGAGGGAGAGGCTTTGTCCAGTGTATTTTGACGAGCTATACTCATTCCTGCATATGAGAAATAAATTACCAAGCAGGGTTAATAGTGAGAGAAAAAGCATTATACTTCTTTTACAAAAGCTTGAGAAAGTACAAATACATGTGTTGAAGGCTCTTAGTTTGCACAACTTTTTGCAAATTCTCATGTTTGCTTTTGTATTCTTTGAGAACAGCCTGGTACATTTGTAACACCCTTTGGTAGGCAGCTTCCAATTCTCCTAGAAGATCCATTTTCTTTTGTATTTGTGTTATAATATCAATGGCAATTTCATCGGATGGCAGAGGCACCACCACAGGGAATCTAACTTTCGGTTCTCTGAAAAGGAAAAAATAAAGAAGTATGCGAAGGTAAGAAACTAATATGGTATCAAACTAGCTCAGCTTGCTAGCAAGCAGAATGGCTGAAAATAAAAATGAAGACAATTACACAAGTAACATACTGGGTGTCTGCATGAGACAAAATCCCATTCCAATGCATGATGGCACCATCCAAAGAAACAGCCCCCTCCTTGATGCAATCATGGGCCAGCTCCATGTCATGCCGTGTTTCATACACCTGAAGTTGGCTGAAGAGCTGGTAGAAGAGAGTAGCTCTCAAGCCAAGTTTATTTGTAGCAAAATTGAGCAAGTTGACAGCATAGCCTACAAATCCTGCAGGTCCTGTTTGGTGCAGTGGCGAATGAGGATTTGGGATTGCAAGTTTCTTTTGAGCATCTCCATTCTTGAAGTCACCAACATATGGCCTGAGCAAACCAAACGAATTTTGAAAACAAGTTTGTGTCAAATAAATTCCCAATTGCACCCAAACTAGATACGTAATCTATATAGAATTCTAGATGATAAATTTGTGTACAGAATCCACCATATCAGTGCAGACATGCACCACGAACAGGATATTTTTCAGTTTGCAATGAAGTACAAGGCTGAGTTTCTGTTAGTATTAAATAACATACTGATTAGTCTCATGAGGCTTTACATATTGCTCCTATGGATTTGAATTTTCTGAAATGGTAATTGTTCATCCTCGATAACACATTCCTAAACCCCCCCCCCCCCCCCAACAACCCCAACCCCCAACACACACACATTGTTAACAGAAAGGTCAACAACGTTTAAGTTGAAATAACCAAAAATTGGATTACTACTTTATTTCCCTTTTCTGCTCATCTTTCTTTTTAGGTTAGGAGGCCTGGGGGTGGGAGAGATCAGGGGCATTGTCAGAGCCTGGAATGAAGAGACTTTTCAGCTAGGGATAGGTTATATTGAAACAAACTTCTTTGACAATCTGACAACCAGCAGAATGCTTATCAAAGAAAATATAGAAATTGTAGATAAGTCCTCCATCACTTAGGCTGTGAATCAACTTTCGTGCAATTTGAAACAGGTTAGCTGTCCACCAATTGATTCGAAAGTTTTACAGTTCATCTTTATTGGCTTTTTGATTGGTGACCAATTTAGTTCTGAATTGCACCAAACTGGCTACCAGTCTATCTGGATGACCAAGAACACACCTACACTATTACTTCCAAATTTTCATGAACTTCGATGTTGGTCGTCATGGTTGTCAATATATCCCTTCAATCTTAGAAAAAAGGGAAGAAAAAGGTAGATATTTCAACAGAAAGATCTCCAAAAGGTTATGCTGTCCCACTCAGTACTATATTGATGCACGGTGGTGGGAATCAGGTAGAATTAGGTCTAAGTTTGGTAAAGTCATGTCAGATAAATCAGGTTAAAGACTTGGTTTTTTGGATTACTGCCTGATAAAACTGATTCTGGAGTAGCGGTTAAGCATTATTTTTTTTCAGGTCAAGCAAGCAGTGAGCAGGTAGAACCAGTCTAGGTGTTGCATCAGACTTTTCAGGTCTTGGTCACTCACATCTACAGCTGAAATGAAACTACAGAGTGAACATATGAAACTACAAAGATACCATACCAGTGTATAGCTCACAAGGTAGTCAGACGTGTGACTACTTGCTTGGAATTTTGGAAATGCCCCAGCCAGGAGTGGATGACAAAGATACGATGATAGAAGTAATTTAAAAGAAACATAAGGAGCTTAAAGTATACCTTATTTTGTCAAGAGCAATGACAGAGAATGGCTTATCAATGTTGATTCCAAGAATAGAAGCTACTTTATAAATTCCAAAGTTTTTGTTGATCTCTCCACTGGAGTCATATTGCACAAAGGACCTTGATCCCTCTGTACTGGAAACAACTGAGAGCATAAGTTCTTCACCTAGGTACTTTGAAAGAACCCTGTAAGCGTTGGAGAACAGAAGATCAGTAGAAGTAGTACCCAGAAAGAAAAAAGCAGCAGAGCTTTTACAAGGCTAATTGTGGTTTTATTACAATAGTATCTCTAGATCCATGTAACAAGTAGAGTTAACAAACAACATTTTTGTACATGGTTATTTGCACTATTCGAATGAATATCTACCTGCTAAGCCTGGGGTCAGTCACTGTTGCAAGAAGTGCAACAAGGCTGTTACAGTCTGCTTTTAATTTATTTTTCAGGTTGAAATTTGGCATGGTCCTTTTGGAGAGCTGCACAAGAACTGACGCCATAGTGCCTGGACACAGTTGTTCTATCTCTTGCTTTATTGTTTCTTTTGTACCTTCCAACAAGCTGACATGCCTATTATATGGCTCACCAAGATTAGCTGAAACAAACAGATTGAAGTAATTTAAATACGTTTCTGCCCTTATTGATATGTCATGACAATAAAATGGCCAATTCAGCAGCACAAGCAGAGAGCTACAATTTCCGCATGTAATATTTGTTTCTAATATCTGAGTTAATCATTTTGGTATGTATTTATTATTTGCTTGGATTACCATCTCTGTGTTATTGGAACAACTTTTAAATGCAAATTTAGAAAGAAGAGCACGGAAAAAGAATATAAAATAAAGAAGTACCTTTTAGTATCGAAATTTCATTCTCCAGATTTGTCTTCTTGTCCAAAAGGCCACTGATTGACCTCTCAAGGCACCCTACTTTAAGACCAATTTGTTCAACCTCCTCTTCGAGTTTCTTTGGAAAAAGGTATGTCAGAGAGAGATGTTTAGTTTTTCATTCTCAATGTACTAAGCATTATTTTCAGCAAATCTGTCTTTTTCAACTTAAATGTCAATTAAGGATCTTAATTGAAGGTGAAGGCTATGTATTGGTGTTGGCACACAAGTAATTGCCAAGGTTTGAATTTTCTGATTCTATACCGCACCGCTCAAGTTGAATAGAAGTACATTATTGCTGTTTTATATCAAAGCAAATTGTACACTGGTACTACCCTTTCTCAATCCATTACAGAAACATGGAGAATTTGTCTATTAATTGAGGTTCCAAGGTTCTGTTTTTGACAAAACTACCTTTGACCGCTATATTTGCAAATCTTACCGTTTGAAGAACTAAACAAAAAGAAAGGTATCAATAAAGGACCAGACCATACAGATTAAAAAAATCGAAGGCTTCTATAACAGCGAAAAACTAAAACAGTGTTAGTTCTAGAATTTCTATTAGAAGTACCTGAGTATGTCTAAGATATGCCTGCAAAAATTCATTACTCCAGCAAGACATAGGAGAACAAGCAAGCTGACAATTTTCATAAAGTCGATGTGGTGTACGAGGCCTTTCCGATTCTATTTTTGGTACTTGGATAACATGCACCTATAAACATGTAACAGAGTATAAAAGTTATTTTCTGGGTAAATCAATTTCCTACATTCTATCAAGGTCACCAATTAAACATAATATAAGCTAATCAACAATTTAAAGGACCTCAGTAGCTGGTATCAGCCTAAAAGAAACATGTTGTCTATCAAGCATCACAGGCTGAGAGGCCATTAATGTTTAGAGATGTTATTTTGGCCGAATTATTTTATTGTTGTGAAATTTTATTCAGTTGTGGGTCTATCATCTGATATGGGCTTAAAAGTAAGGGTATAAGATGGATACAATAAACACTTGTCCGTATGTCAGGATAATAGGTGTTATAAGCCATAAAGCTAAATTGTCCTGCTTTTTCAGGAACTGGTATGGCTGGTATAGTGCATCGGCAATGATTGAAGCTATATTGAACCATCTCATGCATCAAGCTTCATCAGACCTTATTCTCATGGTATGGTGAATGCCATTTATTTCTTCATCTATGGTACCATCACTACCGCTTCAAATATGACATATCTTAGTTTTAGACCAGAAGGGCATAAGAAAGGTGTACATATCTAAGTAAAACATCACAAACTATAGCTAAGAAGTTCTTAAATAAATGCTCTTGTAAAATCAGTAAATTCTTGTTTTCTGTTTGATCAGACTCTGGTCATTTTCCTAGCCCAATTCAAGTATATGCATCCTAACATGCAACAAACAATCATTGTTCTGCCCTTGAATCAGTCAAAGTGGGAGAACCATTCAAAAGAAAAAAGAAAAGAGGGTGGGGGGGGGGGGGGGGGTTCAGTTAGCAAGCTTAATATACCCTTAACTATTTACGTTAAAGAATAAGATTTAAGAAAGTTTCGACTCACTTCAGTGACAGCTTGGATTTCCCTCCCAGGAACATGAAATGATTCCTGAAAAATATCCTTCCCTTCTGTAGAAACAGAGAGGCATGCTGCATAGTAAACACCAAATCAGAAATTTTCAACCTCTTAATTTCATTGAAAGTATGAGACAAAAAACTTGTGTTATTTTCTTGGTGTTGTACTCTTCGAGGATTAACCGAGCACAGCTTTCAGAAGTTCATTAATGCGAAAGGCGAAATATTTGCATTTTTGTTTTGATGCATGTACACACATCAATGAGAGTCTCAAAAATTAGAATTGTATATTCACATATCAAGGCACCTTCTGAACCATAACTGGCATCAACTTTCAGAAGCCCACTTAGGTCAATACAACCATCACCATTCACCTATGTTAAGAACAAAGGACAAAAAAAAAAATATTAGCATCGTGCCTCTTTATCTGTGTTAAAGTATACAACAATTATCTGAGAAAGCTTATTGCATACGAGCTAAGTCGTAATAGCAGCAGTTTATTCACCATCATAATCCCTGTTTAATGTTACTTCAAGTCCCTACTTCATAAAAGTTCGGTAGCATTGGCCAAAAATTAATTGTTTTTACCTTGCGTAAAGAACCGAAATTATCTTGAAAAGAGAGGTTGTCAACATTGATAGTTACTTCAGTGCCTTCCTCAATATGGTTTCCAGAGGAATCAAACATCTAGTGAAATAAAAACAAAAACTAGATTTAAGTTCAGAAGTTTTGACAGTTGGTGCCAATTTGGAACTTAATTTTTATAAGTATTGACAAAAAAAGGCAGCTATCGACCCAAAAATTATGAGAGACCGGAGATACAACAGCAGGTTTGGCACTAAATCAGGTAGAATTGATGTCACCGTAAGAATTAGTTTTTGTATCTTGTTTTTCTTTTGTTGATTGTTTAATTGCTGATGAGGATATCAGTTGAGACATAATTAGGATGGTTGAAGTAAAGAGCTTAGTTGTACAAGTAAAACTTACATGGACAACATGAGGTGCAAGGCCTGATCGGGCTAATTTAGAAGATTGATTAATGACAACAACTAATAACATATTTTAACCATTGCATTACCTCTAAGACAAGCTCATCGATCACCCTTCCAGGCACTAAGTATTTCTCCAGCTGAGCCCTGAGCAATTTAACATGATCAGGAGAACCTGGCAAAACTGCAATAGGAAGGAGAAGATAGACAAATGAACAATTTCACAGGACCATTAAAGTTTACCTAGAATTATTCTTTGCACGAAATTTAAGGAATGGAAAGAATATATAGATTGCCTGCTGGTAATGCATTTTACCTTTACATGAAGTTGTCGCAGAGTAAAGGCCATCAAGTGAAGTGACTTCAATTGTTGCATTGTAGCTGCGCTGCCTTATCTTGTCCAACTTGGAGCTCTCAATCCGAACATCCTTGAAAATATTCCAAACGCTATCGTCAAGGATAGATGTTGATACAATAATTTACAACAATAGTCATATTATGATTAACACTATGTTCTTCCTGAGAATGCCTTACCGGAATTGTGAAGGACGAGCCTCCATCTGGAACCTCAATTTTGATAGTTTTGATTTCAGCAACAACATGATTTTCACAATATATACTTAATTTTATTTGAGAAATGGACCCTAATGGAACATGGTTGCCAAATGAATCATAGCATATAATTGAAGTAGAAGGCAGACACGCACCGACCCTGTTGAAAAATTAGTAAGAAAACAAACAGACAAGTTATTAAGCAAATAGCAAGTTGCTTAAAGTGCATAAAAG
Organism: x Bolboschoenoplectus mariqueter; assembly: GCA_037678475.1. Lineage (NCBI taxonomy): Eukaryota > Viridiplantae > Streptophyta > Magnoliopsida > Poales > Cyperaceae > x Bolboschoenoplectus > x Bolboschoenoplectus mariqueter. The sequence goes on from CM075255.1 coordinate 3,847,737, forward strand.
GCATTGCAAAAGACAAAAGAATCATCCTTCTTCAGTTGCTAGTATTACAAACCTTTCATCTGTTCTCATTTACTCGAGGAGCATCGCTGGTCAGTTACACCCACACAATATACAATATAAGTTCAAACTAATTCCAAAACAACTATTTACCTGACTGACAAAGGAGTACTGTTGCAAAATTTCCACTTTGCAGATTTTTTAGCAGGTTCAACAGTCAGGATTTTCTCCAGTTGCTTGCAACCAAACTTTTCAGAACTCTGTAAAATAATTCAATTAGAACTATTAACAAAACTTGATATTTCAGGCCACGTTTGCACTGTTAGATGACAACACTTACAGCTGAGAAGGTAAATTTGTATAGACCCGCCTTAGAGAGCTTCTGGATATCGTGCAAGGAGAAGATGTACAGCCCATTGATGCCTCCACGCAAAGTTGGCTTTTCCTTGCAAGTTACAATCACCTTCCCATGTTTCAACTCTTTATCTTCTTCACGTGCTTGTACTATATCCAAACTCATCTCAGAATCAACCTTCATGATTGATTTTTGCCCCAACAGAGGGGAGGAAACACTAGTATCACTTGCATGTCTAATTACTGCAACTAGCTCCTTGGGAAGGGAGGAACCAGCTATAACTGGGGCTTCAAATGATAACACCTGAGTTGATTAAATCGTTTTGTAAAAATATAATTTCATATCTCACATAGGAACAGAATATTTTATGCACTTACTGAGTCAATTCCAACTTCCTTATGCTGTTCATTTGTGAGGATTGAAATTGAAGGAAATTCTACCATGCATTTCTCAAGCTGTGAATGAAACACATCTTGATCTATTACCACAATCTGCGATAAACGGATACAATGTAGAATAATATTATATAATTTCACATCCAAATTAAGTATAAAAATATTAAGCACCAGAGTGGTATCCTAAACCCCTCATCATAAAATTTGGTCAAAACCAACAATACTGGTACAGTTCCCATTTCTAATGAACCATATACCAGACAGAATAAATTACCATAAACACAAAAGGCACTGACCTTCCCTGCATCTATTAAATTGATGGGAAATGAAACAGATTTGTGAATTTCTATTGTTGGATTTTCACCATTGACATCAGCAATTTTGCACCCTTGATCATCAGGAATCTCTATGGGCCTGGCAAAGATTAAAAAAAAAAAAAAGAAGGTAAAGGTTATTGGAATTTATCTACGGTGCTTATAGAATTAGAGATGATAAGCACCTGCATATCAGTCGTGCTTCACCTACAAAAGTTGAAAAAATAATTTAATCAGGATAGTTAAACTCATTAGAGAAATGAACTTCCATATATATAAACCAGACCACCCCTGCCCAAAAAAGAATAATAAATAAATAGATAAATAAAATAACAAGAAGTGAACCAAAAGGAGAAGAAAAATTGAAAAGAATTTTGTGAGGTCGAGGTAGATGCACATAGCAAACAACCCCCTCCCCCCCAAAACAAAAAAAAAAAAAAAGAACCTGCCTCCAAGCCCAAAAAGAAACATAGAAGTAATTGCAAAAAAATAGAAAGAAGTATCAAATTTTACCACCAGCATCTCCAGCCAATCCTTCTACAATGATGTATTCAAGCGTGGCATACATGCTTTTTTTTAAGGTACCAATGGCTCCTTTCAGAACTTTGACCTTCTGGCCCGATTTCCAAGATTTTCCCATTCTCTTTATGGCCTTATGGACTCTTATAACTGCACAAGCATTCCAAAATTAATCAGTTGAAATGCCTGCTAAATATTCTTGGAAAAAAATTGCCGGCTCCCCAAAAAAACCAAAATCAGATTATTACTTTTCCTATAAAATGAGAATATCTAACAAGGTCTTTTAAATCACACAATGTTAAGTATGGACTCGGTAAGTTTATCTGATACGTATCTGATGCCACTTTGCGTGCAATATATAACAGATACGCCACCTGGCGTATCCATAAAATAACTTATTTTGCTGAGGGATTCCCAAGCTTCAGCGCTGAAAAGTGATTTCGCTTCAGCGGGGGGGTGCTGCTTATTTATAGCAGAGGAAGCGCCTCGAAATGTACATTACTACCATGTGGGACTAATGTTGCGCAAAACCGGACTTCCTCATTTCCTACTCCCAGACGGATTGCAAAGATAACCATGCATGATGCATTTCTCAAGATTCTTTCCTTAATACTTACTAAAATATATTCAATCTTTCCATTTTTTCACTGAATTTGACCATTCCTATGAACTATTTTTTTTGCCCCTGAACATCTTGATTTATTCTTTTAAAATTTGTCTGTATGCAGTGCTGAAAGTTACATTCTTTCTTACTTTAATTCAGCTAAATCAATGAATCAAGATGAATAATGATAATTCACCTATACTTTATTTTATTGATAGTTCCTGAAAATAAAATTAATACACGTTTTGCATTTGTATTTTTAAATATAAATTAGATATTGGAAAATTTTCTAAAATATGCCTTGCATTATTAGCAAAAAAAAAAATAATAAAACATTTATGGTTTTACTCTTTCATCCATCAACTTGAAATTGAATTGGAACAAAAAAGGACGAATTTCAAATATTTCAATATACACACTGTGTCTTTCTGTTAAAGGGGAAAAAGTTATTTCTATGTAGCTGCACTCGTGTCCTAGGTTCTTAAAAATTGCCATATCGCCGCACCTGTATCCGTGCAACATAGAATCACAGAAAAAGTTTGACACATCCTTCCTCTTGTTCAATTAACCTTATTCCCCCATTAGGGGAAGACATTAATTTTGGAATATTTTCAAGTCAAAATTTGAAACGAAAGAGAGCATGCATATTTTCTTTTCTTTTCTTTTCTTTTGTTTGTGGGCTACATATAACATTTCCTTTTTCGTAAATACAGGTATGCAAATACTTAAACATTCTTAATGAACATATAACAGAGATTTTGCTTCATTTGTGTTTATTATTGGCTTCAAGAACAGTTCACCAATTTTTTTTCAAAATTATAGATGTTTAAGAGAGACGAGATGAAGTGCATCATGAAAATATGGAAAAAGAAATAGGATAAGTTGAGAAGAAAGTGACCGTCTTGAGTAATGCCGAGCTTCCTTTTGCCTGGGGGGCTAAGGATGACAGTTGGTTCATCGTCGCCGCAATTAATTTCTTGATCATACCATTCATGCATTTGTCTCACCCATTCTATGTAATCTTTCTCTAACTGTGATATGCTTAGCCTTTTCCCATTTCGGTATATTACTATGCTAACATCTTGACTTGCTGAAAAGGACATGACATGAGAAGCTGAATAAAAACACTCATCTCAGGGATAAAGAACGGTAAAGGTCAAGAGCACAAGGTTTCCACCTTTGTCGTTGCTGATAGATTTACTTCCAAAATTCTTCAATGCAAGTGTAAAGGGATCCTGATGTGCTAAATCAGTCTGGAAATAAAATGAAGAATGAAGAAGGAAAACAAAACATTGCTTTAGTGACTAAGCTAAAACCACAAGTCTTCCAAAACCCTTATGTCAAGTTGCTCAGCAAACAGTATGATAGGTGACCTCTAGAAACTCATTACAAGTGAAAAGACTAAGAATGAAAAAATAAGGGTATCAGTACTGGTTATGGCTAATGTGATGCATATATTAGTTTCATATCTTCTTAAACTTAAAAACAATTAATAGTTGGCCTAAAACAAAAATGTTTACTAAAAGTATATGAAGATGGGAATATAAATATCAATAAATTACATCACCCAGTAGTCTAGTACCTTTGAAAGAGTAGGACAGAAGCCAGCATCAGTATCTACAACTCCAAAACTATAACAATTAATAATAGTGCAATATTTAAAAAATAAGAAAAGCTAAAGAAACATATTTTGAATCATGATAGCACTACCTATAAAGCACTTGACTCTTCTTGAGCAACTTTTCAAACTCAGAGCTTCGATTCTGTCCCTATGCTTAAAATCCATCAACGGAAGTTGTTTCTGAACCGAGTTAGAGCATGATATCATTATCTGGTCCTTCGCTAAGTAAAGTTCATTGGCTCTACAAACATCCCTTTAAGCTGCGCTGCAGCATAAACCCTCTCAACACACCTCCCCCCCAACAAAAACCCTATTGGGCCCCTTTCCCCTTTTACCTGAAAATATTATAAAATAAAAGACAGAAAACTACCTTTTAAGTAATTGGGACTTATTGTTTGCTTGTAGCCAAACAATTTTCTCCTATTTCCCGGACTTTTATACTTTTGTGGAAAGAACTATTTAAAACTGGTACCAAGAGATCACAAAGAAAATTCAATTTGACTCTAAATTATTCTCTTTTTTTTTGACATTTTTTCCCTCTAGGAAACCGTCTTGCCTTTATGTTCTCATGTTAGGCAAGAGTCAAGCTAGAGTGTTTGATATATGAAACAAAACTCCAGGAACAAGGGGTGACCATAATATTAAAAGTGTTCATGTAAACACCATATTCATTAATCCAAGCATAGGGGAATCCATTGGATATTAGATACTAGATTTTATTGAATGAAATATCTCCTCTTGATGAGGATAAAGAATTTGTGAAATTTCTTCTCGTTCCTATTTTATTGGATAGATCATGTTTATTTGATCAGATGGTGCGCTATGTCATTAACATTTCCTAAAATCTAACAATAAGGATAAATGCAATTTAGTTACAATTCATTCTTGTTAATGAATATTTTCTTACTAAAAGTAAGTAACTAGTCTTAAAAGCAAAGCAAACATTCTGTGCTTACCCTTGTTTGGTTGGATGGATAAAATTAATTACTGAATTTTCTCTCATAAAATGTTTGTTACTGGAGCATCACTCAATGTATAAACTTAAATAGCTTATTTGGGTGCAACTTGATCTAAGTACCTCACAAATGTTCAATTAATTCAATATAGAAAGTTACCCATCTAGCATCAGGAAGCAAGCGACCCAAACGCCGAATGGAGACACAAGAAAAGTTCTCAAATTGTTCCTTTATGTCATAGCCATCTTTCTCTAACTTCTTTAACATACTCTCGATCCTCTCTTGTCCCTGAAACCAAAAATGAAAATAACTCGATTACAATATTTGATTGTATCAAATTTGTATATGTGCAAGATAGCACAGTGCCATGTGGTTCCTGCCCTACAAAAAAAGTATCTAAAGGCCAGTTGTGGCAGAAGATAACAGAGCAGTGCAACGTTTCTAATACACATCAAGTAATACCTCCACAATTGGAAAGTAAACAAACTTGAGCCTTGCATTTGCAGTTCTCGTTGCACTTTCTGCACCCAAAAAATAGCAGTAAGCAAAATATTACTTGACTGGTACAACAAAAGCATCAAGCTTAACATAACCTACTAAAAGTACAACTCACTTATAGATGGAGAATAAATATAAATACCTTCTTCTACATTCAGTAAGAAGCTCAATTGAAGCACAAAATCAGGACCATTACAAGAGTGCAAATTGGCTATAGCCATCTCACCCCCAGAAACCTCAGCTAGATTCACATCATTCACCTTAAAAAGAAAAAAAAGAAAAATGTAGGCTCAGCTGAAATTTAGACAAATAAAAGAAACTTTATGTTGTATTTTATTGAATCATGAGATTATCTATTGGTACAAAATTAAACCATGTATAATAATTAAAATAGGAAATACCAGAAACTCTACAGGCATGACCGTTTTGTTCGAGTTCCCAGCTTCATCAAGCTGAATCAATTAAAAAAAAATCAATTTATTTACATGAAACCTTCAATAACATGCACATTCAGAGATACAAAGTCCACACAGGCGTAGACAGAAAAACAGAATAACACAAAAGGAAAAAAAATTAAGAGAACCTGGATATATGGAAAATAAATATCCTTCAACAAACACTGAAGCTTGTGCATATCAGGGCACTTAATTTTGAGGTTACTAATCTCGACCTGTAAATTTCAAATTTTAGTAACATCAATACAGGTAAGACAAATTTCTCCTAATATAAAGGATACAGCATGCAGTCTTAAATTCCAAATTTATGTGTCAGGCGCTTTCTTAATTAACAGAAACTGGTGGCTCAGCCAATTTACCAAAAAAGAAAAGTTCCAATGGAATCTATTACAAGCCAATCCTGATGAGTGTTATATCATTCTTGTCAGGACAAGTGGCATTTGTGTGCAAACCAAAATATCAGCCTCTGACAATACAAGACTAAATTTAATTTTACCAATTTTGGAAGTCATTCATTAGTAATTCATGCCAAAAGCTTAAAGTTGATACCATACAACTCATGAACCATTAATTAGTTTATAGCTTACAATGAAAAATATGCAGAAGTCAGAGTTGTTCTCCAATCAGATAATTCTCAAAAAAGGAAGTCCAAGTTTTTAAACTCTACATTCAGAAACAAAAGTTAAATGTGCAAGAAATACCCAAGTAAAACTTCCATGTGAAGAGAGTGCCTTTTCATCCTCCAGGGCGTCCCTAATTCCACCATCAACCTATAATTCCATCCAAATAGAGGAAAAAATATTCAATCCAAATTTTAGTTTAACAACATACCAAGTTAGAGAAGAACAAAAGACCACCTTCCAAGTGGATCCTGAAGACGATGACCTTTTAAGCACAGAGTCCCTTGAAAGATGGAGAACATAGACCTTTGGACATTGCTTACTTTTAGACGATACAGTGGTTTTCCTGTGTTGATAATAACACATATTACGACCTAAAAGAACAGAGAAAAATTCTACAGACTAGAAAATGGAGTAGAAAAGAAAAAGGTAGTTATACCTGCCAAGGTGCATGGCAGCAATCGGCCCACCATAGCCAAACATACCAAAGAAAGGCTGAGCAAATTAACAAATATTTAGTGCATAAACATATTGAAAGAATAGAGCTCAGATATTGGAAACACACAGTTCAATTTGGTAATGACCGGTGGGTACCAAATATGTTTTGTCATCTACAAAATCTTTTTACTGGAGTGGGATTACAACCCATCTATTACATAACTGCCAGAAACCCATGTGATAGTACCAAAATTTAGTAGAGGAGGAAAATACCAGCAACCTGTAAGTATGGAGGCTCCCCACTGATTGCCTTATCAACCCTGTGGTTTGATGACCGTATGCTTCCCCTATAAAATTGTCTCATTATTGTATTATTAGAGAACTTTCTAGCCATAAAAAATGTATCAGTAGTGCTACAAAAAGTAGATCCTGACTGAGATACTTGCCAGTTTTTATTTATTTAATAAAACAAAAATGAGAAGAACGGACCTCAAAATTGCACAATTTTACAACTATGAAGTTCGCTAAAAATGTCCCACAAACCATATTATTCAGTTCGCAAACAATGTATGCGAATTTGCTATATACCATACAAAATAGATACATTCACAGATATCTGCCAAACAATAATATGGTTCACAGAAAATGTCTGCGATCTTCTCACTTTTAGAAGAAAACCATTTCAGGGTTACTTCCTGCATCTTCCTTGTTTTTGTGTTATCAAACAAAAAAATTGTGGATATTTACTTGTTGGTTGTTTCTTGTTCTTATTTTTCTACTACTAACAATATGGGCTCCGTGTCTGGCTAATGCTAACAGAACTAAATCTACCATACATAGATCCAAATTTATAAAAATAAAAAAATAAAATGAAATTGCCAGTTCTCAGCAAAAAAAAAAAGAAATAAATGAAATTAAATTACCATTTTGCAATAGAATTATCCTCAGTTCCATCCATCCCAGGCCCGCTATCAAATATGTCAATCTTATCTTTCTCAATGGTAACTCTGCAGAAACCGATTTTTAAAAGAATTTAAGTAGAGAAAGGTATATTTGGTTCATCTAAGATAATATGCAACAGGAAGCAAACTTCGGCTATAACAACACATACATGAGAACTGTTACCCAAACCCCTTTAGATAAATATTCCATATGCCAAAATGACCATAAGAAAGCTAAAAGTTTACCTTGAACCAGTTATATTTTTTGGATATTTTAGATCGAATTGCCTCATAAAGAATATTCTTTTTCCAATTTCTGAGATCAAAGATACCACATGATGCACTTGCATTTCAGAAACATGAAAGTTTTTACATAACAAATGATGTTCTTACCCGATGAATCTTCTTTCACCATTTGCATTCAGCCAAACAGCTTGCAAGGAATTGTCCTGATTCAATATAAAAATCAAATGTCAAGTATGTATAAAAAGGAAGAAGAAAAAAAGAGCATTTGCTTTCATGATTGGCTTTCAAATAAACCATATAAAAACAGCGTAAGCCATAATCGAACACACACCCCCACCCCACCCCCGCCAAAAAAAAAAATAACATAAGGATGATGACAGAAACAACAACAATAATAACAGAAGTATTAACAATAAATTAAACGATCAATGATCAATGATCAAGGGCAAATCCAATCTACAATTGTTAATCTGATATTCTGATATGTTGTTTCCTAAGAGCCCACTAAAGACCTTTTGATTTGAAAACAAAAATGGTATCTTCTAAGAAAAGGCTAACATACGATTAAATCAGCCAGGGCTGTCTCAAAGGTGTATTCAGCAGGGAGTTCTTCAAGGATGTCTGTGTAGGGAGACAAGTCCCACATATTCTGAGATTGTTTATGAATTAGAAAATATCAAATCTAGCTTCCGGTGTTACTTAATCCAACAAATAACAACATTTATCTTGTTTGCTTGGCAATAAGCATTCTTATCTAAAGTGAAATGTTCGTATGTTGTTCAAGTTCTTGTTTTGTCGGTAACTTGTACAAAGGTATAAACATGATGACCTCCAGAAGAGGTTATGAGGTTTATTCCAGTAAATACTTGAGTACATCTATACAACTGATAGTGAATTATTCCACTTAAAAGGAGGATAAGAAAAATGAAACCTGAAGGGCATGAACTGTTACCTTATATGTTTCCACTGAATCTCCAATATGTTCCTGTCAAAAACAAAAGAAAATGAAATAGTAGTGTATTCAACAAGAAAAGAGGAATTTTGTTAAACATAACCCATCCCTTTTTCAGATCATGTGGCCTGTTTCCTTTTTTTCAAAAGAATAGCCAAGCTACCACCTCCTTTATTTAACTTTTTTTCATAGACTCAAGGAAGCAGATATAAGGTCTAATGTGGTCAGCTTCCCAATCTGTTGATAAGAATTACCGAAATACTTTGATAAAAGAAGAACTCACATGTAGAATTAGAAGATGACACTTATTCGGCGCAAAGCGCGAGAACACAACCACACTAGAAATCTTCTTTCCAAAGACATCCTCCAGGTACATCTGTGGGTTCCACCTGACCTCCCTCCTGTTGGATCCAGACCCATGGGAGTCTCTCTCCAGCTCCTTTCGGATAAGGCCAATGAACTCTGTGACTTGTATTCGTTCAGGTGGGTCATGCAGGGTCAAGCGTGTGGTCAAGCCATCTGGCAACTGGATCTGGAATTTGTACGCCATCCCAGAATCAGAATTGGAACTGGAACCATTACCATTTCTGGCATTACAATATGAGAGCCTCCTCTTTCGGGTCCTCTCACTTGACATTGCACTGGCAAATCCTGATAAGAGAAGATACGAATTGACTATATATACAGGATGTATGAAGATATAACTAGAGCCTAGATAGAAGTCCTAAGTTCAGTCAACTAAGAGCAGAAACAAACATTAAAAAAAAGTGAAAAATTAAAAGAAAGACATACAAATTTGGCAGCATATTAAATTGCATTTTTTTCATTTATATTAGTTTTGAATTACTATGAAATAGTATCTGCACTTCATTGTTTTCTTTCTTAGATATTTTGGCTTATAAGTTTTCAACCATCATGCACAACCGCTTGGTACCTTTTGTACTTGCAAAATTCTCTTGTTTGTTATTTTTAAAACACAATGCAACAGAGAAAGGTACTGTACCAGCAAGGCCTAGTACCTGACTAGTAAAATAAAACCTAGAAATTACATGTTATATAGCACTGAATCATCATCTGTTCTCCTCTTCTGATTGAACCTCCCCCCACCCTCCACCCACACAAACACAACCCACAAATAATAATAATAATAATAATAATAATAATAATAATAATAAATAAGAAGAAGAAGAAAGGAAAAGAATATAAGAGGAACCTCCTTTCGCTCTGATCCATGTAGAATAGTACCATAATAAAGGAGGGTAGTTTTGGAGAGATGTTTTTCCCCCTCACAGAGGAGAGATGCAAAGATCCTCCAAATTAACAACAACAACAACACACCATCCAGAAAAAAAAAACCCGCGTAAAATGACTAAATAGCACCAAAATTAAAATTCCAAAACCTCCCACATTATAAGAAAGAACCTATTATACGGGCTTAGTTCCTGTTACGGATTTTATCCAAAAAAAAAAAAACAAGAACGACATAAAACAGTACTCGAGATGCTTAGGATCTATAATTTGTAGTCTGTTGCACTAATCATCTGGCAAATAAGAATCAAACAGTAACTAGCCGCCCAAACAGCACCATTTTATTCGAGCCCTTTAGCAAACTAAAAGATCGCGTAAGAAGGTCGTCTTTATTTAAAGAAAACGTAAAATTCGTATCTAGAGTCTCACTGAGCTATAGCATTTAAGATCGGAGATGAGATATTTACCTCACAGTGGAACTTTCTTCCTCGGTCTCTTCAAGAAGGAAAGGAGGGTTTCGTCGGAACAGTAGCTATCGTTCTTCTCGATCGTGTGAGAACAAATTTGGGTTAAAGAGAAAGAGAGAGAAGAGAAGAATTTCAAAAAAGAGAGAGAGTGCAGAGAAGACGAGAGGGAGATTTAAGGGACTGTTTAGTTAACAGGAGCGATAAAAATAAAAAAACTTCTTTAGACATGGTCTATCATTCAATAATAGGGCGTGAATGTGCTAAACTATGACATCTGTACTACTTAATGAGTTTAATTTCTTAATGAGTTCAAAGCATAAAGAATTAGAGGTGAGAACAAATCACAATGAATTTTTCTGAATTTAAGTACAGTGAAACAAGTATAGTGATAAAAACCCAAACTTATAGTTTCATATTGAATAAAAAGATCCATAATCTAAAACATTAAAAAAAATTATGACCACAATTGACCTCCATTCTTTTTTCAATATTTTACAAATATATACCATTCCATATGTATTTTAAATAAACATGATGTATTTACTCTAAATTGATCTCCAAACTTTTAAAAAATTTGTGCAATTAATCCTTTTATTCTAATCTAATACAAAAAATTTCCATCATTAACCAACCCTATTGTTTAGAACTTTCCCTCTCCGCCAGGGACCAGAAGGGAGGTTGTATATTATAAATATGAAACTGGTGCACAGAACATAAAACGGAAAAATGAAGAGCCAAAACTGCAAGCTCAAATGTCCGATTAACAGAGGAGGAAAGAGCCTTTTTGTGGCGGTTTACCCAAAACGCTTTTTTGATGAATACGAACCTACTGTTGCAAACAGGAACTAAAATAATGTGTGGCGGGTTATGATTTGTATAGCCTTCGCAGTTCCCACTTCCCAGTTGGGAGTTGTCCCCACATCATGTATGTATGAATCCAGTGTATCCGCCACGGAGAATCCGGAATTCACGCTTATTGAACGAGTTGATTGATGGACACGTGGTGCGGTTTTCTTGGTCTTCTGACAAGGAGAAAAGCTGGAACCATGACATTTCTTTATTTTAGTCAAATTTATGTGTGTTATTTTTTTATTCCCGTGCAGAAATTGTATTTTTCCCATCAAATTTAGTGTTTACAGATATCTCCGTTTTTATTGAATCAGTTGAAAATCAGTTAGTAAAAAAGAAAACAATATTTATGAACTTACCTTCAAATTTGCTGGCTCAATACACCGAAAAAGTACACGTCCATCAAATGGCTATAAAATGCTTTCAAAATATATTCAATATTATCATATTGAACTCGCATTGTTTATAAAAATGAGAGTGAGACTATCATTTCGGCAAAAAAATTATTCCAAACTGATATACTAAAGAAAGATATACTTAAATAAAGAAATATCAATTGACGTAAATTTCTAGAGGCGCGTAACTGCGTCCTTATTTACATCCCGATAATTTAACTTATTTAATATAATTTTTAATTTAAAATTTAAAATATATATTTTTAAAAAATATTTTTATTTTATACTTAATTGCAAAATTTGAGGTATAAAAATAATATTTGAAATTTTTAATGCAATAAACATTAGTTAGAGTGTGCCAATAATTAATTCATAACTTCAACATAAAAAATCTGCACAAATAGCTGTGCATGATCCAATCGTCAGATCGTGCTGATTGAGGAGTAGAGGGGAGCTGCTTTGAGCAATGCTGAAAACACTCCTTTCCCATCTGCATGGGATGATTGGTGGGATTTTTTATCCGGATGGCAAATTTTACCAAAGCCTGTTAGGTGATAACATTTGATCCCATATGGGTTGGGATTATATTCCAATTCTCATTCCCATCCCTGGGTAAATATGTGGGGGAAAAAATTCACTTCAACCTAATTATTTTTTTCCCAACTACTCTTTGCTCTCATTTTTCTTCTCTCTTATGCAACAGTCAAAGTAAAATTGTTCAAATAATGATTAGGGTATGAAATCAATCACAAGTAAATTAAGTAACAATTTTAATGTCTTAATTTAACAAGTTTTTGATTTTTTTTATGAAATAAACAATTCTTATTAATCAATAAAAATAATATTTTCTTCAAATCAATTCTCACCCACTTTGTTATTCGGATAAAATTATTTTAATAGTTATTAATAAGAAATTGGATTGATATCGAACTTTTAAAATAGAAAAACAAAATTTTCACGATATAACCGAACACTTATTTGTGCATATTTCATAATCATTCATATATATGTGGATTCCCATAGATCATTTTTTGAATTTTCATACTCATAAAATATCACCCCATATAATACCGTGATAACTAAACACACTCTTATATTTTTTAAATGACAAAACTACCCTCATCCTATCAAATCTCTCTAGGAGCACTCTTCGCTTCTCACCAAACACTCATCCCCCTAGCAACTTTTCACAGCGATATTTTTTGACCTCTTAAGAATTTAAATATCAATCAATAGTCACACTGCTTTATTAATCAACTAGAGTGTTCAATTCTATTTAAAGATAAAAATTCTCTAAATACTCCAACAAATTTTAAATGAGAGAACTATTTCTCTGACTTCATATATCATTAATTCATTTGTTTCAAAACATCTGCTCAACCCTCTTTTCCTTCAAACTCTGATTCTCTTATTTCTCTATTTTTAGCTCCGACTTTATCCAAAATTTAATAATATGTTTCTTGCTTATACTAGAAGTTAATCATATAGCTAAGCATACACTTGAATTGTTATTTACCAAACAAATTTGAACTCCCGGTTGCTTTAGTATAAGTAAAGTTTTTTTTTTATTTTGCTGAGAGTTCGAGATGGAGGCTATAACAATATTGTAGTAAAAAGTAATTAAATTCATGCCATAAAAATTTTATATTATTTGATGAGTCTGTCTATGGTGCTTCTATAAGTATTTCAGTCCGAAAACACTTACGGTTCAAATTTCAAAATTTTGTATCTGAAATGTCGATCAAGTAGTTTAATAAATTCTCCATATCAAAATCTTATAGAATACTAAAATTCATCATTTTTAGTAATTTTTATAAAATGACCCTAAAAATAGAAGATAATATTAATATTTGAAGGTAAAAAATGGTCATTTTTCAAAAATCATTAAAAATAGTAAATAAATTATAAAAATGATAAATTTTATATTCTATAAGATTTTAATATGAAGAATTTATTGAGTTACTTGGATCGCCATTTCGGATGTGAGATTTTAAAATTCATCCGTAAGTGTTTCACCGAAATATTTATGGAGCCGGACTCTTACTTAATTGTAAAATTGGATTGCTATTCCATCTAATATTTTGAAAAATACATTCATAATTTGTTTCTTGCTTATACTAGAAGTTAATCATATTTTGAAAAATACTTTGTTTTTAATATTTTTTTTGTCCATATTTTAGGTAAATGTAAAGTTTGTAATCATTGTTGAAACAAAAAGTTGGTGCCACTTACTAAAATTTCACCTCCAAAATTTTATTGATTTTTTGATATCTAGGTATCACAAACGAATATATACATGAATTTTACTTATGAATAAGAACTCATACAAAATTTTACAACCTTTATAAGTGATAGAATAAGAACTCATAAAAAATGAATTTAGAGGGTTGTTGTATTTATAGCCAATTCAAGCAAATTTAGAGACTTGCATGTGTACTTGTTTTGTAACGGAAATGTACTTGTACCGTTATACGTAATGCTCTTTCATTTTAGACTTGAATTTTGAAGAGATGACAATTTAACCTTTAAAAAATTCTAAGTGGTTGTCCTAAAAATTATATTGATTAAAATTTTTAGTACAACATCCTAATAATTAACAGTAAATAAGCTTTTTGTATCACCTAATTTGTATGAACTCTGACTTCGAGAATTGCCCAAAAAACAATTAAAGAAATATTCAATTAATTATATGTTTGTTGACAAGTGAGATATCCTTGTGGCAATGACAGAAAAAACAATACATTCGAAATGACAATATGGGCAAATTTGTCTAAAAAGTTAAATAAAAGTGTCCTCAGAAAATTGGCAGCTACCCAAAGCAGCCCAGTCCAGCAGCTTATATATAAATTTTAATGATATTTCAATAAAAAATAGTATTAAATCCATTAAAAATATGTATAAATATATTTCAAGACATTTGAAATACATTTTAATATAATTTGAGTCGAGATATGGCTCATGACGAATCAGTTTAGCTCAAAAAACATATATAAATAATAAAAAGACACATCCATCAGTTTATCAGTGAATTTTGATAATATTTTAATAATAAATTAGGTTAAATTAAATAAAAATATATATAAACATATTTAAAATAATTTTAAATGTATTTTAATATATTAAAAATAATTTTAATAATTTTAAATATATTTAAAATAAGGTTAAATAAAGGTTATAACTAATCAATTTGAGTGTTTTAGATGCATTTTGATGTAAAATATAGTTCATAACCAATTAATTTAATTTCAAAAATACATATAAACAATAAATAAATATATCCGACAGCACATTTGTGAATTTTGACTTTTCAATTGAAAATGAGAACAGATTGATTAAAAACGTACGTAAACATGTTGAGAAACGTTTTAAATGCATTTTGATGCAATTTGAGGTGAAAGATAAATTATAAATAGTCAATTTAGCTCCAAAAATATAAATAAATAATACAAAGACATATCCAACTTATATTTGAATTTTGATGATAATTTCAATAAAAAATTGAGGCCAAATACATTAAAAACGTGTTTAAACATGTCCAAAAGCTTTTTAAATGCATTTTGAAATGAAATATAGGTCATAACTAAATAATTTAGGTCCAAAAACACATATAAACAATAAATAAACATATCAAGCAGCATATGTGTGAATTTTGACTATATTTCAATCGAAAATGAGGCCCAATTAATTAAAAATATGCATAAACATGTTCAGAAGTGTTTTAAATGTATTTTCATGCAATTTAAAGTGAAATATGGGTCATAACCAGTCAATTTAGCTCCAACAATATATATAAACAATAAATAAATATATCCAGAAGCATGTGTGTTAATTTTGATGATATTTCAATCAGAAATGAGACCGAATTGATTAAAAATGTGTTTAAACATGCTCAAAAGTGTTTTAAACACATTTTAATACAATTTGAGGTGAAATATAGGTCAAAACTAACTAATTTAGCATGTTCAGAAGCATTTTAAATGCATTTTCAAGCAATTTGAGGTGAAATATTAGTCATAACTAATTAATTTAGTTTCCAAATCACATATCAACATATCGGGTAGCATATTTGTAAATTTTGACTATATTTCAATAGATAATGTGGCAAAATAGATTAACGATGTGTGTTAATATGTTCAAAAGCGTTTTAGATTTATTTTAAAGCAATTTGAGGTGAAATATAGATCATACTAATGAATTTAGCTCTAAAATCAAATAAATAAATATATTGGGCTGCACGTGTGAATTTTGAAGATATTTCAATCAGAAATAAGACCAAATTGATTAAAAACGTGTTAAACATGTTTAAAAGCCTTTTAAATTCATTTTAATGTATTTTGAGGTGACACAGAGGTCATAACTAATCAATTTAACTCCAAAACACATATAAACAACAAACATATCGGGCAGCATATGTGTGTCTTTTGACTATATTTCAATGGAAAATGAGGCCAAATTGACTAAAAACATGTCTTAACATCAAAATCATTCTAGATGTATTTTAGTGCAATTTGAGGTGAAATAGAGTCATAATTATTCAATATAGCTCTAAAAATACATATAAACAAGAAATAAACATATCCACAAGCATATGTGTAAATTTTGATGAAATTTCAATTAGTAATGAGGCCTAATGAGGCCTAATTGATTAGAAATGTGCATAAACATGTTCAGAAACATTCTAAATGCATTTTTATTCAATTTGAGATGAAATATAGATTATAACTAATTGATTTAGCTCCAAAAACACATATAAACAATAGAAAGACATATCCAGAACCATATGTGTGAATTTTAATAATATTTCAATAAAAAATGAGGTCAAATATATTAAAAACGTGCATAAGCATGTTCAGAAGCGTTTTAAATGTATTTTGATGCAATTTCATGTGAAAATATAGCTCATAACCAATCAATTTAGCTCCAAAACACATATAAATAATAAATCATCATATCAGGCAGCATATGTGTGAATTGTGACTATATTTCAATCGAAAATGAGTCCAAATTAATGAAAAACGTGTATTAACTAGTTCAAAAGCATTTTAAATGCATTTTAGTGCAGTTTGAGGTGAAATATAGGTCATAACTGATCAAATTAGCTCCAAAAATATATAGACAAGAAATAAACATATCCAGAAGCATATGTGTTAATTTTGATGATATTTCTATTGACAATGAGGCTAAATTGTTTAAAGATGTGTTTAAACTTGTCAAAAACATTTTAAATGTATTTTAATGCAATATGAAGTGAAATATAGGTCATAACAAACCAATTTAGGTCCAAAAATACATATAAACAATAAATAAACATATACAGAAGCATATGTGTAAAATGATGATATTTCAATGAGAAATGAGGCCAATTTGATGAAAAAAGTGTTTAAACATGTTCAAAAGCATTTTAATGCAATTTGAGGTCAAATATATGTCATAACTAACTAATTTAGTTCCAAAAATATATATAAACAATAAATAAACATATTGGGCTGCATGAGTGTGGTTTTTACTATATTTCAATCGAAAATGAGGTCAAATTGATTAAAAACGTATATTAACATATTTCAAAAGCGTTTTAGATGCATTTTAAAGCAAGTTGAGGTTAAATATAGGTCATAACTAATTAATATAGCTCCAAAGTACATATAAATAATAAATAAACATATTTAAAAGTATACATATTAATTTTGAAGATATTTCTATTGAAAATGAGGCCAAATTGATTAAAAACGTATTAACATGTTAAAAAGCATTTTAATGCAATATGAGGTGAAATATATGCATTAACTAATCAATTTAGCTCTAAAACACATATAAACAATAAATAAACTTATCCAGAAGTATATCTGTGAATTTTGATGATATTTTCAATGAGAAATGAGGCCAAATTGATTAGAAACGTGCATAAACATGTTCATAAAACGTTTTAATGCATATTGATGCAATTTGATATAAAATATCGCTCATATCTAATCAATTTAGCTTCAAAAGCACATATAATCAATAGAAATACATATCCAGAACCATATGGGTGAATTTTGATGATATTTCAATCTGAAATGTGGCCAAATAATTAAAGACGTGTATAAACATGTTTAGAAGCGTTTTAAACGCATTTGATACAATTTAATGTGAAATATGTGCGGCCCTTTTTCGCGGCCCACGCGCGAGGCATCGGCGTCCTCGCTCACGGGGGAAGAAGGTGCAGGTACATCCCTGCGCGTGTTTGTGCGCTCAAGGACTTATTATTTAGGTGATTGTGGGAACTTTTATTTTCCGACGGGCGCAAGCCCCCGCCGTTAATTACCCCGGCTCTCGCCTCGGGAACCTCTGATTAATGGGCTAAACTAATCAAAATATATGGATCAGATTTGTGGCTTTATTTCTCCCTTCCAATTTATTATAATACATACTTGAAATAACCCAAAGGTATAACTTTGGATAATAAGACTAAAGACGTATGATCTAAAGTCAGAGAAACGTATAATTTCTCGTAAATCAGAGATCAAGGATGTATAATCCTATTGATCTCACGGAGTTCGAATGTGAAGCGCACTGCCAACTCGATACTCAAAGAACCAGAGATGTTTGATCTCTAAAAAGTTCATGTCAAAGACAAGGACGTATAATCCTAAACAGTCTATTGACCTTCCAAGTCCCGAATCTGAAGCGCTATGCCAATTCGAAACCTAGGAGAATTGGAGGATCGGGAACATATAATTCTTTATCGATTTCCAAAATGAGGTACATTAAACCTGAAGCGCACTGCCAATTTAATGTTCTCGAAACATGATTTGATATGATTTGGTATGTTGGTATGTTTTCACCAAGTTTTGGACTTATCTGCATCTTTGGCATATTTGGCCAGAGATTTGGACATATTTGCATATTTGACCTATTTTATCAAGAGTTTGGACATATTTGTATATTTGGCATGTTTGGCCAGAAATTTGGGTGTATTTGTATATTTGACATATTTGACATGTTTGGTCAAATGTTTGAGTTTATTTGCATGTTTGACATATTTGGTCAAATATTTGGACACATTTGTATTTTTTGACATATTTGGTCAAATATTTGGGTATATTTGCATATTTGACATATTTGGTCAAAGATTGAGACATATTTGCCTATGTGACATGTTTGGTCAAAGATTTGGGCATGTTTGTATTTTTGACATATTTGGTCAAATATTTGGGTATATTTGCATATTTGACATGTTTGGTCACAGATTAGGGCATATTTGTGTTTTTGACATATTTAGTCAAATGTTTGGGTATATTTGCATATTTGACATGTTTGGTCAAATATTTGGACATATTTGACATATTTAAATATTTTGTTTTGTTTTATCAAAATATAATGAAGTTTAATTATTTTGAACATTTTGATTTGTTTTATGACATGATTCAATCATTTTTGAATATTTTTGATTTATTTTATCAAAATATGGCATAATTTGATTATTTTGAATATTTCAATTTGTTTTGTCAAAATATAATGTAATTTAATTATTTTGAATATTTTGATTTGTTTTATCAAAATATAACATAATTTGATTATTTTGAAAATTGCTGATTTGTTTTATCATAATTTTCACTTATTTTTAAATATCCTATTTGGTATTTTGAATTTATTTTATACATATATCATATATCTTGAATTTTCTTTTATTTATAATATAAAAAAGAAAATAAAATAAAATCAAAATTGACATTTTATAGTCTTAAAAATATTCATAAATGAAATCATGATTTTTGATATATTTTTCATAATTTATGGGCTTGAGAAATCATTTTTATTTGGTGTTCAAAGTTTATTTTCAAAACAGATTAATATGGGCCGTCAGATTTGGGCCCATGCATCAAGATCTGAACTTAAGTTCAGTTTTTAAAGCATCTTTTAAACTGGGCCGTTGGATCTCTGGCGCGCATCAAGCCTTCTCTGGGCTGTTTGAATTTCATCAAGATTCGCACTTTGAGATGCATCAATATTCGTGCTCATCCTCCCCGACACTGATCGAGGCCCTGCCGGCGTCGGATCTCCGATCAGGAGGCATGGCTGGCATCGCCGGAGCGTGGGGAGTCCATCGGCGGTGGTCTCGGCGGCGGCGGCGGCCTGGATCGCCGGAAATGGGGGTAACCACCTGGTTTCGGTTGGGAAGTTGGCTGAGATGAGATTTTGAGGGATTTGAGCTGATTTTTGACAAATTGACTCGATTCCTTTATCATATAGCATCGTCAGAACATGTTTATCAAGATTTTGAGGCTTAATTTGAGTTTAATCCATCAATTTTGCAACTTTGGCCATTTGGTACCAAACTGGTTTCGGGGCTTTGGTACCAAATGGTATTTCATAGCTTTCCTTTGCAATTTTCTTTCAATTAACCTTCCAAACAGTGTCGTTTAGTATGTTTGAACATGTTTGGATGATCAATTTCATCAATTTAGATGTGCATTGTCCTTTATGCACATTGGGTCATTTCTGGTTTTATTTTCAATTTGGTTTCCTTTTGATTTCATCACATTCTTCTCAAATTGCATGTTTGATTATGTTCATTTGGGTCAATTACATGTTTTAGAAAGGTTTTATATCAATTTCACACATGAATTTCATTTGAACACGAGTTAATTTCATTTTTGCACTTTTCTGGTAATGGTCCAGAGCCAACTCAATTTCAATTTTGACAGACCCAATTTCAAAAATTCACAGAAAATCACAGAAAATCCCAAAAATGGTAAAATTTGATGAGTGAGTGCATTAAGACTTGTTCTAGATGCCCATGAAATTTTAAGTTAATTGAGTGAAAAGAAAGTATGATTATTGTATTTTTAGCAGACTGGACAGAAATGCCCTTTCAGCTTTATTAAAACCAAATTTGGCTTAACCTATGGATTAAAGCCTGGTTTAATTATTCTAAATCCTTTAAAACATCACATGAGGTGTCATAAAGGTGAATTGATCAAGAAATTTTGGATTATTGAATCAAAAGAAGAATGAACTTCTCAGTTTGACCCAAAGTTGACCTTTTTGGAGTTTTTGACAGATGAGATTGTAAAATTCATAACAATTCACAGAAAATTCCAAAAATTATAAAATTTATATGGTAAGTTGGTATAAACCTAATCTACATGACTGTGAAATTTCATAAGAAATTAACAACCAGGCTGAGAGATATGGATTGATCTCTCAGCTGGCCAGAAACAGGAGTTCACTGGACTCAAATCAGTATTGATGTTTATTGCTTTTCCATTGCTCAATTATGAACTTGAGCTATTAAGCACATCAGAGAACATGAAGGAAAGAACTAAAAGGAAAATAAAACCAATTTGCACCAAAATATCATATATTATAACAAATTGAAATACAATATTCATATAAAACATGGGATTTTGTTTTTCCATGGAATTTTGACAGCATAACAGCTTGTATAAAGCCATTATTGAGCTTTACACAGCCACTGCACATGTGCACAGGGCTTGAGAGAGAGAGGGGATGAGCATGTGCCCATCCCCATGAAACCAGATTGGCATGTGCCAATTGGCTGGAGTATGCTGCCAAAATCCATGGTGAACTCACCATGTGAGCTCCTGAGACTCAAGCTCAGCCACCAATTGAGCTCTGGAAGGAGGGAGGCACATGTGCACCTCCCCAGCCATGGGGCTAGCCATCTCACCCAGCAAGGTGAGACTGGCTCCTTGAGCTCAATTGAGACTGAGCCAAGCTCAAGGCTTGACTCCTATGGCTCTTACCTAGCTATTCAAGACTTGGTTTCTCCTCAGCTAGCTTTTTTTTTGTGGAATTTGGTGGAGTTGAGATTTTGGCAGAGTTTTGGCTATGTTGCTCTCTCTTTTCTTTTCTTCTTCACTGGGGGTCTATTTATAGCCCAGGGGGCATGGTTTAAGCCTCAGGGCTGAGCTGGCATCATCTCAGCCCTTGGTTTGATCAAGTGGCCAGGATTGAGCCAGCCAGGCCTGTGCTGGCCTGAGGCTTGTCCTTGGAAGATTCCTCCAGCTAACTGGCGCTCAGAGCTCTCCATTGAGGTGCCTACATGTGTCCCTGACACAGGCCTGGGGAGAGAGAAGGAGCCGTTGGCTTTGTCTTCTTCCTTGGGTCAGTGTGTCATGCCTTTCGGGTGTGAGCATATCCTGAATATTCCTTGGCCTTGCTGGCGCTTGACATGTCACCAAGGTGCCACTGAGTGTGCCCAACGTGTCAATTTGGCTGCTTGAGTGCTGAGTTGTGCCAATTGACCACCCCCAGATCAGACTTGAGTGCCAAGTGGTGTACCTGTCAATTGAGTGCTTTTCACTCCAAATTGACACTTCAGGCAGCGTCGTGGAAGCATCTTGAAGCTTCTCCAGGTGTTGGCTTGGCCTCCCGAGCTCCCAATTGCCCTGTCACCTTCAAGGTCGAGGTACTTTCTCCTTCGATTTTCTCCCTGTTTACTTTACT
Organism: x Bolboschoenoplectus mariqueter; assembly: GCA_037678475.1. Classification (NCBI taxonomy): domain Eukaryota; kingdom Viridiplantae; phylum Streptophyta; class Magnoliopsida; order Poales; family Cyperaceae; genus x Bolboschoenoplectus; species x Bolboschoenoplectus mariqueter. Next base: position 3,870,059 of record CM075255.1, read on the forward strand.
ATTTTCAATGCTGTTTGTGGCATTGAACTCCCCTTAGGGTGTAGATTAAGTCCCTAGAATGGTTTAAGCCAACTCGAACCATACACCCAAACTCCATTTTCGAAGCTCCATTGAGCTCTGGAGCTCGAGGAGGAAGAAAGGAGGGAGAGAGAGAGAAATTCAAAAGGTTTCTCTCGCTTGGGTTGGGTGCACGTGAACCGTGCTTTAGTTTCGGGCTTGTCAGAGGGAGGGAGCGCTTGCACCGCGCTTACCTTTCTTTCCCTTCTTTTCTTTTCGCGGGCCAAAATAACTCTGGGCGCTGGGCCCCCTTGGCAGTGAGACTGAAGGAGAGGGGCCCAGTCGTCAGGTTTAATGAGACACAGCCCCAGCGAAAAACTGAGGGTTGGGCTGTGGGCTTGGTCCTTGTGCACCAAAACGTATTGTCAGTGGTATGGTGCATGTGTACTGGGTCCACGCAAAGCGCCTTTAACACTTTGTGTGTATGACAGGCGGGTCCCAAGGGCAGAAGTCGTGTTTGAGCTCCCCAGATTGCACCCAGAGTGTTGCACATCCCCCAAATTGCACCCAGAACTATCTCCAGTTCTGATTTTTGGTATTTTCTTTATTCCTTTTTCCATTTTATTTTATTCTTCATGCAAAAATCCATGAAAAATTACTGAAAAATCACAGAAAATATATTCTATGATTCTGTTATTTTGGGGTAATATTTTTGGTATTTTTGGGTGTGAAATTAGGCATTAATTTCACTTAAATCATTAATTGTATATGATTAGGCATATTAATCTTATACAATTAATATTTTGGCATGATTATCCCAAAGAATCATTTTTTAATTCCAAGGGATAATATTTGGGGCATTTTTCATGAATGAAATTCATGATTTTTGGATTTGGCATGTTTAATTATATGAAATTGTTTCTTGATTTCATATAATTAGGGTTTTGTGCATAGATTTTTTTGCACACATGTGTATATATTTTTTTGAAGGGGGTTTGGTATGATTATTTCATGAAATTATTTTTTAATTTCAAGAAATAATTTTGGGATTTAATAAATCATGAGATTGGACATAATTTCATGATTTAATATTTGACATGGCTATTTCATGAAATTGTTTCTTTAATTTCAAGAAATAATTTTATGAAATTGAACATAATTTCATAATTTCAAATCTTTGGTATAAAAATCACGTGAAATTATATCATTAATTTCATGCAATTTAATTTGTGTATTTTTCTGGCAACTTTTAAACAGCAAACAAAATATAGCTCATAACCAATCAATTTAGTTTCAAAAATACATATAAACAATAAATAAACAAATCGGGCAGCACATGTGTAATTTTTTTTTTTGAAATAAAGGTAGAGCTGAGGCCCTCCTTTTTTTGTGCCCATAAGGGTTTGAACCCATGACTTCTTTGAAGTCATCTAGTTAGCAACCACTTGAACTACTAAGCCATTTGCTTTAAAAGGAATGCAACACAAAGACTTCTCAGGAAATCACCCATCCTAGTACTTTCTGCTCAAGCCCGCTTAACTACGGAGTTTTGATGGAATCCGATGCATTAGTGCTGGTATGATCGCATCCACACATGTGTGAATTTTGACTATATTTCAATCGAAGATGAGGTCAAATTGATTAAAAACTTGTGTTAACTTATTCAAAAGTGTTTCAAATGTATTTTAGTACAATTTGAGGTGAGATGAGGTCATAACTAATCAATTTAGTTCTAAAAATACATATAAACAATAAGTAAACATATCCGGAAGCATATGTGTTAATTTTGATAATATTTCTATCGAAAATGAGGCCAAATTGATTAAAAGTGTGTTTAAACATGTTTAGAAGTGTTTCAAATGCATTTTAATGCAATATGAGGTGAAATATAGATTATAACTAATCAATTTAGTTCTAAAAACACATATAAACAAATAAATAAACGTATCCAGAACCATATGTGTTAATTTTGATGATATTTCAATCAGAAATGAGGTCAAATTGATAAAAATGTGTTTAAATATGTTCGAAAGTGTTTTAAATAAATTTTAATGCAATTTGAGATGAAATATAGGTAATAACTAACTAATTAAACACATATGAACGATAACTAAATACATTGGGTAGCATATGTGTTAATTTTGACTATTTTCAATCGAAAATGAGTCAAAATTGATTAAAAACATGTATTAATTTGTACAAAAGCGTTTTATATGTATTTTAGTGTAATTTGAGATGAAGGTCATAACTGATCAAATTAGCTCCAAAAATACATATAAACAATACATAAATATATCTAGAAGTATACATGTGAATTTTGATGATATTTTTATTGAAAATGAGGCTAAATTGATTAAAAACTTGTTTAAACATGTCAAAAGCGTTTTAAATACATTTAATGCGATATGAAGTGAAATATCATAACTAATCAATTTTGCTCCAAAAATACATAAACAATAAATGCATATCCTGAAGGATTTATTGTGTGAATTTTGATGATATTTCAATCAGAAATGAGGCCAAATCGATTCAAAACGTGTATAAACATGTTCAAAAGCATTTTAAATGCATTTTGAGGTGAAATATCGGTCATAACTATTCAATTTAACTCCAAAAACATATATAAATAATAAATAAACATATTCGTCCGTATATGTGTGAATTTTGATGATATTTAAATCAGAAATGAGGCCAAATTGATTAAAAACGTTTATAAATTTATTCAAAAGCGTTTTAAATGCATTTTTATGCAATTTGAGGTAAAATATAGGTCATAACTAATTATCTCCAAATATATATATAATAAATAAACATATCCGACAGCATGTGTGAATTTTAATGATATTTCAATCAGAAATAAAACCAAATTGATTAAAATGTGTATAAATATGTTCATTAAAACTTCACTCTTCATTAAAACCATCCTGAGGAGTTCGCCAAAGTAACTAAGAAAAGTTCATACAACTTATTTAATTATATTTAATCATGCCCTAAACCAGTCAGATATTCAACAATTATATTTCGGGAATTAAACTATCTAATGTGTTTAGCAATGTGATTCATTTACGAAAATTTTCTAGCTAATAAGAGATATTAACGTACTCATATAAGTTGTAATATAGACTAACACCCTATGAATCAGAAATTGCGATACATCGTCATTTCGTTAAATGAGACTCGAAAATTCATTTTTTTAGAAACAAAATGCAAATTTTTGCCACGAATAATTCTTTTTCTTTCATACACTATGCTATGGAGTTTTGTCGAGCAGCTGCGAGAAGAAGTTGAGAGACTATTTCACAATCCGTGCTTATATATTATGGTCGGATTTGTCAAAATACAACCCGTGTCCAACCGTATAATATCTAAATCTGTTAATTTGCGGGTTGGTTCGATCGCTGTCGTATCGCTTTTATACCCCCATATGATATTTATATCTATATCTATTTTTGTATTATATTAAAATGCAGCTAAGAATTGGATGAATCCAGTGTTCAGAAAATGTGATTTGAATTTTTGAATTACCGAAAATATCGATTTGGATCAAGATAATCACAGACGGACAGATCTAATTTCATCGATTCTTTATTTTTTTTCCTCTCTAGTCAGTTCGGCGAAACTCTCAGCGAAAATAAATGATTAGAGGTCTGCAATCGTCGGTTGGTCTAAACCAAATGTACAAACAAAGTTTTAATCGGTTTATCAAATTATCAACTGAATAAAAAAAATAATTAAATAAATCAAAATTTTGTTCAGTTACACCGAATTCACATGGTTAAAAGATGATAAAAAATATCGATAATTTCAAATTAATGATAAAAAAATAAATAATTTAAATAAAAAAATAATGAGCAAATAAAATTTATAAAAACTGAAAAATATTCGAATTATCATTGATATAATTCTTATTCATATCAAGTAAAATAAATTCACTTAGTAAATTTCGATTTATTTGATTTATAATTTAAAAAAATTTAAATTGAATAAAAAAAATCAAATAAATTAAAATTTTCAACCAATTGAAAATTTTAAACTGAAAAATGGAACCAAATAATCAAAGCGCTTCGTTTGAAATCCAAATAAACCGCTCCGAACTATCTCCTTGAGCCTCTTCCTCGCTTTCTCTTCCCCGCTCCTGGCGACTCATCTCACCCCTCCGCCTTGCTCCCTGATCTGCCCCTCCTCTGCCGCCTTCTCGATTCCCTTGCCGTCCTCCGCCGATCCTCTATTCCAAGGTCGTTCTTGCTTTTGGTTATTCAGATCTTAGTTGCACTTCCCCCCCATGATAGGTAAAATCAGGTCTAATTACAACCTCCATTCTTTCTGTTATTATTTCGTTATTTACCAGTGGAATACTTCTTTGAACTGAAAGGCAAGTTCTCATTTAGTTATTTAAATTCTTTTGTTCCCAGATAATTCTTCTGTTTATTTGTTTTCAGAGAATTCTTTTCAACTGAAAGGCAAGTTCTCATTTTGTTTTCAGAGGACTGACATGATGATTGCACTCATCCAGTTGATTTTTGCAGGTGCTTTCTGCATTTGGGTTTGTGCACAAGATTGCCTCCTTTCAAAAGACTTCTGGTTTTCAGGTATACTTTATTTTAGAAACAAGGATTTTTTGTCTGATCTACCAGGCGGTGGCATACAAAAACCTTTTTAATATTTTATCTGGTGCGTCATTTCTTGCTTCTTGATTATTATTTCTTTCAATTCCTCAATTTTCGACAGGCATTAATACAGTACACTGATGTAACTATTGCTGCAGAGGCAAAGAACTCAATTGGACGGAAGAAGTATACCAAGATTGTGTGTTTAAACAAAGAAAAGGAAACGCTTACCAGTGAAAAGGAACAAAGGTTAAGAATTTAAACCATACTATTTGGTACCTTTTTTGGACTTCTCAGACTAACATGTGGTGGTTTTCTCTTTTAGATGTTTCTTCCAGAGCATGTTGTGACATGCTATTTGTGCAAAACCTACTCGGCACACAAGGATCTGAATATAAAGTTTTTAGTCGCACAGGAGCAGGTATTGATTCTGTGACTGATCCTCTGAGTTCCATCGATTAAAATTTTGAAAGATCTCATGTAAATCTCATCAAATTTATTGGATTATATTTGTTGTTTTATAATTGGATAGGGATTACATCAATCCTTACCTTCTTGTTAACCTGACAGCAGTTGATGGGACCCACCAGGTGGGGGGTTACCAATGAACTTTTATTGTAGCAGATGATATCAAGGAACATGCTTGAAAAAAATAGTTAATCTACTTTGTTATCTGTTTGTTTTTTTATGTTTCTATTTTTTTTTCTTCTAATGCTGGTTTGGGTTTTTCAATTTTGGCCTTTTTTGATGCTTTCAGAAGGAATTGAATTTTGCTGGTCTGGCAGGCTGGCACTATTTGTTGATCTAGCACTTTTGCTGTCGCTTGTGCACCCTAATCTCTGTTTTCCTAAACAATTATTTAAAAACAATTAATTGATTTTCATTTATCTCTAATATTCCAGCAGGGGTAGATGGAGCAAAGACTTGATTATGCTATAGATTTATCAGTATCGTCTAACAAGTTGTGAAGTATATCTTTCTTTTGAAAATTTGAATTTAGTAGAGCTAGGACAATGAATCTCTACTTGTACTAAAATATATTATTTCTAATTTATTTTTGGACATTTCACTCTTTAAGATAGGATTGGCATGTCAGTTCAATTTCCTTTTCTTCCTTATCAGACCTGAAATGTGAAACTGATCGTGTCAAGTCACTAATACATCCTTCAAAGACCTACATGGTACTTTACTTTTTCTCTCTGAAAGTACAAAAGCTTAGTGTAAATATATACTATTAATTAAGGGATGCAATTTTCGAAACAGGATTTGAATATAGGCACAGCATTGTGGTTAGCTGCAGGAGGTAATGGATATAGATGATGAAATTTGTAGAGACTCAGAAAACAGGAGCAGCTACAAGTATCAGTCGAAATCGAGAGTGCTATTGATTGGTTCAGGAGCTGATGAGCAGTGTGCTGGTTATGGTCGATACCATACAAAATTTCGGCTTGGAGGGTAATAATTCATAGGTCTTTTGCTAATCGAACCAATAACTTGCAAATAATTTTTAGAAGTTCGAGTAGTTTGCTAATACCACCAACTATCAAAACAAGATTAAGCAAGCACAGAATGCTTATTAACCTTTACTATTTCTCATTAACTCACTGACATAGCATCACAAGTTATTTCTTCAGCACTGTGTGCTAATAAATGGAGAGGGCATCAGGGATTGTTGGAAATATTTCACCTATAGATAATAATATCCTAAATTTACCTAATTTGATTGCAAGCGTAGAACCTTGTCAAGTAGTAATTGGGGTGTCGAATCCACAGGGACAAACTCGTAAAATACCGGTTCTTACTAATTTACTAAGCTAGACGAATCAATCTTTGTTGGTGTTTAAACTAAACCGGATGAAAACAAAACAAATAATAAAATCCTTGGATTTAATTCAATAACAAGAATTCTAAGGGCTTTGGCTTACTTTCCACTAGACTTTAATTTACTTGGTTCGCGTCTTTATAATTTCTAAACATGTGCGGGTTGATTTATAGGTTTTGGTTCTATTAACTAGTTGCAATTCACTGGTAGGTAAATCTCACAAGCAATTCAACAGAACAAAAAATACCCGTCTAGACCTTTGGTTTCACCGTTAGGTACTTCACCTCTAGTCTAGTTTTGTTCTCTTGGTTCGGATTCAAGCAAGTGATTGATTAATCATTTACTCAAAATCCTAAGTACACGTATTGCTAGAGTTGGTTAAACAAAGCAATTCATGCATTTAACAATTCGCAAAAGAACAAATCACAATAATCAATTAAAAAGAACAAATCGAGTAAAATTAAAACACTAGTTTCGAGTTTTACATGCCATCGCCTCTAGAGAGGGAACTAGCCTCTCATAGAGCCACAAATTATCTCAAAAGAGTATCTAGAACAACAAATGAGAATCTAAAGGAGAGAGAATAAAGAGATAAAACAAAGCAAGATGAGTTTTCTTCTTGTTCTCCTCCAAGTTACGCGCTAAATCTCTTCAAGCAATTCCAAGATCCTTCGAATCTTGCTCCAAATCAATTCCTCGGTGTGGAGAGTCGTGGAGAGGTGAGGAGAGGTCCATGGGCGGCTAGGGTTTTTTGGGAGTCGAGCCTAAACCCTTATATATATTTTCCAAACGAACAGGCCTGTTTGGGCTTTTCAGATGTGAAACATGGTCGATTTTGCGACCCGCAAAATCGGGGTGAAAAGGTGCCAGCGAACTTGTAGGAAAAACTGTTTCTTAGCCACGAGAAATTGTGACCCGCAGTAATTGTGCAAAATTCCACCAGCAAGCTCCCAGTGTGCTATTTCAATTTCAATTGCGCTCTGTCTTGCTTTCAACATTTCTCTCTTGCTCTCAAATGCTCCAAACTCCTGAAATCAAACCAAAACATAGCAGTATCTCGAACTTGGTGCAATATTTGACTAAATGATTTAAAAATTATGTAAAATGATATAGTTTTAGAGATTAAATCCTATTAAAAAGTGTATGCAATTATGACTTATCAGGGATCCCGGTCTTTTGTCAGTCCCTCGCTGTCCTCCGCTGATCCTCTAATCCAAGGTCTTATTTTTCTATCCATTCTCTCTTAATAGTCTTTGAAAGATCCACGTCTTGTATTGATCTGGGATCTGACAGAATCGTTTTTTAATACCCATTGGTTTTGTTCGTTCATTGCAGTTTTTTCATGTTTTCTAAGCCCCCTGTTTTTAATTCCCTTTTCTTCTGGAGTTTTTCCTAAGCTTTATGGCTTTGTCGATGTTTGGTGAGTAGCTCTGTCAACTGCCAAGTTTAATGGGCAGGCGCCAAGGAAAGGGCAAAAAGAGGTGTCTTCATCTCAATCCTAAACTGTAGCCTCTCTCTCTCAAAAACACGCACACGTACATGCACTAACTGTTGCTCATATTAGTTTTCATTTTACCTGATTTTAGAACTTTTCCGGGGTAAAGAAGGATGCTTTCTTTCTGTTATTAAAATAAAATTAAAATTGTGTCAGATTTGTTTATATTTATATGGAGCAATTAATGTTCTTGATTTGCTGCGTCATCAAGGATGCTTCTTACTTTTATTAAAATTAAAATTGTGTCAGATTTTTCTATATTTATATGGAGCAATCAGTGTTCTTGATTCGCGTCATCCTTCGAGGTCTTTTTTCTCATATTGTTCTTCTGGATTTGGACAAATAAAATTTGATAGTTACTTTTTCTTCTGGCGAAGCGCTTATGCAAGGGGCTTCTTCTGGTTTTCGACAAATAAAGTTTGATAGTTTCTTTTTCTTCTGACAAGATGTCAAGGGGCTTTATTTGCCAGAGCACCAAATTCGAGATTGGGAGTTGCTATTGTGGAAGGTTTAGTTTTTTCATCTTTGCTCTCAGTTTATTCTAGCTACTGAGCATAAAAATTATAAGAAAGAACACAAAATTCATTGAAAGCACTGTGCTTTATTTTAAAACTGAAAGATTGCCTGAGCCGAACTAATCCAGTACAGTGTTGGTAGTTGGTACAATAATCTAGCTAAATTTAGTTTTGTTTGTTGGCACAACTGAGGATATATTAAGACTTGAGTAAGTTTTTATTTTAAACCTCCTTTGCTAGAAACAACAAGTTTAGAATGTTTTTTCAGTTATCAAATGATGAAATAGTAGTTTGTTTTGTTATAACATATTCATTTTTTTTAATTTACTGGTATCTTAGTGGTTTGAGGCTTTGAGCTTTGCACAGTACATCACTCTTGCTATAGGTGATAGAAACAGTCAGTATTGTCTCTATGCAGTAATGATACACTTTGAGATTCTCAATACTTCCTTTTCTCATAATATTTGTTGTGTTAAGTACCGCTTGGACGTGTGAAAATCGATTGATGGTTTGAAGAATTTTGCTTGAGTTCTTTAAGGTGTATTTTGGTATTTGTCCCTACAGTATTGTCAATTTGTGGTTATGCCAGTCCATTAGCTGCATTGGTGGTCCTACAGTATTGTCAAATGAGGATGAAAAGCTTATTGAGAATATTTTGTTTTAAGAGACAGGTCAAAAGAAATTATTGAAATTAGTAAATTTACTGTTAAAACAAGCCAGCGTCAAAATACCAAATGGTACCATTGGTGGTCCAGAGATTAGCATTTATATTGTAATTAGTAGATGTGGATCTGTCTTAGTGCTTCTCCAACAAGGAGCATTGTAAGAAAGCAGGGTCAAATTTTCATTGAATGAATAATAAATTGAAATGCTTTGTTAAGTTTCCAAAGCTTAATTTATCTCCTTAATTGCAGGACTTGAAGAACTTCATGCACATGCTTCAATTAGGTATCTTGCTGATTACTTAATTTAAGAATAGTTGCTCAAATCGTATTTATGGATTACTTCTCCCCAATTGTTTTACCTCAATTTTTGTGTTTTCCATCATCTCTGACCGATCTGATCTGGTTTTTGAAGTTACTCGCAATGAAAGGAACCAGAGCGGACAAAGGAAAGAAAGCCAATGCCAAGTGAGTTTAGTATGTTTTCTTACTGCTTTTTTTTTAATTTTCTTTCATTTGAAATCGATCTTAGATTGGATATGATGTGCTTGAACTAAGTGCAAAAACCAATTCTTTTATGGAAGTTGTCCATTTCTTTTTATACATGCAATTTTTTCTTTTTATCATTCATGTCGTAATTATATTTTTCTTTATTCAGGAATCTAAGTGAATCATGTATTCTAAAAATGCCATTTCCTTCCAATACAAAATATGATAACATAGAAAGTAATAAATGCTATTAATTAATTGCTTTTATGGCAACAATCATAGATTTCCTAGAAAATGTATAACTCATTTGAAATAAAGGAATGAACAAAATCCAAATTCAAATTTGGTAAATTATACAGCAGAAAACAATTCATTATGTAAAATCTATTTTCATCATTATACAAATAGAAATAGCAAAAAACTCTGAAACATAAGAAATATACTCAGATAAAACTTAAAGCTCAAACCTGGAATAAACATAAATTTCCTGGATATATTAATTTGCAAAATTTAGGCAAAAACTAACCTTACAAGAGACGGGGAAATATCTGCCCCTGTCTCTACAGTTCATCTTCTAGGGGAAAAAAAAGGACCTTGCAATTAATAAGTAATTGAAAATAAATCTATAAAAAACAGAAATGACAACTTTGCAAGTCCATTTTTCTAAAATGCAAATCAAATTCAAAAAGGATGCTAGAAGAAAGGAAACATACAAGGGAAATGTTATTTTATAAGTATAAAAAAATAGACAAGATGACTAAGAATGATGTTTTCTTGGAAAATTACATGGCAAAATCAGTTCAAATAAGTATCTAGATAAAAACTTTAGTTCGTGATGCACCTTTGCACAATAACCAAATTGCATCATGAATAATGAACCCATCTGAACAAATCAATTTTGGTTAAAACTTAAAACAAACAAGTATGAAAAATCAATAGAAAAAAGTAAGAAAAACCTGATTCTAAGGAGTCACAAAATAAATAATGCCAACAATATTTGCATCTATCTGTAAGACCAAAAACCAAAAATAATCCAAATAATTAGTAATTAATGAGTTACTGAACAGATTCAAAAGGACAATGCTTAAACTAATTGAAGAGAGAAGTAAATTACTAAAAAAATAATATTGCATTAGCAAAGTATCTGAACATACTAAAGCAGATAATAAATTTACTATTGTACTTTGTACCTGCAAAAATTTGTGTTTGTTGAAAAATCCATACTAAAGCAGATAATAAATGAGTAGAGTAGATGCAATTAATGTAGGAAAAAAATAAAAAATACAGACCTTTCATGTCAGTTCAACCAACAGCCCAAATCTAGTATAAAAGTAACTTCAATCAGTGCCTTGCTAGATGAAGAACAGGAGGTGAAAGACTTCATCCACAACAATATCGATAACATAGAAATACTAGGAATAGTTTATAGAAAATTTAGAAATAATGAAAGCAATTTCAAGTAAAATTTGATAAAAATAGAAAAAAGTATCTTCTCATTGAAGCAAAGATTGTAATTTTTATGAAAAGATTTACAAACTTTCAGAGAGAGAAGAAGGTCCTTGACGTCTTGGTAGGTGGGGGGGGGGGGGGGGTGGGAGAGGTGAAGGCACAATGGTGCCTTGTTGCCATTGCAATCCAAGAGAAATGGGGAAAGACGGTGATTGTTCGAAGGCGTCTCATGCAGGCCATGACAGGGCTTGAGGGTAGGAAGCGAGAGAGTGGTAAAGATTGTGTAAGATTGTGGTGGGGAGAAGAGAATCGAGGGTGGGAGGGAGAGAGGATAGATCTGTGGACTTTGAGGGAGGCCGAGTCTATGGGAATGGTAAAGATTGTGTAAGATTCATCTGAGATCCAATGGTTCTTTATTGCTGAGCGAAATCCGATGATGAGTTAATCTCAGCCATTATAAAATCAAGATAGAATAATCGATGGTTGAAATTGACTCCGAAAAATGATCGGTTAATCTGAATAGTTGATGAATAAAAATATTAAATTTGAATCATTGGCGGATCATAACAACTATATGTTTAATATAATAGTAGAGATATAGATAGAAATATCGATTGCACTGGTCGATACTTATTGTGGTGTTGTGTTGGAGCAGGATCCGAAGAAATGTCATAGGAGGTTCGATTTTGTAACTTTTGCTGAAGATGGCCCAGCTGATCGTGTGGCACGCAGAACCCATGAGATTCTAGGACAAGAGGTATGTAGCAAAATTATCACTTATGAGCAAAGAATTAACTGAAATCTTAGTTGGATCTTATAATTTTGGTTTCCTAGCAGAATGATGTGCTTACGTTTTTTACCAATCCAACTTGACCTGAACAACGCCCGTGTGGTAAAGCTGTACTTGAAGTCCTATTAGAGGCTTTCTTATTGGTGGAGACGGATCCAAAATATAATAATTATTAGAAACAAACTGAACAGAAGACAGACAAAAGGAAAAATAATTTTTAGAGCCCTTTATCATAATGATGCAGGTTCTTATAGACACAGCAGCACCACTTAGAGTAGGTCGAAGCGGGAGAGACAGACAGGGACAGAGAAAGGGAAGGCAGCATCTTAGGCGGCATGGTTGGAGGTTTTATTGACCCGATTCAGCAGAGGCCTTTGGAAGCTATGGCCCCATGCGGTCTATGGTTGACTTTATGGTAGCGTGGATATGGATTACGGGGATTCATAGTCTCTGCTGTGGATTATTGATTATAGGGATTTTGGTAGTATGATATTTATCCGATGGCGTTAAGATTCATGTAAAACAAATCTCAAAAAAAAAAGACGTCATACAATCTATCAATCTGTACGCTGTGTAGCAGAAGATCAAGATTCGAATTATGGCAGTGTAAGTATCAAGCTTTTGAAGCCATTCGTGACAACAGAACCAGAGGTGACTGTTACTGAGAGGGAGTGTGTTTTTGTTTGTCAATCGTAAATTGCCAAACATCAAAAACAACATTTTAACTGACAACACATGTTGTATAAGTGTCAATATAGATGATCAGGATAAATTCACAATGCGATCGATAACAGCCCCATAGAGAGCACAACCCTGCTGCAAAACACGGTGGTTCGCATCAGTTGCCCCAAAAGTTATACATCACAAAAGCCTTAAAAAAAATAGATTTTTCTGTGTTAGCCCCAAAATGTTTTACAGTTAATCGCCCAAATGAAAATTGGGAAAATACTCGCATAACTTTCTGTTTTAGCCCTTGAAAGAAATATTTTCTGCCATAGTGCACGGTGTAGTAATCCTCCCCTTAAAATGTATTTTGCTGCATGCATAATAATCAGCACAGCTATGATCTCACAAAAAATTGAAAGATCAAATTATAAACGTCTATCGAGTGTGTTACTTCTATTTATTTATTATATATGTTTGCTTGTACCCGTAAAGTTGTCAAAACTACTGTCCTAGAATTATATCTCTTTCTCAACATAAAAGAATGAAGAATATGCATTCGGTGAAATCTAAAATGTCAACTTTAATGATGGCATAAAAAAGGGGCATGGTTATTTGCTTATATTCAGATTTTTTGCGGAGCCAGGAAATGATGTTAGAGCGCATCAAAAATTTAATGAGAGCATAATATTAAAAAATTTTCTGACTACAAACATATTACTGTAATATTTTTGAAAACAAAAATCATAGTATGAGAAGAATACATTTGAAATTATTTTTGGGCCAGGGATGGCCTAGTGGCTCCCCCAGGCCAACTTGGCTCTACGGTTCTACCCCTGCTTATATTTGCTTCCCAGCACTTCACAAAAACCTACAGAAATTGATTCCTTGGGAAAAGGACATGGAACTGGAGTCACATTCAAAGCACCCATCTTAACCTTAAAGTTGAGACTTACATCACTGAAATTGTCTTGATTTTGTATTATTTTGACATTGCTTTAAGCTTTTTCGGGGTATAGGCGGCATCTCCCTGTGCCGGCACAGACATCACATTCCTCAGCAACACCTGCAACATGGCTCACACAATGCTTTATGCGATCGTTCATCACATCCTACATGCACAATTAAAGAAAAAGAAAAACGTCAACTGCCAGCATAATAATTAGGTTATGGGTCCATTTGGTTCATAAAAATACTGAAAGTGACAGGAAGAAAATAACAGTAAAATCAATTCCTGAAAACAGATTTGCTTTTCTGGCACTTATATTTCATGTATGGAGTCGAGATTAACTGTCACAATCTTTTTTCCCGAAGAAAATTGTACTTGAAGTGAAGGCATAACTGAGAGTCTGAGACATAAAGTCCCTTACATAAAAAAGATAGAAAAAATTAAACCAGCTCCAACATGGATGTACCCATGGAGAAATCAGGAATAACAATTAGTCACAATCTAATAATAGGGTAAAAGAAATGAGGTTAAGACAATACCACCAAGAGCTCGTGTAAGCCAAGAGGAGCAGTTATAACGTACGATACTCCGCTATGCTCCTTGGATGCTTCAGCTACTAAAGCTGGAATATCCTGTAGATAACCACTGTAAACTCCATTAAAAATAAGAAAAAAAATGATAAAAAAGTTTCTGCAACAAAACAAATTCCAAAGGTAAAATGTTAGAATTGACTGGGTGACTAGGCTCGCTACCTGGTTGGTGTGTAAAAACATATTTATTTTTAATTTTTGACTAACCAGCAGGGCAGATCACCTTGATTATTTTCCAGCCAGGTCATAGATTGAACTGACTGTATCTTTTTTTTTTTTGAAGATCGAACAGACTGTTTGCACTTGTAATTTTTTTCCTTGTGCTGAAATGAACTAAAAGAAACATCTAAAATATTCAAGTGTTTTTTGGGATCTATACGAATATTCTACCTTTTGAAGAATTTTGGATTTCCAGATCCAGGTCTAACCCATGTGTGACCCAACTGAACCAGGTGTAAACTGACTTGACAGGTTAACCTTGATCACTGCTTATTGATCTGTTGGCAGGTCAATTACAGTACAAACCAAACCTTTTTTTTTTTTCCAATCAAAATATACCCAACTCAAACTAACATGAACCAAACTCATTGCCAGCACTAGTACAACCTGGTGGTTGGTCTAAAACCTTAGAAGTGAGAAATCCTTGCAATTACTGTACATCCCATACCTTATGCCAGTGCCGTCCTGGGAAGAGAAAGAATGGACTCACAATAACTCTAGTCGCACCATGTTGCACACATTTTGCAAATGCATCCTTAATTGTTGGTTCAGCCAGTTCCTAATTTTAATTGGAAACAAGCATGAAAATTGTCGAGACTAAAATTACAAAAAGAGTAAATCATCTTTATTTGTTGAATTGAGAAATTACCATGTGAGCAGGCTCCACTATCTGGTAACTTGTTCTTGCCTTGAACATCTTAACGAACTCATCTAACATAAAATAAAAGAAAAAAACTAAGACCAGTAATTACACTCTAGCTTGATAAGGTGAAAATATACCAGTTTGGCTGCATTTTAAGTCCTTATTAGCCTCAATTTTGTTTTCCTCATTTGACTGGCACTGAATTGTACAGTAACCAGCAAAATTACAATAGACTGTTGTTTCGTTGTAGCGAAATGGATGGTATTAGGTCCATAATTGCAGCTGGACTATTATAGCAATTTAGGCTAAATTGCAAACCAGAATCATGGAATGTGAAACTTGACTTTGAAAGTAAATAGATGAACTTACTGAGCATAAGATTAGACTCTTGACGACGGGAACCGTGATCTACAATCATCACAGCATCTTTATTCCCCTCAATTTGTTGCTGTCGTATTTCGCTAGAAAATTCTATCCCATTATTCGAAGAAGAAGAGTTCATTGATAAAAGGCGACTTCTCTTTCCAACAAATCTCCCGAACTTGACAAATTTGGGGGAAGTCAAGTAAGGACGACACCTCGAATAATCCCTAGTTAATTCCCAAAAAAAAAGAAAAGAAAAAAAAATAACAAAAGGAGATTCATCAAATTAATCCCCAGAGCATCGACAGCATTCGAGAGTTCTAGCGGCGGAGGCTAATTAATTGGCAATACCTTGAGGTTGAGGCGAAGGTAGGAGAAGGAGAAGGCGAGGAGCAGCGCATGATACCTCCTACCTCTTGAGCTCTCGACAGGAGCGAAAGGCTGAGATTTGTAACTGCAAAGAGATGCTAACGGGTCAGGTTGCGCGGTTTTGCTTTGCCTCGACCGAACCCGATCCGCATTAAAACTAATTTACTATGCGCATCAGTCGAGTCACTCTGTGTCTGACAACTGGCCCCCCCCCTTTTCCCTGTTTATTAGATTGGGAATTTTTCCAAACAGCCTTCCGAAATATCTGATCTAAATTTTATTTTTTTTTCGTGAATTTGTGGTTTATGGTACACGTCTCATTTTATTTATTCATGAAACCTTTTTTCTTTTTTTTCTTTTTAACGAAACATCATCGGCAAGCTTTTGACTTCCTTAATATCATCAATTTTTTATCCGGAACTATTCATGGTATGTAATATATATAGAGTATTATTATGTAAAGTCAATATAATGGTCTTTAAAAGATATTTAATACTAATAGTATGGAAATAACATTTAATTTAATTAATTTTAATTTATAAGTGCTGTATGTTCTTTATTGATAAGCAAATATGCATAAACTATAGTTTCATGAGGTTTGTGTCGGACAATGTCGAATTTGATTTTTTATAATGGATTTTCCTACAACCATAATTTTATTCAGCTTTTCTGACAAGCCGTGTGAGAAGAAGATATTATTATTTGACATTTTAATTAAATTTTAGAGAGTCCATTTATGATTCTAACATTTATATCAAACTATTGATACTAATATTTTTTATAGTCCGATTTACATCATACTTCGTACATAATTTGATTCGCTTTTCATGACATGAACAAAAATTGACCCTCATTATCATTTATTCTTTTTTTTTACCTCATTATTGCATCTTCTGTCTCTCAAAAAAGAATCTAAATTTTCAGCACACCAATAACTTGTACTAACATTAGTACCATAGTCAAAAAGTCTATTTGAAGGAGAAGAAATAGTGAGATATATTTTAACACTGTTTAATAGCATCGCAAAAAGTATAACATATGGGAGATATTCTACAAGAGGAAAGTCATCAAGTCACCACATAGTACCATCACCAGGCGTTGCCACGCCATTTACTGTTTGAGCACCTTATCTAATCTAGCTATTACGAAAAACACGATTAAAAAGACCAACATACAAACAGAAATTAAAACAAGTCATAGTTGCATATCATTTAATACCACCTACACCAGAGAGAGCAAAAAAAAAAAAAAAAAAAGTTAAAAGAGACTCACTCATCCCCGGTCTTCGTCAGACTCAAAACAAGTTTCAAAACCTTCTCCCTACAAAGACACATTGGGTTCTTTAATACCATAATCTTCGGCTTCCTTGGATCAGGTAAAAACACCCATGCAATAGAAAACAGATCTCCCTTCTCACTCGCAAAATCCCACTCGCCTGGAGAAATTATGAACCAATTCTTAGTGTCAGATTCAGTGGCCTTCACTTCTATGTACTCTGTATTCCCATCTTCTCTCTCCACAGTAATGTCATATGGCAAACCTGATTCGGCTGCTTCATTGACCCACTTCACACTAGCCGTTCCGAGCATTTTGGTAAAGTACTTGTACGCTACAAGCTCCCCTGCTCTACCAGTATGGTATGACTGGAGCTCATCTTTGTGCTCTAACCACAGCATATCCTTTTGGCTACATGCTGCTACATCTTTTAACTCCATGGTTCCAATTTCTCCTTCAACTATATCCTCTGGTTCTGAGGATTTTGCCATTTTGGGGCAGTCATCAGTTGACTTTTCAGGAGGACATATGTCCACTTCTGAGTTTGGAGGCCAAATGGAAGACTTGGTTCTTCTTTTGATTGCTTTTGAACTTCTCTGTTGTAATGGTATGTGTATTTGTACTGGTATGGGGGCAATGGGAACTGAAGATTCGTCTTCATCTGATTCAGTAAAGGATTTCAGAGACCATGTTATCTCCCCAGTGGGAACATCTAACAGTTGTTGATTTTGTTTTATGTATAACTCTAGCTGCTGCTCGGTGGACCCCACTTCTGACATGAGTATCAGTGCATGGAGGAAATTTGCCAACTCCAGATTAGGAGCGCCTTGAAAGAAAAGGCGAGAAAGCTCTAGAATTATTGAATGGTTATCTGCATCAGGTGTTACGTACAATGTAGTGCCCTGCATAAAATGCATACAACTCAAACTCAGATGTGTATTAGACATGTAAAAGTAATTAAATTATCAGATTTCAGTACAGTACAGGGAAGAATCCGACCGGTACCTAGGGCTGACACAGGTCCAGTGGGCATATTTTATTTAAATGTGAGCAGATCTGTGGTCTGACCTGCCCAGACCTGTTATGGATCAAAAATTGTCACCTCTGACAAACCTTTTGGGTCCCAGCCACCCCAATGGATAGGCGTTGCCACCTTGTAAAAAATGGTTGATTTGGAGACACTTTATGTTTTCTTTCCTTGTATATGTCTTCATGAAAACAGTTGCCAAATTCAGAGTTTTAGTGTTTTACAAAAACTGCAATTGAGTACCAACAACTAGAACTGAGATAGGTTGAGAAATCCTGGCCTGAACATGACCTAAAGCCAACAGGCCTGAGTTAGCTGCACTTACGTTTGGTTAAGGGAAAAAAAAAAGTATGCATGCTGCCAGCATCCATATCCAACGGGCAGAAGTCTGGTCCAAACTGGTACATCAGTCCGTTACGAAGAGTGAAAATAGGAAAATACCTCCAAAAGACAAGTACACTCTAACCGGCTTCTACTGCTAATAGTGTTCTCCTTGAGAGTGTTCTTGTAGAATAGCCTTTGAACAGCTACAACATTCAATTGACTAAGCTTTTCGCTCCAAACTTCTTGTAGCTGAAGGTAGACACTGGGATGCTTGTTGTAAATGTACTGTTGGGCAAAAGGAAGGACCCAGTTTACCATGTATGCCTTCTCTGAGCTATCTAGGACATCATAAAATATTGCTTTTCTGGAAAGAACCTAGAAGAAATAAGAAAAACAAGGGAAAAGAGTTACTTGATTTTTATATTTCAAGTGCTTTCACAAATCAACAAATTGGATCTACCGGCCATCATGACACTCAGTTTAAGGCTGTGTGGTTTATAGACTGATAGTGAGTGCAGGACCAAGGTAAGCTGCTCATGACCTGACTACACCTGCCCAGTTCATTACACCACACATTTATCAATGCGAAAAGGAAAAGCTCCAAATTAAACTATTTTCTTAACAAGCCAGTACAAATGCAAAACCCCATCAAGCTACTAATTCCACTAGCTGGTTTCACCTGGCATGACCTGGACCATTTCTTTGGAATAGAAAAGACAGCTTCCTATCCTATTCCCAATCCCACCATGGAGTTGGCTATCTTGACGAGTTCCTATTAGCGAACCTGTACCCATCAAGCAAGTTGAGTCATCTTTACTTTAGTCAGTTTGCTTTCATATCCTGACTGGATCTGATTTACTAGCATCCTAATGTTCCTGACTAACAATTATATGTTTACCTTCCCTAGAGAAACAACACCAATTTCTTGCAAAAAATTGGCAACTTTTCCAGAGAGATGTTCCCTTTCAGTATCAGTGAGCTCACCAAAGTGCAGAAAATAAACATCACTCGCATCTGTAAACTCTTCTATCAGTTCCTTGCTTTCAGTCCAGCAAATAAGGCCAAAATTTGGATGGAGAGAGACCCATCTGTCTTGTATGGTAGGCAGCACAGTGCTTTCTTCTTTGACTAGGTTGTTTATCAACTCTAGTAATTGTCCAGAATTCATTTTGCCTGAACTGAGATCATCAGCCCATCTCAAGAACACCCGAAATACCTTAACAGAAGCAGAGATTATTATAAAAAATATTATGCATAGAGCTGGCAGTGGGTTCCACCAGCAATATTTTCATTAAAAATTAGCATAAAGAAGACTGGTCCAACAAGACCAAAACAAAGTTTTCAACTAATGATCAGCATCTATAAATACAATCAAGCACGAGTTTTGGTCAAATTACAAGGCTTGAGTAACTTCTATACATATTGGAGTTTGTTCTACTATGTTGGCTGTTGAAAAAATATATCGCAAAATTAGACCTCAAGATTTTAATTTTGACGACATGTAACATGATACTAAGCTGGTCTAATTACACATGACCCTGCTATCTGACGAGAGGGAGTAGGAAAAGAAATCTAGAGCAGGCCAGCTAATATGGAAGCTCAATTAAACAGTCATGAAGGGTCAACCATGATCCAGGTCAATATTGGATACACCACGTATATATTTGTGAAAAGCTAAAAACCTGGACAGTTCATTTACTTACTCCATGAGCTGCCTCTTTAGGTGATCTAACATGTGAAATCTGAAGCAAAATGTCGAAGTACTTATCAGAAGGAGGCGACTCCAGCACACCACAGGTAGTTACAAAGAAATCATGCAAATGAGGATAAAGACTTGAAAGTGTAGAAGTTCCCTTATGATCCGTCTCCCTTATCAGGTCTAAGCAACCTGTTGGGTCATCCCAGTACACCTGGGCAGGAGAAAGAAAAATGCCAGGAACAACTTCTGTCTCATCAGGAGGATTGACAGATGGCAGAAATATATATAGGCTTGATTTGAGATTTGTCGGCTTCTCTGTTGATGAAGATATATCGTCCCATGCAAGTGAGTAGAACTTTGACATTTGTGAAATGCTGGAATGAAACATATTGAACAGTTAAAAAAGTGCTACTTCAAATCAACCAATTTAGCTACAGGAAAGAAGCTATGATATTTGCTAGGCTATCTTTCTTTTCTTCAGCAACAATACCTGGCTTTATGAGAGGTCGAATTTGTCCAGCTGTGAGTAGCACTCACAATGTCATCAAGCTTTACCTCAACCTTAAACCCAAGATGTTTCAATAATGCCTTGCTAGTTACCTAATAAGAAAAACTGACAACTGATCATCATAATTAAAAATAGAAGATATTTGCAAGACATGCCCACTATTAATCGTATCTGCAACAATAACCATGAGATGGGGGAAAAAATACAAAAACAAAAATGAGAAGCACCACGTGTCTGACAAGATGACAAATGACAAGTTCACCAATTAATCAACAAAATGCAGTAGATTTTGACCCATTTAGATATTTAAAATGATCATCCACTTTGAAGTAATTAAATAAAACTCTCTCTATTGAAGTTCTCTTCCTCTTGTTCTTCTCAGAATTATCAAGAACCCTAGTCTTATTCTGCCTATTGAGAAGAAAAAACAAAAAGATCTCCAAGCTCTTTGGAAAAAGGGATATACAGGATAATGTTTCTCTGTTCTTTTCTACAACCTAAAGATAAATTACTCAGCACTGGTAAATAGAACAAGGGAAATTGTGCAACCTTTGGAATGGCATATGGGGCGTTTGGTCCCAACACAGAGAAGACAGCTTCATGCTCATAAAAGAGCTCAGTAGGAAAATGAAGTTCATTATCCAAGCTTGAGGCGACCCATTTAAATTCACGCAAACTCTTAACAAATGAAGATGAAACGAATGGTGACCCACTTTGTTCATTCGCTTTCTGACTAAAATAATCATCCCACAACTTATCTAGCACTTTTAGTAGATATTTACTCTTTTTCAAATTTCCGGTTTGAGAAATCTCTGAGACAAATGCATCCATCTCTGGCGACACCCAGTCTCTGACAGCCAACTCCATGTCTGTCACCTTCTTTTGAACTTCTATTAGTTGTACAAAGTCACTGACACCAAAATCCTTCAAAAAGTCTCGCCATTTCGCAACAGCATAGTTTGTATGCTTTAGGTAGATGTTGTCTACTTCATGCCATGTTATTGCAGTGCCACAAATTAACTTCTCAACCAAAATACAATTGCCAAACTCTTTGCTGAAGTGGATTGATTCCGCTAGCGGGCTTTTGAAACCAGTAGTAGTTAGAATGATGGGATGTTTCTTTAATTTTTCAACAATTTCAGCTTTCTCATTGCAACACTCGGAGCAAGGTGATTGGAAATGATCAAATACAAAGGACAGAAACTCTACCAACAACTCCTTTTTGGTCTCAATGGATTTACCAAAGTTGTACTTAAGAATGTGACTCCTAATCACATCATGAGCGGACAATTGCTTTACTCCCAGTTTATGCAATAGCACAATGATGCTCTCCACTGTTCCTTTTGCACCATTATACTCATTGGAGCTATAAGAGAAGAGAGCAGGAGTAACTGTTCTCAAATTTGTGTACAGGTAATGAAACCGTCTAATTGCACTCGAATCTCCAAGTTGCAAAGCAGAAACATTGCACGGGATCCAGATGGTCCCATCTGTCATGGAGACATATGAACCATCTGATAAGGGCACAAAGCGAATCTTCCTGAGTCTGCTCAAAAGATCAAGCTCATTCTTGCTTGATTGTGTGTTTAGTGTCTTATAAAAAAGGTTCAGCCACAAGCAGAGCCATTCCATACCTAAAACATTGATATTATCACTTTCACCACAAACAGATTCCAGGATTTGAACTAGTAGATTCGGGCCGTACTCTTGAACAACTAATTCCTTGGCCAAAGTATCAGAAAGAACAATATTTCTATTCAAATAACCAAGATCAACATGCTTTTTAAGCAAGCTATCAGAAATGAACGGCCGTACATTGTTGTCCCAGCCTCTTAGTGCTCTGCAAGGCAGGATCCACTCATGGTCAGAACCTTCTAGAAGCAAACAGTCTGAGACCCGGAGCCTAGAAAGTATCATGTGTGGGAGACTTGTAAAGAAACCATGCACCTCGCCAACTAGAGGAACAAAACTCATAAAGGTTGAAATGGCTTTCCCAGGTTTACCTCTAAAGCATGACAATTGACAAAATGATTTCAAAGAGATGATAAACAAATCAGGAAATTTCGAGAGCAACCACTGGTTCCATGCACTGTCACGGTCAACCTCTTCCCTAGATGAAGGGAGGGAGAAATCGGCTTGAAGGATGAATCTCATGCCATATTTTCGCAAAGGCAGGTATGCAAAGGTGGGCTGTTGATCGAGGTTTGGTTCGTAATCACCAGTACTGGTGCTATTAAGCCTAAATGCCAGAGAGATTCTTGTGGTCTTCACTTCAGGGCGAAGTTCTGAGGCATCCAATTCTTGACTAATGACAAGCCAATTCATTTCCTCTGTTCCATGAGAGATTAAAACCATGCCATCAACTCCTGCCACTTTTCGCATAGTTTTTAGAGTGCCATCAAAGGTGTTTTTGAACTTGATGCATTTGATATTCTTGAGAAATAGAAGCAGAGATGGATGCAACTCAGAGAACATAGAGAGGACGGATGTCCTCCCAAGCTCGCTCCTGTGTTTAGGCTTGAATGGTAAAATGATGCAGGTTCCCCAAGATTCGCCAACAGCTTGACTATCATCATGTAGTAGCTTCTCATTTATGTATTTCACATCACAAGGAGCAACAGGAGTTGGCAGGATGAAGCCAATGTCACCTTCGCTTATGTCGAATTTAACATGGAAACCGTTAGAATGGATTTCCGGCGCATCAGTGACCTAAGATCACAATTATGAATTTTTGACTATTAGTTAATTATAAAAAACTAACCAACACTCATCTACTGAACTATAAAGCTCTCTTTTTGGGAATAAATTACATCTTGGCACCACCAGGTCTGTTTTGGATATTATTATCACCTCAAACTGTTCAACTGTGATGGAGTCTACCTCCTTGGAGCCCGACTAAGCTCTAGAGCAATACCGGACACTAGAGAAATATACAATAAATGCACGGCCAAATGATTCAGACAGGCAAGAAGCTGAAATCCTTATTCTCAATCAGTTCAGTAAAGCTGCCAGCAGGATCAGATGAAATGACTCGATGAGAAATCCCAAGAATATAATACTTGATACAATTATAGGGAATTTTTGTAAGATAAAATTCTATTGTTATTATGGTCACTCACATATCCACCACTCCTGAATGGGAATTTTAAATACTATTCCAAAATCTAAAGTTTATTAAATTTTTTTTAAGGTCAGTGGGTGAAATTGCCAGCAACAAATTAAATTTCATATGAAACAATTACAGAATAAAGTTACATTGCCAGTATTCTCAAATTTAACATAAAAAGTTCAATATCATGTTTGCCCTCCAAAAAATCAAGATTTGTCAAATTTACCCCACTATAATCTTTTTATGTAACAACTAACCTCTCTTACCATATTTTTCCGGCATTAAATCTTCTTTTAGTTTTCTAAGTGTGTGTTCAGCTCGAGGGAAATAAAGTGGAGTTAAAGAGGAAAAGGTGGAGTTGTTGCTGAACATACTTTGAATTGGGTGGAATAGAGTGGTGCTGGAATAGAATAAGGAGGAATAGAGGAGACATTTTGCAGTTAAACCCTTGAGCCTATGGTTGAGACCTTTCTTTATTTCATCCAACTGGAGTAAGATGTTCCGTTGGGGGCTATGGATTACATTATTCAGAAGAAATGATCTGGAGTGGAAAAGAGATATTTCACCGACATTAAAATTGGGTCTGTTCCACTTTGCTGAACATGATTAGAATCAAGTGGAAAAGCTCTCATTCCCTACTCAACAGTTGCCAAACATCATTGGAGGAAATTTCATGACAAATTCCTAGTTTGGTCAAAAAGGTGTTAAAAGAATATATCAAGAGATAAGACAAAGAAAAATGAAAAGTGAAGGTATTTTGGTCAAACATAATTTATTATTAAAAACAATTCCAAGTTTTCAATTTTAGCAAATGCTAGTGATCGAAAAAGTTGATATTTTCAAGCGTCTGCTGAAGAAACATGGAACAGAAATTTGGATGGATAGACATGATTTTAGTAGGTTTGGAAAGATAAATATGCAACATTTTTTATTTGGGAAGAATATAAATGAAATTATCAAATAAAATTCCATAATCTTCTGACAATGAATAACTTTTTACAGTATTTAAAATTCTGTATTTTGCCAAACGTAATTATAGTTAACACTTCTTTAGAATAATTTTCCTGACAAAAGAAAGCTTTTCAACATAAGCACACTCTAGTGAAGCTTGAGACCTGTGGGAAAAAGAGTGGGGAAAAAGTGACTAGAGAAGGATCATTTTTTTCAAATATATCTTAGCAAAGAAATCTACTCACCCTAAACACAGATTTGAAGCCAATGCCTTTCTTTCCTATGTAACCAGAGCTTAATCCTTTCTTGGTTGAATTCCCAACATCACAAAGAGCCCTAATATTTTTATCTGAAAAGCCTCTTTCATTGTTCAAAACCACAATTCCATCAGAGTGAAGAATAAAAACCAGGGTGGGCTCCACTTCTGCTGAGTAACTATTGTCATCAGCATTTTGCACCTGTTTTTTTTCCGAAAAAAAGGGAACAAGTTAAAGAAAAAATAGCAAGTGATATTACATTTTCCATATGAGATTATTTGGCAAGTTCAACATGTCAAATCATCTGTTAAAATGATATGCTTGTTCCACTTGTTGCGAGCCTCGATCTGCAATCAACAAACAACAGGCAAGCTACGAACCAGTATTCTAAACTTGGATCCGATATAAAAGCCAACTCTTAACTAAAACACTATATAAAATTTGCATCGTAATAACACAGACCAGCCTCATAAGAAATGGATGACAGGGTTCACGGGAACCCCTATTTCATATATATATATATGTATATATTATATATATGGATTATGCATCACATTAACTTAACTATTATAAAAGATCCCTTAGAAGAATTCTCTTATCAAGGAAAGCTGACAGAATTTCTCTGATGATTGACAACATATAAATGCTGCATTGCTGCCATCAAAGTGATGGCAGCAATGTGCAAACTGGACGGTTCAGATCAGGTAACCCCCCCCCCCCCTGCATCTTAGAAAATCGAGATATAAGCTGAGATGTTTGATTTTAATAGACGGCTTCTGAAAAAGTTGTGCAGGGTGCCATTAATTGTATAGCAGCAGATATCGACACATTCGCAACAAATATTCAGTATGTCAATTCTTCCATGATAATTCCCAGTTCTTGTTATCTAGGAAAGGTTCTAAGAATTTTCCGCCTAAGAAAGCATGGATACAAAATGACAAATATTGCATTTTTATGTCCTAAAAAAAAACATTGATTTGCATTTTAAAGTTTGTAATACAAAGGACAATAATTTATGAAGCTCAATAAATCTTGGGTAAAAGTTCATAAGATATACCAGCTCTAGTATAAAATGTGAATCCTGTGAATAAAGCTCATTTGATAGACACTGCAGAGCCCTTCCGAGACGGGCATGTTGTTTCTTTAACAAACTACCTGTAGCAAATGAAACACCTGGGCCTAGACCAAATTCCTCCCTTCTTATTGTTTCAATCAAATCATTCCCTTGCCGAATTTGTTCATCCTTTGACATGTCTGAGCAAATCTTCTCATCAAATCTTCTGCTCATCTCGTTGACAACAACTGTTGTATCAATAATCCCACTATCACTGGTTGTTCCTGGCATCTCCACAGTCGAAGGAGAAGATATACCCTTTGATTCAGAAAATTCAGATACTGCACATTTCAAGTCTATATCAAGATCGACCATAGGGCCTGCAACAAATTCTTTGTAATCATTGATCCATTCAACTATGCCAAGGGAAAGCCCGATTTCGTGAAGCATGATCCTTTGCTGTGCTTTCTTGCATTGGCTCAAAATGATTTCACAAGCATCCATAGTAAAGGTACACAGTATTGAGACCATAACTTGTGCTACGAAGCAGCGAAACTCTGATGGTAGATGACTGAGGCAGTCAAGGATGAGACTTGAAACATCCTCAAAAGTCTTTCTGTAATCCAAAGAAGTGGTGCTTTTGATCCTTACATCTACTGCACGTTGAAGGTTGCACTTAAAGAGAGACAGAGGGAAGTTGTTGGATCCACCATGGATCACAAAGAGAGATAAGAAAACAAGAGCTACTTTGGCCGGTAAGCCATGCAGAAAAGCTTCAAAGAGGTCATCAAAAGATGCATGATTGTTGACCCTAATTACACAGCCAGCACGAGTTATAATGCAAGATAACCCCTCAATGTAGCCTTCATGTAGTAACCACTCAACCAGAGGACCAAGAGAAGGTTCAAACACACTATCCCAGTGCGACCAGAACTGCAGATCAGCTAGAAATGGTGCTTTTACCAAACACTCCCTCGCATCTCTGGCAGAAACAAGTCCAAGCGAGCCGAAAGAAATCTGGCATGCATCACCTGACCTCTCCACTTGTCCATCCAGGAGCCTAGAATCTTGCTCCACTGAAATTAAGGTACTTGAGAAATGAACCGAGCATGGACTGACAGAGGCATTAAGCATAGCATTCTTGTTTTCTATGACAGTAAGGCTGATTGAAGGGAATTGATTACTCAAAATTTGGGTAACATGATTCTTGTCTAAACGAGCCTTCCCGCCTAAACTCCTCCTGGCTTGATCCAGCATCACATGAAGCTGATTCTGATTCAAAGAGACCTCAAGACGATTGTAGCTGATGCCTTCAGCTAAAAGATGATTTAACTCTTTAGGTAGGGAACTGATGTGCTTGTCAAGAAAATCATAGAAATTTCCAAAACCAAGATTCGAGAAGTCTTTAACACAGAATTCTCTTTTCAACCATGCTTCACAACCATGAAATATGAGTTTCTTTATAAATGGCATCTGTTTTTTGTTGTTGTCATCATTGAAAGGACAGTCCATTCCAAAGTAGGAAGTGATCTTCGTTATAATTCCTTCTTCAGTAATATCTGAAAGAACATCAATGATATGTAAGAAATAAACACCATTACAACCACCTTCCAATAATGCCCCTGAACATGTCGAAATTTAGTTATTGTGCCCCTTTAAAAACTCAAACCGTGATGCACTTCTTCAAAAGAATTAGTACCAAATATATAGGTGGAGTTAGACTAGAATGCTTTATAAAGTATGAAGCATCCTGCGCTTTACGTAAGTGACCAAATTTTACATCTTTCATAATTTTTTTACTATTTTTTTGGGTGTGTAGAAAATCCATTGATCTAACAATTATGGACCACCAGAGAACAATGGCTTTCCACCATCCAAAAAAAAAAAGTAAAAAATTCTAGAAGATGTAAAATTTGGTCTCCGAGATGATTTTCGTATGAAGATTACGTTGAACAATTTGGATCGGCTGTTTGGACTTTCAAACTAGGATATTCAGATGTACAGCACAGAATGCTCGGTGCTTTATAAAACATTGTAGCCTAATATCTGTATAGTTAAACTGGTACCATGCACTCGAGCGTAGAACCATAATAGAAAAAGATTCAGATTACAGAAGAACAGGTGAGCTGGACACCGGAGACGCATGGTAGATCTTAAAAGTGGAACTATTAAATTTGGATGGCAAATTGGGTAAATGGATTATGAAATAATTTGAATTTGTAGAGGAATATATGATACTTCTAAATTTTGAAATAAATTTTGAATTTAAGAAATTTGCAAGTACATGGCAGCAATTCAGCCAGAAGATTGATAAATAACATCTGGCCCAGTTCGTATCATTAACTGCTTACCTGGTGGATTTTTCAATTCTTTTCTAGTTCTATGGTCCTTTTCTTCTGTAGGCACAACCTGAGAATCAGCTTCATTTTTGGGATCAGCTGTCTGAGGTGGCCCCTCATTGAAAGAAGTCGATGTGCCTTCAATATTATTATCTGACGATCTTTTTATAACTTCTAACTGAATCATAAGAACATACAAGTTTAAGAAAATTAAGGCCAAAAAAGGTATAACATTAATATTATTTAGTTTAAGAAAAAGACATACAGCCAAGTTGAGCAATGCTGATCCAGGGATTGACAAGAATGCTTTCTGCATTGCTGTCTTGTTGCCAGATTTAACATAGAGATGTACCATCAATGCGATAACCTGACAAAAAATTTAGTTTCAAATATTAATCATCAACTAGAAATATTACAAAATGCATATGACTGTAAAACCTGAAAATAACTCAACCAGGTACAGAAAAATACACCATTCATGCAATATAGCTAACTTTACCTCATAAACAGGGTGCTTCTTGCATGGATCTCTCCATTTCTCAATGAACTTTAGAGTGCCTTCATCATATAATTCACCTAGGTCAACACAAATGGTAGTTCAAAATATAATTCTTAATTATACAATAGTCTGACCACCTCTTCTCTTTTTGTGATAGTTGTTATTACCTTTTACAAAGTCAGGGCTTCTGCACCTAGCTGTCTTAGTCTCAGTGTGCTCAAGGAGATGGTCAAAAAACCCAGCCCTTATAGCATTTACCTAGAAAGTAAGTTCTTTTAAGGAAAAAAAATAGGAGGAGGATCTGGCGATACCAATTTTGTTGGCAACTAATATTAACTTTACACCAGAAATCTCCATATCAAAAATAACTCCGAAACTGCTGAACATGATCGATATTTCATTCTCTGTTTACAAGAAAAACATACTTTATTTCACCTCCATTTTGTTAAAAAAGACAGAGGAACTCAACAAATCAACTGATATCGAGAAGTGTATTGATTCTTTTTACACTGAGGCACCAATCAAACAAACATCAAATAATATTTTTTCTTATTACGAGCAAATAGGACAAATAACAGATAGGTCATTTCAATATTTCAGAGCAGTCGTTTAAACCTCAGTTTTTGTAAATTAAATCAGTGTCAAACATTGATGACATCTAAAGCCCCTGAAATGCAGTGTTTCCTGATAAATAGAAGTACAGTTAAATAGACAAAGTTTTCTTTATAAAAATTAATAAATAGAACATCAAAGAGACTTACGGCAATTTCCAGCAACATATCACCAGGAAATGTAGTGGATAAAAGCAGGAGCTGTTTTTTCGTCTTTTTACCCTTGTAAGCATTTGACATCAACTTGAGGACCTACAAACAGCTATGCTTAGCAAAAATCTAAACAATTATTTGTTAGGGCGAAATCTAACTTATGGCTACAATACATGAGCTACAGAGCATACCTCTTTTGAAGAGCGACACAAGCATTCATTTTTCCAGGTAGCAACAAAATTACTCATGTCTGCTTCCGTCAACTCGAGATGCCCAAACTTCCTCTGATCGAGTCGTCGTACCTTGAAATCAGACTCACTACCTCTCTCAATCATCAATCCAAATGATTTCAAATGATCAAAAGATGAAGACAGATTCTGCAACTTGCTTTTTGTAGTTGAGGAGCTTTCTCTTTCCAAGGAAAAGAGATGGTGCAATGAATCACTAAAATCGTCGGTTTGAATAAATTTAGAATCCACTGGAGTGATAACACTTAATGAGCTGCTTTCCATTTCATGCCTTTTAGTTTCAGTTTCCTTGAAAGATCTAAGCATAGCACTCTCATTTCTTCTCACTCCCTTCAGAAACCCAATATATAACCTAAATATAGGACGTAACTTGTAGTTTATTTATGCAAGATAATAACAAATATTTTACTTAGACTTGGATGACACTTAGAAGGTAGCAGTACAGTAATGGGTTCGAGAAGTAAAAGAACAATACAAGGATTACAAATTTGCAAGATATTAGGACTGTGCTTGGAATCATCAGTGATAGCATACTACTATTCCTGTCTACCACAACCGTGCATTGGGTTGGTCCAGATCAAGCCTAAAATTAGACAGACCGGACATCTATTCCACAGAAGAAACAGTAAAATATTAATTATCTGAACTAATACTGAATTTAACTTGCATTTCTTTATAACAATTAAGCACAGCATTAAATTACTAAGAAATCAGAATAAATCATTTTAATCTGAAATTCTGATAGATTCCTACCAATAGTTCAATTTGTTTGGTCAGTTCACTTTACACATATCAAACTAAACCGAAATATAATTTCACTTAAAAAAAACCAAAACATTCTGGCCCAAATCATGTTAATATGGTTCAGTCTGAAGCGACTAAGCAAAGTACAAACCACTTTCACCTGCAATCACTCACCCAAAGCTTGTAATACGAACACCTAAGTACTCCCTTCGAGCTACAGGATATTTTTTGAGAAGAGAATCAAGGAACTCCTCCACTGGTATCTCCCTGTTCTTGTACCTGTAAATGAATGTAGACAAACTAGAAACCAAATTTTCTGTAGTTATTTCACATATTTCGGTCGCATCGGGTGGGATCAAGAAGTACTGTTGGATGAGAGGATGGCTTAGCAGATTTCCAAGCCCAAGTTCTTCAAATGCTTGAACACCTTCATTCTTGCATAACTCGTTTTTTAGATCATATAGTGATGTCATGCGCCGAACACTTACGAAGCAATGTATGAATGCATTAACCTGGTCAAAAGTAAAGGGGGGAAGGGTAATTAAATATATAATTTGATAAAGATACATGAATAGATATATAATCTAGATGAAGGATAGGAAAAGTTGCTACAAGATAAACTGATCCCTTTATTACTTTATTCAAGGTACGTAGAACCCGGTCGATCGGTATAAGGATCCACATACAGAGTCAGAGATAGAGAGATGAATGAGAATGACCTTTTTCTCGACAGATTGAATATTTCGGAGTGTAGGCACATCGTTAAAGCTATAGCCCACTGCGCCCCAGGAGCCAGCCTGGAGAGAGAGCGCGGCCGCCTGAGAAACCTTCCATGACGACACGCTCTCCCCCGCCGCCACTATTTCAGCGTGCGCTTTCACCACCGCCATCTCCACTCTGTCTAGTGGGATCATCAAGTTGTAATGGGAGGAAGTGTTGCCTAGCCATTGCGGCCTCGGGCCTCGCTTGCCACGGCCACCGCCCCGTCGATATCTGTCGCTTGGATTCTGCATGAGAGAGAGAGAGAGAGAGAGAGAGAGAGAGCAGACGAGACTTGGGAAGAAGACTAAAGAGTAGAGACTGATTTGATGTTTGATGGCGGTGCCTTTTTGAAAAAGAAAAGGGAAGGTGTACGGGCGCGCTCTTTTTTTCTTTAAACAAAAAAAAAAAAAAAAGATGTTTCGGCCTTTCGGGTCTCCAGAACAAGCATCTGATTCCGATGGCTACAAGCAAATGGAATCTTCCGAATTACTCAATTAGCAATTAGTAATTAGTATTAGCAGATCAAATGATCAACGATCCTCCGATCCAAGATAAACGGTCCTGATCAGGCCACCGAGTCTGCTTAGTAGTTGCAACATCTATTTCCTTTACGGCAAGTTGCAGAATTTTGTTGCTTTCAACTGTTTATCAATCAGCATCTTTTCTGTTTTCTTTTCTTTCTTTTTTTTTATCAATCAGCATGATTCAAAGCTGTCCCATTTATTTAGAAATGTGTTTCTTTTTAAAAGTTGAGATAGTATTCTTGTCTTTTTAAAAGTTGTGAGAAGATTTTTTATTTTGTAGGTTTCATCTATTATAGACTTAATGGTAGTTAATTGTCGTAGAAAACTGTGACAGCGGATGTGAATTCGGTTCTTATAATTTTAGTTTTATTTTTCTTTTGTATTACTTAATTCATAATTCCAACACTTTTATAATGCTTAATTTTCAATTTTCATTTCTCATAATTCATCAAATTTACGTTTTTAATTTTCATTATTATTTATGTATCTGATATTTCAACAAAATACAATGTTAAGTACATATATCATTTTAATAACTTTAAGTGCAAGATATCAAGCTGCATAAATCAAACTTTGAACATTGGCAATCTTTATAAAAAATTCTGAATTTGAAATTTGAGATATGAAACCGTGTTGATTTGAATCCTAGAACTAATAATAATATTCTGTTAAAAAAACTCAAAGAGAAGTATTTTATTTCAACTTTAAAAAGAAAAATACAATTCGTAAGATTTACTATTCTCATTTAGGTAGGCATTAATTGTTTGCTAAATCTTCAAATTTATTTTTGCATGGTTGGTGCAATTTCTTCGAGACAAACTAACCAATGACTATGATGAGCCATTAATTAGTGAGAAAGTATCGTTTCTTCTTCTTCTTCTTATTTCTCAGCTATGACCCATAATTTTTTTTCTAAACAAGTTTTAGTTTAGTTTATAGCTTTTGAAATAAATTTTGTACCTAATCGGACCTTTAACTTTCGGGAAAAATGTCAGTCCTTCTAAAGCTTACAATAAATTAAAAGTTCAAAAGTTTGTTTTGGTGCAATTATTGAAAGTTCAAAAATCAATTTACTGTAAATAAAAATTCAAAGATCAATTTGATTTTTAGAAAATTTCAAAGATCGAAACCTAAAATTTTCAAAAATTTTAGACGTTTCCAGCCAATTTTTAGAAACTTATTAAAAAAGATCGTGCTATATATCTTAGAAACTAACAGTTTTCGCAAAAGTTTGTGAAGTTCATGTATTTTTAGTTTTTTTTTCAAATCATTTAAATTGAGTAAACATAAAAAAATGTTATGATTGAAACAAATAACACTTGTTATAGTTCGTCGTAGAAAAACAAAAAAACAGAAAGAAAAAAGAAGGAAAGAAAAAGAACGCTGGTGCACCTACTTGTCTTTTGAAAACCTCAAGTTAGTTCTTACCACTTAAATTTAAATTAGTCTTTTAATCTACTGAAAAAATTGGAAATTTGATTGAAAAATTAGTAAGGACAGCACTGACATTGTATGAATTTTAGAGAACTTTGCTCAATAACACTCTTGATATAAGGTATTTTTTAATAAAAACCACAAGAGCAAATGGCCTCTTGCACCTTTCACAAGTAAAGAAAAGCAAACTCAAAATTTGAAGGATGAAGTGAAGGTTTGCACTTGCATATTTTGAACTTAATTTTATGTTTAATTCTAGCGTTATCAAAATTAAAAAGATCTTTTTACAGTGACGATAAAATTATAGTTAATTTGTCGCTCAAAGAGCATCGCTTTCTGACATGGCTAGATTATATCCTATTAACTATCTGAAAAAATTATATATAATTTTACATTTATAAGTTAATGGTATTTAAAAAAAATCATACAATTTAAATATCATTGATATCTCGTAAAAAATCATTAAATATAAAATATTACAAATTTTATATAATTTAATAATTATTTTATAAAATATCAAATAATACTTATTAAGTCATTTGAAATTTGAAATATTACAAATTTCTTTCGAATTTCTTTAAAATTTTATCATCGGTATCAACATTGTCAAAATAAGCCATCCGAATCGTCGAGTCGTACCGGGAAGTAGGGCATAGGAACCGAACCGATCCGACCCGATCCGACCCGACCCGACCCGACAGCTTCTTCTTTCTCCCTCAACCTCAAGTCAATCCTCATTGTCTCATTGCTCTCTGGTCCCGACGCCTCCGTCAAATTGAGACAGAGAGAGAGAGAGAGAGAGATTAACTAATGGATGGCGACGAAGGATCACAGAGCGAAACGGGCATGGTGGTTTGGCGCCTGATTGAGCGAGCAACCGATTCCACCGAGCCCCAAGTCGACCCGCGCCTCCTCAAGGCCATTAAATCCACCGTCCGATCGTCCCCCGTGGAGACTCGCGCCTCCGTCCGATCCCTCATGGATCTCATGAAGAAACCCCACTCTCAGGTCTATTGCTTTTATTTGTTCCTCATTCCTCGAGCGCTGCTTTAATAACAGCGATACTAGGGTTAGCTGAATTACTATTAGTTGTGCTTTGATGTCTGGGTTTTTGGAAAATGAGCGGAATTTTCGATTCAGTATTTCGTAGCACTAATTAAAATTAGTGATTTTACTTGAGGGATGAGGAAATGTAAGTAGGATTGGAATTAGGGTTGGTTAATAGGATTTCTTTTTACCAGTACCAGTATCTAGTTGAATTTCTATTTACCATTATTGTTAATAGTGCTTCTATTTACCTGTACCGGTATCTAGGGTTTGTTATTACTATGCTAATGGTGGAGAATCCAAAGGGGCTTAAATGTTTTCATCACGAAATTCACAGGTCCGTTACCTCTCGCTGCTCATAATTGACGAATTATTCATGCGATCCAAGCTCTTCAGGTCCATATTTGTAGAAACATTTGACCAATTCTTAGCTCTTAGTGTCGGCTTTAGGAAAAACATGCCACTTCCACCTCCTTCCACTATCGCCTCAAATCTCCGCAAGAAGTCAATTGAGTTCTTGGAAAAATGGAATTCAAACTTTGGGATTCACTATCGTCAGCTGAGATTAGGGTTTGTCTACTTGAAAAATGTTCTGAAGTTTCAGTTTCCTAATAATTTGGAAAATGCTGCAAGATTGCAAAGGGAGAGGAGAGAAAGAGAGTTGAAGACCCAGGAGATTTTGCTTGGTAAATATGAGAATTTAAAGGAGAACTTCTTTTCAATAACAAGAGAAGTTCTCTCTACACTTGATGAGATAAATGAATGCTTAGATATTATCAGTGTAAAGCAAGAGGAAATTGATTTCACTCTTGGTGATGACGAAATGGAGGCATTTAGTTCACTAGAAATGAGGCAACTCCGTGTGGACTCTATGAAAGAAGCAGAAATGGTGCATGAAACACAAGATAATGCAGCAGTATTTGAAACTTTAAGAGAATTACACAAGTTGCTTGTTTCAAAGCATTTGGTCTCTGTTCAAGAATGGATTTCGGTTCTAATTAGGGTTGAATTGTCTGACAATAGGTTTAGAGATACAGCACTGAAGGAGTTGATTGATTTGCGAAACAATATTCAATCCGTGAAGGATAAGTTGGCTGGAATGGGTTGTTTACTTGACAAGCAAAAGAAAGTAGAATTGGAAGAAGAAGATAATATCTGGGAGGAGGGTAAAATTGAGAACCTTCCTCAGAGGTTGGTTCAAAGGAAGGAGAAAAATGTTGCTTCCACTTCATCATCTTCTAAATTAAATTCACATAAAACGCAAGATATTGAGTTGGACCCAGAAAGGTCAAAACTATTAGCCGAGGCACCAGTGATAAATTGGGGTCCTTCATTAGATAATTGGGGCTCAAAGAGTGATGCTATAGCAAATCAAAGGGGTTTGGAGATTGAAGGGCATTGGGGTAGAGTTGACCATGATAGAATAATTCCACAGGATAAAATTGCAGAGCTTAGTGTACACAGGATGGTTTATAAAGAAGAGCCCACAGAGATAAATCCTTGCCTGGCACCTTTGAAAAATGGTGCTCTTTGTCAGAGAAGAGACCTAAAAATTTGTCCTTTTCATGGCCCGATTATTGCTCGGGATTCTGAGGGAAATCCAATTGAAAATTGTAATGAGGCAACTACGAAGAAAAGAGAGGAGGAGGGTTTAGATAGAGAAACGATGGAAGGGTTGGTGAAGCAAGCTGTGAATAATGTGAGGAAGAGAGAGAGAGATGAGAGAGAAATAAAGAGAGCTAAGCTTGCAAGAGTAAGAGAGCACAATCAAGAGGTCTTGAGAGAATCAGCTATGGCTTCAACTTCTTACTCGGAGGATTTGGTGCAAAGTAGCAGTGAATTTAAGATGAAGAAACCAACATTGGCATCTATGCTGAGAAAGAAAGTAACTGCTAAAGATAGAATAGCAAAGAAGTTGCTGTGAATTTTTTTTTTTTAACACTGTCAACGTAAAACTTTTAGAGATTTTGGTGATTCTTTTTTTACTATTGAGATGTAAATATGTAATTGAGAATTTAAACAGTCATGGACGTAGACCTCTTTGATCCAGTTAGCTGGTAGATTGGTTTCTACTTTAATTTGTTTATTAATCTATTGGGTTTTGTCAGGTTTGGAAACCCCTTGACTTCACCTTTCTCGAATAGTTCTTTGCATTTGACTAAATTGTGTTTCATGCTATTGCATTTTACAGGTGTTGGCCTTTGAATTCAAGTGGATCTTGGCCTGAAAGAGAAATCTATTTTGATCCAATTGTATACCAGTCAAACTGGGTCTTTAACGAAAATAAACAAATTGCTTATCCTAACTATTGTCAATTATTTGTCACATGACAAGGCTTCTTATTTCACTGAAAACCAATAAAACCCGGAGTACTAAGCACAGGACAGTACGACTATTTGGGAATTGGGATCGTTATCTCTGGCCCACCACATATAATAGGAAGAAGATTCCATTTATGTTGATTTTGAAATTGTATGTCCTGTCTCAAGTCACTTTGGTTTTAGGGCCTACTTTCTTAATTTTGCCAAACCGTATATGCACCAAATTTATGCTTCTAAAATATATATAATGACTGCTATAAGAAAGCAACATAACACGGTTACATGTGCTACTTTTGCAGTCTGTACACAATTCATTCCGTTCCAATAAACAGTCAGTGTCAAATGCAACAACGCTTTCAAACAGAGACAATTGGACTCGCTGTAGTGACACTTACATGCAACCTCACTTGAAGCCAGCAGACATGCTTTATATCTAGTTACGCCTGACTAATCTCGAAAAGAATATATTACCTGTTCTTCATCAAAGAAGCATAGTATACCGACAAGTGATTTTGAAGTTAAATGTTTTTTTTGAAAGTGGAAAAAGGGGAGATTAATGTGGTAATGTCAATGCAGTTGGATTACTGAGAAAGCAAAGCAAAGCATCTTTAGAAAGCGCAAACAAATAAGGCTTCAAATCAAAGTTGTCTCACAGCTGGGGAATCCAAGGAAAAAAAAAGGCTGATTGATAATTGCACTCAGTTACAAAATAGAAAAAGAAAAAGAAATAATAAGATCAAGTACCAAGCATTGCTGAAGAGAAATCGTTAATTAACTTGTTGTAGATATTGAGCAACAAACTTGACACAATGGGATAAAAAAATGTACTATTAATTAAAAAGGGGTTAAAGAATCACAGACTTAGTACAGTGGTGATAGCTCTCGTCTCTCTACGGAAAAATGCAGATTCAAATCTCGCAAGAGGTATTTGAAAAAAAATAAATGTCGAGGTTAACGAAAGCCTTTATATAAAAAAAAGTTAAAAGGGGTTAATTTTTTTCCAATGGTGATACGATTGTGTGAGTAACAATTTGATCGTTCCAATTTGATTTATTAACAAATCTTAATTTTATTCTGATGGGTCACTCAGTTTGTTAATCTTAATTTTGTTGAATGAAGCAGAAGTTGTGCAAAGAAAAAGAAGTACAATTTACAACTTAGCACTCTCACTTAGCACTCTTTTCCTTCGACCACTAAATAACTTACAACTGTCGAACTTTACTAAAATAAACTCCCAACTTTTGACCTTTTTTTTATTTTTGAAAACTAACTTTTGACCTTGCAAGCGATCACACGACTATGTTTGGGATTTTACTCGTATGTGACCAAGCCTCAAAAAATTAGACTTGGAACAGTCTTGCAATATCCATTTTACGTCAAAATCGTTCTATGAAAATACACCAAAATCAGAAATAATTTTAGTTGATAGGACAGCAGAGAACACACAATTTAACTATATGTTTTTCATCGGAAGGTATTAGCAAACTCACCAAATGGTCAAGTACCTTCATTTTTATTACCATGTTTTATCAAAATTGAATAACTTAATCTTAAATCAAATATTTAAATAAAATAATTTATATGTAATAAATTTAATATTTTTATTTAATATTTTTTTGAGGAAAAGAAAAGTTGATGAAATAATTTTATGTCGTGTGCCAAAAATAATACATAAAAAGCACATTGACTGGTTTCATATTTATTATTTGAGTTACATATTTTGTTTAGTTATAGTTATAAAAAGTCAAGGCGTATTATTTGACGACATAAAAAAGAAAAAAAATTAAAATTCTTCACATTAACCAAACCCCAAACAGTGTATATAGCGACATCAATTGTACTATCCAGCAATTAACTAATATCAACATATATAAAGAACACGACGCATGCAACATGAATCGATTGGAATTGTTTATTTATTTCTTTCTTCCTTTTTTGTTCGTTTGTGTTCTAAAAGGACGCAGCCTAGCTATCAACGACGTCATAACAATAGGAAAAAAAGGGTGTTAGATTCTTCCACCTAATTGCAAAAGGGATAATAGTACTAAAGGATCCAAGATCCACACACACACACACACACACGATACATGCAATAGAAGGCTTCACTCACACAGGCATCATGTATATCATCATGCATGGTCGACTGTGAGTGAGTATAGGCTCGCTCGTCGCATGTACTCAGCACAGTCAGAGGCAGAAGAAATAAATAAAATCGGAGCCTTACTCCCGTGACACCACGAATAAATACCCGACCGCACCACCACGCCACCTCTCTTAATTTCTCCGCTTATGGAAATTCTCAGTTCTCCATTTCGTTTCTTCCCTTTCTGTCTCTTTGCTCAGTGGTGACCTGCGCTTAAAATTAAGTCCTTGCGCGTTCTCATACCAGTACAATTTAATTTGTATCTTCATCATCTCTCTCTCTCTCTCTCTCTCACTCACACTCTTACAAAGCTAGAGAAGACGCATGTACTAGCTCGCATGGGAAAGAAAACAGGCAACTGGCTCTCATCTGTCAGGAAGGTTTTCAGACCTTCCTCTTCTTCTTCCCCTTCCAAGGATCACAACAAACGGGTGACTTAATTTCTCCATTTGTTTCAATTACGTGGATTTTCAATACTGAATGTAATTATCAATGATATTATTGATTCGTTTAGTTACAACTTCATGAGATTTCACTGAATTCTAGTATCATACCAGAGATGATAATTAATTGTTGTCAGGCTGGTTTAATTACAATGTATATATATAAGAGAAAAAGTAATTCTCACTTGTCGAAGGAATTAATGAATAATGTTTGACAACATTTCAAATTTTATCTGTTTATTATCTTCTTTTTAATTTTGTACACAGGCTGAGAGAGAGAGTTGTGAGGTCGTGCAGGAAAGGGGTAATGAGGCGGCAGAAATAGTTTCCGTCGAGCACTTCCCCGTGGAGACGTCGCCGGATGTAACAAATGACGGCACAGCATTAGCTGCGGACAATGACGAGGAGGTGGAGCAGAGCGAGCACCGTGCGGTCGTGGCGGCTGCAGCAGAGGCTGCCCTCATGGCAGCTGAGGCGACCTCAAGAATGATCAGGATGGCCGCCTACAAACGTGCGATGGCCGCCTCGAGGGAGGACCGGGCTGCTGTGCACATTCAGGCATTTTATAGGGGCTACTTGGTAATGTTCTCTTTATTTTAGAAAAAAATAATAATCAACATGCCTTTTCTTTTTTGTTGAATTTTTGTTTTGTGGTTCCCCTTTGTTTCCTCAAAAAAAAAATAAAAAAAAGAGTCCTAAAATCCTGTAGGGAGTAAATTCTTTTTTTTTTTCCTCATGGAGAATATTATTTTAGTTAATCAAGTTAGACGCGATTCTCCTAAACAGACAAAATTGGAAAAATATTATTAGTGTAGTTGATTTTATGTGTTCGGCCTATGTGGGTATATGGGTATCATCTAGTAGCTCTCTCTCATATGATGCCTTGTTACAAATTTATAGAAATTCTATTGATTCAATTAAATATTTCGATTACATAAATATGCATTTTTCCAAAATCACCCTAAATTTTAACCGTTTTGTAATTTTTTTTTTAGATAATTCTAGATTACCAAGTCTCTCATTTTCGGATACTATTTTAGCTTATTTAGCTGGTGAAGAAGATAATAAAAAAGTTACTACTTTTAACAAAAGAAAACATACTCATACAATAGTTAATTCCGTAATGATGTCCCTTTTCTCTGTTCTTCAAAAAATGGAACACAAAATTCTCCCCTTTCTCTAACACCAACTAATTAGTCCCCTTGCTTCAAAGAAAATATTTCGTATTTGTGTACATCTCATCAACTAATTAAAGAGCCAGGAAGAAATGGCAATGCTGTTGAGCAATCATTTAATTCCTTACTCACTTATTTGTCAACTAATTAGTTTATTTATTTGTTTTTGTTTTTTTTTTTGTATATAAGCATGTAGGAACACACACATCAGTCATGGCCTTAATTATACTTTTACACACTCTCTCAAATTAAAGTGTCAATTCTCGCTCAAATTTAGTTTCTGAATTTTCAATATAGAACGCTATGTCACTAATTTTAATTAGATTGTAGTCTCTGTGATAATTCATGCTTCATAAATAGGTCATTCATTCATTCATTCATTAAATTAGTGCCTTAATTAACAATTATTTGCTTCTTTTATTTTTGGTTGACCTTGAGATCTTCAAGTCCAAACTACCCTTTGTAGTTAGTGGTATTTAGCAAATTGAAAGTGAGTTATCACCTAGCTAGACTGCTTAGAATCTAATCTAATATAATCTAATCTCATAATGACATCTTAAGTGAACTCGCTGCATTAATTATTTCCACTTAGGCTTTAAAATAAAGTTATGTCGTTAGTTTAAGCAAACAATTATTAAAGAGAAAATGCAGATCATACAGCAGAGTCCTCATCCAAAAATGTCACCATATGGTTTGCTTGATACAAAATATATATATCCGGCCAATTGTACCATTAAAAGGTCAAAGGTATATATCATCAAAGTTTAATTACATGCTAAGAAAATTAAAGATTGCACCAAAGTCACGCGGCTGTTATAATCAAGGTTGGTAGATCTCCATATAGACATTACTTCTTCCACATGCTTTGCGTGCCGCTTTCAAGTCTCAACCGCTAAAACATCAAGTTGCGTTCGTGTACAAGTTCTTTTTGTACCCGTCTGATTATTCTAAGATGTATTTTTTGAAAATATTCTAACATGCACATATTCTATGAGGGTTACTACTTACTACTTAGTGAAGTTCAATCCTCATGCTACCATCATTGTGATGCCCCCATGCCACTATATATATGGTGTGAGTGGTGAATTCTAAGAGCATCTCTGTCCCCCTTTCAAAATTGATTTGCTTAATTTTATTTATTAATTATAATTATAATTATATGGATAAAAAATACTTACTAATTTAACAATCTTGTTAAATTAGTAAGCTTCGCTAGAAGGTCACATAAGTATTTGTAATTTATTTAAAAGTGGTATGAGATATCTCCATTTTTGAAATTGTTTAAGATTATTTTCTCTACCAATTAGAAATTACAACGTCAGTGAATTAGCAATTGCATGGATGGAAATGTTCTAAAACCAATAGGTAGAGAATTGCTTAATTAAATTAGCAATTGAATTAATAATTACAGGGACGGAGATGCTCTAACATTCTGATTATTACTAAGAGTAAAATGATTTATTGATAGTAGATTAATTTAATAATTCTGGCTATTATTAAAAATATTCTGCATTTTTGAAATCCAATATGTATAATATGATTTATACTTTATATACACTATATATATGAAAAATGATAAAATTTGATAGAAATGTTTTCATTTATTAAATGAGATGATTTAGAAAAGTATTGTCAATATATCCTAACCTATTATCAGATGGTTGGGACGAGATTATAAAATTGACCCTCATTAATAGGGGTCACGTGTGTCTTTCTCAGTAGCAAAAAGTAAAAGTAAATCCAGATCGTTTAAACCCGCTACACAGCTTCGGCATACTACATGACCACATCTACCCCCAATTAATCCAAGCTTTAATTTGGCGGTGGATCTATTTTATTCGATTTTCTTTTTCTTTTTGAATACAAGAAAAGTATGCTTGACTTTGATCCGTTTTCATGTAGTTCATGTGATATTCTTGCAATAGAGGAAGTAAGAAAAAATTAGTCAATTCCTCAAACCAGTGACAAACTGATTTCTTTATTCAATTTTTATTTACAAATCTGTGAATTACAAAATTTAATTTGCTTTTATGACGTGAAGGCACGGAGGGCCCTGCGTGCACTAAAAGGTCTAGTTCGGCTACAGGCGCTGGTGCGGGGCCACCATGTTAGAAAACATGTCCAGGAAACGATGCGCAGCATGCAAGCTCTGCTTCGTGCTCAGGCCCGTGCACGCGCACGTCGGCTCGGCCTCTACAACCAATCAAACCATCAAGAAAAGCAATGTACCAACACGAAACGACGAGTGCACGTGCCGGAAAATGGAAATAGCTGCTTCAAGGACATTGACATGAAGGAAAAGGAAGAGGGAGGAAGAAGGGGCGAAAAAGAGGAATTTGACGAGGAAAAGAGAGGTAACAAGAGCCCATACAGATATGGAGATTGGGATACAAGAAATCAAAGCTTGGACACAATCAAGACAAGTGCGCAGAAGCGACACGATGCGGTTGTCAGGCGAGAGAGAGCTCTTGCGTATGCATATAGTTGTCAGGTACGCCTCAAAATTTTAGCCCTTAATGTGTTAACTATAAATCTTGTCACTCAGTTATAGGCTTACAGCAATATCAAATATATTCTCTGTTAATTTTGTTGAATTCTGTTACAAGATGCAACAGCAATGGCAGCACGAGCAAGAGAAGCAGCAGTGGGGATGGAACTGGCTGGAGAGCTGGATGGCCAGCCACCAGCAGCTCCAATCTGCCACTGATCTCGACCCCACCTCCATCCCGACAGCAAAAATCCCTGCCTCCAACATCTCTACCACAACTACCAACCCAAATCTTGCCGATCACCTCTCAGATAAAACTGTCGAGATGGATACCAGCCATGCCTCGACTACCGATCAACCTTTCCATCGACCCCCGACAATACCTGGTTACATGGCTGCCACGCACTCAGCACGTGCAAAGGTCAGGGCTGAGTTACCACTCCCGAGGTTGAGTGAAAGGAGGAGGTCTCGGTCAGGAGGGTTTACTTTTGTCCTTGGTGCCGACTCATCAAGCTCTGGTGGAAAGTTGAGCCCTGGACGTGTTGCTGCTGTGGCCGGGCTTCGGCCGGTACAAACTGGCGGCGGCAATGAAGGTTACAGTCCTGATTCAAGTTGTGGCGGTGAACACACCCCACCCCCATTTGGCGAACGAGTCAGGAGAAGAATTTATGCATGATTCCAAATTTGGTTTGTAATTAATTAATCTTGCATCTGGTGTTTTACTCTTTATAATCTATATGCTCCTATGCAGATGATATTATGCTTCTGGATTTTGTGTAACTTGATGTCCATTGCAGTTTCATCTCTGTCTGATATCGATTACCAGTTTCAGATTGTTTGAATGTTGAGGGGACTGGCCTTGAATTCAAAAAAAAAAAGAAGAAGAAGAAAACATGTGCCAGAATTTAACAAAAAAGAAT
Organism: x Bolboschoenoplectus mariqueter; assembly: GCA_037678475.1. Taxonomy (NCBI): domain Eukaryota; kingdom Viridiplantae; phylum Streptophyta; class Magnoliopsida; order Poales; family Cyperaceae; genus x Bolboschoenoplectus; species x Bolboschoenoplectus mariqueter. The sequence goes on from CM075255.1 coordinate 3,913,736, forward strand.
GTATAATTTATTGCTTAATTTACAGATAGATTATAGCTTTTGCCATTTAAGTGTAATCTATATATGCTGTCAACAGAAACAATTAGCAAAAAGAAGAAAAAAAACAACCACCCCATGGTCAGAGGTACCAAGTGTTCAAAAGCCAAAAGTCCCCCCTCTATCAAAATGCATCACTTAACATCACTAACTTATCAACCTTCAAAAAAGAAAAGAAAAAAAAAAGATCCCGTGGCATTAATTGGACCCCTCCTCTTTGAGAAAAATGTAAAACGCAATTTACCTATTAAGTCAAAGCAGCGACTCTGACTCGCTTAACAACTCTGAATAGCCTCTTTATATATTCAGCAATCACGATAAACACACCGAACATGAATAACAGTATCAGTTGTAGCTTTGCAAACACAGGGTATATAAGCACCAGACACGTTACACCAGCATCATTTCTTTTTGTCAGAGAACTGGCAAATCGAGACAGAAGCCAACCTGTATATGATAAATGAGAGGAAAGTGCTCAACTAAGATAATCATCCTAACCACAACTTAAAATAATGACCACAAATCATAAAAAAATGTAATAATTAAAAATAGTGCGCATGTACCGTTATCGTCTATTGTCAGGTTGGTCCATTTTTCTGGTTCAAGCCTTGATTGAGTAGCTCTTATTAAATCCATGAGTGACTTATTAACCTGCATCATTGGAACTAAATTTAAGTTTTTTTTTTTTTTTTACTTGGAAGGGTTCATTACTTCTGTGGTAAAAGATTCTTTGTTGCTAATTGATTTTTGCCACCTTTGTTCTTCACTCAAACAAAAAAAAAAAAAAAAAAAAAACACATTTAGGTTATGGGTTTACCTCATCTGATCTTTCATGGCCTATTAAATGGCCACCATGGAGCTCTACAATTCTGGCTACTGGGTGGAGCTTTTCTGCAAGCCTCCTTGCATTACATAGTTGAGCAATTATGTCATCCCTAAAGGTTCACAAAATCCACATGTCAGTTAATGCATGGTAAAGGCATATCAGTTATCAAATTCAGCGAAATTTGTGTTAGTTCGTTGTTAGTTATTGTTGATTTTAGCTTGCTTCTTTGTTATCTTTTCCTTCTTTGGTAGTATTTTCTAAATGGTCTAGTTGAGCTAAATTGGGGTAGCCTGGAGAGCTAATTAGGATCAAAAACCGATACCAGGAAAATGAAAATAAAAAATTAGCACAGAAATTTAATGTACTGTTTAACGGCTTTCTTGCAATGCATTATATATGCCTATCTGTAAAATTGGTCAATTACAGTTAAGGGAGAGAAAGAGAAATTACACACTGACCTCCCATGAATAATTGAAACCAGAATCCCTGATGACTGAATCTGGTTGAATTCATCCCTTGTCAATTTATGAGTCCAACATGCATTGATTTGGCCTTCAAAACCACAGTTTGATTGCATTCCACTGGATGATAAGCCTTTGACATACTCCTGCCACCAGACAAAATCGCACTCAATCATATGAAATGAACAACCAATGGGGATCCAAATTTTGTGAAGTTTCCTGAATTCTTTTTATTCGAGTTAATATGGTAATAAATGATGTCCATGACTACTTAAATGTTATATCTTGCTTAAGCAATAAACAAATAGTCAAAGGCAAAACAGATCATTGGTATCAGTAATTAATGTGGGTGGCTTAACAGACCAAAACAATGGGGGAATTTGGGGAAATGATCCTAATCCTAGCTGTTTATAATATTTATGTGCAGATTGGAAACTAGACAATGTGGTATGCACCTGATATAAAATCTCTCTTCTTGACCTCAATCCAATTTTTTCATCAAGAAATTCCTATGAACAAGAAAAGTAAATATATTTAGAGCAAATAAAAAGACAATATATATATTAGCTGGAAATTCTCAAGAAGCAAATTTCACTTAACAAAAAGAAAGCTAGTCTATTTCTTCTTCCATTTTTCATATAAAACTAGAAAACAAGTAAATTCCAAACTTACTGACCTTTGTGTAATGAACATCTAGGTCAACAATAGCCCTCTGTTCTGGAGTCTTTGCTCTTAGAAATCGGTATGCGAGTGACAAACTCTGATGATTAAGCTATAAAATTGGAAAGGAACTTATTAGCCATTTTCACAGCATTAAAGCGGCATAGGAATATCGAAAGGGCCTCTGAACATACAATATCTGCAAGGAAGTAAAATTAATGGAACAAAATTATGGATACTATCGTAAGCACATCCAGTACCGTACCACCAGATCCAACTGAAATTGAATCAAATTATGTTATAGTTATTTAACAAGTCACATGAAATTGATCACTGTATACCTTTGGGCAGCACTCAAATCCACCTCCACTTGTGTTGAGCAAAGCCAGTGATAGTACCCTATGGGGCGCAATGGCAGCCAACTTAGAAGCAATCATCGATCCTGAATGTTAAAAAAAAGAAAAAGAAAAAGAAACTAAATGTGAAGGAAGAACGCTATCTACCGAGAGAACGTGTGAATCACAACTAGTGCAGTGGATGCTGTGTATGCAGACCAAGTCACTAAAAGTATACCAGTAACTAGTCTCAGAAAAATGCCTACAGAAAATGTATACTTCAAAAAGGGCATACTTGAGGACAAAGCATATTCCTTTCTTATTTGTCTAAATTAAATCTATCTGTTTGAATTACAAAACAACTATATATCTATTTTTGTATTGCAATTTACCCATGGAATGGCCGAAGACATGAGCCTTTTCCCAACCAAGATGATCCATCAATGCTAAGGCATCCTTTGCCATGATTACTGTCCTGGAATTAACAAAACAAGAGAGAATCACAAAGCATGAGGTCAACGAGTTTGATTTTGAATAACATATGAACTATGAAAATGCCAGCATTTCAGTGACTTGGTTTACCATCAGTACCTTGTATATTTTTACATAATTTGACCATTCTCAAGTACACAATTTCTACACCATTTGCTCTGATTTGTTCAGAAGATGTTTGCCTTTTTGCTTGAACAATTCAAAAGCTTTTGCTTCATTTCGACTGTTAACTATTATTTTTAACTCTTTTGACCTTTAATTTTTCTAAAAAAAAAAATCTATTGAAACATAAATTAAGTGCAACAACATACAATTTTAAGTGGCACCTCTGTAACTATAATGCAACTAGTTAAAACACAAAAACTCACGTATATTGCGATTTCTTGGTGGGTATTGAGCTTCGGCCAATTCCTCGGTTATCAAAGCAACATATCTCAATGCCTTCATCATCTTTTCCATTAAAATCAGTTGGTGTCTCCTCGTCATTCGGCTCAGTAGTGCCAGTAAGCCCCTTAATTTGTGGGGCCCATGACTCATAGGTCCCTGCGAACCCTGCACACAGAATCACAGATGAACTGAATTATATAGAAATTATATGGAATAGGGAAAATGTGGACAATTTGGAATTAAAATATAAAACAGGCCACTTGTCTGAAGAACAAAGGTCAATTTAGTACCCCTATCTTAATGTAAGAATTGTTTGACCAATAATTAGAACTAGAATTAGATGAATGATCGGAATGTTTTACCAATAATTAGAAGGACTTTTGTTGATCCATGGCCATATCTCTGATAAAAGACCCCCACACCTCCTTGGATACCTTCCTCTTCTTTGGAGGATTTACTGACTATACAAAATGGCATCTTTTATCCTTCGTATATAATCTCAATTGAAGTCCCTCAAATTCATGGAGTTTCAGAAAATCAAAGATTGATTGAAAAAGATGAAGAGAGATTTTGTCTCTTCTCCTTTTGAAGCGCTTCAAACCGCGGCCAATTAATGGGAGGGAAGTCATAGACTGGGCTAAATTAATAGGTGAACCTGGTGTACCGTTAAATAGAGTAATTATGGGAAAGCATCTTAATAATTAGAGGTCAAACAATTTAAAAGCAGTGTTGGATGATAAATATAAGGAAAGGGATCCTTGACAACAAATATTTTGACAATCTTGATAATTATTTTTCAAATAATTTCAAAATAAATCTTAAAAAATCTTAAAAATAGAAAAAATTTTACAAACATATTTTCTAACTTATAGATTGATTGTGTTTTAAATTTCATGTAATTTAAAAGTCATTTGATGTTCTGTTAAAATTATATGAAATTTTCAACGGTTTAAAATTTAATACAAATGATGAAATATTAAATGATTCTTAAATCTATAAGTTATAAAATATGTTTGTAAATTTTTTTCTGTTTTTAAAATTTTTTTAAATTTATTTTGAAATTATTTGAAAAATGATTGTCAAGATTGTTAAAATATTTATTGTGAAGGGATCCCTTCCCTAAATATAAAAGGGTATTTGAGGATGCATTCAAAGTTGGATTTATTTATAATTTTATTGAGAATCTGTAAGAGAATTTGAATTCATCAAAGTCGGAGACTTTGTTACTCTGATAAAATATCTTGCGTTTCTTTTTACAAAAGAAATGAAGTATTTACTCCATAGACATTAGAATTACTCCTGACTCCAATTGAGAAGCTAAATAATACTAATATTACAAATATTTAATTTTTATAGTATCACTAATGTTATGAAATGTTACGATAATCAACATACAGTCTACAGAAGAGAAAAGAATTTCAGCAAATAAAATCTGACCAAAGAAGAGATGTATTTATTCAGAACATATCAACTAAATTGTATTTATTTCGGCATTTAAATGAAGAATTTATCAGGATTTTTCAACCTCTCTTTATGTTTATGGTGTATGAAACTAGTCTTTTGTGCAAGGAGAGATTTTTCAACTGGAGACAGGGTCCCACCCAGTTGCAGTTCTGCTGATCATTTGTTGTTCCCACCATGTAACTTTCTGTGCTTAAGTTCTTATTTGGGTTTGTGAACCTAAGATAGATCATCATGTGACGTACTACATAAATGACAACAATCATTCGCCGCAGGGGACTGGAAACCCAGTCAAAATGGTTAGTGCTGTCTTGTAAGGTCAGAATCCTTGAACATTTCAAGGTCAACATTTCACCTCTGTTTGAAGTTCGAACGCGTATTATTAGGTGCTTTTTTTTCCTCCCTTTTTTAATCTTACGTTAGTAAGGCTTAATTCAGGAGTAAAGATGTCTTCAAGTCTGGATGAGAATTAAAATTTCAGACAAAGAAAACATTAATTGGCGTTAAGGAAATGGTGTCCGGATGGATCAGATGATTAAGAAAAATTAAGGAAGCTAAAGGAGGTTTAAGAATTTTAATACATCGTTGCTGAAGGCTGAGCAAACCCATCAACATGTTAATTCAGCTTTAAATAAAAAAATTTAATTCTACATTTCAATTTGTAAAATATTTAGTTAAATTTGTGTATTAAAGGGCCAAGAATTATTAATTTAAAACGAACTTATAAATTAGAACGTGAGCTTTTATTTCGTAAAATATATTAAGCTCATAATCTTTTTTAGTGGGATTTAAAGTTCACCTTAGATTTACTTTTCCCTAATTCCTTTTCTTTTCCTTTTCTTCTAATTTTTTTCATAAAGCGCATTAATATCCAGGCAAACAAATTGCTCATATATAGAATCATATCGAACCAAAATGTTTATATGCCAAGCAAGAAGCTAATTAATAAACTATGTATCAGTAAAAAAATAAAAATAAAAAATGCTCACTGCATTTGGGATCCTAAACAATTATAGCAATAAATGGGACAAAACAGTTTTAAATATAAAAAACAGCAGACTAATTACAAGCACACGCAGGCCATAACTATCACTATCAGCAATGAAAAATTGCTTTTAAACCACAAGCATACCAAATTCCTGGATACATTTTTCCTTCCATCAGATCAGGTTTAGGCAATTCAAAATAAATTTTAAGCAAAACCATATCTTCTGTCTGGAAAAGTGAAGGACAGATAACTTATTATTTACCATGTGTCTTGACAAAACTTCAAATCTACCTTTCAAAACAAAAATCATGCTAAAGTTTGATTACCGGATCTTATTCAACGTCTTGATAACTCAACAAATATGATTGTTCCGCAAATCTAATCATTAACTGGCCAAATCAATCCATCTTAACAGGTGCTCTTCCTCATTGTATGACACAATATACATCAGTGTAACATATATTTAGATAAAAACTAACAAACACGAGACATTTGGACCTCCAATTCGTTAAAAATGAAAAAAATGAAAAACTATTGGCTTGCACATCTTTGATCCAGTGTTACATTCACAAATCACAATAAAGCCTAGGCACGAAAATCTACTAGCTAATGAGAAGCAAAAACATATTGGACAGGTGAATCATAACATAACCAAACTAAAGGAGATGAGAAAATATTTTGTTTCCAGGCCCTCCTTTTTCTCAGAAAATAAGAATAGATATGCCCATCACAAAGCATCCAAATGCAACCCAGGGGCTGAGTCGCTCACCTGAATTGACACATAAAATGGAACATGGCATTACTTTTATCTAGTCTAAAGTTGCAAATCTGCAAATTGCCACCGATTACCAAGATACTGTACCAGCTGGATGTCTCTTCAGGGGTTGGTTTGTGCCAATACAACTAAGTCAATCTTTGGCATAGGGGTTACTGGTCTTGCAATTCTTATCAAGGTACTAATTGTGATGGTATCAGGCAAAGCTTATTGATAATCATGAAGGACTACATTACCAACATTTGAAATGGTGCCAGTAAAGAAACATACATATTGGAAAGCCCATCAGAGATTGGAAAAAAAGCATCCATTGTTGTAACTGTTACTGCTGGTTCATATCAATGCCAAAACTGAGGGTAGCATTACACAAAAAAAAAAAAAAGAGGCGGTAGTAAAAGACTAGAGGATTTTACCTATTCTAGCAGCCTTCCAGAAAAAGCCACGAAAACTGCAAAGATGGTTGAAACTGGAAGTTAGCTTAAGTTAATCAAATTTGATAAAAGTCTTACAAAAAATATAGGTAAACAAAGAGAGAAAGCAAGGGAACACTTCATATATTTCCCAGCAACGACTGACATCATTTCTAGCACCACACAAATTGAAGCATATCATATGAACCTCTCTACTGTCTCTATCACCTTTCTCAAGGATAGTTAGCACTTTGAATGAGAACAAGCACCTTAACCCTCACCTCTCTATTTTACCATGAAGAAGCCAAACAACCTGTTTGTCGGCACTGCTATTTGTACTATTTTAGGAAGAAAGAAGATGGTTTGCATACTTTCAGAACAAATAGGCAGACGGTAAGGTGATATCGCCCAATCAACATCCGTTATCACTCAGTCAATTCTACTTTTGAAAAAAAGGGGTAGTTTGCACACTTTCTGAAGAATTAGTAGAGGGTAAGGTGGCATTTACCATCTTTAAGAAAGCATATTATTGATTTGTTATTTGAGCAAGGTACACGATGTGAACTTTGTATATTTGGGTGTAGAGTAGGGCATGACTACACTAAACAGATGATCTGCAGAAATGAAACCCAAACAAAGTCCTTATTAGGGCTCCATTAAACCTAAGTTAAATTAGCATCAAACCAGAACAATTTTCCATTAAATATGCCTCAATTGTGTGAACGTGCTTCAAACAAGACTCACACTTGTGCAATATTTAACAGTAAATAAGCTGAACAATTTGAAAAATCAGTAGTCAAACAAGCTTTCTACTTGGGCCATCACTGAATTGAAGTGAAATTTGATATTGAGCCATTCTAGGGGAAAGTTCAAGAAACAAGAATGTACACTTGATCTCGTCCCAGATCCTAATCAAACGGAGAAAGAATGCGCTCGCCTAGATGAAATGAAAAGAAATTAAGAGTGTAGCACTAACCCAGTTTTGCGATCCAGAACATAAGGGAACTGCATCTTGACGTAGGTACAGGTGCAGATCACGAGCAGCACCACAGTCAGAAAAGAATGGAAATTGAACAGCGCCGACTGTTAAAATCAGCGAAAAGAGTAAGAAATCTCTTATAGTAAGCGTTGCCAGTCAGATTTCATCACTTAATTGCTCTAATTAATCGATTCGAAGAGAAATCGAGGTCAAGAGATGGGGAAATAGGACAATATTTCTCACCATGGAGCTCTGCCGAGACGAAATCGAGAGGAAGTCGAAGTGAGGAGGAGCAAAGGGAGAGAGCGCTGCTGCTGGGGAAAGCGAATATCAGGCGAGAGATGGAACTCCGAAGGAGAAAACTGTAATATCAGTCAAGTCCTACCGATGCGCATTCTCTCATTTTCTGACTTTCTCCGCCGACCGGGCGCTCCTTTCCGGGTCGGGTTGGTTTAGTAACCTGTACTTGTTTCTGAAATTGGGCTTTAATTAATCGCTTTAGCCCGTTATAATCCCCATCGAGGCCGAGGACAACATAGATCCTCCCATTTCTTTCTTTAATCATTCTGTTTTCAAATCGCATTTCGAGGTTTGGTGTAGACTATCTAAATCTGCCTCCTCCTACCAGCGTTTAGCACATTGAAGCATAGGATCTATGTTGTTCTCGCTACTTCACAATTCTAACATAAAACACAAGATTTAATTGATCTTTCAAATCGATATTATTTTATATAATTATTTACATATTCCTTATGTTATTAAAAACTAATGCTTTGAAACTGAAACAAGCAATTAACAACTTATACTTCACTACTCAAAAGAAAGTTCTGGTTTTATTTATTACGATTCAGTAATTGTATCAAGCTTTCTGAACCAAACTTACATATTTTTCAATTACTCGGCAATCAAGGTACCGTTTTGAAAAGAAAATATTGAACTTCACACATATTATGCAGATTGTATTTTGGATAACAGACACTTGTCCTTCTCCCTTTGTTGAAGTTTCATAACAAACTCTTAGTAAATCTTAACCGTTGAAAAATCCACCACATGGCAACACGTCGAGATCAGACAAAAATAACAGGAGATAATCAAAAGATTTGATGTCTAGCCTCCAAAACTAAAATGAGTAATATAAAAAGGATCCATAAGCTAACAATCATTGACAGAAAACATCATAATCGCAAAAACTAAGAAACTACTATTTCTTCTTCTTTCCATGCTTTCCAGATTTAGAAGGCCCTGCAGCAGATGAACTGGCAGCTGTCTCCTGCTTCTTGGTTCTCCCGTGATGCTTAGGCACCAACTCCGCAACTTGTAGCATCAACGCCTTCTCTGCAATTTAAGCACTGTCTTAGTAAGACATACAAAAGGCAAAAGCAAAGAACCATCCAGTTCTTACCGGATTTCATGAAGAATATAAAACAGCATATTAAGCCTTTCCCTGTATGGCAAATTGATGGTTAATTTCATAATTCTAAATAAAAGACTACTTGATTGTTGGCTACATTTTTGGAACTTGTTAATTCCAGATGTAGTACAAGAATCAGAAAGAACTGATGGCTTCTTTAATATAGCTTACATCCAAATGCTTTTGCAGCAATTTTGTCAAATCTATAGTAGTATACAAAAACGCTTGACAAAAGAAACAATATTATACAGCCACGTCATCTTTTAAGAAGAGCCGTTTGATTTAATATTTGGATGACTAGATGCCCTTTCCCAACAGCTCTATATCTCTATATTAAAAAAAAAACGAAAAGACCCAAAAGCCGCCTCTTTCCTCCTCTTTATGCTGACAAATGCTTTTGCAGCAATTTTGTCAAATTAATTCAATTTAGAGCCTCATTTAAGCTCTGGTGCAAATATCCACTCCATGATCCCCATTTAAGTCTCCATTAGCTTACACCCCAATAAACACAACCAAACTGAACCGAAAACTTATTAATCAATACTTACTTGAAGTAATTGTTGGATTCCAAAATGATCCATCAGCTTTCTTTAGCTGAAATCTCACCCTCCCCACTTGCATAAAGTCCCAAGGATATGCCTTGTCAATCTAGAAAAAATGATAGTATAACTTGACAATGAACATTCATGAAAAGGATTTGCAATAAGACCCAATAATCATTTGAATTAACACCAGAAAGTTCTCATTTTTGCACCAAGCATTTCAAACGTATTTGGTCTTCCTAATGTTAGATTAGGATGATGATAAAATGTAATATCGATGGTTTCCCCACAAACTGTAATGAGTGCTCTGATAAAGAGGTTTAGTTCCCTCACTGTAAAAGTTTTAAAGGCAATCGAGTTATTTGCCTTGCAGTAACCTTCAATTTAGTGGCAGACTACTGCCCAACAAAACAAATGTTGCTGTTGATTAAAAATTTTCAATTCTGAATAAAACACTCAAGGATTTTTGCTATGGAGATGCTTAGAATCAGCCAAGACCAGTCCGATATATACATAAACCATGAACAAACTTCAACACTCAACAGCATTAATAATGTTCAAATGTATACAGCAATCCCAAATCTCCATGTTTCTTGGGATTGCGGGATATTGTAAAACATTTAGTACTACTTGCATTTTGTTAGGTATGGCAATGTAGTGTGACCAATTATACATACAGAGTTACGAACATTTGGAATCTACAGGGGATACTAGTTACCAGTCAAGAAGAACAAGATAACTGCAAACCTTGTACTGACCTTGTCAGTATTGGTATATGAATTCCAATCTCCATGTGTGCAGGATTATTGGGAGGGTAGGATGCTATTGTGTATTCAGTAAAATATTGGATTCATTTGGAAATCATTTCTGAATGGAGGGAGCGGATATGCCTATTCGAATTATTATATGCATGTACCGTCCACATCTTGTTCAAAGCACCAGGTGGTAGGTACCTCCTGGTAGCTCCCATTTGTAGGCCTACTTGGAGATTGGGATGCATAGTAAACCTTAAAAATAAAATAAAGTAAAGAAACCTTGAAATAACCTCAACAGCATGGGGAATCTTGAGATGGCTGCAACAATCACTGATTTCCATGCAAGTGGGGTTCTCGCAAGCCTTGGAAGCACTGATCCGACGGCCCTCAGCAATTGTCTTCTTTGAGTTTATATAAACTGGGTACATGATGTTCCATTTCTTTATGCTAGCCAGCTCTCGTTCCATCTTCTTGTATCAGTACTAACACCGAGGGATTATCTGATAAAGAATGCATCAAAGTTTACAACTAGAACAATAATAGAAAATAAAGAATGCAAGAAAAAGAAACGCACTAATGCCCTTAACAAACGCTCAATTCTGTCAGCAAGAAAACAAACAGATATTGAAAATTTCGCCCAAAAAACATAATAGAACTAAAGAAAGAAATAGGGTCTTACAGTGACCGGTACCTGCACCAACAGATGCGTAGCCAATGATACTAAAATCCTTAATTCCCATCTTTTTTAAAAAAAAATTAAAGATCTGAAAATCCCAAATCTATCGTCAAGTACTACGATGTTATTTGTTCTCGATTCATAGTCGGATCTTAAAAATCAAAGTATCCTGAGAGAGAGAGAGAGAGAGGATCTGACCTCTGCGGTGAGCGGTCGAGCGGCGGAGGGGAAAACCGACGAGATCGCGAGGAGGAGGGTTTGGCGTTAAGAGAGTGGTATTGGATGGAGAAGGGGGGAGTCGGAGAAAGGAGGCGACGGAGAGAGAGGAGAAAGGCGTCGGATCCTGATATGGTTTAGAAAATGGATTATTTGTGGTGCTCTATGGTGTGATAGTTCGTGTGTCAGTCCAGATATTTTTTGACAGATTTGTTTTTATGTAAAGTAAAAAATATAAATCTCACTTTTGAAGTAGTGAAGTTATTCATACTGAGATCCTTAATTTCCATTTTTGTCAGCAAAAAAATGGATCTGAAGATCCCAGTTCTTAATACTGAGATCTACACCAAGTATTATGATGTTATTTATTCTCGATTCATGGTCCAATCTCAAGAAACAAAGTGTTTCAAACAGCATGCTAATTTCGGTCTAATGGGAATTTCAGATTAATAATGGACTAAGAATTCTCAATGGATTTCATAATGAAGATCAGTTAATACTATTTTTCTTATTTGGAGTTGTATTGTTTTTGTAATGACTCATAATTGATGGATTGCGCAATAAAACATAAACTGTTTGTTATGTTAAATTTTATTATGTAGTGTAGAACCGGTACATACCGCACAGGCAAAACACATTTTTATCAGAGACTTCTTCGTCTTCTCAAGTTATAATTCTAATTTATTCAAAGACTATTCCAGAAACCATCTTCAAATATGTTGCCAAACATTCATCTAACAGTATTACTGCTTTCTCATTTTCATTCTTAAAATTTAAAAATTATCAATTTGATCCTTAAAATATTATTTAGTTATCATTTTAATAATTAAAGTTTTAAAAGTATTATTTTAGTCATTCAAAATTTTAATTTGTATCAAATGGATCCTACATTTAATATCTATTGAAAAAAATGATAATTGTACCTATATATTGTCTTTTCTTAGTATTAATACCAATTTAGACATAATTATCAAACAATACAAATAATATGAAAAAAAAATATAATTGTTCATGACATCAGATATCAATTAAATTAGTACTAACATTGATGTTCGTGCCATCATAAATTAATTAAAATAAAATTTATATTGTTTTCATAAATATAAATGTAGGACAATTGGGTACAACTTGATAGGTATAATTATCATTTTTTCATAATGGGTATAATTATTATTAGTTTTTCAATGAATATTAAATATAAAATCAATTTGATATAAATTAAAAACTCGAAGGATTAAATTAATATTTTCAAAACTTTAAGGATCAAAATGATAACTAAGTTATACTTTAAGGACCAAATTGATATTTTTAAAATTTCAAAGATTAAAATGATAAAAAAAATAATACTTTAAAAATCATTTATATAATTTACTCTTCACATCTAATATTTAAAAATAAAGAGGGTTAGAGATGAGATGAATTTATTTTTCACATCTCGTTTCCAATCTGGGGCCTAGGTTATGACGGATTTTGGGCTTTGGTTTGTGTTTGACATGGAGTCCAATTAATGAATGAATTAGAATATATTTATATACTTTTCTCTTGCTTGTATCAGTCACGATGAAGTTCTTGAACAATAAATTCATTCTTTTGAGTTTAGAATTACTAAATTAATGCGCTGACAAAATTATGACAATCTATGACACCAAAATTTACCAGCAAACATACCATTACTTCTGTGTCATCTCGCTTAAAAGTATGAAAACAGAGTAATAGTTATATTAAAAAGATGACAAGAACAATATCTAATTAGCACATCAAAAGCTTAATGCGTGCAATGAAAACTACAGCTTTTATCAATCCTACAATATCTCAACCATCTGTGATCGTCTCGTAGAAGAACTCTTTAATGTAATCTAATCACTCACTGCGAGCACAGACACAAAGCAAGCAATCAAACAAAAAGTCATAGACACCAAAGAGGGGAACTACATGACATGCTGTATGATGATGTATCACCACATTCACCAAATATATAATAATCTCTTCATTCCATACCTTATATTAAACAAAAGCAGTGTGACCGGTAAACAGCAATCACCTAACCAAATCACTGTATTCCCCCCCATCTTTGCTTTTGCTCTCAACCAGCAGCAGGAAAGGATAATAACATAGAGATCTCAGTCAATTTACTTGGAAATAAATAGTACAGATTGTTTCAGATTAGATTTTGTCGATGTCTTCGTCCTCAAACTCGACGTAATCATCACCATTGCCTTCATCCTCCTCGTCAAGGCCACCGGCAATACCCTCATTGAGACGAGTGCTCTCTGGCAGCTCTCCATATGCCTTTAGAAGCCTGGCTTCATCTGGCATGTACTTCAGGATCACATCAGCCTTGTCATCCTGTAGTTGAGGAAGAAATTTTTAAGTCAAATTAATATAGATAAGCACCGAGTTTCACAAATCGGAGCATCCGAAATTACAAATGATATGTCTGGGACCGGCCAAAGGAAGTCTCTTTTTGTGTGATCTCTGTTTACATAATATCATGTGGAGCAAGGCACTTGAGTTTAATTAGAAAACAGCTGTACTGGTGATGAACTTCTTGAAATTCTTACATCCAGAAATTCCAAATAGCTTCTAATTTGAGAGGCTTATACCAAACTCGACAAGACGGATTAGCATAATCATGGCTGGGAGCAAAGAATAGCAAATCTGTATAAAAGTACTGATGTTATATCAAGTCTATTATAATGAAGCTCAGTAGGCAATATCACACTTTCAAACCTGAACTGGTAATAACACCTAAAGCTAAAATTAGTTTGGTTGATTTTGGTCGAGTACCTGGTAGTCACGGAGGCCAACAAGGACGATGTCACCGGCGGCAATCCAAACCTTTTTGTGCATCTTACCCCGAATATGGCACAGCCTCTTGGTGCCATCGATGCACATGGCCTCACACCTGCCGTTTCCCAACATGCGAAGCACCTAAAACAGCAGCACACATCAATAATGAAATTAATTGTTGTTCTACTTGACAAGAGGAAAAAAAAACATCAAATTGTTGATCAATTGTCTGCCCCACTGATCTGATTTCAAATTCGTTCTACCCCAACGAAACACAATATTCTATAAAGATTATACGTCTCCAACTAGAATTTTGGAATCAATTGATACTAGGCACTTCCCCCTTCATATCTCAACAATCGATCAAAAACATCCAAAGATAAAAAGAGCAAAATGAAATTGGCAATACCTGAGCGTACTCCTGTCCATCCTCCTTGAAAACAAGTTCTCGCTTCTCGTCATCAGCCTCGTTCTTTCCCCTCTTCCTGTTCTTACCTCCCTTTCCCTTGTTCTTCGGCATATTTCGACCTAAACCAAATCGCTAAAATTCGCTTGTTCTATTCTCCGGCTTCGTTAGAGAAAGAGAAGAAAGTCGAGTTTGGCCTTGCTTCTGATTTGGTCGAAATCGACACAGAGGAAGAGGATTTAAAGGAAGAGAACAGGAGAAGGTCGGCGATTTAGCGTTGGAATCACGAAACCTCGTTTAGGGTTTCTATTTCTAATTTCTAACTTTGCAACTCTTACTTTGGCACCCTTGTAAACCGACTTAAATATTTATCAACGGTCAAAGAAAAATACAAATATTAACATCACATTTATAATTTAAAGTGCAACAATATAAAGTTAACTACTAATTTAATAGTTTTCTTAAATACAAATTTGTCTTAAGGTATTGCGTAGGTTTTTACTATTATTGTCACATCGACGAATTTAATATTTATCATTTCCTACGCTTTTCAATTCTAATTAAAACGACAAGAATTGGACTGCACTGAATTTTGTTTTGATTCAGAGTTTTCAGATAACGCTAATGAGAAAACATTAATTATATGAATTTTTAGGAGTGATTAGCACCAAAACTTTTATATGGAAAATTCCAAAATAAATACAATCAAAGTCCCGTTCGGTTTCAATGCAAATCTTGACTCATCCAGAAAGAATATTTCTTGTCCTGGAATATTTCAAATTATTTTGCAACTTTTTGTCTAAAAAAATTCTCTTACTTTAATAGACTAGATATTTGTGAATCTTTTAGTTATAGGAAAAAAAGACAAAGCCTTAAACAATTAAATTTAAAAATAGTGTCCTATAAAAATATTTTGTTTAATGGAACCACAAAGTATGTAATATAGTGTATAAAAATTTTAATTTTATGCATACATTTTGTTTACATTTACTCTGTCAATATTAAATGTCTATGAACATGCAATTTTTTGGTACAAGAATATAAAAAACTTAAGTTATATATATTCCACTTTTTTCACACCTAATGTTTAAGTTTCAAAATATAATCTCTAAACGACAAATACAAAAATTTGGTTTTCCTTCAAATTAGTCAGAAACATAAAAAGGATTTTGTGAAATCTCATTATAATGTTAGCTCAGATGATATACTAGTGCTTTATCAGAACAAGCTTTGGCCTAGTAGAATTGTTTTTTCTTAACAGGTGTTGTTTTTGAGGTCTTCTATCCTTTTAGTTTCTCCATTATTTCTTTATTATTTATAATGTATCCAACGTGTGTCACAGACTTGACTGTGTGTCTTCAGAATTTGTTGTTCGTATCAAACGCGTCTAGTATGTCGTACATATATATGTATCCGATACTTGTCAGATACGGATATGACATGATGCGAGAAGTGTCAGTACAATATATATATATATATATAAGTTGTTAGAAATATATATTATTATGTTTGTAATTTATATACTGGCAGAAGATTGTATGTGCATATAATCTTTTTTTTTATCATGGAGAGCATATGAATTAGCTATAATATAATTTCTTTATTTAAAGTTGGAGAAAGCCTTATTTTAAAAAATAAACACTCAACACCAATTGATCCGTATGAAATGAGTGAAGGATATTCTTTCTTTCTTTCTTTTTTACACAATATAAACTATTGAAAAAGAAACACAAATCTTTATTTATTGTCTATTTTCTGAAACATCGCAATATATATAAATCAACATCATCCCATCAAAAACTAAATGTCTGTGAAGATATATTTTTATATCCACTTCTGAATGCAAAATATTTGATCTTGGTCATTTCATCTACCAAGATTTTTAATATACCTAATTGTTCAAAATCTAAATCATTTGATCAAATATCAAACTATATAAGCTTTAGTGTTTTCTTCATCCTCCTTATTTTTTAAAATTTAGATCACTGCTAATGTTCGAAATCGTTTCTACTCACACAACCAAGATAAGATTACTTAGAATCTCTAAAATTTTATTGATATATAAACTTTTTATGAGCTAATTTGTTTAGGACTATTCGATTAGTATCAAACGGACGAAAGCATTTATTGTAGTATTCGGACTCGAACATAAAACATTGACCAATCACATAATGAGACTTCAAATAGCACAAAACAACACTCTAATCCAGCCACACGTAAAAAAAAAATGTGCATCTCAGGTAAAAATTGAGCCGAGATAGTGCATAGACTCATTTTTTTTTTCTGTTAACAAAATGCATTAAATTGTTATTCCGAGTCCAATCACCAGATTACACAAACAGTGTTCAAATTTGAACGTGCGCATCTGAAATATGAGCAAATGGGATGAAATCACATAACTTTTGTTGGCTCCTCTAAATTTTGTCCTTTTATGTAATTTTTTAGTTTTGATATATCATATATGTAACTTTGCAATAAGAACCTGGAAGTTCCACATTGGATTGAAAATAAAACATGACTGTTTACATGTATATTTGAATTGGAGCAAATCCGAATGGATTAATTGAAATAAATCTGAAGGAGGATTCTGAAAAAGTGACATAAACTCGGATTTAGAGGACGGCCGAGATGATTGAATAACGAAGTTCTGGAGGATCTGGATGAAAAACACTATTGCTAACTACTGTGGATCTATAGTAAAATTCTTGAGGAATATGGCTAAAGAGTATATATATGATTGTTATCTATATTAAGTCCAATGTGAAGAGCAATATATTAAAGTTTAGATCTTGTTTGAATTTGTTCATATTTTATGCACAACCTCATCTAAATAATGGAGAACAGATCTCCAATTTTTAATTTTTTTTAAGTTTGAACAATATTTTCGAACATATTAATTATCAAATGGATTAAAATAATTACAGAAATTAAACAAAAAGAAGGCTTTTTTAATCACAGGAAATCAATTAAAATTTTGCTTCTTTTCTTTTTACTCATAATCCACTGTACTAATTTAGTTTCTAAAAGGGAGACATTTTATTGAGTTTGGTCCTGTACAGATAGTCTCCTAATGTACTGGGCTTTTTCATCAATTTTTCCCATTTTATCTAAATACAAAACAATCCTTTGCAGAATGGTCATCACTTCTTCACTCTCCCCTCCAAACAATCTCTCCTGGATGCTCAAAACCCTCTTCAGTTTTGCTAACATCTCACCTTCATCTCTTTGGAGTGCTGCCTGGATCGAAACTAGGCAATCAAGCGCCTCACCTAAATATTATAGGAAAAAAGGAGGGATATACATAAGAAAACAAACAGGTATTTTTCAATCTTTTTTCCTATTAGGCCAACTGTTATTGTTATTGTTATTTTTATCTTTATTTGTTTTTGTTATTTCTCAAAAAGAAAAGATTTTCCTCCAACTTCTACCATGCAAAAAAAAAAGCCAATAATTACAAGTTACAAAAAACTAGGTAATTGGCTTTTGTGTCTATGTGATCGAGAGAGAAAGTCAATGTACCCTTGGCAGCCTCTGACAAGTTTTCAGAAAAGAGAGAGAGAGAGAGACTAACCAACGGCGTCCGACTCAGGCCCAAAGACAACTTCTCGTATTTGCAAGGCCTCTAAAGCAAGGCTCTCGGCCTCTTCAAACAGCTTCAGATGGAATAGAATCACCGCAAGGTGCACCATTGGGACAGTGGTGGTCTGATGGGCAGGTCCCACTGACTTTGACATTATATTCAAGCTAGTCCTAAGTAACCGCTCTGCTTCTACATAATTCTTCGAATGGGAATATGAAGTGGCAAGGTTCATTAAATGCGCCACCGAGCTGGGGTGATTTATTCCCCAGTGTTTCTGGTTTATAAGTAGGCTTTCGTGAAGCACTTCTCTTCCCTCTTGTATCCTTTGGTAAAAGGCAAATAATGAAAACAAGAGACTAGAGCAGCAAATGAGAAAATTAAACAACTTATGATCCAATTAAAAATATGTTATCACATTAAATGCATTATTCCTTTAATATGCCAGTTGAGGGCAGGATATATAGCTGTTTTGCCTTTTGAGAAACATCAATCCACAAACCATAAACTTTTCCAATGAAACAGGAAACTGACAGTCGTTACACAAAATTGATTCACTAAGATACAACTGCAAAACATACCAATCCGACTCATAAATTTCTGTTTGTTTGGTGGTTGCTGGCAAAACAATTAAGATTCTTGAGGTTTCTTTGTGAAATCTCTAGTCTTCTTTTTTGGGGGAGGGGATCAGATGAAATTATGCAGAAAAAGAAATGTATGAAAGAAGAGAAGATAAGAGCTAACCGTTCAGTCATATGAAGCAATTCAGCTAAATCAAGCCTAAACCTGTCAAGATCATCATCATGCAAAGGAATATCATTTGCATCTTTGATAATTTGAAGACCTTGCTTGAACATAGATATAGCTCCATCCACATCTCCTGTTAACACATACACCATATAAGGGTATCAATGAAGTTTCCTAAGCATGAGATTTATTATTAGCCTTCCATAACCATTGTTGGTGTTATCACCATCGACTAGTACAGGACAAGCATTACTTGGCAAGTAAAATCTTTAAGTGGTCTGGTGGAAATTCAGGCACAATAAGCCTAATTATATCTTAAACCTCATTTCAACACCATTATGCCTTAACCTGAGTTGAACAGATTAGGCCTCAGTCAATCCTCATTTTATTCGTATTGCAAATTCAAACAACAATAGAACTAAGAAAAATAAAAAAATGGAACCAAATAGACGGGAACAATGGTGACGCTTATAGTCAGTCTGGGAAACAAGTTCCATGTTAGTGCAGAACATACCAGATGGCACCAAATTACAAGTATTGGCAAAATGGTACCAGAATCTTACATTAGAGTCCTGTGTCAAAAATTAAAAAAGAGTAAACCTTTTGCAGAGAGAACTCGAGCAAAGGAGCATATTGCCAACCCTGTCTCCCCATCATTCTCTCCATAGACTTTTTTGTGAATTTCCAATACTCTTACAAGATTTGAAAAATTAAAGGGACGTCTCAGTTTTGAACATGAAGAACAGTAAAAAGGAACGATCATATAACTGTTGTATAAAAAATGACACTGGAACAAACAACAAACCTAGCAGAAAGCACAAAATTTTTACTTTTTTGTTGGGTACAAATTAAGATTAGCAATATCATTGAGGTTTCACTTAGAAATTATTGGCAGTTTCAAAGGATCAACGAGTCTGATCATGGATGTATATATATCAAGAATGCTTGACATATATTAAAAAATATATAGATTTTTTAGGCATGTATGTAAAAAGTCAGTGAAACCAATAAAAATGAATTTACACAAATTATTTACCTCTGAAAGTACATCTGAGCATCTTCAACCTCTCCTATGCTCAACAACAACTCGCCAAGGTACTGCAATGGCACACAAACCTTCACACTTTTAATTCCTTCTTTCTTCTCCAGAATATCAATAGCCCGTTTATACAATGGTATGGCCTCTTTAGGTCTTTGCTCTTCTTCTAAGGCCTTTGCTAATCCCACAAGTGGTTCCGTGAGAAAAACACTGCATTTCCCTGAAAACATTCAAGTATGGTTTAAGCACACCAAACTAAATTTCAGAAAGAATTAAACAACAGCGGAACTTACCAAACTCTTTCTCTAACATCTTCAGACACCTCTCCTGCACACGAATAGCATCACTGTACTTCTCAAAGGCATAAAACAGTGCACCCATATGGTACAATACTGTACTAAGCATTGAGCCACCTCCATCAATGCCACTAACAATATTATCCATCTGTTCATAAAATAAGAAAATAAAATATAATCGCAAGTTTTAGTAAATGAGACACAAAAGAGAATTAAATTTCAAAGGATGTCATGCAATTTACTCACTCACTTTGTTGCAATGGCACCAAATGTTGTCCTTATTGGAACCAAAACACCATGCTTTTTACAAATAATAAATGATCTTAGACAAGTACATGGAGAATCTATTTTTTGGAAGAGGCTCAGAATTTCACCTCTTATAAGCATTTTTTTCCCCTCATAATCCCAACTTTAAGATAACAAAGCCAAAAAATGAGATGTTCGGTGCTGATAATGATTAAAGTTTGATCGACCACTCCATTTTTCCCCATCACCTTAGTCAAACTTACATAATACATGCTTACTGTTTGGTTAAAAATGAAAATGACAATTCTAACCTTGCCTTAACATTACCAGTATAGAAAGCCCATAGAAGTCCTTTTCTTTTCTAGAGGCGAATAACATAAGTAAAACGTACTAACTTAGACTCCCCCTATTTAAAAAAAATTCTGAAATGGTTCAGAGCCCTAACAGTACAGCCAAACATATTCATACCAGTATAGCTAAGACTGCAACTTGAGCTTCTAGTTAAATTCAGGTGTTACTTGAGCTTTAAATATTGTCAATCATGGTCAAGAGGTTGACGGGGGTGAAGGAGGGACCCAAACTGTGAAAGGCACGAAAGAAAACACAAAACGTGTTTAGGTAGGTTCTTTCAATTGCTGGTGTAAGGTAAGGTAAAACTCGTCATCTCTTTAATTAAAGAATAAGGTAAGTACATGTTTAATGAATATAATAAGGTTATGGGAAGTTACCTGTGGGTAAATAAATTTCATTAATAAATTTCTAGTTGTGAAAATTAGATGACAAGAAATCAATTTCATAGGAAAGAATTGATATAAACAATTTCCATAATATAAGAAGCTCAGAGACAATTTGAGTCCTTCTTTTCTCGGCTAGTGTTACATTTGTTTTAGCAGGATGGTGATTATTTGCAACCATTTTACAAAGCTAACAATAATTTATAGACAGAACACAATTTTGGAAACAAGATGCATGCAGAATTAAGGCAAAATAATACCATATTTAAAATTTGCCATGCAGTCTTTATGTCTCCGGCACTAAAATATCCCAATACCAAAACATCTAAAACAGCAGCTTGTTCAATCCCTTTTGAACCATTCTCCATCTCGGCCTTCACCAATTCATAATTGGCCTCAAGAAGCTGTACCAAATCGTCCATTTCTTGGTTCTTGAGTTTTGTGTTAATCTCAGTATATAAATCCTGAAGCTGGCAGGGAAGCTCGCTCTGATCATCGCTTTGAGATTCGTGTTGACCATCAATCCCAATTGATAACTCCTCAAGCATAAATGATCTGACTAATATTAACATGGCAAAAACATCAAAGTATTTGAGGATTTAGTATGGGACTTACTCTTCTAAATATATTAAATGAGAGGCAATAACATCTCTTGGAATTGTACATAAAAAAAATCAAAAGTTGAAAACAGGAACCTTTCTGGATTCATGACTCTTGTACTCGGGCAGCTTACTGAGCAAGAGGAGTGAGGCTTCTTGTAAAACCCTTTTAGCACCACAAATGAGCTAGACGTCACACGCATATTGCTATCATATTTCCAAGAGTTGTGAGAGATCGCAAAGCCGCGGTGCCTGGGAAAACATGAAATTTTTTGTGTATCACTAATTCTCTCAGGCTATTACACAAACACACTGAGGGCATCAACAAATGCACCAGACTATAATAACAGTAGGGCCATCTAATCTCTAATCATTCGTTCATAAATTATGAATTGAACCAGCCAATATTGTAGAACGAAATTTGACGAAATTAATTGCTTGGCTCAGTGATGAACGAATACCTTGTATGAGAGGAGGGAAGGGGAAGTATGCGGGACAAGGCGGCGGCCATGGCTGGAGCTACTTCTCAATTGGCTGCACGCGCGAGTGAAAAGTTGAAAGGAGAAGAGGAAACGAAGGTGGCACTTGGTAGTAGCACTTGAGTTTAGTTACCACCGAGTTATCTGAATCTCTCCCGAAGTAGCGGAGATTCTCGGATCTTGGATTCGGGTTTGGCTCGGTAGTTAACAAGTTGCCTCATGTTTTTGGAGAATGGCTCCTGGTTGGTAACATAGTAATAGAGTTCTAAAATCATACGTGCCGTATCATATCGTGTCAAAATACGGTGTGCCGTGGTATGATACGGTATGGTACGGGAGGTTGATTTTTTTTTTACGTGCGTGCCGTGTCGTGTCAAAAATGAGGAGAGGGTGGCACGGCACGGATAAAGCGCGGGATGATTAAGGCATGGTGTGTTATACGTGTCGTGTGAATTCGACACGCCGTGCTAAACGTGATGTGCTTTAACCGTGCTGTGCCGTGTCGAGTTGACACGTCGTACTACACGTGCTTTAACCGTGCTAAACGTGTTTGGTGGGAAAAAAATTCGAAAAAATCAGAAAAATTATAAAAAATTCGGAAAAATCTTAAAAAATATAAAAAATTCAAAAATTTTAAATTTATTTGCTGCTAAAAAAAATTAAACAAATAATTGGAAAAAATAATATTTTTGTAAAAATTGCAAAAAAATTAGAAAAATCCGAAATTTTTTTTTAAAAAATCTGAAAAATATTTTTAAAAATTCAAATTTTTTTGAAAAAAATTCAAAAATTATTTTAAAATTTTTTAAAAATTATTTTTATAATATTTTATTTTTCAATTTTTCCCTCCTCCTTTTTAATCCCATTACAAAATCCCGCCAATAAATTAAAAAATCAGCCGTTCGATTAACATCCAACGGCCCACAATCCGTGCATACTATGCCTATCCGTGCCTACCCGTGCTTACGCGTGTTCCCGTGCCGTGCCTATGCGTGTCCCGTGCCGTGCCGTGTCGTGTCGTGTCGCCTCCCTTATCCGTACGTGCCGTACCGTGCCGCCTCTGATACGTGCCGTGTCGTGTCGTGTCGTGTCTTGACACGCCGTGTTATTTTTAATTCCCTGCATAGTAACATTAATTACTCAAGTCGAAGTTGCCTCATTTAACGGGTACAGGATTCAAACTCCGAAGTCCGTTAACAGTTCTTGGGCCGCATAACTATAAGCCCACAATACTTCTTGGATTGATCACCACTTCATCAGTGCAGGATCTGAACTCTGTTTTCAGTTCACGTCTTCATAATTTTTTTCATAGTCATTGTAGCACAACACAACACAGAATTGTATCAAGTACCTCATACTGAAACATAAAATAATTGCACTGGAAAAATAATATTTTATAATGACATAACATAGTTATGCCTTGTCCTAACCAAACATGGGGAAAAAGAAGAAAAACTTATGTGATGTTTTTTTTTTTACAGATCAAGCAACAATTATTTATTTTGCACGAGAAAATGCTTGAAAGAAAAGAGTGTTTCATGCTTAGTCTCTCATTTATTTTCTGACAGATGTTAGCAGTGAAAAAATAACAAAAGAAGCTTTCCAAAAGTTATACCAATTTGGAGTGGAGGATGCATATTCTGTTCTACCTAGACAGAAGATAATGCTCCTGCTTTAGTTATGTTCCGTTGTTTAATGATAGCCATATCACATTGATTTATTTTAATTAATTACCTGCTTATAAGTTTGCTGGCATATGTGCATGCAGAAATTGTTCTGGTTGACTACTTTTACTGTCTCTTGCTTTCATGTAATATTACTGGCCATCTGTGTTGAGGGGGAATTTTACAAAAGAGAAATTCGGAAGATACTTCAATCGGAAGTGAGTCCGGAGTTACTTAGAACTTAACTAGAATTATCAAAACAAATAGAAGACTGATTTGGTCTCAATCGGTTAGCAACTCGGTTTCTACTATCGAAATTAAGGAAATTGTAATAATAGGAAATGTCAGAATGAATTACTGTGAAACCTGGCAAGAGTAGCAATCTGCCAACTGAAATTGCGATTAGATCATATATAGTATTTAAAATGCTTTAAAAAATGTCAAAGATCCTACAACTTGGGAATAAATAAAATTCAGTAAAAGTGATTTGGCAAATGAAACTGTAATCTGAATATCAGACTGAATCATACTCTTCTAAATTATTTCCAATGTTTAGGAATCCGACAACTTCAGATTAAGAACAGCAATTTATTGGTCAATCTGTATTTCTGATTAGATTTTACATCATCCAGATTAAGAACAGCAAGCCAGCATAAACCAGTCCCATTGATAGAACTATGTAACTGACAGGTACCTCATGCTTGCTATGTATGAATTAAATGCAAAACATACTTTTAGATGCCAAGTAAAAAATATGGTTAAACTGTCATGCCAATCTTATGGCCACCATCTCCCATCATTACAACCTCGGCCATTGCCGCCTCTTCTTTTCTTCTCCGTGCTTCTATTTGCCTCTGTGTTGATTTGTAGTACAACGCATATAGTAATAGCTGGGCTGTCGCGAGCAGCACTCCAACACCATTAGGTACCTATGCAAGGTAAATTCAATTAACTAATTTATCATGCACTTGAGCCTATTTAACATGTTTTTCATCTCATTTTCCAATGACAGTATTGCCCTTATGTTAAGGGCAAGGAATTAGCATGTTTTCTCTGTTCTCTTTTATATAACATTAATCTTTTGAATAAGTTTCCCAAATAAAGGGGCAAGGAATTGGGACGCAAATCTAGAATCCAAATAAATGACCATCAAAGAGCTATATTCTTATGTGAACAATCCAAGCATCTTACGGTCTATGCGTTGACTAGAGGTATTCCCACTCTAACTACCAGTAGACCAAAGGGCTAAATTACAAGAATGCATCAGATCCCAAATATGGATATGCATCCAAAATCCAGTTGTCTTTACATTGGAAGCAAAATTAAGACTGTCGTGAGGTTTATTTAATTAAGTTCAGGTACTGGAACATGATTAAGTTTCTGATCTAATTAACTTTTTGACAGGTGAATGTTCATGAACAATTGTCGTTTGACTACAGAGCCGGTTTTATTATAGATTCATATATAAGTGACTATATACATGGAAGTACTACATATAGTCTCTGGATTTAGTTCAGAATTCAGCCAATTTGAATTGTGCCGTAGTTTTATAGTTCCAAGGAAAAAGAAAGAGAACTCACAATTATGTAGGGATCAAACGGGATGATTGCATAAGCTGTCCAACAAACACAATTAAAGAAGGTTGCCACAGATAGAGAGAGGGGCATATACTCCACACTTTTTGTTTGTATCACCATTTTCTGGAAAACAATGCAAAAATTTGAAAACAGAAGAATTAGAGTTCACATCTTACAAATTAATTAAAGTGTTTTTTTTGTTTCTGAATAATTTGGCAAGTATTCATTGCTTTTACTGATGCATATATGTAGTTAACTAAAAATCCATCTATATGCAGCTTGAACAACCCAAGAAATGTCACTTAACTAGCTCATTCTAAAGAGAGTGGTATGAGTTGGATTTGCATCATAATTCTATATTTAATATCATGCTCTTATACATTCCACCGAAGTAATAATGATGATCGGAATCATTACCGATAATGACATGCATGTTGTTTTCAGAATTTTAAACGAGTAGATAAAAAAACAATCCCATCTTGTAGACAAACTGGTTTTTATTTTTTTTTATTTTTTTTTGAAATATCAGGCTTCTGCCTACTATGAAGAAGAAATGATGTTACTCGGAGATTTAGTATTTACGTAATGGTGTAAGGAAGATGTTGCTGATCTAGCATAATTAAAAATACAAAAAAAAAAATTGTTAACAAGTTAATAGAATTCTGAGTAAACATATATACCATGACAGAAAGTGGTGCAGCATACATGATGATACCCAAAACCCCACTAAGTGTCCCCACAATCATTGATCGGCGCTCATGAGTGTGCACAAGCATAATTACAGGCGATGCAACTACACCAACACTTACAACTGAGGCAACAAGCATGATGAACGCTAGCAACCTCTTTCTCCCTTGGGAGTAGAGGAGGAAGACAAGGACATAAAAGAGCTCGACAACCAGGCCTGAGCCACAGGTGGTTATGATGAGAATGCTGTGCGGGTGCACAACGGGGAGTCCATACAGCACCCACATCATACAACTGATTACAGCTGCAATGTAAGGAATTGGAGAGAATTGCTCCACTGATCCCTTCTTCCATATCTTATAGAAGGTTGGCCTGCACCAGCAAAAAAGAAAAAAAAATTCGAAAGCAAAGAAATTAAAGAGTAGGTTGGCCTTGATGGGGTAGAAAGGGTTGATTTATAAAATAAATGGCGATGAGGAGAACTATCCTTACATCGGTGATAAGACCAGAATCATTGAAGTTGTATTTCCTGAAAAATTGCTATAATTTAATAAAAGAACATTGGTAATGTAACGAATTACTAATTAACAAATTACCAGACTGTTATGACTTATTCATTTGATATAAGATGGAAATGATTATATGAGAATGGAACATGAAATCTAAAAGTAATAACATCACTAGGAATATACTATGTATGTTGTACAGACATCCCTTTAAAGATTAGGCAATTTCTATGTATAGACCGACCTAAAGCACCAAAGCCAGTCCGAAGTGTACCGGCAGAAACCATGGCCAAGTAATTGTGTTTGATATGGAGAGAGAGATCGATAGAGAGAACCAAAGTCTTAGTGATGGCATCAGGAGCAGATAGTGGCTTTAAATAATGGGGCAAGGATGCCTCTGCTTTCATGTGTTTGTGTTTATGTATATGTCTTTTCTGACCATGCAGTTTTAGCTCTTACAGATATTTTTGTAACAAAAAGAGTGAGTCTTCAGTACACCAATTTTTTGTGGAGAAAAAAGGTGAACAAATTTAGACCACATGATGAAGCAAGGTTATTATGGGACAAAGCAAATATATTTATTTTTGATAATGAATCTACGATTTATAATTAGATATATACATATACTGATACCAAATTCTCTATGATGACTTTTTTTTTTCATTCTCATATTAGCTATGCATAATTACTCTGATATAGCAATTTATTATCTGCAAATTTAATATTCTAATAAAACAGAAATCATTATTATCCTTGGAATTACAATTGTGCTAATTGATTAAGCTGCTCGCATATAGACATTTAACCCGCTATGATCCGATATATCAAGATATAGCAGACATGCAATCAATGTTATCTCTTTGAAAAAAACTTTATTACCTTTCATCAATGTTATTTTAAAAGAATATATAAAAGTTGATTGAAATTTGACATTACAGACATGATTCATATTATTTGCATATTATGTTTATAAAATATAATAGGATTTGATATCTATTTTACCGTACGTCAAGTGACTTGGAAATTTAATGATATCAAATTAGTGATCATTGATGTATCATCAAACATATTAAAATTGAATGAAATTTAATTTGTAGACAATCTATATATCTAATAACATATCTATAAATTTCTTTTCAATTTTAATTTTAATTTAGTTATTTTAACCTATGCGGTTAAAACATCAAGCTAATTTACCAAGTGATTCCTCCTTTATGTTTATCATCTCTTACATAGTTTAACAAAATGTATAATTCCAAAGTTGTCAAATAAAATTGATGCCGCATTTTATATCACATAAATGTTATATTTTGTCGAATTTGTGTGGCTTGGAAATTATTTTTTGACTATTATAAGCCATTAAATGTAAACTATTCATTTTCAAATCACCTTTTTATTCTGACAGATTTGGTCAACTTCCAATAATTTACTTTTAGATCCATTTTTTTACCAAATAATAAGTTTTTCATATGCCCAACACTAAATTTATATTTTTATATATATATATATATATATTTTAATAAAGATGGGGTTAATTCTTCTAACTTTAAATATTCATAAATGATTTCAATCGGATTTCAAATTGTTGACCTCCCATAGAGGATACTGCTAAAATTATATGTATAAATTTCATAAATATCATTAAAATTATCAAAATAAGCAATTGTCAAGTGCTACCTTGATAGAATATATTTAGGTGTTGATGAAACGTTGTCGGTACACTACTGATGTGTCCAACACTACATCTACATGTTGCATGATTAATAAAGTCATTAATATGAATAATAATTTATTAAGTTGAATAATAAAATCGATATTGATGATGATATCAATAACGGTACTAACGTCAATATTGTCAAAAGCATAAAAATTTTATTCACTATGTACATTTTTCCTTCAAGTGTGGACCCTGTGTTAATAATAAAAGGACTTAATGTTTATGTGTACCAAAATTTATGTGAAAGATTCAATGAATAATAAATCACAAATTAGTTAGTAACAACTATGCACAAATATAACTCATGTCAAAAAATTTAGACAAACCTTTATGAAAATTGCAAAAAGTGCCATGCATACATATATATAACTTGCAAACTTTTAAATGACAATTTAATTGTCGATCAATCTGACAACTACAACATCTGATGACATTTAATGCTAAATATATCTGACAATTACAACATCTCATCCTCATGGAATGCTAAATCAATATTAATTGTGCATGTTAATGGAATTCATCCGGTCCATTACACCTGAATTCATCTCCTTTCACCTGGAACCTCTCACAGAATCACGAATGAGTAAGCGCTTGATTAGCTCCGTTATTTCCGCATGGTTGAGTCTTCAAAAATTTTGCATCTCCTATGAAAGTGAAAGTACTTAAATATCCCTGACTATCTCTAACGGCCACTAATTTAATTAAACCATAGCCGTCTGATGAAATTAATTCAGGCCATTAAACTATTTTTAAAGGTAGTGGAGCAATTCTCCTCCACAAGAGTCTCTCTCTGAAATTAGACCTTTTTTGTTTTGGAAATTTGCATTTGTGCGGAGTTCCGAATAATTATTCTTCTGCAAAGAGAGAAGCTTCTCCATTCTTAGTGGCAACATTTGACCAGTAAATTGCTCGAGCAACGACAGATGTCAGAACTGAAACATCAACAATATTGAAGCATAATGCATAACCAGATTTTAGGAGAAGATGCATATTCTAATCTGTCGTGAGTACAAAATATGCTCCCACTTTAATTATGTTATTTTTTCCCAGTTTTCAGGAAAATCGTTCTGTTTCATATTTATGCATTCAAAATTCTCAACGAGTGATAAGCCTAAATTTTATATATTTTTTTTAGAATTTTAAATCTCAAATCACATTAATTTCCTTGATTTTACAGTAATTTAAGAAGATTTTGTATCAAGTTCGAGATAATACCATTTTTGTACTAATTAATTACAGGATTGAAGTAAATTGACAAGAGAAATCATTGATTGAAGAAGCAAGAAAAAAATCTATACCAAATCAGAAGCAGATCAGACTAGGATGTACGCTTTGTGGAACGTAAAGATTCTTTGCGGGTCACAAAACAGACAGAGCTCAGCGTAATAGTCTTCAAGAAGACTTTGCGGGTTATAAAATATTATTTACGACCCGCAAATATTTATCAGACTAACGAATTTTGACGAATTTTCAGAGATTTACTTTCCAATCTAGACCAACGGCTACTTAATGATTAGGAGAGCCAGAAATTAGGATAAGCCGCTAGAGGGAAGAAGAACACAAGTCGAAATTGAAGATCAAGCACGAATTGGAGGCAATTTCTTGAAGAAAGAGTGAGGAACTAAGCGAGATCTTTGATGTAACCTCTTCCTTTCTTATTTTCTTTGTTTTTAGTTCTTGGAATTGCTATGTACTCTCGTTTGTTTGTTGTTTTTGAACATATGAGAGATTAGTTTTCCTCTCTAAGGGTTATTATTGTAGTATTTGAAATTTAATGTAATTGATTTACTTAAATAGTTATTTTTAATATTTCTTATTGTGATTTTCTTTTGTTATTTGTTCATATTATGTGTTGATTGATTTAACCGTCTCTTTTCAACACATACGCATAGAGATTTAGGTAAATACGCACCAAGTAATTGCTTGAATTTCGAAAATTAAGAAATAAATACTAGATTTATGTCAGGCATCTAGCAGAGAAACCTAGAACTAGTAGGGAACCGTCAAAGAATTTAGGCCTTGAACATTTAGGGTAAGGTACCGAATAGAGAAATCCGAACGATTTATAGATACGCTATTAACCCATGAAAGTGTTAGTTAATGCTACTTTTGAGATAAAAAACCCTCACGTATTTCGAAATATATTAAAAGTACAAATTCAAGTAAATTAGTATAAAAGTGAAAGGATTGTGTGTTTTGAAAGTTAATTAAATTAATATATTTTTGTTCATGAATATGTAATTTAAATATATTACTATTCCATGAGTTTTAATATGTTATATTTTATGAAGTATTCAAGAAGATATTTTTGATCTTGAATCATAGAACTCATAAGATGACAACGTATAACTCTAGATATGTTTACAAGTCGAGGTGATTAAAGGGAACATTTATCACCAAGATAAGATCGTCATGTTATTAAAAGTACACTGAAGTTCTATAAGTGTTGGATAGGAGTTATCATTTAATAACATGAGTATGTAGAAATGTGTTTCTATATACTGAACAATGATCAAATAAAATAAGATATTATAAGGAATGTATGTGTCATTAATGTCTTATTGTGTTTTTAGATTCCAAGATATATGATATATGTAAATTTCTCACATTAGAATTACATATTGTGATTATCACCTTAAACTAAATAAATTTAGTAAATAGTTGATAATTCACATGTATGACTTGTGAGGAAGAAATTCATATATTAATATTATCATTGTCCCTCAAAAAAATTATGATATTACTAGACGCTCTTGGTAAAGTGAAATTATATAGTGCACAATATAACTGAGGTAGTTATATATATAATTCACTTGAGAGACTAAGAAACGAATATAATGTGAAAATGACACAGTCTTATTTCACATAATATCCATAATATCATAAGACAATGACAAACACAAATATTGTGGATCAACGTAGTCATCTATTGTCATTTGGTGACTGTAATGTAGTGATAGAACATCTTACAGTCTATGATATGAAATTCATATCATAAGAAAATCAAGATGACGTAGATCCTCATAAAGGTCACACCAACTGAACGAGAAATAACAAGTATTTTGATATTTCATAAGATGTATATTATGGAAAAATATGTGATAAAATATCAAAATAAAATGTCATTTTATGATATGGTTTAGATACATAATTAATTTATGTAGGTTTGTGATTATTATTTGGTATAATGATTGGCAATATTATAAGAATAATATTATCACATAATAATATTGTATAACATAATATTATTATGCCATAAATTAATTAACCATGTAAGATGGTTTGTTTGAGAAATAAGAGATAGAGAATGACTAATTTACAATTGTGCAAATTACAATTTAATTTCTTCATATATTATAAATATGAAGAAGGATGAAGAGTTATTTTTTGAAAGACCTGCTATCTCTCTCTCTCCTTAAGGCTAGCCAAACATAGAAGAAGAAGAGTCTTCTTCTTCTTCCTCTATTTTCTCATATAATCTTGTAATTTTACATCACTATATCAAAAGGAGCAAATTTTGATTGAAGCTAGGTGGTTGTATCTAAGCCTCAAACTTTGAAAGTCTTTTATCAAGAGTTCTTAGTTTGTTGTTTAGGTTCAAGTTGAACTGAAAGGCGACGTACAAGAGAAGAAGGCTCGACAAGCGACAAGAACGCAAAAAAGGCTTCGAGAGAATAAGGCTGGTATCCTACGATTTATATAAAGTTAGAATAATATATATATGGTATATATTATAAGACAAGTAAATACATAAGATTTCATATTTGTCACAAGAACAAATATTTGTGTTGTTGTCAAGTAAAAAAAAATTACTTCCACTTCGCAACACGTAAAAAAAAAACTAACAATAAGTGGATAGGAAAATCAAGACCCTTAGAATTCGGCTATTGTTCTACCCAAATCGACTTTTGTTTGTTTTGCTTTGTTTCTTTCATTTCAAAATCCGCTTTACCTTGTTAGTCTAGCTTAATAAATTTGTAAGAATTGATACTTTAGATTGTCCCTGTGAATAAACACTTTAGGTTGTCCCTGTGAATCGACATCCCAATTACTACGATGTGCTTGCGGTTTTACCAAATATGAATTAGGATTAAATATAAATTTTAAAAGCCCAAAAATATCTAAAAAAATATCCTAAATATTTACACACCAGTCGGCAACAATTAGTGCTTATTGGTCCTTTATTTATATCTAATGGTAGTCTTTTTGTACAAATCATAGTGGATGATGACAAAAAAAAAATGTCAATCATGGTGTTCTAATTAAAAGGTATTATGCAAATTAATTAAAAGCAACCTCTGCAACAGTTTGTATGATGCTACCTATTTGGAGCATTTTTGTTTGGTTTATTTGCTTCCTATATATAGGGTGTTTTTTTAAGACAAAACTAATTCTAAGGTCTATTTTTGCTTTCGGTCAGTGTATGGATAGATTTACTGGTGTTCAACTAAAGTGGTGATTTTCTTGTAATAGTAACATCAATCATCGCTTGTTAAGAACGCTTCCTCTAAAAAAAATGAAAAAAATAGAAGTTTTAACAATTGTTTATGCATGTTGTTAGAGTTTGATATGTAATGATTCGATCCGTGTTAACACAATATCCACTGTTTCTTAAAATCTTAATTGGCATCACCTTTTCTGAGCAAGGAATTAATGAAACAACATACCGGAGTATTAAATTGGTTGGTAATTTACAAAGAGAAAAGTTAGAGCCTCCCAAACCTTTATCCCACCATTCATCCCCAAACTCACTCTAACTGT
Organism: x Bolboschoenoplectus mariqueter; assembly: GCA_037678475.1. Lineage (NCBI taxonomy): Eukaryota > Viridiplantae > Streptophyta > Magnoliopsida > Poales > Cyperaceae > x Bolboschoenoplectus > x Bolboschoenoplectus mariqueter. The sequence continues at coordinate 3,946,971 of CM075255.1, forward strand.
TTTTAACTGTCGCGCTCTCATTTATAATTCAAATCTTCTCCCTTTCCTTTCTGGCTCTATCTCTCTCCGTTTCTATTTCTCTTTCTGATTATGCTCTCTCTCTCTTGCTCTCCATTTCTCTTTGGCGATCTCTCTCTTTTTCGTTTCTCTCTCTTTCTCTCCATCTCTCTCCAGCGATTTTCTCTGACGATCTCAATCGGCTCAAACCACATCTGATTGCACATATGCTTCTCCATCCGATTGCACATCTCCATCTCCTTCTAATGGAGCTCTGTGATGGACCTGATCTGCTTGAGTGGATCCAGATTCGACAAGGTACGTTGACTTCTGAGCCAGAGGTGGCTGCGGTGATGACATCGCTCATGCTTTCGCTTGCCATGTGTCACCACTGTGGGGTTGGGAGCCTCTCTCCTCACTCCTCGCTCCTCGCTCTCCTTCCCACCGCTTGCGACAATAGCTCTCTATGCAGTGTTGCTTGGAGTCGAGAGGCTCTCCGTTCCTCTCCTCATCAGTCCTTCTCTTCTTCCAAAAGCTACCGCTCTAATTCTTCTTCAACAAGTTTCTGGAATGAGACCTCTTATTGCTTGAACTGGAGGAGCACAACAAGAGAAGGAAATTGAGTTTGATTAGCGAAGAGAGCTTCATGATGGCGTTTCTGGATCGAGCTCGGATCAGTTGACATCCGCCGACTGATCCGCCATGGAGCTCCACCTGAAGGAGGTGCCGCATTGAAGTATATCGCTCGAACCCATCAATTGGTTTCGAATTCGAAGCCAGCACGAGGTAATCCTTCAACATTAAAGGTTTGTCTGACATCATTGCTCAATTAGCCATGTTTCAAAGAGCGAGAGAGAGGTGGGAGGTTGAACTAGAGGGAATTGGGAGTTTTATAGGGGGTTATGAAAGATGAGAGACAAGAAGGAAGAGGAGAGGTAGCTTCCCATATGAGTGAGTACATGGATAATTCAACTGAGAAAAAATAAAGTCTTATTTATTATATTCAATAAATATATTTAGTCTTGTATTAGTAGATATTAAAACTTGAAAGTACTAAATCTAAAGACTTATAATACTAAGTATAAAAACTTGTCTTATTTCTTGTATTCAATAAATATGTTCAGACTTGTATTAGTAAGTATTAAGACTTAAGAGTATTAAGTATTAAGATTTATATTACTAGGTATAAAATTTGATTTCTAATTACATTTTACAAACAAATAATTGTAATTTTATTTCTTTAGGTAATGATGAATGAAATTTGGCTCCTTGCATATGGATGAATTGTCCCAAGCAGAAATGTTCTAATGATTGCGCAATTTTTATGTTGTGCTATATTTTCAATATGATAAAGGGGTCTTGAAATGAATTTTATATAAGTAATATTTCTTCACTTATCTCTAAAATTTATATAATTATTATTTTAGTTTTAATGTCTCAATGACAGTAACAGTGACAAATAATTTATTTGTTTTAAAATTTTATAGGAGGACATTTCGAAGGAGATATTTATTTTTGCATACAAGCTACGCATTCATGAAATAAATGATAAATCATGAACATTGTAATGTATTAAAACTTGTTTTAGAAGTACTTTTAAGGACTTATTGGATTTAATTATAAAAATTGAATTGGTTATATTTTATTTTTCTTGAAAATGGTGTTGTTAGAAGACATTTTATAATTAAATGATGTGATGTAATAGAATTATATTATTGGAAGACATATGTTACTTTACTATTAAAACTTCAACATTTTGATATTAAAACTTGATGTACTAAGATTTCTTATGATAGATATAACATTTTGTTGCTTTTGATTATAAAGATTAAATTAGTTGTGTTGGTATTAAAACTTGCAATAAGAGGTATTAAGACTTCATTTGATAGATATTAAGACTTGATTGGACAATTGAATATTAAGATTTGCTTCCCTACATATTAAGCGTTCATTTAATAGATATAAAAATTTTGGTGCTTCCAAATAAAAACTATGACTTGTATTAACAGATATTAAGGCTTTCAGTTTGAGATATTAAGCGTTCGCTTAATATGTATAAAAACTTGGCTTAAAAATTCTATAGCTGTTTTAGAACGTTGGATCATTCGAATTGAAAAATATGACTTGTATAAGTTGATATTAAAACGTATAATATGAGGTATTAAGACGTTCTGTAATAGGTATAAATACTTGAGTGTAAATGTCGTCTATCAATGTTCCAGAATGTTGGATCATTCGAAGTAAAAAATATAACTTGTATAAATTGATATTAAGACTTGCCATCGTGCAATAGATATAAAAACTTTAGTGTAAATTTTATCTGTTGGTGTTTCAAAACATGGTTAACTTTGTTTATTGAGGAATTTAACCGGAGATTGAGTTGGGGGTTATTATCTCATTCCATTTACAAAAGCTCCTATGTGGGGCAATAAACACTTCTTTGATAAGGAAAGACATTTTTTGAGACCAAGTGCCAATTTAAGCAATTTTATTTGGATGGTCTGTGATGTGCTCTTTGTTTACGCTAAGTATTGCGAAGAACATATGTTTCCTTTTTCCCACAGAAAGAAGATTTCATATATTACCACTGTACACCTACCAATCGTATAAAAACATTGTTGGCATCTTTGTGTGTATGTGTGTATGACTGAGAAATTATAGTAAATAGAAATGATATAATGGATTACTTAATTTGATAGTGGAGACGAGCATTTATTCTGATAGGAGATTATGATTTCCGGGTTAATAAGAAATCACCAGATTCAGCACATGATTGTAACAAGACGTGGGAACCCACAAATATATGCTGGAAGGCAAGCAAATTGCCAAGCAAGCAGTTCCAACCAAAAAGTCAAATTTAGGTTTCGTTTAATTAACAACTCAAACGGGAATAAGAGAACGAGCCTTTGTTTTATGTGAGAGGTCACTGATTCCATATTTGTATTGCAAATTCAAACAACAATAGAACTAAGAAAAATAAAAAAATGGAACCAAATAGACGGGAACAACGGTGATGCTTATAGTCAGTCTGGGAAACAAGTTCCATGTTAGTGCAGAACATACCAGATTGTACCAAATTACCAGTTTGGCAAAATGGTACCAGAATCCTACATTAGAGTCCTGTGTCAAAAATTCAAAAAGAGTAAACCTTTTGCAGAGAGAGCTTGAGCAAAGGAGCATATTGCCAACCCTGTCTCCTCATCACTCTCTCCATAGACTTCTTTGTGAATTTTCAATACTCTTACAAGATTCGAAAAATTAAAGGGACGTCTCAGTTTTGAACATGAAGAACAGTAAAAAGGAACAATCATGTAACTGTTGTATAAAAAATGACACTGGGACAAACAACAAACCTAGCAGAAAGCATAAAATTTTTACTTTTTTGTTGGGTACAAATTAAGATTAGCAATATCATTGAGGTTTCACTTAGAAATTATTGGCAGTTTCAGAGGATCAACGAGTCTGATCATGGATGTATATAAATCAAGAATGCTTGACATACATAAAAAAATGTATAGATTTTTTAGGCATGTATGTAAAAAGTCAGTGAAACCAATAAAAATGAATTTACACAAATTATTTACCTCTGAAAGTACATCTGAGCATCTTCAACCTCTCCTATGCTCAACAACAACTCGCCAAGGTAGTGCAATGGCACACACACCTTCACACTTTTAATTCCTTCTTTCTTCTCGAGAATATCAATAGCCCGTTTATACAATGGTATGGCCTCTTTAGGTCTTTGCTCTTCTTCTAAGGCCTTTGCTAATCCCACAAGTGGTTCCGTGAGAAAAACACTGCATTTCCCTAAAAACATTCAAGTATGGTTTAAGCACACCAAACTAAATTACAGAAAGAATTAAACAACATCGGAACTTACCAAACTCTTTCTCTAAACATCTTCAGACACCTCTCCTGCACACGAATAGCATCACTGTACTTCTCAAAGGCATAAAACAGTGCACCCATATGATACAATACTGTACTGAGCATTGAGCCACCTCCATCAATGCCACTTACAATATTATCCATGTGTTCATAAAATAAGAAAATAAAATATAATCGTAAGTTTTAGTGAATGAGACACGAAAGAGAATTAAATTTCAAAGGATGTCATGGAATTTATGATAGAAATTAACCATGATTCTCTAGTGAACCTCTAATTTGAATTAAAATTATCTTGATCCATATTGTCGGTATTTCAGAGAGACACAATCCCGTTGATCACCGGATTCCTTAAGCCTTCGGGGTGATCTTCCTCTTATCCGATGGAGAGATAAAGAGGATTGGTGCAGACAGTTTTCTTCTCTTTTCAGAACCCAAAAATAGAGAAAAATTATTTGTTGGTTTCTTCTGTAGAAATGGTGAGAAAGAATGGGCGGTTTTTTATGGAGACTCTCTGTCCAAATATATAATGATCGCCAACAACTGAAAGGTTGGCAAACCAACGATTTTGCCTTAGCGGATCCATATCAGATCTAATTTCTCTCTTGTCGGGTTACTTTCATAATAAAAAAATTGACTATTAGTTGTGTTATTCAGGGACCATTCACATAATTGTATTATTATCAAATTTTATATAATTTAGACCATCATTAAATCATAAAATTATTAATACACATTTTACACATTAACAGTCCTACTTCCCATGACACATATTGAATCCGATAAATAATACTTAATTTTATCACTTCATAACGAATCTAATTAGATATTTAACAGTCTATTATTCAATATATATTTATATTACATATAAACTCATACATATTGTAATTAATAAAAATTAATTCCAACAATTTACTCACTCACTTTGTTGCAATGGCACCAAATGTTGTCCTTATTGGAACCAAAACACCATGCTTTTTACAAATAATAAGTGATCTTAGACAAGTATACGGAGAAGGTATTTTTTGGAAGAGGCTCAGAATTTCACCTCTTATAAGCATTTTTTTCCTCATAACCCCAACTTTAAGATAACCAAGCCAAAAAATGAGATGTTAGGTGGTGAAATCAGTAACCTTTCTGGATTCATGACTCTTGTACTCAGGCAGCTTATTGAGCAAGAGTAGTGACGCTTCTTGTAAAACCCTTTTAGCACCACAAATGAGCTAGACATCACAAGCATATTGCTATCATATTTCCAAGAGCTGTGAGAGATCGCAAAGCCACGGTGCCTGGGAAAACATGGAACTTTTGTGTATCACTAATTCTCTCAGGCTATTACACAAACACACTGAGGGCATCAACAAATGCACCAGACTATAATAACAGTAGGGCCATCTAATCTCTAATCATTCATAAATTATGAATTGAACCAGCCAATATTGTAGAACGAAATTTGACGAAATTAATTGCTTGGCTCAGTGATGAACGAATACCTTGTATGAGAGGAGGGAAGGGGAAGTATGCGGGACAAGGCGGCGGCCATGGCTGGAGCTACTTCTCAATTGGCGGCACGCGCGAGTGAAAAGTTGAAAGGAGAAGAGGAAACGAAGGTGGCACTTGCTAGTAGCACTTGAGTTTAGTTACCACCGAGTTATCTGAATCTCTCCCGAAGTAGCGGAGATTCTCGGATCTCGGATTCGGGTTTGGTTCGGTAGTCAACAATTTGCCTCATGTTTTTGGAGAATGACTCCCGGTTGGTAACACGGTAACATTAGCTACTCAAGTCCAAGTTGCCTCATTTAACGGGTACAAGATTCAAACTCCGAAGTCCGTTAACAGTTCTTGGGCCGCATAATCATAAGCCCACAATACTTCTTGGATTGATCACCACTTCATCAGTGTAGGATCTGAACTCTGTTTTCAGTTCACGTCTTCATAATTTTTTTTCGTGGTCATTGTAGCACAACACAACACAGAATTGTATCAAGTACCTCATACTGAAAAATAAAATAATTGCACTGGAAAAATAATATTTTATAATGACATAACATAGTTATGCCTTGTCCTAACCAAACATGGGGAAAAAGAAGAAAAACTTATGTGATGTTGTTTTTTTTTTACAGATCAAGCAACAATTATTTATTTTGCACGAGAAAATGCTTGAAAGAAAAGAGTGTTTCATGCTTAGTCTCTCATTTATTTGCTGACAGATGTTAGCAGTGAAAGAATAACAAAAGAAGCTTTCCAAAAGTTATACCAATTTTGAGTGGAGGATGCATATTCTACTCTACCTAGACAGAAGATAATGCTCCTGCTTTAGTTATGTTCCGTTGTTTAATGATAGCCATATCACATTGATTTATTTTAATTAATTACCTGCTTATAAGTTTGCTGGCATATGTGCATGCAGAAATTGTTCTGGTTGACTACTTTTACTGTCTCTTGCTTTCATGTAATATTACTGGCCATCTGTGTTGAGGGGGGATTTTACAAAAGAGAAATTCGGAAGATACTTCAATCGGAAGTGACTCCAGAGTTACTTAGAACTTAACTAGAATTATCAAAACAAATAGAAGACTGATTTGGTCTCAATCAGTTAGCAACTCGGTTTCCTTCTACTATCGAAATTAAGGAAGTTGCAATAATAGGAAATGTCAGAATGAATTACTGTGAAACCTGGCAAGAGGAGCAATCTGCCAACTGAAATTGCGATTAGATCATATATAGTATTTAAAATGCTTTAGAAAATGTCAAAGATCCTACAACTTGGGAATAAATAAAATTCAGTAAAAGTGATTTGCCAAATGAAACTGCAATCTGAATATCAGACTGAATTATACTCTTCTAAATTATTTCCAATGTTTTAGGAATCCGACAACATTAGAAGTTGATCAGATCCAGAGAACAAGCAATTTATTGGTCAATCTGTATTTCTGATTAGATTTTACATCATCCAGATTAAGAACAGCAAGCCAGCATAAACCAGTCCCATTGATAGAACTATGTAACTGACAGGTACCTCATGCTTGCTATGTATGAATTAAATGCAAAACATACTTTTAGATGCCAAGTAAAAAATATGGTTAAACTGTCATGCCAATCTTATGGCCACCATCTCCCATCATTACAACCTCGGCCATTGCCGCCTCTTCTTTTCTTCTCCGTGCTTCTATTTGCCTCTGTGTTGATTTGTAGTACAACGCATATAGTAATAGCTGGGCTGTCGCGAGCAGCACTCCAACACCATTAGGTACCTATGCAAGGTAAATTCAATTAACTAATTTATCATGCACTTGAGCCTATTTAACATGTTTTTCATCGCATTTTCCAATGACAGTATTGCCCTTATGTTAAGGGCAAGGAATTAGCATGTTTTCTATGTTGTCTTTTATATAACATTAATCTTTTGAATAAGTTTCCCAAATAAAGGGGCAAGGAATTGGGACGCAAATCCAGAATCGAAATAAATGACCATCAAAGAGCTATATTCTTATGTGAACAATCCAAGCATCTTACGGTCTAAGCGTCGACTAGAGGTATTCCCACTCTAACTACCAGTAGACGAAAGGGCTAAATTACCAGAATGCATCAGATATCCCAAATATGGATATGCAGACAAAATTCAGTTGTAGTTATTGGAACATGATTGAATTTCTGATGTAATTAACTTTTTGATTGGTGAATGTTCATGAACAATTGTGGTTTGGCTAGAGAGCTGGTTTCATTATAGATTCATTTATAACTATAAAGTGACTATATCCATGGAAGTACTACATACAGTCTCTAGATTTAATTAGTTCAGAATTTGGCCAATATAAAATTGTGACAACTCTTCTATATATCCCCTGTTTCTCGAGAAACATGGGGAGAGGGCCCGAATGCAAGTGCGTGAGCAAAGACAACAGTGCAAAAAGAAAGAGAACTCACAATTATGTAGGGATCAAAGGGGATGATTGCATAAGCTGTCCAACAAACACAATTAAAAAAGGTTGCCACAGATAGAGAGAGGGGCATATACTCCACGCTTTTTGTTTGTATCACCATTTTCTGGAAAAAAAATGCAAAAATTTGAAAACAGAACAATTAGAGTTAAAATCTTACAAATTAATTAAAGTGTTTTTTTTTCCTGTTTCTGAATAATTTGGCAAGTATTCATTGCTTTTACTGATGCATATGTAGTTAATTAAACATCCATCTATATGTAGCTTGAACAACCCTAGAAATGTCACTTAACTAGCTCATTCTAAAGAAAGTGGTATGAGTTGGATTTGCATCATAATTCCAGATTTAATATCATGCTTTTATATATGCCACTGAAGTAGTTAATGATGATCAGAATCATTACCGATAATGACATGCATAATATTTTGATAATTTTAAACCAGTAAATAAAAAAGACAAACCCATCCTGTAGACGAACTAGCATTTTTTTTTTTGGAATATCAGGCTTTTGCCTACTATGAAGAAGAAAAATGATATTACTCAGAGATTTAGTATTTGCCTAATGGTGTAAGGAAGATGTTGCCAATCCAGCATAATTAAAAATACAAAAAAAATTGTTAACAAGTTAACAGAATTCTGAGTAAACATATATACCATGACAGAAAGTGGTGCAGCATACATGATGATACCCAAAACCCCACCAAGTGTCCCCACAGTCATTGACCGGCGCTCATGGGTGTGCACAAGCGTAATTACAAGTGATGCAACTACACCTACAGTTACAATTGAGGCAAAAAGCATGATGAACACTAGCAACCTCTTTCTCCCTTGGGAGTAGAGGAGGAAGACAAGGACATAGAAGAGTTCGACAACCAGGCCTGAGCCACAGGTGGTTATGATGAGAATGCTGTGCGGGTGCACAACGGGGAGTCCATACAGCAACCACATCATGCAATTGATTACAGCTGCAATGTATGGAATGGGAGAGAATTTCTCGACTGATCCCTTCTTCCATATCTTATAGAAGGTTGGCCTGTGCCAGCCAAAAAAGGAAAAATAAAATTACGGAAGGAAAGAAATTAAAGAGTAGATTGGCCTTGATGGGGAGAAGGGTTGATTTATAAAATAAATGGAGATGAGAAGAACTATCCTTACATTGGTGATAAGACCAGAACCGTTGAAGTTGTATTTCCTGAAAAATTACTATAATTTAATAAAAGAACATTGGTAATGTAATGAATTACTGACTAACAAATTACCGGACTGTTAATTATGACTTGTTCATTTGATAAAAGATTGAAAAGATTATGTGAGAATAGAACATGAAATCTAAAAATGATAACATCACTAGGAATATACTATTTTGTACAGACATAACTTTAAAGTTATGCAATTTCTATGTATATACCAACCTAAAGCACCAACGATAGTACGAAGTGTACCAGAAGAAACCATGGCCAAGTAATTGTGTATGATATAGAGATCAGAGAGAGAGATTGAGAGAACCCAAGTTTTAGTGAGAGTATAGAGCATCAAGAACAGACAGTGGCTTTAAATAATGGGGCAAGGATGCCTCTGCTTTTATGTATTTGTGTATGTATGTCTTTTCTGACCATGCAGTTTTAGCTCTTACAGATATTAAGGTGAAAGGATAGCCCAATACTTGTTAGTTGTCATAAATGAAAGGATAGCCCAATACAGTATATTAGTAAGAGGATAACTACTTGTTAGTTGTCATAAATGAAAGGATAGCCCAATTAAGGTGAAAGGTGACAGGAAAGCATCGAGCTAAAGTATGAGATCAAACCAATTCTTTGATAAAATGTGTTCACACAGCAGAACTATATTTGATAAAATGTGCATATCAGTCCATGCTCGACGACAATTGAGGCATAAAGTACCTAAAGACTATAGAAGCACAAAAACAGTACTGAAACAATGTGAAATTGGGTAAAAACATCTACAAGTGTACGTAAAGACCAGCAGGTACGGGTCGAAGAACTATATTGTTGTGAGGAATTACCCTTTTTTAAGTTGGACTTGAGGATGAACTAGTAGTAATTTGAGAATATAAGAATGAATATGTTACTCTCACTTCCTCTGATTTCCAATTTAGTAGATTTTTAAACTACAATATTTTAAATTGTGAAATAAAAATATTAATTGTATTAACCCCTTTAAAGCCATGTCAACCCTCCTCTGACCCACTTTTTTTTTCCTCTTCTCTCTGCTACTATCTTCCTACCCCTTTACCAAAAGCATATGAAGCATCAACAACAACAAAAAGAAAACAAAAAAAAAAAAGATCCTTGACCCCTCAACAAGAGTCTCTCTCTGAAATTGGACTCTTTTGTTTTGGAAATTTCCATTTGTGCAGAATACCGAATAATTATTTCTTTTGCAAAAAGAAAAACTTCTCCATTCTTAGTGGAAATTACCAGTAAATTGCTCGAGCAACGACAAATGTCAGAATTGAAACATCAACAATATTGAAGCATAAAGCATAACCAGTTTTTAGGAGAAGATGCATATTGTAATCTATCATGAGTACAAAATATGCTCCCACTTTAATTATGTTCTCTTTTTTTTTCCAGTTATATAGTATTTTTGATCAATTAACATACAAATCCTCGCATATAAGTTGGTTGGTATATGTGTATGAGAAAAGCATTTCATTTCATATTTATGCATTCAAAATTCTCAGTGGGCAACAATTAAAGTGCTTATTAGTCCTTTATTTATATCTAATGGTAGCCTTTTTGAGTGTGTATGATGCTACTTATTTGGAGCATTTTTGTTTGGTTTTGCTCCCTATATATAGGGTGTTTTTTAAGATGAAACTTCTAGGTCTATTTTTGGTGTCATAAGCTTTCAGTCAGTGTATGGATAGATTTACTGGTGTTCAACCAAATTGGTGATTTTCTTGTAATAGTAGCATCAATCATCGCTTTTAAACGAGTCCTTGTTAGGAACGCTTCCTCTAAAATAAGGAAAAAAGAAGATTTAACAATAATTGTCTATGCATGCTGTTAGAGTTTGATATGTAATGATTCGACCTGTGCTAACACAATATGTACTGTTTCTTAAAACCTTAATTGGCATCATCTTTTCTGAGCAAGGAATTAATGAAACAACATACCAGAGTTTTAAATTGGTTGGTCATTTACAAAAGCTCCTCTGATGGCAATAAACACTTGTTTGATAAGGAAAGACAATTTTGAGACCAAGTGCCAATTTAAGCAATTTTATTTGGATGGTCTGTGCCGTGCGCTTTGTTTACGCTAAGTATTGAGAACAACATATCTATGTTTCCTTTTCCCCACAGAAAGGAGATTTCATATATTATCACTATACACCTACAAATTGTATAAAAACATATTGTCGGCATCTTTGTGTGTTTGTGTGTATGACTGAGAAATTATAGTAAAGAGAAAATAGAAAGCATTACTTAATTTGATAGTGGTGACAAGCACTTATTCTGATAGGAGATTATGATTTCCTTGTTAATAAAGATATCATCAGATTCAGCACATGATTGTAACAAGACTTGGGAACCCACAAATATATGTCGGAAGGCAAGCAAATTGCCAAGCGAGCAGTTCCAACCAGATGTCAACTCAAACAGGAATAAGAGAACCAGCCTTTGTTTTATGTGAGAGGTCACTGATGATTCGATATTTGATTGGAGAATTCTTTTATAAATAAATAATTCAAGTTAGAAGAATTATTGTCGTCATTTGTGTAGACGTGTAGCAAGGAGTTGCATATATAATATTCAGCAGGGAAGAGAGAACCGCATGTCTTAATTTGTAAAGTGAAGAGAGATTTTTAGTTGTTAACCAGATGCAATTTCTTTTCTTCCATTTTTATAAATATTGGATCAAGACCGCCCTCTTTTTGACAAAACTAACATGACATGAAGCGAAATTATGTAAGTACTCATATTAACACACTTGTTTGGTGAGCTCTCCTTAATTTTTCTTAAGTCTCATTTAATTTTTTAGCCGCTTAAGTTTATTGTTTAATAAACATAGATCAAAATCACTTCCTTTGATGTTAAAATCACTAACCTATACTATCAATAGTTTAATTAATATGAAAACAGGGAGAAAATGGGGTGATGCATCGGCTGCGGCCCAGCCCTTTTCTAGGAGAAATCATTAGCATTGCAATTGAATTTCTTCTCATCTGTACCAGATTTTACCTTTTTTTCATTGTGTGTTCCTCCTCTGCGCATATGGGCCAGGGGAGATATATCCTACGCCTTAGTTTAGAAGTTACAATTGGGCCTAGTAACATTACTGATTTGTACATTTGCCAAGTGAGTGCTGATATGCGTCCAGGATTCATGACTGTGCTGAAAAGTGTGCTTTCTTGTGTGTCAAGGTCAACGATGGAGAATTGGAGACCACTTTATATTGGAAGATTAGTGTTTAGTTTTGACAAAAGTTACAAATATGGGCAGTTTCTAGATGCGCTTATAAAGTATGCTTTTGTGTGGGACCAAAATGAAAGTTTTCCTTAAGTGCTTAGTTTTTGTCCTTTAACACAATAGTGGACAGTGTAGCATGCATAGCTCTCAATCCAACAGTTGCAAAATGTTGGAATTAAAGTAATGAGAGTCCATCAACTAGTGGCTTGATTAGTTTGGTCAAATTTTGGATTTTTTTATTTATATTTATTTGTTAAACTGAGTAATAACATTAATCACTGTGATTAATTTCCTACAATTAAGTTATAATACAGCTAGTGAATTTAAGATGATGTCATTTTATGATGTCCTTTCCATTTTTTTATTCCACCATTTTGTTTTTTTAATTTTCTACAGTCATATCCAAGACAACAAATTTGTGATTGATAGAATTTCGTTAGTTGATTATTTTATAATTTAGAAAAGCGATTAGTTTAATGATTATTTTTGTATTATTGTCGAATTTGAACAAATGATTAACTTACATAAGCAGTTAGGCTTATTTAGTTTAGTCTTGATTTATTGTTTTTCCGTTGATTTAATTAATTAGATGGGACATTAATAAAGTAGAGAACATTGAATTCCCTGTTGAGCACAGTGCACACAACTGAAAACTGAAACAGACATCATATAAGTGGTCAATTTGGAAAAAGGAATAACATCAAAATTAAAATATAATATAAGGGCCCTCACAATTAAAAAAGTAATTTGATTTAATTAGCTCCAATTGATTTTATTGTTTTTTACTACAATTTTACTATATATATGTACAATTTGATCCCCCTTCTCATTTAAATCTTCTCTTCAACCTCCATACTTTTCATAGTATTTATTAAATTAATAACTATATACTTTTCATGATCCCATTCTTAAAATTTATGCATATGGCCTACTTGTCAAGTAGATCAAAATCAACAGGAATTTGTTAATTACTTAAAAAGAATCGCTAGTTTTCAAGTTAAACTCACGTTTGTGGTAAAGTTTAGTCCATACTAATTCAGTAGTTGGAGTCTTCAATTTTTCTGTATCAATTCAACTCTAGTCGCATTCTTCAAAACTTGATTATTATTTATGAAATTCTCCAACAACAGATACAGTATAAAAGATAGGGTAGCTAATTCAAATAATGGTGGGGATTCATTTATAATGTGTTATCGTTAGCGTTTTGGCTGAAATGTTAATGGTTCAAATTTTAAGTTTTCGTGTTCGAAATTTTAATTTAAGAAGCTCAATAAATTCTTCATATCAAAATCTTGTAGAATATCAAAATTTATCATTTTTAGAGTCTTTTAACTATTTTTTTCGAAATTTGGAAAATGACCGTAATTGACATACAAATATTTTTTATTTTTATTTATTTTTGAGCCAAATAAAGTCATCTTTGAAAATAAATAAAAAAAATAGTTAAAAAATTCTAAAAATGGTAGATTTTTGTATGCTATAAGATTTTGATATGAAAAACTTATTGAGCTACTTAAAATCGAAACTTTGAACAAAAAAACTTAAAATTTAAACCATTGGCCGAAACGCTAACGATAGTACTTTAGCAAAATTCTGCATAATTTGACAATCTCGATAATAATTTTTCAAATAAACAGAAAAAATCTTAAAATAAAAAAGTTTGTAGATATATTTTTAATCTTATAGATTAATTGTGTTTTAAGTTTGATTTAATTTCAGTATTATTTGATATTTCATTAAAGATAATTAAAATTATATCAAATTTGCAGCAGTTCAAATTTGATGGTTTTTGACAAAATATCAAATGACATTTTTTTGATAAGATAAAATGACACTTAAATTATATAAAATTGATCAAGAATATGTTTATAAATATCTTTCTATTTTTAAGACTTGTTTCAAATTTATTTGAAAGATTATTGTCAGAATTGTCAAGTTAAACAATGTATATTGTTAATTGACACTCGCCCTATAAACAATTGAGAATCATATTTAAGCAATACTAGTCTTATTAACTGATTATTGCAGAAACAAAATATAAAACCAGAAAGAATTTAAAGGCACAAAAAGAAGAGAAATAAGCAGCACACATGTATTCAGTCCCGGAACAGCTAATTAACAAGTGCAGTGTATAAATTAAAGATCACCAGCACCATTTACGACATTTTTTAGTAAGAAAAACAAAAGGTTGTATATAGTTAACAAGCCTCTCGTCTTATTAACTATTTACCTCAAACCAGAACAAAAACAAAACAAAACAAAACAAAAAAGCACAAGAAGCTTAGAATTAATGCGTGCGTGCGTGCGTAAATGAGTCCCTTTGGGACAGCCGCAACTGGGTACATTAATTGGGTGCTCTGAACTATTTTTAATTAAGTACTATTTCATATGAATCCCACTTTAGGTCCGCTAGTCAACGGCGCCTGATTTGTTACTCAGCGCCCGTTGCTCACCCCCATTGCACCCACCTTGTTTGCCCCGTCTTTTACCACCACCACCTCCGCCAACCCCATCTCTTCCTTGTTTCTGCGAGCCTCTATCTGTCGCTGCGTTGATTTGTAGTATATTGCGTATAGCAAAAGCTGCGCTGTTGCTAGCGCCACTCCAAGACCATTGGGTATCTGCATGTCAAATTAATTAATTCTTTAGTTAATGATATATATATATATAAAGATAACAGTACTGATTTTCTTTTGTTTTGCCATGACCCATGAGCAATGTTGCCATGTAGAGGGAAACAGGGAAATAAATAAATTGGACTCACATTGAGAAAGAACTAAAGAGAAACAGAAACAGAAACAGGTTTGTGACTACCGAGACGCCGACCTGACCGGAATATCCGATTTTGTTGACGAAGACAAACGGATTTAAATTGGTAGAGAACAAAATGACATTAAAACTACCCAAACGGTGGATGTGCATTTAAAACGGCAGTTGTAGCATCTATCCATCCATCCACCAAAAGCACAAATTTGCCTCCGTACCCCTTATAATTTCCCAAATTATATGCTTTGCTCTGCAAATAATTAACTTTTTGTTGGGCCCTAACCATCATTAATTACTTGATTTTATGTTAACAAAAGAGTCACGTGGCAAACCTCGATGGGAATCTGACTCATCCCAAAAGAGTTTTAGTTCTGCAATGTTGTGTCACAAGAGCGACTAGTTTGAAAGTATGACACTATGTGGGGTTGTACATGCAATAGCAACAGTTTCAATTCTTTCGGGAGAAGGAAAAGGCGATCGACAAGAATTAGTGATGGAGAATGTTGCTATATGTCAAGGTACCATCACCTTTCTCAAGATGTGCCACATAGACAATTAATTAGAGATACAGAGAGAGAAAGAGGAATTAATTAATTAAGGGAGATGATATATATGCAATGTATTGCAACAACTCACAATGATGTAGGGGTCAAAACGGATGAGAGCATAAGCTGTCCAACAAACGCCATTAAAGAAAGCTGCCATGGAGAGAAAAAGGGGCATGTACTCCACACTTTTTGTTTGTATCACCATTTTCTGCAAAGGAAAACAAGAAAAACTAAACATAAATATTTGACTTTTAAGTCCAAGAAATTCATTGGGGTCCTCCGCAAAGCTGGATGTTTCCTAATTTTGCAAAGTAGAGATACAGTACATGAAAAAGGCCTGAACTAACTGGCCAACTTACTCATGCACTTGTTACGTTCTAACTAATTAATTAATAAAATAATTAAATTGACCTTCTATGGGCATCTTAAACAACCACCAACAAAAGCAGCATGAGAATATCTCAAAGAAAAATTAAAGTAATATATGAGTAGGATTTGCATGATACTTCCGGCTTTTTCTCCTATGATGGCTTCATATTTTACGGTAAAATGATTACCATCGAATATAATCATTCACGATAATGACATGCATATATTGATAACACATATTAGTTTTGACATATATTAATTACAATCAACGCAAGAATATGGCCTGCCAAAGCTTCAAGAACAATAAAGTACTATGTTATTGTTACTTGAAGGTTTAGTCATTACCAAATCTATTTATTAATTAACTAATGCTAAAAGATAAGCTGATGACTCACCATGATCACCAAAAAGAACAAATTAACTGTACGGGTTTAAAGTACGTGTGCTTTTAGGAGAGTATTCCTAGGTACGTACCATGACGGAGAGAGGCGCAGCGTACATTATGATACACAGCACCACACAGATTATCCCCACGATCATAGACCGCCGCTCATGGGTGTGTGCGAGCATGAGAACGAGCGACGCAACGACAGCGACGGAGACGATCGAGGTGACAAACATGAGGAAGACTTGCAACCTCTTTCTCCCTTGGGAGTAGAGGAGGAAGAGGACGATGTAGGATATCTCGATCAGCATGCCGGCTCCGTTGATGGTCACGACGAGAATGCTGTGCGGGTGCACGAGGGGGAGACCGTACAGCACCCACATCATGCAGTTGAGGAGAGTTGCAATGTATGGAATTGGAGAGAATTGCTCCACTGATCCTTTTTTCCATATCCTACAGAAGGTTGGCCTGTTCAAAAAATAAAAGAACACAAAAATTACTTTGGTGATAAGTAGTTGGATGGAATATTGGCGAATTAAATAGAGATCTACGTATATGAGAAGTATATATGCTTACACTGGTGATAAGAACAGCACTAGTGCAATTGCATTTCCTGCAAAGTAACAAATATAGAGTAGCGCAATTAAAATATTAGAGTCAATCAAATTCACAGGTAGGTCAATATTTATGTTTACCAAAAATTTTAAACAAAATTAATTAGATTAATTAATTTACATGCATGGAGTTTTGAAATTTTATTGGGTCATATCACTTCCAATATTTCCCTCCATCACTGGAAAATTGTTTTGCCAATAGAAACTCGCTCTCTTTTTCTTTTTTGAAAGACAGAGAAAAACTAATATAAAGATAACCATCATTTTACTCTATACTTGTATTGTATATATGGCATGAATGATATCTACATAATCATGCAAAGTAAATTTATGCATGCACCCACCTAACACACCAATGGCAGTCCGAATTACGTCAGGAGAAACCATGACTACAAACTATAAACTATAAACTAAGAGGGATAAAGAGAAAGAGAAAGAGAGAGAGAGAGAATATCTGTGGAGATATATCTAGACAGAGAGATGCAGTGTCTGATTTTAATTTGATGAGAGTATGACTTCAACCAGCAAGCAAGAGCTGCCTTATATAGAGACTGAGGCCAACATCCTCACTCCGTTTGTGTGTTTATCCATGTGGCTTTTTTATTATTTTATTTTTGAAGTTGCAATATGGTGTTTTCTATCTATTTAATATTTTAAATTGGGTGCATAACGGATTAGATAATTCGGCTACAATTAATTCCAACCTACTTTTCCAATCTACGAATTAAGAGGAGGGGCTACACGTGCTGGCTAGCTGGGCTGTGTAAAGCAACTTTACATTAGATAATTAGATGAGGAGGAATACCCATTTCTCATAAATATATTATAATTATACATGGTGTGCATTTTTCTACATGTTACTGTTACTAGTAGGACAAAATAGCTTATGATAAGAGATGCTGTGATAATTCAAATTAATCTGTTTAGTCTATAATGGATTCACTGTCTAATTAGTGTGACTTCTAGAGTATAGTTTAACGTTTATTATAACAAGACCTGAAACAAATAGCACATAATTGAACATATAGCTTATAAAGTGAGCTCTATTAATTAAGCTACTTCACAAAATAATGATATGCTGGTACATCGGCTACATGTTTTAAACTTTTTATTTAAAGTGTGAATATGGCCTATTCTAGTTTCTAGAGTGATATTACGTGTAAAAATTACGTTGGAATCTGAATTTTGTATTTTTTTTTCATCGAGAAAAACTATGAATATTTAACTGTTCATATTATTTAAATCAATGGATTTTCTCGTTATTCAAAAACTAATTACAAAATAAAGATTATATTTGATTTTCAACAAAACCTATGGACAAATTACATTGAGCAGATATCGATTGTTTGCAATTCCAAAAATTAAAATATAGTCAAAGTATCGATGTATCTTTACTCCGTGAATTATACCTTGATGTAAGAATTACTTACTAATTGCGAACTAATTACGATCTATCCGAGAAGTTCAGGACATAATATAAATGTGCTTTGAATAGTTTGTGAGATGTAAGCTTAACACACACATAATTTTTTTCAAATTACTATCTAAAAAAATTCATTGGGTTAATTATTTGGTTTCCTGGCGGTTACGAATCCGTTTGGAATTAATATAGAAGAAATACAAGGACTCCTTTGAGAGAAAACAAAGAAAAAAAGAAGGAAATAATATATAGGAGCTTGCCTCTATCCTGAAATTAATGGTATGGGTAGAAAGCAGCTTGAAGGGAATAGGGTGAAAATTAAATAATATTTGATCGGGCACTGGGTTCAAGATTTTCTCGGACCCCCAGTTTTAGACTTTTAGACCCTTCACGCTCGGTCCTTCTCTATCTCTCTATCCAAACCAAAAAGAAAAGGAAAGGAATGAGATGACCTCTCTAAATTAATCTCGGATCAAATCTCTCAAAGTTGATCACATTCCGAAATATTTACGGATAGAATTTCCACTCAAATCTTTATATCTATTAAATAAACATTTAATATATTATATTGTAAGTCTTTATACTAATCTATACAAGTAATATATTTTACTTTGAAAGATCCAATATTTTGGAACAGCGGTTGACCTATTCATTTGTAGAGTTTAGTTATCTACTTTGCGCTCCTTCATTTGTGCACTACACATCCAATTCAGTTAATGCATGGCACAGAGAAACCGGAAACTTGTATGTATAATGCTGACGATTATACAATTGGACGACCTCTCCGCTGTCCATCTCTCGGTGGAAGTTAGATACTTCATAATTGTATCTTTAGTAGGGATTTGAAACCTTCCTATTTTGTGTTCCATGGAGAAGGAAGATAGATAGATCAAAAGAGAGATGGTTTCTAGATTGTCGTCAAACTTTCATTGCCGTGTTGCCTCGGAAGGATTGCCATGTGCCAAAAAGTTTTTGTATCCGACACGCTCTTTTGGAGAAATTCGCAGAAATATCCGACACACTCAATGCGCTCTTATCTGTTCCACCTTTAGCTTTTAATAGTGATGAACGTCGGTGTTTCTTCAAAAAAAAATTAATCCTCTGCACAGCTCTTAGCTCGTTATTTTGTGTTGTATAATATCTCATCACTCGTGTAATGTTTCATTCAATTATATATAATTAGAAGGGAAACGTCAGACAGATATCATTATAATCAATAATGATTTTATCATTTATATTGAATGAATTATTATTTATGTTAATGTTTTTTTATGTAATTTGTTTTGTACAGTTTTGTATCGAATTTTTGTTATTCAAATTAAACATTGTTGATCTAAATAATAAATCATTTAAGTTAAATAATAAAAATACTTTATTATACCATCCTATTGCAAGTTTGGAATGACACTTTGCTATATACTTTTTTACCTCCTTCAAGAACTTAGTTTCTTTGAAACACTTACAAATAATTTGTTAATTTTGATTTGTAATTATAATATCAAATATGTAGAACACATGCTAATTTAGCAATCATGATAAACTAATATTTTTTCTGAAATGGCACATCATCTTTTGTAATTTCTTTATAAGTTGTATGATAATATCATTTCTGCATTAATTAAAAACTATCATGTCAGTAGATTATCGATTATGGGCATGAAATTATTCTAAAATTAATATATAGAATATTGTTAAATCGATGATGTAATAAATAAATTTAATTTTTACAATTACAAAGATTGAGATGTTGTGACACGGTTTTTGTACGTATATCTATGGCTTTGTTTTTATTCTCAAGACTAATTAATTATTCATCTCATGTACATAATCATAGATTTGATGACCAATAATTTTCATCTTATATTCGATCAAATACCCAACGTGTGCAATGATGATGACAATAATGAATACAAAATAATTAGAATAATTTAATAATTAAATACTATATTGATAATTAAAGGATTAATATCATATTTATCTTTAAACTATTTTTATATTTCATATATATTTACCTATCAACTCTTTAATATATCACATGTATATCTCCTTTTAATTCTTCAAATACTTTCATATATTTATCTTACAATTAGTAAACATAAAATATTTAAGTTAAAATTCATGGAATTTATATTCTTATTATAGATAAGTATATAATGACTAAAATGCCCTCCCTCCTAATTCACCCCTAGCTAATTAAATCATGTAGCTTTTTACCATGGCTGCGCAGAATACGTTTTGTATTCAATAGTATACTTTTTGTTATGGCAGGTCTCATTCTCCTTATCTCTCTCTCTCTCTCTTCCCCTCTCACCAAAACTATAAGCTTACATGACTCTCTCTCTCTCTCTCTCTCTCTCTCTCTCTCTCTCTCTCTTTCTCTTTCAGTAAGCTTGGCAGTGGTTGCCAAATCGCTCTCTCTCTCTCTCTCTCTCTCTGCGTCTTTGTCTATATGCAACGCATAGACTTGAGAGTTCAGACTAGCACCACCGATCTTTCCACCTTTCCTATTGCCACGTCCCCTTCTTAATTTCCTGTACCCATATTCTCTCCCTTACAATTGGCTTATTATTGTGTTCAATTTGAGATAAAAAGTATGAGATAACAGATGCAACGAGCCTCACGAACTCCTGCCAAGAAATATAACTAAGTTTCTGGTTTTGTTCCAATTAATTAAGCAATCTCTATGTCAACTTAATCTAACCAAGCATCCAAGTATTTATCATTGTTGGACCATAGTAATTCTTTTAGTAACAATAACACACTATAGAATTAATCTTGTATTTTGTCATTGAAGGAATAATGAAGAAATTAAATTCTGTGCACATATCTACAATTCGACATTATACATTATTGGCTTACATTCTTTCTTAAAGAAATGCCAACTTGGGTTTGAATCCGTTGTAACCGGTTGTTGGTTTTTGGCACTATAATATATCGTCTTTACTGGCACAACTCCCGTTAGAACTCTACCACAGATATAGCTATCGATCCACTGAGCTCTCAGGAATGGCTGCACTATCTGCACACGACAAGTTGCTTCTATTGGTACCAGTCAACGCACAGTGCCGAAGTCACATTGTCATAGGTTTTGTATGTTGCTTTGTGCTTTTTGACACCGGGATTAATCATATGCGCGCCGTTTGATCAGTTGATAGTTTCACCTTTGGTTCATGTTTCTTAGGTTGATACTTCACCTCTTCATCTCTGGATTGATGTATTCTTTGGTAATTAAATGATATTGATTGTGATGTTATATCAAATAAATGTAAAACTTTGGTCAATTCATTAACTTAGCAATTATCAGTTTATCACTAATCTACCAAGAGAGAAGGGGATTATCGATCAAAATAGAACACATCAGTGAGGAAGGAATTAAAAGGGAGGGTACTTTAGTCAATAACTCAATATATAATTAGCTTTAAAAAAATATAAATTTATAGAATTAGAACTTGATTTAAATTATGTCAACTAATTATATGGGTAGATATAAAGTTTGAAGAGTTAGAGAGATACATAATATATTAGAAAGTTGATGAGTAAATATATAAAAAAAAAAGAATTTTAAGAGTACATATGATATTAAGCCATATTATCGTTATGATAATAGTTGTATAATGATAATCATGATGATAATAATAAAAAATTTATGAATTGTGAATCCCACCAAATTTTATTTCAAAAGAAATTTCGTTTCATTAAGTAGGCCCCATTGAAGTCACAACTTTATTTATTCTCACTGATGCTTAAATTATATATTTGTATTAGACTTCATGGATAATGAATAAAAAGACATTAATTATTTCTCATCTATACTATAACTAAACATGGCGTTATTATTTTTGTTAGGCAGCAAAACCGAACTTACTACTTTGCACCCGACCAACACAAATCCTATATAGCAAACAAAGTAACAAAGCAAAGTCTTTGCTGCCAATAATTTGATACTTTTTGGTGTATTTGATATTTTGTCAAGCTTTTTTTCTATAATCAAGATAGTTGGTTATAATTGAGGGCCATTTAGACAAAACTTTTAATATTCCTTGGATTGACAGGACTTAAAATGTTTTCAATCAGTTAGGCAACTAGCCTCCATAAATTCTGTCCAAGTGTCAACCATTCAATTGGCAAAAAATAAGTTCACTTCTTTTTTGTGATTTTTTTTTTGGGGGGTTTGGTTATCGCATAATACATTCAATTCAAAATGTATTTTTTTCCCATAAGTGAAAAAATCATATTAATTGTCTTAGACAATGTCTGTAAACATATTTACATGATATTGTGTAAATTGTGTAGACGAGTTTGTAGATATTATTTACAAACTAAATAATATGGTTTGTGAAATTATAAAATTTTGTGATTTCGAATTTCATTATTCTCGTCTTTTATTTTTGTATTATTAAATAAATACAAAGGTAAAACCAAGTTTATACGTTACAGAGTTTTCTTTAAGAGACATACTAACTGGCAGATTCTTTGAAAACACTAAGTTGATAAGGATTTAAATTTCATTAATTTTATTTTTATATTAGAACATAATGAATCTTGTTAGTGCTCAAAAATATATTCTGCAAGCGTCTCATCAAGAAAAGAAAATTATTCCTCAAGGCACATGATGTCTTCTCTAGTAATTAACTTGATTTTGAATTTTGAAATTTTAAACTCGAGGGCCAATTAAGCCAGGTTTGGATTTCTATATCACACACGTCTGTAGGCGCTGTGGCAAAATTAGAACTATGTCTATCCATTCAGCATTAAAATTACCAAATGCTTAAATATCCAATTGCTTTATATGCATGTTTCTCCAAATTTTGTTCATACTTATTTGTAATGTAATCAATTAATGGAACATTATATATCCCCATTTTATTTCCATCCTTTTCATTTCCTTTCAAACTAGAGAACACACTCTCAATAAATATAATGGGCTTAATAATAAAAATTAAAACAAAGAGGATGTGAAAAAAATAGTTTTAAGTCTATTAGAATTGCTATTTAATTGACTAAAATATTTGGTCTCTATTAAATGGTGGTCAGTATCTCCACCCGGGCCACCCCTCTTTTAAGTCTTAATCAGTCTGAACCCCCCCCCCCCCCCCCCCCCCCCCCCCCCAATGATCTCCTTTTCTTTTGCGCTGTACATAACAAAATTTTCGTATCAGCAAAAAGTAATACTGTCACACAAAACCAACTCACAAAAGAACTCATTATATTGTTCTTTAAGATTTCAGGGACCATTTGGCTCTGAAAGAAAAAATGGTCTTCAAAAACCTTTTGTATTTTCCGAAAGTTCAGAAACGTATTGGAATTTTCATCTAAGCTTCATATTATTATTATTATTATTATTATTATTATTATTATTATTATTATTATTATTATTATTATTAAGTTAGGGCGTTGTTTATGATTCCAGTGATATTCTTTTTATCTTCCGTCTCACCTATCAAAACAGTCTGATGATAAAGATAATGTTTTTTATATAGACGCTGCCATGACTAAGATGCTTGAATGAGAGAATATTTTTTTCATGATTAATGGACAATTATTAACGGTTAATAATTGATGTGTCATGACAATGATAATAGCGAAAAATTAATATATGTATATATATGAAGCACTCAAAAATACATATTTTAGTGGGACTTGCATATTCTATCAATGATAGCAAAAAATGCTCTCACTTTATGTTCCTTCTTTATTTGGAATTGTTGGAATATTGAGTCCACAGAAAATTTGTAACATTTACATGTTAGGCATATATGCATGTGGAAAAAGATTCTTAATTCCTATAGTACAATCCTTGTATTCCGAAATAATTAACAATTTAGGTCTTCAAATACGAATTCTCATACCACAATTAAAATTAATATTAATTTTGATGTTCTTCTCTCTTCTATCTCAAGATAATATTTGTCCTCATAAATGATGATATTAATTGGGTAATTAATGATGACTAATTAGTAATTACGATGCCTTTATTTCCTAAAAAAGTCTTGACCATCTTTTTGAATATTTTTTTGTATTTCGTATTGTAAAAGGTAGAATTTTATAAACCTAGACTAGTCGCTTATCATGCCAAGTATGAATTTCATAAGCGCCCCCTTCAAAATTACATGGAAAAATACATAATAATTTTCTTCTGACTGAAACAAATAGTAAATTAACAGTTATTTATGGTGTATATATATTCAAATGTTATGTTATATATATCCATCTTTGAAAAATATTATTCAAATTAAAATTTTAGATGTATTTTTAATTATTTAAATATAGATATGTTTGGTAGCAAATTTTATTAAGACCGTGAACTCCGTACCTACCAAACAAACTTTGAAGGAGTATATAGGTACCGTCTGTGAAGTAATAACTTGTAGGGTCATATGCAAGTTAACAGTGCAACGAACACTTTGATGAAAAAGATGACATTTTGTGACTTATCGGTAGTTTGAAAAAGAGAGCGCTATGAGAACGTATTTGAGTCAGATTTTTCTTGGCACGATTCTAGCTGGAGATTTTGTTTACCCCAGATTATGAGAGAACAAGTTCCTCCACATAAAAAGGAGATAGCAAAGTGGCTAGAGTATATATATATATAGACTATAGACCATAGAGCAACTGCTCTCACCTGCATATAAATTTTAAAATATCTGATAAACCTAATACCAGAAATTATAATGCAATTCTTAATTACATTGTGGAGGCAAGCATTTATTCTCGTAGAATGTATTGCATTTCTTGTCAGAAAGAAAACAAAAAAGCGACGATGATTCAGATCCGCACGTTCGATCAAAATGCTGCCAGAACGAACTTTAAATTTCCAATGAAAATTACCGTAAGAATTTTCTATTCTTCCTCTTGTGTTTTAAAACGAACTCGGAGCAATGATAATTAGCACCGTCTAAAAAATAAAATGAAATGGTTTGCTTCATTTGATTATTATAACGATTTATTGCGATCAAAGCTACTTGAATTAGCACAAATTATTTTCTATGCACCGATTATTAACAGCAATTTTGAGGATATATTCAGCTTTATGATTGTTTATGGGGAGAGAATTCCTTGACGACTTGTTTATTTATATGTGCAGAATCGATGTATCGGAGCACAAACTAACAAAAGACTTTATTAGACTGCTAGGCATAGATTCCAAACTTGTTTGACATTTTGGACTGTATGATTCAAATTTTTTTGTACAACAGAGAGAAGTAACTAAAATTTACCTTCTTTTAAATTTTTGGTATTAACATTTCTAAATTTAATTTGAGTTACTCGAGTCTATTTTATCTACCAACAACAATTGAAAGTACCAATACAAAATCAAAATGAAGTCATTATTATGAAAACTGAACCGAACCAGCCATGCTGGCCATAAAAATTGGAGCTGATATCTTTTTCTTGTTTGATTTGAAGAAAAACCTGTATCAAAAATTGAACAAAACAGAAATCTATTAATTATCATGTTTTTAAGAAAGCTCCGCTATCAACTTGTCAAGTATTTGAGAGCAATTTTACCAATGATAAATAATTGATTTTTTTTGCTTGGTGCAATGCTTTTTAGCTTATGCATGTTCACATTTGGAGCATATATGTTAGCTTTCTGTGATATTTCAATTGCCAAGGCACAAAGGAATTAAAACTCAATAGGCATGTGTGTGTAACACATGAGTGCACTTTTGGTTACATGAATTAAAATTTTGAGCTGATGGATATAATATTCCAGTCATACTTGTGTGCCGTTTGTCACTGATCGACATATCTTGACCAGATGGAAAAATCCTTGCTCCCGTACACACATCATACTCTGAAGTTTTTCGTTTATGATGTCCATTTTAACTGAAACGTACCAATACACAGCATGATGCATTGATGTGAAACCTTTTGTTCGTGCGATGATTTGTGTCCATTTTAACGGACACGGACGCGGACGCGGACGCGGACGCGGATGCGGATGCGGCAGAGTGTCAACATTGAGAACGACCTACTGGATACATAATTTTTATCTAGAATGGAACAAATAAAAAATCATAATTTGATATTTTTTTTGGTTAAAATCATTTCTTCTTTCCAAGCTAATATCTCCTGTAATTACAGTAAATAATTATACTGGAAAACTTTCATTTCTAAAAATTGCCAACAAAGCTTGCTTTCCATCAACACACCTGAATGGCATAGATGGGTGCCGCGAGCAATCTTTAAAGTGCACCTCCTCTTCTCTAATTTATGATTAAGATTGCTACCACTTCCCAAAGAAAGAAACAATAAGTAGTTTCTGTACTTGAAGCTACCACATAAAACGGTTTCCACTATTTAACACCAAGAAACAGAATACAGCTAGCTTGGAGGAATATCATCTTGGACTGCATCGTTCAAAAAGGAAAAAAATGATCAAAGAAAAGCAAAAGGGATCAGAAGATAGATATAGAATTTTGCAGTAACTAAAATGTGAATTGTACAAAGAAGGAGAGGTAGGGTGGAAGATCTGTGTATGAGAAAGATAGAGAGAGACGCACTGCTTAGAATGAATCCCTGAAGTAAGCTCTGGGCCTTGTCAGCCTGTTCTGGGCTTCCTGCTATTCGAACAACTCCATCAGTTGTCTCAGGTGCATCTTCAACTAGTGTAACAGCTGCTCCAGAAATCTGTTTATGCATAGCAATTCCACTTTAAATTCATTCATTCAAATAATAGTTCCTCAATAGAAGTACCTTACCAATCTGTCCAGGCTCAGAACATAGTACTGGTATAAAAATTTAAATCAGTACAAAATGTTAACCTGACTGATTTGAGCTAGCTTGTTTTTGGATCTCATCGTAAGTATTTCAACAGCAACCTTCGGGATGACTACTTCAAGAGTACTTCTTGTCACAATAGGTGCCACAACTCTAAAAAATTGCAGGTTTACAATATATTAGTTTTTTGCAAATAACTATGAGGAGCCCAAATATAATGGAGGTCAATCCTGCCACGCAAGATCAATAAACCCCTAAAACGAGTTCATACCTCTTTAAGCTATTTTGTCTCCCTTCATCGCTACCATTACTTGCTTCTTGCTCAAAAGAACCACTTGCACTGCCTCCCACATCCTAAAACAAAGCACAGTAAAGTAGATCAATGCAATCTATGTTCAAAACACCAGTACCAGCAACTTGTTGTTAACAAGCCACACAACCTATCACCTAAGAAGATTCCCCTGCCTTTTCAGATGTATTCTTTCTCACATTCATAACATAGCTCAAAATGAACCACGCAAATCTAATCCTCTCAGTTCTCAAACAGATTTTAGTCCAAAACCAAACAGCAATATTACATGTGACTAATTGGTATTATCAGCAATAATCAAATACAAAAATTCATAAATAAATTACCTTGGGATGCCATGGACCCCCTGGTGCTCTTGGATAGGCAGCCATGGAAGCAATGTCATTTCCATGGTAAACTTCACGAAGGGAAGCAGAAACCATATCATTATTTGGGCCAGGGTATGGTGCCTGTGGCATATCATTTGACTCGTAAACATCCCTGAAAAGATAACTCCTTAAGTTTGCAGTTATTTGAACAAGTGCATTTCGAGCAGCTCTTATCTCCCCTACAATCTAAAAAGAAGTTATAGCCAGTCTTAGTATCTTAGTATACTGAACCATAATCAACCAGAAGAATCTAGCAAATCATCAAAATATCATGGAACCACCAAGAAGAGGTAAGTGCCCATCAATACCAATGTAAGAATTTCCATACATTCCATTCAAAACATGAAAATAATTGTATGCATCCCTCGCTTCCTATACACGCCAACATGCTAAATGATCTTGTATTTCACACATGTTGTTACTAAAATAATAATAGAAAAGGGGGACACTTAAGGTACTTCTGCAAAGAATCGGTAGGAAGGTACAAATCTTAAATAACAACATATTTTACTTTGCACTATGTTTCATAATATTTAGGGGTTGCAAGGCAATTGTAAAATTCTACTTATTAATTTAATGCAAGTTGAGTAGTACATAACTGAATCATGCAATTATGCTAAGAGAACCCTTCAGCATCTATGTACAACTCAAAACACAAAATACCTCTGAGTAGTTTGTTTCCATTGATGTCATCCATTTTTAATGATATAATAGCTCTGGAAATTTGGAATCTAGCAACTTGGGAAGTACCTGAATAAGCTCATCAGAATCCAATGCACAGATAGGGAGATCTTCTTTCGGCAAGATCTGCACATTTGCACTGCATGATTTATTTATCTCAGATAGTAACCCGTCACGCCCCTGGAAACAAACAATCTCCTTTGAAGGAACTAGAATCCTCGTGGTTATGACATTGTCCTTGTCAGGCCCTAAGTCTACAATATGAGTCTGGATGTGGAGAAGTGCCTCTTGTGCAGGGAAAAGCTCATTATCTGGACCCTGATATAAAAGAAATATTGTATAGACGAATTACAAAAATCATGACGTGAATTTTCTTATATTATTTACCTTGTTTTCTTAGCTTTCTTAGATCATTGCTGAACAGCACATACAGCTTGTGGACCAAAAGCAGGCACAGGCATACAAAAAGAGCTTTCTTTTATTTGAATTGTACAAATATTTACTGAAACCTTATAAAACCACAATATAGCAACAGAAGCCCAACTAACAGGAAGCAAATTACAAGACCAAAAGATTCACAAATGTTAAGAGGTTTATTAGTACCACAACAAGCATACATTTCCTTTTTTTTTCTTTTAGGAAAAAGCAGCACAGGTATACAAAAAGCTCTTACAACAGTCTTACACAAAGCAAGTGGAGCTAGTACAGCTGTAAGCTAAATCAAGTGCCAGTAAGTCAACCGGCTATTTATCAAGCACAAAGCTCTTACAAAATTATACAATGAAAGCAAGGAAAAGTACCTCTTGGGAAGTAACAATGACAATTCTCTCATCAGAGCTTACAACAGGATCACTAATCCTGACATCAACACCCACATCAGAGCGAAGTGTCTCCAAAATCCCACGTGGCGGCCCTTCCATGACAACATCAACTTTCTCACTTGGACAGAGAATCCGGAACACGATAGCCTCGTACGAATTGACTTGCTGGTTGTTGTACTCCAAATAAGGAACACCATTGGAATCAAACTCATTCCTGGGTCTGTCTGGGCCATCGAGATATCTCTCCTCGATGGCTGGAAGATGTTGTGTGGAGGGAATATAATCACCTTCTGGAGGGACATGGCGGTCTCGGTCACGAAAGGAACTGCGGTCCCTGTGCAAGCTCTCTTTTAATCTGTCAGAGATGATAGCTATTGCGCGCTTTACCGAGCTCACATCTCCAACTACCTATGATAACAAATACAAATTGTTATAATTGAAGCCATTGACATGATGCTGCAATTTGTTATTTTGGATCAGGTGAAACAAACTATAAATAAACCAAACATGAAATATAGTCTGTTGGTTCCATAAAAAATTTACAAAAAATGCTAAGTTGTCTCTCACTACTTCTAATTTGCCTATGTTATAAACCCGCAAAAGTTCCTGGAGTTCATTAGTGTCCTTCAAAAGAGCAAGATTTATATTAGAGTAGGAAGTCGCAACAAAATTGAGAAAACATATAGAACAAACCTAATATCATTGTAAGTTTGTAACTCTTTGACCTTAACTAAAAAATCTGCATGCCAAGCAAACGAATTTTATCTTTACTTCTTCTGCTAAGATCTTACCTGAAGAATCTCTTCAGACATAGAAACACATCCGGGCGTGTTGTGATCCCTTGGCAAAATCCTAATGTGAGTCTTGGTCTCCTTTCTCATTTGCTCTATTATGTGACCTCCCCTCCCCAACAAGCACCCAACGTGCAACCTAGGAATAACCATGCGGGTTGTAACCTTAGATGGACCAACCTCATCATCACCCCTCTCTCGATCTCGATTTCGATCTCTCACATCCTCAAGGTCTGGCATATCTACTATCTTACGGTGCACGAGGAGCAGTGCATCCTGGGCAGGGGAGAACTGTGGGGGCCGTCCGTCAGGTTCTCGTTGCACATCATCGGATGTCTCAATAATGCGCTCTGAGTCGCCTGGTGCAGGACGATGCACAGTGATCCATGCATGGGTCTGTGTCTGAATTTGTGCTATTGGCTCTCCAAGGATCTAGTCCAAAATTGAAAAAAAAAACAGAGAGAGATTATTTGGTGAAACAAAAGCAAGAAAATAGAAGGTGCATTATTTGATGTCTGATCCTGAATTGACTAGGTGAACTCAATTCATATTGTATATACTATACACAGTATATGGTACAATACCTGACAAATTCTAACAGCTTTATAACTTAAAATCGTAGAGAAGATTAGTGAATGCTTCATAAGCTATCAAATTCAAACCCTGATGCAATATTTAAGAAGTAATTAGGCCCGCGTGACAAAATTAAGCGCTTATCAGTCTTTGAGGTAGTATAGCATATACTGTACACACAACATTGCATGTACCATGCAAATTTGTAACAGATTTGTAAATTCTGTACTGTGTAGTACCCCAGCATGAGAAAATTCTAATAGATTTGTAAATTATAACACATAATCAGATAGGAGGTGGCTAGTTAAGTGGTTATGTGAGCTCTGAGATGCCAAATTAATTGCATGGTTAAAGGGACGCAGCCCTATTGAACTTCTTTCAATGATGTATAGTCCCAGATATCAAAGTTGGTCCTGGTACAATATTATCCTTACGTGTTGAGTAATTAGTAGAGAAGGTCATTTTATTTAGTACTTATCCCTTGTTTATTGATTTATTTTCTTTAGATAGAATATAGAGGAGATTTAAGAAGAAAATAGAAAACATTGGCTGTGCGTAACAAGGATGGTCCGAAGCCCCTCCTAAGTAGTAATTATACACTGGTGTTGATGGAAATAAAATGGCGATTCAGACCTCATCACACTTGTATTCAGGGCAGAGAATGCGGTAAAATGTAGTAACTGCAGCGCCGGAAGGCGGACCCCCGTCGGCTCCGACAGCAGGAGGTACAAATGACGGCGCCGGAGGGGGAGGCTGGAGACGGCGGTCGTCGGAGCTTCCCCGGCGGTGGTGGTGATTGGGGCGGCGGCGATTGTCGTTATAGCGGGGTCTGGAGCGAGGCGGAGGCGGAGGCGGAGGGCTGGAGTCCGGATTGTAGTTGTAACCTCGCTTGGAGCGGGATCGCTCCATTTGTCGTTCTTATTTGGCCTTTCTTTTTTGTTAGTTATTGGCGATTGCTTTTAGGGTTTTAGTCTTGCAGAGCTTCACTGTATTCGGTTCGTCAGACAGCAACTAAGCGAGCGCAGCAGCCATGGATGCGCGGCTTCGCGTGATGGCCCCCTCTCAAGTCTCGACTCTATCTCAGGTCGCAGGTCGCAGGTCGCAGGTCTCAGGTCTCAGGTCTGATGAATCGGAAAGCGAAACGGGACGATAATCTATGTCTTCTCTAGCTAAAACGCTAACAACGAGACACCGCACCGGTCGGTGTGGTAAGCGGAAATGGAAGAATTGAAAAGAAGATCAGGCCCGTTCCTCTTCCGAAATCCCACAACAACGTCTACACGGCACAGAAATACAGAGGATCGAGAAGAGTCGAGTCATAATTTTATAATTAGAGAAAAAGATGACGATATAAAATATTTTTATTGAAATTTACTAGTTAAAGCTGGATTATAAGTTTAACAGATATATGATGATATATATCAAATTTAGTGTCAGAAATAAGATTATCAGAGAATGAAGTATATATTTCTACTTTTCTATATTAAAACTTTGACTCATAAACATAAAAGTATCGGGACATAATTGCAAAGGTTAGGTTCACAGAACCAAAATAGAGTTCTTTCTTTAGTCTTTGAAAAAAATAATTTATTTTTCTTTATATAGATCAAATAAAGAGCGTATTTGATATTTTGACATAATATGAGTGTCCATATAGTGATTCATGATTTATTCCTTCATCTATCATCTATAGTTATAAGTTATCACACAAGAGTGAATTTTGTCCATCATAAATGATAGATAAAATAAAAAAAACAAATTAAGAAGCATCATATCTTTTTTTTCTTTATATACCATTTCAACACAAATGAATTAGAGCTTAAAAAAGCTCTCCTCCGGCTCCCTTATGAAGAAGGATAAGGAAATAATTTTATGAGAAAAAAAGCAAGTCATTATTCTTACTATTAATAAACAATAGAAAAACACCTCTGTAACAATTTATTTAAATCACACGTTTATTTTCGAGTCGCAAGCAACTCCGCGCACTTTCTCACGTAGCGTAATGTAAACCCGCCGCCGCATTGGAGAACCTTTTCTCGTGCAGCGAAGGCACGATCAGATCACATGAGTTGGGACTGGATCCGAATCGAACAATGCTAGCTATACGCACCGGCTGGCTCACAATGGGGCGCTTCCACTCCATTCCATGCCATTCCATTAGTCCACACAACATGCTGTCCAGTCCCGCTCGAGCAATCGCTCCGCGAATCCGCGCGCCGCCACCCATGAACCTCCACAAAACCCGCCCAAACCACGCTTTACCCTCCTTCTGTTCCAGCTCTCGACCTCGCGCCTCCGCTTCCATGGCGGCCTCCTCCTCGACTGTAGAGGAGGAGGAGGAGGAGGAGGAGAGAGGAGAGGAGATTGCCACTGCTCGAGGAGGGAATGACGCGTTAGAAGGGGGAATGGTGAGTCTAAGCGAGTGGCAAGGATGGGGCACGGACTCTCCTCTACCACCTACGGTTGTGGAGATCATACAGGACATGAAGGATCTAGAGAGAGATTTCGGTTCTAAGATGAGATTTGGCGGCTTGGGAGGCAAAATTAAGGTTATTCGTCAAAATTGCCAAATTTCTGCGGTGTTGATTCTTTTAGAAATATCAAATTGCACCAACAATTAATGTTGCTTGTAAATACTAAGTGATACCTGATTTTCTGGTATCTATAATCAACACCTGCTCTTTTGGGGTAAAAATTGCAAGCAACACCTAATCTTTAAAGTCAACTTTGACCCAGATGAAAGCTACTAATTTGCTGCTAATTTGTTCTACTTAGCTTGATGGTGTCTTACATATGTAGGTACTCTTTATATATATGCACGCTGATATTTGTTATTTTTATTTGTTTGCTTAGCTTAATTTTTGTTCCACCTTAGCTTTGAAAAATAATCATGAACGTGACTTAGGGTCAAAATTGTGAATACAGAGCAAATGTACCTTTATCATAACATTAATCTAAGTTGAGAGTTTATTTGTAAATATCTCAAAAATGCAGCATTGCCTGCTGCTAGATGCAAGTAAGCCAACTGTGGGAATTCATGGGAATTTCATCACCTTGGAATTTATTTCTTATGTTGTGTTTGGCTGTTGTTCTTGGAGTGGGTATAACTCATGGAAAAAGAATTAAGTTTGACCTTTTTCTCCCACAGTGCATGACTATAGCATTGGTAATTGAATTTACTGATCAATATCATGAAGTAAATTTGAAATCTTTGGTATGAAATCTTCTATTTCGTTATTTCTTTTTAACTTTTACTAGAACATTATAATCTTTCAAATAAATTTAATACATTTCATAATCTACTCCTTTGGCACATTTTTTTCATTTTATGAAAGGTCTTAGGTATAATTTTATTGATATTACTTAATTTTAGCACCTTAGTTTGTTATTAAAATATATTAACTTATCTTTAATAGCAGTTAATTTCATCACCTCTTGTTTAATATTATGAAGTATTGAATATTTATGAATGCTCACATCCCATCTATCCGTGTGGTGTATCTTGACCATAGCTTCCACAAATTGCATTGGAGGAGCTTGTATCCATGGGATCTCATCTCATCAAATTTATCAACCGTCAAACATGAGAGTGTTTATTTGCAAATAAGATAATTGCAACAAGAACCTTTTTCCCCACTTTGAACAATTACAATGGTCTCTATTTTCATTCTTGTAGGGTAATTTAAGGGTTATAGATGATAAGAAAAAGAGATCAGTCTATGAGACGTTAGCTGAGCCTGAACAAAAGTTGCAGTATTTTACTGCACGACAAGTGGCCTGCCGTTTACTAGGAAGCAAGGGGTATCTTTGTCAGAAGGTATTGCTTTTATAGATAGGGTAAGCAAATCTCTTACTTCCAGTATTCCTTTTTCTTCCTTAAACTAAGTTTGGCGAGATTAATTGTAGTGTTGGCTTCCAAACGAAGATTGCATGTGCTCAAGGATAGCACCTTGCGATCTGTGGAGTGGAATACGGTTTTGGCTTTATATGCATCCAAAGGTCATTTTATTACTTCATTTAAGAACATGTTCATATTTTGGGCCCGGTGCTTGTATATAATTTTTTTAATTATCCCAGAAATTTGTTATTTGCTTAAATAAAGTACTCTGTTGGAGTAAAGCTACAAATTGCCACACTTATTTGTCTGATCAAGCTTATGTTCCTCATTGCTATTTGAATTATCAGAATAGGAGTACTAGGCTATAATTGAAGGTTTGAGGGATTAAGCCAAAACATTTCAAACTACTAAGGTGTAAATAAATACATCATGGTGCTTTCATTTTTGTTGAATCTGAGTAGATCGTTATTCAACGTAGTATTTTTGTTGCAGGACTTTCTGCGCCAGAATAACACAGGAAAGTTGTTGTGGCAGTTATTTGGCATCCGAGCTGCTACGATGTGTGTTTTTGGCATTCCTGAGCAGGAAGAAATCATGTGGGATGCATTCAAGAGTTCAGGTTTTACATTTTTCATATCCATGTAAATTTGTTTTTATTATTTGCACTTCTAGTGAAATCTTGGTACTATCAAATGGTTCTATTTTGAAATTCCTTAAAGGCTAACGCCATTACCTTTTAGCTTCCTATATTCCTCATACAAAAATGAGAGAAAAATGAAAGAAAGAAAGAAAATGAGTACTAAGAAAGCACGTCTGCTGTTCTACTGAATCTTACAAATATTTTTTTTTCTATTTTTTTTAACTATCTACTATATTTCATGGAGATCATTTTAAGGAAAACTATTTCAGTTGCTAGTATAGCGGGATTTTGGGATAACGACCAAGCTTTTTTGCTGTCGTGACTTTGATTCCTACCAAGATTTTAATTGAATTGTGTCCAACATGTCATAATCATTTTGTGCTGAAACCCTTTTTTTGTCAGGTAAAGACAGAATATGGCTTCTCTATCCAAATGTAAATTCATCTCCCAAATCAATTCAGGATATCAAATTGGAGGGATCTTTTGTTGAGGTAAATACATGTTTGGAGTTCTAACTTACCCATGGACATATATTTGAATCTAGAGTAAATTACACAAATGGTCCTTAAAGTATCACCCATTTATCATTTTAGTCCTTACAGTTTCAAAAATATCAATTTGGTCCTTAAAGTATCACTTAGTTACCATTTTAGTCCTTAAGCTTCAAAGATATCAATTTAGTCCTTCAAGATTTTAATTTGCACCAAATTGATCCAACATTTGATATCCATTGAAAAAACGATAATTATACCCATCATGAAAAAATAATAATTATACTTATCAATCAAGTTTTTAATTTGTACCAAATTGGTCCTACATTTATATCTATGAAAATAATATAATTAATTTATGATGGTACAAACATGAATGTTAGTACTAATTTAATTGATATTGATGTCGTGAATAATTATATTTATGATGATACAAACATGAATGTTAGTACTAATTTAATTGATATTTGATGTCGTGAATAATTATATTTTTTTTCATATTATTTGTATTGTTTGATAAGTATGTCTAAATTAGTCTTAATACTAAAAAAAGTTACTATATAGGTATAATTATCATTTTTTTTATAAAAATTAAATGTAGGATCAATTTAGTACAAATTAAAAACTTGGAAGGACTAAAATGTTTCTTTTGAAAATTTAAGGGCCAAAATGGTAACCAAGTAATACTTTAAGGACCAAATTGATAATTTTCAAACTTTAAGGACCAAAATGATAAAGGAGTGATACTTTAGGGACTATTTGTGTAATTTACTCTTGAATCTAAAAAAAATAGTTGTCAATTTCCTGAACAAGACAGATTGCTTGTTTTTCAAAAAAAAAATTATATTGAATTGGTAATTTTTCTAAACACAGGAAAATAAAGAGAAGCCATTAAACTTCATTTTACTTGATGGTACTTGGAGTAATTCTTCTGCAATGTACAGAAGGCTGAAGGTACATTGACTTTCTTTGATCTTGAGTTTCATTCTCTTTGTTGCTAGTTTTCCGATCTTTGAAAATGAATCTGCCATATTCATTACTTGGTGTACCACCATATTTTAACAAATTATTGCTACATGTTTTCTTGGTATCATTAGAACCTTATAGCTTTCTGGACATTGCATTTTTTTCCTCTTTGCAGTTAATGCGTCGTTAAGACTTACTGTCTTAGTGGTATAATTAGTGAGCTTCTTTGGAGAGTGCATTTTTTTTTTTCCTTTGCAGTTAATGTGTGGTTAACATTTTATACTTATCATAGTCATGATATTAAACATGGCATTCAGGAGAGGTGGTGTACCATATGGGGAGAGGATGATCTGCCATGCATTTCTCTATCCTCACTTGGTGCCTCTGTCATGCACAAGTTAAGGTATAATCCTTTGTGGCCTCTAACCTTGACGTTTTTTGTTTGACGACCAAACTAGTCGATGGGACATGCTTGTTTATTTTGCTCGATATGATTTGTACAGGCCACAACCAGCATGGGACCGTACTTGTACTGCAGCTGCAGCTGCAGGACTTCTATCTGAGTTGGACCTCCGTGAAGAATTTAGAGGGTTAGGGTTGGATAAACAAGCAGATGCAATTGAAAACTTACTGGATATTTTGCTGGATGCATTGACAAAGAGACGGCTCCGCATGGGCCGGTCTATAACACGAAAACAGCGACACAACAATTGCATATAGGAAATGAGTTTCATTACATGTTTCCAATTTTGATGCAGAGGGAAAACCCCATTGGCTCTAGAGTAACTGGAATGACTATTCTTTTTTGCCTTTTGAAACTAAAATTTTGCTATATTTCATTGTAAGGCAAAGTAATGAAATCTACGGATTGTAGGCCAGTTGCTTGCACATTGGCAATTTTTCTTACATATTTTTGATATATTGTATTGGTTACTTTTATTGAAAGTTTTGGTAAGAGAGTTCCATGGAAGGGTTCGGAAAGACTGACTCTTTCGTAATTAATTGAGATGGATGCACCTGAGAAAGTTCCATTTGCTTCTCTGAATTGTGGCTAATAGTATGTGCATCTTGCAAAGTAATGTAAATATTATCTGGCAATTACAACATCAATATATTTGAGTCCTTTGTAGTTATCACATGAGATATTTATACCTACTGAACTAACTATTAATAGATACTATCAAAGTACTTTTAAATCGTTGACTTTGGTCTATTTATAGTTGTTAGAGAACTATTTATACACTTGTTCATTTAGTTATTAATAATCTTCAAGCTATCATCCCAAAAAAACATCCTTCAAAATGTTGACCAAATATTTCAGTGAAAAGACAAAATATGTCATTTAAAAAAGAAGAAACTAAATTGATTAAAGTACTTTGAGCATAATTCTAGCCCAAATATTATGGGCCATCAATTTAAATCATCCATCATCTAATTCTCAAACCAGTCTCTCAAAATCACACATCATCTTAGTTCGAAGAAAAATAACCAAAGAAAAATGTTAAATCTATTTGTTTATGAAAACAAAACAAATTAAATTTCTAATTAACTCATGCTATATAATAAGCAGTCCATTGGTTTGGAGAGGAAGTGGATTTATTGAGGCTTTATGGTAGACCGGTAGCAATAAACCGAATAAATGATATCATTTGAAGAGTGGAGGAAGAAGGGTGATGTTGTAAAGAAAAAACACAGTTCAAGAAAATGATGTTTGTTTGAATAATATGAAAGGATATTTGAATTTAAAAAATTTCTAAGTATAAAGGCATTTTTAGCTGTTGATAGAAATGAAAAGAGAAAAGGTAGGGACGTTGGTAATAGAAGGAAAGACGTTGCTAGGGGTAATTTTTAGGGACAAGGGGATGGGATTATAATATTTATTTTTATAAATTTTGCAAGTTCATTTATCGAATATTTTTGTTAAAATTGTCACATTAGTGATAGATGCATGGCATATTTCGAACTATTCAGAGTTTTACGGATTAAAACTACAAGTGGATTGTAAGAATAAAGATGGTTTGCTATTGCTTGTGATATAATTATTAGAGTTGCTGGCGGGGCAGTCTGGCTCTGGCAGAGGATCAGCATGCTCTATGCAAGCAAGGCATGGATGTTGGGCGCTGTGGCTTGCAGCCTTGCATCATTTGATGTCTCATAGTGGGCTGGACCCGGACCCGTTTACCTACTGCTGTCTGCGGGCTTACATCGGGTGTAAATCGCTTCCGAATCAAACCCAACAAAGAAGTACGCAACACCGTCGCCCGTCGCCCGTCGCCTCTCCTCTCCAGATCAGTATTCATCGGGATCCTTCTCTTCCGACGAGTACCAATTTATTTCCCAATCCTGTTTTCTCATCCCGCTATCGACGCTCTAAGCCGACTATTATCTAATATACGCTAGATTTCCCCATTAAATTATAGGAAAAAAAAAACCCTACTCTCACACTGTTCTTCGACGCCGTAAACGTAACCCTAACCCTAACCCTAACCCTAGCCAATGGGGGCAACTGCTGACTCCGACTCCGATGGATTGAAGAAACTCGAGTACCTATCTCTCATTTCTAAGGTTTGCTCCGAGCTCGAATCCCATGTAGGCGTGGCCGACAAGGTGCTAGCGGAGTTCATCACCGACCTCGGTCGATCCTCCACCTCAGTCTCTGAATTTGACAAGAAGCTGAAGGAGAATGGCGCCGATATGCCAGATTACTTCGTGCGTACTCTTCTTACTATTATCCATGCCATTCTCCCGCCAGAACAGACTTCTGGTTCCAAGGGTAAAGGAGCGTCTGATTCCAAGTCAAAGCAGAAGGGAGGTTCATTTCCGGGGTTGTCACGGCCTGATGATCTGGACCGTGTTAAAAAACTAGAGATGGAGATTCTACAGGATGTAGATCTGAAATCGCGGGAAGAAGATCGAGAGAAAGATCGTGACACGGACCGAGACAGAGATAGGGCCCGGGGAAGAGATCGCCACCGTGAGAGAGACAGAGAAAGGGATACAGGCAGAGATAGAGACGGAGGCAGAGACAGAGATAGACGGCATCGAAGGGATATCGAGTATGATGAAAATGAAGAAGATGATTACAGGGGTGGTAGAAATTCTAACCATAGAGGTAGAGATAGAGATAGGGATAGAGATAGAGGCCACAGGAGAGATAGAGATAGTCACTTCAAAGACGAAGAAAGAGAAGAGGAAGAAGAAAGAGAGGATCATAGGGGTCAAAAAAAGAGTACATCTGATGAGCCTGAGCTGTATAATGTCTATCGGGGCAGGGTCACACGGGTCATGGATTCAGGGTGCTTTGTACAGCTCAGTGATTTGCGTGGGAAGGAGGGACTGGTACATATCTCGCAGATTGCATCCTGGAGAGTCCTAAATGCAAAAGAGGCGGTTAAAAGAGACCAAGAGGTTTTTGTGAAGGTAATATCTATTTCAGGCCAGAAGCTCAGTTTATCTATGCGAGATGTAGATCAGAAAACTGGTAAGGATTTGCTACCTATGAAGAAAAGCTCAGATATCAATGGTTCACGTGTGAACCCGACGAGTGGGAGCAACAACGGGGGCACAGTCACAACTAGAAAAGGTCTTTCTGGTATAACCATTAAAGAAGAAGAAGAGCCTGCTAGCAACTCAAGGCGGCCGTTCAAGCGCTTAAGCTCACCAGAGAGGTGGGAGGCAAAACAATTAATAGCCTCAGGTGTTTTAGATGTGCGGGATTATCCCATGTTTGACGAAGAAGGAGATGGGCTATTGTACCAAGAAGAAGGGGCAGAAGAGGAACTAGAAATTGAGTTGAATGAAGATGAACCCAATTTTTTGCAAGGTCAGACAAGGTTTTCAATTGACATGTCACCTGTGAAAATATTCAAGAATCCTGAAGGCTCTCTAAGCCGTGCAGCTGCTTTACAGTCTGCACTGATTAAAGAGAGAAGAGAGGTGAGGGAACAGCAGCAGAGAACTATGCTTGATTCGATACCTAAAGATTTGAATAGACCTTGGGAAGATCCAATGCCAGAAACTGGAGAGAGGCATCTGGCACAGGAGCTTAGAGGTGTTGGATTGTCAGCCTATGACATGCCTGAGTGGAAGAAGGATGCATATGGCAAGGCACTGACTTTTGGTCAAAGGTCGAAATTGTCAATTCAGGAGCAGAGGCAGAGTTTGCCCATTTATAAGCTGAAAAAAGAGCTGATTCAGGCAGTGCATGATAACCAGGTGTTAGTGGTAATTGGTGAAACAGGATCTGGGAAAACTACACAGGTGACCCAGTATTTAGCTGAGGCAGGGTATACTACTAATGGAATGATTGGGTGTACACAGCCTCGTCGTGTGGCAGCAATGTCCGTGGCCAAACGTGTGGCAGAGGAATTTGGATGCAGGTTAGGGGAAGAGGTTGGTTATGCGATTCGGTTTGAGGATTGCACAAGCCCAGAGACTGTTATCAAGTACATGACTGATGGTATGCTTCTGAGGGAAATTTTGGTGGATGAAAATTTATCGAAGTATTCGGTGGTTATGCTTGATGAAGCACATGAGAGAACAATACACACTGATGTGTTGTTTGGCTTGTTAAAGCAATTGATAAGGCGTAGAAAGGATCTGAGGTTGATTGTCACCTCTGCTACGCTTGATGCTGAGAAATTTTCAGGTTACTTCTTTAATTGTAATATTTTCACGATACCAGGTAGAACTTTCCCTGTGGAGATACTCTACACAAAGCAACCCGAGACTGATTACCTGGATGCGGCTTTAATCACAGTTTTACAGATTCATTTGACTGAGCCAGAGGGAGATATACTTGTCTTTCTGACAGGTCAAGAGGAGATTGATCATGCTTGTCAGTGTCTCTACGAGAGAATGAAAGGGCTGGGAAAGAATGTGCCAGAATTAATTATCTTACCGGTTTACAGTGCATTGCCTAGTGAGATGCAGTCACGGATCTTTGACCCTCCTCCACCCGGTAAGAGAAAAGTGGTGGTGGCAACCAACATTGCTGAGGCCTCATTGACCATTGATGGCATCTTTTACGTGGTGGACCCGGGTTTTGCAAAAATTAATGTATATAACCCTAAACAAGGTCTTGACTCGCTTGTCATCACACCTATTTCACAAGCCTCGGCCAAACAAAGAGCAGGTCGTGCCGGCCGTACCGGCCCGGGAAAATGTTATCGGCTATATACTGAGAGTGCATACCGAAATGAGATGTCACCTACAACTATACCTGAAATCCAACGTATCAACCTGGGTTTAATAACTCTCACCATGAAGGCCATGGGCATAAACGACCTTCTGTCATTCGATTTCATGGACCCGCCCTCACCTCAAGCCCTAATCTCAGCCATGGAACAGTTGTACAGCCTTGGGGCACTAGATGAAGAGGGGCTTCTGACAAAACTAGGTCGAAAAATGGCTGAATTTCCTTTAGAACCGCCTCTTTCAAAGATGCTTTTGGCAAGTGTGGATCTTGGTTGTACCGATGAAATACTGACCATTATAGCCATGATTACAACAGGAAACATATTTTACCGGCCGAGAGAGAAACAGGCTCAGGCTGATCAGAAAAGAGCCAAGTTCTTTCAACCTGAAGGGGACCACTTGACCTTACTGGCAGTTTATGAGGCATGGAAGGCAAAGAATTTCTCAGGGCCTTGGTGTTTTGAGAATTTTGTACAGTCAAGGTCACTCAGGCGGGCCCAAGATGTCAGAAAGCAATTACTCACAATTATGGACAGGTACATATCCTATTCTCATGTTTATTGCTGTTAGGTCAAATTAAGAGTCCAATCCTTTTTATCTGTTAATGGGATTGTTAAAATTTCAAGCACACTGTATTTTTTTTAG
Organism: x Bolboschoenoplectus mariqueter; assembly: GCA_037678475.1. NCBI lineage: Eukaryota > Viridiplantae > Streptophyta > Magnoliopsida > Poales > Cyperaceae > x Bolboschoenoplectus > x Bolboschoenoplectus mariqueter. Next base: position 3,989,373 of record CM075255.1, read on the forward strand.
TAAAAGGCAAAAAGTCATACAGGAATTGTTAAATTTCATATGCTGTAAATAGTTTCTCCTGCTTCTGCTTATCATCTCAAGTACACTGTTGCTTCTACCTATTATGGTGTTCCAATAAGATTATTCTTTTTCTTTTTTTATATGATCCAATAAGATTATTCTTTGATACATCTTTTGTGGACATTTTTTATAATTAATTGAGTACTGGATAGCAAAACAAATTTTTACCTCTAAATTTGGCTGGTTATAAGGAAAGAGGTACATGATGAAAGAATTTGTTCTGCTGGTTGTCCAAGTTTATCTTTGTGATAATCAATGAATAAATTGGTGAACTGGAATTAGTATCTAGTATATAATGGTATCGGAAGTGTATAATCAAAGCAATTCTCTTGACAATAAATCAATTGGCTTGGGCTGATTTTGAGCATCATGTTTGGCTAATTGCTCAGGATAACGATAATGAAATGAAAAGAGTTCACTACAGAAGGGAAGATATTGTTTTAATATGGCTTATGGTAGTCAAAGCAATCAGAGTGAGGCATCATAAATAAAATTCACGGTCAATGTAAAACATTGCAGTTAAATTAGTAACTAGCAGCCGTAGCTTTGGGTACATTTTAGAATTTGAATCCTTATCCGGACGTGTCTGCTGTATGTTACAGGTACAAGTTAGATGTCGTTTCAGCAGGCAAGAACTTCACAAAAATCCGAAAGGCAATCACTGCTGGTTTCTTCTTCCACGCAGCTAGAAAGGACCCACAAGAGGGCTACCGTACACTTGTTGAGAACCAGCCAGTCTACATCCACCCGAGCAGTGCCCTTTTCCAGAGGCAACCTGATTGGGTCATCTACCATGAGCTCGTGATGACCACAAAGGAGTACATGCGAGAAGTCACTGTCGTAGACCCCAAGTGGCTTGTTGAGCTGGCACCGAGGTTCTACAAGTCGGCCGATCCGACTAAGATGAGCAAGAGAAAGCGCCAGGAGAGGATCGAGCCATTGTATGATAGGTACCACGAGCCCAACTCATGGCGGCTCAGCAAACGGCGGGCTTGAGTTTTGGTTGCGTCTACTTGTTTCAGTGGTCATCTTGGTTTAGTCACTTTTACTCAATTTTGGTTCGGTGTTGTAAATAGACCTTGTATTATTGTATGTTCACTAGTATGTTCTATGCTGATGGAAATCAATCTCCCTTTCCCTGAGGTTTTTTATAGCTTATTAGAGGAACTTTTGACATGTTACTTCAGTACGATATGTTCTGTTAGGTTTCAGTTTGATTTATGAAATTCTAAGCTTTAGTTGTCCTATTAGGGAGCTCTAAGAGGTGGGACGTGGGAGGTCTTTGATACTGGGTATCTACATGGAATTGGAATGCTAATGATATTACTACCATAAATTTTCTGTCGCTCGCCGCTGTTACATGTCTAATATTATTGGTGTCAGTTTTCCTGTAGTAGTTGATATGACTCGATAATATATATGAAGACTACATACATGTAATAATGGCATATGGAACAATGCAGTGTGAATTAGCTGGATGTTTCATATAGATTTACATGATCAGTCGAGATTGCATATAGCCGTGCGGATAGGGTGCGCAAGGATATGACCGGTACACGTTATATTTTATGGGTTATCTTTTCGTTTCATTTGCGGTTGCACACCTCAAAGCATCAGATAATTAAAGCCGAAAGGAAAAAGATGACACCAAGGTGAACAAAAAATAACACTTGGGAAAAAGGAAATCATATTCTGAGGTTACAGACGAACACACCAGCTGCACTCAAGTCAAAATTTTGTTTTGAAATAAATAAATGAATGAACAAAACATTTAATCGGAATCAGTTTCAGGATCAACATCAACAATATGAGGCACTGAATCAAGTGACTCAGACTCAGAATCGTTCATCAATTCCTTACCTTTCAAACTACTATTCCCCGGTAAATCATGATAAGACTTTTTACTCAGTCTGTCTTCATCCGCAGCCTGTGAAACAGCATCTTTTGTATCACTACCACTATTTTGCAAATCTGGGTAAGGCAGCAGATCAACAGACACCTGCGAATGACTTGAATCCAACCCAGGTGGTAAAACACTGCTCGATTCAATTTTTTCAGGCTCAATAGATAAGGCAGCAGCTTCTCTATTGTCCTCTCTTCTTTCTTGTTCTACTCCATAAGATTTTTGTGCATCAACTTCCATCAATTGAGGCTGTTTATCTCCATTTTCATCTCCAGGGGGTTGTATCTCGTCATCACTTGCACCCCACCATCCAGCGTACATTTCATCATCATCAACTTCATTCATGCTTATGGGGGCAGCAACAGGAATAGGGTAACTCACTAGAGGTATGTCACGAGGATGAATGAGAACTTCCAAAGCTAAAAGTGCCTTCTCACAAAATGTAGCCACTCCGGTTCCTGTTTCTAGTTTTCCTGCCAAAAAAGAGAACAACAGACAAAATGTTAGCACCTTAGGTCTTTCAGCTGATCTGTATGAGCACCTTAAAAAATAAACAATAATCTCAATATGATTGTAAAATAGATTCAATTTTAAAATTGGAAAAAAATACAATAGAGGACACTGATATTAGTGATCTTTGCCAGCAAGCTCAAAAGGAATTTCTGTAATTGAATTGAAGGGTATTGAATAAAACAGACAATCCTTAATTCAAAATGTAGGGATGTATTCGTGTGTGCAAGAAACAAAAAAAAAATGAAAAGCAACAAAGAGGATGCTGTACCCTTTTGAAAAAGCTCAAGGCCTTGTGATAAATAAGGGGCCCTAACATGAGAAGGTGAGAGAAGAGAAGATAATAGGGCTTGTAATGCCACAAGGCAATACTCCTCTTGGGATGTAGCCGATTCCCCTATGCATAAATATTTTCCAGCTTTGCCAGTAAATGTGATGAGTGATTTTTTTGCCACATTTATTAAAAGGCGGTCTGCTTCCAGCCTCCATGATTCACTTTTTAGAGAACCACCCTACCAGAAAGTAGAGAAAAAAATGCAAATATCTAATGTTGATTTTGCTGACGAATAAAAAGGTAAAAGAAAAGAAATCTACAATATAGGAATATTACGGTAGATATTTTTAAATTTTGGCATAAGACGACTTCATCTGGCAGAATAACAACTAAATACTCACCTGTCAGTATCAGTGTCCTAACATCAACTGTTTACATAATTATTATTTTTTTCTGGAATTTGAAATTTTGAATTATTAATGAAAAAAGATTTGGGGTCATATTTTACCTGCTACACTATTTTATTATATTAAATACTTTACTAGAGAACACTTGGAAACAGCCCAAATTTTTCTACAAAATTTTGAGGTTAAATATGAGCAATTACCACAGACAAGAGAGTTTCCATTGCTCTGAGCGCAGCTATCTTTACAGAAAGTGGCGTTGACATTTTCACAGCAATGACAGAATTTGGTTCTTCCTCAATACCATTTGATTGTGAAGATGAGCGTCCGCGCTTTCTCTTTTTTGGGCTAATTTTTAATGATGCTTCATTACCTAACTTTGATATGCAAATACTTTCACGACCTTCAACCAGATCCATAGAAGCATTGCTGACCACATCTTCAGCAAGGTATAGTGACATCCCTACAGTAAGAAGCCATATATACAAAAATGAGCTGATGTAGCAACAGAGATGCAAAGGAAATCATTCAGGTAATAACGCACCAACGCCCATTGAATGCAGTAATAATTCAAGGATATAATAGACTTTCGCTCTTATAGAAGGAAGAGTAGCTCTCCTGAAGTAATCTGTTACAGGCTGCACAACACTAGCCGCATGTGGTAAAAGTTGGCTGCCAAAATAGTTGTTACTAAATAAGTATATACTTCATGTGCATTTACAGGAGAAAATTAATAGAAAACAAAAAAAAAAAGATAATAATACCTCTTTAATCCTTTGATGGTGGCAATCAAGAGATCCAAGATGTACAAATGAAATGAAGGAAGCTCAGAGCATAGAAGCTCTTGATACAAAGAGGTAGTAGAAGGCAAAACTGTTTTGCTCACCAAAGTACCATCTACATTTAGCACTCTAACAATCAAGGTTAACAATGGCCGTACAGGTATAGCGACCTTCAAAAATTTTCATCAAAAAAACAAGATTTATCAGTTATTAAGTAGAGGCTCTTGCATGTTCATCCCTTCAAAACACTGAAGCCCTTATAAAAAAAAATTATCAAAAAATATTCCCACTGGTGTATGATATTCAAAAGATATTGAGCTAATCCCTTCATCCTTTATTACCTTTTATCCCATGAAGGACAAAGGGTAGCAACTATTTCAAGAATTAATTGATCACACTTTGAAAAAAGATCAGAAGATGATACATTTTACCCATCATTGATGAATGATATATCTAATCATTCCAAGGGTATCAATGATAATTTTCATGGTCCTAAAAGAATACATAATATTCTCCACATGATGAGTTAAGAAGACTGAAGTTCGTACCTGAACAGGATATGGATTAGTGAGCATGACGCAGCATGAATTAGTAAGAGAAAAGAGTACGGGTGAAATTGAATCACGGAGTCTTCTTGTTGCATGCATGTTGCCTTCTGACTTGTTGTTCTGATCCCAGAGAAGTGGGGCCTCCATTCCAGCTGGAACTAACAACTTCATGATTTCTGGTCCTTTACCTTCTGTCGGAGTAAATAAATAGGAGTTCAGCATTAACCAATGTTAAACTTCATGTTGCCTGACAATAATTGCAGGTTCCTCCTAATTACTGATAATAAAGGCCAAAATAATGAAAATGTAAACAGTTACACAATGATGTGTTGTAAATTTAGGCATTTGGTAGCATTTAGGGTCCATTACCCTACCAATTTCTGCTATTTGTCCATTAACGTAGATGGCAACAAAATCATTTACATAGCAAACCCTGAATTCAAACAGTAAAATACCTTCTTCTAAGCCCTCGAAAACATCATTCAAAAGCAAGTTTATACTAATCAATAGCTTTTGCATAATTACAGACCAACTTCCACTGTCCCCTTTCGTGTATGGTAATGACGCCAAAGCACCAGAGATTTTCTGCAAAATTGCACGACTCACATATTTACATTAAAAAAAGGCATGGCAAAAACTTCATCTGCTTCATCCCTTAAATGTACATTTAGTGCTGTTATGTACTCTCTCAAAGCTAATCTAATAGTAGTTTAGTATAATTGCTAGTACAGAGGTTTTCGATTGCATGTGCTTGTAACAAAAATCACTGCATCAAAATGAAAATGGACTTCCAATTGGGAACCCTTTCTTAAACAAAGAACACAAAGTTGAACATCAGAAAGAACAACGAGGAGGCAGAAGCAGCAAATGCAATTCACCTTTGATACTTCCATATTGGAATTCCCTGACATAATTTTTGATGCCAGAGCAGCTTCAACCTATTGAAATAAGAAAAAAAAAAAAAAGGAAATCAAATTTAGGCATTGCCGGAGAGAAAAACCCAAAAGGTAAAATAAATTAAGTGGTCATGACAACCCATAAATACGGGCTACAGGATCTATCCAATCGCACATAATCAGTACACTATTGAGATCAAGAAAAGCATTTGTCACTGTAACCTACCTTATCATAACACCTGTATATAGCTGGTGGATAAAACTTGATAAGTGTGCATAACAAATCAGTTGCTGCTTCCTACAAACACAGACAATCAGTTGCCACTTTAGAAAACTACAGAAAAGTAAAAGATCCTTGAAACAAACACAGGATGCAAAAGAAATTAGGATTATACCACAAAAGAACCATCACCATCCATTAAATGAAGAATTGGTTGAACTAATCTTCCGGCAAAACTTGTGGATTCTTTCTTTACATTAGGGAAAGTAGACATCCTATAAGCAATATAAATGCATTCAGTTGAGGCGTTATGGCTGTATCAAGCTTTCAATTGAGAGTAATCGAACTAATTATTTAACTTGCCTTGTAAATAGATCTGACAAGCAAGCATATGAAGCTTCATAAACAAAGCGGTTGTTAGACGATGCCTGTTATACAAATCTATGCTGGATTAATGACAATAAAAATTGAATTTACATTTATATGACAAGAATTTAAGCCAGAGAAGAAAAAATAAACCTGAATGTTTTGCAATAGCTTTTCAAACCAGACTGAGTAGGATGCAATGAGACGTTCTGACATACATTCTTCAATGGTAACACCCAATAAACATGTACCAGCCCAGCATTTTTGCGGCTGAAAGAATTTGAGAGTCACAAGAAAAATAAAACAAATATAAAACCAGCACAAGTATCACTAAAATGTAACCTAACAATGAACTGAAACATTCATTTTTCTTAAGAACAGAGACTTGAATTGATCTAACTCAATTAAGCAAAAATTCATCAGCAATTGAAAATCACTGAATTGTTTAAATTTTCATGCACTAACAGATAATACAATTCCATAATAAGAATCCTTTGAAACTAAACTACCATTTTGTCAGAAAGAAGTAACAGCAGCCGCTCGACCCAGGCATCCACGGCCAAGCGCCAGTCTTGCCTTATCTTAGCCTCATCCTTTCCAGCAGAACCCTCAGGCAGCACCTCAGATAGAAGTCCATGGAGCTGAACCTTCTCCAATACGTTCGCTAGATCCTCTCCGGCGAAGAGGCGGGTCCTCCTGTCTCCGCTGTCATCCAAATCCCTTGTTAGCGAGCGGAGGAGCTTTGGTTTCAACCGAATGTCGTTCAAGCCGCCGGCGAGGTAGTCGGAGAAGGGAGCCATTGGCGCGTGGTTTACTCTGTGAGATATGAGGTTTAGGGTTTATGCGAAAAAGATGAAAAGGAACCCGGAAAGCAACAGCCCTTTTCCGCAGTCAATTGCTCGCAGTGCTCAAAGAAATGGATCGCACGAGTACGCAGGCCTGAGCATTTGGAGAGAGGAAGATTAATGGACCGGGATCGGAATAGGCCCACAGATGGCCTGGACCACTACACGGCTGGCCTACAAAAGAAGAATCCGTGTGCTTTCATTTGCCGCGATTTCAACAACTATTTCAAATCTGTGAAAATGTTTTCATTTCAGATTCGTTTTTAACTGAAGTTTTTTTCAGATATTTAAAGTTCAAAATTTCGATCTCCGTCTTTATTAAAAAAAAAAGAATACTCTTAACAGTCAATGGTATCAGTGTTCATCGAGTTGAACACACAAACTGGATGGAGCACCCGCTGGTCAAATTTTTTCAGGTAAAGTAAGTTTAAGTAAAGATGTGAGTGTAATGGAAAGAAGACGAAAAGATATATAAAGCTTAATGGCCCTGGAGTAATCCAACGCCCACACTTCATAGAATGAGATATTGAGATGAGATGAAGTTTCAAGGCCCTCGATTGAGAAAGTTCTCTTTACCTGAGATGTCAATACGCTGTGAAAAACAGTAAAGGCTGTGCTTTCCGGTTTTGTAATAGGGTAAATGAGAAATTTCATGCTAGAGTCATGCATATCATATATTCAAAATGGGATGGGATCCCTAAAAATTATTATTTTGACGATCGATTTTCAAATAATTCCAGACAAATCTTCAAAATAGAAAATAAATTATAAATATATTATTTAACTTATAGATTGATTATATTTTAAATTTCATATAATTTAAATATTATTTAATATTTCATCAAAAACCATCAAAAATATATGACATTTACAACGGTCCATATTTAAAAAATTTTGATGGAATATCAAATGACTCTTAAATTACATTAAATTTAAAATATTATCAATCTATAAGTTAAAAATTATGTTGGTCAACTTTTTTCTATTTTGGAGGATTTCTAAAAATCATTTAAAAATTGGTTATTAAAGTTGCCAACGGATCTCTTCCCTTCAGAATAAAGCTAGCATATTTCTAGAAACATTAAATCCCTCATTGTTTATAACTCAAAATTTCTCGATTCGGTTTTAAATGATAAAATTCAAGTTGTTCAATAAATTTTTTGTTTTAAAATCTTGCAGGATACTAAAAATTTTTAACTATTTATTTCATATTTTTGAAAATATATTTTTTTATATACAAAAATTAATTATTTTATTATTATTATTATTATTAGAATCATTTTTAAAAAAATCTGAAAAAAATATCTAGAAAATTCTAAAAATAGAAAATTTTGGTATCCTATAAGATTTTGATATGAAAAATTTATTGAGTTTTCATTTAAAGTTAATTTGACAGGTTTTTAAGTTAAAAACACGAAAGGGCTCTATGCTCTTAAGAGCATGCTAGTTTTACTCCATGTATTTATGTTTATATGGTAGGTTTAGGGCTATCAGTGGATCAGATTCGGATTAGATCTAGTATGATCCACATACGGATGGATTAAATATTTATAAGATTCATATGCAGATCCATATTCAATTAGAGTTCGAGGATCCAAATGCAAATTCATATCAATTTTCTTAGTGGATATCAGATTGGGTTCAGATCATGTATCAAATTCTTTATTTAAATGTTTAAAATAATGAAATATATATTTAACATGAATCGATGTATATAAATTTACATTATAAAAGTATAAATTAAGATAATAACTCTGAATTAATTAACTTATATGATTTAAAAAAAATATTTTTTTATAAAATTGATATGATCTAGTTGTCATAATGAAAATTATTTTAATATAATATGCAATTATAAATAAATTTTCTTCTACAAAAATAAATAGAATAGGAAATAGTGAAAATTATCAAGACTAATTTAACTAGATTACAATTATATTTATAAATATTATAACAATTCAAAATAAATCACCACTATATATATATCTTGCTATTAAAATTTTTTAAAATAATATCATTTTATCGGATTCATAGCGGATTCGGATTCGGATCATGTGTGATACTAATGCGAATTCAAAAAGTAAAGCGGATCATTTTTTCAAAATCCATATACATATCCAATAAACTATCGGATATATTTTTTAGATCCACATGCGGATCCATTCGTGCATATACTTATTGGATTTTCAAATTATGGATAATCATTGATAACCCTAGGTCGGTTTGAGCCAATGAGAAATTGCTATTTCAATTAACTTTTTTATACAATAATTGTCATTAACTCTTCATAATAATTGAACCGCGGGTTTATCATAGTGATGATAGGCCTTGTTTTTTTACAGAGAGATGTAAATTTAAATTTCGCAAGAGACGTTTGAAAAGAAATAAATGTTGGGTTAACGAAAGTCTTTATATCCAAAAAAAAAAAGCTCCTCATAACAATTGATGAACATCATATTTTTTCCTCTTATTTTTTCATTAAATGCATGCTTTGTAGAGGAAAGTGTAACTTATCGATCATGGCAATCTTCACAAACTTTATTGTCTTTTTTCTAAAGTAAGGAAAGAAATAGGAGCCACAAATATCCAATATCTAAAAATCATGCATATGTAAAATTTTAATTTTAATTTTCTTTTTTTTTTTCAAAGGAGACGCAAATGTACTGTATTTAAAAATTAAGTATTAAATATTTCTTTAATTTGATTTTTTTTTTTCCTTTTTGCTACCTTTTCTTTTCTAAATTAAAATAAAATAAATGGCCAAGGAGAGGATAGATAGAAAGGCTTATATGTTTTTTTATTACTTACAAGATCTATATCTCTAATTCAATAAGAATAAGAAGTTAAGAAGATTAAGCAGAGTATAAATTGATTAACATTATTGTTATTTCCCCTCCCTCCTTTTTCAGTGGTTGGCCTCCAGTGTAAATTGAGGAGAATCTGTGCTAATAGAAAGAAACGCATCATCTGATGATTATATGAAGCTCATACCTAGGCCGTACTTCCCATTAAAAGATAATAGTTCTTTGTATAATTTTATAATCTTTGAAATTTGAATGATGATATTAAGTAATAAAGTGCAGTGGTCAAAATACTTATTCTGTAATAAAATACTATTTTCTTGATTTAAGGATTTAAATCAGTTTTACTGCATTATTTTAATAGCGGGATGAGTGCAATGTGCATTGATTAATGGTCAGTACATATGCATAAATTGTTCCTCTCCGATTAAGTGATAGAAAAACGTAAGAATGCGTGCACAAATGAGGAAGAATCTCTCTTTACATTCGCGGAGTAAACGTTCGCTCCAGAGAACCAGAAAGAGATAAAAAGCCTTTCCTTAATTTCCTGCTGCACAATGCACAATGGTGATAGAATATAGAAGAGATAGATAGACAGTTTAATAAATTGTCAAAATTAATAAAATGGTAGAAACAGTTCCCGAGACGAAGCAACTGGTGCTTGAGACATATAGGGAGTCATGTGTGACTCTCGTAGGTGAAGTATTTTAGAGATGCCAATTCGTAATTTAAAGAATTTCAACTGTAAAGATCATACATACATTATTTTTCTTGACGTGCATTTTAATGTTGTTCGTTGCAATAAATGTTATAGTAATTATATGTAATTTCTGAAGTAACCGTTCGTTGGAGAGAATATGGACTCCACAGGGAGCGCGTCACTGTGCTCCAAGTTCTAACGCGGTTGAGTGCCGCAGCCACCTGCCCCTGCTGCCCCTGCTGCCCCTCTCTTCTCTTCTCTTCTCTACTCTCTCTTCCGTCCGTAATTCTGGTTTCTGATAACATTTACGAGCAAAACCCCTCTCTCTCTCTCACCCTTTCCCACACTGAGGTCAGGTTTCTGAACGTCTGATAGGACGTAACGTAGGGGCTTCTTTCTTTCTTTCTTTCTATACCTCTCTCTCTCTCTCTCTCGCCACCCCCACGTCTCTCGGACAGGACGTACCACTGCCAACTGCAGGCCCCACTTTCTAGCTCTCCTCTGCAATACGCATTGCCTATATACTCCCTATGCTAAGCTACCATGCTACTTCCTACTACTACTCCATGGATGATGCATGGGCCCCTCTACTCATTGTTTCTGGCGTATCAAGGCCGGGCCTTCTCACCTCCATCGCTGCAACCATGCACACGTGCTCCGCAAAACACTCACCAGCAATCTCCACAAAACTACTTTTTATTTCTCTCTCTCCCTCTCTCCTTCCCTAGAGTCAAGGACGTCATGCATCTTTCTTCCTATGCATTTCATTCCCTCACTATATATCCCTTCTTCTTCATAATATATATCCCTCCACAAAGTCAATTCTCATACATGTATTTTAATGCCAACATGGCAAACAGGTAAAGGGTAAAGTAATTGTCATTTTGCTGTCTTCTAAAAACTTTGATTGCATACAGAAAAGTTCTTTCCTTCCCGTAGTGGTTCTCGTCTATAGAAAGAAACAGCTCAAGCAATTATTAAAAGAGAAAACGAATATGTCAAGTGATATAGTTATAGATCCAACAGCCAGAGACAATATATCACATGATCAAATCACGGCAGCAAATATGTAATAAGCACAAATTGAGTTCAACATTGACAAAATCTCGAAAGCTTACTACCACATCAAATATAACACAAACTAGTAATTAGGAACTGGGGTTACAGGAACAATGACACCGACACTTGACCCGCTTAACCGTCTTCTGATACAGATAACCATCACACACACAACAACATAACAACTAATAAAAGTACAGGAAACAACATACTAGATAATGCTACGAGATCGTAGAGATTAAGGAAGAACACACACCAAGCTAATTAAAATACAGATAATAAAACACAGGAACCATAACGACCATCAGCTTAGAAGCTCCACACGCAATCAAGTTCAGTGGGCCCAGCAGCAGTTCCTAGGTTGGCTCTGCCGGTGTTCATCTCAAACTTGCGGTCTACATCAACCGGCCAGACACCGGTAGAAGCTGGATATGCATTCGAGAGAAAGATCGGCAGCTGGAGGTTCTCCTGCAAAGCCCTAAGGCTCGGGAAATAGTTCGATGGATTCTGCAAACCAACTGGAAGTGGCGGTGGTTCAATTGGGAAAGGAAAGAAGTGACCAGATGCCGCAGCGGATGAAGCAGCATTGATTTCGCCTGAGGCGGTGGAGAAGCAGGGCACGAGCTCCCTCTCAGCAGCAGCACTGTATGAGCAGCCACCACGGTCGGTGAAGTTCGGGTCGAGGATTGGAGGGAGCGAAGCAGCAGAAGTGGCCGAGCTGTGGCACCCAGCAGCAGCAGCAGAGGCACCTGAGGCTGAGTCTGAGAATGAGATGGCGGTGGCACCACTGGTGATGGGGAGGCGGGTCTTCTTGCAGTTGCCGGACTTTTGGAAAACCCTAGTGACGACCCATTCATCCTGCATGTGATTCACACATAACAGTTAGACACTTAGACTGGATAAGTCATGGAAATAAGGTTTTACGAAGGAAACAATACGCGCCAACTTGAATTCTAGAAATTTAGCAGCGACATTAATTGAGATCACAGGCTCAAGGAAATCAGCTTTTTATGACGCTAATATACTAGCCAAATTAATTTTGTACTTTCAGACATTGACATTAGAAAAAACATCATTAATTGAAATAGTCAGACAAATTATTTTCATAAATGTTACAAGACAAAAAGTGCCAACTAGTTATGGGAATATGTAGCTTAAAACTGGCTATATTTAAGAGGTGAATCAATAATTAGGAAGGGTTCTAGAAGCTAACGCCAAAGATTTCAACAACTACAACCAAATCTACTCATTAATGCGCACAGACTATAGTTAGGGGAATAAAAAGCTATCAAAAGCTCAATCTTTCATTATTTGAACAGTGATATAGGCCCCAGTACAACCTGCCGATAACTAGGTTTTCGATGCAACTGCATCACCAGACTGGCTATCATGTTCCGTTTTCATACATGAAGATCTCATGAAAGCAAAACCAAGGTACTTGGAAATCATAACCATAAAAAGCCCAATAAATGAATGCTAACTAAAATAAATATATTAAGCCAAAAAACTGAGAATGAGATTCCAATATCATCATTCTGGAGTACATCCTTTTTTTCAAATTAAAGATCACTACCAATGCCAACTGAAAGAAGGATTCACTTCCAATGCCAACTGAAAGAAGGATCCACAACTTAAATGAACAATGAAAAATGAGGACCTCATAGAATGGACCGACAAAGAACTTAGGGTTTCATATTGAGAACCTGAAATCACTATTTAAGGTTTGATAACACATGAAATTAATGACACAAGAGAGGATAAATGAGTGTTTACATATAATCTACAACCTTGGATGAAGTCGAGAGGTAGTGGTATGCGAACACCCCTTCTAGCCGGTACTCGTGCATGACCCAGTTGCTCTTCTCTCCCTTGGGAGCTCTACCTCTGTAGAAAACAAGGGTTTTCTTCATCCCGACCAGAGTACCAGTTTTTGCAATGTATATCTCTCTATCCTTGCCAGTTGCCTTCCAGTACCCAGCTTCAGTGGCCCGGTTTGTTCTGAGCCCTGTCGGATACTTGCGATCTCTCAGACTAAAGAAGTACCACTCTTTCTCTCCCATTGTTGCTTTCTCTGCATAACAAATATTCATGTCAAGATGTTAACTTGATGCCAGTACACTTCAGTTTAAAAAGACAAACTGTTAAACATGTCAAAATACGTGTACAATGGAAAAATAAGGCCCAACCAAAAGCAATCTGATACTTTTGCACTATCAATAAGTAAATCGTATATAAGTTTTAGGGTAATGGATTAAAAGGTGAAATGCCAAAAGCTAGCAGCTTTTATCTCCCAAAAAAACCACTGAAATGCACATACAAACATAAGTTGACTTTTTGAATGTGGTAATTAACTGATACAAAACTTACCAGGGAGTTCCCATGGCTCACACCGGTTGAGATCAATGTCAGCAATAGCACGGCTGGTGAATCTGCCATCCCTAACCTTCCTCACAAGATAATAAGTGATCAGCTCCTCATCAGTCGGGTGGAAACGAAAGCCCGGCGGAAGCTGCCCTTCGCCACTCTCAAACTGTCGACCCATCATCTCCATTCAAACCTGTATGGTAATTTCAGCAACAAATTAGTCCTGTTAACTACTCTGAAAGAATCTATTTCTGCTTGGTGCAGTTTACAAGGATTTGGGCAATGCCTCAGATTTAGATAGAAATTATTTAGAAAAGAAAAAAAATATGTTTAGATTGCTTCTCTAATCACAACACGGCGGTGGATGTCTTAGATTTAAAAATAAATAAAATTAAGACTCCTATTATGGTGTATATAAAAGGAGAATAGGGGAAGCCCGTTGCAAGGCTACCTAAAGACTACTAAAAAATTGTAGATCTGAGAACTTCCGAATAACCAAGAAGTCTATCTAGAAGAAGACCACTACTTTTCATGAGCTCAACATGGTAAGTGCAATTAACCGAGGAAAAGCTTAGGCAGAGAATCTCTCACGAAAATTTTAAAAAGTGCTTTTAGAGGAAGACCGGAATAAATGGCAAGGAAAAGGGACAACAGAGATGAAACAAAAGTTCAGAGAGACCTTGCTAACTAGATAACAGGAACAGGGAGCATTTATTAAAGGTGAGAGACCAACAGCAAGGAATGGAAGAAGCACCATGCAGAGAGGATACCAGAAATGGATGGGCCAATAATGACTCTCTAAGAAGTAAAGAACAAAAGAGAAGGTACCGACCCTTTGTTTCCCTCCAAGTTTTATTAGAGAAGAAGCGAGCAGAGCCGAGATCTGAGGGATAGAGAGAGAGAGAGAGAGAGAGATAGAGAGAGAGAGAGAGAGAGAGAGTACAGAAGAAGCAGATATGGAGGAATGGTAGTAGTTGCTCTTTAAAGAGGGTGAAGGTCAGTTTTATACTGGGGGAGGATGCCTGGTGGTTTAATTGGGATTCGACGAATCAGGCTTGTCAGGAGAGGAGAGAATAGAGAGAGAGTGATGGTGATTTCTTTGGAGAAAGAGCCCAGTAAATCATGCATCTCCCTATTACCGCTTTTATTATCCCTCTCTCTTTTCTCTCTTTATTGCCAAAAGAAATTCTTCTCTCCTGTCTCCCTTTGTCCTCTTCTGCTATCTACCAGGAGAGCTTATGATATCCATCACCAGGGCACCATTTATAGCAGATGGTTGCCGAGGTCTACCATTAAACTTTTGAGCCATAACAGTTGGTATGGACTTGAATTTTTCTCAATATAAATCTGATTGGAATTAATTATTTAGCTAAGTGATATGTGGAGATGACCATATATGAAAGAAATAAATTCCATCAAATAAAAAAATTCAATTTAAGTCAGCAAACGACTTACAAAAGATTAGATCCTGGTAGAAATATTTTTTATAGTAGGATTGATTCAATATTAGATAATTATCGAGATCTATCATTAAAAGGTTGTACTACGATGGTACGACGAAATTAGTTATTATGAGCTTGAATTTTGCCGATTCAAGTAGTTTCGATATTCAAAGCAGTCAAGTAATCCAAAAAAGTCAAATTCATAGGAGAAAAATAAAGTTTTTCGACATTTACTTATAAAGCAATAAAACTCTCCAGCACTGAAGTTGTTGGCTCGCTCGGTCCTTGGATCGTGACTCATAAGCAATGAGCCAGGTCTAGCAAGAGAATAATGAGGAGGGGCCCATGGTCTGAGAAGGCAATGCGTGCGCCCGAAAGAACTTGTGCAGGGATCATACTAAACACCAAATTGGAAAAAGAGAAAACAAGAAAGTTGTGCGTGTATTTTCTGTCAAACTCTTAACCCGTGCACGTTGATTTCGAAAAAAAAAAAAGAAAAAACATTGAATGAAACCAGTCTCTCTATATTATATTCGCTCCTATCTAAGTATTGAAACCCACTCCATCTAAGTATTGAAACCCACTCCAGTTGTTGAATATGCGACTCACTCTGAGGTCGGTGCCCGCATATTGAATGAAAAATAAGTGAAATTATTGTCGATGCAAAGGGATTTAAAAATAGTGTATTGGCTAGGACAATTGTAACAGTGGCGGGGACTGGTGGTATGTATGTCTCTGGTTGCAGTAAGCAGATCCAAAAGGGACAGCAAACGGTCGAGAAATGTTCTCGCCCCAAATGATCACGCTCCCAAATTTGTTTTTCTGATCAACAACGACACCTTCCCACTCTCCTGTAAAACCGGTCATATACGTGGGTGGAGCTGCCCAATAGCTTTCACAAGTCTTTCAGATTTTGAAATCGTCATTTCTTATATACCAAAATAGATTGTAATGATTAGATCTAAGGCTGGTTAGCTTTTGAAATATTTGACGGTTTAAAAAGGTTACTTTTTAAATAAAAAAACTATCGATGGATATTCTATTTCTGGTTCTAACTATTATTTTCTTTCAAAAATAATGCGAAAAATTGAAAAGAGAGAGGAAATGGAGGAGTGGTAAATTAGAGGAGGGAGGGAGAGGGGATGTTTGAGTTGATATCCATGAGAGGAAAAGCTGTTTCATATCTCTGTCTGTCAGATGGAAACAGTACAAGATTAAATTAATCATGGGACAGATTCCATCACATCGCTCTGTCTCTCTCTAGCATTTCTCTTTTTCACCTTGTTCTTGTTTTTAGCTGGAAGTTCCCCGGTAAAAAGGGTAAACAAAATAAGCAGCATGGCGCATATTTGGATCTTTTGTAGTCATGTGCTCCTACTTCTCCCACTCACACTTGTAGCCAGTCCTCACACTGCACCGCCATTATTTTTTTACCAAAGCGAAACAAACTTCATCTCTCCAAATTGCACCGATGTACGCGAGCTACACATTAAATAATTCCTTTAATAAAACCTAAAACATTTTCGAGAGAAAGGGCTAATATTAATTAGTAGCAGACGTAAAGGTTACTTATGAGGTTTATTAATTACTTGCATCTTGTAGGTATTCAGCCACATGAGGAGTGAATACAGTCTGATGAGCGATCACTGAGTCTGTGTCTGGTTTTAGGTCCAGAGCTAGCTACTCGCTCTCTGTTGTCTGTACCGTCAGAAACAAATCTCCTATCTCTGCCTTTCATCATTGCCTTCAAACTTCTTTCTCTCTCACTTCACACAAAAGAGAAAATATCTATATCTATATTTATATATTCAACATAAAAAAAAGAGAAACGATATTAACCATCAAATTTATTTTACAATCATCATAGATTGCATGCATGAGATTTAGAAAATATAGCAGATATCCCTAACATTTTGCTCCAAAATTGTCCATCCGGGTCCTCCATCCTAACAAATAACGATCATCGTCTTGCCCAAATTGATCGGTGAATTGATCAGTTTGGGCATGGGCCTAGAGTAAGTTTCGCCGGATTGGTGAATTGATCACTTAGAATCGAACTTAAAATTGTGAATAGTTTTGGGTTTCGTACATAAAATAATATATATATACATATTTTTCTTTTTACGGAAAAAATGTAGATTGTTACATACATTCATACTAACATTGAAATTAGTATGTTTGATCCGTTATTAATTTATCCTCCAGCTGCTCCTGATTAACCACAAATGTATCTTTATTGTAACCAGCTACTATCATATACACGTTAGCATATATGCGTTTATATCTAACATGCATGAGTTGTGCAATGTAATTATGGATAACTGTTGGACTTTTTGATGTGGAATCAATTGCTGAAAGTTTCACGGACGTTTTGAAGGGCATTTGAGTTATTTCCGAATGATTTTGATCAATATATATATATAAAATGAAACAGTGAAACAAATAAGTTGGGTACGTACGTAGCTTGATTGTATTTTTATTTCAAAATAGAAAGAAAAGATAAATAGACGGTTCTCCCTATTAAATGCTGAGTATTTATTGGGCTATGCTACAGTGTATAACGGGCGATTCACCTCAATAAACTCGTAGATTATATATACAGAACAAAGAGGATGCACAAACCTTTGGGTCTTTTCATGTGTCGGATTGCTTGGGGCAATAAATGAAAAAAAAAAGGCTAAGATCCATTTTCCATGCCAGTTGGCACCTTGTCAGAAAATATGCAAACAATATTAATTGTGCGATTGAGCGTTATCTATATGTGCCAATTATGTTTAATTTATTCTATGTATCCCCCCTGCACTATTTTCAATTACCAATTTATTTTTTCAGCTCACTAGAAGTCTACACAAATACAATGGTCTGGATTCGACAAAACTGAAAAATAAAAATAAGGGTAAAGAAGCGAACTAGCAACGCATGCCAGAATAAAACAAAAGGAAATCATTGCATTTTCTTTCGTCTCTGGCTTCTTGCATCAGTCTTTCTGGTATTTCTGACTGAGTATATACTCAGCATTATTACCAGAACAGACATTAGCTGGAGTGAGAAAAGAAGAAGAGAATTCTCAGGAGAGGATGGTTTTTGAATTCTTCTGAGATATATATGTTACTTCATACTGCTTAAATAAGCTGAATTGCACTCTATCAGTAAAACAACTAGAACATTATATATTGTACCCAAATGAACAAGAACAGCCGAGCATATATATGACATGGTGGATACATTAATATATTTCATTTGTGTGGTTATTTTTAGTAAGATCCGAATGAATATCCTATCGATAACTACCTGTACGGATCAAGATTAATTGTTTTGAAGAAAAAAACGAGGCTCGATTTTGTTGTGCAGTTATTAGCTGGTATATGAATAAAGGGGATTAAAAGTGAAACTAGGAAAGGAAGGGAACAGTAAGTAAAATAGTAAGAGGTCAGAGGCGCTTTCGCTGGCGCGGCATGATTCTCTTGCCATCGCACATCGCATTTTGCATATTGCATATTGCATATTTGCATGCATGCGTCCATCCCAGCCATCATGCGTCCATCCATCCATCCATCCATCCATCCATCCATCATGCATCCGTCCGTCCGTCCGTCCATCCATCCGATGGCGACGTTGATGGCGACGAGATCTCCTTGACATCTCCATCTCAGCTGCGCTGCTCCCCTCCCCTCCCACATTGAGATCTGAGACCGATGGTGATGAGAGGATGCAAATTAATCAATCTGCATTGTTTTCCTTTCCCCCTCCAGGCTCCAGTAGTCCGGTCCCATGGGATGGGAACTACTCCGTTTTTAAATGAGACTTGAGACGCCTCTCACTCTAAGATTAATTCTGCATGCCCAGGTTGCTGACACCGCTGTGACCCATGGATTGTATCAGCTCCATTTCCTTATCCCACTTATGTTGCTTAAATTAACAAGTTACTCCTGAAAATTCAAATCCTTTGGATCGGAAAGAAATAACTTTGCATGAAATCATAGTAACAATGATGATGATGATGATGATGATGATGATGATGTTGATAGGGGATATCACCTGATAGCCGTAACAATTGATTTTTAAATAATTTCAAAGCAACTTTTAAAAATTCTTAAAAATAGAAAAAAATTATAGACATATTTTTTTAACTTAGAGATTTATTGTCTTTTAGTTTTCATGTCGTTCAAGAGTAATTTGATATTCCATTGAAAATCATTATATTTAGATTGTTGTAAATTTCATACAAATTTTGATTGCTTTTTATAAATTATCAAATGACACTTAAATTTTATGAAATTTAAAACAAAAACAATCTTTGAGAAATATTTTTCTATTTTTAAGATGTTTTTGAATTTGTTTAAGAAATTGTTGTCAAGTAAATAGTTATTAATGAATCGCCAGCCATGATAACTTATAATTCACTTTATATCAGATCAGTAACATATTCATTGTAAAAAAATGAGCATTGCTAATTACAAGGATCGAATATTAAACGAGCATTAGCTACCGGTCGAATCATTTGAATATATAAATCATACAGGCAAGAGGAACTGGAATCATCGGAAGAAAAGAAAACACTGGGCTGATATAAACTTGGGCTTTTATGGGCCGGAGCATTCGAATGAGTTACGAACACCTGCTCATCATCCAAATGAAAAAGAAGATGCATTTGGGACGAATATTCGCATGTAAAAAATTAATACTGCATTCGCGATTTCATCGCTTGCATATAGAATATCAGAGAGCCACCATTTTATTTCTTCATTTTACAATCAGACTTTCTCATAAAAAGTGTCTCTTCTTTCTTATTTTCCGGATCTGCCCGAATGCATTGTTTGTAGAAAAGTCATAATCCTTGAATCTCTTTTGATTCATGTGGCCAGACAGTACTAGTTCAGTCAGAACACAGGGAGGAGGGATCTAGTCTTCTAGACGTGGACAAGGCGAGCTCCATAGCTACATTTTATTTTCCAAAACAGTTATATTCTCTTCTACTTTTTTTATACAAAATTCGAAAAAATGAAGCTCTCTGCTCTTATGAAAAGTGCGCAGGCTTCGTTGAAAAGGTTGCAAGAAAATTTTCATTATCTAAATGGAATTTTTGAGCATGTGCTTCTTAAAAATCTAGGATCCGCCCCTAAGTTCGGTTGTATACAATCAAATTCACATATTATGTTATAGTTGATAATGATATTATTGTCCTGTGATAAGTGACATATAACAAAATAAATAAATAAAATATTTTTTTATAAATTAAATTTAATCGTTTAAATTAAATTGGATTGTTTAAAATCAATTAATGATATCTTATTGTCATAAAAATACTATGGTAGCAGATGCAGATTCTTATAAAACCAACACAACACAAGGAATGTGATATTGACCATTGAGCATGGATGATCAGTGATATCGTCATTTTTTAAGATAAAATAAAAAATGTGCAATTTTTGACCTCGAAATTATAAATGAATTAAACTTTAAATTTTTGTAACTTGACACCGCTGATGTCTGTTTAATGTTTAATGAAATTTGAAGGTTTGATCTCCATCTTTCTCCTCAGAAAAGAAAAAAAAAATTTAACAAGCTGCAATAGATGTTTGAATATTTAGAAATCTACACTAAGGATGTTGAGAGTAATTGTGGAGGATTATAATATAAATTAAAGAAAAATTATAAAATTTCGAATGTTAAGAATTGCTCCGCTAAAATAAGACGATATATACAAAAAAGATAACCAGCAAAACAAAGATTTTATTTGCCTTTTTCTTTTAGGGAGGGGATTCTTTGACAACTATTATATTGATAATATTGACAATTAATTTTTAAATGATTTTAATATAATCTTAAAAACTCTCAAAAAATTGAAAAAAAATTGGCAAATATATTTTTTTAGCTTATAAATAGATTGTGTTTTAAATTTCATATAATTTAAAAATTATTTCATATTGGATCAAAAATCGTTAAATATGAACTGTTATAAATATCATGTAATTTTGATGATTTTTGACGGAATATCAAATAATGTTTAAATTATATTAAATTTAAAATACAATCGATCCATAAGTTAAAAAAATATGTTTATAATTTTTTTCTATTTTTTAAAAATTATTTAAAAATTTGTTGTTAAGATTGTCAAAATAATAATTTTCAAGAAATGTATAAAATAAAATTTTCCATTTTTGGACGCAGAAATATTGATCCCGAACTTATTCGACTATGATAATAAAGACTTGGAAAAAAAATATATGGGGATTTCTAATTGTTGAACGATGTCTCATTATTCATATTCCCATTTATCCAATATCATTATTTCTTTGTCATTTATCATTTCTATTGATCAGAAGGTTGTTGTGTATGGATACATAAATCCTCGTCCGAAAAAGATGCTTTTGATTTGTGTTTTGCAATAGATATTTCCGTGCGAGTTATTTTTATTTTTTTGAAAGTTTTTTAGCATTTAAAAACAAATATATGTCATGTTAAAAAATCTCATATTATGTAAAGTAATTGTGCAGTAAAATTTGATATTATTTTTTGAAACTGAATGTGAAGTAGATTTTGATTGGGTCGAAAGGAGGTAATTTAGTTGGGTTGTTGCAAAGCAAAGTTGCAACTGTTATTCGAAGGTAAAATACTCTTTCTTGCAGTGTCCTCAAATAACAAAAACAAAAGAAAACTGTTGCGCGAAAAGAATTGGAGAGAAAGGAGAGCACGGATTCCGAAATGTGATGGGGAACTCCAATGGTGACAGCGCGGTTGCATCATCATCCGCCGACTTCTCTCTGAATTCTCTGATCCTCCCACATCCACCTGTATTTATTTCTTTTCTTTTTGTCTGTTGCAGTCAGCAGAGCATATCATATTCGCCATAAAGAAAAGAGAACACCGCTAACCAAATCATCAAATAAAGATGCTTGCTTCTTTTTCTTTTTGACGCACGCATTCAATTTAAAAATCGTGTACTTGAAAAAAGTAGAGAAACAATCCGACAGATTTTCTGAATAGAAAAGTTACAATGCAGCAGGTGAACTGGTCATCTGACTTGCACTTAATTTGTCGCTAGCTAGGGACTGTTCTGAGAAGTGAGAACATATATAAAGAGAAGGACTGGGCTTAATTACTACGGAGATCCGAAAAATCTTTTGGTATTAGCAGAGGCGTCCGATATTCCCATGCAGTGAGACGTCAGTGGAGCAGTACTGCATGAACCACTGCAAAATTGATGATGCAGCAACATGCTCAGCACTCATCTCTCAAACTACCCACCAACTGCGGACTCCCAATTACCGACTTGATAGAATCCGCAAAACCTACGTACTGTGCATGTATGCGTTGTCATATCTCATCTGCGATTTATACGTATCCGATGCCAGAGCTCTGCCATTCATTCCCTTTCATTAGCAGCTTGCTACTGAGATTCAATTTAGAATCAACCATCCCAACTCGAGCCAAACTTTTTATGTGCAGTTTCACTCGATTTATGAGGCATTTCACCTTCAGTCAATAATTTTTGTTTAAAAAGAAAATTGCCATCCCAGGCGTATTTAGGGCGGTGAAATTAGTGTTTCTGTGTGGGCTTGTCGACCGTGCGTTTACGTTCCTGACTACCTGCTCAAACTCACCCATGTCATTTATTTGTGTTTGGAGATGTGATCATGTCTTCGTTGATGGACGAGTGAGGGGGCGGGCATTAATGAATTGAGAACTGTGGGGGCCCGTGCTGTCATAGTACTTTCCAAGGATATACAGACGACAGCATTTTCTTGTAGCTGTGCTGTGCAACAGGGACGCAGTTAGGTTAGGTACCCCCGTACGTAGAGTACAGTCGTTGTAGTATATATTAGTATCATTATTGTTATTATTCCCTTTGACGACTTGTCACATTATCCGCGCTGTCAAATTAAAGGCCTTCCAGAAAATCAGAATTTAATGATCATTTTCTCATCTTTGCGTCGAAATGGTCAAATTTTATTTTATTTTATTTTATTTTATTTTATTTAATTTGATGAGCGCGACAGCGTATAAGATCATGATCGTCTGGAGTTGATTTGACATGGACGTGATCTATCCCACACGACCCGTCTTTTCTCAGTCTCAGAACATACATAACATAACATAACCTCTCAATCTCATGATATCATCCCTAGCTATACCCATTTTGTCTCCCTCCTCTTTGCTACCGACCGGTACCGTACCACTCTACCAGTACCACCAGTCCACGACCCCTCCAACCCCACCACCTCCTCTCTCTCTCTCTCTCTCTCTCTCTCTCTCTCTCTCTCTCTCTCTTCCTCGAGTTACGTTGGTTCCTGTGGATGACGACTGCTCTTTGGTTCTTTGTTTACCTCTTTCTAATACCTTGGTTTTTTTTGAGGGGAAGGCCAATAGCCTTTCTAATTAATACCTTGATTACATCGACAAATCTAGGTTAGACATTTTCGTAATATTTATAGTTTATTAAATGGGGGTGGTCCTTCAAATTGGACCGGCTGTTGCGTTCGCAGTAGCTTAAAAAATCGTCACCTCATATCCGATCCAGCATTGGAAATTATCCATCAAAGTTGGTTGTTAGATAAAAAATAAGTAGAACTAGTACTTTGATAAAGAAGCAATCACGTTCTAGATCAGGTTCAGGTTCAGGTTCGAATTCAATGCCCGTCCTGCCAATAAGTTTATTGGGCCGGGTCTATACCACGTAGAGAAATCTCAGCCCGGCCCGTTCCAGTAAGTTTAATATTCAGTTGGGGAGCTGGTGTGTTAGTATGTAAAACACTTTTGAGTGGGTATCGAAACTCAATTTTATTCCTTGTGTGTTTTTCACGGCTTTCTCCATGGAGGCAACTGGATTGATTGGGCCCAGATTTGTGCGATGTTGGGCCCATTTGATTTGTGATTTGAGAAAATCTAAATTGATTCGTGCGATTTCTGTCCCTCTGATGGATGATTCTTTGATTATATATGTGGTCATGTCTCTACTAGGTCACAAATACTACAGCACATGACTTATGAATCATGATACAAGAATTTCGATAATTTCTTCTCCACAATTTGTTCTTTGGTAAGCAACAAACAAAAAGAAGATAAATATTTGCCGGAGGCTACTGGCTTGCCCATCAACCGATCGAGTTACATCATGATATGGATGCAAATTTTATATAACATTTTCAGAAAAAGTACGGATTATTATTATTAGTTTTTGACTAGGTTTGTATACAGTATCGCAGCAGAACTCTGATGATTGGCGAGCATTGCTTTTGAATGGGAAAGTCATTCTTTATCTAATAATAATAATGATGATGTTTGACCTTCGATACGGCGTGTCACATCTAACATGCCAGCATAGCACGAACGATCATTTGAGTTTTGAACGACGCATAAAGTCTGTTTCAAGCTCTATAACTCCTCTCTTCTCTCCTGCTGTTCAAGTGAACCGCTTGATCGCTACCGATCCCTCCTCTCTTCTCTCTTGCTGTCATGGACGAGAACGGTGTCAAACCATCGCCGGAGGCTGAGGAGAGGTGGCAGTTTGGTTTCAACAAGGCCGTTGTGGAGGCTGGTGGCCGGAGCATCCGTGGGACTCTCAACAAGGTCATCGCTTGTGTAGAAGAAACAGGCCCGAGGCCGCTGATCCCGCTCGGCCATGGCGACCCCTCGCTGTTTCCAAGCTTCCGCACAGCTCCGATTGCAGAGGATGCCATTCTAGAGGCGGTCAGATCAGCCCAGTACAACAACTACGCGCCAAGCGACGGGGTGCTCCCTGCCCGTCAGTGAGTGTTGAATCCATATATTTAGATTAATATTTTCAACTAATTGTCTTCGGAAGCCAGCATCATCGATCATGAATTAATAGATAGTTACACGATTTGATATTTGTGGTTGAACAATTGCTTGGTCCATATCCCCTGCATCTTAATTTGTGGGCTTGATAGCTGCCACAAGAGCTATTCGATCAAAATCGATTTCATTGGTTTTTTCTATTTTCAGAAAAACCCGAATATTGAGAGAGGAAATTTTTGTTGGTTTCTATTTTTTTTTGAAAGATAACGGAGAGAGGTCGGTTCTAAAATATATAATGATGTCAATAACTGAAAAGTTGACAAACCAATGGTTATGCCTTAGCGGATCCATATCAGATTCAATTTCTCTCTTAACGGGTTTACTTTCATAAACAGAAAACTGCCTATTAGTTGTATTCTCCAGGGATTAATAACATAATTGTGTTATTACCAAATTTTATATAATTTAGACCATCACTAAATCATAAAGTTATTAATACGCATTCTATAAATTAAAGGCCCCACTTCTAATGACATATATTGAAAACCCGATAAATAATACTTAATTTGATCACTTAATAACGTGTTTAATTAGATATTTTATAGTTTACTATTCAATATATATTTATATTACATATAAGCCCATATATTTTGTAATTAATAGAAATTAATTCAAACATGTACAAATCGGTGGTTGATTTTCTATCAAGGCTACTAGACTCATCTGCATCGGAATAACCACATAATTCATTAGAATTATTACATTTCATGAAAATTCCCTTACCGGTGTCCCTTTAAATATTTTAAAATTCTGTATAGCCTCTAAATGTGATGTCCTAAATGCATACATAAATTTACTAATTTGACTTATGGAAAGAGAAATATTCGGTCAGGTTATCGTTTAAATTTGGCTTATGTCTTCTTAGGGTTCGCCATTCTCAATATTTAATTTGCATCTACTATCTATTGGTGTAGATGCCGTTTTACTCCTTAATTTGCCGGTTTCTTTTAGTAGGTCAAGTGTATATTTTCTTTCTGAAATAAAGAGTCCATTGAAACTTCGATGTATTTTAGTAAACCTAAATCTTTGATATCAAACTTCTCCTTCAATTGTATTTTCACTTTTTTAATTTCTTCCAAGTTATTATCAGTAATTATTATGTTATCTTCATATACTAGAATTATGGTTGTGAATGTACCATTAATTCTGATAAACAATGAATGATTGGCATTACTAATTTTAAAATCACAAGAAATTAAATAAAAACTTAGTTTTCCGTACCATATCCATAGAGATTGTTTTAGTCTATGAATAGATTTTTTTTAACCTACACACTAGATTAGAATTAATTTCTTTTTTATGACCAGTTGGAAGCATCATATACACCTCTTCTTCAAGTGTTCCTTAAAGAGAGGCATTTTTGACATCTATTTGATGTGAGATCCAATTTTGATTTGCTACTATAAAAAATAAAATCCTAATGGTATTCATTTTGGCCACAAGTGTAAATATTTGTTGATAGTCTATATCGTATGTTTGAGTATAACCCCTTGTCATTAATCGTGCTTTGTATCTTTCAATAGTATCATCACTATTAAACTTAATCTTATAGATCCATTTGCATCATATGGGTTTCTTTTTTTCGGGTAGTTGTATGACTATCCATGTTTTATTTTTTTCTTGTGCTCTAAATTCTTCTTCCATTGTTTTGCATGTAAGTCTTATTGGAGTGTAACATTTTCATAAGATGAAAATTTTTGGATGGGATATTTTATCTCATATGACACAAAATCCCTTAATCTAGTTATCGGTTGGGGAGTTCGATTAGATCTTCTCAATGGTATTATTTTGATAGTATTATCTTCCCTCTCACTTTGAGAAGTTTCTTCCTCTTCTTCTCACTGATTATTTCATTTTCATTTTCTACTACCGTGTTTCCTTTTCTGGAGTAAAAAAAAAAAATGGAAATGCCAATTCATTTGGTTTTTCTTGGTTATTAGTCTCATTTCCTAGTGTCTTGTAATATGGCTCATTTTCTTGGAATGTCACATCTCTTGAAATGTAATGTTTTTTGTTAATCGGATCATAGTATTTGTAACTCTATTTTTGTTAGTTGGATCATAGTATTTGTAACTCTATTTCTTAGAAAATAGTTTTGGTTGATGTATAGTTTAATTTATGTTGTTTATTTTTGTGCATGTAGCATGTGCATTGAAATATTCTTAAATGATCAATGTTGATTTTTTCTTGGTAGAGAATTTTTAGTGCGCTTTTAAAATTTAAATTTGCACTCGGCAATCTATTAATTAAATATGTTGCGGTGAGAATGACATCCGATCAAAAAAATATTTAAACATTATTTTGAAATAAAAATACTCTTGTTACGTCAACAAATGTCGATTTTTTCTTTCCGACACACCATTTGTTTCGGGTGTGAAGACACAAATTGTTTGATGTAAAATTCCTTTTTATTTGAAGAAATTTGTCAAATTATGATTTATAAATTTCGTTCCATTATCACTTCTAAAATTTTAATTTTTGCGTTATATTGATTTTCTACAAAATTATTAAATTCTTGAAATTTAGAAATTAACAAGTGCAACTATGTAGTTCTTGAAAAATCATATATAAATATCACCAAAAAAAATATAACCATTAAATGACTCAATTGGAGCGGGGCCTCAAATATCATAATGTATTAACTCAAAAGAATTTTTTGCTTTTACAATTGGATAGACTAAATGACAATCTTGTGTGCTTTCTTAATTTGCAAATTTCACAACTACTACAATCTAGTTGTTTGAAATAAAAAATACATTTCAAAATCTTATTGGAAGATTGCCCAATTCTCCTATGTCAAAGAGTGCTTAATTCTTCTTCTTTTATAATTATTGAAGTTGTATTTTTCTTCGCTCAAAATATAAAGCTCATTTTCTAGAAATCTTTCACCAATTATATTCTTCTTTATCCATTTCTGAAGAACCATATTTTTGGACGTAAATGTAATTTCACAATTCAAGTCTCGTGTGATTTTACTAACGGATAATAAGTTAGATGTATAATTTTTCACATGGAAAACATTCGAAATTATTCTTGAAAGGAGACTAATTGAACCATTTCGTAGAATTTTCATTTTTCACAATTTGCAACAATTACAAATTATTTGGTCTCAAGTATTTTATAATTTGTGAGCAACATGTGGTTAGTTGAATTTAAATAATTTTGAGCAAGGTTTGTAATTATAGCAGAGGCCTTTTGAGTTTTTCCTTGAAGCATCAGGGATGGTTGCGCATACAGTTGACTCATTTGATTCAGATCGAGATCCCCCTCACTCCTCACCCTTTATTTCTTTCTCGGGCGAGTCCAAATTTCAACCCGCTCCCCCTTTTCCTTTTTCACAGCTCTTTCTCTCTTCGCGATACTCACTTCGCCGATCACCCCCTTTTCCTTTTTCACAGCTCTTTCTCTCTTCGCGATACTCACTTCGCCGATCACCCCCTTTTCCTTTTTCACAGCTCTTTCTCTCTTCGCGATACTCACTTCGCCGATCACCCCCTTTTCCTTTTTCACAGCTCTTTCTCTCTTCGCGATACTCACTTCGCCGATCACCCCCTTTTCCTTTTTCACAGCTCTTTCTCTCTTCGCGATACTCACTTCGCCGATCACCCCCTTTTCCTTTTTCACAGCTCTTTCTCTCTTCGCGATACTCACTTCGCCGATCACCCCCTTTTCCTTTTTCACAGCTCTTTCTCTCTTCGCGATACTCACTTCGCCGATCACCCCCTTTTCCTTTTTCACAGCTCTTTCTCTCTTCGCGATACTCACTTCGCCGATCACCCCCTTTTCCTTTTTCACAGCTCTTTCTCTCTTCGCGATACTCACTTCGCCGATCACCCCCTTTTCCTTTTTCACAGCTCTTTCTCTCTTCGCGATACTCACTTCGCCGATCACCCCCTTTTCCTTTTTCACAGCTCTTTCTCTCTTCGCGATACTCACTTCGCCGATCACCCCCTTTTCCTTTTTCACAGCTCTTTCTCTCTTCGCGATACTCACTTCGCCGATCACCCCCTTTAAAAACGGAGATGAGGGCTGAGACCCTAGCACTTCTCACGTTTGTGTCCTTCCTTTCTACAGTAGTCGCATCGGGTGATCGCTTGGTCTCCCCAATTTTTCGGCCTAGGGTTTGGTATGGCGATGAATGCCTTAGCTTCGGGGTTGTCAGATGGCTAAGGTCCCATCACGATTCTCCTTGTCCCTTCTCTTTCAATCATCCCTACCACCTTATCAACGGATGGCAGCTCTCCCATGAGAAGGATCTGTGACCGTACCCCTCATAGCTTGAGTTGAGCTTGGCCATGTAACTGTTGGAGTTCAAAAATGAGGGAGTAATTTTTCTTTTTGCCGAACACCGTTTCTGCTTTAACCCACATGTCTAGAGCTGTATCGAGATATGTCATGAGATCAGAGATGTGGGGTTCCATGGATGTCCGTAGCCAACTCATGACTAGATTGTCGCTCTTTCTCCATTCTGAA
Source organism: x Bolboschoenoplectus mariqueter (assembly GCA_037678475.1). Classification (NCBI taxonomy): domain Eukaryota; kingdom Viridiplantae; phylum Streptophyta; class Magnoliopsida; order Poales; family Cyperaceae; genus x Bolboschoenoplectus; species x Bolboschoenoplectus mariqueter. The sequence goes on from CM075255.1 coordinate 4,018,839, forward strand.
ATTTCCTTCTTTTCTTCAGCTGTTGGCTTTGATGGATCGTTGGCTTTTGGCTTGGATTTCTCACCTGAGACATGCTCGAAATTGTCTCTTCCGATTAGAACAAAAGTCACTTGGCGTGCCCAAAGATGGCAATTCTTGCCATTTAATAGCACACCTGTGAGTCTTTCGGTTTGATGTGCCATTTTCTTGTTTTTTTTTTGGCAGTGCTGATTTCTTGCTAGATTTTGATAAGAACAGTGCTCTTTGAGCTTGGTTTTTTCTGTTTGGTTGTTGACTGGTACAGCTCTATTTGAGCTTGAGGTTTTCTGTTTCTGGTTTGTGCACTGGTACAGTTCGTGTTATCTGTCCAATTTGGCTTTTGGGAAATTTGATTTTGGAGCTAGGTCGAACCTGGCTCTGATACCATGTCGGAATTTCTCAGAGTAATTTGCGGAAGTAAATTAATGAATTGAATCTTTGTTGTATTCAATCTAAACAGTAAATGTGTACAGTAGTGCTTATAGAGCAAAAGGAAAAAATAAACATTAGAAATTCTAACGGTTGTCTAGTGATTGTACTGTTGCATATATTTACTAAAAAAGGAAAAAAATTGAGTTACTTTATTAACTAAATTTAGTTGCTCCTTTTATTACTAAAATAGCCTGTGATGAACTCTGAGGCTATTTTAGTCCCTTAATCCTAATTATTTTCAACAGGTAACTCCACCAAACATTTTCCTTGGTAAACATAACCTTAGCAACTGTTCGATAAAACAAGGTTAATTAAGGTGAACAAAACAGATAGTTTAAATAAATATAGAAGGAAAGAAAATTAGAAGGAAAAGGAAATTACAAAAATGGTGACACTGGTAGGTCTGAACTTCTTGTGTGTAACTTTACCAAAACTTTAATAATATTGGACAAAAATATGGATGTTGTTATTGGAAGACAATAATTGACATAGTGCAGCACTTCCACATATAGTATCTCTGCTGGAAATTATTTTCTTTTATGATAATATCCAATGAACACAAAATTATCCCATAGAATTACACCCTACTATCGACCTTCTATGATCCAATAGGCTCACTACACATAATCTTTTGTTGGAATATTGAAATGGCTTTTTCGGCAAGGATCTGAGTAGCGTTAATTACAGGCCTTAAAACATTCTTCGACTGTTGATACAAATTAGTGCCCTTTAAAAAATGCAGGGCAGTTGCTGAGTATCTCTCAAAGGATCTGCCCTACAAGCTCTCTCCTGATGATGTTTTCATTACGGCGGGTTGTGCACAAGCAATAGAGGTCGTCATAACAGCTCTGGCCCGACCTGATGCCAACATCTTGCTCCCTCGGCCGGGTTTCCCCATGTACGAGGCACGTTGTACCTTCAGCCATCTGGAAATGAGGCACTTCGATCTCGTTCCCGAGAAGGGATGGGAGCTTGATCTTGGCCAAGTGGAGGAACTCGCTGATGAGAATACTGTTGCCATTGTTCTAATCAATCCTAACAATCCGTGTGGCAGTGTGCTGAAGTACCAGCACATGGAGGAGGTTCACATTTAATTTTATCATCTTTGGATCTATTAGTGAATAATATATAATAATTTTGAAGGAGTTCTGTTGTGTACATCAGAAGCGGGGAATATTTTCTGATGTGAATCACTCATAATATGAGTGCATAATTTGTCTTACTGATTTGTTATCCTTCGCTTTGATCGTGATTGCAGATAGCAAGAACTGCAAAGAAGCTGGGTATAATGGTAATTTCTGATGAAGTGTATGACCATTTGACCTTTGGGAGCAACCCTTTTATGCCCATGGGAGTTTTTGGAGATATTGTGCCGGTTCTCACTCTGGGATCCATATCGAAGAGGTGGGTCGTGCCTGGTTGGCGTCTTGGTTGGATAGTCACAACTGACCCCAAAAACATCTTGAGGAAAGCAAAGGTTTGTCGCTTTTTTTTTTTTGAACTTTGCTTCTTTTGCTCTTTCGGATTTAATACATACCTTTGCCTTTTGTATTATTACTCTTGTTGATCCTAAATTACAAATTAATATTAACTTCAACCATTCTGTTAGGTTGTTGATTCCATCAGAAGCTATCTCGACATAACAACAGATCCTGCTACCTTTATTCAGGTTATCTTGAAATTGTTATATTTACAATCATCAGTAAGTAGTAACTGAAGACTGGGGATATATTATTTAAGTTCACTTTAATTCTCTTGAATTGTATGCTCGTTCATTTATAGGGAGCAGTGCCACAAATTATTGAAAAGACGAAAGATGATTTCTTTAACAATATAATTCATGTTCTGAGAGATGTGGCAGAGACTTGCTATAAGGAGACAAAGGATGTCAAGTGTCTTACTTGCCCTCACAAGCCAGAAGCCTCTATGTTTGTTATGGTAAGAGGGCGCAAAACAGAAAAAGAAGTCATGACGTGCTCCTTCTCTGAGTTATTACTGAAATGACAATGTGCTCCATAAATTCACCATTGTAGGTAAAGCTCAATTTGTCATATCTGGAGGATATCAGTGATGACGTGGATTTTTGTTCCAAATTGGCAAAAGAAGAGTCCGTCATAGTAATGCCAGGTAATTTGCATCGTTTTGTTTTCATTATTCAATTTGCATGTACTAGTGCTATTGGTGACCCCCACATTTGCTGCTATTGGCTAGCAATATTAGTGAGCCATCGGATAAAAGTGGACGGCTCACATTGTCCAAATCAAATAGCTAGATGAAGGATGCAAATCAGACCTGGCGAGCCCCACACAGATTTGAGGTTAACAATTCGACCATCATCTTTGATTTCCATCCCCATGTCAGTTGTAGTTGTTATTCCGATTTAGTCTGTGTAGACACACAATCTGATGCATCTAGCGCTCCAATATATCATGCATTTTGTAGATGATCTGAAGACGTTCCTGAATTCTTTTTTTTTTTATTGCAGTAAGTGATTGCAGTTTGTGTGATTTCATCTTGCAGGGAGTGCTTTGGGGATGAAAAATTGGCTGCGCATAACATTTGCAATTGAGCCAACTTCTCTCGTAATTGGACTAGAAAGGCTCAAGGCGTTCTGCAAGAGGCATGAAGACAATTGAACAAATATGCCCAAATTTAGTTGAACCAACAAGGGTAATTTATAATGACTGATGAACAAATAGTTCATCACTGCTTTAAAGTTTGCATCCAATTTACAGTTGGGTGTGAGTGTTGCAGTTGATCTGTGATATGTATCGAGCCGTTGAAAACACTGTGATTGACAAACTCTTGGTAAAATAATAAAGATGATGATCAGCTACTTGGTTGATCGGCCCTGGTTACAAATGTTGCACTCAATTAACTGTTGGATTAATTTGTCATATAAAATTCTTCTGATACGCATTATAGTGTTTTGTGTATTTATTTCACGTTTTTTTTAAAATATATTTGAATATATATTATTTTAAAATTACTAAAATTAATGGGTAAGATCAAATATATATCTTCTATGCTATCATAAATTTATTTCTGCAAAAGACAAAACAAGTTAAATATTATATAGAAAATTCTTTTATATATGTATTTATAGTGTTTTTGTGTATGTTTATTGTTGTTTTATTAAGTTTGGTCATTTTTATGATTCTATTTTATAACAGATGATGGATAAAATTCTATATATCTTTGTTACAAGTTTATAATTTATTTCTGCAAAATACAAATACTTAATCAAAATATTATGCATAAAAATCTTCTAATATGCATTTGTAATATTTTTTGTGTGGGTCTATTGAGACTTTTAATCAAACTTGGTCATATTCATTCCTAAATTAAATTGATCATCACAAATTCACAATATGAACTTGTTTGATTTTTACCCGGATTAGTGGGTGCGATATCGGGCCAGTTCATGACTTTGAGAAAATCTAAATTGATTCGTTTCTGTCCCTTTGAATCCTGATGGATAATTCTTTGATAATCAAGTTATGTGGTTATGTCTCTACTCCGCAAGAAATAAGAAATTCCAAATTAAAGCACGTGACTTGTGATATCAGAATTTCATTTTTTTTTAAATATATCGGTCACATTCCTTAGTAATCACGGCCATTTAGATCACCAATTTATTCATTAACAAGCAACAGAAAGTTAACAATTAAATATTTGCTGAAGGCTTCATATGCGCCTGCTGTAAATCAGTAATACACCAAGTGTTCGACAATTTTCTCTGGGGATCTTTATACCTACCCCAACTAATCTTTCGTCTCTTTCGCATCCTCCAAAATCTTCTCCTCCAAGCTTCTGCTGCTTATCTGGAACCACACCAACTCTCTTTCCAATTTTATAATTCCAAGCACTACTGCCTATTGGTATTTGGGGGTGTGTGTGTGTGTCTATATATATATATATATATAACGTGCAGCACTACCCTACTGAAACACCACATCAGCAGGTATATTTTTTCCTTGTAAGTTGCAACAACTTCAATTGTTGAACTGCTTATTGCTACCAATCCTCCTCTCATCTCTTGCTTCCATGGAGGACAACGGTGGAAAGCCATTGCCAGAGGCGCATGCTGAGGAGGAGAGGTGGCAGTTTGGTTTCAACAAGGCCGTTGTGGAGGCTGGTGGCCGGAGCATCCGTGGGACTCTCAACAAGGTCATCGCTTGTGTAGAAGAAACAGGCCCGAGGCCGCTGATCCCGCTCGGCCATGGCGACCCCTCGCTGTTTCCAAGCTTCCGCACCACTCTGATTGCAGAGGATGCAATTGTAGAGGCAGTCAGATCAGCCCAGTACAACAACTACGGGCCAAGCAACGGGGTGCTCCCTGCCCGGCGGTCAGTCCTGAATTCATCTAAATTAGATTAATCGTTTCAATTAACCAGTATGCAAAGCTAGCTTGATTTATCTTGAATTAGTAGATAGTTACATACTTTGGTATTTGTGGTCGGTCCATATCCGCTGCATCTTTATGAGGTTCACTGAACTATCCGATCAAAATCTATTTTATCTACGGAATTAATTGGGTCAGATGAAATTGTACGGTTGGTTTGTAATCTGTTTTGTTCATCCTAGTTTGTTCAAATTTGATTTTCTGCTGCTGATGCAAACTTGCTTCTTGGATGTTGGTAAAGGGTTCTGTTTGTTAGAACATTATCCGTGATTCTCTAATTAACTCTTAATTTAAATAAAATTATATTGATCCATATTATTGGTCTTCTGAAGAGACACAACCCCGTTGATCACCAGATTCCTTAAGCCTTTGCGGTGATCTTTCTCTTCTCCGATGGAGAAACGAAAAGAATCGGCCCAGCAGTTTTCTTCTCTTTTTAGAAAATCCGAATTTCAGAGAGAGGATTTCTGTTGGTTTCTCCTTATGACGGTCATAGAAAAAAAGGACGGTTCTTGATCCCTTTATAATGGGTGTCAATAACCAAAAAGTTCGCAAACCACTGGTTATGCCTTAGCGGATTCATATTAGATCCAATTTCTCTTTTAACGGGTTTACTTTCAAAATCAGAAAACTGCTTATTAGTTGTATTCTCCAGGGACCAATAACATAATTGTATTATTATTAAACTTTATATAATTCAGACCATCACTAAATCATAAAGTTATTAATACGTATTCTACACATTAAAGACCCCACTTCTCATGACATATATTGAAACTCGACAAATAATATTTAATTTGATCACTTCATAACGGGTCTAATTAGATATTTGACAGTCTATTATTCAATATATATTTATATTACATATAAGCCCATATAATTTTGTAATTAATAGAAATTAATTCCAACACTGTCATCTCCAAAAGTAGTAGTCTTTATTTTTACCCCTAGAGAATATTTGAAAACATCACAGTGTACCTGCAAACAACAAATGAATATACGATCCTTTCGTTCAAATTTGACACAAAACAGCCAACTTGGTTGTAACAGTGAACGGAAATGTAAGCCAACTTGTCCAGAGAAATGTTTATTAAGTTCTCAACTCGACTGAAGATTTTCCTCGGCAAATTATAAGTCAACATAACCTTAACAACCATATGATAAAAGACGAGATTAATTAAGGTGAATAAACTGATAGTTTAAATAAATTAGAAAGAAAGAAAATTAGAACAAAAAAAATATACAAAAAATAGTGATACACTGGTAGGTCTGAACTTCTCGTGTGTAAACTTACCTAAACTTGAATAATATTGGACGCTAGTATGGATGTTATTATTGGAAGACAATAATTGACATGGTGCAGCATTTACACATATAGTATCTTTGTTTGAAATTATTTTCTTTTATGACACCGTCAAATGATTGCCAAATTATTCCACAGTACAGCCTAGGATTTTGACCTTTTATGATCCAATAGGTCCTTAAAACATTCTTCGACTGTTGATACAAATTAGCGCCCTTTAAAAAAATGCAGGGCAGTTGCTGAGTATCTCTCAAAGGATCTGCCCTACAAGCTCTCTCCTGATGATGTTTTCATTACGGCGGGTTGTGCACAAGCAATAGAGGTCGTCATAACAGCTCTGGCCCGACCTGATGCCAACATCTTGCTCCCTCGGCCGGGTTTCCCCATGTACGAGGCACGTTGTACCTTCAGCCATCTGGAAATGAGGCACTTCGATCTCGTTCCCGAGAAGGGATGGGAGCTTGATCTTGGCCAAGTGGAGGAACTCGCTGATGAGAATACTGTTGCCATTGTTCTAATCAATCCTAACAATCCGTGTGGCAGTGTGCTGAAGTACCAGCACATGGAGGAGGTTCACATTTAATTTTATCATCTTTGGATCTATTAGTGAATAATATATAATAATTTTGAAGGAGTTCTGTTGTGTACATCAGAAGCGGGGAATATTTTCTGATGTGAATCACTCATAATATGAGTGCATAATTCGTCTTATTGATTTGTTATCCTTCGCTTTGATCGTGATTGCAGATAGCAAGAACTGCAAAGAAGCTGGGCATAATGGTAATTTCTGATGAAGTGTATGACCATTTGACCTTTGGGAGCAACCCTTTTATACCCATGGGAGTTTTTGGAGATATTGTGCCGGTTCTCACTCTGGGATCCATATCGAAGAGGTGGGTCGTGCCTGGTTGGCGGCTTGGTTGGATAGTCACAACTGACCCCAAAAACATCTTGAGGAAAACAAAGGTTTGTCGCTTTTTTTTTTTTGAACTTTGCTTCTTTTGCTCTTTCGGATTTAGTACATACCTTTGCCTTTTGTATTATTACTCTTGTTGATCCTAAATTACAAATTAATATTAACTTCAACTGAATTTTACCTTTCTATTAGGTTGTTGATTCCATCAGAAGCTATCTCGACATAACAACCGATCCTGCTACCTTTATTCAGGTTATCTTGAAATTGTTATATTTACAATCATCAGTAAGTAGTAACTGAAGACTGGGGATATATCATTTAAGTTCATTTTAATTCTCTTGAATTGTATGCTGGTTCATTTATAGGGAGCAGTGCCACAAATTATTGAAAAGACAAAGGATGATTTCTTTAACAATATAATTCATGTTCTGAGAGATGTGGCAGAGACTTGCTATAGGGAGATAAAGGATGTGAAGTGTCTTACTTGCCCTCACAAGCCAGAAGCCTCTATGTTTGTTATGGTAAGAGGGCGCAAAACAGAAAAAGAAATCATGACATGCTCCGTCTCTGAGCTATTACTGAAATGACAATGTGCTCCACAAATTCACCATTTGTAGGTAAAGCTCAATTTGTCATATCTGGAGGATATCAGTGATGACGTGGATTTTTGTTCCAAATTGGCAAAAGAAGAGTCCGTCATAGTAATGCCAGGTAATTGGCATCGTTTGGTTTTCATTATTCAATTTGCATGTAGTAGTGCTATTGGTGACCCCCACATTTGCTGCCATGGGCTAGCAATATTAGTGAGGCATCGGATAAAAGTGGACGCCTCACATTGTCCCAATCAGATAGCTAGATGAAGCGAGACCTGGTGAATCATTCAACCGTTCGATTTGATTTCAGGTTGACAATAATTGAACCGTCATGATTTGATTTCCACCCCATGCCGTTGTTGTTGTTATTTCGATTTAGTGGGTGTAGACACAGTCTCATGCATCGAGCACTCCAACAAATCATGTTTTTATTTGGCAGAAGATTTGAAGATGCTCCTGATTTTCTTCATTACAGTAAGCGATTGCAGTTTGTGTGATTTCATCTTGCAGGGAGTGCTCTGGAGATGAAAAACTGGCTGCGCATAACATTTGCAATCGAGCCAACTTCTCTCATAGTTGGACTAGAAAGGCTCAAGTCCTTCTGCGAGAGGCATGAGAAGAATTGAACAAATATGCTCAAGTTTGGTTGTACCAACATGGATAATGACTGATGACCAAATATGCCCAAGTTAATTAGTTCAAGTATTGAACCGACAAGCCTTTGTTTTCTACCATTCAACAAGGTCCTGTTGGTTCTTTCTACCTGATGCATTATAGTTATTTATTTTATGTTTTATGTTATTTTAAAATTACTAAAATTTATGGATAACATAAAATATATATCTTTCGCATTCTCATAAATTCGGTTCTGCAAATGAAAAAAATAGATTAAATATTATCTATAAAACTCTTTAAATGTATATTTATAGTGTTTTGTGTATGTCTATTGTTGTTTAATAAAGTTTGGTCAAGTATATGATTCTAAGTCATAAAAGATGACGGATAAAATTCAATATATGTCCGTTACATATTTATTTCTGCAAAATACAAATAGATAGTCGAAAAATTATGCATAAAATTCTTCTAATATGCATTTACAATATTTTTGGTGTGTCTATTGACACTTTTAATCAAACTTGGTCATACTTTTGCAGACATTAATTTGATCATCATGATTAACGAATCATATTCATCATATATTCTCTATATTCTCATAAATTAATTTGTGCAATAATTAAATAGATACAACAAATATTACGCGTGTGAAATTTTTTTAATATGCATTTATAGTGCTTTGTGTGTTTGTTGATTTTTTTTAATCAAATAGGCCCCAGTTATGATTAGGGATGACAATTTGGCTCTTGGCCCGGCAGCCCTATCCAGACAACCGACCCGTCTGACCCGGACAACGATCGGGCAGGGCTGGATCAGGCCATTGGATGGGCCGGGTCGGGTACGGGTACGAGACTCAGGCCTGTCCGGTTGGCCTGAAATATCGATAACATGTTTGCTAATATATTATTTGTGTATATTATGTGTAATATATATAATATAAATTGAATTTTGAATAAACAATTCATTATATATATTCTCAAATTTCACGTAATATTAATGTTTAAATTTTATTGTTTAAAGGTAAGCTCACAAAATAATTTAAATGAGAAAACTTCCTCTAACTTAGAAAAATAAGATTCTTTATTTATCAAAATAAAATTATTTATGTATTTTAATAACTGTTTTAATTTTATTTGACAACATGGTTATATTATTCAAATGTGTAAAATGATCCGGGTTCAAATTGAGATGAAAATGAATAATTAAAAGAAATAGCAAGTGACTGGGCCGGGCCGGACCGAGATAAAAAATTGCATGGACAAGTCAAGTCTTGAAATTTAAGCCCGGTGACATGGGCAAGGCATGACAGGCCCGGTTCCATGTTTGACATAAACCTGGCTCTACCTGGCCCATTGCCATCAATTATTATGATCTTAGTATCGTCGGATAATATGCACTATTTATCTTTTTTTTTGTGCTCTTATATTTATTTGTACAAAAATAAAATATATACATTAGATTTTACTAATATCTCTTCACATATGCATTAAGAATGTATGAGTGTGTTTCCTGTTGTTTGTTAATCAAATTTGGTCACATTTATAATCCTAAAATCACTAAAATTTATGAATAACATCCGATGTATGTTAATAAGTATGGAATTAGTTTTAATAAAAAAATATATTGGGTAAATATGAGAGTTTAAAAGTTTGAAAGGATAAATATAATATTATGAAATTGAGAAGGGCAAATATTTAATTTTGAGGTTTTATAAGGGTAGAAATGGAAGAGTTGGTTAATTAAAATATCTGGCGTGAGTCTGCTGGTCAACATAATTAACAGCACCTCTTCCTCTTCCTCTTTTCTCCAGTCTTTGAAAATCTTCTGCTATTCTTATCCAAGTTGTGCATTTAAAATTAGATACCACATTTGGCGTCATGCATGACGTACAGCAACTACTTTACATTAATAAGTTACAATACATATTGTCTAAAAGAAATATAACAGATGTTAAAGAATTGTGACAAATAATTGGTCCTTCTCAGTTGCGATGTTTCCGAAGCAGTGTCGACATACAGGCGTCTGAATTTTCTGATATGTTTCTGATATGTTTCTGATATGTCGACATAATCTCAAAAATTCACACCGCTCTGGTCTTCCATAAAGAAGTCCGTCTCCACATCTTATATCCTCCACTTGCCATTCGATAATTTCTCTCTAAATAATATAATCAAAAGCCTTTGGCAGTCTCAAGATTCAAGACCCCGCACTTCCCTTTCATTAATTTATAATATTCAAGCCTAACAATTTTAGTAATGTAAATAACGACATGATAATGGGTAACGGTGACGATATGATAATGGATATTGATAGCATTAATTACTCGCCCGGTGCTACAAGTTGAAATCTTAATTTTAGAATTTTCATTGTTTAGATTTAAGAGATCAATTTGTGCTCCTTATAATTTTTTTACAATTTTTTTTCTTCTAGAAGAAAATGTTTTTGTTTTATAAGTTCTAGACCGTGAAGTCTTCAACCGTCATTGTGCAGCAATTCAATGCTTTTCTTTCTTTCTTTTTTTTATTTGGGTTGGTGTCTTGGTGATGCTAATTGCTCCGATTTTTTTTATTTAAGAAAACTAACATTTAAAATTAAATGAATCAAAAAATTGGATGAAAAATTATAAATATAAGAGAGAAGGATTTTTATCAAAATTAAATAATAAAAAAATGGATGAAAAATTAAAAATTAGGAGGGACGAAATTTTATTCAAAATTAAATAAATAAAAAAATTGTATGAAAAAATATAAATATAGGAGGTATAGATTTTAAAAGTTCATCCCAAATGTATGGAACAATATAAAATATTTTTTTATAAAAATATTTTATTATGAAATAAATTATAAAAATCTATCCTTTGTTTGGGCAAAAAAAAAACCCAAACCAAGGGGTTTTGTTTTGGCCCAACTCAAGGGACGAATTTTCAAGATTTTGAAAATCTGTTATGTAATAAAATATTATTTTTATAAAAAAATAAAAAAATCATGTTATATTTTTAAAAGCCGTATTTTGAAATATCGACCTTTTATTTTCTGATTTTAAAGAACAGACTCATTCACCTCATTTATATTTATATTTTTTTGTTGAGAAAAAAATGAAAATTGTACAATATTATATTTCAATTATATAAAGTTTGAAAAAAAAATTCAACACAACTTAAAATATATGATCCAACATAGAATTAAAAAAATAAATTCAATAATATCTATATGTACATTATATATTATTAATTATTATTTTTAATTAAAAATATTTTTTTGAAATTTAATAATTTTAATAATTTTTGGATGTATTATAAAGGATAGACAAAATTGAAATTAAAAAAATAATCGCAGACAATATATAAAAAAATTCCAAAATTTCAAATAAATGTAAATGAAATATCGAGTTTCAAACTTACATAACTTTTGATAGAAAAATTTATAGAAAATATTTAATATCAATTCTGAAGATTCATAAAACGACTAAATTTATTATTGGGGGATCCCCCATAATAACAGTTTTTGGGCCTAAAAAGTTTCGTCTGAGTCTTCTAAATTTAGGATTTATTTTTCTGAAATTTCAGGAGTTTTTTGATATATCATCTGAAATTATTTTTTATATTTCTAATTTTCACCATCTATAAAGATATGTAGATATTATTAGAATTATTAAATTTTAAAGTAAATATTTTTAATAAAAAATAATTAATAACATACTATATATTATTTTGAAGCACTATTTTTTTTTATAAATTTTGCAATTAAATGAGAAATTTTACTTAATTTTGAAATATTTGAATAATAAATAGTTATTATTTAATTTCAAGTGTAATATTGTAAGAATTGTAAATAAAAACAACAATCAGTTCAAGATAAAAAATAAAAAAAATAAAAGAAGGGACAAATTCCTAAATTCTTGCCCTTGGCTTGGACCAAAAGATTCCACACCATGGTCCGGATTTTAGAAATTCGTCTCTTGGTTTTGGTTTTTTTGGTGTAAGTCAATAGACGAGTTTTCTGAATTTATTTCATAATAAAATATTATTTAAAAAAAATACTAAAATAGTTAAAACAGTATTCCATACGGTTTGGGACGGATTTTGAAAATTCGTCCTCCTATATTTGTAATTTTTAATGCAATTTTTTTATTTATTTAATCTTGAATGTTAGTTTCCTTAAATTAAAAAAATCGGCTAATTGCTGAATACTATAGAAGGAAGGAAAACAAAACCAGCTCAAGTACACTGATTGTACTCGTCCCCTAGTTTGGTTTTCTGCACGATTTGCACCAAATCATTAGAAAGAAGTTTTGAAGTTTATTTGAAAGAAGTTTTGAAGTTTATTTGAAAGAAGTTTTGAAGTTTATTTGAAAGAAGTGTCATCCAAATTAAAAGAGATGCATTTTCTGGAGAATCAAATAACAAGTGTGAAAGTTCAAGATAGAATTAAAAAAAAGGACATACTGAAATGGATGAGAAATAGCGTGGGGCGTGTTTGGGAGGCGTGAATCTGGCCAGCAGTAGCAGTGCTGGTCAAAGGAATTAGATCATTAGAAATGAAAGTTGCAATTAACCTCTTCGGGTTTGTATTGAGAAGTTTAGTAGGCTATAAGTAGGTGGGAGGATTTGTGCTGATTCAGCACTCTCAGAGATCATTACTATTATTTCACGAACTCGTCGGCGTGACTGGAGCTCTCAAGTCTGTAAGTGCGACACCTTTCTAGCCGTTCTGTTTGCGACTGGACCTTCTTCTGTATCCCTTCTCCTCCTGCTAGCTCAATATGACCTCGTATTATAGCTTAATTTCTCTTATTCTACTTCGAAGTACAAAAATAAATATACAACTCAAAACAAAAATAATATTCCAATGACCATTTTATCATTTTCCATAATAATGCAAATTCCAGAACATCACTGCCCCAAATCTGAACTCGTTCTTTTCTTCAAAAAACAGAGCGAAAGACACTTGAAGATATTAGACCACTCCATCTTCTTATCACTTACCAGTCTGATCGGATGGAAAATGGCAACAATCCAGCAGTTGATGCCAAAGTGGGGGCAAAGAACAGGGCCCGGAGGTGGCGGTTTGGTCCGAATGAGGCCTTGGCAGTGGCCGGCAGCCGGAGCATCCGTGGGACCCTCAGCAAAGTCATTTCTTGTGTGGAGGAGGCGGGCCCGAAACCGCTGGTATCTTTTGGTAATGGTGATCCCTCGGTATTTCCCTGCTTCCGCACGACACCGATTGCTGAAGATGCTATCGTAGAGGCGGTCAGATCAGCCAATCATAACCACTATTCGCCTTTTGTCGGCCTGCTTCCAGCTAGGCGGTATGTTTTAATTATCTTCTTTTTGGTCCTTTTTGTCAAAAGGGTCAATTCCATTCTGGCGGTCTCTTTGGTTTGCTTGTTGGAATATATAAATTGAGATTCTGAATGATTATTTGCTCTTTCTGTGTTATCATAATTCAAATTCTTTTAGTATGTATGCACGTGCATGAGCCCCACACGAGGACACACAAATTTCATAAATTTGTCAGAACGGAAGGCATGAACTGTACACGCATGTTCCAGCCGTCAAAACTTGAACTAGCACAAGCAAGACAAATTACCTTTCAGTTGAAATGGATCAGTAATAGCAAATTTCGTTTATTTTAATTAAAACCAACAACAAATTTCTTTGGTAGGGCTACTCCTCTGCAATTAATATACCCCTTTGATTGCATAGACCTCATACATTAATTTTATTCAATACTTTACCATCTTTGACTATAGCAAGTATATTCCAAGATACTAAAGTGTAGGACACACACACATCAAATAATTTTTATGAAATTAGACTGATAGTTCAAAAAACCACAGAGCAGTTGCAGAGTATCTGTCAAAGGATCTGCCATACACACTCTCTCCGGACGATGTATTTCTCACAGTCGGTTGCCAACAAGCAGCAGAAGTTGTCATAACAGCTCTTGCCAGACCCGGTGCTAACATGCTGATACCGAAGCCAGGTTTCCCCCTTTATGAGGCACGCTGTACCGTCCGTGATGTGGAAATTAGGCGATTCAATCTGATACCTGAGAAAGGATGGGAGGTTGACCTTGATCAAGTTGAACAACTGGCTGATGACAATACTGTTGCCATTGTTCTTATCAATCCTAACAATCCTTGTGGGAACGTGTACACGTACCAGCACTTGGAGAAGGTCTGATTTTTATATCATTGACAGTTTAACATGGTAAATTGATTCATATAATATGGCACATGTAGAGAAATGAGAAATCTATATGATGCCATAGATAATTCATGGCTATTTTCAGTCTATTTTCTGTAAAGTTGCTAAAGAGAATCTGTTCAAACAATTTCCCCTTTTCATTTAACTTAAGGGCTGTTACTGATTGCAGATTGCAAAAACTGCAAGGAAACTTGGGATAATGGTGATATCAGACGAAGTTTACGGCCATTTGATATTTGGTAACAATCCTTTTATTCCCATGGGGGTTTTTGGGGACATTGTACCAGTTGTCACTTTGGGCTCTATATCGAAAAGGTGGGTTGTGCCAGGTTGGCGGCTTGGTTGGATTGTTACAACAGACCCAAATGGCATCCTGAAGAAAACAAAAGTGGGTTAATTTTTGTGTTATGCTATTTCTTTCTATCTGCTTGCATCTGTCGAATATGTATATTCCTTTGGACTTTAGTTACTTTTTTTTTTCATTTTCTGGGAACAATGTTTAAATTCTCTGTTGACCTGAATAAAGGTTGACTAATATTATTTTTCCATTTTTCTAGGTTGTTGATTCAATTAAAAGTTATCTTGCCATCACAGCAAACCCAGCCACCTTCATTCAGGTTTTGTGAAGTTCCTTCATTTTACAAACATTATTTTTTTTTCTTGGCGGATGCTACACTTTAGAATAGGAATATTCTAGATTCTTTCTAATCTCATGAATTTGTACCGACTTTAATGATTAATTTATCAGGGAGCGCTACCTAAAATTTTTGAAAAAACAAAGGATGATTTCTTCAGCAAGGTGATTCATTTGTTAAGAGAAGATGCAGAGACATGCTTTGACAAGATAAAGGATATCGAGTGCATTACTTGTCCCCACAAACCAGAGGGCTCTATGTTTGTTCTGGTAAGAGGTTAAAACGATAAAACTCATGCTCCCTTCTTTTTGTATAAATTAAATGCAGTAAGCTAACTAAATTCATAAACACACAGGTTAAACTGAATTTATCATGTTTGGAGGATATCAGTGATGATGTTGATTTCTGTTGTAAATTGGCAAAAGAGGAATCTGTCATAGTATGTCCAGGTAACATGCATAAATTGGGTTTTCATGCGAGCATCGCCTTAGTTTCTGTTAGAACTTATCTTATATTTATATAACCATGTCACAGTCTGCGTCACAGTCGATGATTGGTACATCAGTTATTGAATTAACAATATAACCAGCTGTATAATTAAATGGCCACTCCATTCATTTCTGTTGCTGGTATGATATTACCAGCTGACCAGTGTGCATTGCAATTGGAGGTGTCTTCTTGAAGTCGGATCACCAGATCGGTTCAAATCAATTCATATGAGATGAAAAGCTCACATTATTTCCCTTAAAGGCACTGATCTGGGTTACATTATGTTTGATCAGATGGGCACCTGGACAAATGAAAATAGTTGCTCGTGACCAATAATTGAATAATGATTGAGAATTCATACATCATATACTCCAAAAAATAAAAATAAAAAACAAAAACAAAAATCGAGCTTTACATGAAAGAAAGGAAGTCGTAATTAATTTGTTTTACTTTGTTGACTTAATTTGTGTGCATTGTTGTGTTGCAGGAAGTGCACTGGATATGAAAAACTGGTTGCGAATCACGTTTGCAGTGGAGCCAACAACTCTTGATGTTGGGCTAGAGAGATTCAAATCTTTCTGTGAGAGACATGAGAAACAGTCTGACGAATAAAGATCGGCAGTGATCAACAAAGTGTTTGGTCGGCTAGTTGTTATAGTGAAGTTTGTTGTTGTAATTGGGATTTTGTTTGTCCGTACCGTATCGAGGGTTGATCAAGTGAAAAACAGTGATAAAATGTACAACACTGTGTCAATAAATAAAGCAGTAATAGGTGCTGGGTTGATCCACTTGTTACTGTGGACTAATTCACTGTTGGTTTCATTTGTATTACCATCTCAGGAATTTGAGCTTTGTTTTTCAGAAATGTTCTTGCATGAAGATGTATTCCATGTTTGGTTAAAACGTTAAGTTGCGAAGACGTAAGAAATTATTCTATTTGGTCAATTATATCAAAGTTATTCCAAAATCATACATGTCCAAACTGACTTGTCATCAAAGGTATCACAAGTATATCAATTATGGTACTATGAAATTTAATGTTTGAAGTCTGGAGCTCGATCACTCCTCCAAAAATAAATACCAAAAAGCAGTCCGGATTGGAGCAAGCATCTAATAACGGTCCGTTCTGGTCCCCACCCAGACATCACTTGTTCGCTTCCCTGGGGCTGGGGCCCTGACTCCTGGGCCCTGCCTCCACACCGCCACAAATTCAAAATCTCCTCCTCAGTCGTAGATTACTGACCTACCCCTGTTCCCAATTCCCAACGGCTATAATTTCCATCTCGCTTAAATCCCAAAGGAAAATAGGAACTTCCCCAGCTTCAATTCAAAATCCCCTCGGCCTCCTTTGTCTACTCTCTCCCATGAAGTCCGAGTCTCCCCAACTCCTACCGCCCCCTTATCAGGTGGCGCCGCCCCTATCACCACCTCCGACCAGCCCCCTCCCAACCTCTACACCTCCTTCACGTAAGAAACCCTCGATCTCGCCGTCTCCTCTCCACCTCTCAAACTACGTCGCTGCTTCTGTTCCTCTCCACGACCTCCTCTCCTCGTCACCAAAGAGAAGGCCCAAATCATCACGCGGCCTCATCCCCGAAGAAGCCCATGAGCCAGTGGTCAATCTGACCCCGAGGAAGAAAAGGAGAGGCCGGGCTGCTGCCATGGTGGTGGCTGCGGCGAGTGGCTTCCCGGGAGGCTGTGTGGCCTCTCCTAGGGCTGGTAGAAGAGCAAGGAGACGGCTGGATAAGGAGGTTATTGCAGTGAGAGAGGAGAGAGAGAGGGAGAAGGATTTGAGAAATGGAGAGGAAGAAGGTGGGGTTAAAGGGAGGAGGAAGCGGCAGTATAAGACTAAGAAAGCTGCTGAGCTTGAGGAGCCCGGAGAAGATCTGAGCTTAGTCCCCTTTGTTCCTCCTGCTAAGGACAGGCAAAATGGTGAGTGGTAAATTCAAGATCCAGTAAAATCTTTTTTAATCTTGCTGTGCATATGATGTGTTTGAGGAAATTACCAAACGGGTTCTTTTTCATGACTTCTTATTTAATCTGATTTTTGCTAACTTTGTGATGGGTTGTGCAAGTAAGCATGCCTATAAAGTGTTTGTTGAAGTTACTAAAGATCTTGGTAAAATTTTGTTTTGTTCTTACCAAGAGATGCTTTGAAAAAGAAAGAATGAAGAAAATATTCTTGGACTGTTTAACTTCACCAATTGATCATCCTCGAAGCTGATACTTGGGAAATTTTCAATGCTAACAGAAGTTTTACTAGTACTGAATCAAGTTGAAGACCACCTAATTAAATTATGGTGAACCAAAGTAAACCTGTCAAGTGATTGACAAAACTATTGCATTTTCCTTGAAAGTGAAATCCTTTTGGCCCTATATTGGCATTTAGTTTGCTTCTGAGATTAAAATTGTCTTATATATATCTGTTGTATTTTGTTCAAATCATTAGAACATCTACCCAGTTCGTTAGCTATATTCCCAGTTGCTAAAATCTAAGTTGAATCCCTTTATTTCTCAGCATTTTGGATACTGACTTTTGCTTGCTAACCATTTTGTTGGCATCTTCTGTAATTTTAATATGCAGTTCGAGATTCTGTATCCTGTAATGAAGGAGATAATTCTAACGCGGGTCTATGTGACTGTCTTTATGAGCTTATTATGTGGAAGGATGTTGCAAAATCCACACTTTGGTTTGGTATTGGCTCAATATTCTTCTTAACAACCTCATTTTCGAGAGATTTTAACTTCAGGTATGCAAATCAGCTGAAATGTTGTTCCATAACATTCAACTGAGCTGGTTTTAATTATTTAGTAATTTGTGCAGTTTAATCTCAACCTTTTGCCATTTGGGCGTCTTCATATTGGGCATGGCCTTCTTAAGAGATTCTATCCTGCAAAGGTACATCAAATGGACAGCTTTCTTATCTTTCAAATTTAGTTTAGTGCCAATATTAATCTAAAATCACATTAAATAGGCCAGAATTGAAGCCCGCTACCAGATTTCGATTCACAGAAGAATACATCCTTAGTGTATCAAGGGTTTTGCTACCAGTAGCTAATGAGGCCATTTCAAAGGTGCAATTGCTTTTCTCTGGCGATCCATCAACAACTATCAAGGTAAACTGAAATGTGCCTGTCTTCCTTTTACCAATTCATAAGTACAGTCATGTTAACGGTTTGTATTGTTATTTTTCTTTATTTTCCAGGTGCTACCTATTCTCCTCTTTGGTGCAAAGTATGGTCACTTGATAACATTTTGGAGGCTTTCTGCTGCTGGTAAATTTAAACTGAAAGTTATAATCTAATTTAGATACTATTTAATTATCCTTTTTATTATTATTATTTACTACTATTATTATTAATATTATTATTGTTGTTGTTGTTGTTGTTAACATTGAACTCTACTAAACATTGAAATATGCAGGATTTTTCTTCAGCTTTACCTTACCAAAGCTCTATTTGAACTACTCAGAAAAGATTAACAGAGGAGGTACATAAATGCTATCTTGCAATAATTAATGATAATGTACATATGTTGTACAATTCTTATAATGGCTTTGATTCTCCAGTTGAAAATGTAAGCTGTCGAGTTGTAGAAGCTTGGAGAAATTGCCCTCGCAAGAAAGTTGTTGCCTCTTCAGTGGCCACTATGTTTTGGAACTTATTTAGCGTCAAGACTCGCATCGTAGCAGGTACTTACATTATTGCCAGATATGTTGTTTGATTGGAAAAATTAAACTCTCCACCAATAATGTGAAAAAACCCTTTTAATTTGTTATTCTTATATGCTCTTTGTTTTGGAAAAATCACTAAAATTTTCTCATCACGCATTTTGTGGAATAAATGGGAACTGAACCATGCTGTGTGAAGCGTTCCAGTATATTTGATAAAGCTGTGATTATTCTTTTCATTACCATTGTTGTTCTTCTGCAGCATTTTTGTTCATAGTGATACTTCGTTATCACCATCAACAAAACAAAGAAGAAGGTAGGCATAATGAAGGAACTAAAACTAAAGAAGATGAAAACCATGAAGTGACTAACTTTAAAGAAGATGAAAACCATGAAGCGATGACTGAATAAGATTCAGTTGCAACCTATGCAACTTCAGAGAAAAGTCCCTCCAAATGGCACTCTGACATGCAATTTGTGCTATCTAGTTATCTGTGTGCTCACTGTAGAGGGACAACATGTCCCTTTAGTCTTTGCTGATCAATCTAGCTTTGTTAACCAGAAAAAGCGTATCATTATGTTATGTATTTGTATATTTTTCAAAGCCTACTATCCTGTACTGAGATGAATAAAGATGATGCGGTCTGCTGACAGTAGTTTCTAGAGGTTTTCAAGATAATAAATTTGTTTTCTTGAATTCATGTATGCAGTAAACATGATCTGCAAGGTGTGCAGTTATTGTGAAAACTGAAAATCTCAGTTAGATCTGTTCTATCAAATGAAAAAAGAACTAACGAAGCAGATGATTCAGCTCAAAACCGTAACAACAATATTGGCCAAGCTATTGACGGGCTATGGCTGTTGGATACCTAAATTAAGGTGTCAGTACACTAGTATAGGCAGATGAAGGTTGGTTGATGGATACCCCCTCCATCTAAACCCTCCTCTGCTTCCAATGGTGGTTCAATTCATTGATTTTATGATGTAGGGTTAAGAGAAAAAATGACACTTCCTCATTTTTAGTCACTCGAATCACGTCTCTTTCACTGAGTCACTGAGATGAAGATGCCACTCACTGAATTAGTGAATCTTGCATCAACACCCGCCCCCCCCCCCCCCCCCCCCCCCCCCCCCCCCCACAAATTAAGCTTTGAATCTCTTCTTATTTGAAGGTTTTAATGCAATAGTCACTTAATCAGTAGAGATAAATAAATAATTTATCAGTGTGAATGTATATTGTTAAATTTATACAATAATTTAATTTCATTGTTGCTTCCATAATTAAATATTAAGTGCTTAGTTTTTTTATCAGAACTTTTATTTTGTTTAAACTTGAACAGTTGCAGTATAATATATATATATATATATGTCATAAAGAAATTATTATTTTTCTATTTTAGTATCAGAAGTCTTGTTAAATAACAAATATTTTCCTATTTTCAAGGAAGTTTGTAATCGAATCAAACACTTATTAAACAGAAAATGTAAATTTTCATAGCGACTTCGATTTTTCTGCAAACTGCTGAAGCTCGACGCAGAAGTTGGAGCATGGAGGTAGAGAGAGGCTTTGCCCAAAAAGAAGAGGGGAGAGAGAAGATTCCTTATCAGTGGAAGAGATGTATACACAATCCATCCGTATGGATTTCTATATAACAAACATATAGATAACTGTTTGAAAATTTCAATATAGAAATTATGGAGATAACGATACAAAAAATTATGAACTAGATTTTCTACAATCTCTCTCATGATTTCTACTGTAGAGCGAATTATAAGGTCCGTTTTGACAATTATTTCTAACTGGCACACAGTTTTATCATAAAATCGTTGCAATACAAAATCGGAACCAAACGAAAAAAGGTGGTGTAAAATGGGAGAAAAATTAAAAGCTCATCTAGCGAAAGTGCAGAATAAAATACAGTGTAGAATGGAAATAAAGTACAGCATAGAATAAGTTACAGGCTGATTGTATTTGTCTCGCACTTGGGCAGGCATGTGAACTGACAAGTCGCCATCATTTATGAATCTTATGATATTCATCAACTTTCTTCTTCCCATATTTTGCTCCCTATTTTTTTGGAGAGGAGAAATCATGAGACAATAATTATTTTCATAATATTGCCAATGAATGTAAAAATAAATTAAATAAAATTGATAAGTAAAAAAATAAGAAGTAACTAAAGGACCCCTAAACGTTTACAAAATATTCAAAATTTGTGTAGTAAAAATTGAATAAAAAGATCGACTTACGTGATGAATAATTACAACTCGTGAATTTCCAAATGTCACTTGCCTAGTTCTGTTCCAAGCAATAAGTTTCGCCTCAATCAAATCAAGCAACAACATATAGTATTTGACAAGTTTGATGTTGGTCTAAAGTACTGGCCTTACAATAGAATAATAGATCATTTGTCTAAACTTAATATGAACATCAGCACATTGAGATGCCTAAAGTGTCTGTATCCATCATAACCTAACTTGTAGCCAACCTTACTTTTCATTTTTTATGTTCTCTTTGTTCCTTTATTTAGATGCCTAGCTTTATTCTCTTTGTCTATATCCATCTCTCTGTTCTCTGTCTCAAATTAATATGAACATCTAGATTGGCTATATTCATCATGACCTAAGTTGTAGCTCTAGCTTTTCTCTTTCTTTATTAACCAAGGACGCCACAACATTAGCTAAAGAGAAAATACTAATAGCTTCACTTCAATTTTCGAATCTCAAGTACACGTTCACGCGATAATCTTCAGAACTCCAAAGATTTTGCTTGGAATAAATTAGGGAACAACTAGAAGATATTTGTCTTTCGATGTCGGAAAGATGCTCTGATCCTAGTGCACCATATACGATAAAATTGGGCTTTAGCACTTATGTGAAGGTGATTGTTTCTGAAATCGAAATGGAGATGGTCCAAACTCCAAACAAATGGCTCAAAATTTTCCATGTGCCAAAATGTCTGAGCCTCTGAATTCTCTTCAAATTATAGATGTTGTTTTAAGAAAGATAAGTCGATTCTGCGATACTATTTGAAAGACTCGCACGATAATTATTTATTAATAATCATATTATTTGAATTATTTCTAAGAATCTACCATTAAAATTGTCAAAATAAGTATCATGAGATGCCACTTAATTTCTCTTCTATTTGAAATACCATAGTTTTTTAAAGAAAGGACATTCATCTTAGCTAATCGTTTTGGGCTACCGTTTTCATAAAGTATTTATATCTAATTTCAAAAATATTTACGCTTTACATTATTAGAATTAAAAATTCTGCAAATTATATTTTTTACTTGTGTAATGAAACTTTTATCATGAAATTTTCTATAATCATTCAAAAATTAAAAAAGTGATAAATTTTTTGACTTGAATCAATGGGTCGACCCGACCTGACCCGAAAGAAAATAGGTCAGATACAACCATACATGTTAAGAATTCTTGACCCGCCTTGGGTCAGGTCAAGTCGACTCGTTTAATTGTTTTTTGGAATTAATTTTGTAAAATTACATTAATTAAGATTTATTTATATACTAAGTAAGGTTAATTATATAGTAATTAAGATTAAATTACATAAAAATATAAAAATAATTATTAAATATTTAATTAATTTACTTGGGTTAGGTTGGTATGGGTTAAATCGGAGATAAATCGGATCGGCCAGGTCGAATAAAAAATAATAATAAAATAATATCTACCCGACCTAATCCAGTGACACCTCTAATACTAACTATAAATAAATAGTTTATTTAGTATAAATAATTTTGATTTACAGATAAGAGAATGCAGAAGATAGGATACATGAATAATTTCTCATTTTTCTTTGTATAAATTATAGTTTGATTTTTGCATAAGAATACAAGCAAGTCTTTTTTTATGTTGGCTTATTTGACGGTGTCCCGTGAATAATGAATATATTGATTCAATTTCGTTTGCCGGATATTTCAACTCAGGTATGTTCAAAAAAAAAAAAAAAGAACAAGAGGTGAGAATTGATCCGTGTTAAAAGGTGACCATTGTATGACAAGCATATATTAGCAATTTTCTTTAGATAAATCGTATGACATGCGTATGTTAGCAATTTTCTTTAGATAAGTGACAAAAATAAAATTATGGTCTTAAAAAAAAATCACAAGTCGTTTTCTTCATTGGTTATATCTTATATGGACAGTAAATTAATTGCAAATTGGGCAGGAATTTCACAAACAAGTTATACAACATATGTAATACGTTTCTGCTTAGCTGGTGTTGGCTCACAAATTTCTATTGAATTCTCAGTACCAACGACTTAAAAAAGCTCGCTCAGTTAATCAAGGAATTAATCTGCCGACAAAATAAAGATGGCAAAAATAATGGGGACACAGGACTTTTATACATATTGCCTCCGTAATTATTTAGCTGTTACTTTAAGCACTTTTCTAAGTACTCATCTTGCTTTTCAATTTATTCCATTATTACGTGTTATAGGCCATTTTTCCAAAATATCTTTTTTAAAGAAAGTTTAAACAAACTATTCTTATTTTTAAATTTTTTGAAGGAAGTATTTTTAAACAAACTATTACGTGTTATAGGACTTTTATCCTTCCTGTCACTTACTTTTTCTTTTTGAGAAAAATCTGATTTTAGTCTTTAAACTATCGTATTTGATTCAAATAGATCCTTAAATTTTTTTGGTTCAAGCGCCTCCTTGAACTATTTAGTTTGATTCATTTTGCCCCCTTCCATTTTATTCTCCGTTAAATCTATTACGTCTCATATTTCCATAAATTTATGATAACGTTATTTCACTTTCTCCTGCCTTCTCTCTTTCGGGTCTCTTACCTGTTCTCTCCTCTCTGTATTCTTTGCTGATGGATCACGATGCATCTCAATGGTTTTTCACGGAATAAAAAGAAAGTTTTTAATGGTTGTAATTTCTCATGACCTTGTTTGTTCATCTTACAACCAACAAAAGAACAAAACAAATTAATTAGACTTTTTAGAGTTGAGGAAAATTTATCCTTTTCTAATTGCACCAAGTGGAGTAGAACTATATATAACTGCTTTGAAAACTTTCAGCTGCGCAAAGCGTTAGTTTTAGCCTGAGAAAAATGATACAAAGAACAAATCACAAGCCACTGCAGTGTGCTAGAAATTTGTCTTCTCTAGTTCGTGCAACGAGTGAACTCTGCTTAAAGAGAGAAATCCCAAATATCACTACCACCATCTCTTGTTATTGCTCAGAGAAATGAAAATTCCATAGTTTAGGATGGTGAATACAGAAACAGAAGAAAGGAAAAAGATAATGAATCAAATTAAATAGTTCATGGGGCTATTTGAACCAAAAATAAGTGGAATGACTCATTTGAACCAGAGACTAAAATCTGACTTTTCTCTTCATTTTTTTTTCATTTTTTTACAAATTTAATTTTTAATTTTCATAATAAGAATTTATAATCTCCGACACTTCATAATTGAGAAAAAAAAATTCAGCTTTATATCTTAAATTAATACATATGAAGTTATATAACAAAATACAATGTCAAAAGGATTACGCTTCAAAACCTTCAAACACGAAGTATTAAATTAACACTCTCAATTTTGATTATTGCTTCAAGTTTTTAAATTTTTGGTCTCGTGTTACTTTGAATTATGAAAATAATACTAATCTTTAAATTTAGTTTTATGGAAGTAGATAATAGAAAAGTCAAATTTAATAATATGGAAGAAACCTATAAATCATAAGTACGAATATCAGTAACCCTACAATTTCTAATTTACGAATATCAGGAACCCTAAAATTTCTAATTATCATATCATATAACACATTTTCAATCAATCAATATTTCACCAATAAAATTATTAATTTTACGATTCCACATAACTTAATATGCATTGGTCGAAAACACAAATTCATTATTTTCCTAATTAAAAACTTAAATCCTTGTATTTAAATTAAAATTCAAAATATTTAAAATAATCTTTTATATCTTTGTAAGGTATTTGTTTTGTGTTTCCGAAATTAGATTACAAATAGTGAAGCGACATTTTCATAAAAAATTTACAATTAGTTTTGTATTTTTCTACAACTAAAAATGTAATTGTTTTTTCATCAAAAAAATGTGATTGATATTTACGATCTTTTTGAATAAATGGATGAAGATGGTTTTAGATTCCTCAGGCTCAGTATCAGCTTCATTTGGGGCTATAATCTGGGTAGGCTCTCCTGTGCCTCTCCTGTGCCTCTCTGCCTTATCCCTTCGACATTGACATCATCCTAAAGAGATCAAATAAAACCACAAGGTGATCGATCGGTTCTCGTGTTAATTAATCTCCCGATCGGCTTACACGCACTTCTATGGAATTTCATTTTCTATTTCCAACCAAAAGAGGTTAGTACATGATTAAATAAAAAGAATATCGATGAATGGACTGCTCACGTTTTCCGTAGCAATATTATATATAGGAGAATGACTTGAATCACTCAGTCTGAGGACTCTCCCGAAAGAGTGAATCTTATTATTTGAAGATTTAATTCTATATGAATCTTAAGGGGAACCGATAATCAATTTTACGGCGAATAAAATTTGATTGAGTTATGAGAATCAAGTAATTATATTTTTTATATGAAGGGTTATAAGTTTAAAATTTAGATGACAAATTTGTTATAAATATTTAAAAACGTATGATTTGAGTCTCATTTTATCTCAAAAAAACTAAATGAGTTAGGATTATTATTTGGACTATATATAGGTAATCACCCTGAATAAAATAAGATGAAAAACGTGAAAAGAAGAATCTGTGCGTAGGTACTAGGTAGCTATACCTCATTTGTAACTATTTAAACCCCCCAACGAACCTCAGCCCTTCCATCCCCACAAATCTGAACCAAAATTAGGTTTAAGATAAGAGTAGCTAGCGCCAACTCTAGCTTATAACCAACCATCACCATGTCAAAGGATGAATTAACCTCCGTGGAAGTACTGGAGAGTGGAAAGAAGTTGTACAAAGATCCCGATCCTGCACTACTGCTCGACACAAGCGAGTTCTCTAAGTGGTCTCTTTACCGTGCCGTCATAGCGGAGTTCATTGCATCCCTGCTCTTTCTTTACATCACCATCGCCACTGTTATTGGCTACAAGAACCAGAGTAAGGCTGACGCCTGCACTGGTGTTGGTTTTTTGGGTGTTGCCTGGGCTTTCGGTGGATCCATCTTTGTTCTTGTCTATTGCATTGGCGGCGTCTCAGGTCCTTGCTGATTTTTGCTGTTGTAAAATATATATATATATATATATATAGTGGATATTCTAGTTTTATAGCTCATTTCATTATTTTTTACATATTGGCAATCATAATTTTTATTTACTTATAAATCTATGTAGGAGGCCACATTAATCCAGCTGTAACGTTCGGGCTTCTGGTTGGAAGAAAGATATCTCTTGCTCGAGCAGTGTTGTATATCATAGCACAGTGTCTAGGTGCAATATGCGGTGCTGGTATAGTGAAAGAGATCATGAAGCACCCTTATAACTCACTGGGAGGCGGGGCCAACTCCGTCTCTGAAGGCTATTCGAAGGGGGCAGCACTTGGTGCGGAAATCATTGGCACATTTGTTCTTGTTTATACTGTTTTCTCTGCCACTGACCCGAAACGCACCGCTCGTGACTCCTTCATCCCAGTATGTGCATATTTACATTTTTTTTTTTTGTGTAATGAAATTGTTTCTTCTAATGCAACCAAGAAGAGTTTTATATTTACACAAGCGGTGCTATAGCTATATATATATTGGTCCCGGCCATCAGTTGATAGAGCTCTGTCACATGCAAACACCCTCTAGCACACTAGCTAGCAGAGTCTCGTTTAGAAATCCAGAATTATGCATAGGTTTGTATGAGAAGATATGCATGCAGCAGAAAATTAAAATCTTTTAGTAGATTCTGATTTCTGAACATTAATTATTTGTTTTTATTTTGTGTTTTAATTGCTTAGGTTTTGGTTCCTCTGCCAATTGGCTTTGCGGTGTTCATAGCGCACCTGGCGACCATTCCGATAACTGGTACAGGTATAAACCCGGCCAGGAGTCTTGGAGCAGCAGTCATTTACAATAAGAAGGAAATCTGGGACGACCATGTGAGTTCTTGATTTATTTAAGGATTTAATTTCCAGAAAATTAATTAATTTGTACTAATTTTCTTTTGGGAAAAGTCCCCCGATTTCATTCTAAATCATTAAACATAACTTCTTTTAGAAACACTCAATTACCTTAATCTAATGTGCGATCTGAATAGTTATTAACACAAATGAATTAAGATCTCAAATTTTTTTGTTCATTCATACAATCTTCCTCACAAAGCTTGATTAATTGTCACGAATAATTAAAGAGATAAAATCTCATGCAACACATACGTACTAGCATCCGCGCGCTGTCGAGATTCTTGTGAGCTTGACTAACGATATATATATGCTACCTAGCTACAAAGTTTGAGCTGGTAACTGATTCTACAAATTAATATTTTCGTTTTTATGGGCAAGAAGCAAGAAGAAATGATATTGTCTGATAATAGCCTTTTCAATTCTTCCTAACTAGAATTTGCATTTGGGCCGCTGGGGTCAAAAACATACCTTTGATCTTTTCTTTTGTGATCTGACAGTGGATATTTTGGGTGGGCCCACTTGTCGGGGCATTGATGGCGGCAGTGTACCACAGGTTTGTGCTCAGAGGAGAAGCTGTGAAAGCTTTGGGTTCCTTCAGGAGTACTAGTGCCGCTGCATGAGAGATGCATGCTCTATTAATTAATCCTTAATTAATTTAATTGTGTGCTTGTCTTGTGTCAAGGACTTCAATTTAATTTGTGTTTAAGGGGAATGCTTTAATTTCATGCTCTGGTTTGGGACTTGGATTGCTGTAATGAGGTTGTGTGTGAATTTTAAGATTTCTTCAATATATACAAGCTGAATATTTGTTAATAAGATCTGGTTGTTGTTTTTGACTTGATTTCTTATCCTAGGTAAATTTAGACAGACCATATTTTTCGTCAAAGGACTACGTATTGTATTGGCAACAAACTCATTTACAATAGTGAAAAGAACTCATCAAATAATTATCAAAATTTTAGATAGTTGTATTCAAAATAATTAGTAAAAACAAACAATGTATATCTCATAGTTTACATAAGTTATATATATATATATATATATATATATCTCATAGTTCAGATAAGTTATATATAATTTTCAATTTGAAAATTGATTGATTGGGTAATTTAATTGAGTAGAGAAAAGAAATGAGAAGCAATATAAACCTTATTTAAAATTTAAACCTACTATCTGTTTAATTTCACCGTGTGATGGTGTGTACATATATATACTAGCTTGGAGCAGTGATGCTCCATGGACAAAGGAAAGAGTCCTTTCTTTTGTCTCTCTAGAATTAGGGAAAAGATCTAGACCAAAACCAAAGAATAAAGATTTAAAGCAAAAAGGAGCAATGGTCTGCCACCATTCAAACTGTATTGACCTTCTGATCTAACACGTACATGGATGCCAAGAAACGTAAATTGACATTTTCATCTATATCATACGTTTTCCCTATCAAAAAGAGTCAATTTTTTAAAAGAAAACTGCAACAATGCATAAAACATCTACTAAATTTAACAAAAAAATATGTTCAAGTTCAATTAAAATATGAATACCAGTAAAATTGAACAGAAAATAGATAAAATGGTAAAATGAATTCAGTTTCTTTTTTTGTTGAAAAAGCTCTTAGAAAATTCTTTGCAGACTCTTATTTATTTATTTATTTATTTTTGCATTTTTGTAATAATCCAATAAAAGTTTTCTTACGACTTTGTAAAATTTCAATTTTTGGGAATGACCAATGGCAAAGTTAGTTCCTAACTGTTTATTTGCTGAAAGACTGGAAGGCAGGTCAATAATTGCAATGTAGAAATTGAATGCGACAATTCAACATGAACTGAGCTACAGAATCCTTCTGCATTGCATCTGCAAACATGATATAGTATGGATAATAACAGACCACGCTTCCGATACGAAAATGGAAAGCACAAATTTAAAATCCACTACATGCCACTCAAGTTTTTATTGCGAAAGGACCCCCGCTTGTGGAAAAATAAAACATAAGCAATGCATCTACCCAGAAAATACTAACAGCAGAAACATATACACCCAACATTTCATTTTCATTGTTAAGATATGCCCATAATTAGCAATCAACAAATTAGATGATCACCACTTTATTTTTGTTTTAATTGCTTTGTTTCTTTTCGTGCCTCTTGCAGAAAGACTTGAGTCTTTCCAGACCAAGTTCAAGAGAAGGTGGCTCAACGGCAAAAGTAACGCGTAACCAATTTTTCATCTCCAGAGAACTTCCTGCAATAAAAAACTTGAATATGAACTTCGATTTCAAATAACATAATTACAATTACTAGTGAGATGATACATTGAAAGCCAAACCAACATGTACTGTTACCTGGACAAAGTAGTTGGAACCGGCGGAAACCATCACCAATCTCCAAGATCGTTTTGTATTGAGTCTAAATTTGAATGCGGAAGTGTACCTGAATACAGTCTCCCTTGAGCGTAAGAGTGTTGCCGATTTGGTCTTCCAAAGTAGCAAGGCTTCCTTAGAGAGTTCCTTTAATTTTCTTCTTCTCCTAGGTCTCTCACTCTCTAATCTGATGGTGAGATGGAAAGAGGGTTCAAGCATGTCTTATACTCCGGGGAACAAATCTTTATATAAATCTTAGTTGGTAACTATTTATTTCAGCCCATCAATAATATGAATATTACTGTTTAAGTTCTACACATCAAAGATCCACACTCTATATGATACATTAATATCCAAAATATCATAATTCATATTGATCACTTTTAATTGAACATAAAATTGACGGTATATAATACATATTTATTTTACATAAGCCCAACGTTGGATTAATGATCCAATAATCTCTCACTTGGGTTATATGTGAAACCTTATAATTATGTATTGTGCATAAAACCGAATTGAGCTCAACCTTTCTGTCATCATCGAAATGAATACTGAAACAATTCTGTCCATCAACCATATCAATATAGGATCAAAGCAGCTTTTGTCACATTTATCATGACTCAATCAATGGTGATCACGTATATCAATATAACTGAATGATATGAATCAAATGTGGATGTGCAAGCACGAAAGTTTCACGTAATGTGATCACAACGTGTCTACTTCTAATTGGTTCACCTTAAGATTTAGTGAGATCAATCTTATTAGATTCAGAATGTGAATAACCTGAAAACTTATTTATGCAGAAATATCCTTAAACTTGAAAACCGTATAAATCATACAAGCATCATTACAAACTCCCACTAAAACTAAATGACCATAATTGATATGACAACCATACGAGCGATAAGCTCATAAAACCTTTTGGATGACTATCCCTTAGTAAACGGATCCATAATTATGGAGTTTGTGTTAATATGCTCAATAGACAACCGTCAATTCTGAACTCTTTCTTTCACAATCAAGAATTTGATTTTTATATGATTAATCTTATCAAATTATGTTGTTGTAACAATATGAACTGTTGATTTATTATCACAATAATAACATTAGTGATATTTTATTCTTATCCACTTTGCGCACTGATGTGACAAAGTTTCACAATTATATTATATAATTAGATATCTATATAACATATATAATATATATATGTTATATTTGCATCCACTAAAATCAGAGTTGGTATATCTAATGATCTCAACTAATTTGACTTCTGATATGTGAGTATGTAGGTTTTTGTTGTCTTTCAATATCCTAAAACCATTTTGGCTGCTGTCCAATAGTTTATTTTGAAATTACTTAAATATCGTTCTAGCATCCTTATGTTGTATGCAATATTTGAAAATGTACATACCTGATAATACACAAGACTCATTACTAGAATCTTGTATGACATTGTTTCTTTTTTTTTTTTTAAGAAACTTTTCGATATAATTCTTTTATAATAAATAAAAAATATACTGAGATTACTCTTAATATATTTCTATACCAAACACACATAAAATATGCATTATCAAGATTTTTCATCTCACAAAATTTTTTAAAAATAGAAATCTCTTGATATTATGCAATAAGTCTATACCAGAACTGATAAGTAATATGTCATAAAATTAAGAAAATAATTTTTCTCCTACATAACTTATGATATATGTATTTATCAACCAAATTCATCTCAAAATCAAATAAGATAATTACTTGATTAAATTGAATATCTTATTGAAACTGAAATGCATCACCAATGTCAT
Organism: x Bolboschoenoplectus mariqueter; assembly: GCA_037678475.1. Classification (NCBI taxonomy): domain Eukaryota; kingdom Viridiplantae; phylum Streptophyta; class Magnoliopsida; order Poales; family Cyperaceae; genus x Bolboschoenoplectus; species x Bolboschoenoplectus mariqueter. Next base: position 4,050,418 of record CM075255.1, read on the forward strand.
TTGAATCCTGAAAAGTCTTTCCAAGAAAACAAAATGAAAAAACTTTTAAAATTAATATCATATTTCTATGTGAAGTCCTTTATATTATGACGTGTCTTATCATTCTATTTTGCCTTCAAATTTTCTATGGCCTTAAATATCCATTTAAACCCAATAAATTTTGTAACTTTGGCAAATAAACAATATCCTAAAAATGTCTTTTCTTTAATAAATTTCATCTTTTAATTGGGATTTTAAATATGTAACCTTCTGCATAGAAAATAATCAAATACTAATTTGATTTATCAAAATTATCTATTATAATTGTAATGAAGGAGGATATTCGGATGATATCATGGCAAGAAACCACGTGGGACCCAATCTGATATTCTTTGTTGGAATTAATTTCTATTAATTACAAAATTATATGGGCTTATATGTAATATAAATATATATTGAATAATAGGCTGTCAAATATATAATTAGACCCGTTATGAAGTGATCAAATTAAGTATTATTTATCGGGTTTCAATATGTGTCATGAGAAATGAGGCCCTTAATGTGTAGAATACGTATTAATAATTTTATGATTTAGTGATGGTTTAAATTATATAAAGTTTAGTAATAATACAATTATATTTTGAAAGTAAACCCGTTAAGAGAGAAATTTGATCTGATATGGATCCGCTAAGGCATAACCAGTGGTTTGCCAACCTTTCGGTTATTGACACCCATTATAAAGGGATCAATAACCGTCCTTTTTCGATTACCGTCATAAGGCATTAACCAACAGACTTCCTCTCTCTAAACAAATTTGGGTTTTCTGAAAAGAGAAGAAAATCGCCGGGCCGATTCTCTTCGTCTCTCCATCGGAGAAGAGAAGGATCACCGCGAAGGCTTAAGGAATCCGGTGATCAACGGGATTGTGTCTCTCCAGAAGATCGACAGTATGAATCAAGGTAATTTTATGTTAATTTAGAATTTACTAGAGGATCACGGGTAATGTTCTATCAAGTGGTATCAGAGCAAACTCTAGTTGAACGATCAAATTCTAATTTTGGTTCGGAAATTGAAAAGATATTTGTGCTTTTGAAGATCTGTTTAGTTAATTTTGATTTGTTGGTTTAAATCAAATTATTTAACCAAATCTGATTTTTCAAATAGTTCGGAAATCAGTATATCTGTTGGTTAGTATTTTAGTTTCAGAAATCAAAATATAGTTTTGAAAATTGATTCTGAAACTCAAAACTGACAATTAATTAGTTATTCAATTTGAGAATTAATTCTCTGTTTATTATTCAGTTATGTTTTAATCTCTGCGTTTCAAAATTATCAATCAAATTTGAAACTATGTTAAATTTAAGAAATTAATTGGCCAACAAACTAGTTTCTGAACTGTTTATGATTAGTTATGAAAGTTTATGGATCAAATCAAAGGTACAAATTTCTGATGTGTATTCCGCTGCGATTATTTTCGAACCAGAATTGTTGATCTGTAACCGCTAAAATTAAGTCTGCGGGACCGTCGCTGTTAGGAAACCTATTTTGTATTGCATGCCTAACTCTTTTTTGAAGTGGTGGATATATGAGATAGTATGACCCCGTTGCCTTGTGTGAAAAATTGTAATGAATGCATGAATGATGTGTGTAAATGCGGCATAAGGTGCCCCGTTGAATTAATTAAATTTCATAATTAAAGGTGACTTACATGTCGCTTATGTGTATCATTGATGCGGTCTGCGAACCGTCATCTTTAGGACTTTAATGTAAATTTTTTATTTATTACTATTAGAGTAGTAATTTAGTTAGGATGAAGAAAATTGAAAAATATGGATGAAGGCCATTGTCGTGTACATTCTTATAATGGAGACTATCGTGTCTTGAGTCATACTATCCGAGTTGTGTTTTGGGCTCATGTTAATTATTATTTTATTTTCTGCCTTTCATGAGCCCATCATGGTTAAATCGGTTAAGCCAAATCTTGATATATTTTATTTGGATAATATTGAATCATCATGAAGGCTTATGAATTAGATATATTTTGGAAAATGATTGATAAATGTATCAACTTACCAAAGTAAGCTCTCATACTTGAGTTGATCATTTGTCAATTTATACACAGAAAATATACATATGATGTTTGGTTATTGGATTAGCCCAAAGGAAAAACAATGATCAAATATTATATGTGTATACTTATAGTGATGAATGGGTAATGGTTATAATTTTTTTGATGTAGTTAGTTAATCGGCCCAAAGGAAGGTTGATTTATTGACATCAAAATGGACTGTTATATTCTATTGCTACACCTATTTATCATAGAATAATGATTGACTCCAAAGAGCACTTATTGTTCGAGGATATTTAGTTGATGGAATATGCCTTATTTTGATTTTTTATTATAATTCAGACTTTTAATTCGTTCTTTTACCAATATTTTTCCAGCAAAAATTACTGATCTTACGGCCGGCATCAATAATATTCCGATGCTTACGGGTTCTAATTTCAAGAATTGGAAAGATAATCTAGAGATTATGCTTGGGTGCCTTGATCCGAACATAGCGTTACAGGAGACCAAACCACCTATGCCTAATGAAAGTAGTTCTGACAAAGAACAAAATGCACATGCACGGTGAATGAGGTCAAATCGCTTGTGTCTCCGGGTCATGCAGAAGACCATTCCTGAAAGTTTTAGGGGACCGGTTTGTGATTCCACTCTTACCAAAGATTACCTTAAGGAACTTGAGCAGAGATTTGTTAGGAATGAGAAAGCAGAAATAGGCATTCAATTAAACAAACTCTGCACAATGAAGTATAATGGTAAGAGCAATGTCAGGGAGCACATTCTTGAAATGATGCATACCGCTTTGAGTGAAGGGACATAAGCTAGACATATCGGATGATATGCTGGTCTATTTGGTCCTTAACTCTCTTCTGGCCTCATTTGGACAGTTCAAGGTGAGTTACAACTGTCAGAAGGAATCATGGACAGTTAATGAGCTCATCTCGCACTGTGTTTAGGAGGAAGAGAGATTGAAGTCGGACAAGAGCGAAAGCGCAAACATTGCTTTTACGTCTAAGGGAAAAGGGAAACAGAAATGTAAGGCCAATTCATATGCTGCAACTACAAGTTCGCAGAAGAAACCCTTCAAGGATAAAAAATCGGCTACCGGATCGGAGCCGAATAAGGAAAAGAAGAAGGGTTGTTTCTTTTGTGGATCTGAAGGGCATATGAAGAAGAATTGTATCAACTATCACGCATGGCGTGCCAAGAAAGGTATTGATTTTTCTTTTGTTTGTGAAGAAGTTAATGCGATTTCAGTTTCAATAGACACATGGTGGATAGATTCGGGTGCAACTGCTCAAATATCTGTGTCTATGCAGGATTGTCGAAATTACCGGAAGCCAAGTGATGGTGAAAGATACATCTATGTAGGCGATGACAACAAGGCAGAAGTTGAAACTATAGGGCATTTTAGATTACTTTTGAAAACTGGTTTGTATCTTGATTTGGTTGATACTTTTGTTGTACCGTCTTTTAGGCGGAACTTAATTTCTATTTTTGCATTGGAAAAATTAGGTTTTTCTTGTTCATTTGGAGATAAAAAGTTTAGTTTGTATCAAAATTTCAAATTGTTTGCTTCTGGTTTTCTGTCTATTTTGGATAATCTTTATGCTTTAGATACTATTACTTCCTATAATGAGAACTTACACAATAAAACTTGAAACGTTAGACAAAAGGTAACACATCAGGATTCAGCTGCACTTTGACATAGGCGTTTAGGTCATATTTCTCAACAAAAAATTACACGTCTTATTCAAAGTGAAATTCTGCGACCCTTAGATATGTCGGATCTCGGTCCGTGCATTGAGTGTGCGAAGGGCAAACAAACAAACATGCGTAAATATACAACTAATCGTATGACGGACGTCCTTGAGCTGATACATACGGATGTATATGGACCATTCCCTACAGCTACTAGGAATGAACATGTATATTTTATCAGTTTCATTGACGATTATTCTAAATATGGCCATATATTTTTAATTAAAGAAAAGGCTCAAGCTTTGGACACATTTAAATCCGTTAAGACTAAAGTTGAGTTACAACTCAACAAAAGGATTAAAAGCGTCAGATCAGATCGTGGTGGTGAATATTACGGTCGATATGACGGCTCAGGAGAACAACGTCCAGGGCCTTTTGCTAAATTTCTAGAGGAAAGTGGAATTGTGCCACAATATACAATGCCGGGTTCGCCCGCAATGAACGGTGTGGCTGAAAGGCGCAATCGAACGTTAATGGAGATGGTGCGGAGTATGATTTCTCATACCTCGCTTCTATTGAACCTCTGGGGAGAAGCGCTCAAGACAGCAGCATACATTCTGAATCAGGTACCGACTAAGGCAGCAAACAAGACTCCATAAGAGTTGTGGACTGGGCGGAAGCCTAGTCTCCAACATTTTAGAATCTGGGTTGTCTGGCTGAAGCTCGGCCTTACAAGCCACAAGAGAAAAAGTTGGATGAAAGGACAATTAGCTGCTATTTTGTCGGTTATGCGGATAGGTCTCGGGGGTATTAATTTTATGATCCCACTAATAGAATAATTTTCGAGACAAATACAATTAAGTTCTTTGAGGATGTTATGGTTCAAGAGAGAAATGCAAATCAAATTGTCTTTGAAGAAAGACATGATTCTCCTATACAAGGGGCGTCAACATTGGTACCAATTGTAATAAGAATATTTGGAGACTCATTGGTTCAGAATCCTACAGTGAATGAACCTACTGTGAATGAACCTCCAGAAATGAAAGAGAATCAGGTACAAGACAATGTTGATGTTGAAGAAGAACCTATACCACCTCAAGAACTTCAAGAACAAGTGCCTTTAAGACAATCCACAAGAGAGAGGAGAAGTGTAATATCTAATGATTATGTTGTATATCTTCAAGAAAATGAATTTGACATTGGTATGATGGAACATGATTCGGTCAACCTCCGTCAAGCTTTGGAAAGTGCAAATTCACAGAAGTGGATTGAAGCCATGAATGATGAAATTAAGTCGATGCATGACAATAAAGTCTGGGATATCATCTCGTTACCTGAAGGTATGAAACCTATTGGTTGCAAATGGATATTTAAAACCAAACAGGATTCCAAAGATAATGTTGAAAGATACAAAGCACGACTTGTTGCTAAGGGCTTTACACAAAAGGAAAGCATTGACTTTACGGAAACTTTCTCACCTGTGTCGATGGAAGATTCTTTTAGAGTTATTATGGCTGTAGTGGTACATTATGATCTTGAGTTACATCAGATGGATGTAAAAACAGCGTTTCTCAATGGTAGCATTGATGAAACTATCTACATGGTGTAGCCGCCGTATTTTGAGTCGGATGACCCAAAGCAGACGGTTTGCAAATTAAAGAAATCCATCTATGGGCTCAAACAAGCGTCTCGACAGTGGTATTTTCGATTTCATCAAGTGATTGTCTCATTTGGTTTTGAGGCTAATTTGGTGGATGAGTGTATATATCACAAGTTCAGTGGGAGTAAATTAATGTTCCTGGTTTTATATGTTGATGACATATTGCTTACCACGAATGATATAAATATGTTGCATGATACAAAGAAATTTCTTTTCAAAAATTTTGAAATGAAAGATTTTGGAGAAGCATCATATGTGTTAAGTCTAAAAATACATAGAGATCGCACTGAGGGTATTTTGGACCTTTCACAACAAGCATATATCGACAAAATTCTCAAGCGATATGGAATGGAACATTGTAAACCAAGTAATACCCTGGTTGCAAAAGGAGACAAATTTAGTCTCAAACAATGCCCTGAGACAGAACTTGAAAGGTCAGAAATGCAGCAAATTCCATATGCTTCAGCAGTTGAGAGTTTGATGTATGCTCAGGTCTGCACGCGACCGGATATTGCGTAAATTACGGGAATGCTGGGCCGATATTTGAGTAATCCTGGACTAGATCACTGGAGAGTAGCCAAAAGGGTACTACGGTACTTACAAAGAACGAAGAATCATATGCTCACCTATCGGAGATCAGATAAGCTTGAGATCATTGGGTATACTGATTTCGATTTTGCGGGCTGTCAAGATAGCATGAAGTCTACATCCGGTTATATTTTCATGTTAGCCGGGGGAGCTATCTCTTGGAGAAGTGCAAAGCAGACGTTTATTGCCTCATCCACCATGACAGCAGAGTTCATTGCATGTTTTGAGGCATCAAATCATGGAATATGGCTGCGAAATTTTATCACGGGGCTGCGCATAGTGGATACTATCAAGTTACCACTAAAATTGTATCGTGACAATAATTCTGCAGTACTGTATTCAAACAACAACAGGAGCTCATCGAAGTCAAAGCACATCGATATAAAGTTTCTTGCCGTGAAGGAAACAGTTCAGAATGGACTAATCAATATCGAGCATATTGGAACAGCTTCCATGGTTGCAGATCCACTGACTAAAGGTTTAGTACCCAAGCAGTTTCATGAGCATGTCGCTCATATGGGTATCTGTGTAGCAGAGGATTTACAGGTTTAGTGGGAGATTGTTGTACTTGTGCTTGTTGTTTTATATGATATACTTTTGTATGTATCATGCAGTTTTCAGTTATAAAGTTTTCAGATATTCAGTTTTTCAGTTGGCATTCTGAATTTGTGATTGATCTCAAAATTATTTTAAGGTGACCAAATTGAAGATAGGCATGTGGATCACATTACATGTAATTTTCAAACTACACATCCCCTTCATGATTCATGTCATTCAGTTATATTTACACAGTGATTTATGTTGGTTTGGTTTGCATTATGAAATAAATACTACTTAAGTCCTTGTGAATATAATTGATGGACGGAATTTGTTGATGACACAAAAGGCTATGATAGCACAGTTAGAGTACTCAATTCAGTTTTTTCAATATATATATTATTTGGATATACATATAGCCCAAGTGGGAGATTGTTGGAATTAATTTCTATTAATTACAAAATTATATGGGCTTATATGTAATATAAATATATATTGAATAATAGACTGTCAAATATATAATTAGACTCGTTATGAAGTGATCAAATTAAGTATTATTTATCGGATTTCAATATGTGTCATGAGAAGTGAGACCCTTAATGTGTAGAATATGTATTAATAACTTTATGATTTAGTGATGGTCTAAATTATATAAAGTTTAGTAATAATACAATTATGTTATTGGTCCCTGGAGAATACAACTAATCGGCAGTTTTCTGATTTTGAAAGTAAACCCGTTAAGAGAGAAATTGAATCTGGTATGGATCCGCTAAGGCATAACCAGTAGTTTGCCAACCTTTCGGTTATTGACACCCATTATAAAGGGATCAAAAACCGTCCTTTTTCGATTACCGTCATAAGGCATTAACCAACAGACTTCCTCTCTCTAAACAAATTCGGGTTTTCTGAAAAAAAAAGAAAACCGCCGGGCCGATTCTCTTCGTCTCTCCATCGGAGAAGAGAAGAATCACCGCGAAGGCTTAAGGAATCCGGTGATCAACGGGGTTATGTCTCTCCAGAAGACTGACAGTATGGATTAAGATAATTTTATGTTAATTTAGAGTTCACTGGAGGATCACGGGTAATTTTCTATCATTTTTATCCAATGGAGGCTCGCCGCGTAAGCACCTGCGAGGGTTCTGTATTGAAACGCACATTCAAGGAATATTTATACGCTACACCAACTGCCATTGAAATTTTAAAATATAAATTATGAAATAATATTGTCATTGAACATTGGTGGCATTCGGAACTCCCTTTTATGATGTCATGCACAACAACAACCATTATAGTCTTTTTGACAAAGTTTCAAGCTCTTTGTTTATCTAAAGAGATCTAGTAGAATGTAGAAACAAGATCTAGTCTCTTTGTTTTATGAGACAACATAATTCGCAAACAAATTTAATTAGTGATATCAAGGCAGTACGGACTAGAACATTTTGCAAACAAATTTAGTGTAGATATTACTAATCGGGTTTGGTTTTGTCGGCTTTTGTCTTTTTGGTTACCTTTTCTTTTAAGTTTTAATAGAAGAGAATATTTATGTCTGATCTATGTCGTCGACATCAGTAATAGTCAAGGAATTAATTCTATTTCATTTTTATTTTGGAGTTTCGTTGAATTCTAAGGGCAAACATCATATTTTAAGATTTTACAACAAAAATACATTTCTTCTAGAGAAGCAAATTGATACCAATAAGATAGTTTTGTCTTGATTTGTAGACAATGAATAAACAATTTTTATAGGACCGTGATCCTAAATATCATCCTATTAGTGATCTCGAATAGGGTAGCTCAACACGCAAAAAACAAAAAAGAGAAATAAAAATGAAAACAAAGTTATTAGGAGAACTTATACCAGAGCATTTATGCACCATCAATAGTATGCACCATCAATGGTCAACTGAGAATTTCATTGGTTTCTGATAGAGTCAGAGGTTGACTATAATTGACCAAAACTTGATTAGTCAGAGAATTAATGATATCTAGTTCTGTTGGAACCTTAATTTCAGATTCTTTAGTCTCATCTAAGTAATTGCACAGCAATCGAAACTGCAATGTTATAGTATCATAAAAGTCTGAATTGCAATCGCATCTTAGTACATAAAAAATCATATAATTAGGAAAAACATTAAGAAATTATGTGAACCATAACATTTTATTCAAGGGCTTACAGTTTGAAAAAATTGCAAATCAATATAAAAAATGTGAAGAACAAACACGATCCATTTAACTAAGTTAATATAATATAAAATATGAAAAAGAAACGAACTTGTGAGGAAAGCACCTCTAATTAAGATTCTGAGATCAACAACTTTTAGGAGCAGCATCAGAGAGAGAGAGAGTCGAAGATTTGGGAGGCGGAGACGGAGTGGAGAGATACTCTGGCAGAGGCAATGAGGGAGCGAACGGAGAGACTCTGAAGAGATGGCAGCAAAGAAAGCACCTCTAATTTCAACTCCGAGATCGGCAGGAGAAGTAGCGTCGGAGAGATGGTCAAGGATTAGAGAGAGAGATTCTCAAGAGAGGTTGTATCAGCACGAAAGGTTTAGAAGACATCGGAGATGTATCTCTTACTCTTAGCCTATTTGGGTTTCATTTGAAGAGACGGCTACCTTGGTTTAATCGCTACCGTTAAAATTCTGAATCAGACGGCACATATAAAGGGAATGACGTGACTGTATAAAAACGTTTATTTTATCAAGCGTTTTTATATACTATTATTAATTAATATGAACATGATGTACGCTAAAATTGGGCTTTAGCACTTCTGTGAAAGTGATTATTTCTGAAATCGAAATGGAGATGGTCCAAACTCCAAACAAATGGCTCAAAATTTTCCATGTGCCAAAATGTTTAAGCTTGCTGTTATAAGTCGATTCTACGATACTATTTGAAAGACTCGCATGATAATTATTTATTAATAATCAATTTTATTTGAATTATGTCTAAGAATCTATCATTAAAATTGCTAAAATAACATCGTGAGATGCTAACTTATTTCTCTTCTATTTGAAATACCATAGTTTTTTAAAGGAAGGACATTCATCTTAGCTAATCGTTTTGGACTTCGGTTTCCATAAAGCATTTATGTCTAATTTCAAAAGTATTTACGCTTTATATTACTAGAATTACAAATTCTGTAAATTGTATTTTTTTACTTGTGTAATGGAACTTTTACCATGAAATTTTCTATAATCATTCAAAAAATTAAAAAGTGATATGTTTTTTGATTTGAATTAATGGGTCGACCCGACCCGACCCGAGAGAAAATAAGTTAGATACAACCATACAGGTCAAGAATTCTTGACTCACCTCGGGTTAGGTCAGTCGACTCGTTTAATTGTATTTTTGGGTTAATTTTGTAAAATTACATTAATTAAGATTTATTTATATACTGAGTAAGATTAATTATATAATAATTAAGATTAAATTACATAAAAATATAAAAAGAATTATAATATACTTAATTAATTTACTTGGGTTAGGTCAATACGGGTTAAAAAATTTTGTTTAGAGATAAATCGGATCGATCAGGTCGGATAAAAAAAATAAAAAAATAATATCTATCCGACCCGACTCGACCCAATCCAGTAACACCTTTAATACTAACTATAAATAAATAATTTATTTAATATAAATAATTTTGATTTACGGATAAAAGAATGCAAAAGGTATGATGCATGAATAATTTCTCATTTTCTTTGTATAAATTATAGTTTGATTTTTGCATAAGAATACAAGCAAGTCTTTTTTTATGTTGGCTTATTTGACGGTGTCCCGTGAATAATGAATATATTGATTCAATTTCGTTTGCCGGATATTTCAACTCAGGTATGTTCAAAAAAAAAAAAAAAGAACAAGAGGTGAGAATTGATCCGTGTTAAAAGGTGACCATTGTATGACAAGCATATATTAGCAATTTTCTTTAGATAAATCGTATGACATGCGTATGTTAGCAATTTTCTTTAGATAAGTGACAAAAATAAAATTATGGTCTTAAAAAAAAATCACAAGTCGTTTTCTTCATTGGTTATATCTTATATGGACAGTAAATTAATTGCAAATTGGGCAGGAATTTCACAAACAAGTTATACAACATATGTAATACGTTTCTGCTTAGCTGGTGTTGGCTCACAAATTTCTATTGAATTCTCAGTACCAACGACTTAAAAAAGCTCGCTCAGTTAATCAAGGAATTAATCTGCCGACAAAATAAAGATGGCAAAAATAATGGGGACACAGGAATATTATATTGCCTCCTTAATTTGCTATTACCTTAAGCACTTTTCTCTATGTACTAATCTTGCTTTTCAATTTATTCCATTATTACGTGTTATAGGGAATTTTTTCAAAATATCTTTCTTAAAGAGTTTAAAAAAACTATTTTTTTTAATTTTTCAATGAAATGTCTTTATAGTCTCATGAGCTTGATATTGATCTTTCCTTTCACTTCTATTTTCCTTCCTCTTAGTTACTTCCTTTTTTTTTCATATTTCTACAAATTTAATTGTTAATTTTCATAATAAATACTTATAATCTCTGACACTTCATAATTTTTAATTTTCATATTAAAATTTTGTAGGATACTAAAATTTTCTATTTTTATAGTTTTGTAACTTTTTTTTCAGAGTAGATAATCTTCAAAAATCTAAAAAAATAGTTAAAAAAAATCTAAAAATAGAAAATTTTAGTATGCTACAAGATTTTAATATAAAAAATTTATTCAGTAATTTAAATTTATCATTTAAATCCAATTTATTGGATTTGAGTTAAGAGTATTAAGAGATTTGATACTCTTAGGAGTATCCTAGTTTTAATCTATATCACATAAATTCATATCCAAGCATAACAATTTCGCAATTTTTCATATTTTTAATCAATCAATATTTCACAAATAAAATTATTAATTTTATAAATTCAACATAACTTAATATGCATTGGTTGAAAACACAAATTCATTATTTTCATAATTAAAAACAGAAGTTTTTGTATTTAAATTTAAATTCAAAATATTTTAAAATATTTTTTATATCTTCGTATGTTATTTTTTTGTTCACAAAATTAGTAGAAGCGATTACAAATAGTGAAGGGACATGTTCATAAAAATTTTGCAATTAGTTTTATATTTTACTACAACTACATGTAATTTTTTTCCCCAAAAAAGTGTAATTGTTATATAGAATTTTTTTAATAATTAAGTGGATGAAGGTGCTTCTAGATTCCTCAGGCTTCGTATCAGTTTCATTTCGGGCTATAATATATATGAAACTGACATTGACATCATCCTAATTAATTAACAGAAAATAAAACCAGAAAGTGATCGATCGATTCCCGTGTTAATTAATCTCCCGATCGACATACATGCAGTTCTATGGAATCCTTTTTCTGCTCCGAAGTCCTAACCAAAAGTGATGCATAATTAATTCTATCCTGAAGAAGTAAAAGTAAAAGTGATTTAAATATCTTAAGATATATTAATATATTCAACGAAAATGATTTAAGATGTAATAAAATTAAATCATTAAATTTTATAATTTTTAACACTTTTGCTCTCACTATTTTATTTATTTACTTCACTGCTATCAAATATTAATATTTTAATGTAATTTAATACTTACTCCGTTTTCATTTTACTTCACTTGTTAAATAGAGAATATATGAATCTTAAAAGGAAAAAAGAATGAATTTTACGGTGAATACAACTTGAATGAGTTATGTGAATTAAGTTTTAATCTAATGATAAAAATAATTACGTTTTTTGTATGAAGGGTTATAAATTCAAAATTCAAATGAGAAATTTTCTATGAATATTTAAAATTGAATGATTTAGTCTCATTTTATCTTAAAATTAATGAGTTAGGATTATTGATATATAAGTAATCACCCTGAATAAAATAAGATGAAAAAACGTGATACTAGGTAGCTATACCTCATTTGTAACTATTTAAACCCCCCAACGAACCTCAGCCCTTCCATCCCCACAAATCTGAACCAAAATTAGGTTTAAGATAAGAGTAGCTAGCGCCAACTCTAGCTTATAACCAACCATCACCATGTCAAAGGATGAATTAACCTCCGTGGAAGTACTGGAGAGTGGAAAGAAGTTGTACAAAGATCCCGATCCTGCACTACTGCTCGACACAAGCGAGTTCTCTAAGTGGTCTCTTTACCGTGCCGTCATAGCGGAGTTCATTGCATCCCTGCTCTTTCTTTACATCACCATCGCCACTGTTATTGGCTACAAGAACCAGAGTAAGGCTGACGCCTGCACTGGTGTTGGCTTTTTGGGTGTTGCCTGGGCTTTCGGTGGATCCATCTTTGTTCTTGTCTATTGCATTGGCGGCGTCTCAGGTCCTTGCTGATTTTTGCTGTTGTAAAATATATATATATATATATATATAGTGGATATTCTAGTTTTATAGCTCATTTCATTATTTTTTACATATTGGCAATCATAATTTTTATTTACTTATAAATCTATGTAGGAGGCCACATTAATCCAGCTGTAACGTTCGGGCTTCTGGTTGGAAGAAAGATATCTCTTGCTCGAGCAGTGTTGTATATCATAGCACAGTGTCTAGGTGCAATATGCGGTGCTGGTATAGTGAAAGAGATCATGAAGCACCCTTATAACTCACTGGGAGGCGGGGCCAACTCCGTCTCTGAAGGCTATTCGAAGGGGGCAGCACTTGGTGCGGAAATCATTGGCACATTTGTTCTTGTTTATACTGTTTTCTCTGCCACTGACCCGAAACGCACCGCTCGTGACTCCTTCATCCCAGTATGTGCATATTTACATTTTTTTTTTTTGTGTAATGAAATTGTTTCTTCTAATGCAACCAAGAAGAGTTTTATATTTACACAAGCGGTGCTATAGCTATATATATATTGGTCCCGGCCATCAGTTGATAGAGCTCTGTCACATGCAAACACCCTCTAGCACACTAGCTAGCAGAGTCTCGTTTAGAAATCCAGAATTATGCATAGGTTTGTATGAGAAGATATGCATGCAGCAGAAAATTAAAATCTTTTAGTAGATTCTGATTTCTGAACATTAATTATTTGTTTTTATTTTGTGTTTTAATTGCTTAGGTTTTGGTTCCTCTGCCAATTGGCTTTGCGGTGTTCATAGCGCACCTGGCGACCATTCCGATAACTGGTACAGGTATAAACCCGGCCAGGAGTCTTGGAGCAGCAGTCATTTACAATAAGAAGGAAATATGGGACGACCATGTGAGTTCTTGATTTATTTAAGGATTTAATTTCCAGAAAATTAATTAATTTGTACTAATTTTCTTTTGGGAAAAGTCCCCCGATTTCATTCTAAATCATTAAACATAACTTCTTTTAGAAACACTCAATTACCTTAATCTAATGTGCGATCTGAATAGTTATTAACACAAATGAATTAAGATCTCAAATTTTTTTGTTCATTCATACAATCTTCCTCACAAAGCTTGATTAATTGTCACGAATAATTAAAGAGATAAAATCTCATGCAACACATACGTACTAGCATCCGCGCGCTGTCGAGATTCTTGTGAGCTTGACTAACGATATATATATGCTACCTAGCTACAAAGTTTGAGCTGGTAACTGATTCTACAAATTAATATTTTCGTTTTTATGGGCAAGAAGCAAGAAGAAATGATATTGTCTGATAATAGCCTTTTCAATTCTTCCTAACTAGAATTTGCATTTGGGCCGCTGGGGTCAAAAACATACCTTTGATCTTTTCTTTTGTGATCTGACAGTGGATATTTTGGGTGGGCCCACTTGTCGGGGCATTGATGGCGGCAGTGTACCACAGGTTTGTGCTCAGAGGAGAAGCTGTGAAAGCTTTGGGTTCCTTCAGGAGTACTAGTGCCGCTGCATGAGAGATGCATGCTCTATTAATTAATCCTTAATTAATTTAATTGTGTGCTTGTCTTGTGTCAAGGACTTCAATTTAATTTGTGTTTAAGGGGAATGCTTTAATTTCATGCTCTGGTTTGGGACTTGGATTGCTGTAATGAGGTTGTGTGTGAATTTTAAGATTTCTTCAATATATACAAGCTGAATATTTGTTAATAAGATCTGGTTGTTGTTTTTGACTTGATTTCTTATCCTAGGTAAATTTAGACAGACCATATTTTTCGTCAAAGGACTACGTATTGTATTGGCAACAAACTCATTTACAATAGTGAAAAGAACTCATCAAATAATTATCAAAATTTTAGATAGTTGTATTCAAAATAATTAGTAAAAACAAACAATGTATATCTCATAGTTTACATAAGTTATATATATATATATATATATATATCTCATAGTTCAGATAAGTTATATATAATTTTCAATTTGAAAATTGATTGATTGGGTAATTTAATTGAGTAGAGAAAAGAAATGAGAAGCAATATAAACCTTATTTAAAATTTAAACCTACTATCTGTTTAATTTCACCGTGTGATGGTGTGTACATATATATACTAGCTTGGAGCAGTGATGCTCCATGGACAAAGGAAAGAGTCCTTTCTTTTGTCTCTCTAGAATTAGGGAAAAGATCTAGACCAAAACCAAAGAATAAAGATTTAAAGCAAAAAGGACCAGTGGTCTGTCACTATTGTAATTCCATTCATGAAAACACCACAAATATTAGCTATATACATTTCTTCTAATCAGACAGATCGATAGGAACATAAATTATTTGATATAATTAAATAAACACTTTCAATACTCGTAATTTATGGACTATTAATTAATTTCTCGACATCCTCAATTCTCATGTAAATCCTCTCCATGCATTTTGATCTAATTTTTATAAATTAATAAAATCGATATGTTTATTTCACTTTACAAAGTCTGTATTCTTTAAATAAAAAAGAAAGTTTAGGAGTTTTAAAGCAATTCTTGATTGTTGCTGAAATTCATTTGTTTCCCCTCCTTTTTTTCGTTTCTTACGAGAAAGGAGGCGATGAAACATGGTTCCTTATTTTTGGAGAAATGATTCCATGGTCCTTTCTTCCATTAAAGAAAGCAATACCCAGCTAGGAATGCTGTCCTTTTTTAGCTTTTGAAATCGAAACCCTCTCAAAACCCTCTCAAAGGGGGGAATTTCGATAATCTTCTCTCTTAAGCAAAGCCAAAGCGTATATGTATGAAGCTCATTCCTAGTAAGCACATCCCTTTCCTCAGTCGCTTGTATTACAATGAATTGCTCTTTTAAGGAAAAAAACCATCTTCAAGTCTTCTTAGTAGGACCATGAATTCGTCTTACAGCCTGAAAAAAAATAAATGGTTCCCTTGAATGGTAAACAAAGGGACAAAGTGGGACAGATCATTGCATGGTGGGATACCCTTTCGTTTTGTAGAAGCAAGATGAAGCATGCTTGTGTATTTTCTTGATTCATTATAATTGACAACACAATATTATTTGAAGTATATTTTGCTTCAGCCGAAATTACTTTTAAATGCATGTGAACTCACTGAACTTCAGCCACCCTAGCTATCAGTTATAAATTTTAAAGGGCGTACATAAATTCAAATTTATATATCGATCGGCACAAATTTGAGTTTGATAAACATAGAGAGAGAAGAAAATATCAAGAATGATCGAGCTCTTTTTCTATATCCCAATTGTGCAATGACTAGGCTATTTATAGCTGGTACATGAGCTGAAGACTAACTACCTAACTAACTCTAACAGTAATTCTAACAACCTTATTAACTAAATTTTTACCGGTCAAAGCTATCTCTAACTAATCTAACTACTTCAACGAATTATTATTGCTATCATCCCCCTCAAGCATAGCGTGCATGAATAAATGCAAAGCTTATCACGAAGCGAGGAAAAATGAGAGGACCCAAGGCTCTTGGTAAAAATATCAGCAAGCTGATCCTAGGAGGAGATAAATCGAACTACAATATGCTGAGATGTCACCAAGTCATGAACAAAGTGAATATTAATCTCAATATGCTTAGTCCTGACATGATGAACTGGGTTAGCAGCAAGAAATGTAATACCCAAGTTATCACACCATAGGAGAGGTGGATCAAGAGAGTTAGAAATGAGCTTGCGAAGAAGAGCATGGAGCCAAACAACCTCAACGGCAGCGGAAGCTAGTGCCCTGTACTCAACTTCAATACTAGAGCGAGCAACAGTAGTTTGTTTCTTGGAGGACCAGGAAACGAGAGTCTCCAAGAAACACACAATAGCCAGTGGTCGAGCGGCGATCATCAAGACTCCCATCCCAATCAGCATCAGAGAACACTTAAAGAGATAGAGGAGTAGAGGCTCGTAGCAGAAGGCCATGAGTGATGGTGCCTTTGAGATAACGAAGAATACGTTTGACAGCTGACCAATGCTTGTCAGTGGGAGAGTGCATGAAGAGAGAGACCCGGTGGACAGCAAAGGCACTCTCAGGCCTAGTAATGATAGCATATTGCAAGGCACCTACGATGCTCCGATACAAGGCAGGATCAGGCATGGGATCACCATCAGATTTTAATAATTGGAGAACACTTTGCATCGGTGTGGAGACGGGCTTAGCATCAACCATGTGTGCTCTATGAAGAAGATCATGAATGTAATGCGCTTGAGAAAAATGAAGTCCTAAGGAGACACAAGTGGCTTCAATGCCCAAAAAATAAGAAAGATAGCCAAGGTCTTTGATGGTGAATGTCTCATGAAGCTTTGAAATATGAGAGAAAATCAAAGCTTGAGAGGTATTTGTGACAATGATGTCATCAACATAGATAAGAAGATAAACGGTATCTTGATTATCTTTCTTGATAAAGAGAGATAAATCAAATTGGGATGATATAAAACCAAGAGAGGTCAAGAAATCTCGGAGGCGATGAAACCAAGCCCGTGGGGCTTGTTTGAGGGCATAGAGCGCTTTCTTAAGACAACAAACATGGGTGGGAAAATCAGAATTAACAAATCCTAGTGGTTGAGACATGTAGACCGTCTCAGTGAGATCCCCATGCAAAAATACATTATTAACATCTAGTTGACGAAGAGACCACCCTTTGGTAAGAGCAAGAGAGAGGAGAGTGCGAATGGTGACGGGTTTGACTATAAGGCTAAACGTCTCAGTATACTCAATGCCCTCCTCTTGTGTGTATCTTTCGGCAATAAGACGAGCCTTGTACCTCTCAATAGTCCCGTTAGCTTTCTTCTTGATCTTGTATACCCATTTGCATCCAACAATATTGGCATTAGTAGGTGGTGAGACGAGATCCCATGTTTAATTGTAAGCAAGAGCATCAAGCTCAAGAGCCCTGGCACGATGCCAGTTAGGATCTTTGTTGGCTTGAGTGAAACACGTGGGCTTAAGATCATCCTTTGTGGACTTATAAGACACAAAATTAGGTAAGGCTCGAGTGCGATGAGTGTCGTCCCTCGTACGGGTGGTCATAGGATGGGAAGAACAAAGAGGAGGAGGAGTCAAGGACGGTTGAGGTAAAGGTGGTGATGATGGAGGTGGAGGTTTTTGCGGAGATTGAGGAGGCAATTTGGGAGGTGGTGGAAGAATAGTAAAGGTAGTGAGTATAGGAGGCGATGTAGAATGCATCGAGGGAGAAGAGCAAGTGGAAAATGGATATATAATCTCACAAAACACCATATGTCGCAAGATAAAAATATGGTTGGAGGGTAAGTGTAAGCACTTATAACCTTTATGCATGGAAGAATAATCAAGGAAAACACAAGGAAGCGAGTGATCATCAAGCTTGTTATTGACATAGGAGCATAACCATGGGTAACAAAGAAACCCAAAAACCTTAAGAAATGAATATTCAGGTGTAGTCCCAAAAAGAGTCTCATATGAAGAGACAAAATCAAGCACCTTTGTTGTTAGTCTATTGATCACATACATAATGCTCTAAAAAATATGATCCCAATACACATGGGAATAGAAGCTTAGGACATAGTGGCTAAGGCTAATTCAACCACATGACGATGCTTGCCTTTTTGTTCAAGTGTATAAGGGCAAGAAACTCGAAAAGTAATATCAGAAAATTAGGTCATAAGAGGTTTAAATTCGGTGCCCCCATCACATTAAACGATTTTAATGGAGGTAGAGAAGATTCTCAATCTTGGCCTTGAAACTCGTAAAAATAACGGTAATTTGGGACTTTGCTTGGCACTCATATGACCATGAAAAACATGAAAAATCATCAACATATCACATAATATTTGTTTCCATGGTGAGATACACCGGATGAAGGTCCGCAAACATCAACATGCACAAATTCCAAAGGTTGGCTAGCCTTATTACAATTCAAGGTAAAATGGAGTTTATGCGATTTGATCCTATGACATGTCACATAACTCAAAAGAAGAACAACAAGAGATTTTATTCATCTTCGCTAGATGATGAAGAACTTGTGTAGAGGAATGGCCTAAGCGATGATGCCAAAGAACTCTATTGGAGACTTCACTCAAAAGAGACTCATGGTGAGGAAGATAGTAGAGACCATGAGAAATTCCTCCCTTAAGAAGCACCTCGTGGGTCTTGAAATTCTTAATTGCACAATTATGTTTAGTAAACTCCACAATCACATCATTATCATAAGTAAGATGGGAGATATTAATTAAGCGTTTGGTCATTTGAGGCACATGTAAAACCCGTTCAAGAGATAGGTGCATGGTTTGAGAACGCAAGGTAGAAGTGCCAATATGAGAAATGGGCAACCAGTGACCATTACCAACTCAAACTACACCATTACCTTGATAAGGAGAGTAATTGGTGAGACAATTTAAGTCAAGAGTGATGTGAGACGAGGCACCCAAGTCAAGAAACCACGTGGCATCAGGCATGAGTTGAGCAAGATTAACTTGAGGTGATGAAGTCACATCTTCTTCATAATGATGCCAACATTGCTTAGCAACATGGCAAAATTTGAGACAAATCTGGCATTAAACAATACGTGCCACAAACTTGACCACCATTTTGTGCATTACCCTGACCTAGACCACCATTTTGTGCATCAGAACCATCACCAGGTCTCTCCCACGACCCCGAGCACGGCCACGTTTGCCTTGAGTCTGAGAATACTTGAACTGCTGAGAAATGAAAGCAGCAGCAAGCTGCTGCTAAGCCTGCCAAGGAAGTGTGGCCAAGATTGCAGGAGCCACTAAAAAGCCCAAATCTAGAATTAAGCCTGAAGACTGACGAGAATTGGACTCTAATTGTGTGAGATGGGCCGATTCAAGGAAAAAAGGTGTTGAAACGCCACGGGTCGGATGCATAGTTGAAGCGGGTTGAGGAAAAATCGGCCTGTTAACAAAACCAAACGAGTTACTTGATCGCTGAGCTAGGGTAAGAAAAGCACTAGATCCGATTGATGACGGTGCCTCGGTTGGAGATCGCAACCTTGCCTCATAGTTAAGAAGGTGGCGTGTAGCTTAGTGAGTGTGAGAGTTGAAAATTGAGAGGTGAGAGAAGTGACCAGCGAGTTGTAATCACAAGGTAGACCAGCAAAGAGGCAGAGGGAGAGATCTTGATCTGTAACGGAATAACTGATCGATCGTAGTTGTAAAGCAATGACATTGAGCCTAGTAAGGTACTCAATGCATGTCATATCACCTTTCTTGAGGGTCTGAAGATGAGGCTTGAGCTCAAGAGCACGGCTTTGAGATTTTACAAAGTAGGTTCGATGTAGCATAGTCCAGACATCAACCGAGGACTCGTAGGAAATAGCCTGAGCAAGGATTGAGGGAGATAGATTAGAAAGGAGCCAAGCCAGAATGAGTTGATCGTATCGGTGCCAGGGATCACAATACGGATTAGTGACGATCTGACCTGAGATGTTAGTAACAGTAGAAGGAGGAGGTTGATTAGTGCCATCAAGAAAGGGAAATAGCCCATGGCCACGAATTGCAGGTAAAACCTGTGATTTCCAAAGCAGAAAATTAGTTTCATCAAGTTTTCGATTGATTGAGTAGTGGAATTGAATGGGATTAACAACTTGCAATGACTGAGAGGTAATAGGGGTAATATTTGGCACTTCAAGGGAAGGAATTGCATCAGTCGTACTCATTGTGAAGAGAAATTGAAATCTGATACTGTTTATGACTTTCTTGCATTGTCTCAGGTTTTTCTGATTTTTCTGGTATTGTTTCTGATTTTCTGACATTGGATTTGATTTTATGGCACTGTTTGCTTGAGTATAAGCTAAATCTTATGGATTTACATGAGCGATGATGAATTGAGAGCGATCAAGGCTCAAAAACTGAGATTAGAACTCAAATGTCTTGAAGGAATCGATCATACAGCTGAGAGCTTTCAGATTAGAGAATCTCTAGATTCACTTTTTTTTTTGTGGAATCTCATTTGAGATTACAGAAATGGATCAAGCAATGGCATTTGTCACTTGCTCTGATACCATGATAAGTATAGAGAGGAGAGAAGATATCAAAAATGATCAAGCTCTTTTTCTATATCTCAATTGTGCAGTCACTAGACTATTTATAATCTGTACATGAGCAGAAGACTAACTATCTTCTCCCCTCTCTATTTATAACAATAATTAATTCTAATAACCTTGTTAACTAATTTTTTATCAGTTAAAGCTATCTCTAACTAATCTAATTACTTTAACGAATTATTATTGCTATCAGAGTTTATTAAGACCTATACTCCGTACAAATTAAAGTTTAAAAAAATATATTAATTTGACTATTGAATTGTTGTGTCCATTTGTACGGGATACACGTACACTTTCAGTAAATCCACGCCAGCGCATCAAATTTGCGTGCAAGCCTCCGTTCTGACTGTGACAATGGATGAATATCGGAGACACCGGCGGCAAAGATCATTTTCTAATTAAATGATACCATGGGACTTCATTTGTACCATCGAATCGAATTCGAAGAAGCTGGATTGAATTGATTATCCTGTTATTAAAGGAAAGAACAAAGTACTGCTTTGGGCCTCGAAGATTCAGCCCGTATACTTGGGCATTATCTTTGGTTACTCTCACCTCACGTGATAATAACAAATTTCAACCTCCATCTGGAAACGCCATAACGCCATCAGATCAATATCCATTACCATTATGTAGGATCACACAACTCATGTATATAATAATAATGTCCAGTTAATGATAAAGCATCCTGGAGGCTACTGAACGGGATACTGACTATCATGTTTTCACTCCTTTTCAAAAATGAACACGATAAACTCTAATCTGAAAACACTGAATTACATAACTGGTACGTAAATATGCTGCAAAATTATCGCTGTCGTCAATGAGTAGAACCCTACTGAAGAAATGTATATACAGCATTCAGAATGCTAGATTGAATCGATTATGCGATTGACCAACTCCATAAACTACAGATTAGGATAATCAAACTGTGAGCATGATAGTCAATATTTCTGTCAAATATAAAAAATTAACAGAAACTGAAGCTACCTCATGGTGCCATTTCTGAGCTACTGACTTGATTGCATGAAAATGGTTATAAACATGGGGAAAACAAGGCCTTGATACAGAACAACCCATGAAAAATGCATCCAGCATGCTCACATCTGAAACATGCCTAAGACGAATTCGTCTAGTTAACTGCAAAACCTGATACACACACATTAAAAAAGAACTTAGCAAGGTAGGGGTCAAATGGACTAAAGGAGCCATGAAAATTGAAAATACATTAACATGCTAAGACATTGAGACTACAAAAATATATTACCTCATGAAAACTCTCTTGGGCCACTTGACTGAACCTCAATAAGTGGTCAGATGCATCAGACAGGTAAGAACCCAAGGGTGCCAAAAAGAATGATTCAAGCACGGTAATATCATGAATTAACTGAAGACGAATGACTTCAACGAGCCCTAAAACCTAGTTCATATTATATGAATATTAAAAAGAAGCATAAGTGCTAAGCTAAATAAACAATGAAAATATTCAAAATTTTGTTTACTAATGGATTAGCAAAGAAACCCATGAAATAATAGAAAACTAAATGGAAATTACCTTCTGGTAAGCAAGCTTGCTGAGAGAGACATTCTGCTCAGTTCTTCTTCGAACACTTGATGCCATAATCTAAAAGCAGTTAAGTCAATAAATAAATGAATTGTGGATAGGTCAATAAATTAATGAATTGTCCATTGTAAAGCTTAATATCGGATGAAATCATGTTATACTTTTGTCTGCTGAAATGCCTGCTCTAAATGTCTGATCTGAATCCATTGCTCTGAAACTATACTCTGGATCTGATGAAGTTCAATGAAATACACAAAGGAAAAATTATTCCTAAAGTAAGACACAAGAACGTAATTTGCACTAATACTAATAGATGGCTTAAATAGATGGATTTAAATACATAAATGAAAAAATAATTTACCAAGCAAATCACCGTTCTGTGGATTTAGATAGATGGTTTCTACTAATACTAATACTCGCCTAGTTGATGCATGCTTGGTTTGTGTCATCATAATGCTAGAAAACAAATCAGTATCGAACTTTTTGTTTTGTTGTATGATTTAGACTCCATAGGTAACTAACTACTCAAATGCAAAATTACTCAAGACGGACAAAGGATACCAAAAGAGACTCTAACAAAATGGATTATAAATTTCAAGATAAACATGACTTGGCTCTGAAATAATATTACGTCAAGAGACCTGTTGTGCATAAAGCAATTAATTTTGAGAATGTTTCATCTGTGATGTAATAAATGACAGTTCTTGACCTCCATCGAACAAGAGAAGCAAGGAAAAACTACCTTTACAATATCTGAATTAAGGGTTTCCAGCTTTCTCTCTGTGTCTTTTGCTGATAACTCTAAATTGTAAATATTGGAATTGACCTTCTGAGACTGATCCTTCAGCAGTTCCACCTGCTTTAGTCAAATTTATATTGCTTTTCATGTTGACATAACATAACATATACCATATATTATTTGAAAAACAGAATATATGAGATTATGTTCATGTAGAGAGAGAAACCTCTTCTTCCATGTCTTTGGTGTCATACTGGTAGTACCTGGTACTCAAGGAAGTCTGAACAAGAAGAAAAGCAGAAGTTACTTGTAAAAACCAACATCAATTACCATTCAAGCAACAACCAGAATAAGATAAGCTTGTGGCAATCACTATACCTGTCTTAGTAATTAGCCATTTTCAAGAAATAAAAAAAGGTCTTTGCAAATAGAGATGTCAATAGTTCACCATTAAACCTTAATTTAAATACTAGGTAACTTAATTACAACCTTCAACATAATGTCTTCATAACAAGATTTACAAGACAGAACCAGAAAAGGAAAAAAGAAAAATAAAACATTTGTCCTCTACACTTCAGATATATATATCTGCATCATAACATCAACAACTTCTCTCAAGGGTCAAGGAGTCCTGCATGTGTTAGTTTGAATAAATGTCATTTTTGAACATATAGGAACTACTTTAACCAATTAATGGATCAACTTGTATATGAAACTGAAGTTTCTTTAGTTATTATTATTTTTTATTTATTACTGCTCCTTGATGTTACAATTATATAAATCAACAACCAATTAAATTAAGCCAAAGCCAGCCACTCTACTTATAATTATCATCTAAATTTCATATGTCAATTGTTTTGTGCATTATTTCCACTGATATCTTCAATCTTAATTAAGGCAAGGGAGCTAGCCATAACAAGACCTATTAGAAACAAACCCTAATTGCAACCCATCTGACAAGGTTGAGGTCAACCCAGAGTAAAATAGACAGTATAATTTTAATAACTTGAAACAACTATCCAAATTAATAGGGTAAAGGAGATTGCAGACCTTAATATTCTCTTGCTCGTCAATTAGGTATTGGATATCACGCTCCATCGCCTCTATAAGCTTGCTGTTTTCCTCCAGTAGCTCAGTCTTGACCTCCAGCTTCTTTGTGCTTTCCACCAGGCTAGACTCTACATATTCGGGAATTATTGCAGCCTGTAATTTCCCCTAATTTCTGAGATGGATAATAAGTCAACAGCTTACCCAATTGAAAGATATGATCCTTGAGAGATTGTATTTCCGTCTCCATCAGGCGCCTCATCTTGGTGACTGCCTCGGCACCCCCATGAGAGGAGATGAGTGGATCGGAGATGGCGTAGATGGAGACGAGTAAGGCGGCAGCGGAAACAACTAGGAGGAGAGAGCGCGTAGGAGTCTGATGGCGGTGGGAAAAGAAAAAGCGGAGAGAGAGCTGGAGAAAGCGGAGCGGGAGTAGTACGGAGAGGAGGAGCAGGGGTACTCCGTTTATTGTCGCCAGAGAAGGTGCCATGGCTGATGGCCGATGGCCGATGGCCGAAGGCGCAGTAGAGGTTGCTTCAGCACTTTTTTTTTTCCTCAAAAAATAAAAGCTGCTGCTTCAGCACCTTTTTTCCCTCAAAAAATAAAAGAAGCTGCTGCAGCACTTCGGCGAAGATCTCCTCCGTTGAATTTGACTGCTTTAATTAATTGTATAGTTAAGCCGGCCGGATCCTCTCCAATTCGCAGCAACGACTCGGACGATTGAGATGCTTAAAGCTGATCTGGTGACCTCTTCGATTAGATGGGACAGAAAAAGGTCGCGCCATCGAACGATCGAAATCACCTAAAGTCGATCCGACAGGAGGGGACGGACATCCTCAGTAGCAGTAACAGTAGCAGGTGATCCGTCAGTTCAACCCGCACAAACACAAACACAAACACAAACACAAACACAAGCGCAAACAGAGTGTATTTCGAAAAGGACCTGCTTGTAAGAGACAAAAGCAAAAGACAAAAGCGTCAACTGAAATGCTTCGTGTGATTTTAATCCAAGGGTCTACCTTCTACACTCTACAGAAACAATGGCACCACCAGATGGGATTATATTGGGCCAGGTTTGGTTTGGTTTAGGAGTAAATAGGCCCCTAATGGGGAAATAAAATGGTCAGTACGTAAATCGTTTAGCAGCGTTCAGGCAGATAAAGGCTCGATTTCCTTGGGCCTTCAAATTTGATGGCGCCTTGGTCAAGAATAAGAGTCTAGTAATGAAAATCAATCTCATTTTAACTCACAACCCGTAAAGGGCAAAATCAAATGAAACAGTTATGATACATTTTTGTAAAATTAACCAGTCTTTTTTTTAATTTTTATTTCCATTAAGCATGTAACCTGTCAACCAATACATTTTCCTATACAAAATGCACAATTCTACTAATTAGATAATTATTTGATTGCCTGAATTAAAGAATAGTGATGCATTTTTCCTCTTATATATCCTACTTGGCTTCTATGCAGAAAAAATTTATCATAAGAAATGATTAAACCTATTCCCATATGCATGGGACATGCATCTCAATGAAGCATGAAGGATAGGAAAAGCCGAAAGCAAGTTCAATCCACATCTGTTCTCTCTATAACAACAGTAATGGTAGGAAAACTTGTTATAAAACGGTACAACTCAGTTTGGCACGTCAACGGATTTTTTTTTCAAATAATATACAAAGCAATGGAGCCATCGGGACCATTGCAAACTCAACCATTCATTGGTGGTACTTTTGATACACCTTGCCGTTGTAGCTCCACCATAACACTCTCTATAGAAGGTGGCTTCAAGCCAAGAGGGAGAGGCAACCATGGTTTGTCTAAAACATCCCCGATGACTGCATCGATACTATCCTTTGACTGAAAAAAATTCAAATAAAAGAAAAATTAGTGCCAACAGCAACTGCACAGAAGAATAACAATTAATGTCAACATCAAAGCTACCTTCTGGTAAAATAAGTTTTGATCTTACCCTGCAGAAACTAAACCAATAACAATCAATATAATGACAATTTGAACAAGAAATATATAGGTGAGCTTACAGGATGTGCAGTTTCGGGGACTTGTGAGCTAACACTTTTGCTGGTTGACACCAGAGGAGGAATTGGTCTGTACATTGGATGTGCCAGAACACTAGGAACCATTGGAGCAGGAAACCTCTGTATTATAATTAATACCAGTTAGAAAATTTCTCACTCTTAAAGTTTCTTCTATAGAATATGGAAGAATCAATTGTTACTGGCACATACTGGTGTTGTCAGTGGCACAGCAACACAGGGAGGTCCTTGAGTAGTATGTGCTTGGCCCTAGGAAATTAAAGAAAGGAAATACATGGTGTCAAAGATAGAAATGCAGAGAGCTCATTACATATTTAAATTTTAGAGTAATATCACAGGTGTCCCCCAAACTTCTGGTTCTGACAAGTTGACTTTCAAACTTTTAATTTGAACCACCTCCCCTCCCGACACTACTTATCTTGTGACAAATGATCCCTCTAGGAAATTATTGTTATCTAATAATTCATTTTAAATTATGAAATGATCAAAATACTCTTATATATATATAGTAAAGCTAATGTGAGCTAAAACTCATCAATAGAATTGGTGAGCTTAACACAAAAAACTATCGAAACGGTTCCAAACGATAAATCTGAGTTGCTTAAAAAATTCTTCTTATCAAAATCTTATAGGATGCCGAAATTTTTCATTTTTAGAGTTTTCTAACTATTTTTTTTGAATTTTTTAAGATGGTTTCAAAATAAATATAATTAATGAATGTTTATATATTAGAATTGATCATTTTGAAAAAAATCTGAAATAAATACTTAAAAAACTCTAAAAATAGTTAGTATCCTATAAGATTTTGATATGAAGAATTTATTGAGCTATTTAGATTTATCATTTGGAGCCATTTCAATAGTTTTTTTAGTTAAACTCACCAACTCTTTTGGTGAGTTTAAGCTCACGCTAACTTTACTCTATATATATATCATGATATTTGAAATATTTCATGTTTTATAAATTTTTAAAATACCTTTTTATACATATATTTAAAATATTTATGTTTTATATTTGTATAAATATAGACACTCAATTAAATATTTACATACACAAAGATTTTCTCTAAGCCCTTAGATTTCTTATTTATTTTGGAGACTTGACTATCAAATGTCTGCTATTTCATTTTTGTTTTGATTTATAGCTTTATTTATGTTCATTAGAAATATATGATTAAGTAAATAATTGAAATTTATAAAATATTTATGTTTTAATTTTATAACATCTTTCAACATCAATTTTAAATTAATAAAATATTTTTTTATTTCATAACGTTTGTTATTTTTATACTTAATTAAAAAAATTATCAATTTTAATTATTCATTAAACTATATTTTTTTTACAATAACAAAACTGAAGAATATAAAATTTCAAATTAAAAATGAAATAAGAGACATATTATATATTGTAAATATTAAAACATAAATATTTTAAATATCATGCTATATACATACAAGGGTATTTTGTTTATTTCGTAGTTTAAAATGAATTATTAGATAACAATAATCTGTTAGAGAATCATTTATCATAAGTTAAGCAGTTCGAGAGAATGTTTGTTTATATTAAAAGTTTAGAGGTCAACTTGTCACAACTTAAAAGTTTGAGGAGACATTATCCCTTAAATTTTTATCTAACAAAAAGAGTTCATCTAAAGACTGGCATAAAACTAAGTTCTGTTAAAATAAGGAGCCTACATTATTTTTAATTGAACTAATGGACATGCTTGTTTGAGAGAAAGAAACAGAGAGAGACCCTTGGATAGTGAGGCCAAAAAGGAGGAGGATTTGCAGCTTGTGGGATAGGCGGATGAGGAGGCCAAGTTGCAGCAGCCGATTGCGGAGCTGGCCACATAGGAACCATCGGAGTATCCACACTCGGGTGGCCCCACACATGCAGTGGCCGATAAGGTTGTACGGGAGGAGGGGGGAAACCCACAGTCGGCGGGAACCATGTGTTCATGACCCTCTTAGCACCGCATCCTGCTGCTGCATATATTTGCCTCCTCTGGCTCCAATTGGCCGCTTCTGCTTCTCTCGCTAAGAGATGCTTCCTATGGGACCGATATTTCTGCGAGTCATATAATATTGCATCTGTTAAGAATTCTGACCAACTTTACCAAAGAAAATAAAAATAACTTTACGTGATTTTAGTTACTTGAATCAACTAGTGTGTTAGAAAGGCAGTGCACACATATTTGTTAAAGAATAAATTAAGAGTGTTATTTTGAAAAATATTGGAGGTCTACTAGCTAGCTAGGGGGGCTTCCATGCAACAAACAAAAGACACTTTTGCCAGTGCTATGCACAGTATATATTGACGAGTCCATATCCTCAGAACCAGTATTTGAACGAGCATCATGATCTGTTGTAGGATCTTATTAGGTAGGTAATGGTCAGGTAGCGCAGAAGACGTAATCCAACATAAACCTGAGGAACTGTCTGATAAATTGTGGAGCTTAGGATTCTAATTGAGACAAAATTCACAACTGTTTTAACAGAAATTGCTAAACAAATACACAACATATATATGATCTAAACTTTTTTTCAAAATTCACAACTGTTTTAAAATATTGACAATTTAAAATGAGGGCGTGAGGGCACGGTACTGATCGATTAATTTAGTAGACGGATTCAAACTTTTACTTGATTCGACATACTACAAAAATGAAGAAACAAGTAAAAAAAAATAAAAGTTGAGAGGTTAAAAAAAATAATAATAATTATCAAGCGCTTTGCGAAAGACAAAAATGTCTATAATTCTAACTCTTTTGATAATCAACATTGAATCTAATGACTAAGGTGATATTTTCGTATGAAAAGTCATAAGTTCGAAACTCAATTAAAAAAATATTTAAAAATATATTTAAAAGTATTTGAAATTGAGAGGTCTGACTTCTTTATCTGAAAATTCTAGCTCTTTTCACCACTATCCAAATCCTTTCTTTTGCTACCCATACAGATTGGTATTGCAGACAAAAAGAGATATGAATTCAATGTCTGCTAGTATGGAAAACTGCCAATCTGCCATCCATTTGTCAAACTTTTGTCGCCAATTACGATCTTTTCTTAATTACTGTGGAGTTTATTTTTCCAACTCCATTCCTTGCACTTCAAGAGATATACTAAGGTAAAACAAGGATACTATTGCATTATTCTACTTAAAATCAGCGAGAAAGAATTTAGTTGGGGCAGAGGTTCTCAATACTCAATACGCAGACAATGAATGATAAATTTTAATGGATTTTTAGTTGGTGTGTTAAAGCCCCCAAGTACTTTGTAGCCTTTGTTCTGTCCTTTAAAATCCTAAGAGAATTTAATTACTTAAATATATATAACTAAGGGCCGGGGGAAGTAAGAAGTCTTAACTCTTAATTTGTATACATACATACATACATATACATATATACCTGTAAATGGCTAGCGACATTATGCCGAGTTAGTGAGTCGATCCCCATAATCTCTAAAATCCTCGAAGGGACTGCCTTATCGACTCCGAGCTGCTCTACAGCCTGGACAAATCTCCGATGCAGTTCTGGTGTCCAATCCACCTGATGGCGTCGTGGAACCAAAAAAAGAGAAAAATTAATTGGGTTCAACTCCTTGAAACAAAATAACATATATATGATAGATTTTTGAAGATTTATAATTAATAATTGGAACAATCCAAAGAAGAAAAGGCCTAACATTAATGTTGATGTCGTAGTGCATGTTATACTGAGTAACTAATCAACCCATATATGTATATACATACATATATATATATATATAGTAAAGTTAACGTAAACTTAAGCTCATCAAGCCTTTGGTGAACTTAACTCAAAAAATGATTGAAACGGATTCAAATGATAAATCCGAGTAGCTCAACAAATTTTTTATATTAAAATCTCCTAGGATACTTTTATTTTTAAAGTTTCTAACTATTTTTTCCGAATTTCTGAAAATATTTCTAAAATAATAATAAAATAATTGAATGTTTTTATATATGAATATATCATTTAAAAAAAATTGAAAAAATAGTTAAAAAAATTCAAAAATAGAAAAAACTAGTATCCTATAAGATTTTGATATGAAGAATTTATTGAGCAAATCGGATTTGTCATTTGAAGCCGTTTTGATAATTTTTTGAGTTAAGTTCACTAACGGTTTTAGTAAGTTTAAACTCACGCTAGGTTTACTATATATATATATATATATATATATATATGTATGTATATACATATACGGGTTGATTAGTTACTCAGCACATCTGCCACATACTGAGTACTGGATACAGTGAAAGCATATTGGGACAATTGTTACATACATATATATGTATGTATAATCTCTAAAATGCTTATTCCTGACGAGTTCAGAACAGAAACATATATATATATATATGCTACTCAGAGGAGACAATTAAAGCTTTTTACTAATTAAAACGGAAGTATAACGGAACTACCTTTCTTTTCCTTCAAATAAATAATGGCTTCCACGCCAACAGTTTTCAATTTTTCATATATCAGGTTATATAAAACCTAAACAAGATACGAACATAATTAACAATGAGTGCTTTTATATTTAATTAATTTCCTTGTCAGTAATTAATTAATGCTCGCCTGAGAGATTACAATATATCTACTTTCTGTTTTCAGAGGGCTTACTGTTTGTAACATTGTCGCTTAATTTCCTTTGTATTTTAATTCTAGTTATTAAGAAGAAGTCAAAAATTATTCATATCTTCCTGCAGAATTGCTAAAAGAAGTACAATATGCAGACAAACGAGCAAACAAATTGCCAAACCTATTATATTATATAGTAAATTAAATCTGAAGCTGCACTACAACCATTAATTACCTTAGCTTTCTTCTTTCCTTGTGAGCTCTTTTCTGTTCCTCCGGACTTCTGCTGGCTCTCAGCCTCAACAGATGAAGACGATGATGATTTGGCATCTCCAGCCTGACTTGCCACATCATCATCCTTCACAATATTTGTTGAATCTACATTCTCATCTGCCTTATTACAGCCCACCTCATTTGTTACCAAAATATTTTCCTCACAACTATCCACTGCTGTTGTTTCTCCTCGATCGACAGAGAACTCAGCCAAGATCTCAGCAGGATCAACCTCGAGGCCTGGCAGAGATTCCTCATCAAACTTTTGAAAAATATCACTAAATTCTATATCGTCAAGCAAATCATCATCTATGGTGAAATCGAAATCATCAATGAAGCAACTAGGTTGGGCCTCAACTTGTCGTGCTTCATCGCTTGTGTATGGCATTGGAGAAACAGCAAGCATTGCATGCAGATTGTTGTTTTCTCGTTCCTACTTTATTAATTCGTTTCTCTTCCTCGCCCTCTCTTTTGAGTTTTGATATGTGTTAATTAAATTTGTACTGAGAGCAGGTTCTTCCTTTGGTTTCTTTTTTCTTTCTATGAAGAGAAGAAAGAAGGACAGTGGGGAGCAGTGGAATGATATGGATTAGTTTGGTTGAATTCTTGGGAGTACTAGCTAGGGACAGAAAACGAGAGGAAGAATGCATGTACACCACACCTTTAGACAGATTTCTTTTGAAGTTTGTTTTATGAGTGTTTGTCTCGAACTGCTGTTGTGCTTTCTCTCTCTAACTAGAATAATTGGGTGGCCTTGTGGTTGTGGATGTGGATGAGTTAATTTAGGGTTGTCTATATAACTGTGGGCGCGCAGAGGACTGAGAGAGAGAGAGAGAGAGAGAGGGGAAGAGCATGTTGCATGGAAGATATGTACAAAAGGGGTCACATATCATAGCAGCTCTATGTATATCAGCTGCACCTGTCCGCTGGCCTTCGCTAAGTGAGGGGGAGACAGAGCTCTGGTTTTCTGCGGCACTTGCTATGAGACGACGAACTTTTCATTTACTGGGAAATACTAATTACTGAATTTCTGTCTAATCACGCAGAATCATAGTAAAATGCTAGCAAGCATCAAAGTTTTAAATTTAGAGGAGGTGAATTTTGATCTGATTCCAAGGACTTGTATGATTTATTTCAGATCCAAAACTCGATATGCAGAAGAGGAGGGATAACTTGACCATGGTTATTTTCACAATTTTTAGAATAAATTTTCAAAGAAATTTTAAAAAATGTAACACCAGAAAAATATTTAGAGACATATTCTTGAATGTGGAAATTGATTGTATTTCAAATTTCATCCAACTTAAGCATTATTTGATATTTCATTAAAAACTATTAAATCTAAACCGTATAAATTTCATAAAATATCAAAAGACATTTAAATTATATGAAATTTCAAAAAAAAATCATACATAAGTTCAAAAATATACCCATAAATTAATTTTCTATTTTTAAAAAGCTATTTGGAATTGTTTAAAAAAATCCATCGTCAACTGATTAGTTCTCCTTTTTTTTAAAAAGAAAAATTAAATTTATCCTCACCCAATCCGATCCAAATCTAAGATGATCTGAATCCAAACGATATTTAATTTTGAATGATTCAAAATATGACTTAATTCAAATTAAAAGAAAATTACTGTCCAAGACTATCATTAATTTGAAATGATCTAGGAGCCTGGACTTAAAAATAACATGGCTGATTTGAAACATGATTCTTAAGCAAATAAGTATTGAATCATGTAATTGATAATAACTCAACAGAAAACAACTTTTTGTTAGCTTAACATTCATATTTACCCAAACCAAATTTGTAACAATTGATCAAATATCGATTTAAAAATAACATAAACCACCATGGACTTGTGTACCCAAATTGACCCAAGTTTAATTGTTTAATTTGTTACCCAAAATAATCAAAACTTGATTGATACGAGTGTCTGATTAAGTCAAACCCGATTTATCATCACTCGTATTGACCAAAAGATATGGCCCCCGTTTTAAGATGACCCAAACACACTTGATACCAATCCAAAGTGACCAAACCTAATTAACTTGCATGATCCAAACGTAGACTTAATTAACATCTATATTAATATTGGAGTAAAGGTAAGATGCTTTCAGAAATATCGGATCTCGCTATATTCTTAATTTAAATCAATTAAATTGGATTCAAACGATAAATCCAAATTGATCAATAAATTTTTTATATCAAAATTTTATAGAATATTAAAAAAATTTATTTTTGGAGCTTTCTAACTATTTTTTTTAGATTTTTAAAGATGACTCTAAATAATAACAAAATAATGAATTTTTACATATAAGAATAGGTAATTTTAAAAAAATTGAAAAAAAAATAGTTAGAACACTCTAAAAATAGAAAATTTTGATATAAAGAATTTATTGAACAGTTTTGATTTATTATTTGAAGCCGATTCGATAGATTTGAATTAAAAGCATCGAAAAATCCGGTGTGTTTTAGAAGTACTCTAACTTTACTCATAATATTGTATGCATAGAGCTAAAATATACAATTACTAAACTCAAATCAAATTTTGCTTCTTTTAATTTTAAGTTTTTTATGTATATCAGAAGATCTATGGGAAAAGGATAAGCTAGATCCACAGAAGATCCAAAGAGAGGTAGAGGCTTTCAGTGATGATGCAGACAGCGAAATTGTCCTCTCTCATACTTTTTGTATTCCGAGTGTTATTTTCTTCTTTTTACACGTCGACCTTTTTTTGCTTTCCTTTTTTATACTATATGGAAACTACTTTTTAAATATATGTATTTATATATTTATATATTTGTTGTTCTCTTTGAACGTGTGTATGATTTTTAACCAATACTTGACATTTTAGCTAGCCCAAT
Source organism: x Bolboschoenoplectus mariqueter (assembly GCA_037678475.1). Classification (NCBI taxonomy): domain Eukaryota; kingdom Viridiplantae; phylum Streptophyta; class Magnoliopsida; order Poales; family Cyperaceae; genus x Bolboschoenoplectus; species x Bolboschoenoplectus mariqueter. Next base: position 4,084,508 of record CM075255.1, read on the forward strand.
GTTTTCTTTTTTCACATGAAGTCCACAGCCGCAAACAAGCTAGCAATTTTCAAATATATATACATTCAACTGCATCAAAGTTTTCAGAGATTTTGTTACTTTTTAGAGCTGGAATTCTCAGGTAAATCATCCACTAAAAGTAAAACACAAATTCACATTGAAAATATTAAAGAAATTATCAATATATATAGAGAATTAACCTTTCAGGCGAATACAGTAAAATAAAAGAAAAAGAAAAAGAAAAATTGGTAGTCATTAGCAGCTTCCTTTCTGCCGTTAATTTGTACAAGATCAACATTATTGGACGGGATAAAGTATGCATACTCTTCTAAATTTACAATATAAATTATAGAGCTCAGGGTTAGTAAATACTACAAAATATTGGAAAAGAAAATGAGGTTAAATGTAGTAAAAAGTCAAAAAAAAGAACTTGAAATTAATGCTTGATATTTTGAAAAGTTTACAGGAATATTATTACATTTAATTTGCTCCACAAGTTCCTTTAATGTCGTAATTAATCACGCCATGTAGGTCTTTTTCACCTCAAGAGTCAGGCCAACGTGGCTGTGTTTCACTGAGAGAATGTCCACAAATTAAACAAGTCTGGACAAATGATAGAGAGAGAATGAACGTATCAAGATAAAAGCCTTTTTCGATTATTGTCACTCATTTGTCTCTTGTTCATTAATAGATCCTAGTTTTTTTCTTTTTTCTTTTTTGAGTTGACGATAGATCCAAGTTGAATTTAGTACTGTGGGGTGCCTCAGTTCCATTATTTCAATTACATATATAACTATACAAATAATATAATATATTAGTAGTACGATTCTTTTTGGTGAAACAGAACACAAAACCCGCGTTAAAATTGCAAGCCAAAAGTTGTTTAATTTTACCATATTTTGTTATCTTGAATAACTACTCATAATCATATTTCAGAAAAGACGAGTGTAGAGTGAAAAGTTAGATTGAAAGTAGTATATATAATAATGGTAAAAATTAATGCATTGACAACACTTAACTTGTCAATTTTGACAAAAATATACTTTTGAACTAATAAATTGATTGTATTTTAAATTTTATACAATTTAGTTGCCATTTGATATTTCATCAAACGCCATTAAATTTAGACAGTTGTAAATTTTAGCACAATTTTGATTGTCTTTAGTGGAATATCAAATAACTTTTTTTTTACACTTAAATTATATGAAATTTGAAACACAATCAATATATAAGTTAAAAAAATATGTCTATAAATATTTTTTTTATTTCTAAGATTTTTTTGAATTTGTTTAAAAAATCATTGTCAAGATTGTCAAATTAACAATTGTTAATAGATACCACCACCTATATAATGGTACCTGTAAGCTTACGATAAAATAAAATAACTGAACGTTGACATAAGGAGTACAAACTTCAATAAAAGATATAATATTTGATCCTGCAAACATAGTAATAAGAATGAGGATAAATCACTTGACAATGGTTATTTTGTCGATCTTGCAAATGAGTTTTTCAAAAATTAAAGAGGAACATTCAAATATTTTCATTTTTTAAACTTTTAATAACTCAAATTTTATAATCAAAATGTCAATACAAAATTGTCATATATGATCTTTATCACTTTCTCTATATATGTAAATGTAAAAATTATGACATTTCAATAATATTTTGTTTAACAGTAAAAGTTTGCAAGACATACATTGATGTGGATAATTTATTGATCCATATAAAATTAAGGTCGAAAAGTCAATAACTTTTTATATGCATGGAGAAAAAAATAATATAGAACACATCTAATTGTTTTATTTTATTATTTGAGTTAAATTTTTTTTGTAAAAATATGTTAATTAATAATCCATTAAAAACCATCAAAATTGTCTAATTTTTACAATGGACTATATTTAATGAAATATCATCAAATGATACTTAAACTGTATGAAATTTGAAACACAATTAATCTATAAGTTTAAAAATATATCCATAATTAAAATTATTTCTATTTTTAAGAGTTTGCTTAAATTTATTTGAAAATTTATTGATAAAATTGACAAAATAACCATTGTCAAAATGACCTCCTCAATTAGTGGAGGTACTAGCTCTCAGTGCAGAACTCATCAAATTAACTCTTTAATACATAGAGCTAGCTAAGTCGTTATATTCATAAGCTAGCAAAAGTGCTTCTTATATCTCCAACATGCATGGAAGCATATTATGCCACAGCGTATAACTACCGTATATGTGCTTTACTGTCACATAAATATGATCTCATTTAATGCTCAAAATTAAGATGGGTAACTTCGACCCATTTTTATCTCAAACTAAAATGCTATGAGTATATCTAGCACAAGTTCAGATTGTATGTAAGGCTAGCTAAAAATTTAAACATAAGAGATTTAACATTTTTTTATTTGTAAAAGGATGTTTTTCTGTCTGTTTAATTATTAAGAGATAAAAAAAATTAACAACTAATATTCTGAATGTATTCTGAGGTACTGCAAATGAAAACTTGAATATACTTTAAATTATTCTTATGCTATTCTTTTGGAGAAAAAAATAAAGCTCAGACCGCTCCACTTTAAATATTTGTAAGAGATTCTTTAATTTGAATTAAAACTTGTATTTTTTTTATACAAAAGATATTGTCTTTTTTTTGTGAAGAAACACAAAAAATATTATCTTGATTAGTAAACCATCAACTACTAAATCATAATCTGGTTCTGCATTATCGTTAAGTGATGAAAGGGTCCCGTACGCATTGTATGAGGTCCTTTATGTTGTAAGATTCAATGTACGCATTGTATGAGGTCCAAGAGTAGTTTGAATTTTACAACATAAAACAAAACTTGACAACTAATTACACAGTGTAAGATCAACCATACCTTACACACGCAGGAGATGTCATCAAGGCAAACACGGCTGTTAAATCACAGTATCTTGATCTTATCTCAATTTATTAGTATTATTAATTATTAATTAAAAGTGGCATTTTCACGTCGGTCTGAAACCATGAATAGGAATTTGATTTAGACCATGTATATATATATATGCTCTACACAAAATGATGCACGGTGAGTGAATATATATGACCCAGTTAGCTACAGTTAGTCCCTCATTTGCATTGGGCCCAAAATTAAGTATCACACAACAAATTAAAACCCATTATTTTTTCAGAAAACACACATGAGAGCTGGATGTAGAATTAATTGTTCTCTGTGAGCCCAATTTCCACAAATCAAAGTTCTCCAGCATATTTTTGCTCAAAAAAAGAGAAAAAATATATTCCAATTAAGTTGCTTTCAAATTGCACCGATGATTCTCGTGTGTTTTAATGGCATTTGTTTGGACAATGCTAGAGGAAGAGAGTGACCATCAGGATAAAATTAAGCGATTTGTATTATTAATTGTTATCCATTTGTCGCATGTTCATTAATAGTTCCAACTTGTACTAAGAAAAATATCACTAGATCCAAGTAGGGTATAGTACTGTGGGGTATCTCAGTTCCAGTTGAATATATAACACCTAAAGAAAGAACGTAAGATTTTGGGGAAACAGGACAAAAAACCCATCGCTTCAATATGGTACAATTATAGTTTTGCATTTGTTTGAACTCCGTTCAAATTTCAACCCAAGATTGTTTGATTTTACCACGGTTTGTATCTTCGGTAACTATCTCGCAAACATAGTAATATAGTAGAGATACTCTTTCTCGGTGTGAAAATTATGGAGGCCTTTATGCTCCTCATATTTCTAATATAAAATTTACATCTCTTATTATGATTTTTCTATTATAAACTTATGACATACAATCTAAATCTTTCATGATATATTTGTATGAATCTAAAATTTTTTTAGAAAATCACAACGAATCATTCACATTAGATATGAATCGAATAACTAAAATTGTGTGTTATAAAATCTGTGTCACAGCTATGACAGCATTTGGGATTCCCCTAACATGAAAGTATATATAACACCTGCCACATGATATTACTAGTCCACTACCAAGGCTGCCATGTGCTTTATTGTCATCTGATCTGGAAAGGGAATATAGTCCAAAGCTCAATATATTTATGTCTCAACAAAAAACATATATGTGTGATGCATGACACTAAATTTAAATCTCTCTAACGTAGCAATATTACAAAATATACTGTTATTGTCCAAATTAGTAGTGTAGCGGGTGATAATTAAATTACAAACAGTAGATGGTCATGAAAGAGAAGTTCTAATTCATTCAAACTGTCATGAATTAACTAAATTAAGTTATGAATATTTCTAATTTATTGTCAAAAAACATGAATTAAGTTTGAAATATGACAGTGGGATCTCCAATGAATATTTAAATTTGAATAATTTGGATTCGTTTTTTTCTTAATATATATTTAAGGCTAAAATAAAAGACAAGGTTTTAAACAGCACGCTATGACGTCGCTATAGCGTTTTGAAACCTTGAAAGCGAAGCTATATCATAAAAAAATGCGCTGACTCAGCTACGACAACTATAGCAATAATAGCAGTCCGCTATAGTGTGTAGCATGTAGCATGAATTGCGACTGCTATGCTACATGAGGTATTTTGGTTAGAAAATAATACTTAGCTTAGAAAATGGAATATTTTGAGTACTGTAACAGATGACACGTCCATGGATGTGAAGACAAAGGTTGAGGCACCCGTTGATTTAATTGGCGAGTACATGCATCATGCCTGCGTCAGGGAGTACATTGAATCTTACAGCAAAAAGCCAAAACTTTCGCAATTACACAGTGCAAGAAACTACCTTACGGAGATGTCAAGACAAACCTGGCTATTGCAAAACAGCAATCATTAATCATTAATCATCAATTATTAATTACAAGTGGCGTCTTCCCCGCCGGTCTAAATTCTGAAATCATGAATTGAAACTTGATGTTGGCGCATTTGACCCAGGTAGCTAGTCCCTTAATTTGGGCCGAAAGTAATTGCGAGGACGACAAAAGCCCACTTTCAGAAAACACGCTTGAGAGTTGGATACAATTCATATCCGAGCCCAATTCGGGCAATATTCCTCCAGTCATCCAGTACCTCGGATATTTTTAAACAACCAAGTTAAGGATTCGAATTTTACATCCTTGTGCGTGTCAACTGGCATTTAAAATGTTGCCTAATAAGATGATTGATAATGAGAGAGATACGCTGGCGCAAAAGGAAAAGCAGCAGCAGAAGATACAGTGATAATTAAAGCCGGGGGAAAAATACAATGAATAGCTAACCCTATCCCAACTCCAACGCGGCAGCTGGGGTTCGGGAACCTTCGCACGCTCTCTCGCATTCAATCCCCGCCGTCGGATGCGCTCCCTCCACCCATCTCCCTCGTCCCTTTCTTTCTTTCTTCCCCTCGCTTCGCTTCATCACCCTCATCATTTACCATCATCATCCACCCCCAATCAGATTCAGAATCAGAGCCCCATACAATAACGATAACAATCACAATAACCATAACGATAACGATAACAATAACAGAGACAAAGGGTCCCCTGCCCCCAACGCCACCGCCAAGATTAGAGAAGGCGAGCGCGAGCGCAAGCGCAAGCGCGCGGCAGGCGGGCGCCCCGAGCCGCAGAAGCAGCCCAGGAAGGAGATGGGGCTCGATTACTACAAGGTGCTCCAGGTCGATCGCAGCGCCTCCGATGACGACCTCAAGAAGGCCTATCGCAAGCTCGCCATGAAGTGGCACCCCGACAAGAACCCCTCCAACAAGAAGGACGCCGAGGCCAAGTTCAAGCAGATCGCCGAGGCCTACGATGTATTCTCATCATATTATGTCTCCTGCTTCTTCCCTTTTTCCTTCTTTTGGCAACAATAAGTTCATTCATTCGTTCATTTTTCTAGGTTTTAAGTGATCCGCGGAAGCGTGCTGTTTATGACCAGTATGGTGAGGAGGGGCTCAAGGGGGTGCCCCCTCCCAGCTCGGCTGGACCCTCAGGATCCGCTGGTGGCTCCCCATTCTTCAATGGGGATGGTCCCACTGCATTCCGCTTCAACCCTAGAAGCGCTGACGACATATTTGCTGAATTCTTTGGTTTCTCCAGCCCCTTTTCTGGCATGGGAATGGGTGGGGGACGGGGTGGCGGATCCCGATTCGGGATGTTTTCTGATGACATGTTTGGGCAATCCTCTTTCGGTGCTGGTGAGGGATCAGTGAATCCACCGCGCCCCCAGAAGGCAGCCCCAATTGAGAACAGGTTGCTGTGCAGCTTAGAAGACTTGTATAAAGGGGCCACTAAGAAGATGAAGATCTCAAGGGAGATACTGGATACCACTGGGTAAGCATCTGCTTTTCTACTTCATAAAAAGGGTGCTGTTGATGACCGCATGATCGTTAACATTTTTTAAGAAAGATATCTTTGGTGTGGTGGTAAAATTTCATAGGTTCACTGTGCTAACCATGTCATCCTTTCCTTAATTTTAAGAAAAAAATATAGATGGAAACAACTTTGGATTTTCATTTGAAATGTACCACGTAAGACACAATAGTTAATGTTAACCACTGAACCTCCATGCAGGCATTAACATTGCCTGTAATTAAAATCATTTTTAATGCATTGTTGTTACCGCTGTTTTTTTTTGGTACTTTGTTTATTGTGTAATACAAAGTATAAAATTTAGGAGACACTGATCTGAAATGAAAGAATTGAAATAAGAATATCGCACACAATATATGCGATCCAGAAAAGAACTAGGTTAATATAATTTGTTTCAAAAACCTCCATTAGTTTTTCTCAGATGACAAAAGAGTTGGAAGTTTGAAAAATGCATTGTTTGCTATCTAAAACATATACTTCTGCAGCACTTATCCTCTCTTTTGCGTGCATAAAATATTGTTGAGTTTGAATGTGCCCTGAGCATTATTGGTTATTCAAACTAAGTCAAATGCGTATGATGTCCCATTTCATGTGAATGGTACTTACAGTAAAATTATAAGCATCATAATTTTGTGTTGTGCCTCTTTCGAGTATTGATTCCTCAACTGTCTTGTTCCACTCTTATTTACTCCAAATTTTCTGTTTTGTCCTTTGGTCTGCTCTCATTGTTCCTATGGGTTCTTAGACAGTGCATGTGAACCTCTTCCCTGACTTTTTTCAAGTTCTTTTTCTTTTTTCTCGGTTGAGGATTTTAATGGATGTTTGCGAACAAAGTCTGCGTATTTAGTTCTCTTCTGGATCACAGGCTCTGGTTGCGATCTTCCTAGTTTACCAATTTCTTTGTTTTGGATTTCGATATCCTATCCAATTCTGATTACTGAACAAAAGACATGATTTTGGTGGTATGGGGTCAAGGTGTACATAATGTCAGAGTCATTTCGAGTTCCCTAGGCGGGAAGCATTTTAATGTATTGGTTGTTGGAAACGTGCATGTTTCGCTACCATATTTCTGGTTATAAGTTACCTTGCATGTGTACTTTAATACATCGTTCATGTTTTGTTCGAGTATAGAAGTGTCTTCATTATTATGACTGTACTTTTATGCATGGGCATTGAAGAGGTAGCACATCATGCATTGTCTGCATACTGCAGGATATTTATAATATTTTAATATAGAAAGCGCCTACTTTTTCTATGTTAAAACTTTTAGGGTGGCAAGGTATATGAGGGTGCTTTTTTCTTTCTTTCTTATTGTATTTTGTTTTAGAGTGTGTTTAGAGGGTTAGGAGTGCGCTTTGTGGTCAGGGCAGAGCAGGATCAGGACATAGAGGCGACTGAAAATATGCACATAATACAATAAAATGATTAATTGATTTTGTAAATACTAAATGGTATACTGGTTTTATAGTTCCATTTTGTGATGAAACTGGATCATATTTAATTTTTCCCTATTTAATCAACTATCAGACTTAAATTCAAGTCTGATCCAGTATATTGAAACAAAAACCATCAAACATAAACTTCATTAGGTAATCACAAAGAAGAATTTCTTTTTAATTTAGTATAATTGATGAAGAAAAATAATAGGAACCTAATTATAAGCCAAAGTTTGTTTTCTTAATTGCACCAGCTATTGATGATTTGGTGGATGAACCAAGAGTTTCATGTACTTATAAAAAAAGAAAAAAAAATTATGGTTTGGGCCAGAGAATATGTAGCAAACTAAATTGGTGGGAGGCCTAATATGAACATGTAACAAATTTAATTTAGTACATACAGGCCAACAGAAAATAAAAGTGTGCTTAACATGCATGAAGCTTGTTTATAAGAAAGCATAACAAATTTTATTGTTGTTATTATTTTGTTTTGTGGGGTGGGAGGGTGGGAGCCGAAATTTTTTATTATAAGAAATTTTTAATATGGAATTAATTATGTAGGAAATGAATAGGTGAGTTTTGACATTTGAGAAGAATGGACTTGACAATCCCATGCCCAGAAAGCTGGGAATGGAGTTGGCAAGTGCGCACCATATCCTGGGCACGTGATTGGCAGTAGCGTATCCAGAATCTAGAGCACAGAACCCAGTATCCAGAAACCCAGAATCCAGGTTCTGAGAATGTGACTGCCAGTCACGTGCCCAGAGTCTGGACATGTGATTGGTAGGTGCCAATTGAAGTCAGGTCAGGTCAGACTGAGGTGGCATGCCAATGGGTGAACTAACCTTATCTATACTTGACTGATCAAATCACCCCCCTTACTGCTGTTTGTTGTTTGTTATTCATGGTTTGCTTGGTACATAGTAAAATCAGTGTAAAATCAGTGGTTTGTTTGGGAAAGCAAACCAATTTTATGTGGAGATTATTTGGTATAATTTTAAAGAAAATTTTTATACATACGGGTGTTGCGATAGATCAGAAAAACTCTTGACCCTAATTTTGAGTGAAGATGTCCTGTTGATGAGCAAATGAGGTGTGGTTGAATACAGTTGTACACATTTTAGTAATTTGCAACTTAAATTATACCCCATTGAGCTATTGCTATTTATTACTGGTTTTAGGTATTAGGAAGAAAAATCTAATTCTTCACTCTTTCTGCCATCATTGATCAACTCATTAAGAGTGTTTCACAACTAAAATTTCTTTTACTTTTGCCCTAAAGGTTTAGTTTTCTGTTTCCTGTATTTTTTATTCGATTTCCAACCTTTATTAGGAGAACGGTGTCAGTAGAGGAGATCCTCACAATAAATATAAAACCAGGATGGAAGAAGGGCACCAAAATAACCTTCCCTGAGAAAGGCAATGAGGCTCCAGGCATAACTGCTGCTGATATCGTCTTCATTGTTGACGAGAAGCCACATGAGGTCTTCACACGTGAAGGCAACGATCTCATCATGATGCAGAAGATCTCTCTGGCTGAGGCTCTGACCGGCTATACGGTGCAGGTGACTACACTTGATGGCCGACATCTCTCCATCCCTATCAACTCTATAATCCATCCAGGTTATGAGGAGGTTGTTCCCAGAGAGGGAATGCCAATACCAAAGGAACCTTCCAAAAAGGGTAATTTGAGAATTAAGTTTAATATTAAGTTCCCCTCTCGGCTGACAGCTGAGCAGAAGGCAGGAATGAAAAGGCTGTTGGGTTCTTAGGAGGGGTTTAGTTAAAAGAGCAAGTTGGTGAATTAAATGAATAGTTTGGCTGTTGTTGTGTATATTTATAGTTAGGTTTATCCTCAGTGGTAGAGAGGATTTAGGCTGGATGTGCCTGTTTAAGTTAAATTCAGATTTAATTTTTATTTTTGGGATAATAGAATCGAGTTCAACAGGGGCTTTACATGCATCTCTTGAGCCTTTTGATAGTTATGTTTGATTTATATGGTCACAAGCTTTGCTATTTGGTAATCTGCTCTGCTGGGTTAAGGGTTGGAATTAAATTTTGCAAGTGATTTTCTTTGTTTTGCTCCCTAAATTCCTTTGCTGCGGCATAAATGGAGTGCAAATATTTGAGTCTTGGTATGGTAACTTTGGCCGACTCTGTGGGATTCAAACTTTTGCTGCGGTGCTAATTTGCAATAGATCTGACGGTGTGTTTTGTGTTGAGATAAATTTTATCCTCTTCAGCGCTGGAAGTTCCAGGGCTACCTTTGAGAAAGAAATAAGCATCTTGTTGGCAGGTGTTTTGCGCTGCTGCTCCGCCACATGGCGTAAATGGCTGAGGAAGGAGGAGCTTGGGGGGGGGGGGGGGGGGGGCAGCTGTCCTTATGAACTTAAAAATTGCATTTTTTTCCATTAATGTTTCTAATTTTCTGTTAGTAATTTTGTATTTCACCCTCGATATTACACTTATTGGTGCCTTCTCCGCCCAGTTATAATTTCCTTGCTCTGCACCTGAATGCGGTTATGCTGGCATGAGCATATTGACAAAGTACATCAATTGGAATGTGTTAATCAAGTTTGCTTAGAACTTTATTGCATATAAAGGAATAATTTAGGTGGATTAGCACGTTCTAAACGGAAATAATCATTATGTTAATTAAACTGGATCCATAAGATAGATAATGTTGATGCTTTTTTGTGACGATGTCAGCAACTTTTGTGATACATAAGCTATCAGTGGGGGTTTAATAAGAACCACTAGGACTAGATAAGATAGCTAGCCACATGGTATTTATTAGTTATTAGTTAAGAAATGACGATGCAGGAGGCTTCCAAAATTCTCAGATCTAAACAGAATCAGTACCACCTAGACCTAATTATGAGACGTCACAAAAAATCAAGAAAAATCTAGACAAATTAATTGTGCATCGACTCAATTCTAAAAGCTTCATTAAGAATAAGAATCACTTTCATGATCTCGACAGCCATCTTCCGAGAGCCCCAACTTCTGGGGCTTCTCTCTCTGCCTCTGATTACTAGTTTTTCAACTCATATTACCAAACCTTTTTCTTTGTGTTTTAGGATTATGATAGTAAAACAAGAGAATGTACAATAATCCAAGAAGCACAATAAGAAAGCAATACAAGGGTTTGAGAGTTGATTTATCATGTAATTAACTACGTCCATACTATATATTGGAAGCAAGCCAAATTATTGTTGATCATATCAAATATTCCAATGTATTGTCGTCTACAGTGTTCAAATTAATGTAGATCATATCAAATATTCCTTGAGAACTAATGCGTCTATTGCTTTTGATCTCCTCCTTTTTGAAAGGCAATTCCACTAGAAAATCATGTGAATTTTGTTTTAATTACTCCGTCAGCAAAGGAGAATCAATGCAAGTGTACCTTTTTGACGCCGCGAGCTTACTTTCACAAAGTACACAATGGGAAGACATTATAATTACATATAAAAGGAATCAGGCAAAAAAGAAAACAAATAGGCACCCATAGGCCATAAGTGGCAAAATTAACTGATGGTTACCTCCAACAGGATAGAGCAAGACATTTATTTAGTTACATAATTATTGGTGGTGCTGCACTGTTGCTGGTGCAGATCTAGGACCTTTCATAACTGGATGCAGTCAGAAGCTAGACAATAATACATACAATATGGTTTCTCTGATTCTATTAGTTCTATTTTTATATATGTTTTATAGAAAAATAAAACATCAGTCTAATGTCTAAAGGGGTGGTGAGACAACATCACATCTGATAACCCAGTTCCTAAAGGGGAACCATGCAGATCGATTGAACTCTCTAATTGGATATGATTGCTTGCCAAGATACAATACTAAATAAGACCCATACATAACTCTTTTTCACATCAACGAAATGGTCAGACCTTCAGTAAATGGATTGGTTTTTTCATTTCTGCAATGGGTCCGATAGTTGGAACGAAGAGCAGCAGTCAATTCCTAGCGTCTGATAGGGATTCGCCCGAAGGGCTAGTTTGTTTGGTTGCGAGCCCATGAGACTCTTTGCTTGCAAACAATTTAAGGACATTCTATGAAGATCAAACGAGTTAAATAGAATATATTCTCCTACTCAATGCTGGAGTAACCAGCACACATTAATCCAAGAACAACATTAAGCCACGTTGCCAGGTACCAATATATATAAATTCACACACCAGTCTAATGCCTTTTCCACTAATTAATCAAACCCTCATTTGGTTAGCGTTTAATAAGTCCAGAAAATTCATACATAGATACTCGATCATGGCTAGCTCCAAGCGCAGAAACCGATCCATATGTCAAAAATCAACCATCATAGCAGCAAATCTTATAAAAGCATCATCCTTTGTCCTGGCCAAGATGGCTCTCGGGTCTTCACAAGTCAACTCTGGCATTAGCCGAGGAGTTAGTGTGAAAAGCCCGGTGGTCACTGAGCCCGTTGTGGGACCTGGAAACATGCTATATACCGAGGCCGCAGGACCTCATGTAACTTCTTATGTGAAGGAGCCTCTGAAAGGCGAAGGCATTGATGCACGTGCCAAGAAGTTCATAGAGAAGGTCCGCAAGAAGAACCTCTCCGATCTATCGGCCAAGGATTACACGGTGAACTGTATCCCTCCACCGCCTGTCAGGAAGCAAGCTGCTTAATTATTATGCGTAAAACAGAGTAAATCTAATGAAATAAGAAGTTGACTGGGTCGACATTATGTGTGGTATTAAATTAATTATTCTGTGACAACAGGAATGATTAGTTCGTTTCCTTGTATGTATCTTATCTTAGAATATGATTAATTATCTACAAATGAAGGTCCTTCAAATCTGGAGAAAGAATTGATTTGTTCTTCTCAGTCTAATTTTGCGGCCCTTATCGGATTTAATTTGTACTTCTTATATGTCAAACTCAACCCATACTGCATATATTACTTACCAAATTAACACAAACCAAGATAAGCTGCATTTATTTCTTTTTAAATATTTTTTATGAGACTTATACCTACGTCTCTCCGTAGAAACACGACGCCTGTCACCGCTATGCTAGATTTGCGGTTCGTCACACAAGATTTGACGGGATGAAATTTTATGGATATTGAAACCCACAAATCAATTGTGACAACCCAAACTCATAGAATTATGTACAAGAATAATTATGGAAATGTATAGAAGAATGTTATGATTAATTTTTCTTTTGGAAATGCTTGACATTATGATTAGTTTTTTATTAGAGCTTATTAATATTATGTAAATGAAATTACTATTTTCTTCATAAAATATTTTAAAAGATATAAAATTGATAACTAAAAGAAAGAGCAAAAAATAATTAATTTACTTAATAAAAAAATAATTTATAAAATTATATATAAGTAAGTATAAGTGTTAAAAAAAATTAAATTTTTATATTGTTTTTCTATTTTAACAAATTCCTACATTGAACTAGAGAGAACAATAAACTTTGACAAAATAATTAGGGAAATTCAAGTTTTTTCATTGCTGAAAATGTTTTGTTATCAGTAATAGTGCAATTTAAAAATATCACAAATTAAGTCAGTCTTAACAAAATTGAACTTTGAAAGTGAATATTTAGTATCGACGTACGATAATTAGGTGAGCTTAACAAAATTATAACATTTTGAGGCCCATGAATATTCATATTTCTCAATTTACATCTCATTATCATCAATGATACATGCCGATATAAATATAAAATTACATACGTGTACTAATTAGAGAAATTGATTCTGATTGATGAATTAGTAGAAAGTCTTATTTTGTGGGAAAAAAATAATTGTGCCCTACCAAACTATTTTTTTTATTAACAGTTAGTGAAGAAATAGAAAATTGTGTGGAGACAAAATCCAACAACATGTTTGCAAAGATGGAACGCCAGACAAACACTTGAAAATGTTTTTTCCATTGAGATGAAGATTCCATGAACTCTCATTACACCAGACTATGTTTGCATAGGATGTATGTCACCCATTATTATATCAGGTAGGCCAGTAGGGGACAATACCATTACACCAGGAAAATTTTAATTCAACACCACCTATCAGGGAAAACCGAACCGATGCCATCCCAAACCTCTATGTTTAACCATTTTCCCTACCACCAAGTTTCTTTAATGGCACCTCTGCGCTGCTTTTTCCTTTCCAAAAATCACTTAACCAATTTGGTGCTACCGTGTTAGGGAATCAACGGTGTTAATGCTTCATAACCCCCTAAACTTTACACTTATGACAAATGATCTCCCAAACCTTTATTTGTGACAATCACCCCCCTCAAACTTGGAAGTTTAAGACAATTGACTTCTTAATTATTAATATCTCTTATACTTGTTAAATTTGAATGAAAAATAATCAAACTATCCGTGAACTTTATAGCGTGATTATTTGAAAATTAATATTTTTTAATTCAAGAAAAATATGAAACTTGTTCTAATGGGGCTCCATTAATTACTCTAAAGCACTAATATCTGCTTTCTTCCCTGAACAAAAGACTTGGCCTTTCTTAGAAGAAAAGAAACAGGGGAGAGGGGAGTCAAGCCACAAGTTCTGACGTCCTATTATTATTATTCACCAGAAAGTAATTCACAAGTTCCAAGGTTGATACATCATATTCTCAATTTTTTACTTCACATGATTATTACTCCCAATTTTCAATTTTATTTTCAACTTTGTTTCCTAAATTCATCACCGTTTATTTATGGTAAATTTTACTTCATATTTAATTCAAAATCTAAGAACTGAAATTGGACACCTTGATATCAATATAAACATCCATGTGTATCAATATAAATATCGACGATATTTCGCAATTGATTTTGAGGTTTAGTGTTGTGGTCTTTAGCAGTGTGCTATGGTCTGTAACAATGTGTTACGATTAACAACAATGTGATCTTAATAATCAAGTATAAATATTTATCAGATATAAATACCTCATTGATTAGCTACAAATATTTCCTTAATCATATATGAACACTTTTCATTATTAGGTTTAAACACCTCTCTTGACCAATGGTATAAATACATACGTGAGAGGATATAAATATTTTTTTTGAGAAATTTTCTTTGGGTATAGGTAGCACTCCTTCAAAGTGTTTGAACATACATGTGACAAATGAAAGAAAAAATGTTAATCTTTACTAAAGCCAAAATTTTAAGTTCCAATCATCATAAGGACTGAAATTCCTACCATTCAAGGATCAAATTGTAAAATATCTATCTTAAGACAGACAGAATTTTAAACGGGCAGTTTTCATTATCTAGCTATTCTATTTTTAATACTATTCTTTTAAGTTTTTCTATTGCATGTCTGCATACATGAGAATTATCTTTCGTCACATGTGAGCAACGATAAAAAGAAAAGTACATAAATCCAAAGAGCATTTTAATATGTAGTCATAATAAAAGTGAACCTAACATATATGTGAACAAAACAATGCACATACTGAACTTTGCTCAAGTTAGCCATTTAAACGCATAAATTGTGTTTTGACCTTTGCATTTTGATGAGTAAATCATGAAAGTATATGAGAGTAAATAGAGGGAGGGGAAAGAGAGTTGAGTACATTGAGTATTTGGGTCTCAAGAGGGTATTTTGACAATAATTTTCAAAGAGAGATATTTTATTTGATCTTTTCCAAAGGAAAGTCATTTCATAAAATTGCCCAATTTTAAACTCTTATCTGTTTAGGGCTGGAATTTTAGAACATCTCTTTATCAAGGATCAGAATTTTTATATTTAGGACCTCCTAAATTTGCAATTAGGTCTAGAGTTTTACATTTCTGTTTGCGGATTGGACAACGTATCCCACACACGTTGGTATAAGTGTAGATATTCTGAGAATTCGGTCTATTAATTATAAGAATTCATAATTCTTTTGAATTTGTTTGCAGAACTCTTGCTAGCATTTTTGTTGACATGTAATAAATATTATTTTTTGGGGATTCATTAACAATTACTAAGTTAACAATCTCGATAATATATTTTCAAATAACTTCAAAAAAAATTTTACAAGTAAAAAAAAATTAT
The DNA here is from genome assembly GCA_037678475.1 of x Bolboschoenoplectus mariqueter. Classification (NCBI taxonomy): domain Eukaryota; kingdom Viridiplantae; phylum Streptophyta; class Magnoliopsida; order Poales; family Cyperaceae; genus x Bolboschoenoplectus; species x Bolboschoenoplectus mariqueter. The sequence continues at coordinate 4,100,332 of CM075255.1, forward strand.
GGACATTTTTTTAAACTTCTAGATTGATTATGTTTCAAATGTCATGCAATTAAATATCATTTCATATTTCATAAAAAATAATCAAAATTATATGAAATTTATAACAAACTGAATTTAATTGACTTTGATAGAATATCAAATGATATTTAAATTGCATGACATTTGAAACATAATCAATCTATAAATTCAAAAATATGTCTATAAATATATTTTTTTAATTTTTAAGATTTTTAAATATTATTTTAAAATTATTTAAATTTTTTTATTAAGATTATCAAATTAGTTATAGTCAAGGATTCTCTTTAATTTGCTGGCATGTGGAATTCTTCCCTCGACATCTCTTCTAAAAGGGTGTGAACATCTATCAGTTTGACCGAATCAATTTGAAGAAAAATGCATACAAAACATAATATATGAAATGTGCTCTGTTGTTAATTAGGAAAATTGAATGAACACGAAAATAAGGGTGTTGTCAAATAAATTTTAGAGGGCGTACGTTTCATAATTATCTCCTCCCATTAAATTGTTATACACTTCTAGAAAAACATGTTAATTTAATTAAAATATCATCATTTTTTATGTCTCACCTCCTTTTAAATTTTCTAATAGCAAAAATATTCACACTTAAATAATAATAAAACAGCCGTGTGATATATATTATTTTCTTTAGATATGTAAATAAATATAACGTCTCATCCTTGCTTCAATCAAAATAAAATTGAAATACCATAGCGATTTTATTTTAGTGAGAAAGGGCAAGGAGTACTACCACAAAGATTATCTCAAATCAGGGACAGATTTTAATTAATGAATAAGTCTTTATGCTTATTTTCTAGTTTTAGATTATATGAGGAGGGATCACTTGACAATAGTTATTTTGATAATCTTAACAATAAGTTTTTAAATATATTCAGACAAAATTTTGAAAACAGAAAAATAATTATAGGTATATTTTTGAACTTGTAAATTGATTGTGTTTTAAATTTCATAAAATTTAAGTATTATTTGTTAGTCTATCAAATATCATTAAAATTTATATAATTCGCAACAATTCTAATTTATTGGATTATCAAATGATATTTAATTATATGATATTTATAACTATAAGTTCACAAATAAGTCTATAAACTCTTTTCTATTTGTAAGATATTTTTCAAATTTATTTAAAATCGAGAAAAACTTCTTTACCCCACATAACTTGCCCCATTAACTTACCCTATGATCTTACTGTCATAATGATCCATTTTAACTTCATTAAATCCTTTATTAACTCATGCCTTAATTTCAATATTTTTTAAATAACTTTTTATTGTAACATAATCTCATAAATAATAATCACTTTATATCTATATAATAATCACGTCACTCTTGTATAATAATAACTTACGAAAACAAAAAAATTGAACTGTGATGCGACTTAGTCTTACAAATAAATAATCACTTTATATCTAAATAATTATCACTTTACTATTATATAATAATCACTTGCGAAAATAAATAATAACGTCACAAGAACACCCTTTGTTACAGGCCGTAGCAAGACTATTATGGGCCATAGCAAAGTTGTTACGGGCCGCAACAAAACTATTAGGGACCCCAACAAGTAACTGTGATACAAATTTTGAGAAGAAATTGTATTTAATGAGACGATAATTATGAGTTTCATTTTAAATAACTTTTTATATTTAAATTGCATTTAACTGTACACTTTTCTAACATGAATTTGGGGTAAGATTATGGGAGCAACAATCATAGGGCTAATTATCAAGACCCTTTAAAATCTCATTAACAAAATTATCAAAATAAGCATTGTGAAGTGATTCCTATCTTTAAGTTATTAATTAAGCTTTCAAAATAGAGATAGTGGAGGCACAAAAATGAAGGTACTTAAACATCCTCTTTAGTTTGTCTAATTATGTTATGTTAAAATTTTGAAAGAAATTTAGAAAAACTGATAGGTCAATAGCCCAGATGAGTTGTGATCTCTTTGCATGTAGAGTACTAGGATTACTAGGATTCCCCCAACAAAATAAATCTAATCTTGCATGTAGAGTACTAGTATTCCCCCCAACAAAATAAATCTAATCTTGCATGTAGAGTACTAGTATTCCCCCCAACAAAATAAATCTACACGTGACTTTGCACCCCCCTGCTTGTCAGCACTTGCGGGTTCGTGTTGTACGTGGTACATCTTGACCTTGACTCGATTGTCGGTATGTTGCATTGCATATACATATAAGCATCGATTCTCTTTTTATCTTTCAGAGCAGAATACCTCATAGGGTTGCTGACACGTTATCCTCAATTGCCCATCTTTTGAGCTTAATTATAACCAACTTATATAGTCTGAAACGGACTTCACAAAAGTCATTGAAAATTCTGGAATTCTTGTCTACTGCTTATTCCTATTCTGATTTTTTTTAAATGAATAACAATACTGTTCTTACTTTTATTCTTACTTTTATTCTTACTTTTAGATGTTCACAGGATTTTTTGTACCTAATAAAATTCTCTAATTAATGCTTAATTTATATGCAAACATAAAACCTCACGAAGTAGTAAAGTAGGGTGTCAAATTCACATGAATGAGTTTAATTACCAATTTTTTTTATTTTTTTCAATTATCTATATAATTTAAATTTAATGTGAAAGTTCAAATTAAAATAATGAATTTAAATTAAATCTAATAGTAAAGTTCAATTAAATTAATACCTAAGGTTTCGACCTTATCACAATATTTATGTTTTAATTAATAACTTTTACTATAATTTTTATCTTTCTTAATTCTTTGAGAGTTTCTAATCCTAAAGTAGCATCATCCACTTTCGTGGATTAATATCTAATTCAGTTTATTCAAATACCCACTCTCATGGTCATATTTTTCTTAAATCAAATCCGTTTAAATTTATGGTTAATCAAAACCTAACTTAAATAATTAAATTTCCTCTCTCGATCCATCACCTAATTACCTAAGTTTGATTTTGGGATCTCCTTAGGGTTTAGACTTCATCTCTCAACCCATGATCTAAATCCTAAATTTATCTTGTGTTATTCAGATGTTAAAATCTAAGTTTCATATATTTGTTATTTTTAATTTTTCTATATTATAATTATCTAGATATGACATTCACCTAAATAATTATAATAATTTCAACTAGAATAACAAGTATAGGAATATAAAATCAATCATGCACATGACAAATCAAAATAAAAAAAGAATAAAAATTATGAGTAAACCTTAATTAATTAAATTATAAGTATTGGGTTACATGACCTTAGCCCTACGATAAAAATTCTAGCATAGCAAATACATGATAAAACAATAAAAAAATGACGAAGTATAACATAAACAAATCAAAGAAAAATAACAAAGAAAAAGATAACTCTATTACTGTGCTGTTGATCTTCAACTTGCATGCAACAAAATATTTTCTCGTTTTACTAGCACTTGCTCCAACTCTCCTCTGTTTCTTGATGATGATTGCCTAGATTTTCCCGACTTTTAAAACAGGTTCTAAGCAGTAGAGGGAGAATGGGGGGTGTAGAGAAATGGCCTGTAATGCCATGAAAAATATGGGAGGTTGGTCGATTACATGCAAAAGTGAAGATTTATTTCTAACACATCTAACAACACTTGTCACAGATCATAGAAATAACTGCCACGATCTGTAATAATACTAGTCCTTAGCCAATTCCTTCATGCTCTTTAGCGGAGCGTCATGACCCGTGACATGCCCTGTCATGACCTGTGACAGATGATTCTTCAGAGTTCTTCAATGCTTTGCGCTTCTTCACCTTGTGACGGATTGTGATGGATGGTGCTTTAACTCGTGACACTCAGTCTTGCTTCACTCCTACTACTAACTCTGAACTAATTGCAAAAATTGCTCATAATCTCCTGAAAATCCATTAAACTAGAATTTTTATAGTAATCCAATCTTATATCTAAATTTAACCTAAATACTAGAAATTCAAGTTATTTTTTCTTATTTTTAGAGTCAAACCATAATAAAAAAATATGCATATTTTATACTCATCAAATGTTTAATATTTTATATTTATTTTCTAATGAATGTGTTCATAATATTATTGAAATCATGTTTTCCTGCATTTTCATTTATTAAATATTTTTATTTTTATTTAAATTCAAAATTGGATGTTTTTAAATGCATGCATTCACAGTAATGCGTAAGAACAAGAATTATTAGTTCTGTAGTATTCAGATTTCATGTTCAGATAGTGTTCAAATGTGCGCACATAATCAAAATTCATAATTCCACATATTTTCTGTAAACACATGCATCTAAAATCATCCAATTTCGAATTTAATAATACTATATATGCAATATGACACAAACATATATATTACCATCTTGTTGCAAATGCATGCATTCAAAACATAGACATAGAACTGTTAAACATACAAATTGAGAACATTATTCTTTTAAAAAATTGAGATAGACAGAAAAAATGATTCCAAAATTTAACTTGATCGAACCTACTGTCCAATAAATCCGACATCCGATTCTGATTTAGACCTGATGAAGTTAAAAAAAAAAAAAATCCAACCGAACCACAAATGTCAAGTACTCAAATATATAAAAAAATTTAACATCTTGAATGACCTATAACCAAACTCACTACTTATTTGAATAAAATAAACTAGATCCATTTTATCGAATCCAAATCCAAATCCAAACACAATCTGAGGCTTCTGGCCAATCAAATCTTTGGTTTAAACCACACATAAGTTAATTAATTGTAATTAACTCAATATAATAGAACCAAAGCAATTTAATATCCAAATCAACTCGTATACAGATTGGTCCAAAATTTGATAAAATATGAACTTGCATAATCCGACTTATATAGTTACTCAAATCCGAAAATGCAATGAACTCGAAAATAATCGATCTGAAATGTCCGATTAATTGTTGGTGTAAAAAAGTAAAACTCAAAAGTTAATATATATTATTACGTAAATATTTCTAAGTCATTATCATAATAATTTATCATTTTATAACTTGTCATTTTAAATTTCCAATTTACTTTTTTGATCTAGTGTTCTAGTCAAATACATGTGAGAGAAATTAATACATCTTAGACAAAATTCAATCACTTGAATGAACACGTTTTCTATTATAAATATGTTATTTATTCTATTTTTTTAATCACAATCGATATTTCAAACTCAAATTAGCTGTCTATTCAGTAATTGTCACACTTTGGTGTCAGCAGTTCTGGTGGACTTTTTTCTTTTAAAAAGCAGTGGACATAGATGATCACAAATAATTTTCCTTAGCTAAGAAGGTTCAAGGGTTAAAATATAAAATGTTAAAGGAAAAAGAAACATTGTTAAAATTAAGAAATTAACATGTAGTATGTCATCATAATATAATTTTCATCCTAATCATTTTTAATTATCTGTAGAGGGGGATCGCTAGCTGCTAGCTCATATCGGTATTAATTAATTAACTGGTACACTTCACTGATTTTCACTCACACGTGAAACACCTCACACTCACACTCGTATTAATTTTCTTACTCATCAAAAGAAGCTAAAACAACTTTTGACCACGAAATTTGGAGGAAATCCACAAGTTGATGCCTTAAATATAAAAAGGGCAAAAAGAAGCCTACCCCCAATTTGGACCTATTACCAAAGAATAAAATATAATTTGACAGATTCGAGCTTTCACGTGATATTTGGCTTACAAGCACGAACTCGAACAACCCCGGTACACACGTAGTGCTTGAGAAATTTCTTATATACAAAACAAATAAATTAAAACATAAACAATATATAGAAACGCTTTTTGTTCACATCAATAAGAAATTGCAAGGAATTAATAGTGATCCCATAACGAAAAGACTCGCATGTAAAGAGTAAAGACAAACCAACAAAAAGGGGCTCATGATCACCAACCCCCACCAAATTAAATTCCTCCAACCCAGTTAAGGAATTAATCAATCAATCATAGGGTCAGGATATAAATAGAAACCCTTTCTTGCTATCATTCTCCACCAACACAATAAGCAACCTTCCTTCCTTTTACCCCAATCCAGTATTTGCAATACACTTACTTTAACAACCAAGCATGAGCACTGCCAAGCTGACATGGAGAAACTATGCTCCCAAATTTGATAGAGCCACCAAGCTTGCACCGGCGACGAAATCGCCACCAATTCAGACAACTGAAACATCTATGCGGTTCGCCGGTGCGAGGAGCCAGAATCCAACTTCAGTGTATGTGATTAATATAGAAGAAGGAGGCGGCATTGACGGTAGAGCCGATGCGTACATCAGGAGGATGTACTGTTCCTTCTCCAGTGCAGAAGAAGACTAGATGTTTCGAGTTAATTTTGCATTTCAATTTAGTTACATGATTACCTAGCTACTGTATTGGAATTATTTCATATGCTGATGCTAATTGAAATAACATGATAGATGTACTTATGAAATAATTACAATAAGCTTGAGTGGTTAATTATTGACTCTTCTACTGTTGGGTAATGCTATGGCAATCTTTTTCCTTCCAACGCATTTAACGCATATAGAATCTGGAACATTTTTTCATTCTTTAAATTTTATTCTGTTGTAGTGCTTAATATATAGCAAATAATTTTCCACTCTAAGCTACAGATGTCCTAGTTAATTAATAGGCTTAGTTTCTTTAGGGAAAAGTTAAAAAAAGATAAGCATGTGAGGTTGATGCCTAACACACCTAATTTAGAATCACATGCTAATGGATCAGAATGTGAAACTTCCAAGATTTCTATATGAAATACTCAAGGCACCAGTATCCTTTTTACTCTTTAGAGCCTTCTTTTTCTTAGAATATGCAGAGCTGGAATCTCAATAGACATAACATGGTAACCAAACCAGAATTCATGAAGCACTATAGTACCAATAAAACTGAGAGCTTATTTAATAAATTGCTTAATTAATTGTTTAAAAAGAAGTTGAAGTCTTGCATTACGAGCATTCTCATAAGATGAAATTGGACTCAATTCAACAACACTAACTGCCTCTTGCGTGCTCAGTAAACTCTTAATTTCTGATTTCTTATAAAAGATTAGTAAGCATGATCCTACTTACCTTAAAAAAACCATTGCCCCCTGGCCATGAACCAAGTAGAGGAGGGGCAGGAAAAAAAAAAGAAAAAAAGGTTCATCTTGAAGATTACAGGGATAAAGCTAAGCAAAATATTGATTAAAAATTATGCTTTCTGGATTTGGTACTCAAAGAGTTATCCTAAGTCACCGAAAAAAGAACTCTTGGGGTCAATATAGCAATTATGTTTCATAATGAAAAGTAGTACTAGCAGTCCCTAGCTTGGTTAACTTGCCAAATGCTTGTCACATGGAAGCCACATAAACTTGCTGAAAATTTGGCTACATATATATGTGACATTAATTCTTCAAACATTCAATCATCTCAACCCAAATTTATGGCTCCTTCCAAAGCTACAAAACAAAAGACCAATTCATCTTTTTGTGAGAGATCTGCCAAGGTCGTAGCGAACCTAATCAGGGTATCATCCTTTGCGGTTTCCAGCATAACACTTGGACAACCATCACTGGCTGCTCGGAGAAAGCCACAAATTACTGCACAGATAAAAGGTCGATTCAGATGGATAAAACGACCAACCCGCATACATCAAGAAAGTTCATGATAAGAACCAGTCAGAACATTTTGCAAGTGGTAAATCAGATGATTGTATCCCTCCCCCTCCGCCCTCAAAATATGTACTATGGTTAATTGGTTATCGTCCATAATTAGACAATAAGTGTGCTACAAAACAGCTTTAGGAACTTTATTGTATTGTCATTGTAGTAAATAAGAATCTGGCAAACACTTGGTATCTGGTTGTACCAGTATGATGCAGAATAATTCTTTACTTTTCTTAAGTTTTAACGGAATGTATGTATTTCATAAATTCATATTTTGTTATCTGGTTAGATTTGTGAAGGTACATTTGCATTCAATAAGGGCCTTTCACCTCATATGGCTCAAATATAGATGTTCAAGATTTGTCAATTAGCAAATATTACAGAAGAAAAACTTGTTTTCATAATTACTTACCAACGATTTTCTCCTAATTTTCTACTAGTAAAGTACAATTAAGCAACTCGAACTATTTCACAGTAAGTAGGCTCTTATTTTTTCTTTCAGGGATTCAATAGTCACCAGAAGTATTAGACATGCTGAAATTAGCAACTGAGTTTTCATTTGGTTTAATCGTTACCTAAAACTTTCAATATCAGTTTACAGTTAAGATAAACAATTAAACAGGTGACTTAATAGCCCTAATTCCCAAGAGACATGACATGTACAAAGAAATATGTAATTAGAATATGTAAAAAAGGTTAAAATCTGTAAATCCAAAATAGTTACCTCATGACACACACAAACTAATCAGACCAATTAGAGTCCTCCTATCAGCACCTAACCTGAAACCTCACACTAGCTAATTGCACAGACAAACATTCAGAATTGCAAATATCATATCCAGAATAAAGTTGGAGATAGAGAAAACAGGTAAATGCTCCAAAAATAAATTGATGCAAATGCAGCAGCAATATGAATATATCGCTGCATAGCATATATACTTATATACAACTGGTTCTGGATGCAAAAGCCACAGATTGTATCCAACTGCATAGAATACCTAATCCTTAGTACCAACAACACCCTGAAAGACAACAAGAAGTAACCTTCAAATTAGCTACCTTAGTTGAGGTTTACCCCTTAAGAAACCATATGTAATTAAATACACTGGTACATAGCAATATCATTTCCAATGCAGAAAAGCAATGTGTGACCACTATGACAACCATTGCAAGACTGTCAAGATGTTTTCTATACAACTTAGATAGGCAATCTCATCTATCAAACTTGATGCAGTTTGGAAACTGAGAGCAATTGGAAATATTATTGGTTCAATTTGGGTGGTCACTGTTACAGCTGCAAAAGTACCCTTTCAGTTTAGAAATTCTATAATATTCTTAACATGCCATCATCCTTTTGGAACATACAACCAAATCAAATCCAAAATCAAAGTTCAAATATCCACATAATTGACAACACTGAAATACGGTTCCTCCATGAGCGGTAAGAGTACCTATGCTGATACAACCTGACAAACCATCCACAAATAGCAATCGAAACCCCCTAAAAAAGAGCACATTAAGTATGACAAATTAGCAACATGCAAGCACAAAGGATGGTATTTACCTCATCAGGCAGTGGATATAGTTTGTTCTTCAGTTCGTGTCCCAGATGCTCAGTCTCATATATGGATCTAATTGTCATAGTTTACTAGAATTTCTGGATCCAATGCTCAGGCTACAATAGCTGTGGCCATTTTTTCTCCAGGCATGGTTGGAGTGAAGCGGATATCATCAATTGATGAATGAATGGAGAGGGAAACCATAGGCTGGTTCGAGCTCATTGGGACTGTTGATCTATCCAATTCGGACAGTCAACATGGTTTTAGTTTCTTAAATCACTCTGGGGTGCCAGGATTCGATCATTCGATCCATTTGGATTATTCGGGTTTGGATTGGTGGTACTTTGTCGTTTCGGGTTTGTGGCATTTTGGTTTGGACTCCTCGGATTTTAATCTTACCGAATTAGATTCTGAGGTTTGACTCGGTAATTCCTTTCAAAAATTGATTTCGTTTTGTTGTAATTGAGTATAGTTTGAATCAAGTCGGATCACCGAGTCCGGTTAAGTATGTTGAGTTGTCCTGTCGGCATCAAACTTGAGTTCGGATCTAGTTGAATTAAGAATAAAATCAAGTTTTCAGTTAGCTTCAGGCCTGCAGTCTAGATAAATTTGGATTTGTATCTAGAATAAAATAAAGTTTCATTTCTCTTCCCATAGAAACTCATTTTATTGGAGAATAATAAAATTCTTCCTTCTCGAGGACCCAATATTAGAGTCCCTCTGTTTATTGTCAGGCATTTGTGGTAGTTTATATATTTAAATGAATTATGATGTAATACTTTGTACATTTATTGCATTATAACACCTCCAACAGGAAAACCAAACCCTCGCCTTTTACTTGTAGAGAACGAATAAAATACATCCCAGAATCTCTATTAGAATTGGAGCAACAGCAAAGATCATCTGTACTGCGTACCCATCTGTTATACCAGAAAACAGGCATTCATTCACCTCTTTATTGTACAGATACAACAGCCATGAAGATTGCAAGAGAAGTGAATGCATGGACGAAATCAGAAGCTCTAATCCGGTACTTGTTCTGGTCGGGAGGATGTGCTGTTCTGTCAAATACAAATATACCAGTAAAAGTGGCTACGCTATAATGCAACTTCCCTGCACTGTCTCTGAAACTGTCTGTGAAGTTGGGGATGATGCATGAGATGGCACAAACTGCTATCAGCGTTATGGTTTTGATGCGAGTGATGGAGTGACAGTTGCCTCTGGCGGTTGTTATTGGGGAGAGCACCTGGTGATTAAAGAGAAATTGTATATAGATTAAGTAAACTAAAATTAATATAAGTCGGTTAATAGGGATATATAAAATTAGAAATATAAAGTTCAAGAAAATGGGAATTAATCAAAGTATTTGAAGTTCTGAGAAGCAAGTCATTGAAATGAAATTGAGAATTTGGCAAGCGCATATGACCTTTTCCTTAAAACAAAAACCATAGAGACCAGGAAAAAAACAAAATTAAGTCATACCCTACAAAAGTACACAGCTGTAACAAGGTCCCAGTGCCCTTACCAGAATTTTGACTGGCGCGGTCTAAAATCAATTTTGCTCTCTATTAGTGGTATCCCTTTCTTATGTGCACTGGCTCACACAAATTACAATGCCACTGAATCACATATAATCACTACGGATTGTATGATTTTTCTTTACAAAACAGCAGGTGCTAATATATATCTTTTCTTTTTTCTTTTTTCTTTGTTTTTGTTCTTTTGAAAAAAAAGCCTGATTGGATGAACATCATGCAATTGGAGAAGCCCTTTCTTTCTGTAATATAATGATGGCAGCAATATGCCATTCTGCAAGAACCATATGATCATAATTGAACACTTTAAGATTAGATCAAAAAAATATACTCTACAAAATCAAGATGCAATCTGAACTCTTATATTTAGTGATTGATTCAGGTGCATGATGGCACATGATTGCGCTCTCGCTCAAGTGAAAATAAGATCATTGCCTAACCTACCTGAAACACAAGTGCACTCCCTGTCGGCAGATGCTTGGCGAGCACTGCCGCACCTGTTCCCCCAACGCTCACGGCTTCCTCCAATCGACTAGCATCAGAACGGGCTCTGATAACATGATCATGTTGATAGGATCGATTCTTTTGATATAATTTTAGTGGTGCTTTTCTGATAGAAGAGAAAACATTTTATGCTTTTTAAATTCTGAAATTCCCATTAAATAAAAAATTCTCTTAGTCTCTTAGATAATAACAAAATACAACTCCTTTCATAATCTTAAAACATCAGAAAAAGACTTTAAAAATTCGTACATATTAAATAACAAAACAGAATTCTAAATAACACAGTAAATACTGATACTCTTTCACGAAAATAACCATAACTTTCTATTGGGAAGTCCAATGGACTTAAAAACTGCGATGGAAACTAGATTTCAAGAGCTTTAATTCCATAACTCATTTATCTAGAACAAGTCATGTTTGGCCTTCCAAATTCCATCATTAATCAGTCCCAAATTCTATCCATTGTAGAATCCAAAGAGTTCTATTCATATTTTTCAATAAACCTAACTTTATAATAATAATTGAGTTTATATTTTCAACATCCCCTAAACTTAATTAATTTCCTTCACCCATCCCAAGCAACTTCTTGAATTTGTCGAAGCATTCCACCGACAATAGTTTGGTAAAAATGTCCGTCATTTGATCACGACTCGCTACATGAGTCATCGCTACATCACCCGGCTTCACGTGCTTTTGTATGAAGTGAAATCGCACATCTATGTACTTGCTCCTTTCATGATGCACCAAGTCAATTGCCGACTTGTTATCCACTCGAATTTTCGTCGACTTCTCTTGAACAAAGTTTATTTTCTTTAGTAACTTGCGTAGCCACAGAGAGTGACAAACGCATGACGATGCGGCAACATACTCCGTTTCACAAGTTAACAAAGTAATAATAAGTTATTTCTTCAAAAGTCATGTAAATATTGTGCTTCCCATGAAAAACACAAAATCCGAAGTGCTATTTCAATCATTCGTATTTTCACTCCAATCACTATCGAAATATCCAACAAGATCAAACTCATTAGTATGAGAATAAAATAAGTCATGAGCTAGTGTGCCTTTCACATAACGAAGATCAAACTCGTTTTATGGCTTTCCAATGTATCATCTTTGGCTCCTCCATCTACCGACTTACCAAGTCGACTCCATATGCAATATCCGGCCTTATACATGTTAAATAACACAAACTTCTAACCAAACTTCTATATAATATTGCATCAACCGTCTTGCCTTCATCATGTCAAGACAATTTCGTACCACTCTTAACCGAGGTGTTTACAGGACTACAATCTTTCATTTTAAATATCTTTAAAATCTCCTTTGCATATGTTTCTTGTGACACAAAAATTTCAGATTTTTCTTGCCTCACTTTTAACCCAAGAAAATAAGACATGAAACCCAAATCGATCATCTCAAACTCTTTTGTCATTTCTAACTTAAACTTCTCAATTATGTCACTATTATTTTCAGTAAAAATCAAATCATCCACATACAATGCCACAAAAAATATCATCTTTAATTATCTTCTCATATAATGCATGCTCATACGGACATTGGACAAACCCTTGCTCCTTAAAATACACATAAATTCGGATGTTCCATGCTCTTGACGCTTGTTTCAATCTGTACAACGCCATCTTTAATTTCAGCATCATATTCTCCTTCTCGACTTTCACATAGCCAAGTGGTTTTTCGATGTAGTCCTCTTCTTCAAGCACTCCATCTAAAAAAGCCGACTTCACATCCATTTGAAAAATGCTCCACTTATTTTGAGCTTCCAATGAAATTAAAAATCGAATCGTCTCCATTCTTACTCTGGGGGCAAACACCTCTTCATAGTCGATCCCCGCTTTTTGCTTGTATCCTTTTTCTACGAGTCTCACATTGTACCTTTTAACTTTGCCTTGCTTGCAAGTTCCCAAGTGTCATTTTTCTCTATTGCTTTCATCTCTTCTTGCATTGTGGCTTGTCTATTTCTCATCTTTAATGGTTTGCTCAAATGTGATGTATGTCGCATCCGCCAAAAGATATACCAAATGCAATTCAGTTGTCGACTCATATATATCTCGCAAATTTCTTGCCTTCGGTGTCCTCGGCTCGTCTTCTTCATTAGAAAAATTTAGAGAAGGTTGAGTTTGTGTTGTTGTCGATGTAGTTATGTTTGTCGGTGCAAAAATTAAGTTGATGTCACTTTTTTTCTCCTCTTTATGAGGCATCTCCTTCATGAAACTCCAATTCCACATGCTTTCTTTATTGACTGCATATCACAACTCATATATATCTTTTTAATAAGCGGATCATAAAGATTATATACCTTAGACTTCTCATCATAGCCAATAAAAATCAGTTTTTTGCTCTTGTTATTAAGTTTTGTGCGCTTCTGATCCGAAATGTAAGCATAAGCCATGCTTCTGAACATTTTCAAATGAGCCACTGATGACTTAACATCGCACCATACTTCTTGGGGAGTAATATTCTCCAAACTCGTTGTTGGACGTCGATTTTGCAAGTAAATTGCACATTTTATCGCTTCAGCCCAAAATTCTTTCGACATATTTTTGCTCTTAAACATGTTTCGAATCATGTTTAATATGGTCCGATTCTTTCTCTCCGCTATTCCATTTTGTTGAGATGAATAAGAGGCTATTAAGAACCTTCTAAGGCCATGCTCTTCACAAAAATTCACACTCTTTTGATGTATATTCACCGCCTCTATTTGATCTTAAAGCTTTTTTACACTCCTTGCTCAAATTTTCAACAAGCAACTTAAATCTCTTAAAAACAGAAAATGTTTTTGATTTCTCCTTTAAAAAATAAACCCAAGCTCTTTGGGAATAGCTCACTTCTTTTGGAAAAGAATTTCATTGGTGCCTTTCTAACATGCAAACTTCACAAAAATTATCGTTGTGGTCTATGTGTGATATATCATTTACTATTCTTTTATTGGCCAATTATCTCAAACCTCCAAAATTAAGATGTCTAAACCGCAAATGTCACAACTAAGTTTTATCCTTTACACACATCTTTAAACACCTTGCTTGAACATTAACCAAATTCAACTTAAACATACGGTTTTTGGTCATTTCTACTTAGACTAACAACTGATTAATTTGGTCTCTCAAATAAAACATTCAATCTTTCATAAAAAAATCATGTAACCACGTTCCCATAATTGACCCAAACTCAAAATATTACTTCTCGGAACATAATAAACATTAGAAATAAATCTCTCATTTCCATCTTTACATTGGATAAAAATTTTACCTTGACTTTTAACTTGCACTTTTGAGGTATCCCCAAATGACACATGACCATCGACAATATCTTCTATCTCCGTAAACACATGCTTGTACCCACACATATGGTTGCTCGCACCGGTATCCAAGTACCACACCAAATCATTTTTGGGGTTGGCATCCTTGCTTGTTAGCAATACCACACCATCACTTCATTTCTCTTCCTTCTTCTCATTCTCATTTTTCTTCTCATTATAATAACATTTCGCTGCATAATGACCAAACTTTTTGCAATTATAACATTGCGAATTGTACTTACTTGACCTTCCTCTTCCTTGACCTCAGTCTCTGCTATATGAGTTTTGTTGGTTCTTCTCTTTCTTATTCTCTTGCTATTCTTGGCATCTACCACTGCCTTTAAAGCCACCACGACCTCTACCGCGGCCTCCTTTATTGCTTCCCATCTTCTCTTCTTTTAGTGTTGCCTTGGCTTGAAGTGTTTCCTCCAGCATCTCTTGCTTTTTCTTTTTCATTCTTTGTTCATGAACCTCCAAGAAACTTGAGAGCTCATCTATCGTCATCTCTATCAAGTGTTTAGAATCTTTATTGCACACATAATATTCTCAAAATCATCATTTAAGGACCTTAATATTTTCTCTACTACTCTACCATAACTCAACTCACCATTTCTTTTGAGTTGGTTCACCACCATTTGTACTATCGTAATGAATTTAGACACATCTTCCAACTCTTTCATTTTTAAAGTTTCAAACTCACCTCTAACTGTTTGTAGGCGAACTTGCTTCACTCGGTCCGCTCCTTTGTATGCTTTCTCAAGAGTTTCCCATTCCTCCTTTGATGTTCTTGCACCGACTATCTTCTCAATGCCTGACTGATCAACCACTTGATAAATTATGCAGAGTGCGGTTTTGACCTTCTTGCATGGCTCTCTTAACACCTTCAATTCATTTACCATCATATCGGTCGTTGTTGCTGACTCCACATGATCAGTTTCAACTATCTCCTACGCGTCTTGTGATCAGTAATATGTTCATGTGTATGCTCCAATTGTCGTAGTTGTTCTTCGAGAGGTGCAGGCATGAGACTTGCCCGATTGCACCAATGGTCGCGCCACTATTTGTCATAGCTCTGATAATGATTTGATAGGATTGATTCTTACTACTTGATAAATTAGTATAATTTTAGTGATAATTTTTTAGTAGAAGAGAGAACACTCTATACTCTTAAAATTCTAAAATTCTCATTAAACAAAATATTCTCTTAGTCTTTTACATAATAAGAATACAACTACTTTTATAATCCTAAAACAACACAAGAAGACTTTAGAAATTCGTACATATTAAATAATAAAATTCAAAATAGCACAGTAAATACTGACACTCTTTTACTAAAATAATCATAACTTTCTATTGGGAGATCCAATGAACTTAAAATTATAGTCATTAGAAACTAGACTTTAAGAGTTTTAACTCCATAGCTCATTGACCTAGAACAAAGCAAGTCTGGCCTCCCAAATTTTCTTACTAATCAGCCTCAAATTCGGTCCACTGTAGAATCCAAATAATTCTATTCATATTTCCCAATAAATCTAACTTTAGGATAATAATTAAGTTTATATTTTAACACATATGTAACAGTGGTTGTCGTGTGTCCTGCCCTGATTCCTCATCTCTTGGTTCCATGATTGAACTCTGATGGAAGGAAATTAAGATATGAATGGAGGTGGATTCCCTATCTGTATGTTCAACGTTAGATAAGACAAAGAGAAAGCACAACTGTAGTGTTTACAAGAGCAAGTGGTCATGGCAGCCATGATCCATAAACCATATAAAAACACTATCAGCTACAACATGAAGCCAACTTGCTAAATATAAATAGAATGTACTTAGTGCTGGCTTGCATAGCATAATGGAGTAAATATATAATAAATTGTGGGACAGAATGTACTTGGGACATTGATATCTAAAACTTGGTCCGATTTGAACTCCTCGTTTGGGCTGGAAGAGAAGTAGTTTTGCACATGATCTTTATCAGTTGGAATTGGGCCAGGACTAGTTAACTGTTGTTGATTTCTCCGTACGCAAAATTGACACCCAATTAAGAAAGCGACTGAGATGAGATCCACATTACGTTACATTGTCTGTCTGAGAAAGCAACCAAGTTTAGTTTACTAAAAAGAGTACATTGCGTGCATCCTGCTTAATTTTCCTCTAACTTTACCATTTCTCTCTCTCTTTTTACTAACATGTATTATCCAATGCCAATTGAGACAGAAGCAACCAACTTTTTATCATTTCCCAAATTGGAAGTATATAAATGCAATTAGAAAAAGAAGTACAAGGAAAAGGGAGCATTTGCTCAACAGAGTAATAGGGTATCAGGATAATAATTCCTTTAATTAATATGAAAACAAGTTTTATTCAAATATAAGATAGAATCAGCTTAACAAAGAATTAATTAACATACGCGTCTCCAGGTCCCTTACGCAACAAGTATTAAATAAAAAAATATAAAAAATTGTATCACTATGTACATATATGAAGTGCTAATGTTGTGACCCCCACTTTCTTCAATACAAATAAAAAAAAAAAAAATCAAAGAATAGGATACTCAATACTTCTTTATCTTGCCAATTAAAATTAACAAAAACAAACCAAAATATAAACACAAGAAAAAGAACGTGGAATCCATCAATTTGAAGTCACATTTGTGAAATAAAATTTGAAGTCACCTATTAGCGCAAACATGTAATGAACAAATACATCAATCCAATGTGATCCTCTTTTGTGTAAAATTAACTACTCAAGGCCGGGAAGCCAATTCCCCGACGAGTTGACGGAAATACGACGAACATTGCACTGCCGACGAGACCTGTGGCAAGAGGAACCACAGTGAGAATTTGTCTAACATCGTATGACATTACTGGGTAAAAGCAGGATTCGATGTTATTGTCGAACAACGCAATTGATGAGAAAACCATCACGGCCATGACAGCATGAAGGAAGTCAATGAACTTAATATGGTACTTCTTCGCTATTTCGGGATCAGGGGGTGGACTGCCATCAATCACCCATAGTCCTTTACATGTAGCTACAACATACCGCACCTGCAAAAATCAATTGCGTCAGTCGATTAAACATTAAAGGAGATCTTTAGGATTTACTCAATTCGTATAATTAATTATCTTAATATCTTTAATCTACAAGATGGTGCATATAACAAGGAAGTGGAAGGCAATTTGCGTTCTTGCTTTTGAAAAAATTTCAGAGCACAAATATTTTGAGAAAAAAGAAGCACATATCTAACAATTATTTGGCAGAAACCAGAATAATTGGAAAAAAATAATATTGACGTCAACCCTGATACTTGTTGAAAGGAAAAGAGAAAAATGTGCATAGCATACATTGTTGCCACCATCAACGAAGCTGTCGGTGAAGTTTAGAAAAAACACCACCAGGCTGCACATGACTACAAGCCAGATGGCCATGGAACGGTTGACATCGTCACACTGCCCTTGGTTGGTGAAAACTGGGCTCAGAATCTGAAATATGAGCACACATCCCGTCGGGAGGTGCTTCGCTAAATCTGCCGTGCTCTTGAAAGCTTTCGCCAAGCCCGCCTCCATATTCGACATTGTATTAATCGCATTGTTGTTGTCGTTAGTGCTGTTGCATCTAGATGAGGGATTATTTGTGTTGGTGCTGTCATAATTGTTGCTTGTAGATGCAGGTTCCAAAAGAGGCGTCTTGTGACCAAGGCAGTGCTGGGACTCCAAATCTCTTGTTGAGGTAAAATCCATTTGATGGAAACTACTTAAATTGGATGGGTGTTTTTGAGAAGAAACTAATTAAAGTGATTGCGTTTGTGTGGTTTCTGATGAGGGTTTTATATATAGGAACTAGGAAACGGGCGATTAATTGGTAGCCTCTTTGTCTAATTGCTTGCAAGGAACCGTCACTGAGATTGTGCGCATTGATTTCCCTTTAACTTCCAGACCTCTTCCTTTGTTAATATCTTAATTAATATCTTTGAGGAAGAAGCACTAGAAATTAAGGACCTGTTCAGACTCGAGCCATCTCTATCTAACCAACCAATCTTTAAAGTTCTAAATTTTGCATGCCGTATCAAAATACGGTACGGAACAGCACGGCATGTATCGGGGGCAACATGGCATGACTGGCGTGTCAATACATGCCGTGTCGTTATATATGCAGTATTAGATTTTCATCATTGAAAGCACAGCACAACACACATGGTTAAGAGAGTCGACACAGCACGGAAACACACGTAGGCACGCATAGGCATATGTAGGCATATTAGGTACAGATAGACATGTATAGGTACGGATAGGCACGGTTAGTTCTAATAAGTACCGATAGGTATAGGTAGACACGGCACACACAGATTGTAGATCGTTGAATAAGATTGGACGATTGATTTTAAGATAAATCGGCGGGATTTTTTTATAGGGTTTAAAAATTGGACTAGATGTGTAATTTTTTTCCAATTTTTTTTGAATTTTTTAGTAGCAAACAAGTTTAGAATACTTGTAAAAAAAATTACATTTCTTTAAAATTTTTTTCTAAATTTTTTATGATTTTTTTTATGATATTTTCGAATCTTTTCCCATCAAACACGTTTAGCACGGTTAAAACACACTATATCAAGTCGACACGACACGGTTAAGACACGTCACGTTTAATACGGCATGTCGAATCAATACGGTACGTGTAGCACGTTGTGCCTTAACCGTGCCGTGTCGTGTCGCCCTCCTAATTTTTGACACGGCATAACACGCACGTAAAAAAGAAAAATCTGTGTCATATCATGCCATGTCACGGCACACTGTGTTTTGATACAGCACGATATGGCACACATCTATTGAGAACTCTATCAATCTTATTGAAAAATTCACGATCAATTAGTAACACTACAAATTAACCCGACTAGGAACAAAACTGAATTTAGCTAAACCAAAACCTGGAGCTAACATTTCTCCGACTATAAAACCCAAAATATATGTGCAGCAGCAGTATGCACGCTTATCATCATCAATTCTTCCACTAGCGAAGAATTGGTATCCTAGTGTTTCATCTTTTGAATGTTCGGTAATATACTGTCCGATTTTACAATCGTAATTCAACTAATTAACTTTTATGACACAAAAAAATATTATAAAATTAATGTGACCTAATTATTGTAAAAAAAAAAAAATTAATAATAGCATTAAACTATAAATAAATAATTCATTGCAAAAATAGATATAATAAAAAATAATAATCATTATTGAAACTAATCTAATTAAATTACAATTATAGTTACAAATCAATACAATAATTATTAATTTCTTGAGATTTTATGATGGAAGGGTAGAATGGAAATTTTAAAAATTCTCTAATGCCCCAAAGGGTCTACTCGTAGAATTAGAATCAAACTGAACACATAATACAACCCAATTTGTACTTTTATTTTGCTAGAGGCAAGCAGTATACGTTGAAGTGGTTGTCAAAAATCGTTGATAGACTCCAATGTAGAAATCCTCCATCGGTGTCCACTAGAGAGCTCGCTAGACACTGGCTAGTGACCTTGCTAGGGGTTCTCAGGCAGCAGTGCTTAACCTCTCATAACTGCCTCAGACGGTGGAGTGGTACAGCTTCGACGTGGAAGACAATAATGTCTTAAACTCTGGGTGCGCACCCCCTTTTGTAGGGCATTGGGAGAGGGTCTGCCATGCCTCACCCCGCACAGAATGTAATACAATCCAGTTTATACTTTTAGGGATATTTTAAAATAATCTTTATGTTATATTGTTAAATTTCATATTTAGATTATCAATCAAAAATATCAATAAATAAAGATAACTCAAGAAACTATATGAACATATATATCATATATATAAATCATTCAGATTAAATAAACTAAATATATTTAATTTCTAAATTACTACACTAACAATCTTACACTTGAGCTAGAGCCAATTCCTATATATATCTATGCATAAACTCTAACATGGAGTAGCCTAAATACATCTTCTCTATGTACAAAGAGTTTTATTAAGAAGAGAAATAGAATACACCGATTCAAAATCTAAGACTTCTTCTCCAAGTTCTCTTCGAAGTCCTTTTCAAATCTCTCTAAAGCTTGAAACTTTGCTCTCAAGACAGTTCTTAGATGACTAGGGTCGACTAGGGGTGGCTAGGATTCTCGAGAAACGTGCTCCTTCAAGATATATAGGGCTTGGGGTCCTTGTAGAGGTGAAAAATCGCTCTATGTGCAAAACTGAGAAGAAATTACGGGTCACAATTGGGTTATTGCGACCCTAATGAATGCATAAATTGGAGGCTGAAAGGTTGTACTTTGCGGTCTGAAGATTGCAGCTCACAATGAGGGTATTGTGACCTGCAATGGCACAATAGAAGGACTGGCCGAGGGGGTGTATTTTGGAGCCTTAGCATTGTAACCCGCAATCAAGGGATTGTGACCCGCAATGGTGTAATGAAAAGCAAGGCTGAAGGGGTGTAGTCCTGGTCCTCTTGATTGCGACTCACAATAATGTCATTGCAGGTCGCAATATGAGTCTGATCTTGCTCCAAGCACTCCATTTTAATTCCATTTGTGTCTAGGCTTGTTCCAATTATGTTCCACTACTATGACCTTCAAAAGGCTGTAACCAACAAACCTAGAGTTTCCAAGTGCTACGGCTCCCAACATCATGTGCTGCGACCCGAAGTAGACCGTAACCAATAGCCTGAAATCGTTTAGCACCCTAGCAGACATGTTGCGACCTATAGCAATTGTGCTACGACCCACAGCAGCCAAGTCTTGACCATAATGACCCTCATCATGCCAAAAGACAGCATGTCATGACCTGTGACAACCCTTGTCACAACTTGCAGCAAGCCTATTCTAGCCGCAACAACCTTTGTTATGACTAGTAGTTTGCATGTCACGACTCGTGACACCTCTTGTCATGGCTCATGAGATACACATGCTTCTTGAACCAGAAACCACATTTAAAGCAACTTTGAATGAAACAAACACAAATTTGGAATCAAATTAACTAACCTAGCTTAGAATTCAGCCAATTCTAACTACACAAGTGAAATTTGTCTCTGATACCACTGTTAGTTTGATGAGATTTTATGGTGTATGGGTGGAACAAAAATTTCAAAAAAATTAATCAACGCACTAAAGAGTCTATGCGTGCAATTAGAATCAAATCGAACACATAATACAAATCAGTTTGTACCTTTATTTTGTTAGAGTTGAGCGATATACGCTGAAGTGGTTACCAAAAAATACCGTCGAGGCTTCAAAGAAAAAGCCCTCCGTCTGTATCCACTAGAAAGCTGCTAGCTTCGACGAGGGACCTTGATAGGGGTTCTCAGACGACAACACTTCAATGCTCATAACTGCTTTAGACGGTGGAGCGGCAGAGTTTCAGCTTGAAAACAATGATATTTGAAACTCTGAGTGGTCACTCCTTTTTATAGGGGCTAGAAGAGAGGTTGCAATGCCTGAGCGTGAGCGTGGGTCGGTTCTCGCGATTGGAACCTCGTTTGGAACTGATTCAACGTGCAACTACTCCCATAACCAACCTGCTGCGACCCATAACACATCCTATTAGGGCCTGCAGCACATTGTCACGCACCATAACAATGCTCCAATTCACCCCGTGATAGCATCATGTGTCACGACCTGAAACACCCAGTGTTGCAACTAGTGACACCTTGCTGCGGTCCGTAACAGTTCCATCTGAAATCCAATTAAGAGATTGATATTTATTCAATAAAGATCGGGTTTAAGTTTGTTATCCGATGACATTGTTCAAGCATCACATGTTTGGTTTAGATCATTTTTTTTGTGTGACCTTACGAGATTTATGCCATTTGACAATAGTGTCAGAACCATTCTGACATATAAGATGTGAGCGGCACCTAATAATGTGCAACACACATATCCAGATGATAAAGATGATATGTACCATACACTATCACGATTCTCAAACAATATTTGTCTTGTGTCAATTCCTTTTCATGTGATATCCCTAATGAATTCAAGATAAACTTATATCATTCTTGCAGATTTATCATACTTTTGATTCTCAAAATAACATTAGTAATAATAATTAACACTTAATCATATTTGTGCAGTCATTAAATCATTTCATCAAGTGTCTAATATATATCATCACTCACATAATGACATATGTGAGAGACACCAGCATTTTAAATCAATACATTCCCTAGACACAAGAAAAATGTACTGAGATAGAATTTGTATGGCTGTTAGTTACGGTCAACGTTGGATAATACCACAAGCACAAATTCCTCATGTAGGAAATATAATATTTCATATACTTTAGAATTAAGACATGTATGAAAAATCAATGACACTAACAAAATTATGATGTTTCATCTTGAGGTCAAATCCAAAACTATGTTCTTCAACATATATTTGTGTGATTAATTTAATAAAAATTATCACATGGCTTGTTTAACATAACCATCACATTAATTCAGACAATAACTGATATTGTTCAATTAGTGTTCCTATCTAATTGAAAAATTAAGGACATTTTATAATAATCTTTATGTTTTATTATTAAGTTTCACATTTTAGGTACTTAACTCTAAAATGAATAAATAAAGATAACTCAAGAAACAAAATAAATATATATATCATATATATATAAATTATTCAGATTATATGAACTAAATATATTTGACTTCTAGATTACTATACTAATAATAATTAGTCAATAGACAAGTAATATATTCTTATATTAAAAATTAGATAAAATTCAAAATAAATTATTATCACATATATCTTGCTATAAAAGAGTTAAAATATTATTTTACTGAATTTTTTGTTAGGATCATGCAAAATCTAAATATAAATCCAAAAAATAAAGTAGATTCTTTCTCAAAATCCACATGAAGATTCAATAACTATCAAATACATTGTTAGATCCATATAAAATTTTATTCATATAAATTCAAATGGAATTTTTGAATTATGAAAAAATCTACTTTATTTTTTGATTATGAATATTCATTAACAAACAAACTTAATTGGATCAAACTTCCTATGGAGTGTGCCTAAGCATTTGACCAACCAAACCGGCCCATTTATAGCGTAATAGACCGTACACAAAAGGTACCTTCTAATTGTCACTGTTGTCCCTTTTGTAATTACTTACACAGGCTAAAATTTCCTAAATTCAGAAATTCCATAAGTCATCTGGCAGGACCAGAAATTTACTATAGGGGGCCGGAACAGTATCGTAAAAAATAGTCGTATTGGTCGGCTAGACGAAGTCGGTCAACAAACTATCGGTTATAATATATTTACACATCATTTGCGGATTTGGATGATTAGTCGCTCTCCAAAATCAATTAATCGGTCGCTAAACCGATTTAACAGCTGTCATATTGATAATTGATCAATTAATTTTCAAATTGCTTAGTATGGCTCGTTCGGATCATATCTTCTTCGTTGAAGCTTTGATTTTAATGAGCTTTCATGAAATTTTATTCCTCTTAGTTTTTACTCATTTTTCTGAATTTGACTGTTTTTTTTGTACAGTAACTACTTTAAAAAGTAGATCATGAAAATCAATTAGTTTGTTATTTTTGTTCTATCTGATTGAATATGATATTTTATAGTATAATTTTTATGAATATTTATATGTAATTTATTTGTTTAATCACAAGTGCAACTTGTCTAAATTGAATTTTTAGATTTTATTCCTATAATTTTCTGGAAGTGATGGATTTTTAGAACTTCTATTTTTCTGAAGTAAATTACTTGGTAAATTTGTTTATTCACAAACTAAAAAAATATTTAAGCGAAGTTTTAATTTTAGCTTATGTTATGCTCCTTAGATCAATCCAGATTATCACTTTATTCACAATTTACAAATCTACATTTAATGGTTACAAGTTTTGATGGAGGTTGAAGGTCACTAACATATCATTTTGGGGGGGTGGGGGGGCGAATCGGTGCTGTTTATTAAAATCCCCATGAAAAACTAACACCCATCGCAGATCATGGTCCCCCCTGCCCCCCCTAATTCCGCCCCTGTCATCTGGCTCTCAATTTTACAAGAGAGGGGAATTAAAAGATTTGCATTTACTTCTTTGGTTTGTAGCTTTTCAAGCATCTAAGAATTAGCAACAACAAATTAAACACGTCTTTCCCAACAGAGGATAAAGTACAGGCTACAAGCAATCCCATTTGGTGAAGTTTATTCTTGCTATCCTGAGAAGCAAGGAGACCAAGTAATTAAATTGTACGAAAGTAATATAATTAAAAAGCGATACAGTTGCTTCCTGCTGTTGGTTTTATCTGGGAAGTGACATGATCAAGATATATATAATTCATAAATTCAATAATCTAAAACGAGATATGTCATCATCACTTCCATATATAAATATTCTATCCACAAAATTAAACGAACAATATGCACAGTTTTGTTTACTTCGACTCAAATGAAAGAGGGGGCACGATAAAAAACAACAACAAAAGAAAATAACTACAGGTTTGATATTGGAATTAATCAAGAGGCAGAAGGGAAGCCGATTCCGTGCCGCGAAGAGGGAAAAACGACAAAGAGAGCACTACCAACTAGCCCTGTGGCAACTGGTACGGCAGTCAGAATCTGCCGGGTATCATACGACAGTACCGGGAAGAAGCATGACTCGATGTTGTTATCAAACAATGCCACTGCGGCAAACACCATCAAAGCCATTAAGCCATGAAGAAAATCGATGAACTTAATACGGTACGTCTTGGCTATTTCCGGTTCAGGGGGCGTGCTACCATCGATGACCCATAATCCTTTAAACGTTGCTACCACGTACCTCACCTGTCAAAGTAAATTGAAAAACATAAATAATCTCGTCAGATTGTGTTACATTAAAGACTATATAATCAGATGCAACTGATCAGCCCTCTAAAATGTATTTTTACATAAAAATAATGGCTTATAATTTATAAATTCATGTTTATTTTTTAAATTAATGTGCATTTCTAGTTGAATATAAGTTCAATCAGAAAAAAAGGGTGCATGATATCTAGAAGTATCAAGCAGTAAAAAAATATTATAAAGAAAAGAAAATTATAAATTGAACGTGCATCATGAACAATACATTGCCAGAGCTATCTTTGAAGCTATCGGTGAAGGTGAGGAAAACAACAGCCAGGCCGCAAAGTGCAATAAGCCAACCGGCCATGATACGGTTGACATGGTTGCAACTCCCTTGGTTGGTGAAAACAGGACTGAGAATCTGAAATATAAGCACAGTGCCAGTCGGTAGATGCTTTGCCAAATCAGCGGTGCTTTTGAAAGCCTTCGCCATTGTCGCCTGAGAAGCCGAGGCCTGAGCAGCCGCATCGTCAGTCGGTGAGGTGGCACTCACCAAGCCCGGCAAAAGCGGCTTCTTCTCATCATCATCATCGTAAGTCTGATGCGACTCCAAATCTTTCGAATTGGACGACATTAATTCTGTTGAGAATTGATCCTTAATTTTCTTTTGTATTTGCAACTGTAACTGAACTACATATACATACGCATTGATCGGAGTTGGGGGGGTTTTATTTTATATATATGGAGATGGGAATGAGTACTTCCCTGGCTTGCAAGGGAATGTCACTGGATTTGCGTAGGGGAGTTTTCTTTACTTCACCCAATTGGTTGGTATAAACTGGAGACTCTCATGAAATGTTTATAACTGGAGAGTGCTAGTTGGCTAGCTGTTTCATTTTCCTATGGTTCATTAGCAATTATCAGCCAGCAATATATTAATTATAGAGCTTTACATGATTAATTAAAGACAGTCTCCAGGATACAACAAGCATTAACAATATCATAACATGTTTAAATGGATGATGCTATTTCATTTTTTATGGTTAATTAATTAGCAATTATGAACAAACAATCTACGTAATATACAAAACAATCAAGAACCATACAAGATTAAATTTAAAATGTTATCATAGGAGATGAAGATAAAATAAACAGTTGACGCATCGATCCTAATAGTTGGACTCTTGGATGATATATACCTACCAAGTGGTAGAGACTGTTTTGAGAATTTCCTTTTTTTTTTTTTAAGTAAAGGTAAGGTTCAAGATCTTTTTTTTTTTTATTGTATTTTGTTTATGAAGACTTGAACCCATGATTTTTAGCTATCACTTGAGATTTTCATCACCAATGATGATGGGTTGATGAATTCATGACTCTTACTTTGAGTTCTTGTAACGTAAACGGAAATTTTGTAGGTATATTTATAGAAAAATGTTTAGCGTGCATTCATATTTATATTTGCTCTGTCCATTCTGATTTTTTTTAATGATTATTTTGTGGATAGTTATATGGGCTGTGAGATAAGTAGGAGATATGAAAAGATTGGGTGTTGAACAGGTTATAGAAAAGTTAAGAAGTAGTTGAATCTTTTTGTAAACCTTTTTGACGAAGAAATTCTATCTAAATCCTAAATTTTCATGTTTAACCCTTTAAACTATGCTTCTTCAATCCTTTTTCCCCTTTTCTCTCATAACCATTAAAGACAATAGAGAAAAAAGATATAGAAGGAGAAATAGGAGAAAAGAATTAAGTTCCCTTCTTCTCTCCACCTTGACCTCAATGATTGACTATGAGACCTAGTCGGAAGCCTTGGATCCACATGGATCTACGCCATATTCTGAATACTCATTTGCTTCACATCGAGGGAGGTGATGCTCGGTTAGGAGAAAGACTACTGCCTTGACGATGGAGAAAGATCTACGCCATATCTGACGATGAGTCCCTCCAGCGCATGCGCGTTAACGTGCTTACAAAGCTATACATATTGTACAGTGGCTCTCTGGAGGAGGAGGAGATGTTGTAAAGTGATTTAGCTAAACTATTATAATGATTTTAAGAAAAATATCTTATTCATAAATGTTAACCCAATATACTTATTTGTTCAACATTGTTACGTCAATGTACACAATAATCTTCTCTGTTATTGTTAAGAGAATTCCTCTATTATAATGGTTTAACTAAATTTTTATAATGGTTTTAAGAAATGTCCTATTTATAAATGTTAACCCAAGGTGCTTATTTATTCAACACTGTTACGTTAATGTACATAACAATCTTCTCTGTTACTGTTAAGAGAATTGCTTTATCATAATGATTTAGCTAAACTATTATGATGATTTTAAGAATTATCTTGTTCACAAATGTTAATTCAATATACTTATTTGTTCCCCACTGTTACGTTAATGTACAAAATAATCTTCTCTGTTACTAATTTAAAAACTAATTAATCAATTTGATTAACTTTCAATGTCATCTTGGACCTTCTTTTATGCACATGATTTTATTTCTAAAACATGCTTAAATTATAATATAAATACATTTTAAAAATTTAAAAATTAGAAAGTAATTAATTAAAAAACTTGCTAAAATATTAAATAAAGATTTACAAAAAAAAAACCCCCCTACTTCCTACTAGAACCTCTACGACACCCAATTTTTTCATCTCTCTTACTTATCTTATATATAATTGTTCAGGATAGAATCATTAAAAGAGTTAGAGGTGGATGGGGTGGACATAAATATGGGTGGACTCTACTTATGATTCTATATTATATAAGAATTTTGTTGTTTATTAATACAGCTAGAATGCATATTATAATATATAGTTTGACAAGAATTATTTTCCTGTCCTAAAGAACTGTAGAATGGACATGTATTTTTTTTTTGTAGTTGGCAAAAAAAAAAAAATAGTATGTGCTTAGAGATGATGATTTAGGGGTTAGAATAATATTCCATTAATATAAAAGATCAAAAGTTTTTAAAAAAATATTAATGCTAATCGATAAAAAAGATTATTATTAAAATCATAAGAATGAAATTGAGAGCTGATTGTAAATCATATTTGGTATAGATTGAAAACTAATTGATCTTTAGTCAAGCAATTGAAAAGTTAATGGGTTCTAATTTGTCAAACACTCGATCATAAATTAAATGTTTCTTAAATTATATTATAAATTACGTACACAATTTATTTAAACTATAGCGATATAGCTATAATTTAATTTTTAATTTTTAATATTTTTTTTGTTTTTATGGTTGTAAAATGGATATGATTATTTTTTTTTCTAATTACTAATTATTAATGAGGTCAGAGATCTCATCTCACATGTTCAGCCACCATGATTAATTAATGTGTACCAAACAAATAAAATAAAATAGGATTTTCTCATGATGGGACACGAAAACAAAAGGTAATTCACTCTTCAAATAATTAACCATCCATTTGACCTTACCTGTAACTGTAACTACAGGGGGGGTAAATTTTGATATGATCTGAAAACACATCCGACTCAATTTGATTTTTTTTCTATTAAAAAGAAAAATTTATTTGATCCCAGCAGAATCCGACTCAATCCAAAACGATTCGAGACTCAAACATAATCCAAAATTGAATGATTTGAAATCTGACCCGATTTATGGTCCAATAATTTTTCAAAATTAAGACGTAACAAATATAACTTAACTCGAAGAAACCGTTTAATCTAAATCTAATCCGACCAAATTCGTTTGAAATTCAGATATGATGAGAAATTAGATAACTAACAAATTCGACACGATGAAGTTATCAGACGGATCATATTTTATAATATATAGTATTGTATAATAGAAAATATGAATTCATTTGAAGAAAATGAAAAGCAAGAATAAGCGGAGACAAAAAGTCCTCCAGAAATATGAGGCCCAATTAATTAGGTCCATGTAGCATATAATGCCAATTATCTTGTCTATTAATAGGCCCGTTAATTTTCACGGAAAGCCCTGTTATTTTTCCTCAAAAATTGGAAAAAAAGAAAAGAAAATGATGAGAATGTCATTTTCAACGAATTGAGCCTATTATCGTCACGTTGCAATTAGACGTACAACTCTTCTTAATTTACCGGTGACCAAATTATTTTCTAAATGTATCAATTGAATTTAATACAGAATAGATTTAAATCATATAAAAAATACTTAATAGTTTTGTCAATATCGTAAATATAACTTTTTTGTTTTTGTTGTTTGCAATAACGACAATTAGATGAGAATGTTAGAAGAGCAATGATGATTC